>OV281352.1:15000000-17500000 GCA_923062675.1 Marasmarcha lunaedactyla | reverse complement strand
CTAATAGTTGGTACAATGAATGTGATCTGCTCATTTTACACCAATTTACAATTATATTTTAATAATATTGTATTTTAGTTGTGGAAACCTAGAACTCGAAAGTTTAAATATTGTTATTTAGCCGTTACTTTTACAGCCTTCAAATAGACACTATAATATGAAATAATCTCCAAATAACAAAATCCTATACTTATTTCTGTGACAGTGAAAGTCCCCAAGTCCAATACAATAATTGAATCGGACCCGCTACACCGTGGTAACGGCTCACAAAGCTAGCTCGCGTGAGCACGCACGCCCGAGGCTGCGAGCGGGACGCTTTGATGTGTGCTCGCTTGACTAGCCAGGAGGACGGAGGAATCTAAGAAAATTATACTCTTGTACTTTTATTAATCTTTTTTCTTGGTGTGATCGTCGCTTTACTCGAACTGAAACTTATTTCGTACAGGAAAATGTTGGTTTGGCACTATCTTTAAACTTAGTTTACAGAACTCTGCAACAACGATTATATTTAGTTTATAAGATCTCTAATATAAAATAATATAAGATAATTGAATTGCAACTTTGGTATAGTTCTAAAGCAGCGCTGTTCTTTTCCTGCGCTGCCGCTGACGGACTGCCTACTGCGTGCACGCAGTAAAATCGAATGAAACTAAAGTGAATAAGATATATAATGTATACATTAATAAATATGATTTTTTATGAAACATAAAAGAGGACCCATTATGTTTACAAAAAAGTGGATGTTGATATTAATTACAACCAGATTACGCTTCACGCAGTTTAGGTTTCAGATTTCTTTATTTCTCAAAAGATCACAAATCACTTATCAGTTGAACCTTGACTTGAAAGTATTTTGAGTGTCAACTTCAATTTTGTTTCAGTAACTAAACCACAGTAAATACAAGTATATAGGAGCATACGTATAAATGCTCGAGTTGTAATTGCGTCAGACACACGCCGCAACAAGAGCCCTAGAGGCACTTGCGCGAAAACTAATTGTTTAGTTAGCCTGGACTAAATAATTGACTAATTAATTAGCATCTTGCACGGCACTATTCAAGCACTAGGCTAGTTAACCAGTGCTAACTACACTCCAACCATATTATCTGTTGAGTAAGGTGTGGCGCTGCGATGTATGCGTAAACGAAGTTTGACATATAGTCACGTAACAAATGCTTCAGTTCCAGTTTTTGCTCCTGAACAGATAAACTGTTGGCAATGTATTTAGTTAGTATTTGAAGAATTTTATTTGACGTAATATTAAGCACGAAAGTTTACCAATTTTTAGTTTATAGTGCTCATGGCCGAACGGTTGTCACCGTTCGTGCGGTTCGTGTTCGAACGTGCGGCAGACTGACTGACTGATTTTGAGCGCTTCCCTATGTCCTCACGCGATAAGGTTTAGTAGTGGCTGTTTAGTTTATCAGTATGAATATGAAATCTTGGTAATTCTGTTTTCAAAAATACCTTTTTGGTTTGTCAACTTTGTCGTGGCATAGTATAATCAAGGCATTACTAATAGATGTATAAAGGTTAGTACTATAATTATATTTTTTTAAACAAGTTTATTGTAATATATTTTTGACATTCAAAAACTAACTATAAATAAAAATTTACATGCAAATTGGTTTTAATACCAAAAGTTATTTTATTAAAACTACTTTTGACAAGCATAGAAAAACTGTACTGTGTACAGTCCTGTTAGGCAAAGGTTAACGCAAAATGAGAAATCTACCTTTGTGCTATGGTTTGATGAACAAGTCGACCGGAAAGAAAAAGACTATAGACGAAATCGATTTATGTTATATTATAAAGTACCTCAAAGTAATAAAAATAACTTCAGTTACTTACCTATCATTAATTTATTTATGTTATTGTCCTAATTTTGAATCAGTGTTTATAACTTAAATTAAATTAATTAATAATACAATAAAATACTGTACAATTAAGGAGTTATTTTTTTTCTCCTTAATTGATAACCCCAAGAATTGAACGGAGCATAAGTTTTGATTTCAAAAATTGCCCTAGTTTCAGTACTGCTTATAAATTTATACATTTAGTGTGTCTATACAAATTTTTGTCCATACTATACTATTTCCATTTCTTTATTTTCTCGATGACAGCTCCTGTGAAAACTTGTGCTGGCGTTTTTTTTTACATTATGTATGCATTATTTTGTAAAAATATGACGTTTACACACGTACAAGGTAATGTAATACACTTTTTTTTACAAAATGTAAGAAGCTTAACTACTGCCGGATACTTTTGTACAAATTTATTAACTAATATTATATTTCATTCCAAGATGTTACACGTATTAATTCTTGATTGATAATGCCAATTTCTTTGAAATTTTCGAAGCTGTTGTAAAAAAGTAGGTATAGGTAGGTACCCGACAATGAAACGAAATAATTATAACGACAGGTAATCTTTATTTATTTATTTTAATCAAAATCTGATGAATCGTCACTGTCACTCGATGAGCTCTCCCCAACATTTATTATAAGTTCCTGTACTTCTATATTATCGAATGCCACATGAATTTGCCAATCCGACGCTATAATGTTCACAATTTTTTCCCAGTTTTCGGCAGTTACTTCCGCACATGCATTTTTTCATAAATCTAACATCTTGTTTGCCGTAAAAGGGGGATGGGTATTGTTTTGAGCGGGGCGTGTCCTTTGATTTGTGCCCATATTAGTTCTAATAGCATTGTACTGGCAATGATACGGCGGAAGTCGAAGAACCCAATGATCACATTCGGCAACTATTTCGTCGATAACATATCTTATAGGGAGGCTTTTTTTCGATTTTAAAATATTCACTAATTGTACTTTTAATAAAGTATTATCCACATTTTCGCCATGACGTTGGAGCCAGTCAATTATGTCTTGTTTTTTATTGGCCTGCGTCGACATTTTATCAATTTGTCTGGAGTGATATGGAGCGTTGTCCATAATAATTATGGATGGTTCTTCCAGAGATTGCACCGTTTCTTTAAACCATCCTTCGTAAATCTTCGCGTTCATTTCTTCGTGGTAGTCCACTGTTTTCTTGGATTTAAGGGCCAGTAAAGCATCTGACACGAATTCTTTCGTAGACCCTGCATGGCATATGATAAGGCGTTCACCTTTTCTCATTGGCACGGAACTAGTGGAAACGGTGGTGTCGTCAGTCCAGTTCTTAGATACTGTGTGGTTTGCATTTAACCAAGTCTCGTCAGTGAAAATAACATTTGACCAATCTAAATATTTTTCATAAATATATTTATATTTCAAAATATTTTTGTTGTATTTGTCTTTGTTCAAAATATAATAAATATATGCGATCGATATCATTACTTATTTGGTCACAACACTACATTATATCAAATTAGAACTGTCATCGAGAAAATAAAGAAATGGAAATAGTATAGTACTCGAAACTCGTACCTCCAATCCATATAGTCGTCAAAAGCTATTTGTAATGTAAAGAACATGTTTAAATATTCACACTCTCGACGCCTATCCCTAAGAAATCTACTCACTTTTAGAAAAGTATTAGTACTCTATAAGTTTATAAAAATTGCCATACTTCGAGTAACGTCACGATAATAAGAGTTGAAAATCTCTAAAAACAATGAAACTTTGCTACAAATCCCGACCCATTAGTGGGCGGGATCGCACAGGGATGCCATAACGTTTGCGTCTGTGCACGGGATCAAAAGGGATACATACAACCGAACCGGGACTGTCCAGCACCCGGGTAATTAAAAGCTTGCCGTGTTCTCAATTTGTAGATGGGAATAGTTTGGTTTTTAAAATAAGAGTTGTTTCTATATAAGCATGCTCAACCCTGTGGCCAGGTTTATTTAAACGTTACCAATAATGACTGATAAAGTTTCATATGAAATAAAAGTTTTGTTAAAGATTTTCGTATAAGTATTTAAAATATTTTACCCCCTTAGTTTTCTTTTCCTTGTCAGCATTTTTGTTTATTTATGATACTTTGCACGTCAAGTGAGCAGCTAGTTTTTACGTAGCACGATTTCGTTCACATGTAGCACGTTCACACAATTTTCTCCGTGATATTCAATCAACTTAATAAAACTTATCCACTTATTCGGGGCGGCGCGGCAGTATTTGTAGAACGATAAAGACGGATCGAAGCAATTACCATAAATTTCCGGCTAGTGCCAATGGGGTGTTCCATCTTCGGCCTATACACGAACAATAGAAGACTGGTGACTTTATTCCAGAACTTGTGTCCACTATTTGATTTGCCACCGGGCTGTGCCATTTATGCCGGCTAGAATACGTAGGGTACACAGTTGTGACCTCTTACAAAACTGAAATCAGAGAAAGCGACTGAAAATTCTGCATTTAAAATTATATTCAAGCAATAATTTTTCAATATAATAAAAGGTATCTATAAAAAATTTTAGATAGGAAGGTGTTTGCCTTAATCGTACTTAATTTGTGGATAATTACTGGATTGATCAATGTTTAATATTTGTTCATAAGTTCCTATAATTGGATAAGATCAAACAAATATAGATTTATGTGATGGACGACACGAGTCCTGCCTCTTACAACACGAGTTCGTGTGTGTGTGTTTCGAGTCGAAGAAAAGACTTGAGTGGTATAAACTAACTTTGCTCCATGTCGTCCTCCCCAGTCTTAGGTCTGCTGGTAACAATTTCTTTTAGAAATAGTACTGTTTAATTGTACATCATTTTATGTGGATACATACATTTTATAGAATGATTGTCAAACGAGGTTGTTTGCTATGTTATACACCAGAGGTCCCGGTACGATTTCATTCACTCGTGAACTTCTAATCCCGTGGTGATTTCGTCCCATGGTTCTGGTTAAAGCGCCTTTCTAATGGTTTAAAAATGTGTAAATAAACAAATATCTTTCCTCTATATATAAATACTACGGATATGTGTCGGTATGTATATGTTGCAGGCGGATGGTTTAATTAGACATTCAAGCTGTTTAGTTGAACGTCTTATTCCACCGTCCACCTGCAGCATATAATATTCTACATTCCCATTTGTGTACAGTAAATCAATGTCAGATCAAATAGTTGATATCCTATGATTTGCGCAAGCCAAGCGAACGAAGTGAGCGTGGTGTATTAGCACACGGCCAAGCGCCATTGATCGTTGCTCATCTGACCCTAGCTTCCCCGATCCCCGATCTTAATCCATAATTGAATTTACATGCCATAAATAAATAAAATGTTCGACTGAATCGGCAACCCCGTCACGTCTCGCGGCGCGTTTGGCAGCTGCCGTGCAATTGTCACGCGCCTGTTTCGGAAACATTGTTAAACTGTTTACAGTTTTGATATCAAAGGCTCTTGTCAAAAGCTTTAATAAAAAACGTAAACTATTTGATTGGATTGTGTAATCTGAACAATCGAATGCTTATTCGGTTTTGTTTAGTAACGCAACTACACGATATGCAACTCGATCACTGATAAAACTTTTAAGTTATAACACAGGACTGCAGATTTACTACAGACTGTACATTTGAAATCCTTTCTAAAAATATAATATTTATTTCTGAAAAATGATTATTATTTTAGCTATTAATTAATTTTCTGGTGGTTTAACAGGCGTAGCCCGCTATCCTGTGGGAGTTTCTGGATAAAATATATGCGTAGATGCTTTTTGATAATGGTTAAATTTCTTATCATTTACTAGCTCCTATTTCGACTAAACAAAAACAAAAATATTTCCTCTTTAAGATAATCGCACATACATAAAATATATAATCCATACTATTACTGCATTCATCATATTAATGGAAAGTAAACAGCCAGATACGAATTCAATAGCAAATGTTTGGTTACATTTACTCCAGATAGATGGAATAAAACATTTTACAGTACATGAGAATACAGCGATATGATCCCGTTTAAAAGTACCTTGGTAACGTGAAGGTTCCATTCATCTAACCCGCATGAAAAATGATCCTACATGAAAATCATTAAAAGTTTCTTCAACTGAAAACTGTAGTTAAAAACTTTTTACCGTTTATTTGACTTTGACCCTTAGACACTGCTCCGTTCGTTAATCCTGTTTGTTTTGTCTGTCTTGGTCATTTTCACTTCAAAACTGCAAACTGTAATACGGGTAGTAAATTTGTTAGTTAACCATATCGATTCGTTTTAGTGCGATAATTTAAAAAGCTTTTAAAATAGAATTGAATAAAACTATATTATATATAGGCATTAACGGGATAATAATGTTGCAGTTTCCTTTACAAGTACTCTATCTAGTCACAATTAATTGCTATGTAGAGTTTTCCTAATACATTTTATTACTAGTCGCGCTCAAAGCTGTTAAATAACTGTCCTAATCGCATAATGGATTTACATTAAGCTTTACCAAGCCAAGCTAAACTGAGCAAAGCTAAGCTGTGTAATTAAAAGCCGTTTAGGGTTGTTTAGTTGTATGTGAAATAAAACTTTTGAATAAATATGTTATCTTGTTTCAGTGCATATCTCAAGGACGATTTTGCTGTCCTGCCATATTTGGAGGCTGGATTTAACAGGGTGTGTATAAATATATGATAATACCATGAATTGATTATTTTTTAATAATTATTTCCAGTTGTTTAATTAATTGTATAAAATTTAGGTCTGCACAAAGTTCAAATCAGCAAGCGGTCATAAGACTTTCAATTTGATTCTACGCAACATTCACACAAGGTTCATTTAAAATTTATGTTCGATTACACTTACACAATTAAGTTAATCGTAGTTCATGGATATTTATTTATTTACCTTCACTTTATTGTTTAACCTTACAAAAATGAAAGTATTGAATACAACAGATCTATATAATACGCATGTATCAAATTTTTCGTTTCTATGTAAAACTCATCACTAGTAAAATTTCAAACACACAATATGAGCACCGTCGAAAATCTAGGACAAATGCCCCTTTTAGATTGATTTGTCCCGATAATGCGAATCATTATGTGAACACTCCTGAACGCTTTCTCCCCCGTACCGTACCCGGCTCCTTCCAACACATCTCTATGTGTATCTATAATAAAACCGTGTAGCGTGTAGTATTTATTCATCTTAGTCACCTCAAAGTGAGTAACTTAAAGCTAACTTGCTCGCTCACACTCGCATGAGAGGTTCATGAGACGTACATATTTGAGTAACTCCGACGCAAAGCTGTGGCTGTCTAACTTTAAGTGATATTTAAGTTTGCGCTAGTTTTATTAAACTGGAGTTTACTGGTGTAAATAATGTAATTTCAAGCACCAGTTGCTTTGTACCGTGTTCCGCGGAAAGCGCGAGCCAGAAGATTGCAAAACATGCAGAATTGTGGAATTAATATTAGTAGCGCCTTGTAGAGTTGCATAAATGAAAAATAAATAAAGCACAGTATTGTTAAACGGTTTTTCGTACCAAAGCTAACCAAAATAACATTGACATCGCTACATCCAAACCATTTTTCCATTTTTACAAAATATTTTCTAGGCAACGGTAATTATACAAATTCCTAGCTTATGCTTATAATTATTTATAACTTAACATAATTGAATACGTAACTTTTTGATTATTTATTATCCTACCTGCGTAGTAAGAAATATTTAATTGTAACTTAACTTGAAAGTTGCAGTGTCACCAAAACAAAACTTAAATTCTTTATCAGTTTACAAAGTTCATAACACAAGAACTATACATAAAACGAAGCTGCTACTAAACAGTTGGAGTTTTCGAGTTAACTCACCCATGTGAGTTCTTTATGCATTTTCCCGGCAACTTTGATAATAGCTGTGCTGGAAACTTTTGGAGTATGCGTGGAAGTTTAAGTGGCCCTTTGAAAGCTTACATTATGTACGTCGCTGGCAAACTGCAGGTGGATTGAATAAAGTTTACGGGTATCACTTTAAAGGATATTGTTATGGATTTAGCAACGTCAGGTGGTCTTTTCAAAGGTTCTTGTAGTTGAGATTTTGAGCTTTTGCGGGGCTTTATTATTATGTTTTAATTATGTACTTTGTTTTTATTGTGTTGTGATTATGTAGATATAGTTTTGTACTCGTTTTAAAATCAAATTGATTATCGGTTACAGCTCCAACCCGTGAATTCTGGTACTACCGTAGATAAAAGTGTGTACTAATTAGCATCTGCTTCTGAGCTGAGCCTCAAATCACCGGTAACTAATAAATACTAAAACATACGTTTCGCCAGGTGATGGTCGAAACACTCAGCGCGCCGGCGTGGTGCGGCGAAGTGGTGCAAGCGCGCGCGGCGGCGGCGTCGGCGCGCGCGCAGCTTGCTGCCCTTGCGGCGCTTGCAGCCGCAGCCGACCGCTGCCGCGACCTGGTGGCTATCACGGATGACCAGCAGAGGGTGTTGGTGAGTCAGACGTATTGGGGAGGTGTCCCGAGCATTGTGCATAAAGGAATAAATTTGGCTTTCGTATTTACTACAATATTGTATGTTTACGAGAATTTTGAAGTTAATTACCAGTAGTCCGTCTGCACAGAAGAAAGTGGTTTTTCGTCTAACAAAATTAAGTGATTTGTTAGTATTTTATCCTTCTACATATACCTAGACAAGGCCTAAAATTTTGCAAGATCTAATTTTCACTAGTCGGATTAACAGTAATACTTCTAAAAGTGGTCATTAAAATAAAGCCTTCTCTATAGTTTTGCCAAACGTGGGCAACAGAGAGTTCTGCGATTTATCAACTAAACAAATAGTCAATTTATTATTTTCTCTCTCACAGCTCACGAACAAGTCCTGGTGTCGAATGGTGGGCTGGCGCTCAGAAGACGGCCCGCGGCCGTTGCTGGACGCGGCGGGCGGCGAGGCGCTGCGGCTGGCGGCCAGCGGCGCGCGGGACTTCGAGGCGCCGGTCTCCATCAAGAGACGAGCTGCCCCTGACAACGTGCTGCTGCCGTGTAAGGGTGCCGCCATTTCATTGAATAGGTGAGCTGGTTAAAGTCGTTGATAGACTTATAAAACTTCCAATACTTCATACAGTGACCAACAGTTCTTGGGATACACCAAATTAAATTGGCGTTGAATTAAATGGACTAAGTTTTTCAACTTTTGTTTCTTAACAGCCCGAATGAATTAATAAATAGCCCAATAATGCCCAATTTTGGGGTGTAAGGGGGAGTCGCCTACCATCAAGACTCTCCAAATGCCAACCTCAACTGCCCGTGGTGCACCCTGCCGGACAGCGCACGAGGCTCTGGCGACCGATGAATGGCGGGATAACCATTTTGCAGGTGGTAGGTTTCGACCGCGGCTTGCAACCACCCTCTAGACAAAGCCATGCCGCCAAGTGACCTAGTCACGTTCCGGCATGAAGTCTTGAGCCATTGGAGGAGAATAGGTCCGAGTAATTGCGCAACGCGTGAGAGCCGTTTGAACTCGAAGGGTTATGATGCACCGGGTGGCTCATTCTGGAGGGCAGCGGGATCCAAAGAAACGGTGCACCGCTGGCCGACCGCAGGTTGTAGGGGGCCCAACTAGCGTTCTAGCCATTCGTGAAAGGCTGCCCCACCGCCTGTGTAAAATCCCGGGATTGCTCCATCGTGCCGGTTGGCGACCGGATGGAGAGGGCCCGATGGCGATCCCCGGGGGGTTTTGGGCGTCCCCGCGATCTCCATGTGCGTCCCCCAACAGTGGGTCTGACCACTCGAGTTGCTTGGTTCCAAATGATGCGCTTCACTCAACTTCTATTCCTCTCCCCTATTCACCCTACCAACAACGTAACGGAAAAGTCCAAAAAGAAAAGTAAGTGCCGACAGCGGAAGCACTCCCTCTCCTTAAAAGTACATTTCTCTAACACCTGAGGAGTGCACTCAAATCTCCACGATGTCCACCACCACCTTGAGACAGAGAGGCTGCACTTTTTCTTTCTGACAGAGACGCAGATCCGTGATCGTTCGGATATACCCAGGCTATATCCTGGAGACCAAATTTCACCCCAATGCGGGCGTGTGCGTGTATATCAGAGACGAGATCTGTTGTCGGCGTCTCCGATACTTGGAAAAGGTGATCAGAAGCGCTGGTTTCGACCACATTGGCATGCCCGCAGTGGTTCTAAAGCACTGTGCAGCCGAGTTATCTCCTGTTTTGACACGCCTATATCGACTCTCTCTAAGGACTGGAAAAGTTCCAAAATCATGGAAGTTTGCAAACGTACAGCCCGTACCAAAAAAGGGCAGTCGAGCCGACCCAGTCAACTATAGACCTATTGCAATCACTTCCATAATTTGCAAAATTATGGAACGTGTATGGAACCATCGTCTCCTGACGTACCTAAAGACCAGTGAGCTCCTCAGTGACAACCAATATGGTTTCCGCGGAGGACGCTCAACAGGAGACCTTCTAGTGTACATCACGCATCTATGGAGCATGGCCTTGGAAGGGCACGGAGAGGCAATAGCCGTATATAGCCGTAATAGCCTTTGACCGGGTATGGCACGAAGCCCTCTTGAGCAAGCTTCCTGCGTATGGCATACCATCTGGACTCTGCGACTGGATTTCTGATTTCCTGAGGGAACGGTCAATTCGAGTTGTCATCGATGGCTTCTCATCGGACCTAATGGCGATCAACGCCGGCGTACCTTAGGGATCTGTTCTCTCTGCAACATTATTCCTGCTGCACATTAATGACCTTCTTTTATCGGAAGGCATTATTGGTTACACCGATGACAGCACTGTTGTAGAGAGATATGTGGCCAATGCGCGAGTGAGTCCAAACCAGTTCCAATTTCAGAGAGAGTCGATGATCGAACGGGTTGATTTGACATTGTGTAGGGTTTCCGATTAGGGTGAAGCCAACCTTGTCAAGTTCCAAACCCTTCCAAAATCCAGGCGTGTCTCTTCTCCGGTAAAAAGAGCACATTCAACTTGACGCCCACTTTCCAAGGTGTACCTGTACCGATCACAAACCATCTAGGGCTTCTAGGCATGATCATCACGTCGAAACTTAATTTCGGTCAACAGATTAAAACCATGGTACAGTCAGCTTCCAAAAAATTGGGAGTCATCGCAAAGGTCCGGCGGTACTTCAACTCCGAACAGCTGCTCAACCTGTACACAGCCCAGGTTCGATCCTGTATGGAGTACTGCAGCCATTTTTTGCATGATTCCGCTAAGTATTATCTTGAAGCGTTGGATTCTGTGGACCGAAGGGCCCGTAGACTCATAAGTGACGACAAACTTACTTCTTCGAGACTGCAAAGTCTCGAACATCGTCGAAAAGTTGCTAGTCTTTGCGGTTTTTTACAGATTTCACTTTGGAGAGTGAGCGAATGCTGTTTTTCAGCTGATCGAACCTTTCACCTTTCTCCACCGGTCAACCAGACGCAGACAGAAGTTTCACCCGTTTGTGGTTAGCGTGCCGAAGAGCCGAACTAAACGGTTCGATAGCTCATTTTTGGTTCGTGTTGCCAAAGAGTGAACGATTTGCCTGCGTCTGTTTTTCCAGACAAATGCAACCCTGGAACTTTCAAGTGTAGAGTGAATAGGTACCTCTTGGACAGGCCAGTATAATCCTCGTCTTCGTCGTCACTTTCCATCAGGTGAGATGGAAGACAAACGCCTGATAATTGTTAATTTAAAAAAAACCAAACTTTTGAAGTCAATTATATTTTGACGCAGTGGTTACAATAATTAGTGACTTAGTTATTAGAATAGAATATGAAAATGCTAGAATTAGCAATTATGTTGTGTTTAATTTTCCAGGTTCGAATCCTGCTAGGGGCATTCATTTGTTTGATGAACGCTGATGTTTGTACTCCTGTCATAGTTGTTTACTCCCCAGTTTGCTATACGGTCACCCATAACATAAGCTCTGCTTACTGTGGGGCCATACAGTTGGTGTTTTTATTATTTTAAAAAGAAGCTGTGTTAGGGATAAAGATAAACGCAATTACAGCAAAAATTTGAACTTAAGACCCTATCGTCGAATACTAATATTTATAAATAAATATTATATACGACCAATTATGTCCATGGCCACAAATATCAATAGTTTATTATTTAGGATAGTAATTAATCATGGGCAAATTTGAGGGCAATATTACCTTACACTTCATTATTTATTATTTATTTATTTATCATGACTTCTTTGAATAAATTCGTCTCAGAGCCACGTCCCACATGGTATTCGTGTGCGAGCCCGGAGCCCCAGAGCCAGAACGCGGGAGAGGCTCTCTCCACTCCATCAGGCGAGGCTCGCTAGACGTCCGCTCCGTGGCCAGTGATGGCCTCAGGAGGACGTCGCTCGCTAAACTGCAGGGCCTGCCCTTGGAGGCTCCAATCACTAAGGTTGGTATAGATACTGTAGGCAATGTAGGGGAAGTAGATAAAGTACTTGTCATTCGTATATTCTATCTGTAGTTCAATTACAAATATTGCAGTTTACACCAATAATTTTGATGTAATAGTTATAGTTTGTCGAAAAATAATTACTTTGCCACTATTTTTTGAACATATCGTTTGTTGATCTTGAGAAGATTGAGTAAGATTCAATAGAGATCTTTTGCTAAACAGATAAATGAAAACTGTTTTTTTTTAATCCCTTTTATTTTGCCTTGTAAAATATATCTTAGTTTATCGATTTTTGACTATCATAATGTAAAAATAAATATTAGTCACAATTTTGTAAGTACTTAGATTTTATTATGATTGCAATTCAGGTGCACCGAAACATGAAAGCGTCCATTAGCTGCATACTGAATCCACAATTTAACAACATTGAAATAGCGAACAAGTTTTGTACGGGTCAAAACGTTAAATGAGCAAAGCCACCCTCCACTGAAAAGCGAAAAGCTGTTAAAAGTGCATGATCAAAATACGGACCAAGAACATATGGATAATTTCAGAACAAAGCAGAAACACTGCTTCTAAAAACATTACACAAAAAGCATATAAACGCTCTAGGTAAAATACAGTGATAATCCCTTAAGTGTCATAAAACAACAAAAATTAAGGCATAAATCTCCAGACGAAAAAACCACATAATCACGCTGGCTTCGTCGTTAGAGTGCCGAGTGATCTAGTGCGAATGTCAACATAACTACTCCATTACAGGGCAGGTTTTGTGGGGCAAAATTGAGGTTAGGATGGTCTTTCTAAAATCTATTTAAATGAAACTTTTGAGTTTTGTATGATGGAACAAGTTTCATATGAAACAATTGATCCGACAGCATTAAATGTGACATACTAATATTCGTGGGGTCATTATTAAAAAGAATGGAGTTACGTAGTAGATTGATAGTTCTAATTCTCACCTGTAATAAGTATTTATGAAAATAACTTGAATTGCAACAGTAGAGACGCCATAAAACCTGTATTTCATTGCATGTAAGCTTTAATGGCATTTAATTTTATATATCCTTTATCCGGTTACATATCCCATTCGCTTACTACTGCAAGTACCAGCAGATGAATTCGTCTTAATTTAATTGTTAAATCGATCTTAATACCTGTATCGGAAGAGTGATTATCGCATCCAAGTGCTACCCTTAACATGTCGAATCTCCTACTACACGCGTACCATCGGATAATGGAATAATGTACCTCATACACAATTTCATTGTTATAGCCTGTTTTACGAGCAAATGGCTGTGAACGCTAATTTCAAATTACACTGAAAGTGATTTGTTTTTTGAAAATCGTATTCTTGAGCGGAACGGAAATCTTTATAACAAGATTTTAACTTTGTGTTCTTGAAATCGTTAAAATTGTGCAGGGGGGGTCCGGATAATGAAAGCTGCAACGGCCATTAAAGAAGTAACATTAAAATGTATTGAGCTAAAAGCTTTCTTCAAATAGCTTTAAATATATCTCGGCTTTGGAAATGGATTTGAAATTTATTACGTCTAACCGGTTTTATTTGTATAGTGTTAAGGTGCGTTTTATTTTGACAGTTTGATAGAAATGGCCCTGTTATAAAATTCAAGTAACATGGAATTTAATATAAGTTTTTAATATTAGTTATATTACTGTGTTTGTTATTGTATTTTGTATTTATATGTATTTATATTACAAAATAATCTATTCAAGTTTATGAGTGCTATTAACTCCTGGATCTATTGAAAAATAATAATAAAATAAACTGGAAAGCACATATTGACAGCTTATGTAAACACATACGCCCCAAGGAGAGTAAACGATATATCAGGACAAAAAGTTTCATTGCTCTCATATTACGGATACGTAGCATCTATCTTGCGTTACGGAATTATATTGTGGGGCAACTCAGTTGACGTAGAGTTAGCATTTTGGACAAAAAAAATGCGTAAGGGCAATAGCAAGTGCGGGATATCCCGCATCCCGCATCTATATATATAGATAGATGCAAAACGATTTTTAGAAGCTTGAACATTCTAACATTGCCTTGCTTGTATATTTATGAGGTATGCTTATTTATAAAAAAGCATCCAAACTTATTCCCAAAAAATCGTGATATGATTTCTGGTTATGGAAGACATGCAGAAAAGCTTTATACACCTGCACAATGGCTCTGTATTTCTCAAATAAATATTGTTTGTATGGCAGTTAAAATTTTCAATAAACTTCTCGTAAATGTAAAAACCTTACCCATGAATGTATTTAAAAAAAGACCTTTTGACTTACTTATAAACAAGTTGTATTACTCTATAAATGACTGTCTAAATGACAAATCTATTGAGAACGTTTAATTATTATTATTGTTCCTATTGTATTTCTATATTTTCTTTCAGGACTTTATTGAATATTTATTGACTTGACTTGTTGGTAGGATGTTGTGAAACTTAGTATTATTTAACGACCTTCAATGTACTGACTTCCTCGCAAATAAATTTATTTCATTTCATATCATTTTAATCAATTTACAAACGATAATTTTTTTCACCAGGTGATATCCCTCCTATCCACGGCCACGGAAGGCGCTCCACCATCCACAGTGGCCTGCATCGAGCGTGCCGTCGACATGCTCCGGACCTCGGAACTGTACTCGCCTCAGATGAGAGACGACTCCAAGTTGCGAGCTGATGATCCTATCGCCACCGATCTAATTGGCGCCTTACTATCGGTAAGTAGGAAAGGTCGATGTAGTGTTGTAAGTATGTATGGGATAGTTAAACGTTGAAGCGTGTGTATTGTAGTAAACCTAATATTCTGACGTAAATTAAAAATAACATAATTGTATGTAGCGATGTACGGAACTGGCTAACAGCGGGTGGTAGAAGTAGATGTGCCGTGAAATGAATCTAGTTTGTAACAAACTTTACATGTTATTACATTGTACAATAATTGGTCCTTTCTGCATATTAGATGAAGTAGTATTAAATCTGGCACAGTTAAAAATCTTATTACTGTTGCCCCTGGCTATAACCGTCTTAAGGGTTAGGAGAAAATATCTAAAAACTAATTAAAATGCTTAGTTGTTATTTCTCTGTTTAAATGTTCCGGGTAACTTTTTTACCGTTTAAAATAAAAGCAAATGGGCCTAGATCATAATTCTAGTCAGAATTGTGATCCGAACCCATGTACCCATTTTTCGAACGGTAAAAAAGACACGTGGTAATTTTTTTATATCTTTGCCTAGCAATTTTCTTGCAATTTCAACTTAACAGAAAAGATCGCGAATCTTTTAATATATAAAGTATAATATATATTACTACAAAAATAAAACTTTTGTTTCTTATGTCTCGTGATTTTAAATATGGAACAGTACTTCAAACAGATCCTACGAACTCTTACATTTGTATTTCTTTTTTATACGACTAATTACGTGTTTCTTAGAACCAAGGCGGAGGTTACTTAGAAAAAATGTAGATGAAAAGTACAGGAAATAATCAGTCATGTAGACTGTCATTTTCGTTTTTGAACAGTTCTTTATAGAAATTCTGATCGTAATTGCTTGTTATTGTGTACCATCTTCGTAGAAATATATTTACACAATGTAGATTTATACATGCAGAGCTTATTTTTATAAATAATATTTAGTATAAATTGTACGAAGATTATGTTCAATTTGATATGTCTGACAGTAAAAATTTGTATTAACTGTGTAAAAATTTGTATTAGATATTTACGGCAAGAACTAGATATCAGAAATAACAATATCAGAAAATAGCAAGACTTAAATATACAACTGAAGCTTTAAATAAATCTAATATTCTTATGTTATCAAGCAAATGAATTGGCTTCAGGCTGCTAGAAAGGTGACAGATATAGCAACGGCCTTTAAGAGTACTGTAACTTGCGATCGTAGTTCCCATTTGAGAACTGTCGCAGACGACGTGAATTATGTCGTCATATCACTTTTCTCGCAAGTCTTTCCATTCCACTTCCCCGAGAAAGCCATTTTATTATAATATTCCCTGTGTAAAAGTTCTTAAGACACTTCTATTTGCATCACTCATGAAAGTCGTATTTTGAAACCATCCAGTTCATTTTTAAGTTGTTTATTTTCGTTTATTTTGTTTAGTTTGGTGGTAGTTAGAGAATAACCCCATAAAACAGTTAAACCAATTGTTTATAAATAAAGTGGAAGCTTGAGGTTCTGCATAAAGCGGTAACTAAATTAATTACCAACAAATTATTTGTTTGTTCCTGTTTGTTCGTGGGCTAGCGGGAGCAAGTGACTTCGACATTATTTTATCTGGTACGAGGATATTTACAATAGTCTTGTATATTAATTTATTTCATAGCTTATAGCAGTAGACATTGCTTAGATGAATCTTGGTAACCAACTTACTAACTGGCTCTTGTAACTTCGAATGACTATTAGTTAACATTGTCGTCATTGTATGCGCTGAATTAATTTTTAGATAATTTTTTTTCTCTCTTCTTACCTTTTATTACGTTTTATTTTTATTTTATCTCGTTCTCATTAGACCGTCATCTAACAAAAGCATAGTTAATTGTATTGTTGCACTGATAATGATGGGAACTAACTTATAATCATGGTATATTAAAACATAAATAATACTAATAAAAAATTACTAACAGCACTAATTATTTTAAAAGTACCTTTATAAAGGGTAGATTTTTGAGATGGACTAGGTACCTTACCATTATTGGTAAGGAAAATTACAGGAAAACGTTCCTAGGAGACCATTCGTTTGAGATATTCTGAACTGCATTTCCAGATTTTGAAAAAAAGGAACAGTAAGCGAACCATATGCTTAACTTAAATTAAATAAATTAAACATGTATTTTTATTAATGTTTAACTGGTAAAATTTAGGTGATCTACGAAATAAATTACTCAAAATGACCGCCGTTTTCACGAATACATAAACCCTGATGCTTTATTTAGTAGATTTCTGACATAGATTTCTATAGGATGCCAACCTTTTTTAGGAAGTTCTTATAAAATCTTTGTTTATAAAACCTTTGCTTATTGTAATATTATAATAAAAAAACAAAGAATGCCGCTGTTAGCTGTCACGTCGCGTCTGTCACATTGGTTGATTTTCATTCGACTTCTTTGAATGGTCGAATGCGCTCATGTGTTCTCGGTGTTTGTTCCTATTTGTTGTTATTATCTTGTTATATTTGTTAAGTTTGTGTTATTCTGTTAAGGTTTTTCTTGTTGTCTTTTCGTATTGTGATCGTTTGTTGATTTTTATAACTTTATGGAGCCACAATATGACCTTTCTCGAGAAGCAGCCCCATCTGACAAAGCACAAGAGTTAGACTTTCTTTCTTCTAAAAAGAAACGTCCTCGTGGTGCTTTTACGCCCAACGAAAAGACCATAATACTTAATATTTACAAATATTAGAAAATTGGCCGAAAACAACTGATTGCAAAGGGAATGTGCTAAAAAGACTTCTGAGATAACTGGCGTGGGTCTGTCGAGTGTCTATAAAATTACCAAAGAATATAAAGGCACAAAAGAGTTTCAAAAGCCATAAAAGAGTGGTCCTTAACTACCTTTCATTCAAAAATTGTACATGTCGGAAGGAACAACAGAAGTAAAAGTGATTTTACTCCTGATGAATGGCAAGAATGTGTCAGCCATACAATTAAAGAAGAAGATAAGATGTGTACTCTCGACTATTTGATTAACACAGTCGTACTGTTTAATAATTCATGTCAGCGATGATGATGATGAAGATAATTATATTAGTATTAATGATGATTACAGATTTTAATAAAAATATGTTTTCTTTACTTGACTTTTTTACTGTTTGTGATAAAAAGGGACGTAATAAAATCGCCGTAAATGCTCTTTTAATTTGGAGCCACGCACTTAATAAAATGGATACAGTAACTAACAAATAAACTAAGTTTTGATTCATATTGAAATTGAAAAATGTGCCCGGCCAAAAAGGTTTGTAATCTCTGACATGTCAAAAAATGATAGCTGTCAGAATTCTACGGAATAAAAATCAGGGTTTAAGTTTACTTCTTTTTGATTGTTAATGCATATTTCAGCTTCTGAGCACTGTCGTATTTCTTTATGAATACTTAGTTTTTTGGTAGGCCCACAAAAAGGAGTTAAGTAGGAAGGAGTTCTTACATCGGGGTTGCGAGGTTGCCACTTAGTCGGAACATGTGTATCTATCCACTATGTCCTGAATTGCCTATTCAAATTTGAATATGTAAGGCGGCTGTTGTGTGGTGGAGCGCCATCTTGCTGAAAATAAACTTTTCGCAATTCCGACAGGAGCCATTCAAGAACTGGTTCTGGAGATTCTCTAAAATTGACGTCGTTACACACGGTAGAATTAAGAGTACCTTCATAAAATTCCACCATAACGACTCGGTTCGACATTACACCACACCAACAGTTAAAAGAGAAATGAATCTGATTATGGCTTTTCCGAACTCTGAAAGTATTTCTCTACTAGACCAATAGTCGTGATTTCATTGGTTGTACATACCGTTATTGTAAAAACTGGTTCCATCAGACCATAGTTTGTATGTACTTTAGAAATTAATGATTACTACTTATTTTTCTCTTAGCCATCTGCAAATGGTAATTCTTTGAACATTGTCACCCGGACGAAATGTTTGATGCGGCACTGTCGATAGCATTTATAATCGTATTTTTTTCATGTGTTTAATACAAGTGACTGGGAACAACCCAATTTAAAAGCGACATATCTGGACGATGTCTCTGGATAACCTTCCACATAGGTTCATATAACAATATCCGTGTCTGTGTCCAGTATACAAAGCTGCCGCACTAACTTCTTTTTGAACGAATAACTTTCTCCGAGATTCTTCAAAAGGTCTGTAAAAATCTTTCTTGCTGCTTGTCGTAATTAATACTTATTTGCCTAACACAACGTTTGCGATTTGAAGACATTTTTTTACAAGAAGTTTACAAATTGCAACTAACAATCTAGAATTTTCTTAGCGCAAACGTAAGAATGACACGAAGATATTCGAAACATGTTGAAAGTTTGAAAGTAAAAATTATTTAAATAAAACACTTTTTACCGGATATTATCGCGTATATTTTAGTTAATTTTAAAATTATTTCGACGTTTCGGCATCTTTGCAGTTGCCGTGGTCACGATAGACTTTATTTAAAGTATGAATCGTGAAAATGTAAGAAAATATATAAAAATTATTTTTTTAATTTCAGTTTTTTGGCATTTTTTTCGCTGACTAAATTTATAAAAATCTACTAATGCAGTTCAAAGTATCCTAGGTACGTTTTCCCTTAACTATAATAGTTCCTTACTGTCGCGTCTCAAAAATCCAGCATATCTGTAACTTAGAAAATCAATAATATAAAAACTAAAGGATTATTTCTATTTATATAATATATGATTGAGTGCACGAAATAATAGATATTATTTATTATTATTATATTATTTATAACTTACATTTATATTCCAGCAAGGAAACACAAACGTATTGTCATCGCGTCGAAGCAGCAATGACTCGACCGTGGTGCGGTCGCAGGCTACGAGGACCAACATCAAACATAAGGTAGAAATAATGTATATTTTAGCATTGATATTTCGTGGCAAACCCATAGAATGGAATGATTTCACTTGCTTATGATTTTCCTAAGCCAGTATAACGCGCTTACCGGACATTACCAGATAACATTGAGAAAAAGTAAGAAGAAACGCAAATGCTCTATTGAATCGGCAGCTGGTTCAGCCAGAATTGCTTACGAAGGATTTTAAATAAAAAGTATAGAAAATTTTATTTCGAGGGTCTATATGTTTTGTGCACATAAACTTTTAGATAATCGTAAATAATATAATCATTTCATTGGGTTCTGTCGGCACGGATGACTTTACTCTTGAATCGTGAATTGTCGTCAATACTACTGTAGTAAGTATATGATGACAGCCATAACACTAGAGGTAAAATGATTAAAAACTTTTGTATTTTACTATCCGAGCAATAAAACTCTCGCCTCGTCGTACTTTGAATTGATCACATCTTTATTGAGCAGTCGTAAAATAATGGTCGTAAGATAGAAGTCGTAGTTTTATGGAGCAAAATGCATAAATGAAAAGTTGAATCTTAAACGAATAATGTTCAAAGACAGCAAATATCCGAATGAACATTTGGACATTATACGTTTTATTTCATGACTTTTGACCTTGAAAATAATATAATTATTTAACTATCACTCTATTATCAAGAGTTTCCTTAGATATCGAACGAAACATTATTCTAAAGTTTAATAAAAACGATTAAAAAACCCACCCAAATTTCAGACATCGGGTCAACTCCGCGAACTGCTCGACACGGCAATGAACTGGGACTTCGAGATCTTTCGCCTGGAGGAGATCACGCGCGGTCGTCCGCTCGTGCACCTTGGCCTGACACTGATGGGAGGCCGCTTCGACGTCTGTTCCACTCTTGAGTGTGATGAAAGGACGTTGCTCAATTGGCTGACCATCATCGAGACGAATTACCATCCGCTTAATACGTATCATAATTCGACCCATGCTGCTGATGTATTGCAGGTTCGTGTTTTGATTTTCGATTTCAGTTTTCGGCTTTTTTATCGTTAGGTATAGTAAGACAATTAAATATCATTTTTACAACTCGTTTTTTTATACGTTCTTTTATCTAATAATAGTTTTTAGTTAAGAACAAAAATGTGTTGGTCTAGTGTTCATATCTTTTGAGGTAATACCAAATGCTAGGACTCAAATATGCAGAAATATTGAAAAATGTGAACTTCAAACTAGGATAAACAATGCTCCCTTAGCACTTGCAGTATACCTCTTACTAAAGCTAGAGAACGCAACATTAAGGTTTCATAATACTCACGGACAAAAAGCATCCAAAACCATTATAATCAAAAAACCTACTGCTTACCTTCCAGGCCGTAGCGTTCTTCATCGAAAAGGACCAGCTCAAGAGCGTCCTCGAGCCTCTAGAAGCAGCCGCAGCGCTGCTAGCGGCGGCGGCGCACGACGTGGACCACCCCGGCACCTCGTCCGCGTTCCTGTGCAACGCGCGCCACCCGCTGGCCCTCCTGTACAACGACGTCAGCGTGCTGGAGTCGCACCACGCCGCGCTCACCTTCAAGCTCAGTCTCAGTGAGTGTCTCTTCACACGTCTACCTGATAGCTTGGCATCATTTAATATATTATTGTCGGCCAAGTGGCGTAGTGGTTAGTAGTCTTGCCTCATACGCCCAGGTCGAGTCCTGGTCGGAGCATTCATTTGTTTAATGAACACAGATGTTTGTTCTCGGATCTTAGTTGTTTATATTTATATATGTATGTTTATTCTCGGTTGCCCCCCAGTTTGCTAAATGGTTATCCATAACACAAGCTCGGCTTTACTTACTTTGGGGCCATACAGTTGGTGATTTATTTATTATTTAAAATAAAAATTAGAAATAACTATTACGTATTGCTCGTACAAGTTTTTTTTAATGAACCGAGATAATAATACTCTCAACGAAATTTTCTTGCTTCGAAATATTTGCTAAAGTATATTCGTTTGTTTATAATTTTTTCACGTCATTCCACAAAGAGATTGATAGGCATTATTTTTAAGAAGAGACAATCCGAGTGCTGAAAAGTGTAGCCGTAGGCTTGATTTCCTCCAAAATATATCCAGGAGAATTTTTGTGGGTGAAAACGGGTGAAACCGCGCGGCATTTATAGTTAGCAATAAAATGCTAATTTTAACATTTGTTCGCGAGTTAAAGGCACACCTTACTTAAAACTTGGGACTGACCAGAAAGTCAAGCGTGAGACGGTATGAAGCGTCGGGTGACGGGTTGCTCACTTCCCTCTAATATGGTTGAGGAGGGCGATGCCTGGATCCCGCGTTAAGTCGTGGGGAGAGGGAGACTTGCCGAGCTAACAGATGCAGATAAGAATAATTTTGTTTAGACATAAAGAGACACTGTAAATTTATTTTGAAAAAGATATTCCCGTCTTGCCAGCTCTTCTTCACGAAGGTTTTTCCGAACTGGTGGTCGAGACATGTTTTATTTGACTTCAATAAGAACAAGTAATTGTCAATGTTGAGAAATAAATATTTGAATTTTAGAAATATGTCTAGTTTAGCTTTATGTTAGACCTGCAGTACAGGTTCTAGTCAAATTGTTTTTCTCTCAAACACAATGTTTGATACCGAACCAAATCCCTCCCGCAGATGACGACCGAGTGAACATCTTCAAGAACCTGGACCGCGATACATTCAAGTCGGTGCGCCACAACGTCATCGACATGATACTGGCCACAGAGATGACCAAGCACTTCGAGCATTTGGCTAAGTTCGTCAACGTGTTCTATGCCAAGGGAGGCGGCAGTAAGGAGGATGGCATGCAGACTGATGTAAGGATATTTAAATTTGTTATTGATATTTCAGTAGGTTCAAAAAGGGCTATTTTTGACATGAGCATTATTTCGTTATTAGATCCGGGTTACACAAAATAATAGGTCTTTACCTATGAAACAGCCGTTTTGCCGTACTGGCCATTTCAAATGAAAATATTTTTTTTTGACTGATAATTCTAATTTCAAATTAATTTTATTTGACAAACATGGAATTCTTTTTCTAAAATCGTCATTTGTTTAATAGTTAGTGTTTTGTTTTCAACGCATTCGAACATTTTTCGTCATCATGGATAAGTTAAAAATTCGAGTAATTATGGAGTATGAGTACCGTCGTGGCAGCAAAGCGGCACAAGCGGCTCGCAACATCAACGACGTTTACGGAGCGAACACAACAAACGAACGCACCACCCGTTATTGGTTTACCCGCTTCCGTTCTGGAAATTTTGACCTGAAAAATGAACCCCGTGGTCGTCCGAAAACTTTGGTCGACAATGACGAATTAAAGGCAATTGTGGAAGCTGATGAAACTCAATCCACGGCTGAATTAGCAGCAGCTTTCGACGTTAGCATCAAAACAATATTGGTCCATTTGCGTCAAATTGGCAAGGTAAAAAAGCTTGACAAATGGGTACCCCACGAACTCAATGACCGCCAGCGCAAAGTACGCGTGGAGACGTGCCTTGCACTGCTCAGCAGGCATACAAATGAAGGAATTCTGAACCACATTGTTACTTGTGACGAGAAATGGATCCTGTTTGACAATAGTAAGCGCTCAGCAAGTTGGTTGGACCCTGGTTCAGCACCCAAACAATGCCCTAAACGAAAACTTACCCCTAGAAAAGTGATGGTCACTGTTTGGTGGTCTAACGCGGGTGTAATTCATCACAGCTTCTTGCCAAACGGGACAAGCATTACTGCAGATGTATACTGTGAAGAACTGAACACAATGATGGAGAAGCTCGCACGTCTCCAACCAGCTTTGGTCAATCGTTCGGCTCCACTGCTCCTGCACGACAACGCGCCACCTCATACTGCACAGCAGACGGTCTCCAAGCTACAAGAGTTGGGGTTGGAAGTTTTCCGTCATCCGCCGTACTCACCAGACCTTGCGCCTACAGACTTCTACTTTTTCCAGAATTTGGATAACTTCTTGGTGGGAAAAAAATTCAATACCCGAGAGGCAGTACAAAATGCCTTTGAAGAATTTGTTGCCTCCCGTCCAGCTGATTTCTTCAAGAAAGGCATCAATAAGCTACCAATGCGTTGGCAAAGATAAATTGATTGCATCGAAAAATATATAAAAAAATTACGCTTCATTTATTTCGTGAAAAACGGCAATTTCATAGGTAAAGACCTAATAAGATTGTATATACGATACAAATTATTCTCATTCGGCAATTATTTAGTTCACATATATTTTATGGTGCTCGTTTTCATATTTATAAAGGCCCAAGTGTAAGAATGCTGAGGCTGTAATTAAATAGGTCAGCACAAAAGATAATATAATTCGTTTTTCACATACTAAATATAGAAATTTTTTTGCTATATTATTATTTTATCATGAACCATTTTGATCAATTACTAATAATAACCATCATAAACCTTGTGACATGATTCGTTGCTGTCGAAAATTTTAGAACCCTGATTAATGAACCATAACAAGTACTTTTGATAGCCCTCTCTCGACCTTGCAGCTATGTCATAACTAGCAATTATACTGTTCTAATAACTAACTAGTACCTCTAATTTTCCAAGAGTGGCGTCAAACAATCCGTAACTGTGTGGCATCTTTGATTTCAAAATTTCCCTATTTAAAATGCTTCTAACAACATTGTGCTACTCTTGCTAACACTGCATCATTTCCAAACGTCACAAAATTGCTTGCGAGGATTGCATCTCGTTTCTCCGATTTTGAAAAAAAAAATTAAATTACTCTTTTTATTTTATCGAAGAGTTATTTTTTATTTCTCTTTATTAAATGTAACCTTTTTCGTAGTATAATAAACTGCCACAAACACACAATACAACCAAAATTATATAATTACAAAATGTAAAAGACTTTTTGCCATACGTATTGCGTTCACATCGATATAGGTCGTCATCGGTAATCGCTAACAATGTGTATCCTTTTAATTACAATCACTGTATAAATGAGACTCAATCGAACACCAATATTCTCTATTGTCTAAAAATGTGAAACTGTACGAATGTTCTATTATTGCCTTTATGATTTCTTTGACTCATTCAATCGAATTACCTCCTACTGATATTGACTTTCTGACTGATCTTCTTAGCAGGAGCCGCTATCCCTGGACACGACAGCACTATCGCAGCCAGAGAACGTTTTGCTCATCAAGCGCATGATGATCAAGTGCGCGGACGTCAGCAACGCGTCAAGGCCGCAGAAGTTCGCCTTTGAGTGGGCTAGGAGGTGAGGAGTTAGATGTGATCGTGGGCCATTGTACTACAGCTGATTATTGCTTGCCACAATTTTTCATCTTATGTAGCTGCAACTAGGAAGTCGGCTAAAAAACCTTATACAGCTTAGCCTACTTCGAGCGGTCAAATTTTGAATAGTTTACCGAGAATATGTAATTTTGGACGTGTTGTCGGGTGGCCGATCAAATCAAGACAAGACATTCATACTATTTTTGCAATTTAATTCCATTTTGCTTGGACGTTATCGAACGCATACCCGATGTTCATTTGTTTATAAATCAATGGTTTGGTGAATCGTTCCTGTCATTTTTCTATTTATTTTGCCCTTATCTTTTTAACTTTACTTTTGTAAGCAAATAAACCAACATTCTCTCTATTCTCTCCAGAATCGCAGAAGAATACTTTATCCAAACAGACGAGGAGAAAGCCCGCGACCTCCCCGTAGTGATGCCAATGTTCGACCGCGCCACCTGCTCCATCCCGCGTTCGCAGATTGGCTTCATCGACTACATCATAGTGGACATGATGGAGGCTTGGGCAGGTGAGTCTAACTAGTATTATATAGATATAGATGCGATTGCAGCCGTACACATCGATACAACATCACATTAATCATGCGTCATCTGAAAAAGCAACACTACAACATACAATTTGTGACAGGTATTATTTTTTTACAGAAACGATAAGACTTGAGTTTTCCCATTCTCAAGATAGCGAGTGCATTTAAGGCCGTATTTCATCAAACTCGCGGATAACTGTTCATAATGTTCTTAGATTAGTGCGGGGGCACAGTTTCTCACACTTTGGCTCTCCTCGCATTAATCTATGAAAGTTTTGTTGGGATAAAGTTATACCCAGAATAGTTATTCCGGGAATTTGATGAAGTCCGGTCTAAGTGAAATTAACTAATACGCGCCTTAAACTGTTGTAGATAAATATTTGGGACACCGTTAGATAGAGTTGAATGCGAGTAGCGTAGAGTGCAGTAGCTAGTGTTGAAAATTACCTCGAATGTTTCCTATTCGAAGGTAAGTTTCGCGAAAGTTACCTGATAATTTCCAATTCTGGAAGTTTTCAAAAAATATTTTTTTTCTTAAACTAAGACTGAATTTGTATACCCTGCACTTAAAAAAATATAACGTCACAAAGAAAAATGGTTTTTTCTGTGTATCTCGTCATACCCCGTTTCTATGTCGTTTTACAAAATCTTATGTTTTGGGACTCTTTATAAGTATTAGGTACATCGTTTAGTCTTTTTTATGTATTATAAGTAGGTAGGTATCTACTATCTACTAGTAAGATCAGTAGCTGGCAGCGTAAAAGTTCGGGAAACTTACCTTGGAAATGGAAACTTTTGAGGTATATATATATACTTATTATGACCGCAAACACATACAAATTGCATATATCTTCAGTTGCAAACAAAGCCCAGCCCCACACACTCGTTTCACCACCATTGTTTAGCTTGTGTGACAGAGAATGGGCGCTAAAATTCGCTAGGAGTTAAATAACGCGTTAGACGTTAAGAAAAAACCGTTTAAATAAGCTTCCGTTACATATTTGTAAGTAAAATCATCATTTTTGAAATTTGAAATTTGAAGGTAAGAAACTAACGTTTCGAGGTAACTTTCAGGAAACTTTCCGGTTACCTCGAAACGTTCGTTTCTTACTGAAACTTTCGGTAATTTTCAACTCTAGTAGTAGCCCTGCCTCATACTCCGGAGGTAACAAGATCAAGTCCTGGTCGGGGCATTCATTTGTATGCTGAACACAAATGTTTGTTCTCGGGTTATGGTTGTATGTTTTTATATGTGTATGTTTATTCTGGGTCCCCCCCACTCCGATGTTCGGTCATCAAACTCTGCTTACTTTTGGGCCATACAGTTAGTGTATTTGTCTGGGGATTTATTACTATTATTTTTATCTCATGTACTACTAGATACCTATAAAACTGGAGACACGCCTTGCTACTGTGGATGTCTCTTAGGATCAAGCGAACGCTTTGTAAGGTTTGCGTCAGACTAGTCGTGACGTATGCCGCCCCAATGTTTGCCCATGCCAAACCCTCCGATTTAATAATCTGCAGGTAGTTCAGAATCTCTTCTGCCGCAGGGCCACGGACGCACCGTGGTACGTGCGCAACGCAGACCTGCACGGTCTCGACTTACCTACAGTACAACAACATCTCAAGACGCTCTCGACCGCTTTCTTCAAGCGATCCGAAGAGCTTCCAAACCCCCTCATCTGCGAGACAGAAAATTACACTGCTCCGTCGATGCTGTCCAGATACAAAGTTCGTAGACCGAGAAATTCACTCTTGGATCCCCCTGATCAGCTCTTGGCAAATCTGGATAAGCTTAATCTGCCCAGGCTGACTCAACACCCAATCTGTCATCAGCACCTTAAATGATAATAGATGTCAGTGGATGAACCGCTAGCGGGTCCCCGCTTGCGCACCCCCTTCCCTAAACGGGTGTCGCACCGATGAAGGCTGCTTAACATTCCCATGCCACAGCCAGCAAGGTGGTTTTTAGTGGGTAGGTGACACTCTGGTGATTCCCACATCACACCGCAGAGCCGTGCCTGCGGAGGTATGCATGACGCATCTTCTACCTCCCTCCCCGCGGAAGGTGCTGCATAGGGGGCTAAAAAAAATTTCTTCTGTGGTGTCATATGATTCTTAAGCTCCTATACAATTTTCTCACGAGCTAATAATTGATCACGTCACACCATATCACAACTTTTATACAAGTTCTTGCCTTTAAATCTCCCCAACAGGTCTAGGACAGTATTAATAAATCTTATCTGCACTTTAGCACGACATATTGAGACCGGGAAAGAGCACAAGATACTTATTCTGTTTCGGCATAGAAAATATATCTGTCTCGCTTTGTGAGATGATGCGTTATTTGGGTGAAATTAATTAATACGTATATTTTGTGTTGTAACATGTAGTCTTTGTTTCAGCATTCATCGACATGCCGGAGTTGGTCACCCACGCACGCGCCAACCACCAACGTTGGCGCGAGTTGGACGAGGCCGGCGTCACGACTATTGCCGACGTCAAACGAGCGCAGCGACTTGCAGCTGGAAATACATCTACCGCAAGGCCAAGCACTACCGCCGAAGAATAGGGGAATTACAGAAATAATGTGTGTACCAATGTGGGAGTTTCTTCAGCATATCTTTTTTCAGGTTTATAATCGACAGCTGGTATCACCACAATCACCAACCTCTATGGTGTGTAAAGACTTGTTGCCTATAATGTCAATACGTCATCGGCCAAGCATAATAGCGCCGATGAATAGGATAGGGGAAATGATAATGTGCAGGAAACAGTGAAGGAGATTCGAAAATATGTTAAATATGTTTAAGTTTCAGTGTATGGACGTAACAGGGCATTGCCACATTGTGCTGTAGTTGAAGTGAAATAAGTGAGAGAATAGAACACGTAAAGTAGAAAAAAATAGAGACGTATTTTCTCTACGACCAAGAGATCGCAGATGAGAGTAGCAACATGGCTACTAAATTTTAAAATACGCTGCAGTGCTTTTTCATTTTTATTCATACATTACTATTTCTCCAATACCAGACTTAACGTGATTCTAATGCGAAGAATGGTCTATAGTAAGGATATAGCATTCAAGCTGATTTCTACAGCGTATAGTTAAAAATAAACGTTGTGAAGTATAAGATTCATGAACATGTTCAATCCATATCTGCAAACAAATGAATTATTGTAAAGGTTACCAACGCCCTAAAGAAACAAACTTTAAGAAAGGAATTTAAATTACAGTCACTATGATATTATTACATTTTACCTGACATCGACATCAGTAAACTAAACCCAAATATTTATTCAACACCTAATGAAACTTATGTTAGTTATGGGTATCTCAAAAACAAAATTTTGTAACGTAGACTTTTCGAAAACATTTCAGTATTTTTTTACATTTTTCAAATTTACCTTCGAAATCTTTACCAAAATCGTAGTAAAACAGAATTTACATGAATATTAAATATGGTAATATATGCATATATATAAATATATATAATTGTAGAAAATATACAATAAGCAAAAAATATGTATTATGTAAATGTTAGATAACGGCCATTGGAAGTAAATCTCCATTTAGATATCAACGTAAAGTCTGAATCGGATCATGGCAAGCCTCGAGCTGCCGACGGAACTGTCCGGAACTACGCTTATTTTATATACCTACTTACTGTAGCGTCGGTACTTTAGACTATTGTAATGCGATCCTGTATATGGATCGATATCTTTTTCATACTTAGGGACTGCTCGATCAAGCATTGTTTTATTGCATGTCTTTTTGGTGTTGGATTCAGGAACGCACGTTCAACCGGTCATTGATTTTTAAAGTCGTATTCAATTACATTGATATTTTTGTTTAGAAATATCTGTAACAGCTTAATATAATTTACAAGTGTGCATTGGAAATTATGATCGATAAATTACTGTGTCGATATAACCTTTTAGTAATTGTAAAAGTAATTAACACAAATAAATCTTCGATCGCAAATGATTTGTGTGAAATGTGTGTAATAAAATGTGCGTATATCCCTTGGTTTGACATTAAAGAGACTTCAAAGCATGCAATAACGAAATATCCCTATATTGACTTACCACTATAGAAATAAAATGTAACCTATGCTTAGAAAAAAAAATCATTTTGCGTATAGTAATGGGATAGTACGTCTTTTAATGACTCGGCAATGTTCTTTCTTGAAAGAAGACGGTATTTCATTATGATGTTATTAACGTATTTATGTACCATATTCTTATCATTGATTGTATATATATATGAGCGGCCATTACACACGGGTATTCTTAGTTATTTTTCATAGTTAGGAATGAAAATCCGTGATAGAAGTGCCATATAGAAGATATTGGCGAAATATATTTTCACCATTGCGAAACGGATTTTAAATAGGTACAAGATTAATTCTCCTTCATGATAAAAAAATTGTTCTGACTTTTCTTTAGTAAATTAATTATTTATGGAACATTTTTTTACTCCTATTGAATGACAGATACAATCTTTCTAACAGACTGAATTTTAAACCTTAATCGGATATTGTTTCTTCATAAAAGGTGCTTGAGCAAATTTTTAATATGTAATACCTATATGAAGATATATATGATACCGTCATGAAGAAATATATGTTTCGTTTTTTTTTTAAAGTAAAGTTGATATCTTTATATTCCCAGTATATTAGTATTATATAAACTGTCTTTTAAAACAATCGGTCGATTATTTACTGAATTCGTGAGCTTTTGGATATATTCCTATTTTTATACTAACGTTTTTATAAAACTTTAAACCGTTTTTATCGGCCTCATATCAAAATTTCTGACTAAATATCTATTTAAAAAAACTATATCTTTGTAATTTATTAATATACTTATCTTTTCTTTTACTTTTAAACATTAAGACGAGTTTTAAAATCTTTAATAAAACAAATTGAATAAGCTAAACTTGGCATTAGAGGTTCATCTAATGAGAGTTGATTGACCTTCATCGTGTAAGGGCTACTGAAGTAATTGTTGGTGGCTTTGAATACCACATAGGTACCCACCTATGTGGGTATATGTTTTAAATATATATGTGGTATTACCGTACCGTATATTATAATTTGTTTCGAATAAGGTCTAACATGTATTTAATATTTATTAATAAATGTTTCGTCTTTCGTGACGCTGGTATGCTAAGATTTATTTTAACTGTGCGTAGTTAAATAGTTCAATACTATTTTACCTTACCTGTTGGTTGCCGCAAATAGAAGTGACAAATGAGACATGATCTGTTGTCACAATCCAATGTTAAGTTACGTAGTCAAGTGTATACCATATTTGTGACAATCAATAGGTAAATATAATTAAATAAATATATACATAATGATAAAAATACGCTTCCTTGTGCTCAATGTCAATATAAAACGGTCTAAAAATTCATAGATTCGATGTTCGTAAAAAGTTACTTATATATAATATTATATTTAATAATAATGTGTCGTTATTTGAGTATGGTGTTTCAAATTGTGTCTATACAAAAACTGAAATTACTGTATTAAATTATATTAACACGTTAACGATAATTAAATGTTAGTTTATCTTAACAGTTAGCTCAATTTGTATGAAATATATACAATCTCCGTCGTTCATTCGGCAAGAGATTATTAAATTACTGTTCATCGTGCTTTCAAAGCGCTGTTTTGTACTTCAGTGTTAATACCACAGAGAAATGTGTATCTATACCCACAGACCCCAAATTTTGTCGAATGAGTAGGTTTCAGTTACGTGGCGTATCTATATGTTGAAATCTTATCGCAACAAATGAAAATAGCCAATGAGGTATTTGCTAAATCTTATTAAAGCTTGAAAAATATACCGAATTGCTTATAAAACAAATATTAAACTTTCTTGTGGTAAGATAACTAACAAACATGGTTTATCATGTCATAACTTCTCTGCTTAATATTATTTTTCTTACAATAACTGTGGTGGCATTAAAACCAAATATTTAGAGCCTGCTCCCACCGTGTCCTTCAAGCCATAATCCTCACCAGGGTACCTGTATATCTCTGGAATCTTTCATCATCTATTTCTCGTCGTTATCGCTATTTCATGACTATTTTTTGGAACCCAAACCAAGTCGATAGACCTTACCGTTTGCTTGCACGAGAGGTGTGGATTACAGCTTGACGTTCAAGCCATAATCCTCACCAACCTATAGCTATAACGCCGAAATTATTATACGACTATGTTTTTTACATGTATAACTATTTATCACTATTTCATGACTATTTTTTAGCATTGTCAAAATTTGATTTCATTGAGATTTCAAATATGACGATTACAGCTTGAAGGACACCGTCTCAGTTCAAACTTCAATCCATTGTAAAAGATAAGCCGTGAGCACATTAATTTATGTACGTGTATTATTGTTTAGATTTACATTACTAATAAAATGTTTTTATTTTATGTTACAATTAATACCTAGATTTCTTGTTATAAATTGTGTAAGTAGTTAAGGAGACGGGGGCTGGTCCCCAATTATTGATCGCGGAAGTTACACTGTTGTCAGTTTTATAAATGCGAGCGTGCGAGAAGTATAAGAAATGTTTTAATAGGATTACAATGTGTCAAAATATGTTTGTTGCATAGCAACTTTACTTGCTGGCGGGAGGAATAATGTTGTTTCCAATCTTTAATAAAGTTGTCTTTTATGGATTGATTGAGTTGTCTTTTATGGATTGATTGATTCTAGGTAACGGCTTTGGAAGAAAGTTTAACAGTTTCTTTGTTAATATGATCCTTAAATGTTAAGCACTTTTCTTAGTATTGAATCGTCTTCCTGCCTAATGCTGTTTTCAGGAATATGCGTATTAATTTTATGTTAGGAAGTAAATAGAGGTCATATTGTTTATATGGACTGCAGTCTTGTGACACAATGATTACTGAATGTTTGGAGTCATATTATGAATGATACTGTTACATAAGTGTTGTAAATAAATATTAAATTAAATATACTGGATTTTATTTCGTGCCTTAACCTAAATGCAGCGATAGTAGAACGAATAGAAAGAAGGATAGAACATTGCAACAATAACCAAGTATCACCCTGTAGTTTTAGCTTGATTCTTCACAGATGTGGAGATTCATGAGATGTGTGGATAACTGAGCTCACAGCTCCAAGTCTACGGTGTGACTTCTACATGAGTTGTTCTAAGAAGTTAGCCCTGTGAGGAAGCGACCTCTCGAACTCTAAGAAAATGCAGAAATCCTATGAGTGAATTTACTCTTAGCACGCCATCGCTGAGCTGTCTAGCATCTTTCTCGAGTTCTAGCAATTGAGGTTGGTGCTGCCGCATGGTTGTAGTCTAGTAATACGACTACGACCCATAATGCGGTCGTTTATGAGGTACAAGCATCGAGTCCTGACTCGTAGACTCGACTCGTTATTCCGAGTCTAGTCAAATTCTCTTTGAAAGTCTCTGAGCAGCGACTTGAGCGTTCAAAAGAACTCAAGCCTTTTATAAATATTTCAAATACTAGATTTCACTTGGAACTTTTCATTTTAATTAAAGCCTCAATTTGTCATGTTAAATAGTCTTTAATTTGGAACAAATTTTTTTAAAATTAATAATAGAACATTTAAGTGCAAAGATTTAACAGTTTCCGGTAAATTATACGAAAAGGCGGAAGCTTTGGGAAGTTTTTACCCATAAGGACATAATTTGTTGTTGTATGAAATCTGGCCCCAGCCACCGTTGCTTTGAATTTAACACCTTATATGCGGAATTTCCAACCAAAGCGAGGTCTGCGGGGTTTTCGACTGAAGAAACATATCTCCGTTATACCCTTCTACTGCCTTCTACTACTTCTACGTCTTGCATTTCACTAATTCGATGTCGTACAAAAGGTTTTATTGAAGTTGGTGAAAGGACCAGCTGACCTCTACCGTGGCCTGTTTGTTACATTAAAATAACACTTTCGAAAAAAAGCAAGCAAGGCTATTGCAGAGACTTTACTCCATGACGTAAGTCATTTTAAAGTGAACTTCGAATATAAGCACAAGTTCCATACGCAGTCTCCGCGCAAAATATGTGTATCGTATAGTTGCTCAAAAGAAAGTGTTCTTTATTGTGTTTCCAGTAGATAGTTTTATATACCATATCTGTATATAAGTATCGGGTTGGCTAGTAAATAATGAGCGACATACATGACTTTATGTTTGTATTTATTTAATAATTTATTATTAATCGTTAACAATATAATCACCGTCGTTATCTACTACCATCCGCCAACGATTCGGCAAAGAGTGGATGGCATCCCTGTAAAACTTCGCCGGTTTTGCTTTGAAGAATTCATCTATGTATTGTTGCACCTGATGTTCATCATCGAAGCTTTTTCCTTGTAAATGATTACTGAGAGACCGGAATAAACTAAAATCCGTTGGGGCTAAGTCCGGCGAATATGGAGGGCGTGGCACTTTCCCAGTTGAGCTCCAGTAGCTTTAGTCGGGTACTCTTAGCGATGTGCGGCTGGGCATTGTCGTGAAGGATAAATATTTTGTCATGTTGTGGACGTTTACGACGGAGTTCAAGCTTTAGATTTTCAAGTTGATTACTGTATACTATTGCCGTCATCGTGGTATTAGTAGGAAGAACTTCCCAATATATTACTCCATGTATGGTTGGTATAGGTGGCATGGTGGTTGATATAGATAAGCCACTTTTCATCTCTAGTAACGAGATGGTCTAGCCCGCTAAAAGTGCGATACTTTTCCACCGTGTCATGAAAGCATCCAAGCTTAAGAGCCAAATTGCGCGTATTGCTTCGAGGATCTTCTTCAATTAATGCCTTCAGTTTAATTATATCTATATCTACCTGTAGCCCAGACCTTGGTTGATCGATCAAGGTATAGTTACCCTGGCGGAATTTTTGGAACGACCGCTTTGCTGTAGCCTCGGAGACTGCATCATCAGCTATCCTCTGGCATATATTACGTGCAGCTTAAACAGTGCCGAATATGCGTTTTAATATCACTCATTTTTCGTGGTTCTTTACGCAATGACAACCGAAACATTACTGACGGCATGCTTTTTTTTTGTTCCCCTCCACGCAGAGGGCAGGAGGATCTAAAAAATGCTCTTACGCATAACCCGCCGTGAGCGATCGAGGTTATGTGGGACTCGCTTCGAGCCTACTAGAGTAACCCCTGAATGTCTCGTGCAATTTTTTAACTCACAGCCTACATCTGAAGCGTCGGCCAATTGGAAAAAGGCCGCGCAAGCAGGGCCCAGAAGGGGTTACCCACTGGAATTTACATAGCACTGAAGGTGCTCAAAATAGCAAAGAGAAGTAAAATTAAATTAAATTAAGAGAAGTTACGTTAATTCGAGTGTACATTAGAATTTGAATTAACGGCCAGAAGGGCTTCGAGATCGGATGACAGCTTTGTGAAATAGTGCGCTTGCGCTTGGTTCCTAGGCCTAGCGACTTTGAACTTCGAATCAAGAACTGGGGTAGTATACGAGGCTGAAGCTCGAATTAAGTGGGAGTCAGAGCGTTTGAAGAAAGCTTCCGAGATTGTTTTTAGGTGCTGTTGCACTGTAGGTAGTTCAAGATCTCTCTGCAGGTCCGCGTTACGCACGAACCAAGTTGCGTTTGTGGGCAAGGCAAGGCAAGGGCAGTCTGTGCAGGAGGGAGGGTTTGGCGTGGGCAAAGATTGGCAAGGCATGTCATGACGGGTCTAACGCAGGTCTTAAATTGCGTAAGTTTGTTTATAAAGGACATTTTACTTTTTCTACCTAACATACTGTTTACGCGGCCTAAGTAAAGACGGGAGAGTTTCGATACTCTCGATGTGTGGCTTGAAAGAAAGCGTCGGGTCTAAGGTGACGCCTAAGTATTTAGTACTGCGCTTCCAGGGGATGAGAATGCCTAACATTCGAACTTGGGGGTCGTCAATGGGACAACGGCGTTTGGGGTCGAAGCGAATCGTAGAACTCTTGTCTGGATTCACATCGATGCGCCATTTTTGAAACCATGCACCGAGGGCGTTTACGGCCTTTTGGAGTCTGGTGACGAGCTGCGGGACACTGTGACCTTTGGTGTAAAGGGCGGTGTCGTCGACAAAGAGGGTGAGTTCGACGCCTTTCGGCGAAATGGGAATGTCGTTTGTTTACACGGTGTACAACAGAGGGGCGAGGACTGAGCCTTAAGGTACTCCAGCCTTTATGGGACGGGACGCGGAAAGCGTCCCTTCATGTATAAATCGAAACGTACGGTCTTTGAGAAACGATGCGATTATCCTGAGTAAGCGATCCGGTAAGCCTATTTTCGAGTTTATAAACGAGACCGCTGTGCCAGACTTTGTCGAAAGCCTACATCAAAGAAAACTGCGACTGTTTTTTTACACCGCGGATAGAAGCCGTCGAGTATGTACTCGACCATTCGATGGACTTGCTGAGGGCAGGAGTGCTTAGCGCGAAAGCCGAGCTGATGGGGAATAATGAGGGGATCGCCATCTGTTGGAAACAGATGGTTCCGCATTCCACTTATGTGTACACAGTATGACTCTCTCGAGTTTAGACATGACCTTGAGGAGGCTAATGGGTCTATGATTAGCCGGGATATTCAGAGGTTTACCCGGCTTGGGAATGCCTATGACTCGCTTATTTCCAAGCTTTTGGAAAGTAGCTAAGGTCGAAGCAGGCATTGAAAATGATAGCTAACAAGTTAAGCACCTTTTGAGGCAGGTGCTTAATTGCGTGGTTGGAAATTCCATCCGCACCCGGAGCCTTTTTGGACTGTTGACTTCTACTGAGAAGCGAGATTTCATCATTAGAGACTGATGGGGTCGGCGGTGATAGGGAGAGAGTCCCTGCGGAGGACTTCGTCCTCCACCGCCTGAATGTGGGAGGGATCCACGGGTTGCGCGCTGGGCGAGCATTGTATGGCAATGCTGTCAGCGAAGCATTCGGCTTTCTCTTCGACTTCGAAGGCAGTAGTGCTATTGGGACGAGTGAGAGGAAGAACGTGAGAGGCGGCGTCTACGCGTAAGGCTCGGGACGGGGAGATATTCTCAATGAGATCGTTCATCTGAGCGTCTCGGAGTTCCGCGAGGCAAGACCTAACTTTACGTTATAGCTGATTCGCAGCTAATCCATAGGCGGGCGTGGGATATTGCTTGGCTCTCCGGAGAGCTGCGTTCTTAGCTTTAATAAGATTCCTAATGGCCTAATGGGAAGCGTGGAACATTGCTTAGCATTCTTTTCGTAATCACTGATGGCTGAGTTGATAGCATCAGTGAGGGAATTGACTAACGAGTTTATTTTATCCGGGCTATCTAATTGGTCGGGCGAAATCGCGAGCGGAGAGTTCGGGGCCTCTAATGCTGAAACTAACGTATTTTTAAAGCCTTTCCAGCTAGTAAAGGTCTTAGGGGACGTAACGTTATCGTTAGGTGGTCCTAGCATGCGGGGGACGGGCGGTGGTCGGAGCCTAGGTCATCGAGCGGCTCGATAGACCTAAGCTCGAGGTTGATTCGCTTGACGATTGCAAAATCGAGGACTTCAGGAGAGTGGTTCGGGTTGTCGGCATAGTGAGTGGGAGTGACGGGAGAGATGACGTCTAAGTCGAGTTGCTGGGTGATGTTAAGGAGTGCGATACCGCTGTTGTTGGTCGTGGGCATGTCCATTCAGCATGTTTGGAGTTGTTAAAAACTCCGAATATAATGACGGAATGGCCGAGGGCGAGAACGGTCTCAAAATCGCTGCGGATTGGTCTGGTGCCCCTAGGTATGTAAATCTACACACAGTGGCTTCCATGCTGAGGAGAAGACGGGTAGGGAGAGGAATGCAGTGGAAACCTCTTTTGTAGTAGATAGCTGTGCCGCCGAAACCGTCGGAGTTGAGCCTATCGTTACGAGTGAACGCGTACTTGGGAATAACGAATCCCCTGGAGCGGTTTGGAGTGAACCACGTCTCTTGGAGAAGCAACAAGTCTGGCTCGTTGTTCTAAAGGAACAGTTTGAGCTCAGGAAGATAAGTACTAAGGCTAGGAATGTTAAATGAAACGAGGGATAAGCCTTTGGGTTTGATACGACCGGACGCGGGATTTGCAAGTGACATTTTATTTACTATTTATTTAAAGAATTTATACTAAATATATAATTTACAAGGAACTGAGAAGCAAGTGATGCTCGGCTAATGCGAAGAGACGCTCTTGAGGAGAGCGGGCGGCTCGCAGTTTGCGTGCTAGTACGGAGATTTCCCTAATGTCGACGTTTTAAATAACGTCGAACACGGTCTTCATGTCCTCAGCCAACGACGACTGAGGTAAAGACGACGGAGCGGGACGCGAGCCTGTGGGAGCTACGGAAGCTGGGATAGGCCGGGAAGGTGGAGCGGCCGGACGCTGTCTCCAGGAGAGAGCCGGAGTCAGCGTCGGCTGCACGGGCTTTGCTTCCGGGGGAGCCCGGTTGTGCAGCGGCGGGAAGTTGACGGGAGTGAGCGGTGGCGCCTGTTTAGGCGCAACCTTCTTAGCAGCGGAGCACGGAACGCGCGGACAACCCCTTTAGTTAGCTGTGTGGCCGGACTGGCCGCACAGCACACATGCAGGGGGGGGAAGTGGAGTCGGGAGTGCGAGTCCGCAGATTGTGCGAGCCTCTTTGAAGATCTCCCTCGAGTTGGGAGTGTTGGACAGATGACTAACGCGAGTGGGAAACGCCTACATCTTGTGCACGGCTTCAGTCGGGAAGCCCTGGGACGTAAGGTCCTCGAGGATGTCGTCGTTACTGAGTTCAAACGGAACGCCCCGTAGTACCGCGCGGATCTTACGCTCCTCCGGGAGGGCGTAGGAATGATACGCGATTTGTTTGGCCGATAGGAGCCTAGTGAAGGACGTGGGCTCAGGAAAGCCGGTTAAGGTGACGGCGTCCGATGACGCATCAGACGCGAATTCCGAGTCACTCCTGGGAGCGGTACGCTTACGGCGCGACGTGCGAGAGGATACGTCCGACACACAGTCCATCTCGGTTGGCACGGGAGATGCGGGAGAGCTGTAGACCTGAGGGGTCTTGGCGTTAGTGGCCTAAGGGGCCGGGATTGGGGACTGTGGGGCCGGGGATGCGTTAAGCGCTAATAAGGCCTGCGTCTGGAATGGGGATGCCGGACGCAGCGAGCTCCAGGGCGAACGCGTTCGCAAAATTTACCACGCTTTGCGAAGATTCCATGATGGGGAGGGAAATACCTAAGTTCCTAACAATCCTAGCAAACCCTAGCGGCTAATCTCCCTACCAGCGGTAGGGGGGTTGGGGATGAACGTGAAGTGTTGCCCCTATTGAACAAGCACTGTACCTTCACCCTGAGAAGAAAGGCCCTTGTACCGGAATCCGGTCTGCCGCTTTCTCCAAAGCCTGAAGGACCTTGGAAGCGCACCGGGTCAACGCTCTCAGGCTTCGTTGGCACCGTTATACGTATCCACCTGATCAACGCGGGGGTCTACTACGGAGTGTGTTGTCAATAAATTGGCAACAAAAACCGGCCGTAGACCTGACGGCTTCGCGACGTGAACTAGTCGCGTGAGCCAGTTGGGTTTTTACTGAAAGTGCGGGATTGACTGCGTTACGACCGGGCGAAACCGGCCGCAGATTGAGTCTTTGACTGACGTAGCTGGCGCCAAGCGTCAAGTACGTAGCCAGAAAATCAGCCCGAGCCTTGCGAACGTACGTCGAATTTAACCGACGTAAGTAACCTCAACTCTGTTGTTGCTGCTCCCACCGAGGTGGGGTATCTATTCGAGGGGTGCACGGAGTGCGGGATTGACTACGTTACGACCAGCCGAAGCCGGCCGGCGAGCGAGTTTCTAACGTAACAAGCGCCCAGCATCAAGTACGTAGCCAGAAAATCAGCCCGAGCCTTGCGAACGAACGTCGAATTTAACCGACGTAAGTAAGCTCAAGCGTTGTTTAGATCAAATAATAGTAACATTTTTTTGCCACAAAAGTAAGATTTTGCAAATATTTATTTTTTCTAATTGTTGATATTTAGCATTCGTTTTACTTTACATCGTTGCTTCGTGTTAGCATACGGGTATATTACATGTTTAACTTGTCGAGGTTGCCGAGAATGTAAAGCTAGCATTAGATAGAGACGCCCGTCTTTCTTAGTATTTAGTATGTTTTCACTCACGTTTCGAGCAGAACGGTACCTTCCAGAAGTGTATTTTCCAATCGACTGTAAACTGTATTGGGATTTGCAGTATTTTATTTTTACTTATAGTACTACTTCCAATAATGCTAGTTTCTTAGTATTTTTTTCATCTATTTTGACTGGACTAAACGGCGAATTGAACAAAACATCGCCTGACGGGTCTGCACGTGAATAAAATAAAGCCACTTATTTCATTGTTAAAATTCTTCCAGAAAAAGCTTAATTATAAGCGAAAAGTTAAAACACGCTGCAGGTATAATTGACGTGTTGACAGCAATGTTTATTCTATTAATGTTTAATTACGATTATATTGGGTCCTATGGTTACATATGAAATTGGCGTTTTGTCGTACTGGTCACTTTGATCTGTATTACCTACCTCCTCTTTGGTTAAGAATTCCAATTTCATACAGCTATATACGCATTTGTTTTTCGAAAACCGTCATACGTTTGCTTTTTCCTCTTTTGGTTTTTTTTTGTGTCACTTAGTTCACAAATGGAAAACTTGAAATATCACGTTATTTACGAGTACGAGTTCCACCGTGGCACCAGTGCTGCAGAAACGGCTCGAAGTATTAATGCTGTGTAGGGCGGCGGTGTCGCAAAAGAAAACACAGTGCGTTTTTGGTTCCAACGTTTTCGTTCTGGAAATTTCGACCTGCAGAATAAGCCCCGTGGACGGCCGGAGAACCAAAGTCGATAATGAAGAATTGAAGGCTACTGTGGAAGCGGATCCATCGCAAACCACGTCCGAGTTAGCTGTAGGCTGCGGTGTTAGTGACAAAATTTTAGTCTACTTGAAGCAAATTGGGAAGATGAAAAAGCCTGAGAGGTGGGTACCTCATGAACTGAGTAGAACAAACCGACAAACGCGCGTCGATTGCTGCGTTACATTACTCAATTGGCACAATAATGAAAGGATTTTAAATCGAATCATTATTTGTGAAGAAAAGAGGATCCTGTACGACAATCGGAAACGTTCATCACAATGGTTTCATGTTTTATTTGACATCAATAAGAACAAGTAATTGTCAATGTTGAGAAATAAATATTTCATTTCATTTCATTTCAAAACGAAGGACTAGACCAAAATTTGTAAATGACATATGTAAAAATATAAGAAATTCAAATGTCTTGTTCGCAGACGATACCAAGATCTTTAGGGTTGTCCGCAACTATGATGATTTCTTGTTGTTGCAAGAAGATTTAATACATTTTGTGCATTCTGTAGGTATAAGTAATAGCTTGTTTCTTAATATTGATAAATGCCACATAATAACTTTTACAAGAAAAATCAACCCTACAACTTACAAATATTTACTGAACAATAAAGAATTAAAAAGAGTAACTGAGATACGAAATCTTGGTGTTTTACTGGACTCTAAATTAACATTTGTACCTCATATAGACCACATATTAGAGAAAGCCTTTAAACAGCTAGGTTTTGTACTAAGAGTACGAAAACCTTTTAAAATCGCCCTTACTTATAAGATTTTATATAACAGTTATGTCCGTAGTATTCTGGAGTTTGCTTGCGCTGTTTGGTGTCCTCTCTACAGTATTCATTCTAATAGGCTGGAAAGAGTGCAGCGTAAGTTTCTCAAGATTCTTGACTACCGTACCGGCCAAACCTATATTGATCTCACCGTCGTAACGGCAATGATGTATTTTTTCTTTTCAAAATTATTGACAATATCGCCGATGCCCCCGCACTGTTAGAACATATTAATTTCCGAGTACCTCGCAGACTTGAAAGGAATATTCGTGATAAGAAATTGTTTTATATTGCTCGTAGTAAACTTGTGTTGGCAGTATCAGTTTTATAAAACGCGCCTGTAGCATTTAAGATAATAAGTTTAAAAATGTTGACATGTTTGTGAGTTCATTAAATGTATTTAAAAAGAAATGCATATTGGAAATGAGATAAGAAATGTAGGTACTTAATTATCACTATATACTAACGCAATATTATTTATTTGCATTTAAATAATTAAGGGAGCTGTAGGTCTACATTTACCTTTAAACTTGTAAAATTATGTATAAGACTGTTTGTTCCTAAATAAAACAATAAATAAATAACTAAAATTTAGTTTGACAGGACTATAATTATTTAAGTTATTCAATTTAGTTCAGGCTGCACATTTGGTATTCTGTTGCACCTATTTTACATCAATTTCTGACTAAAATTAGAATTGTCAGACTAATTTTAATCTACATGTCGAGAGGTGTGAAATAAACTAAACTGTGTAAAAAGGTGTCGCGACGAACGTGTAATTTGTTGTAAAGATGGAAGAGTTTATAGTTTCGGCATTTATTAGCTTTAAACCAGGTTTCACAGATAACAGCAATAATGTATAAATAAAATGTATAAATTCACTTTTATTTTTAAAACTCTGCGCATTCCGCTGTAAAGTTCTTAGCTGATCCATAAATATTAAAAAAAGATAGAAAATAGTGCTACTTAGATTTTCTAGAGACCATCTTTTATTAATTTGGAAGATATAATTTTTTCTTCAGATTTATTTAGAGGTATTAATTTTGTAATAGAATTTTAAATTATATTTTAAATATCTTCACTGTTTAGTAAAGTTTTTAATGTCTCTGTTGGATTCCTTTTTTTTTTGATTCAGGAAAAGTTTCTTTTTTGATACTTAATCGAGTTTTCTTTGATTTTTTGTTTTTTAACAGGGCGTTGTCCAGAAATACTTATATGGTTTCCTTTGCAGTGGACACATACTGCATTTCCTGATGCTATTTTAAAATTCTTTAAAGTGATGATTTTCAGAACAAAAACATTTAACTGAGTTTTTACAGTATTTAGCTAAGGGGCCATACCTTAAGCAATTGTACATTGTTTTACTAGGGGTATGTATTGCCTCACCACGTGGCGCCAGCCGTGAAGATCAATGTATTCCGGCAGCACGTTCGAAGCAAAAGTGATAATTACTGTGCGTGTTGGCTGCTCCACGCTTATTCCATTGTATCGTACTCTCTTCGTGATGCGCTTCACGCAAATAATTATTCTGAAAGTGGAAATCATACCAAAGATTTTGTAATTGGAAAATTTCGTATCAACATTACTAATAACGCCAGTTACTTCTGCTCCTGTTGCTGGTGTTGTTGCTTTCATATTCACTTAAAAATGTTGTATTATTTAAAAAAAGCAGTAGCTAATGTCGGCGTTTCTAAATGTACACCTATTTTAATTTTGTTTATAGATTGTAAGAATTTAATCCCTCTATTAAATCTCTTTAAAACTGTAGACATGGAAATGGAATTAAATCCCGCGTGCCTATTGGTCTCTTTTCATCGCCTGATTCTACAAATACTACAAAATCAGTAAGAAGAGAATCCTCAAGATATATCTTCTGCTATAATCAGATACATCTCTAACGGCTTCCTACATCCAAACCCTGAAGTTGTTTTCCCTATGTCTATCTTACATTAGAATAAAACAGCCAAATACATCATAAAACATTTCTTTTTTATTATAAACAATAACTAAAACATATTTTACATTATCAACTTAATACAATTCCAACATTGCGTATTATAAATGCAATTTACATATTCTTTGTGGACACATTATTTTAACACTTTTGTAAATAACAGTGATAATTTACATTTTTTTGAAAATATATACCTGTATATTACATTACAATATTATAAATATTTTAAAGCAACTGCGAAGGAATGAACGGAAACTAGACAACACATCTAGATATTAAACGTAGATTTACACTTCAGTTTATCCCAGGAAATACTATTAAGACATCTTGAAATTCAGGATGAAGAAGAGGCAAAGGCACAAAGATATTTTACCGTTTTATGTTTACCAAAAAATAATAATAATCGCTATTTGTACTAAATGGAACCACCATTTCTTGTTATTTCACAGGAAGACTAGGTGAGGCATTCAGATTTACAAATACCAAGTATATAAAAACGTCAAAAGTAATAATACAATAAAAGATCCATTTCTTATATCAAAATAAGAAACTAAATCTAGAAACTAGTGTAAAAGTTCTCACTTCGAAAACGCATCACCAAGCCTTTTGTTTTATTTACAAACTCATTTTATTGTAATTATGTATTTTGGGAATATTTCAAAACTTTTACGTCACTTGCAATTCGGTATGGATGGCATTTAAAAGACTTCAGTTAAAAAGCGCATCTACACCACTATCAATATTAAACAGGACATAATTTGAATGATCCATTTAAATAATAAAACAGGTATTTGATAAAGATAACGACAAAATAAAGTCGTAAAAGCAATGAAATCTAGTCGTTATATTTTAACCGCACCCTGTACAAAATTCACAAAAACGCCTACCGTAGTTATGACTAAGCTGAACACATCATTTTCGATTCCTTTTTAATGTTTACTCTCTCGATAGCCTTGTTTGTATCACACGCCACTTTATTTTTTTCTGTAAGTACCGTTTTAAATTACGTTGAGAGTGAAAAATTGTGAAATCCAGAGACGAAACACATTGAAATATATTAATAAAAATAATTCAGTTTAAAATAAATTTCCACACAGAAAATAAATGTAAGATTACTTTCACGATTTCTCAATTATATTGAATTCTACCTTTGAATTGAACCTTTCAAATAATGTAATGTAAAACAATCCATAACATTACAATCCTAGTGATTGTTACTGCAACCCTGAAATAAATAAACAGTCAAAAATTCTTCCAGAGACAATATTGAAGTAACAAATCAGTAAAGGACATTCAATTCGGTATTTAAAAAACATTCATATTCTGATTTAAAATCAATTCCAAAATTTCAAATTTTTATTGTATATGTTGTTAGTAAGAGCTCGCAGATAAAAGCGATGAAGCTTATTTTAACGAATGCGTAAAATAATTTGACTCGCAGTCCACCTCTATATTGCGTCATCGAGTAGCGTCACTTTCTAACTTGTTTTTGGTTAAGCTATCATGTCAATGTTTGCAAAAAATATCTGTCATCATGAGTCCATAGAAAATTGTAGATTTGTTTATTCCAGGAAATATAATAAACTTTGTAATGAGATTTAAAAAAGATTACTACTCCGTGACTCCATCCTACGAATTTCTTTCAAAATTGATTTGAAATAAAATACTGAAATCAGAAATATTCAAATTGTTATCTCAAAATTGTTTTCTTTCAGAAAACGAAAGCAAATATCATCTCAATATTACTTTACATACAGATACCGATAAATAATATAAAATAAGTAAGAGAGACGTAGGCAAAAGCTAGTTATTTTAATAAGTTATAGTTACGGGTATAAAGTTCGATTTCTCGCCCTCTTAGCGGATTGCCTACGTTATATTAGCTTTTTTATGCCAAACTTAGTCAGACCAGTCCAGGAAATAAAAACTGAATAACATCGATCTTGAACTTCTATTTTCTTTAGTTTAGGCAATTTTCATCTTACCATATTTATTACTTGTTAACTATAAGTCGCGCTAGAAGGTTTTCCGATGGTTACCCCGCCCCCTCGGGCGGGCGACCCCGCACTTCATAGGTCTGTACTGAACATCGTTGCGTGACGTCTCACATAGGCAAACCTTCTGCGCTCGAGTAGCATTTCAGTAAAGACAAACAAATTTTGTATTGTTAAATGAATACGATTTACAAACCAACCTTTTTAAGGCCTTCAGTGCCATGGCACATCAAAATATATAAGAATGTCCCCTTTTCAATTTAAAAATCTTATGTCTCTGAAAACTACCTTTGGTCCCGCTTTATAATCTTGTATCCTTTATAAAAGCGGTCCTGGACGCTTGCAACTACCCACAGTTCTTTCAAGAAAATTCTTACACTTTCCGACAACTAAGCTCACTTTATCTGTAACTGTAGTTTATATGTAAAGCAGCGTCAGTTAAAGGATGTGAGACGACTGGCGCTATTGTCGTACCGATAGTTAATGCCCGATTGTTTATAAAAACACATTGTTTATTGTATGCGTTATGAATGACGTATTTTTACCAATTATTTTCAATAATATTTTAATTGTATAAACTCGTAAACCTAGAGCTCACAGACTCAGTGACCGACCGATAGACCAGTAAACAAATGCCTACATTAAAATGATGACAATATATAAAATTCTGAATAAAGCTACAATCGTCTTCATCGTCACTTTCCATCAGGTGAGATGGAAGACAAACGCCTGCTAATACATAATAAAAAAAATAATTGATACATAAGTAACCTATCTACGACTTTCACACTATAAGTGTCATTATAAAAGTCACCCTTTAACCAAAAACTGAATTATTGTAACAAATTTAAACAATCGACCACTCATATCTTTTAAAAGCCAGTGCCCTCACACCTCGTCAATTCAACCACAACATGAACGTATGATCTCCGCACTGTGTCAGTGCGAAGTTTAGATCGCAAGCGGTTTCCCGCGGCACTGCGATTCGACGTAGTGCGTGAAACGTTTGAGGAATTTTGGATATTCTCGTTTGTAAACTGCGCGTAAAACTCCGGCCGGCGCCCAGCCCCCTGGGTTCACTGGAACGGACAGAAAAATAGGTTAGTATGGGTAGTTTTAATATTATGGAAATCTTGGAAAAACGCATCTTCTCAAAATAGCGGGTTTTGAATATCTTTGGTGATCCAAAAAAATGGTTTATTTTTTAAAACGAAATACCTTTTTAAATCAGAATTATTTTGCATGACCTCATATCGGAAAGAAAGCAAGTATTCAAGGTTATATATCATAAATTTGAGAATAAATAAAATTTTACTCATTAAAAAGATAAGAAATTGTAAAATCTAACGGAACACATTTCAAGTACACTACTTAGAATGTGTATGTGTATTTGCTATCTAGTAATAATTCATTCTCAAAGTCATGTTATAGCTTGATAGTAGTGACTCCGCCCTAACCCAAATAGCAAACAAGGCGGGTTTTATGTGGACGAACCTCGTGATTGATATTTTCTATTTATACACCGTGGGCCCTAATAACCCTACCGATTTTAACCATCGCTTCTAGAGCCTGATCGGAGAAAATAAAGTGGTATACATGTAATCCAATAACGCTTAATTTTCCAATAACAAGTCGAAAAATCTCAAGCTTAACATACCCTATGATGTCGGAGTGATTCGTAAAGTGTATTTTTCGTTTAGTCTGCTTCTCGACTAGGGTTCGGTTTCTCCTGCTCACTTTCTAAACCAAAGATTTGCTCACAAAGAAGTGCTACAATTAATTGCCTTATTTTGTTTTTAAAAATTATTTGGTAAACATAATTTTTTCATAGTGGTCTATGAAAAAAAAATTGCAAAAAATTGCAAATAAGGCTTCCTCTGCTCTTGGTTTCATAATGCGTAACTCCAGCTCCTTTAATCAAATGAAAACAGTCAAAATTCTCTACTGCTCTTATGTCCGCAGTCACTTAGAATATTGCAGCCAAGTGTGGAATCCACAATACGCAGTTCATTCAAAACGGCTTGAGCTAGTGCAAAGGAAGTTCACACGTTATCTTGGCTTTAAGTTCAAAGTGCCTAAACTTAGCTACAACCTTCGTTGCTCACATTTCCACCTGCTACCACTCACCAAAAGACGTGAAATTTCTGATCTAAGAACTCTTGCTAAAATAGCTCAAGCATCCATTGACTGCCCTGAACTCCTCGGAAACATCCACCTGAATGTACCAGCACGACATTGCCGCCCTAGAAATCCTCTTTACACCCCGATCACCCACACTAATTTCCGAAAAAACTGTTTTATAATTCGCGCTTGCTCTACATTTAATGTTACTGTTAAAAATGCCCCGGACTTAGACGTATTCAACAGTAAGCCTATCTTTATTACTAAATATTTAGCCAAAATTTACTTTTCTCAGCATGCCATATAATTTGTAATTAATGTTACAGCACTTTGGTCAATTTCATTTGATTTATCTTAGTTTTTTGTTACATACTAGTTGCTTTTTTAAAAATCATCACAATATGTGGAGGTTTGTTATTAGCCTTAAGCGATTAAATTGTTAGCTTATTATGTGTAAACGGCTGTAAACCGCCCAAATAGAAGTAAATAAATAAATAAATAAATAAATAAATAAATAATTTTGGCCTGTGTTGATATAACATTGTTTACCCGTAGTAGCGTCAGAAATACGTGGTTAAAATCTGTCGAGTTATTAGGGTCCACGGTGCATATGAAGGTTTACTCTGGATTTCTCCTTCATTTCATAACCAACAGAAACCTGACATCGTCTAAACTTTTAGGTCCCAAAGTGGTCCAGGTGGACCCCCAGGGGTCCACGGGAGACTCGACGGGGGGTCTGAGTTAGGTCTAATCTTCACATTTTTTGTCGAGTTTTGGGAATATGGTAGAAATGTAGCTGCAGGGGGTCCACCGAAACCAGCTAACTTTTGAACAGTGGTCTATGAAAAAAAAAGTCTGGGTGTACACTATTTACAATATTACTGTCAATATCACCTGTACTGCAGTAGGCGATGCTCGTAGTAATGTTATCCCTGGTAGGAACTTCATTGGGCGGGTACGTGGACTTACACGCGAGGCACACCGTCACGAAGAGCCGTATACACGCGCCTGTGTTTGCCTGGAAATAATAAGAAATATTCAAATAATTTTAATCTTTTGGTGAGAGAAAAAAAAACCAAGTTATTTAATATTAACATTTTAAGATATACGACATTTTAAAATATAACGAGAATAAAGAATTTCAGTAAATGGGTTTTGGTTTTGTTTAGTTAGACAATTTAATATTTTTATGTAAATATAATGTACATAATAATATACTATGTATACTGTTAATATAAACAGGAAATAATTTTTTCCTTCATTTATTTTTTTATTTAATAGGTCTTTGAAACTTCTGAAGTAATTTCTTTTTTCGTTCCTTTTTTTTCTCTCTTTTTTTCTTTTAATATTTTATCCCGAACTTGCCACTGGATCAGATACAACGCGATTGAAAAATGTTAAACTAGGGGAGGTCCAGTTCGAAAGTTATTTTATATAATATTTCATGAAGTTTTCACCATTCATTTTATTAAATAAAACGTTTTCTAAACGTATTTTTACATTTTGTCGGCACTCGTGACTACAATTAAACGCGATAAAATCCTGTTGAAAAGTGTTTCATTTAGTTTATCTTGGAACTGGACGTTATCGGACGGCATATTAGCTGTAATTAGTCACTCGCAAGATAGCGAGCTGGCTTCATGCATAGAGTAAACTCCCGTTTTAGTCATATCCTTATTGTAAAACCACTCGATATTTGAGACACACTTAGAGATGGTAGTAGAACATTATACAATTTGGAGATATGAATTTTCCAACATCAAATGTATTTCTATAAGCCTAATTGGGTACTGCAACAGGCTAGGCTAGGCCTTTGTCAGTTCTCAGCATTAATAGCTTTTGGCCGAGGCTTCACTCGCATATTCTTCTAGAACAGTACTTTTTCTGGATTATTGGTATCACACGTTTTTTCCTGACGACATATGCCTTTTTCCATCATCAGTTGAGTATTTGAGACGTGAAATAAGCACAAATCAATAAACAAACTAAGGATTGCTTTTAATCTAGTGAAATAAAACGCAACCAGAATTACTTCAAATGAAAGCTGTAAAGTCTAAAATCTAACATAAGTGTGAATGAGTCCGATGTTAGAACCGCACTGCTTCATTTTTATTAATTAAATATACAATATCATATATTAAGGTTAAATCAACAGGAGGTGATCTACACATTGACTATTGACCAATGACGGTTTGGCACGATTTGCTGACTCTGCATCTGGGACCTGCTGACATAGGTATAACTAGGGCAAATGCTATGCTGGGCAAATTCTCTAGATCACCTTTGCTTCTTGCCCAATCGATTTGGTTGTAGTACCGATACATAACAAGATATATGATTTAACAAATAAATGTTACTTACAGGATAATCCTCATTAGTAGTAGAATGATTAGTAACAGCGTAGATTCCGTCTGAGTTTCTGACATGTGACCAGAAGAGGGCGTCCCTTTGCGACGCGGGCCAGATTCTCTTGAACGACTGGTGGAATATAATCGCGTCCGAGGATATCTCTTCTACTATGGTCATCTTCTCTAGTGTAGCTGAGGAGGTGAAAGAAATGAAGGTAAAGGTTTGAAACAGTTATTTTATTTGGAAGATACAAAAAAGTTGGTTTTGAAAAAGGGTGTAATTGTTTCGTAAGTACATTTGTGGTTGTACTGTATTTTATGGAGAAGGGCATTGGGGCTCAATTGTTTATTACTCTTACATGACATTCAAACGAATATAGAAACGCAACTTGGCTTGGGTGTTGGATTTGAACGGAATAAAAAGCGTTATAATAGAAATGAACTGTTTAGTAAGTATCATAATATCAAATTAGTGCCAAACATCCAAAAACACAAAACGTTTTTGAGCCTTATATTAGATCATCATTTTAGATATTGACGGACGAGTAGCAGCCTCATCAGCCTGCCTAATACGGCGGAGGTCCCGGGTTCGATGTTTTCGATGTTTTATGTTCGATGTTGATGATTTATATATGTATGTTTATTCTCGGTTTCCCCCAGTTCGCTGTATGGTCATCGTAACATAAGCCCTACTTACTTTGGGACCATACAGTTGGTGTGTTTGTCTGGGGATGTATATTTAATTGTACGAAGATCAAATTATGAACATGACATGTGGGATTTATCATTTATCTTTCTGATAAATACCATACCAGACTTTTTATCCAATTTTGACGTATAGAAACATTGATTATTTTAGTAAGTGCTCTACGATGCTTATTGTAACTATTCGATATTATAGAAATGGCGATTGCTGTGTTTATTTAATATTTTGAGTTTGACAAAAATAAAGACAATCACCCAAGACTAAAGTAAATATAAAAATAAACTATTACGTGTAAGCATGTACTTACTCTCCCACTCGTATCGGTATCTGGGGTTAAAGAAATAGTGACACATTTCCCTGGCCGAGACTCCGCGTACTTTATGCATGGCCTTCAGAGGATCCATGACCATTCCGTCCACCTCCACTTCTCTGGAAACAAAGAAAATGATTTATGTAAAAAAAGATTACATACGTATATATTTACTGTATGTAAATATTTACTGTAGCGATTCTGCACGATCTACAACTTTTGTTTGAACTGTGTTTGCACGCCACTTGCAAGATATAGTAAAAATTACGATAGTAGGTAAAAATTACGATAGTAAGTAGGTATTTATGGTAGGTATCTCCCAATTCAGGTCTATGCAAATTATTGTACTTCTTTGTATGAACGTTTGTTTTGAATTCAGGCCTCTGTGCTTGTAACGCTGAACTTTTGCCCTTACTTTCTTGGCTATCTAGATTTTTTTAAATTTTTGGTAATGATGTTAATTTTAACTCCACTGTCAAATTCTGTTTCTTGGACATGGATTGTTTATTTTTATCTTTTCAATTTCTTCATTTATTGATTGTAATAAAAAATATGAGAAAACGTGTAAACTATTCAACAAATTTACGAAATGTTACGCACAAGTATTCAAATCTGTGTGCTTTAACTACATTAAACTACCGACCGACAGAATAAATGTGCTCTGGAAACAATATTGATTTTTAGACGAAGAGAATAAGAAAAGACGATATAGAAGAAACTGATATGCTCCTTGACAGAGACTTGCCTTTCGACTTTATGTTAATTAAAGAACGATAAACTAGACTAATCTAAAAATAGTATGAGAACTCATAAGCTACTTTAAATATCGACAAACAAGCACATCTATGTGTGTTAATTACTTGACCTACCTATACGTTATCTCTACCTATACCTTTTCGTTATCCCTAAAAACTCGAATACTCTTTTAGACTATCAATGCAGGATAAAAAAATACGTTTAGTAGTCCTGGTGAATTCCTTTGATACAATACAGTCGAAGTCGATTTCAGTCATTCCTGGGTATACCAGCCAGGGCGATCGCCATTAAAAATTACACATTACAAAGAAATCTTTCTTTCCTCATATTAGTATAATTCTAGCATACATTATTTTGAAATCATATAATTTTTATTTATTATACATACAAAACAGATAAACGAATAACAATGTAGTATAATTTCATCATAAAAGGCATCAACAGTAATAATAAATCCCCAGACAAACACACCGACTGTATAGCCCAAAGCAAGCAGAGCTCGTGTTAAGGATGACCATACAGCAAACTGGGGGGAACCCACAATATACATAAACATATAAATATCAACAACCATGACCCGAGAACAAACATCTGTGTCATTTTACACAAATCAATTTCCCGGCCAGGACTCGAATCTGGGACCTCCGCCGTACGAGGCAGGACTAAATACTACGCTTGGCCGTTAAATGGCCGTCAACAGTTCAATTCGAAATGGAAAAGCAATCTTGAAAATGTGTAGGTACCGAAATTGAGAGCAGATTTAATAACACAAGCTCCTTTTCATTGTGTGTTTATGTGCTGATTGTACATGCACACCAAACCGACGATAACATGGTTTCACAAGATGGCAGCTGCCGCCCTAAGTTGCATATAAACAAGCACACATGGAACCGAGCGCAACAATGCTTTGAACTATGTATACAACATTGGATAAATCACTTAAAACAAACAATCGAAAATACGCACTTCCTAATTCAATTTCCTTTGTATCTAACAATTGAAAGCGGCGAAATAAAAAAACATAAAGAATAGGAAGCGCTACTTTGTCGGTTTCACCACAATGTTGAATTCGCCAACATCATCGGTTACTTAGGTGAATCCTGTATGAAGTAATATGTTGTTATAATGTAACATTTCATAACAAGCGTCAATTCAATAGTAAATACAGGGTGTAAAAAATTGTAAAAAAAATTTAGGTCCGGCATATCATGGGGTATCCGAATCACCCCTATGTATGTTCCGCGATTTTTTTATAGTTTTCGACTTATTAATTTTTTTCCGATTTTTCGAGGAATTTCTACGTGAACAGATAAAAAAATTTCTACAAAAAAACATAGAGAACTTTTTAAGAGTTTATTTTTTGCAACAGAATTTTCACGAGTTGTACTTTTATGCATAAAATAATCAGCTTCGTAGCTTTGCTGAAAGTTATGAAAATGTTGGCCCAAAGTTAAGAAAGTACGTTCCGTTAATTATGACTCAAATTTTCAACTATAACGTGAAAATTCCTCCAAAAAAAAATTCATGACTCGAAAACTATAAAAAATCGCGGAACATACATAGGGGTGTTTCGGATACCCCACGATATGGCGATCCAAAAATTTTTTTTATGATGTCAATTGATCGGCCACCCCGTATATGACCAAGAACACAATTTTGTTAGTTATTCCGAAGACGGCCAGAATTCACTAACCTTCTTTGTTCCACTTGACAGGTGGCACTTTATTCATGCTAAATAGCAATATTTCTTGTACAAAATATATTAATTCCTTACAACACGTTTATTAAAATATGAATAAATATGATTATTTAATCATCCAGCATTAAAGACATTCAAGCTCGAGTTATATTTGTTATCATTACGTAATAAACAACCAATATGGCCTGTCTGCCATCATTGTTAATTTCTAACATATACATATCCAAGAACAACAATATACAGTTTTTAGCTTTATTGCTCATTCGAAATTTCGGATTTTAATATCATCGATGTCATGCCATCGTTACAAAGCACATTTAAGCCCTTTAAACAAAATTAAATTCTCACTGTTAGACCTCACCTCCACTGAGCGGGTAGCAGCCCGCGGTTATTATTTCGCCTAAAAATTTATAAAGGCTAGCTAACTAACCTAAACCTAAACTATGCAAAAGTGTTCGTCCAATCCAACCAAAACGCACGATGTTAATTGTAAATAAAACAAAAAGTTTTCAGTGAATTATCTTAATATTTTTTTATTATGGTAGAGCGATCTATGACAATTATGTGTGAAACAAAATATCGGCCAAATGCTCCCCACGTAAGAACCTCATTTTGGCGAATATGCACGGTACCCATTTTGGGTCCGAACTGAGGTAACTGGGGTGGGGCTTTACCTTGACTATTTAGACGTGAACAATCTGCAAAAAGGTTAGCAAAAACTTTCTCTTTTACGGTGTGGGCCAGTAAACCGTCAAGCTTCCTCAGAGGTGGCAGCGATGGGCGACAGAAGTTCGATACAACTGACTTGGCCAGAGACCAGAAACGCAGGAGCGTATAAAAACCATAAATTCATGCAACTTTATTATTATTATTTAAAAACAAAATGGCTCGCGGGAACCCTATCTCCGATGAAGTACGAAAACATAGTCCAGATTTGTCACCGATTAAGACCCTATAGTGGAAATTGAAGAAACTGCTGCGCAAGTATCCAGCAAGGTCTAAAAGCAATCTAAAGGAAAAACTTAAATCTGTCTAGGACTCCATAACTACACAATGTGAAGAATCGGTAGCAACGATGCCACGAAGAATAAAGGCCGTGATCGATGCTAAAGGTGACGCCACTGATTGGTAGACGAACTATTTTGCGCCGTTGAATGCGATGGACGAAGTTTATTGCGTGGATGGTTCCCCAAGAATTTATTATATTTTATTTAAATAGGGAAATATTTTGTTACTTTTTTTTATTTAAAAAGAAATTTCATTAAAAGTTCAAAACCATTGTGTATTTATTGAACTAATAAATTTATTTATCTTAATTTTCCTTGTTTAAGTTTCCTTAAGTTGTAGTATTTGGCACTAGAAAAATTTGTCTAAATTGTCAAATATAAAGCGATTTTATTAATACTACATAGAATTTATATTCTAGAAACATGTAACACCAATCCTGTCAAAATTTGTCAATTTTAATGCATCATTGTACTGCACAAAACAAACTCGCTTTTGTTTGACCATTTAGCTGAGATAAGTCAGAGACAAGTATATGCAGTCTTTATAGATTTAATCCCAATTCTTAATTCTTACCGTCTGTACATCCTCATGTCGCCTTCTTCAGCGAATAACTGCCATCCTATCTCTCCACCCACTCCCTCAAACGCAGCCTGGATCTGTTCCGTTGATATTCTGTCGATCTGGAAATTAAATAATATTATATTTATTATTTAAAGACTAAAACTAAAGATAACAAGTAATAGAGCCATCGGTATAGAACGGTGTACGTTAGCCTTCTGTCAACGTAAACCTTTTTGTTAAATACGCTTTCTTGGCGGTTTATTTATTTTTAACCTAAAAACGGAACGTCAATATTTTTTCCACCTGTGTCTGCCATGTTTTTATTTTTATTACATTTACGGATTTAAGCAACGGTCTATTGATGAATTTATTTCGAATAACTTTATGGAATTTGGATTTATGGGATAGATATTGGAAAATTAACAATAGATTTGTTGTATTTATATGAGGCTCGTTTATTTACCAATAAAAGAAATGTCCCAAAATGCAAGGAGTCTGGGCCAGGTCTTTACCAAAAACAGTTTAAGATGCTTAGAACACTTTTTAATTGTTAAATTGTTATTAAAAACACTTTGTTTATTGGTAGGAAATGAAATTGTGCATTATTAGTGTGCAACGAAAACAAAAAACGTGGCGGAAAAAATTTCATTTTGAGTGCTAAGGATTACTTACATCATTTTGTTTTGTGTATCGAGTAGTATTGATGGCTGGTTGCCAGTAAGTCCAAAGAATTTAATTGAATTGTTTTGTGTATTTTAGCTTATTTAACAGTTGTAAAGTTAAAAAGAAACCGAAAGAAAGAACTCAAGCGCAACAAAAATCAAACACACAGACAGACAACTATCAATGAGATGTGAGTGAAGTGTGCTGTGAGATAAGTGTGCTGTGAGTGAGGTGGCTGTCCCCTCTGCTTGGTGAACTAACTTCACTTGACATCTTCCGCCATAGAAAAGACTCATTGTCAATGTTGCCTGCTAAAACGATCACAAATAATGTTGACTTTTTTATTTTCTAACCATTTAACTACAAATTAAATCAAATTATTTGTATTTTTCCTATAATTACCATTTATTTGTCAATTTTTTTAGATGGTGTACAAAGACCTAGCCCAGGTTGTGACATTTCTTTTAGACCAACCAGCATCTACCATGTTTCGTATACTTTAACTACAGTTTACAAGTATATTCAAGTTATATGGTCTATATCTTTTCAAATTGTACAGTTGTCTAGAGAGAAGACACTCTTAGTGCCTGCTAGCCTGCTAAAATGGGAAATTGTATTCATATATCATACAATATTAACAGAGCATCTTTAATATAGTAACACCGCTTAGCAAAAGGAGGTTACTTATATTTAACTTATGCGAATTCGTTCGCAGGGATAAGAAACAGTGCAGTTCAATTTAAATCAATTATTCAGTAAACTAACATCAATGCATATATTTATCATATCTGAAGGCTGTAGAACACGTTATAAGAATAACTTTATTTACGGAATACACGTATCTAATCTAAAGGTCTTTGTGAAGATCTCTACCCGAGATTATAGGTATGTGTTAGATTGTAGAATTAAGGCAGATGTAGAAAAGCGAGAGTTTTGGAGCAGAATTAGCGAATAGCTAGACGCTTCTTTTAGAATGAAACCTATGGGATATATAAACGAGTTAATCAATATAATAATTAAAAATAATAAAAAGTGACTTTCGGTTTAGCGGCACAAATCACGCATCCGATAGTGCTTTTTTTACCACTTTCGTAGCCGGCAAACAAGCAAACAAGGCGGCGCACCTGACGTTAACTGGCCCCCGCAGCAACGGATATTATTAATCGTAGGCGTTTTGATTGGTTATTTTACTGCTTAATGATTTACCGACTAATGATAATAATGATAATGTTGGAATTGCTTTTGTTCTAGTATATGGACTGGCTGTTCCTTCCCTTACAACGGAACACAACTACGTACAGCCCAAGCCAAGATAAAGATATCCGCGTTTTAGGCAATATCAGACACTATGGATTTCCAATAATATAGTAAAAAAATATAGGGCACATATAATTTTGATTTTTGATGTTTCAATTATTAGTTTATTTTTATTGCAAAATAACTAAAAGCATTTTGTAGGTTTACGATACAAATTGAAACGAACATTTTATGACTATAGAAACATCACAATCATGTATTACATCCTAAATTAATTACACAAAAATTAGGTTTAAGTTAATTAATGTGCGTCTACGATCCAAAATAATCTAAAATACCTAGGGTATTCGGAGTTGGGTTAGGGTTTCCGAACAATCGAATCCTATCAACTAAGCCACCACTGTCTTACTAACACACTCGTATCTTATGAAGTATAACATCCGTTGAGTTCGCAGAGTGTGTATTCTTTAAGCCTATATAACAAGAACTAATAAACATTACGCTACGGAATGTTTATGAGTTCTTGTTAGAAAGGCTACGGAACTATAAAAGTTTGCTATCAAGTTGCTTAGTCAGTCGTAAAAATATAAAACACAAAGAATACTAGTTATTCATCAAATTAGATTATACAATAGAGTGTAATTACAAAGTTATTATTTCTGATGAATTTAGAACAACACTTTGTATTGCGCAAAACCAACATGAATGATACCAGAGCACATAGCATGCGAGAATTATATTACTTTACGTCGACAGATTGTTCGATAGAGCGAGTATAAAGTGCCATTCCTAAAGCGATAGGCTTTTACTGCTCAGTCGGCATTGGATGATGGCATTTTCAAATACTTTAAAGAGAACCGCTATCTAAGCTTTTCTTTTTATTCACTTAAGAAGCTTCTGTTTTAGTATTAATCAGTACAAACAATTTTCAAGTTGATTGTTACAGATGTAAACAGAAAAATAGCTCAACTTTTCGTAGTGAATTTTCTTTTTTTTTCATCTTTATTATTTCAATCATTTTTAAACCACAGCATAATCACGAGGTGTTCCATTTTAAATATCTGACACCATTTTAGTTCAAAGTTAACAGCAGCTACGACCGATTGGTGTAAAGAAAACATACTTAAACAACAGGTTATGTAAACATAGTACATACTATAATACATCTAAAAAACTTTTTCGTATGCGTGTTTGTTTATGTATCGTGGCAAATTTAATTTTGTCATTGGCTTTTTAAATGCCAATTGAAATCAACGTTGGTTTGTATAAGTAAGCTATACTAGTCGCAAAGACTCGTGGCAGACGAGGCCATAAAATCACTTTTGTTACAGGGATGCGCACGCGCAGACTTACAAAACTGTCGATAAATTTAAAAACGCGTGAGTCATCGCTGCACATACAAATCTCCAAATTTTATAATCACTAACTAATGACTATAACTAATAATAGCTGACGTGGGAAGATTGACTAATGATGCTGTCGAAAACGTGACGATAGAAAATTGGCAAAAATGTGTTCGTCACGGAGAAATTCTGCAAGAACAAGATTTGCAGAAGGCGCATTTATGCGAACCCCTAATAACGTCGGCGACGACGACAGCGATACTGACGACGAAAATGACGATGTTTAGTAACGAATTTTTAGTTTAATTATTTGGAATTTTGTTTGTTTTTTAAATTTTTACATTGTTTACCTAAATTAGTTTGTAGTTTAGTTTGTAGTTCAGTTTGTATATTAATTTGTTACACGAATAAACGTATATTTTGTGTACATTAATGCCTCACTTAAAACCTAATACTATTGACATAGACTCAAAACCAAACGAAGCGCACCTCTAAATCGTTGTGATGTCACCCATAAACAGTGGAAGTGCGACCGAGATAATGTTGTGCGCTGTCCTATTCACACGTTTTATGACCGCGTCTGCCACGAGTCTTTGCGACTAGTATAGTTATTTCTTATATATGTATGTTATATTTATTTATATATTCACTCACCGTGTTGTAGGATATGTAAGGAACACAGGCCTGCCGCCTGAAAAACAGCGACATAGCCTGGCTGTGACAAGACTTTTTCACATAAATTGTTCAGAGTCTGTTTTACAATTTAAATTATTGTAAGATTTTTGTTGATGAGAATTTTTTTTTGCAATAATGTTATGTAATTTGTTTGTTTGTTTATTTCAGAAAAGAAAACATAAAATACAGTACCAATAAAGATGTTTAAAATCTATAACTTATGAACTACCATTAATACAATACTGATTTCACTACTTCCTACGAAAGGGCAGATCCCTGTGGTGGCCATAGGATAAGTAGTATGCTCAACCTTTATGAGTTTTGGCAAATAATATTAAAGTGATACAATACAAAACAAAAACAATTAATTACTAATAATCAGAACAAAAGGATAAAAAAAATACAATAATAAAGCACTGTATTATAACATTACTGCTGGATGCATGTGTGTGTGTGTGCGTGTGTGTGTGTGTGTGTGTGTGTGTGTGTGTGTTTGTGTGCGTGTTTGTGTGCGTGTTGTGTGTGTGTGTGCGTGTTGTGTGTGAGGAGTGTGAATATAATTAGTGGTATGTGTTTCATTCTATTGAGGTAAGAATGGGTTCGATAACTTCGTAGCTTTGCGTGAGAACGTCAACTTCCGATTGCATTCAAATTTTGTCAAGCTGTGTGGACTTAAACGTTTATTTAAAAGATTGTACAAAAAAGGTCCAAGGAAAGGATAGAATTTATTACTAAATTTTGTATTAAATTTTTGTTTGGTACGTACAATGTATGCTCTGCGTTTTTGATGCAAAGCAGCATCAAAATAATTGTTTTTATGTTCGTAAAGAACTAAAGAACGAATAAAAAGCTGTCTCACCGTAAGGACTTCGCAGAATTTGCAGAATGTGTAGTGGTAGGGTAACGGAAAGGTTTAAAAGTACAAACCTTAAGTAAAACTTGCTGTGATATTTCCAGATTTAATAGATTAGTTTTATGCACTCCACCCCAAGCTGTTATGCAATATGTGATAAGAGACTGGCAAAGTGCATAATATACTCGTTTAAGTAAAGTAGGATCCATCACATGTCGCAGAATTTTAAAAGGAAAAATAAGCTTCCTGATCCTTGAACTAAGTTGTAAAACATGATTTTAAAAATTTTATTTTGATCAATGAATGTACCCAGATACTTTAAGCTGGGCAACCGTTCGAGAACTGGACATAAGCAGTTGTACTTACTACACTGAGGGACATGTGCAGTCAAACATACATTTTGACACGGTTGACTCGAGTTTTGTATGGCAAATGTCACATATTTAGATTTAGAGGTGTTTAATGTTAGGATACTACTTTGCAACCATTGAGACACAATATCTAGCCCATCTTGAGCCAGGCGAAAAGCGACTTCCCATGTTTACCAGCAAATAGTAAAACCGTATCATCTGCATAAGACAGCGTCTGTCCACCTGTGTTTAAGAAGCATAGGTTTTTGATGTAAATAAGGAACAAGGTGGGGCCGAGAATACTGCCTTATGGGACGCCATGTGAGAGAGGTAGGTCATCGCTTACTATGTCATCTATTTTGAGGGATTGAAACCTGCCCGACAGATAACTCCGAAAAAGATCTAGTTGATTTTCACGAATGCCAATCCGTTCCAACCGATCCAAAAGAAGGGGAATCGAGACCGTGTCAAAGGCTTTTGCCAGGTCAAGAAAAATAGCAATTCTCTAAGCAAACCTCTGCGGAAACCGTATTGGTTCTCAGACAGAATATTATATTTTTCAAGATAATGAACAAGTCGGATATTAATAATTTTCTCTAAGATTTTAGATATAGCCGGTAATAATGAAATGGGCCGATAATTGTTGGCACTATCTAGACTCCCAGACTTGTGTATCGGGATTACAATGGATTTCTTAAGGTTTTGTGGAAATACTCCCAAATCAAAACATAAGTTAAATATATATGTACCAAAACAGGAGAGAGTTTGGATTTACAGGTTTTTAACAATTGATTTGAAATATTGTCCCAACCCATAGAACATTCATTTTTTAAGTCTGTGATTATCCCATCAACTTCAGCCACGTGTGGCCCAACACAAACGAATTCGAGCAATGAAAATTAGCTTTAGAGCAATTTGTTATGTACTTAATTCTAAACCATTATGGTCAGTTCAAATTGTCATTTGTTTGAAACTGTGTACCCAGTTTTTATTTGTCATCGAAGATTAATTAACACAAATATTCTCCAATGTTAAATCATACACTACCCACCTCATTCCAAAGCGGATGAACTGTCAATCGGTTGTCAATCGCGGGCGGCGGTAACTCGACCTGATCCCTGGTGTGAACGCTGATGCCTGGCGGCACGACGCGCGCGCAGCGGCTCTCTGACTCAATCTTATCGAAGCCCGTCTCTACTGCATCGTAGAACTCGTCGTCTGGTACTGTGGAGTGAGGACCCTCCTGCGAAACAATAAGTCAGGTTAATTTAGTTAATATAAGCAGACTTACAATGAATTGAAGTTTTAAACAAAACTACATACTTTAGTGTTGTAAATGTTCACACTTAATGCTATAGATTCAAAAATTGTCATTGTTAATTGCGACCATTAAAATATAAACATTATATTCAGTTTTAAAAAATGGTTTGCACGGACGAGTTTGCGTCAGAGATCATTCACAATATTTGATTGGTAACTATAATAAATAATAATAATAATAAATATTTCTAACAATCACACCACATTATCTAGCCCAAATTAAGTATCATTAAGAACTTGTGTTATGGATACTAGATAACGGATAAATAAACTTAAGAAATATATAAACACACATAGATTTTTTTTTTAATATATAAATATTTGAAATAAACTTAAATAAACATACATACACATCCATGACTAGAAAGCAAATATTATAAAATATCTGCCTCTACCAGGATTCGAACCCGGGACCTCTGGCATGGAAGGCAAGGGTACTAACCTCCATACCAAACAGGCCGTCATTATAAATTTCTGTGACTAATTATAAATTTCTGTGGCTGTGATTAATTAAATTAAACGCAGATTTATATAAGCTAAGAAAGAAAAGAGCTATAGTAAACACCCAGACAATGTGAACAAAAAAACATAACTACAGTTATGTAATGTCCTGACTACCATAATGTATGAGGACCTAAAGCAATTTTAATAAAGAAAATTATGCAGCTAGAACGCTTTGAAAGGAGACTTTTCATTTTCGGTTAGCGTGATGTACACCAGTTTGAAATGTATAAAAAATTGTGGTAAACACACTAAAATTATTTAAAAAATGACGTTCTGCATTATGTTCTACTTTGAAATAAGAAACAAAACATCATGTGGCCACACCGAGGTGAGGTTTCCATATTCCGCCATGTTGAATGAAAATATGAAACTATATGCTAGTACCATTGAGTCTGTGGCAACTTGTTGTCTGTCTAGTCTCTGGTTCGTTCAGGTCCGTTTGTCGACTATAGCCGACTGTATGGTTTCAATAATCGATATATACTATGAGTTACGACGTAGGAAGTTTACCTTTAAGTGTTAAATAATCGATTACAAAGATCATAATCGTTTTGGCAACCAGAAATAATCGAAATATCCTTTTACACATTATAAATGAAGATTTTTGCAGTTGTTATATAATTTTTTTACTAATTAAATCAAACGAAAACTTTGAAGGAGCTCGTTTAAAGAAAGAATAAAAGTAACAGCAGAATTTACCTCACCACCTGAAATAAAAATAAAACATCAACATGACACACTTACGCCATGTTTTCATTAGGTATGTTGTGCGGCTGTTTTACGGATTTGACAATGTTTTCCTAAGCCAAAACTTAACGAAATTATAAAATATTGGCATTAATACTCGTTGCATTCATTTTATAGAATTCTGGGAACACCCGTACAGAATCTAGCCATGCATCCCTTAAATATTGAAATGTCTCCTTTTGGCAGTGTTTAAATTAATCTTTTAAAAACTATAAAAAAACCTTTAACCAACAAACTTACATTTAAGTGTGATGCAAGTTAAGACGGGGAAGATGAGTTATTAAGTCTTACTTTGCCTGATATTTTCTTTGTTCATCGTTAAAAGGATGAAAAAGCTTTTGTCAACTAAAAACACTACGACTTTAATTTTACTTCATAAATCAAAACTACATAAATCAATAATTTACTGTAAATCCCATAAAAGCGAAATAACAATATCCATCGCATTAAATACAGTCAATCACACAGATAGCTTTGATAATAAATGGAAATTACAATGAATGAGCACGCACACGCTATAAATACTTAGTTATTCCCAGAATCGATGGAAAGAAACAATGTTTTCACAACATTACCATTCGAAATGACAAAACTAATTTTATATTATATGTATTTAGCCACGTATGCCAAAAGAATAACTAACTTTTTGCGATTAATTTACTTTAAATTTTTGCAATTTGTGATGTAATAATAAATAATAATAAATCCCCAGACAAAAAACCAACTGTATGGCAAACTGAGCTTGTGTTATGGATTACCATAAAGCGAAAGGAGAGATTATTTATACTTATACACATATTAATATCAACAACAAGAACCCGAGAAACACACAATGTTTATCACACAAATTAATGCTCCGGCCAGGCTCTAACCTGGGACCTCAGGCGTATGGTTCAGGGCTACTTACCACTACGCAACTCGGATATTGATTTTACTTCCTTCTTATCATAAAGCATTTTACGACAAATATTAGTAAAGAGATAATCTAACTGAATCAATGATTACAGCAAACAGGCCTTAAAAAATTTATCTGACATATTTGATATTTTAATAAGGATTATATACTGTAAAATTTTACCCAATCTATCGACAAACATCACGTACTCTTTACGTATCAAACGATGAACAACTGCTAAAAGTAAAGTCCACATTAATTGAAAGTGGTTTGGACTCTTCTTCCATCTTAACCCTCTAATTGTAGTACTACTAAGTAAATTCTCTGTAAAGTATCGATTCTGGCAACATGTATCACCTACTTACGAGCTGCGAGGACAAGAAGGTTGCAAAATAATTTTCGTTTGGGTGCGTTTATCGCTGGGACGGAATAGTAATTAGTGATTACGCAAAGTGTCTTCACAGACGTGATGATAAAGGTTATATGTACTAGCAAGTCAAAACAACAGGGTATGTCTATAACTAGATTAGAACTGACACGCACTAATAATGTATTCGGAACACTATCGATTTCGGATAAATGTTTTGAGTTTACTCATATCAGTACTCACCGAGTTAATGTTTTGAAATGGAGGAAATCTACACATTTCTTTCAATCTCTGACATGTTATTCAGCTATCGAACGAAACAGTTTTTATAGGAGCAATAAAATTTAACATTACCAAAAAGAAGTAAATCTAAATTGTATTTATTCCATAACAAATTCAGCAGTAAGGCCAACTTGATTTAACGTCAGTTGTCATATAAAGTCACGAGCACAAAAAACAAAATAAATCATCCCGTTTCATATTACCCAAAAACTCAGTGACCTTGCTTAAAAAGGAACAAAACAAAACACATTTCCTTTCGGGCGTCATAAAGACAACTACTTTTTTATGCTACCCAATATATTTTGTTCTTTACAAACGACGCAAATGACATGGCAACAGAATAGCTAAGGTTATCGCGGGAATTCTTTCGGAACGAGGGATCGTGGTTCGGGTACGCCACTCCCTTGACGGCTAGGTCCGTCCAAGCCCTCCAGGGTGGTGACGTCATCGCCACACCCTGCACAACGCGATACAGAAAACGTTGCCGCCAAAAATGTTGTCACCTTTCTTGATTCGCGTCACAGTTTATCAGCATTCAGGGTGAGTGCGAAATGTTTAACCAGCTCCTACTGACACACATTGATGCCTTTCTAAGTTTACGAAATGTTATGCGTTTTTATCTTGAATTCGTCCATGTTACTATTAAGCCAAGTAAAGTCTACGTCAAAACTGCGTAAAATATATACGAATGGAACAGATACAGGGGCATGCACTAATAAATCTGCGCATTTATAAACATCAGCACAGTTCTTCGTCCAACCTAAGATTTAACGGCTTCCTAACCATCAGATGGGTGGCTGTGATCGTTTGCTAGAGATATTAAGAGTAAATATCAAACAGAAAGTTCGCGACTAGCGAACATAAAGATACTTTCTATTTAAAATATTGACAAAAAATTGTTTTTAAATACACGTTTTCTGTACAATTCTTAAAGACTCTTTCTTTGTTCTTTGAAAAGCTTCTAAGCGGTATTCAAAATTATTACAAAAAAACACAATCATACCACTGATAAACATTTTTCATATATTATTTCAAAACATTGCGGCAAACAAAATACTTATAGCTGTCCAAGATGCGCTTCAAAACCCTAAATAATGTTTTATCAATATTGATTTTAACTAACTTACAGATAATATGTACCTATACAATTAAACTAAAAATCGGGCCAGTCAAAACTCACATTAGTCAACCAACAATTACAGAGAACCGTGTGAAACCCACAAAGTTCGTCTAGACGCCTCACACAGTCGTTATTACGTTTGACAATTAACAAGAGTCGTGCTCATAAGTGGAGCAATGAAAACAAATGGCTGGATTCATATGACATCATCAAGCTTCGGCAGGGTTAAGTAGTTAGCAACAAAGGTCGTCGAGTTTAAATTCTAGACTACTAAGTAATGCTTAGTTGAACCTTGTCAGCTCTAGGGGAGACAATTTGTTCGCTTTGTAAATGTAGGTCTAAATGTGTTGTTTAGTGTTGTTTTATGTTTCTGTGTAAAAATTTTTTTTTATTAAATTCATAGCCGGCACACAAGCACGCGATTCGCCCGATGGTAAGTGGCATCCGCACCCATGTACGTCATTAGTTGTATGTGTTTAATTTATTAACAGTGATTGTAATTGTAATATGTATATCGACCCTCCTTTCCTTATCTATATGTATTCCCCAGATCCTTTCCTTTGAACGGAGCACAACCACGAAATCGTGATTATTATAGCGGTCTAAAAAGGAAGGACTGTAGTATCGCCCCAGACGAGACCTAAACAAGGAAACTCTACAACCACTCACTATAAGCACATGTCAAATAAAATCTGTTTTTTCGCCATCTTTAATTTATATTACATAATATGTAAAATTTTGAACATTTTTGATGAGCGACATAATTTTACAGACACAATATGATTAAGTTTTTGTCATAATTTGTCTTCTCGTAATTAAATGTTATTTTCCATCAAAACATAGAATTCGGCAGTGGTCTATCTCGCTCCATTTGCACTTAAACGTAGTAATAAGAAATAACCGGAGGGCTTGGTGCCATGATGATAGAGAATTAGCACATAATTAGACGGAACAATTCCTGCTACGTAAAGGTTTCGTACTTATTCTGTCCGACTGTATTCAATTAAAATTTTCTTTTTATACTTCTTATACTTTTTATAAGGCAAATACCATCGTCACATTTAATGTATTATTATCACGTATAGTTCATATCTATAGGATAAGCAGTCAATAATAAAATATTTAGACACTTTTCAATATGACAGTTCGAACCAGTACAACAAACCCAACGATGAAGGTATCAAAATGAGCTATATCACTATGCTGAACCGGAGCCTTTTGACGGGCACGGCAGAGAAATAGCAAATTTGTAACTATTACTTGTATATAATATCTCTTCTTTGTAAATCTATTTTGTAAATTTCTATTTTTTTTGTTGTGTGTTTATGTCAATAAATTATTCATTCATTCATTCATTCAAAATGGCACCCCTTATAGAAACTGCAACGACACCTTGAGTACTATAAATGTTGGCACTAGACAAATACCTGTTCAATAAAAGTAGAACAAAGTTTCATTACTACTACCTAACAATCGCAAAAGTTTACAATATCCAGGGATGACACCCTTTGCTGTCTGCAATGACATCATTATACAACTTTATTACTCCTATTGGAGTTGCTAGGTCGATCCTGGCTCAAGCATAAAAGGCAATTAGGCCATAGGACAGAATGTAACACAGTTATAGAGCACCATTAAACCCATTGATAATGGCGGGCAGGAATTAGAACAGGCGTTTGTTTAAGCGGCTTTTAGTAGAAACCTTGCTGTTCGTAATGGGTCGCATAGTAACTTGGTCATCAGTTCGCAATTATGCTGATTTCTGAATATGGTAGATGTTTCAGCAATTTGTAGGAGCAGGTTAATAAAAATGAATCTATATTATAATTAGATTATAGTTTTATTTAAGATCTTATTTCTTTAAAAATAATGACACTATCTGTTTTGTCACGGGGACTTACTTTTATTGCCTACTTTTCCTACAATATTAAATAGCCCTTGTTTCATACAAAGTGTTTTTTATAAGTATTATCTGGTAAATTTTATTATTTATATTCCATTTACGCTATACTCAGAATTAATAAATAAATATTAGTACCAATTTTATTGTCACTTATTTTACCTACCTATTTTTAGTATGGATGAGTGCCTTTTTTTAAAGAATATATATTGTTTTACTTTTATTACCCTTAGAACCTCCAAACAGTCATTTATTAGGTAAAAAAACTTATTCTTTCGTTTTGAATCCGACCTGAAACCCCTATGACCGCCTTTCTTAGGAGACGGGACCACTGTGCACTGGCTTCTATGTCATAGATAGAAGATATTCAAAACTTATTTCTAATAAAAAAATTCTGAAATAAGTTCTTCATTCTTGAACTGGCTGTGCGTAATTTACAATTCATCTATCATGCATCGTTCTTGAAGAGTACACGAGGAAACGCCATAAAACATTTGATTCCGCCTTCAGTGCTACACTGCAAATAGGAAACTAAACACTGACTCACAAACAAAGCCGCCAGCTAAACTTAGGTATACCAATGCAAATTGAACTAAAACAGTGAATATGAAATAACAATTTACACTGTTCGTACTAATTTACACGCTTAATAGTAAACGCCGTGTCTATTGTTCAAGACGTAGAGATAACAGCGTTTATGAAAGATAAGGGCCTTGACAATTAACTAATATTTGTAAAGCTTTGAAGGATAAATGGAGACGGTCGTTTGTAGTTTATATGTGCAGATAAACATCGTTGTCATGTGGTACGATATCTACGTTTGTTTTGACTTTGTGCATATCCAATCATAAAGAGGTTTCTTTTATTTATAAAACTTGTTTACTTTGTTTAAATCTGTTGCAGGGATAGACAATAACTTATACAACTCAGTTTACAACTCGTTGTCGTATCATTTTTGTACGTTAGATGCAAGTTACGTTACTTTTGTACTTTATAACTATACCATTTCAACTGTTGTGCATACTTAGACATCCACCACAAGTCCGTTACATATAAGTTTTACTGACTCCATAAGGTTACTAACTCACTATTTTGATCCTTATATACTTAACTAAAAACACAAAATTCAGTATTTTCCCCTCAGGTAAAAACGACACATAATTCGTTGATTTACAATCGAGCCCGCATCAGTAGGTGCTTCGTATCACAAATAATCGATATACAGACTGACTATCGTATCGCATACAAATAAGTACAGGTGTAAAGTATTTCTTGTAATGGGGTCAGGGTTACCTCGATGCGTAACCCGCCGCGTGGCAGCCCTTCAATGTTAGCGTTTGGTCGTTCGACACTGGAAACCTACTCGTATGTATAAAATACGAAATTTCAGGCCTCGGCTCGACAAAACTTAGTATGTATCTAACAAGAAAGTCGATAGATTTTTGTTCCATCCTGCGCGACGTAGTTATAATTATTAGGAGTTGAAAACACAAAAAAGCGGGTACGAAGAAGTAAAACCCAACATTTATCATACTTACAAAAATTGAGGATATGTACACTTCCTAATTAATACAGTTATATGTTTGTGTGGGGTCCTGATATATCAGGTAGAGTAATGCACTGTACTTCAGACCCTAGCCCTAAAAAAATAAGTGTCACTCGACAGCATCTTAAAACTAGGAATAAGTTCAGAGTAGTTTCTCTGATTGGAATATAAATTAACGGATAACAAGTTTAATATTTGTAGTCACGAGTTTATTGAAATACACATTGAACGTTTTAGATACAATATTTATCATAGATAATGCAATAAACATCAAGGGTTTCAAAATACTAAGAAAACTATCTACTAGAACATAGCTATCCAGCTTTTATCTTAAACATTCATCCTTGAGATAGCAAAAATTACATTAGAGACGGTTTTCTTGCTAAAATTGATTGAAGCTGAACAAATAATGGTTTCATGAACAGAAAGATCAGCATGATGTTTTATTTTTATCAGCAAGGGACTTAGTCATAAAGAATTTTTGTAATCGCGTTCAACGTTTACATTGTAAAGATAAAACATGAATAAGTATGGTAATAATTAAACTGCACAATAATGTAAAATAATAATGAAATTTCAATACCTACATATTATGTTCCACTGGCTGCAATGAATAAATGATTTGGCAAAAACCTCAAGCCACTAGTCTGTCTCCTATAAAATCCAACAATAAATTTGTACGAAAACACAGTTTATTGAACTCTCGTAACCACTGCCGACTCAGCATTAATAATGCAAGCTGTACAATTAAACTAATCTATATACGAGTAGTAAGGCGCTGCCGGGTGTAGGTGCTGGCTGAATCGCCATTTAATTGTGCAATAAAATGTTCCTTTTTTTTAAAATCAAAGCGGAATAACTATCGGCGAGATGTAAATTTCACGCTTAATATCAGCCAATTGTAGTTGACAAGTATGTCAAGCTTCCTACATATAAGTCAACAGACTTCTAACGATTTATCGATGCGATTCTTCTAACAATTATCTGTCCCTATATAAATAAATTGAGACGGGGTTTCTAAATCCATCGGCACATCCATTTCTTATTAAATTTGATCCCAGGCTGATTTAAGAAATAATATTTTAAATAAATATTTTATACAATACCAGCCAGATTCACGTTATTTTACTCAATAGTATGTTTGATCAATTATCGCCCATGTTGCTTCTAAAAATATTGGCTTTTATAATGAGCACAATCCACGTACTCGCGTCCCATTGCCTTTTCCCTCTTAACATCGTAGTGTGGGACTACAGGAAAAGCACTCATATACTATTTGCGCTGTAGCATGGTGCGGGTGACAGTTTGTGTAAAGTTGCCGCGATTTACAAATTATGACTTAGTATTTCAGCTGTACCACATTCGTAATATACTAAATCATCAATAAGTGTAGTAAATTAAATAAGACCCAACCAGAATGTTCTAGTGTACAAATACAATCTAATTGAAAGAAAAATTAAGCATAACGTAACGCCTTAGACGACGTATCATGTGGTACTGACAGATGTCAACGTCATACAGGCAACTGTCACCCGCACCATGCTACAGCGCAAATAGTATAAATCATGATTTATTGGGTGGTGAAATCATGATTATTACACACTACGCAGGGTTGTTAAAACAAAAAAATATTTCGTCCTATTATGTAATATTAAAACCATAATTGGTATAAGTAAAGATTACCCTCAATGAAAAATACATAAATCCCAAACAATATCCTACCCGCATTGACAATAGTTTCTTGATCTATCATAAATCAGCTGATGCGAAATATTAACCGTTCAACTTATGTACATACATCACCATAAGGGGTGGTGCTGACTGTACCGCTACAGAGTTCAACGACCTCTTGCGTTCATTTCATGCACAAGATTATAGTTAAATAGTTTCATTTGCCGATTACATTTCAAGGGTTTAATTTATATGGTCGATTTATTGTAAACTTCGTAGGATTACAATAAATAAGTAAATCCCCAGACAAACACACTAAACTGTATGGCCTCAAAGTAAGCAGAATTTGTGTTACAGGTGACCATACAGCGAAATAGGGGGGAACCCAGAATAAACATACATATATATAATATGCCAATGATGCCAATGCCAATGATAAGAGAAAAATTGTTATTGTTAAATTTTAAAGTACAAATAAGAAGTTCAGTAATAAACAGGATTTTGGTATCCATAATTCTAAAAATTCAAGCTATTGTGGTAGAAATGCATTACCATCAATTTAACAAAATTAAAAAACATAAAGTACAACGTTAAATATATTGAAAAAAAATCCTAGACTTATATATTATAATAATCCAATCCAACGCATTAAATACGAACCAGACGTCAAATACGCATAAAGCTGCAAGATTCCAACAAAACTGTAATCTTGCTGCTTGAATCAATACCAATCAATAGAAATGACATTATGCAGTACCTACTAATGTTGCCAATTTTAGATCGGGTGGAAACGGAAATGAGTTTACGGTACATGTGTGGATTGGCACAGTTTTCATACACGTCTTTATGCAATGATGTCGAACTTGTTGGAGAAGATAAATAATTGTCAGTGGCCACACCAACAAATGTAAAAAAATATAAAATTACTCTATGACACAATATAGTCTGTAGTACTACTTACTGTATAGAATCTGAACTGATCGCAATAAAGTGTCCACGCTATGTAAAAACTAAAAAGTATTCTTTTAATTAATAATCCATATCCATCGTTTGCTCTGCTTAGCCTATTTTTCAACAGGTTATGGGCCCAGAGCTCCAAACGTAAAAAACAGTGAATTAAAGTCAAAAAGTCGTAAAAACAGTGTGCTCAGTAAAAGAAGCCGTGAGAAAAGGCATTAAAAAAATGGCGTCGTGCAAATGCAAAGACGACACGGACGTCGTAATAAACGAAAAATTGACTGGACGAGATAATTTCGCTGTATGGAAGTTTCAACTTGACATTGTACTAAAATCTCTGTCTCTTTATAAAATAGTCAGCGGCGAATCGACCTGCCCAGAAAAAGACTCTGAAGCGTGGCTTAAAAACGATGCAAAAGCGCAGCGTCTGATACTGACAACAATTGATAAAAAATGTGTGCCACACATTCTGAACTGTGAAACGTCAGCAGCCATGTATGCCAGACTCAGTAAATACTTTGAAACGGAAAGTGTCAACCAAAAATATGCAACAATGCAAGATTTTTTCAACTATAAGTATGAAGAACAAAAAGATATGGCGACGAACATCAGCACATTGGAAAACATCGCGTACAAGTTGAATTCCACAGACACAAAAGTAAATAATGACATGTTGCTGGCAAAATTGATTACTGCAATACCTAAAATTTATAACCATTTTATAAGTGCATGGGAATCAGTCCCGACAGATCAAAAAACCTTTGAGAATTTTACTGCACGATTACTACTAGAAGAAACTAGATTACAGAGTAGTGATTCATCAGAAAATGTAGCATACAGTGCAAGTAAAAATAAAAACTTCAGTCTACAGTATAACACCAGATTTCATGATAAGAAAAAAGGAAAATATTGCACAATTTGTAAGAAAAACAACCATCTTGAAAAAAATTGCTATTTTCGCAATAAAAAGAATAATGAGAAGCGAGATAGTGGTGCAACATTTTTGGCATCAAGTACCAACAAGACAAGTAATACATGGGTTGTGGATTCAGGTGCTTCGAAACACTTAACAAATTCAAAAGACCTCTTTACTCACTGTAAGAAAGATCACTCGGAAATAGTTGTCGCTAAAAATAATGAAACAATTAAAGCAGAGAGCATTGGCGATATAAAAACAAAATTATTCAATCTAACAAATGTGTTATATGTTCCAGAGTTAACAAAAAACTTAATAAGTGTGAATAAAATAACAGAAAAAGGAGGTGAAGTAACATTCACAAAAGATAAGGTTAAAATAAAAAAGAAAAATACAATAATCGAAGGCTATAAAAACTCAACAGGGTTATATGAAATAAAATTACAAGAAGAAGCTTTGCTCAGTAATATGCAAGAAGAAATACACAGAAAAATGGGCCACATAAGCTATGAAAATATGAAGAAACTGATACCATTGGTTGATGGCATAAAAACAGAAAAAATAAAAGATAAAGTCTGTGATGTGTGCTTAAAATCTAAACAAACTCGTGCACCATTTAATACAGAAAGAAAAATAGCAACTCGACCACTGGAAATAATACACTCTGATGTTGGCACAATAAACCAAGAAACATGGGATAATAAAAGATACTATGTCACATTCCTGGACGACTACACACATTTTTCAGTGGTCTACCTTCTTAAGTACAAATCTGAAGTATGTGAAAAAATTAAAGAGTATGTTAAGCAAGCTGAAGCCAAATGGAACCTGAAAGTATCTAAAATAAGATGTGATAATGGTGGCGAATATGTGAACCAGAATGTAAATGCATGGGTCAAATCTAAAGGTATTGTTCTCGATCTCACCATACCATACTCACCACAGTTAAATGGAAAAGCTGAGCGCCTAAACAGGACACTGATGGATAAAACAAGGGCTCTACTATTTGATTCGGGATTAAAAAGGGAGATGTGGGGAGAAGCATTACGAACTGCAGCCTATCTCCTAAACAGATCACCTACTAAAGCAGTTGATAGAACACCTGCAGAGCTATGGTATAACAGGAAGCCAGATTTGTCCCGTCTACAGCTATTTGGTGCAAAGGCATATGCTAAAGTTCTAGGAAGAGTAACAAAACTTCAAGAAAAATCAAAAGAGTACATATTCATTGGCTATGCAGAAAATGCCTACAGATTGTGGGATGATAGAAACGGAAAAATAATACTTTCCCGTGATGTAAAAATTGAGAATGACATAAACAGAAGGCAAGAAAAGCCATGTGAGTACTATAAAACATTATTCCCTGAAAAGGAATTTCAAGCAGAAGATGACTCAATATGCACAAATGAAAACGATGAACAAGAGTTTCAGAGAGAAAATAGAAATGAAAAAGAAATCTTGTGTGATATGCAACAACATATAAGTACAGAAAATATAGAAAATGAACCACAAAGTACAGAGAAAGAAAGTACCACATCAGATCTTGAAAAAAGTGCAAAAGATAATGAAAACCTAGAAGATAATCCTCAAGGCCTAAGAAGTGGAACAAGAAAACGTCAAGTTCCTAAAAAATTTCAAGACTATGTACTTTTAACATATAAAGAAGCTACAAGCTGTGCAGATAGTAAGCAATGGATAAAAGCTATTGAGGAAGAAAAACAATCACTAAAAAAGAATAAGACATGGAAAATAGTCGATAAAAAAGAAATAAACAATAAAAACATACTTACTGCCAAGTGGGTCTTCAAAATAAAAGATGATAATCGCTACAAAGCAAGATTAGTTGTGAGAGGCTGTCAACAAAGAGAAGGTATTGATTTCACAGAAACCTATAGTCCAGTCTTAAATATTAATGCTCTTCGTATAATGTTTTCACTTGCAGCATCATACAACTATCATGTGATGCAATTTGACATAAAAACTGCATTCCTCTATGGAGAAGTCACTGAGGATATATATATGAAGTTACCTGATGGTTTTGATGATGGTGAATACTGCAAGCTTATAAAATCCCTATATGGATTGAAACAATCTCCACTAAAATGGAACCAAAGATTCACTGAATATCTGAAACTGAAAGGCTTAAAATCTACTAAAAATGAAAAGTGTATATTCACAGATGATACAGGATCAATAATACTGGGATTGTATGTCGACGATGGGATTCTGATAGGAAAAGATAAGAGTAAACTAAGTAAATTGCTACAAGAGTTGAAAGAAGAATTTGAAATGACTAAATATGAAAATCCACAGAAATTCCTTAGCATAGAAATACATATAAACCAAAATATAAAACTATCACAAAAGAATTACATAGAGAACATAGCTAAAAACTTCAATATGCAAGATGTTAAAATAGCTCCAACCCCAATGATAGTGGGAAGTGAACTGAAACAGGATAATGATACCTCTGAAACTAACTACTGTTACAGAGAGCTAGTTGGCTCACTATTATATCTATCAAATAGAACCAGACCAGAAATATCATATGCAGTCAACATATGCAGTAGAAATGTAGAAAATCCTTCCAAAAGGGATGTAAATAATGCCAAACGCATTGTAAAATATTTGATTGGGACACCCGATGATGGTATAACATATGGAAAAGGAAAAGATGAACTGGAAGCATTCTGTGATGCAGATTATGCAAATGATCCTGAGACAAGAAAGAGTACTACAGGATACATAATATTCTTCAATGGCGGTCCTATCGCATGGGCATCTAAGAAACAACCTATAGTGGCAATGTCTTCGACAGAAGCAGAGTTTATAGCTGCTGCTGACTGCTGCAGAGAAGTGATTTATCTAAAGAACTTAATTCAAGAAATAACAAAATTTAGTGTCAGTGCCAGTATAAATGTGGACAATCAAAGTGCCATTTCTATAATTAAAAACGGTGTGATGAACAAACGCAGTAAGCATATAGATGTGCGTTACCACTTCATACATGAAAAAGTGAGTGAAGGGCTTATTAATATTAAGTATTGTAGTTCTCAAAATCAAATAGCTGATATTCTCACTAAACCCCTTTCAAATATAAAATTTAATTTCTTTAAAAATCTAATCCTAAAGTAAAATATAAAACTATATTTAGTTAATATGATAATAAAAGTTATGATTGTTTTTTTTTTTTTTTTCTCTTTGTTAAAGGTTTTATTTTGTAAAATAAAATGTTTAAATTAAGGGGGTGTAAGAAAAGGTGTATAACATAAGTAGTATACACTACAAATTGTAATTTATACCATTTTATTTGTATCATGTATTAGTAACTAGTATACTGAAACTACAAATGGTAACTTACTAAATACTAACTTTATTTGCTCATTAAAATTTATCTACTTAAAACTAACAATTTATAATAACATTGTAATATAATTATCCATAAAACTTGTTGGTATGTAACTTGTGGCAGATGAAGATGTCTGATTTATTGATTTTTTTTATCTCCTATCAATATGAATAGGGATGGTTTCATGCAACAATTCTATCAATAATATATTTGTTATCTTTATAAAATAATGGTGTCATGCCTAAAGTACTATCAAGTTTCTTTTGTAAAAAAGGGTGTTAGCCATAAACAATTAAGGGGGTGTGTTGGAGAAGATAAATAATTGTCAGTGGCCACACCAACAAATGTAAAAAAATATAAAATTACTCTATGACACAATATAGTCTGTAGTACTACTTACTGTATAGAATCTGAACTGATCGCAATAAAGTGTCCACGCTATGTAAAAACTAAAAAGTATTCTTTTAATTAATAATCCATATCCATCGTTTGCTCTGCTTAGCCTATTTTTCAACAGAACTGTGATATTAGTCCTTATATTGATGAGAAGTTTACTTATTAGAGCGATGGATAGGATTTGAGCGCTCATTTGCCCTTAGGGCGCACATCAGCTTTAGTTTGTGCTTATTGCAAAAGCAGAGCTAATTATGGAAGTGCTACATAGTTGGAACGAAAGAAAAATATAATAAAATACTAAAAAGAAACCATTGATTACATTCTGACTCTGGCTACATATCAACAGTTTTATAAAAAAAAAATTATCAAAAACCATAGCGTGTATTTTTATATTTTAGTTGATTCGATTTAATTTCGAAAGTTAAGAGTCGAATGATAGAGAAGTATAAAAACTGACAAATATGCAAGATTTATCGACACCACGACTACAAAACGAGACTCTACTGCATCCACAACATTTGTTTGTTGACACCAATACTGTTTGACGCCACGAAAAACCACCATCCTTAAACAATAGACTACCTATCCGCGCACGGAAGAGAAAACATTACACTATTTGTAATGGTGAACGCTTTATTGCAACAATACATCTTTGTTGCAACTTCGTCGTAAACCGAAATATACACTGATACTCTCATGTAGCAGTTGTAAAAAGTCCAAGATACTGCGTATTAAAGCAATTTCACACCGAGGCGAGACGCACGTGGAGTTAGGGTTCTTGCTAACGGATATTATTTGGCACGTTAAACGTTGTTTTCAATAATATGGGAACGTTTACCACATGTAACATCCGAACCCACAAGACCCCCGTTTCAACCGAGGTTATTCGCAAAGAAAGGCTAAAAACAAACTGGCTTGTCATGACAATAGCTATTTCCCCTAAAGAACGATGCTCCCTACTCTGATACTACGGAACGATCACTTTTACAATCGATGACGCAGGTCGATGACGCTGGGGTATGACGTCACCATGTCTCGTACTCTGGGATATGATTCACCTTAACGGTGGGCAATACGATTATGGATGACGATACTGGGGTCTATGAGGTGATGTTATGACGCCGACACTACTGCGAAACCTATGGACGTTTATCTCAAATGAATGCCATTTTCGCCATTTTGTCGTCAAAGCATCAGTCGAACTACCTAGTATATTAGTAGTAGCTGCTGATACTGTAGGCTTTTTGATTTATAAAACATAGCCTATTTTGCTGCTGACGAATGAAGCGTTCTAACTTTGCAATGATTATAACATTTTATTGAGTAATTTAAGAGTTGGAAATAAAAACACACGGATATTTCCCCTATATATAAACTATAAAGGTCATATTCACTTATCTGATCAGATGTTTGTTTTGTGATCTTTACTAAAATTTAGAAACAAATATGGAGGAATGCAACGTGTTATTTAAATATAATGTTACTTATCAATAAATAATAAACTAGTCTATAGTAAGAAATCTAACAATATTAAAAATTATACAAGTAACATATAAAACCTTAATTGGAGACAAATACCAAAACTCACTTAATAATTACCTACCACGTACGAAAATTTCCAGCCACGAATTTCTAACACACACAAAGTACAAAAATGATGAATCAAACATGATTCGATCACAATGACAGGTAAGCAGTTTATTGAAATCCAGGTCATTATTCATACAAATCAAAAACATCTCACGTTTTATTCGACGGAATCAAAATCGCGTTCTTCACAGTCTTAAACGACTTAAACTTAAACATTAAACAATTTTTTAATACGAAGCAGCACGATATATTACAAAAAAATCCTTTCACTTTTACATAATATAATTGACTGTATGAATCATGCAATATAACAGTACGTTCCAGTAATATTGATACAGATTGATATGAGCAAATTAATACTTACGTTTGAATTTGAATAAAGTTACATGAATAATATTCTATTGTAAATTTTCATTAATATTCTTCCATAGTAATGAAGGCTTCGTGCCTTAAAAAAATACCAATTATTGCTCTGTTGGAGAAGAGTCCATATGACTTATCTACAGTTATGACATCACGATCTAAAATAAACGGAAACTAACTAGGCCTTAAGGCTACACCTTTTTGTATGAAACTTGGTGTTATTACAATCTTAACCATATTTAAGTTGCGACACGTTACCGAAAAACATTTTCTTGGTTTCTTACTGCTGTAGAACATTGGAATATATTTTTATTTTATTTGCCGGCTTTTTTTTAAATAAATCTATCCAACCGTTTGATTTTATATAAGTTATAAAAAATTTAAGGACATATCAATGTGAAATTTCGCTGTACCTACGTTCCTAATGTTTTTTGTTCCAATGCTTATCAATCTTGAGGTTACCTGCCAATTATAGCGACGACACGACACTTTTTTTTATTTAAGAGTAATTGATCGATTAGATAAAAATTAAACTATTAATATATCTATTATTTCTAAGTTTTACCATGCCTAATATTCTTGTTGTTACTATTATATGTTATATTTAATTTTTAATAACTATTATAATATATTTTTTTGAAGAATAATTGTCGTTACGTAATAAAGCCTTAAGTCCATAGTGTTTGAGCCGTCGGCCGATGATGTTTCAGCATATAATACCGTCATGATTATTTTTAATAGATTGACTATACAGTCATAAACCATTTTTTAAAGGTTATTGAACTAACTTTTTTGTTTTTGGTATTTAAATTAAATAATGAAGTCAAAGGAAATCTTACAACACGTACAACACTAGAGTAACGTGTCCAAAAATATAGAAAGAAAACACATTTATACATAATACTAACCTAAAGGCTTTTAAGGAAGAGGTCTGTACCCGCGACAAGTCGAGGAGGTCGCAAAATGCGAGAAACTGACGCTACTGAGCCACATTATCTCTCGACCCGAAGCGAGTGTTTGTCGCGTTTACACACCTTCTCGGCTAATTATGCTAGCCCCGTGCAACTTTAATAGACGCAAACAAGTTTAACCTTCCGCGCTTATGAAGCTTGTTTTCAGCTTGAGTTCTTATTCTTAACACACGCGAGTTTTTTTTTTGATAATTTAGTTTATTTTATGATAAAATACGTTCTAATATAAAGGAAAATCAAAAAGGAAATAACATGGGAAGAAAAAAACTCAAAAAAAAACCGAAAGAGCACATCCAGTTGTTGCAAAATAGTTGCAATCGAAATAATGCTTTGCAATATTATACAATTAACATAATTAAGTTTGTAATATATTTTTGATTTTATTTATATAGTTTTAAATGTATACTTTATATGTTTACTTTACTGTTTATGAAAAGCTTTATGCCTTTATCTTTAGAATAAGCCACCAGCAAAACTTCTTTTGCATTGAATCAGTAACCCCAACGTTGCGCAGCTATTGTATGGAGACTCCTCACGTTTAGTTTCTTATTAATTGAGATAATTTTATTGGGAAATATTTTAGTTCTGATACTTTTTTTAATAATCATTTACATAAATGATACGAATTATCGTGCATTCCATTCGTCCATTAAGTGCTGAAACAAAAAGCTTACTGACGGCCTAAAATGGACTTAACCCTTTAACACTTTACTGAAGCCCAAAAATAAATAGTACTTACAACAGAAAGATCGCCACCACCAAATATCTCAAAATATTCATACGTGATGACTAAAATTCAAAATTTTCAACATATTAACTAAAAATATATCTTACATATCCCATCGTAGTAAATGCCCGAAAATAGAATCATAAAGTTGTGTAACCCTCAGCATTTCAACACGGCTACAATAAGGACCCCCTTAAAAAAGTGCCAAATTTATTCCGCGCGGCTCTCCCAGATACAACGAAATGAAAATCAATAGACCGACATGACCTACCCTTCGACCTAGGTTATCTGGCACACGGCAACAGGTGAACAAGACATACAGTTAACTTATACATTTTAATATCAGTACATTTATAGGTCGTACTGCACAGGTAATAAGGGCGGTGCTAAAACTGAAGTGATAACTTTGACCTGATTTGACTGTACGCCATCTGACCGTAAATGGATAGGAAGAAAGTAGGTGTGTGCAAGGTTGTGTGTGCGAAAGCATACTTAATTGATGAGCTGAAGGTGCATTCCATCATTAAGGACTTTTGAAAACTGAGGTAAAGCATTAATTCGTTCTTTGACGGAAGTAATTATTCTGTTATTTTGCTTATCGAATATAAAAGGGTCATTTTTCGACTCAGAATTGCCATACAATGGCACCTGTCTTTAAAGGTTAATTTTTAAAAATTCATAATTATTCAAACATTTTTCATTCATGCTCATATAGTCGAGTGGCGCAGTGAGTAATAGCCCTGCCTCATACACAGGTCTTAGGTTCGAGTCAAAACGTTCAAACTCAGGTAGTAGCTTAGATAAGAAGTCAAATAAAAGTGAATTAAATATAATTATGTATAGCGATGAACTTGGTAAGAACATGGGATTGCAACTTACTCGGTGTGTTGGGGGGCCAATAACTAATTATTGTTACCCCGGTGCTTCATATTATGACATAGTTGATAAAATTACATCCCGTACATTTAACCCTAATACAATATTGATTATATTAGTAGGCAGATGTAAGCAACTAAGTAGGAAAACAATGACAGCATGTTTTGCTAGATTGAATTGCAGGCAGAATATTAGTAAAATTATTTTGTTTGCATTTCCATTTACCCAGAGCCCCTCAGAAAATAATATGAAGCATCGACTAAATATAGATGTACAAAATATGACATGTCGTCATAGTGAAAAATTTCAGTTTATTGATTTAAATACATTTATTAACAAGCCATATATGATAAATGATAGGTACAATTTGTACAGTAATGACCTACGACATATAGCATACTCGCTATCATATATTTTATTCATAACAGTCAATTCGTTGACTACAACCGCTGCTTCTATTGAGCAGTCACTTTATACTTTTGACCCGTTGGAATGTAATATTCCAAAACATAGTATTAGAAATAATTTAAACATAAGTTAGTGACAATAGATAATACATCTAGCACCAGTATTCTAAGTAGTAATTTAAGCAATAAAAATGTAAAAAATAATTTTCTGAACATAGTCCATCAAAATATGCAGGGCATTGATGGTAAGGAATTACAGATCGAACTATTCATAAACTGTGAAAATATTCATATACTATGTATCACAGAGCACTGGCTCACACAGTGTCAAATTATGTCTTCTTATAAGAATCATGTAATTGCTAGTTCATTCAACAGAGAACAAACAACTTGCGGCGGCTCAATGATCATCACTCATAAGAGCCTAACATTCAAAGAACGCACTGATATTGTAAGTCTGTCTGTTGAGCAATCAGTTGAAATAGCCTGTATTGAGATAGGGAATATTGTTATAATAAGTGTATACAGACCCCCATCCTCACCATTTGAAGTATTTGAGAGCACTATGGATGAGGTATTACATAGAGTAAATAACAAAAACAAAGAAATAATTATTTGTGGCGATTTTAATATTGATTTATTAGTAGAGACATCACAAAGTAAACGATTCTTGAATCTTTTTAATTGTTACAACCTAAAAAATCTCTTCTTAGAGCCTACGCGAATCACAGCGACCTCAGCCACATGTCTTGATAACATTTTTACAAATTTAATGCCATGTACAAAGTCAGTAATTAATAAACTACAATCAGATCATAGTGGGCAGTTGGCCACTTTTGATATTGGGCTAAAAAAGACTTTAAAAAGAGAAATTACCTTTATACCCATGAATGAGAGACGGCTTGAAACATTTAGGAAAAATGTATTTGAAAAAACATTTAAATTAGATTACTGTGCAGATCCTATTACTCAATATAACTCTATTCATAATATAATTAGAAATGAATATGACTCTGTTTTTAAAAAAAAGAAAATATGTATAAATAATAATTTATTTAGGTTTAGTGACTGGGCAACAGTGGGAATATGCAGAAGTAGAAATAGATTATATGAATTGTACAGTGAAAGAACTTATAATCATAATAAGACATTTTATGAATATGTTAAAAAGTATTCAAAATTATTTAAACGAGTTTGCAGTGTAGCTAAATCTAATTACATTAATAATAAAATTAAATATAGTACTAACATTTCAAAAACTGCATGGAATATAATTAATCAGGAAACTGGGAGAGCAAAAGAACCACACACCAAATATAATTTAAAAATTAATGATAAAGTGTTGTCAACTGACAAAGAAGTTGCTGAAGCATTTGAAAATTTTTTTACAGCCATCCCTGTGTCAACTACTTCGAGTATTAATTCATGTTCCACTCTTGCACAGTCACTGCTAACGGAAAATGTAAATTCATGCAATATTGATTGTATTTTTAAACATGTTACTGTTCCACAAGTTTTAAATGCATTTAAAAGCATTAAAGTAAAAAATACTGCCGATTTAGATGGGATTTCTGTTAAAATTATTGAATCTGTCATTGATGGTATAGCCCCGTACTTAGCCAGTATATTTAATGACTGTGTTGATAATGGTGTTTTTCCTGATTTAATGAAATTGAGTAAGGTCATTCCAATATTCAAAGCAGGTAGTATGTCTGACCCTAATAATTTTAGACCTATATCTATACTACCAACGCTCAGTAAGATTTTTGAAAAATTAATTTTAAATCAATTACTTTCTCATTTTTACGGTAATAGTTTAATGAATTTTAAGCAGTTTGGTTTCACGCGGGGTCGCTCAACAACCGATGCCGGTGTTGAGCTCATAAAACACGTATTCAGCGCCTGGGAGGAGTCGTGTGATGCTATTGGTGTCTTTTGTGACTTGTCCAAGGCGTTCGACTGTGTGGATCATACTACTCTACTCATGAAACTGCACCATTACGGCATTAAAAACCGAGCGCTTGCCTTGATTAAATCATATATTTCTAATAGAAAACAGAAAGTTGCAATAAATGGAGAAAAATCATCAGGATCGGCAGTGACAATGGGTGTGCCCCAGGGCTCAGTTCTTGGTCCTTTCCTATTTTTAGTTTATATTAATGATCTGCCATCGGTCGTTAAGAATCAATGCGAGGTCATATTGTTTGCTGACGATACTTCCTTCTTGTTTAAAATCAAAAGACAAGAAATTGACTATCGAGCGGTGAACAAATGCATCTCCAACACAGAGCAGTGGTTCTCAGCTAATAATTTGCTCCTCAATGAAAAAAAAACGAAATGTGTTAAATTTACATTGCCAAATGTCAAACAGGTAAACACAAACATTGTAGTTAAGAGCCAGGAACTGACTCCTGTAAACTCAACTGTATTTCTGGGCATAACCTTAGACGCCAAACTGCAGTGGGGACCGCATGTTGATGGTTTAGCGAAAAGGCTTGGCTCTGCCGCATATGCTGTTAAAAAAATTAGACAAATTTCAAATGAAACAACTGCTCGATTAGTCTATTTTGGTTACTTCCACAGCCTCATGACATATGGTATTCTGCTGTGGGGGAGTGCTGCCGACATCGATGCTATATTTATTCTGCAGAAAAGGGCTGTTCGCGCAATCTATCAGCTCGGTCCAAGGGTGTCACTTAGAAGTAAATTTAAGGAAATAAATATTCTTACCTTCCATTCACTATATATTTTAGAAAATTTAATGTATGTTAAAAAGAACATAACCTTGTTCAAAAGAAAAAAAGATCTGCACAATGTTAACACAAGAGGAAAAAATATGCTGGCAGCTCATAATAGCAGGCTTCATAAAGTCACTAACTCATTCATGGGTCAATGTATACGCTTTTATAATAAGGTTCCTGAGGATATCCAAGGTCTTCCTACTGACAAATTCAAAGAAACTATAAAGGAGAAGTTGTGTGCTAGAGCATATTATAAACTATCCGATTATTTGGATGATAAAAGCCCTTGGGTATAATCCCCTCATTAACAGGATTGTACTAGTATTTGTAACAAAGCATGTGTAATGTGTCTGTTTGTGCGATGAGTTCTTCGTCCCGATGAATATCTAAAGCGTCATTGTCACTAAAGTACGTCTTCTTATGGTAGCGTCGGGTGACGGGTCGCTCACTTCCCTCTAATATGGTTGAGGAGGGCGATGGCTGGATCCTGCGTTAACTCGTGAACGGGTGCCGTTTGAGGGTGTTCGTCGTTTGGATACTTGGGGGGAGGGAGACTTGCCGAGCTAACAGATGCAGAAAAGAATAATTTTGTATAGACATAAAGAGACTCTGTAAATTTATTTTGAAAAAAAATATACCCGTGAAGTTTCTTGCCAGTTCTTCTTCACGAAGGTTTTTTTCGAACTGGTGGTAGAATCATGTTTTATTTGACGTCAATAAGAACAAGTAATTGTCAATGTTGAGAAATAAATATTTCATTTCATTTCATTTCATTTCAGTCCTGGCCGGGGCATTCATTTGTGTGATAAACACACTTGTATATAACGTATATTAATTTTTTACATATGTTTATAATCTCAACTCTTGGCCCGTAAATGGGAACCAGGCATGGGTTTTTGCCAAGTATTATTATAATATCATACATTATATAAAATACTAAATACTCTTCACATCAACATCAATGGCTAGATCGCGTTATCTCGTGAACGTGTTCCGTTTGAGGGTGTTCGTCGTTTGGATACTTGGGGGAAGGGAGACTTGCCGAGCTAACAGATGCAGATGATAAGAAAAACTTTGTATAGACATAAAGAGACTAGATTTATTTTGAAAAAAATATACCCGTGAAGTTTCTTGCCAATTCTTCTTCACGAAGGTTTTTCCGAACTGGTGGTAGACTCATGTTTTATTTGACGTCAATAAGAACAAGTTGAGAAATAAATATTTCATTTCAATTCATTTCAACTCACCAAAAACTTGTATTGTAAATAAATACAAAATACACAATTGTGATATTACACCCACCGCAGGCAGTATGAGAGCATGTAGGTACTAAGAGACAGCATGTTCGTTCAAGCCGCGACACCCAGGGGCGATCACAGTAAGCAAATCTTAAGTACGGGTGAAAATCAAAACAAAAATTAATTAGTAATAATCGTTCAGTTTTCAACAACAAAAATGCATTACCATGCAATTAAATAACCTTCCAAACAATGTGACCTAATTAAACTCTTCGATATCGAATCAATCAACTCCAAGCCATTAATTAAACATATTGAAACAATAACTACTACACATTTACAACATTTTCAAATTATAACTTGCTAATAATGCGAATGCAACGTTTCGTTGAAATAAATAATCGATGAGTGACCCAGATGTTAAAAGTCCACAATACGCATAGCTGCATTACTCATTTCTTTATTACAATCGAGATACGATATTCATATATTTAAATGTATCGGCTGGCCAATGAACTTCCTATCAGACTTATTTATTATTAAGTTATCGGATTCTAATACAAGACATTTTGTGTTACGTAAAATTGTGCTAAGACTTTATATACTTCTTTATTTCTTTATAGAAAATAATATAAAACTTTAGTAATCAACGTGTATATCGGGAATCAGCATTCTAAATAGTACCTTTTAAACGTTTTTCTCATACTATGGTACAAATCGAATTGATAGAATAACGATTACACTTTATTGCAGATGGTTTACAGGAAAATATGTTTCTATATTTTTACCTATGCGATTAACATTCGGTATGTATAGTCATTCTGAGATATATTTTAAAGAATAAGGTATTTTGGGAAAACAATTGTAATATATTTATTGATGCAACATCGTGTTATCTACTAATATAATAATACATTTTAAACTCCATTGTTTTCTTAATAACATACAATAACAACATTAATACTTCCCTATTATCGATTTAACTTATTTCGCAGCCTATTTGTACAACATGCGTCTAAAGACTCAAAACTCCAGTAAACGTGTAAATAAGAGCACGTTGTCACGTTGCATTAAACTTTCTCATTTACCGATAGCAAAAGCAGCCGATACGCATGCAGTCTACGTCGAGTTTCTAAACCACTATGTTGACAGTAAGGACGGCAAAAGAAAATGAAACTTAATTAAATTATAATTTTTGTTTGACATTTATTAACTTAATTACGAATATATAATACGGGAAATGAAGAAAAAATGTTTAGGTCAAAGCATTTTTTATAGAACACTTCTTTACAGTGGACGTTCTGTCTAAACGTATATATGAATATAAAAAAGGTGATAGATAATACAATTTTAAATTAAAACCAACATCTATTTCATTAAAAGTTAATTTAATTGGTAACGTCACGATGTAAGAACATGGCCTACTTTTCAACCAGGTGACAACAGCGACTCACACACAGTAAATGCGCTGAACTAAATTCTGAATAAAATTAAATGCTCCACAGAAATCAGAAATATTCAAATCGATTTTTCAAAATCTATACTTCAAGATGACAAACTGAATTTCGCTTGGCACTAGATCCCGTGGATACAAAATAAAGTCTACGTTGCTTTTGAATAACAAAACTTTCTATTTGGGATATAATTATTAATACTGGCTGATATGTTTCAGTTAAATATAAACCAACTTTGAAATCTTCATTATATTAGTATAGAAAATTGTGTACTTTATTCTGATACAAAAATCAAAACAGTCAGTTCGTAAGTATAATATTTGTAAATTTTTGCTGACTCTACTTATGCATAATATTATCAATAATGTAGGAAGTACTATGATCGCGGAATGCCGTCTGGTGTGTGATAAACAGAACTTGCTTTTTGTATTGAAAAATATGAAAAAAATTAAATGAGAAAAAGGTTGCATCTTAGCGTAAACATCGATATCATTTGATCTGCATTATTAAAAAAAAAGCATGGTGTTCCAACTAATCGTTTTATTTTAAACTGCCATTATTTACACTTTTAGTAAAAATAGAGCAGTTATAAACAAGTCAGAGACACATCAATCAAAAAATCCCAACACACACGCAGGTTTACGAACCCAAAATACAGAGCGAAAGAGTAAAATTTACAAACATAATAAGAAACAAACGTTACACGTTCAGGATTCGGACCCGAGCCACATAATCGTCACAGGCCAATTATGGTTTCATAGACTTAGTATTACTCCATATAGACTGCCCAAGTGTGCGAGGGAGAAGAATCTCCTAAGTCTATGGTTGAAATAGGTATGTCAATAAGTAACAAATTGCAGTTGAGTACTCAAATATAAACGAATGTTTAAAGTATGCTATTGTTACCGCAAAGTTAAATGCCCTAATTAAATTAACAGCATATAATTTTAAAATAATTACTGAAATTGCTGATCAACAGGAACGTAAAACTTTGTATGGTTTATACGTAAAGCGTAGCATAAACGGTCTTGAATACATTTCTATTCTAATCTTTTAAAATAAAAATGAATCTTGCTCACATCGATATACATTCATCTATATATTTTGTTTATTCTTGTTCATTTATTTTCCATACCCATCCAATTGAACCATGTGCACCTTGTAATAATAACATAACTCGAATATAGAATAGAATAACATTTATTTGAATCCAAAACGCATAAAAAAATTACAACATAAATAAAAGATCTAATATAATTGTAGATTTGAGTTATATTGTAATAAACATATAACAAATGCCATAGCACACACATAATACCAATTATTTAAGTACAATATTACAGTCATTTGATAAAGGCAGCCATTAAAATACAATTTCCCCAGATCATCCATCACGTTACACACTGCTAACCTAAACGTCTCTTATCTCGGAATTTTATCACGACATGAGCAGACAAAACATATTCCACGGCGTAAATATAATATCTACATGAGAAATTATTTTTTAATACCTAATACTACTATAATTTTTTAATACCTTTTTTAATATCTCTTTTCAATACCAGTAATTGCATTGAACTGTAGATACTTATAGCTACGAGGGGGTCACATTAATAGGCAAATAAGTTGAGCCAGTGATTTCTCGCAAATTTCTTTATATCACTAGTGTACGGCGAGCGTGTGAACCTTCACAGAGCCGAATAAAAGGACAAATTAATAAACAAAGAATCAAAGAATTGTTTGCTCACATTGGGCTAAAACAAATTCAAATATTTTCAAAATATACCGAATATGTACTAGTTAAAGAATATGGTTCTTGTTTACGCTCTTTACAAAACATGACAAGATTGATCATTACTATTATAAAACGTTAAAAATACCTAAGGAATAAAATGAAAAATTTTGAAAAAACAGATGAATAGCGAAGTCGGCTTGCATTTGTATGTGTTTCTGGTCCAATGCGCAAGAGCACGATACAAAACGCACCATTGGGCACGTACACACCTACATACAGATTGAGATTACCAACATGTATCTTAGTTTAATAAAACTACTGTGATATAAATTTGTTTCAAGTACAATATCTAATTTTAACCGAAACAAAATATACGAATTTATGGTTGATACAAAAAAAACGATTTTAAAAATACCGACATGTATATACACTATGCAAAAATAAAATTATAAATTTTTTAAAATTATTTATAAAAAACCAGCACTCACTTGGAGGATTTTCTTGAAAACCTTAAACTTCATAATGTAAAACCGGCGTTTTTAAACACAGCCACAAAATGAAAACACTAGCGCATGAGCATCAAACAAAACTCAAACGACGTTCGAAGGCTAAAGATAAAGCCACCGAAATAACTCGTAACCAAAGCCAAATACTGAAAACGCGAACTAAAACCAAATTAAAAATCGAACAGAAAAACGCGCACGTCCGCTCGAGACCGCGGCCGCGATCCTACTGTCTGATGAAAGGAAAGGAAAACTGGATGAACGTATCCAAGTTTTGCCGCCAAAATTGATGCCGGGGAAAAAGTTTGCGAAATATGCGCATGTCCGTACGGATGAGATTAAAATCGTAATCGTAATTAATTCCGGTTCCTTGTAGATACGATAAATTACTGGAGTAAGTTGAGCAATAACGAATGCACACAACGAAAGACGGCATCCAGGATAAATAAAAATGCGGTGCAATACCTTTAAATATTAAATGTATTTCAAAATGTGGATAGTATTAATAACACACTTTTATTATTGTTTACCTATACTGTGAAAACTAAATTAAAATAAGAATATGGCACGAAATCTACACATTTTGGTGGTAGAGTAAACAATGAAGCTAACTTTAATGTAATGTATTAAAGGACATTGGCAGATCGCCATACATGGTTTTAGTCGGAGTTAAAGTGGAGCGTTTACAAGTCAAAAATATCTAAAATTATAGGACATGAAATCCGGATCCATTATATATATATATATATATATATATATATATATATATATATATATATATATATATATATATGATGAAGTATGTCTAGGAACAATAATAATTGCATTTTCATTTGGTACTAATTTTGAGGTTATGATTTCAAATTACTTACATTTGAAAAGTTGCTAGTTTATCGGTTTTTTACAGATTGCACTTTGGAGAGTGTGCAAATGCTCTTTTTCAGCTGATCGAACCTTCCCCCTTTCTCCACCGATCAACCAGATGCAGACAGAAGTTTCACCCGTTTGTGGTTAGCGTGCCGAAGAGCCGAACTAAACGGTTCGATAGCTCATTTTTGGTTCGTGTTGCCAAAGAGTGGAACGATTTGCCTGTGTCTGTTTTTCCAGACAAATATAACCCTGGAGCTTTCAAGTGTAGAGTAAATAGGTACCTCTTGGACAGGCACGTATGATCCTCGTCTTCATCGTCACTTTCCATCAGGTGAGATGGAAGATAAACGCCTGCTAATTATTAATTTAAAAAAAAATACATAGGTAATTACTATTGTCACCAACCGACCATGATAATAATGACACGAAAATGTTCATCAATATCTTTAACTTAATCAACTAGTCCGAAAATCACAGCAATAAGTCGTCGTAAGCGACGAGTCATATCTATCGGAATCCGTAGGCACAAAGGCTTATAAAGTGACGTTATATAAAATAACTAAAAGAATCGAAAATCGTCAGAACAAAACCAAGGAACTCACACACACACACAAGTGTCAAGTCCAAAAGTAACGAAACGGTTTCGTTTTCAACTTATGTTTTTTATCTCAAACTCGCCGGCTAAGGCAAAAGCTATACAGCCAAAGATAAGGATGAGTAATAAATCATTTTCACTATGAGGAATATAAAAAAAATATTCTTTCATAAAATTGAGTCCTTAAATTCTGAAGTGACTATGATTTCCTATATTTAAAATCTATATTACAAAATCAAATACTTGTGCTTGGTCACAATCAATCCTATGTTTCGTAATAAAAAATGACAGGAGCTAATACAAACTGATCAAGTCAAATCAAGCTTTATAAATAAACTATTTTTTTGGAGAGTTCTACACATGAAGCTGATGTTATGGAAATTCACATGAAACATAAGAATAAACAAAAGTACTAGTTAATTTTCTAAACGCTCTTTTCTAAAGCCAGTTCTTTGACTTAAGAGTTACTTGTCGTGCAAAGCTATGTCAAACTTATAAACCTCCTGTAAAGAGATACAAGTATGAAAATATTTCTCTGGTTGCGTATAATTTTGTACAAAAGCATCATAAAAAACTCAATCAAATTCAAATTTTTTTTTTTTAATAAACAAGGGACACTTTTTTATGATCACTTTTTAGTAGGCTCACGTGCATTTGTTTCTACGCCAATGTATGAACCTACTCGAATAATCGAAGCTAACACGGTACACAGTAAAAGAAATGGTATGTTCCATCGATAACATTATATTATTTTCGTTTACTATTTAAAACGTTTCGAATAGCAAGCAGTAAAACGCTTTACGATGCTTAGAACTGAGGAAATAATCGGATGAGATCATTTGTTAACGTGTTCGAGCACTTGTTAGTAGGTACCTTGTGGCGGCTACAATTTTAAACTGTATCTAATAATAAAATAGATTTTGCACATGAATTGCCTTACAGACTGATAGGGTCGATATTCGGGCTGGAAATAATCGGCACGTCCGAGCGGCTTCGATTATGTGTATATAAAAGTCCGGGAATCATGGAGCATGGCCAAAGTCTTTCTTGTTTTGGAAAGCAGAATACGCCAATCTGCACAGAGCCCGAATAGACTACGAGCGAGCCGAATATGCTGAGTAATTGCTTCGAGTCCGCTTTGCCTTTCAACGACGGATGCGGAACAGAATTTGCCGGTCCGAACATTTGGATACAGTCCACTTATCAACTGGGTAGAGCCGCCACTAGCTGATCGGGGGCACAACTGTTTGTTCCAAATGACTGTTCCCGTTTTGGAAGATAAGTAATTAAATAAAAATCTTTAAATAAAAATATGAATACTACAAACTATAAACAATAATAATAAAGCGCATAGATGTAAATAAAAATAATAATAATCTTTTATTATTGAGGTATAAATCCCAGAGTACAAAATTGTGTAAGGAAAATAAAAAACTAAAAATGTAACTACTAAATAATAAAATGTCATATGTTCAGTCATTTTAATGCAGACTTTAATGTCATAATTTCATTTTGCATATAATTTTTTTTAATTATCGAAGTTAGCTGTGAGCGGCAATGCTTATTCTTATGGTAAAATATTCATTTAGTATTTTGGACTCACAATGACTTTATAATAAGAAATTATTTTAATGAAATTATTAGTGATCAGTTATTAGTGATACAACTTATGAAGAAAATGGGATTCTATAGAAAAACGATTATTTCGACCAAAAAAATCTTAATTTTTGTACCAATAATACGGTATCAATAAACATAATTTCTCGCCATTAAATATAGTCTGTACCTAATTAGAGCCGACAAAACCGTTTAGTGGCGTATTTACCAAATGTTGTTGTAACATTATTGATCGTAAGAAGAAAGGAAGTTTATAAACAAGGTTAGCTCACTTTACTTGGGGCTCGTTCATATGATCAGTTTTTATAGAAGGTGATGAAATGATGAACTCTCTTGTACAATATGAAATAGTTATTTCGCTATGCAAGGAGGTAAAGTCGTTTTTTGGCACGCCAAACCTGAGCATGCAAAAATTATTAGAATTGGTAATATTGAAAGATAATTTTTTTTTCATGCAGTCGTCCTGCTGGCCAGTGCCATTATTCTAAAAATGGCGCACTGGCGCGAAATAAGTATTAATGCATTTTCAGTGAACTGGCGGTATATAAAATTAGGTAACAGAAAGGTTCGAACTTTAAAAAACCTTTCCACGTAAGGCTAAAATGTACTTTTGCACTCAGATTTATGCATAATAAACAGAATCGTTTGCAAAACATTGCAAGAGCCCCAAAAAAGTAAACTCGCATGACACCTTTAACGAACAACAGTATATAAATTGTTTCCAGTAGGAACACTGCACTACTAGGTAGGAGGCTAGCCAGTTAGTTACATGTATGTATTATTAAGAAAAACGAAGTAAAGCAGAAATGCATCGATAATTAATCTTAATCAAAATAAAAGTACTATCGAAGAAGAGGATTGATTTCATCTTTTTAAACAACTTCAAAAAAGGAGGACGTGGTACATTGGTACGTGGATTAATTATTTACAAATTTATTTATTTGCATTTTGGTGGTCCCGTGTAATTTGAAAATAAACTGATTTTAAGGAGACAAAGCTGTATAGCTGCAGCAACATGATCGAAAACACCATGAGCCTTATACGTAAACATCAATAACTGGGAACCGTACTTTATTCGGCGTTCCGCGATAGACATTTCTTTTCTTCTTTGCTTTTGCAGCAGCTGCTGCCACTGGAGTGCTTGTAATATTTGACCATCTTTGTAAAATTTAGTACAAAATACAAAATCCCTATAAATGAGAATAGATGATGCCAGACGGAAGAATTTCATAGTGCGATTAAAATAAAAATATTGCACAACTCTCACAGGTAGGATTTTGGATACTTGGGGAGAGGGAAACTTGCCGAGCTAATAGATGCAGATAATAATTTTGTACACATAAAGGGACATTGTAAATTTATTTTGAAAAAATTATACCCGTGAAGTTTCTTACTAGTTATTCTTCACGAAGGTTTTTCCGAACTGGTGGTAGAGTCATGTTTTATTTGACGTCAATAAGAACAAGTAATTGTCAATGCTGAGAAATAAATTTTGGAATTTAAATTTGAATCTTATAAAGTACCAAAAGTCCCCATCAAACATATCCATCCAAAGGTCAAGTGTCAAAAATAAGTTTTTTTTTTTTCATTTTCACGATAAACTAAAATTGAGTAAATATGAGTAGATCATAAAGCTCTATAAGTTCTATTCTTTATTAACAATCAATAATTTTCGTAAAAAAAGATTAGGGTTTGTAAACTGCAAAACATTTTGTACAAATCAACTTGAAATAATAAGTGTTTTGGATCTGGCCTGAAAAAGAGCCAATAGTTGACATTCGTTAAATGTTATTAATATATCAGTTACACGTGCTGAACCTCTGAACACCGGTTTCCAAATCCGGAAAAACGCAGCTCAAGATTTTATAATAAACACAAGTTGAAACATTAAAATGCTGCATTTGTAATTTTTTAGTCTCAGCTAGCTATAGTCTTATTTCAAATTATGATTTTTATTAATCTATTAATAATCAAAACCGTATCATATACATATATAATTTGAGAGTTTAATGAAATTAGGCCTAAGAAAGTAAAAATTACTAGTGTAACAGTTTAATTTTTCGTCACTACAGGCTTTTTTCTATATTATTTTTACGATTATGTGATTAACATTAAAATGCTTCAGCATTTTTTTAGACTTTAGGAAGGTACCAATTTTTCTTCCCAGTCTGGAAGAAATAGAACATTGTTTTTGACTATTTTACAATATTGCAGCGGAACTTTGATTTCGAAGTTTTTAAGAGCTACATATTTTAAATTTAGATTGAGTTACTTCATTCGCTAGTAGTAAAAATATTTTCATCAGATTTTAATGCAAAAATACCAATACAACAATAATCTTTTTATCAACAGTTCTCAAGAAACTTCGATTTTGATGTGTACAATCCTTTTGCACGTGGTAATATTGCACTGTAAATAAAAATATTACTTAAAATTATATTGCAAGCGGTCATACTGTTATGTGTCTATTCTATACTATGTACAAGTTATACAATATTTGCCAACGTTGCCATGGTTACAGCTTGCGCAAAAAAACTATGCAGGTCCTGTCCTTAGACCGCATCAACGGCGACAGACACGAGCCGTTGATGCCACGAACCATTATATACCGGCTTTATTTCGATTGCTAAAAAACATCACAAATAAAATTATAAAATTAACCGCACCGAACAATACAAAATAATGTACTTAATTTATTAGTACAATTTATATTATAATTTTTATTAAAGTAAAACTGAAAATAGAATTGAAAAGATCTATCATGTTTCATTTAGATCGTATCCTTGGCTTTGTTATATAGTGTTTTTTTTGGAACCAGAAAATATTATTTGAGTCTATAAAATTGATTTACAATCCTTTATAAACCGAGTTATCTAAATACAGTCTTTAAGGTAATTAATATTGTTTTCATATGTGTGTACAAAAAATGTTAAATAAATAACCAAGGCTTAAAAGATACTTTCTTGGCCCTACTTTACACCACACAAAAAACCTCTGTACAAAGGGTAAAGTTATAAGGCCACTGGGTTTCTGTCAATATTCAGTGTCAGAGTTTTATTAAGAAGATACTTTGATTGAATTAAAATAGCGAATACAGGTTCTTACGCACGGAACTCATAAATCTTGATTTAACTAATTGCGATCCGACTGGAAAAGGACCGAGGCTATACGACAACACGAGTGCAAACGAACTTTCTCGTCGTCTTACTCGCGCGCCTTGTTATTGCATCATTCTGTCTCTATCACAATTTCATTCATTTATATTAGGTCATTCCATATGAAATTGGCGTTTTGTAAGGGAGGAACATAAAGGCGATTGTAAAAAAATATAATATATTTATTTAATCAAAGTATGTACCATTGCTATCTATGTTCATTGATCCCTTTACTAAAAAAACCATTCGGACGGGAATCAATAAAATCTTTGAAGGCGCTTTGGACTGCGCCATCGGAGTTGAATTTTTTCCCTTGCAAGAAGTTATCCGAATTTCGAAAAAAATGGTATCTATTGGAGCAAGTTCCGAGGAGTGCGGTGGATGTCTTAGACATTCCAATTGAAGCTCCTCTTGGTAGCCGTCTGTTGTGAAGTGAGTGGTCTAGCATTGTCCTGAAGCAGCAGTGGCCTAGAGCGATTGACCAGCCTCGGTTGTTTAGCAGCTAGCTATTCCATCATGGTTTGCAGTTGCTGACAATAGACATCTGCCGTAATCATCTGGCCAGATTTAAGAAAGTTGTAGTAAACGACACCGGCACTAGTCCACCAAACGCTCACAAGTAACTTTTTTTGAGTCAATTTTCGCTTGGAGCATAATTTGGCTGGTTCGGCAGGGTTCAACCATTGCCATGAGCGTTTCCGATAGTCATACAGGATCCACTTTTCATCACAGCGTAATGATTCGATTTAAATTCGACGCGCGTTTGTCGGTTTGCTGCACTCAATTCATAAAGTACCCACCTCTCAAGCTTTTTCACCTTCCGAATTTGCTTAAAGTGGAATAAAACAGTTTTGTCATTAACACCGCAGCCTACAGCTAACTCGGACGTGGTTTCGATGGATTCGCTTCCACAATAGCCTTCAATTCTTAATTATCAACTTTACACATTAAGTGTTCAAAACCACTGAGTATTTATTGAACCAAGAAAAGTTAAAGAACAATGCCCATGTTTGATATATGCAATGACCTGTCAGCCTGTTTTTTATAGATCTGATGTATAAATATAAAAACGATGTGGAAAAAATAGTGTTATATTCCTAAACTTAAGGTAACAATTTAATGCAATTTAGCAATCCAGAAAAAAAGTTACATTGAAAAATATATTTCGAGGTTATATGTCAAATTCAATCAATGTTCATAACACATCTTGGCAATTTTTTACTTGCAAAAACGAATGTTAAGCTCACTTCAGAATTTTGGTTTCAGATTCTCACGGATAACATATTTTTTTCAAGCAAAAGAAATAAAAAGCCTTTCGAAACCTCAAATTACTGAGTATTCTCAATAAATATGTTGAAATTCATGTATGAAAACTTTGGTTAAAATGTAGACATACTTTCTATCGCTGTAATGAAATGATATGATAGACGTCGATTTCAAATGAGTTCATTGATGTTTGGTAAGCCTCGGCATTGTAATGTCGATAGTGAAACACCTGTTTATTTTATCCAGTTAGATTATAGATTTTTACACAGATAAGTAGGTATGTGTGGATTTTAAAATAAAAGTCCTCAGACAACATGGCCCCAAAGTAAGCAAAGGCTTGTGTTATGGGTTACCATGTAGCGAACTACGAGGATCCTAGAATAAACATACAAACCGGACCAGGAACATATTTTTGTTGTTCTGTGCCTCAATCTTGCAACCTCACGAGTCACATAGCTGGCGTCTTAGTCACCGCGTTTCATTTGAAATTCGCAGAATTACACAGGCGATCTCCATGTAGATTTCTACTTGTATGCATGATTGTGATTTCAAAACAGGAAAGATGAACTTAAAATGCAAACTTGAGATTAGCAGTTTTGCATGTACTTAACTCAAAAAATAATTATTTCTTCAAACTACTTATAAAAACTCAAAATAATATGCATATATATAATTCCATCCAAATGTTACTCCAGTTGAAGATAAAAATAAAAAAACAGGATTCGTTTTTATTATTTATTAAATTTAGCGCAAGTAATCGTTGAAGCAGAAGCCAGAAACGTTAACCGGGACGAATGCCAAGGTGATCAAAAGTCAGAAAAATCCAGAGTAGTATCGCACAGTACACAATGGCGCAAATGCAAACGAAGGACTGCAAACTTTTAATTCAAATCTGAACTGACGTTGTAATTTTTGACATTGTCAATATGACAGTGAAGTTAAGCTGTTACTACATTTAAGAAAAATAATTGATTATTTCATTTTGATGTGCATTATTTTATATAAATTAACAAATAGAATATTAATTTAATTTAAAAAGTCATATATTTCTATTAATTTATAAGCAAATTCGAAATATTGTAAACTTCGAGCTTTATTTGGAACTAAACGTGACCATATATTTACTGGGCGCGTTCTTAGCAAACAAAATGTCAATAAATAACTGTAAAAAGAAAACCCAATACATTTTTATGTGGATTGTAGTTTTTGACATGAAATAGATTTTATGGTTCAGCTAAAAATGAGTAGCTTTTCGTACTATTTAACTTAATATCTATACATAGTACGAGTTGTCAAAATGTTGACAGATCAGGCATGGTCTTTCATCTTCATTTAACTTAATTTTACTTCGAATATTAGACACTTAAATATTACGAGGGTGGATTGTGTAATTTTTCTCTGAGATACATGCATAATAAACTGGAGCGCTTACAAAATTTATCTATCCGTTTCATATTCGGTCTTAAGAAGTTTGACCATGTCTCCCAATTTCAAAAGCAGCTTCAGTGGCTCCCAATACGCCTTCGCAGGAACACTAGGATACTCTGCCTCCTTTTATAATGTCTTGTATTTCTCGTCTTCTCCATCCTATCTACGTGAGCGCTTTACATTTGTTCGTTCTGCGAACGAATCGGTAAGGCCAAGTAAACGATTTCTTTTACGAATGCCTCCACACAAAACAGATTTTTACTCATACTCCTTCATAGTACATGCAGTTAGGCTATGGAACTCCTTACCACATACAATTCGAGCGTCGAAATCTATGTCAGTTTTTAAAAAGAGAGTGAAAGAGCATTATCTTTCTCAGACATTATTTTAGTTGTTATCCCATAAGTATTATTTATGTAATTATATGATGTGTTCATGTATGTATTCATGTATGCATATGTATTTAAGTATGTATATAAAGTATTTATGTGTATGTATGTCATCTTTACGTATATTTATATAGTTATTCTTCTTTTTTTCTGTTATTTTTAATGAATTTAGAATAAGTATAAAAGCACACTAATATTGTAGTTTTCAATCAAACTCTCCAGTCCCAGGTCTACTGGTAGAAATTTCTTATGAAATAAGTAGTACCTTTGTACAAGCATTTTATCCCATTTATGATTAGTTGTATTTTGTGTGTACATAAATTGTAAAATAAATAAATAAATTATTTATTTTATTGAACATTAAGTGAGAGTGTAAGTTTCATTAATTTTGAAAATGTATGTTTAGAAAACCGTGCCGTGATCAAATACCTCCACAAGAAACACTTAACTCCAAAGCAGATGCATGAAGATATAGTGGCTACTTTAGGAACATCTGCTCTGTCGTATACAATGATAAAAAAGTAAACAACTGAATTTAAACGTGGACGAGAGAGCATCAAAGATGACCCCCGCTGTGGACGGCCTTTTGCAGCTACGACTTCGGAAAACATCGCAAAAATATGTGATCTTATCATAGGAGACAGAAGATTGAAGGTATCTGAGATAGCTAAAGCTCTAGGGAATTCATATGAACGTACACAAAACATGATCGTTAACGAATTAGGGTTCCACAAGGTGTCTGCAAGATGGGTTCCGCGGCTCCTTTCACTTGAACAGAAACGAACTCGGCTCGCGATTTCTAGAAACTGTTTAGGGCTTTTTCAAGCTGATCCAAATGAATTTTTGGCAAGTTTTGTTACTATAGACGAAATATGGGTTTATCACAATACTCCTGAATCCAACAACAATCCAAACAATGGAAGAGACCCGGATCTCCGACCCCCAAAAAAGCCAAGGTGTGTTTTTCAGTAAACAAGGTAATGGCATCGGTTTTCTGGGATTCTAACGGTGTAATCTTGGTTGATTATTTTGAAAGAGGTCAAACTGTAAATTCTTTATACTACTGCACACTATTACGTCGTTTACGCGAAGAAATAAAGTCTAAAAGACCAGGATTGTTGACCAATAAAGTTTTGTTTCATCAGGACAATGCTCGTGTTCACACATCTGCAGAATCGATGGCTCAAATAGAGAATTGTGGTTTCGAATTGCTTCCTCGTCCCCCTTATTCACCTGACTTGGCACCTTCTGACTTCCGACTAATTCCAAAACTAAAAAAACACTTAGGTGGAATGAAATTGTCTCCCATTAAGAGGTCAAAGTAGCCTTAGATGCCTTTTTTGAAGACCTTGACGAGACCTTCTATTTAAATGGGATCAAGGTTTGGGAGGACCGCTGGACTAAGTGCTGTGACCTAGGAGGAGAGTATGTAGAAAAATAAATATAAAAAATTGCATTATTCCTGTGTTTTCTTATTTAGCCCGCGAAATTTTCAATCCACCCTCGTACATTTCGCACTAGAAGAAGTCTTTTGCATTGGGGCTTGTATAAGCCAAATCTCTTTAATACCTTGGGTTACATCATTATTAATTTTCGTAGGGATCTATATAGGAGTATCGAGTATAACAATAAAGGTGTAGATTATATTGTAAAAAATTCATAGACTTACCTCGTGATCTGGGCCCGGTTTGGATGCCAGCCTCGCTTCAGTCAATTGTGTCTTCAGTGCCCTATAAGTTCACAAAATATAATGTTATTTATTGGTCAAATTATCTAAATACACAAAAGGGTAAACAAGGGTAAACGCAAAAATTATGCTGAGGGTACGATAAGAAAACTGGCGTGGCTGTTACTTCAGCAATCTCGATGGAGCATATACCAAATTCGTTATACCAAGTAATTTCTAACAATGAGGTTAAGTTGGTCGAAGATTCTTTTATAACAAGGTAAGTAAACTTGTTCACTAATAATTATGATCCAAGATCAAAAACTCTTCTACTGACCACGTTACGTAAAAGGGAAGATTTCCACAAGAGAAAAAACACAGTTAATGAAGATTCGATTACTGGTTGTTGGTTGCCAAAATCTTTATATAAAGGTAAGTTATACTCTCTACTAATATTCCGCGATTATTCCAATATAAGATATTCTTAGAAATAAAATATCCTACTTAATGCTATGAATGTGAAAGTTTTAATGTTTGAATGTTTATTACTGAATCGAGCAAAAACGGCTGATTGGATTCCGATGAACTTATATGTCGAAATGTTTATAATTGTAGAAGAGAAGCATCATTTTAGAACACTACTAGTATTAATACAAAAAACACAATATCTCTGGATTGTGATATGGGAAAGGAATCAACAGTGAAACGTACGATCGCCAAGACGCCATTAACAAATACTCTATCAATAACACCCAAGATTAATGTACGAATTCCACTAACCACAAGTGGATCACGTTCTCGTTGATCGGCTACAAAAATGTACAAAAATAATGTAGTAACAATGTTCTTACATATAAAGGTCCTCAGCCTTCCTGGCCTGGTTTTCTCTCTTCTTCAATAACTCTGCGCAGTGATGCAATGTTGCCAAGGTCGCTCCGATGGTCGCGCGGAACGATGCAGAAGTCGCGCGCACTTCATCAGACTCTGTGCGGAAATCATTGCCTAGGAAAATAAAGTTTAGTTAAGTAAAATAATTGATTCTTTGTTTTTACATTTGTAATCTATAAACTCAGAAAAAGCTGAACCTCTTTCAAAATTGATTAAGGATTAATTTAAGTTATATTTCTTCTACCTTTATAAATCAAAAGGTTAACATGAACACATAGCCAATTTTACAGCCAAATGAAGACATGTTTCTTTAATCACGTGCCACGTGACATGTTATTGACCAAGCGAACTAGAGGACTGTCAAACCTGGTATCGTGTATTTCGGATATGTCCAACAGTATATCAGTATTTGGTAACCTGACGAAATTACCAACGTATATACCTTTTCTCAGCGCTTGTTTTCTTAACTATTAAAGAATTGAAAGGGGTTTATCTCTTAAAGAAAAGACATAGAAGACAATAAAAGCCAAAAATTGACATTTTGGACCAGCAGTTTTTACGCGGATAAAACCGCGCAGTGACTTCTAGTTTATTTTAAATTATATTAGTCACTGAATCCCATAGATCCACAAAAACATCCTTCAAATACTCAGCAGACGAGCACTCATTTGTTTTTGTAGTTTGCTTCCTAAATACAATTTTAAGTCAAATACAACACATACGGGTTTATTTCAACCATCATGGACAGTTTCTGGTATCCTTCCTATCCTACAAACTGTCCATCTAGTGAATTTTATGTTAATTATTCAAAGAAATATATATGCATCTTCTTTAGATACTAATACAGTAGAATCCGGATATAACGACCTTCAAGGGACCGGCGATATTATGTCGTACTAACCGGATGACGTATAAAACGGATATTTACATATGTATGTAATTATGTATTATAAGTGCGAAAGTTTGATTTTCCTATTTAGGTAAATAAAACATGTTGTAGGAATCAGTTACATATGTTTATTTTAATTATTCTTATATGTACAAATAAGTAGTACATACCAAATTACAAACTTAGGTACGTAATGTACTGTAATACTGTCACTAACGTAGGAAATCTGTTATTTGGGTTTGTTTTTGACAGACTTTTGTTCGGTAGTAAGAACTTCGGACAGCATTGTGAATTCGTGACATCATTGTTTTCATATGGTCATCATCAAAGTTAGTCTGAACAAATACATTAAGCGTTTCCGCAGCCTTCAGAGCTTCAGATACACTCAAGGTTGGATAAAACTCTGGTTCGTCATCATCACCGTCGCTATCTTTGCTATTCGCGTCGTCGGCGATGATATTATCCACAATGTTTTCATCAGACGGCTCTTCACAAGTGGCGACAGCATCATCGACACTTGCGTATTGTTCAAAGTCCTCGTTTGTTATGGGTAACTGATGCTTATCAATAGCCTTCGCCCAAATGCTCAGCGGTACGTCGTCTTCTTCGTTAAAATAATCTGAAGTTATGGTACATTCTCCATTGCTTCGGACAAAATCAGCATGTTTGTAACAGTTAAAAATTGTTCCTTGCTTGAGTTGAGTCCAGGCATTTTGAATCATTAGAATAGCGTCAAGAACAGTGATCTTCGGGCACTCGACACTACTGCATCCGCCATCTAGAAACTGGAACATTTTTAAAACAAGGTTTTTACGAAAATGTGCTTTCAAAGCTCGAATGATCCCTTGATCCATGGGTTGCAACACTGATGTCGTGTTTGGAGGCAGAAATACTAGGGTTATGCTTTTCAAGTCTGCAATATGGGGATGTGCAGGACAGTTGTCAACTAACAGCAGGATTTTCTTATTCTTTTTCGTAAGTTCACGATCCCATGCGCGTGCCCATTTGATAAAAATGTCACCAGTCATCCAGGCTTTTCGATTGCTCTCATAATCCACTGGCAAATGCCGTACATTCTTAAAACATCTGGGACGTTGAGATTTCCCGATTACGAGAAGTTTTTTTTTAGCTGTGCCACTCATGTTGGCTGCCACCATCACTGTTATTCGCTCCTTTGATAATTTTCCTCCTGTACATTTTTCACCTTTAAATTTCAACGTCTTGTCTGGGGTTAATTTATAAAACAACCCGGTCTCATCTGCATTAAAAATTTCATCATCACTAAATTGAGCATGTAGAGTAGGCCAAACTTTTTCTAACCAATCGTGTACATCACTCTGTTGTACTGACAAAGACTCGCCAACAATCTTTCCACTGACGATGTTGTGTCTTACTTTAAAACGGTTTATCCAACTCATGGAACATATGAAATTTTGCATGTCTAACTGTCTAGCAAAAAAATTTGCTTTCTCTTGTAGCAGAGGTCCATTAAGAGGTATTCCCCGGTCGCGCTGAAGCTTAAACCACTGTAACAATGCCTTATCCAACTGCTCATGAGTAGAAGTTCTTACACGTTTGCATTTCAAAACATTGGCATTAAATAGCGGCTCGATCTTGTATTTATTCTTCTTTATTGTTGATATTGTAGAATGACATACGCAAAATTCCTTTGCGAGGGTCGCGTTTGATTCACCAGCTTCTAATCTGTGTAATATTGCACTCTTTTCTTCAATTGTAAAACACTTTCTCTTCACAGAACTCATTTTATGGCGCTTTATGAACTTGTCATAACAGGTGACAAACACTAACTGTGATTTACGCGCGCCAATAAGGAGAATTGAACGGTGAAGCGCGCGGGGAAAGTGAGGGGGCAGAGGTATTGGTCATTTGTTACCTAAATTGAAACAAAACACGGCGCGTCGTTTTAAACGGACGAATTATCGTAAAAAATGGTCGCTATAAACGGTTTGTCGCTCAAACCGGAGTCGCACTAAACGGTTACATTCTCTCAGTATCCAACTATTGAACCGAACTTGAGTAAATAATATCGACGCTAAAAACGGTTAGTCGTTATAAGCGACGTCGTTATAAATGAATTCTACTGTAGGTTAATATCTACAAAACTATTAATTATAAATTGAGCATGCTTATATTAAAATCATTTTAACACAGATTACACTACTCAAGCTCTCTGTGCTATTATCAACGATATACTTTGGAAATTTATTTTATTTTATCAGAAAACCAACAGTGTACATAAACACTAAAACAACATTTAAACGTAAAGTAAGACCAATTACAGATTTTCCTTAAAAATAAATTTCCAGCTGTGCCATTAAAAGACAAAAGTAAAGCCAAATTAAATAATAGTAGGCTCTGAGAATGAGCAGTGATTCAGTTATTCATAAGTATATACTCGTTATTCATAAAGACGAAAGACCATTCCTGACCTGTCAAAATTTTGACAACTCGTATTATGTATAGATAAGTAATATAGTACGAAAGATTATTAATTTTTAGCTGAACCATAAAACCTAATTCATGTCGAAAACTATAATCCTCAAAAAAATGTATTGGGTTTTCTTTTGCAGTCATTTTGCAGCCAATACGATTCCCTCAGCTCCTCGGGAACCTCTTGTAATAAATTGGGGAGATCGTTTTGAAGAAACTCCAAATAACTTTGCCCCGTCAAATTCCCCGGTAATTCAAATGGGCCAATTACCATATCAAATTCCAGTCCAAATATTTAATTTAAATTGGTATTGTGACCTGTCTTCATGCATAAGATGGGGATTTTCTAGTTCCAAACTATGTAAATTTACATAACCGTCTCTTTTCAGCGTTGACTCATCGCTCCACAAAATATTATTAAAAAATTGCGGGTCTTCCTCTATCATAGCCAGCATTTGCTGGCAAAAACGCGTTCTTGCTTGAAAATCTCTCGGTTGGAGAGTGTGACGTGTGTGACGTGGTAAGGGTGGAATCTGTTTTTCTTTAAAATATCTTGCACGGTCGATTTTCCAATGCCTGTGCGTCGAGCTATTGCTCGCGTAGAGGTTGAAGGATCATTTTCAATCTCAAGCACCACGTCTTCTACATCAGGACGAGCGATTCCTCCAGTGCTATTATCACCTACACCACTACCCGGTATTCTTCCTTCTAAGTAACAACCGTGGACTCTTATAAATACGCGGTAGTCTGGATGGCGCAAATTAGGGTATCTCTCCCTATAAAGAGCTGCGGCTGCATTTGCGTTGCCTCTGCATTCTCCATAAATAAACTGCATGTTTGCATATTCTTGAGCTGTGTACTGATGACGTGGCATTTTGATACACAACATTACAGTTCAGTCATCAGAAACAAGCCAAATCGTCGCAAATATCACCAAACAAAACAAGTCCAAATCAGTAAGCAAAACGCAGTCCAGTAAAATAGCCAAGTGATCGTTTTCGCCACTGATTCAAATAATTGCAAACGGAGACGAAATAAACACATGCGAAGTCGAGCAAGTCGAGTGACGCACTAAGTTCCCTTTATTTTTACATTTAGCTCTTCTCGTTTGCACTTACCCAATTCAGACCCTTCTTTGTCTAACATAACACAAAAGACGGTCGGTATGGCATGCGCGCAGGTAGCAAATATGAAGGTCGCACGGCCCATTTCACGCTAGTAAAGTAACCATTTTAAACATTTAAATTGGTTATTTTATTACATTTAAATAGTTGAGTTCATTCCAGGCCCTCAATAAGCTTTTTATTTCAGTACTTTACGCAAAAAATGACTATACCTTAATTTGTATAACATTTTATAATAATTACTAAAAAGAAAGTCAGAACCAAATTATGTAAATAAAAATATAAAAGACATAAAAGCAAATCAAGGAATACGTAACTGCGTGCAGCTTTACCGATACAGACAAGGTTCTCGAACCATAGGTTAATCATTTTATGCAAAAAAAAAAACTTGAGGTAATCTTTATGATTTAAAATAGATGACAAAGATATTCAGTTGAATAAATTACTTTAAAAAATGTCGAAATCATAACATATTAAATAATACCACTAAAAATATATTTATGTCAGCTTTATAGTCAAATATTTTATTTTTGTCCTTTTTATTTGCTTGGGTTCAGGTGCGAAATTATTTTCTTTGATCGGCAACCCTCCATAAAAAAAACATTCGCTCTGTTTTTGTGCAACAAGGGAATGCAGCCTGCTTACTAATGAGATAGTTAATAATTGGTTAGTAGTTAATTGTTTATTTTTCCTATTTTTCCCTATTAAATGAAGTAACAAATATTTTTAGATTAAAGAATTTGTGGTGCAATACAGTATAGTTATTATAAGTTTACCCTAATGGTGGCTATTTAAACACTAAAAAATAAAAAAACTAATTAGTATTTAGCTCAAGTGATTATAAAATATGGTATTAACCTTATTGATTATTATAATAAAAATAATTATAACTATATATTTTACTGAAACATAAGTGGCCGACGACACGAACATTTTGAACTCAACCCTTTAGTTAATTTCTAACAATTTGGTTTCAATTTGTTTTAAAATAGCTGTTTTCATGTTTGATAAATTCCTGATGCGTTTTTTATCAATTCCCAATGATCAGACACAATTCAGTTTTAAAAAAAACTCCCATATCAAAAATTTGGTTATTTAGTCAATTTTTCTCCTTTTCTACATTAATGGCAATAAGTCACTATTTATGAAAGATACATTTATGAATTGTACCATTATAAAATTTACTTGAAACAGACATTATTTTAAAATTATAGGCAACCCATGTATTCATAAATTTTTTTCATACCCAAGAGGTTTGAACTTTGCTTAAAAAATATTTTTTGTATATTTTTCAAAACTAAATTATTTTGCGTATTTCTAAAAAGAACTGCGTAAGCTTTTCATACTATTTACTTTTAATCTATCAGCACAGTTAGTCTATAATATTAAAACAACAAAAAACTAATAGAAATCATTCATTTCTGATCATAGTTTTTAAGACAGTAAAATAATATTGAAAAAAAAACGACTTTTCTTTAAAAAAGAAATATCAGAGGTACTACTAATGATAAATTATTTTTCGTACTTTTTTCAGAACGGCCATAAGTTGTACTATTGGACGTTTCAAGGTTATCCATTCATTACCGGACACCCTGTATATATGGTCTATGACACGTTTCGTTCCAAATCTCGAACTTTACAATATTTCGAATTTGCTTATAAAGTAATAAAGGCATTCTGGTTAACGTTTCTGGCTTCTGCTTCAACGATTACTTGCGCTAGTTTTACACGGATCTCGGATTTTGCTGAACTATTGGATTTACATAGTGTGTTCCTGTTCGTTAAAATGTCGGCTACATTTAAAAGACTATAGATGGTGCAACGTATGCTGTGTATTAACTGTAACATATGTGTTAGTAGGTACTTGTAACACAGTTCGTCATCACCTTGATATCGGTTTTTGTATGTATATTCTAGGATTCTCGTAGTTCGCTACATGGTAACCCATAACACAAGCCTTTGCTTACTTTGAGGCCATGTTGTCTGAGGACTTTTATTTTAAAATCCACACATACCTACTTATCTGTGTAAAAATCTATAATCTAACTGGATAAAATAAACAGGTGTTTCACTATCGACATTACAATGCCGAGGCTTACCAAACATCAATGAACTCTTTTGAAATCGACATCTTTCATGTTATTTCATTACGGCGATAGGTTTGTCTACATTTTAACCAAATATACATGAATTTTAACATAATTATTGAGAATACTTAGTAATTTGAGGTTTTGAAAGGCTTTTTACTTCTTTTTCTTAAAAAAAATAACATATCCGTGAGAATCTAAAACCAGAATCCTGAAATGAGCTGCACATTCGTTTTTGCAGGTTAAAAATTGCCAAGATGTGCTATGAACATTGATTGAATTTGACATATAACCTCGAAATATATTTTTCAATGTAACTTTTTTTCTGAAGTGCTAAATTGCATTAAGTTGTTACCTTAAGTTTAGGATTATAACACTATTTTTTCTGCATCGTTTTTATATTTATACATTGAATCAATAAAAAAAAGGCTGACAGGTCATTGCATATATGAAACATGGGCATTGTTCTTTGATTAAACACTAAAGCCTAGTGTCGTAATATCTACAGAAATTACATAGAGGATGGACAGGATCAATTGTCCTTTTTACATTTTCCACCTGTCCCAGATTCAAATTACTTGGAGAGGGTGTTATTCTTGACTAAAGCTTTTACAATGGTAAGCCTTTATCAGAATTGGTTTGGTTTGCGTAATTTTACTAGTCGTTCTTTTACTTTGCACAGCTGGCAAACAAGCACTCGATACACTTTATGATTTTCTATAATGAATCTCAACCACGTATTTGGACAAAATGGCTGTCAAAATAGAAATGACTGTAGTACTACCCCGAGCGAGCTCTCAACAAAATAAACTGTACTACCATTTAAAAAGTGACTACTGCTTTGCAACTGTTTTTTTTACTCTAATCCTATGACATATTTAATGATTACCATCGGCAAGTTTAACAGCGTCTATGGCGTCGTTGACCTCATCGTTAATTTGCGGGTAGGACGACAAACACATGTCAAAGTACTTCTGCAGTTGAACCGCTTGCTTCGATAATAATTCGCCGTACGTATCCAGTTCGGATATCTTCTCATTGAGCCTGCGGTTTGTTCGACCTGAAATTAAAAAATATTACTAGCTTAAAAACCTTATTAATTAATGATTGTTTCGTCTTATTTTAGTCACATTATTGTTCTTACAATAAAATTATTTATTATCGATTCAGAGAAAGATTTGAGAGAGGACAATGCACTGACAAGAAAACATGTCACAGCTAATGCTTTTGTATCGATTTTCTTCCGCAATACCTACCTGGTTTCAAATAATATGTAGACATACCAATCGCACGGCCACAAAATAAGTAATGTTTTTGTTATAGATATTAAACTGAATCTATAAGTAAATAAATCTATAAGCTGCATAGAAATATCATGGTGTTTAATGTAGGTTTTGATATTAGAACCTATGGTGTTAGTGGTACCATAGCTAATAATAATAATATAAGCTTTATTATCACCACATCAGGTACAAAATAAAAATGGACAAGGAGAACAAGTAAAGGTAATAGCAATTCATTTCACCTCTAAAAAATAACTATACAACTTGAAACAACCTAAGTACTTAAATATAATGAACGGTAATAAGTACTGTGGCAATAAATGGCTCACAAACTCAGCACTGCATTATTATGCTGTACATAATAATACACTGATTTTCAGCTGCCGCCGGGTACAACATAACGCAGGAACACACCGGTAGTGACCATTCATTTCATATGTATGTTTTAATATGAAGTATATGTGACCAATTAATATATAAAAAAATAAATAATAATAATAATGAAATAATTAAAGTAACATCAAGACCAGAATATAATATTATATTATTATGTAACTATAAATTAATAATTATGATGGCTAAGAACGAATATCAGGCTACAAAAAAAGTTGTCTCTCTAGCAGAAATCCCTTAAATTTCTTCCTGAAAGTAGTTTTTATCAGGGGAAGTTTTAAAGGTGGTGGGATATTGTTCCAACATTTTGTAGCCTGATACCGAAAACTGCCTCGAAAGGCACAACTCTTAAATTTAGCCGTCACCAAAAGATGCGCAGGAGCTCTTGTTCTGTAAGAATTCCCTTGAGAGAGCGGAGCTTGTCGTATAAGTATTTTGGGAATTTGTCAATCACAACCGAATGTACCTGACAAGGCAGGTGGAGCTCTCTACGGGACGTCATATTAAGGATCCGTTTTTCATTAAGGAAGGGGGTTATATGACATCGAGAAGGAATTTTGAAGCAAAAACGGTGGCAGGCATTTTGAATTCGTTGGAGAAGTCTTTTGGAGCGGTGAGTAAGGAGAGAACCAAATAATATATCTCCATAGTTTACTTTGGAGAGTATAAGTGACTCACATAGAAGTGATCGAACACTTTCCTGTAGTAATTCCCTCACTCCGTACAGAATTTTTAATCGGCAAAAACAAGATCTTACTAGCTCCAACACATGAGATTCGAACCTAAGACTGCCGTCCAAAATAAAACCAAGACTTCGAGCTTCGCTTACCTGCTCTATGGTTTGACCACCAACAGTTACCACAGGAGACTTGTTTTTTATAAGCTGCATTTGCTTTTTTGATCCAAGGACAAGTAATTTGGATTTGCTGGGGTTTAATATAAGCGCATTACGCTCGGACCACTTTGCTATCCTGTCGAGATCAGAATTCATTTCCGTCACTGCAACATCAATATCACAAGGCGGAAAGGAACGATATAGTTGAGTGTCATCAGCATAAAGATGGTACTGACAATGTTTTATCTGTGAGACAATATCGGATGTATACACCACAAATAGTAAAGGTCCCAAAATAGAACCCTGGGGTACGCCGCTCTTAACTGGAAGCGCCTGTGACGTTACCGAGAGCGCATTCCAACCACGAATTCTAACGCACTGCTTCCTGCCAGCTAGGTAGCTATCAAACCACTTTATTGCAGATTTGCTTAAACCGTAATATTTAAGCTTTGATAGTAACAAGGGTATGTCTATTGATTCGAAGGCCCTAGAAAAATCGAGCAGAGAAAGCAGCGTGCCACAACCGCCATCCTGATCCAGTAAAATGTTATCCACAACATCAAGCATGGCCGTGACAGTACTGTGACCCGTCCTAAAGCCAGATTGGCGATCAGGCAGGATATTATTATGCTCAATGTATTTTTTCTATTGTATATAGATCACATATTCCAGTACTTTTGAAAGAAACGTCAATATACATATGGGCCTTAAATCCTGTGGACCTTGAGGATTAGAATTTTTTGGAATGGGGTTAACGATCGCAGTTTTCCAGCAACTAGGAAACGTGGAGGCGGAAATAGACCTATTAATTATTGCTGTTATGATGGGTAGAGTATGAGGTAAAGTTAAAAGAACCATGTCCCTGGTCACACGGTCACAGCCCTCGCAATTAGACTTAATAGCGAGGATGATTCTACCCACCTCATACTCAGACACAGGTTTTAAATCAAAAACAGAGGAAGAAAAAGAGTTGGACTTGAAAAAATTCAACTCAGACGAAAGGACAGTTGCCACTTTAGGTAAATCCAGAAAAAAAGTGTTTAATAAATTGGGATCGTTAAGGTTGGTGGGCAGTTCTTTGTTTTGTGGCGATATTGTTATAAGGGATCTCAAGTTTTTCCACATGGCTTTTGGATTTTTATTTTTTTGACTGTTAATATTTTTATTATAATATGCCTTTTTTTCTTGGAGTATAGCACGAGACACAATTCCTCTTAACTCTCTATGAGTGATTCCGTCCGTATCTGATTGGGACATTCTAAAATTTTTATGTGCCCTGTTACGCAGCCTTATCATGGATTTGACGGTATTCGTTATCCACGGTAAAGGTTTTTTACATGTAAAGAGAGTTTTTTGTGGTGCATGCTTATCATAGAGAGAGAAAATATTATTATTAAAGGATTCAACCATTTCTTCAACACTTGTCATTTCAAAAATACTGTCCCATGATTGACTAAACAAATCCGTGTTAAAATCGTCCAAATTAATTTTAGTTAAAGGGCGGTAAACACGATATTGAGAAGGAGGTTTTTCTTTTTTCATTTTAATCTTAAAAGTTATCATTGCATGACCAAATGACCCAGTAATATTATCGACAGACAAACTTAATACATCGACATTTGTACACACCACGTCTAGTAGAGTTTCACCGTTTACTGAGAAATGAGTGGGTTCAGTTACAACTTGTTTCAGGGAACTGTAAGTTAAAAACTGTTGAAATCTTCGTGACACACTATTTGAAGTTTCCAACAAGTTGATATTGAAATCACCCAACAAGATCGAAGATCGAGAACGAGGCGGTCAAACTGTCAAGAAAGTTATAGACATTATTCCACTGAGGACGGTAAGCAGTACCAACCAGTAATTTGATACCGTTAAGTGTTAACGAAACCCACATCTGCTCAATTGGTGAGGATGGGTGCGAAACAACCCGGATCTTCAAAATAAAAACCGACACCGCCCCCTCTACCATAACGCATGTCTGTAGGTCTCGGAACATGACGGAATTTGTACCCAGGTAATAAAGGCACCCTAGCTTCTTCACCCACCCTAATCCAAGTCTCGTTAATAGCAATTATATCTGGCTGAATACTGTCCACCGCAACAATGAAATCGTCAGTATTCGAACATAGAGAGCCCGCATTGTATAGAGACAAACAAAGATACTTATTTTTTAACATTTAAGATATGAAACCTAAGACTGGTGGTAAATAACAAACAAAGGGATTAGAAACATTCACTTCGATAAAATTTACACATATAAAAAGGTATGGGTGAAAACTAATGTATGTGCATAAAATATAATAATTCAAATGAGAATATTTTTTAGCACATTCCTGAAAATAACTTTTTAAGTTGGTTAAACTATGCACTAAACAGGTAAAAGGAGCATAAGTATCAATGTATTTACTACGAGAATACATATATAAACATAATGTAATAAAATAATGTGCAATGTATGTATTCGAACACCATGTCATTTGAAAGAACGAAACCCCCACAATTTGAACATAAAATACTAATACTATTCTGGTTACAACATCAAATTCTATTGCCACAGTACCTAAACAATAAAAATTTGATACATAAAGATAGAAAATATAATTTACAATAGAATGCATGCAGAAATCTAAAATCATTTCATATATCTTGGTGCTAGAAAAAAATTCTGTGTTTAAAACAAAACAAATCTTAAATTTCACTATATACATTCTTGATATTTTTGACAATAAAAAAGGGTAAAAATAGATTAAATATAACAATGTAAACGTTACCAATGAACCTAACGTTTTCTCCCTTCTAGGTCTTACATTTAAATGATAATTTACAAACTTGTTTACTAAAAGATTACCTTTAAGTTCAAGTACATTACATAGTAGAATCACTAAAATATAGTATGATGATATTATACTGTTAATGAGTTTTAAATATAATAAGTATTTTATACAACACATAAAGAAAATACAGTTAAAAAAATGAGCAATCAGTTCTTTTAGCAGTACATAAGAAAGATATTGATAAGAATCTGTAGTGAAGCCATTAAATCTTTTTAGGAAAAACAGAGATAAGAGCAAACTGTTCATTAAATAAAAATCTTACTAATGTCATTTTCATTTGTAACCCTGTAAACAGTCAGGCCATGTTCTTTTCGAGTGTAGATTCGACCTTCTCGCGTCCAGACATACTTCCAGTTCTTGTTACGACCAGCCTCTCGCGCTTTAGCGCGAATAGCTGTCTATTATGCTGGGTGAGCCGCTCGTTGACGTAGAAACGGCGCGGTGGCTCTGATGGCGTCGCTAACTGTAGCCCCTCCGTGGTGTCCCGTTCATCCAGCTCTACTCCAATTGTTTTAGTGATAAGGGTAACGATGTGCGCGGTGTTCTCATTTTTTCCCTCAGGTATACCGGAAATTTCCAGGTCATTTAGTAGGAGCGATTGGTCTCGATCTCTTATTTGTTGCTATTTTTTTAGCTACCAACCATATAGTGAGGTTGGTAGCCATACCATAATATGACCAGCCGTATTATTAAAATTTATTTAATAATACGGCTTAGTAATTAGGAAAATTATTTATCAATGCGTAACTTAATGGAGGTCCCTAAATATATGGAAGCTAGAATAAACCATTACTGATACCACAGATATTAGAAACAAACAATACATTGGCTGTCATGCAAATTTTGATCAGGTCCAGATGTCTGCATGTTACTAAACAACTACATAGGCGCAGAAATGTTACTCTAGTTTCACACATACATTAACGCATCCCTGGCCAATAAACATTGCGAAAAATGGTGCACACATGAATATTTTTCACATAGCACAATGTGTGTCTTTTGTGTATATTTTAGAATAAATTGAGTGAGATCACTTATTAATTCCACCCCATATAGCCCATGTTACACCCATGTTGTTTCCATGTTTAAATTTACCAATTATAAGTAAACCAGCGAGCAAAATTACATTAATTTGTTTCACATACTATTAATTTGTTTCAGTACAGTAGGTACATACCATTGGAACCAGATGACTGAAGAGAAGTAGCTGAACCATGCCTTCTGAGACCACCGCCATTGGAACTACTGTCTGAACTAGTCCCATAACCTGACTCCACCTAGAAAATAAATTGTTAACTATTAAGTGTAGCCTGTTAAATTAATATAATTTTTTTTGCAATTGGTAACCAAAAGGTGGGAATCATCAAGACAATAAAACAGAAGCTTGTCTTATAACACTTTGTTTACTTATAAGTAGTTTTGTTGCATTTCAGTACATACATTTACTGCTAACATTCCTTACAAATTATATTTTAACAGCTTTATACTCATAATATACTTTATCAATATCTTTGTGCTTGGATTGAGTCATAAAGGTTCTGGTTTTACGAAAAAGTACTCAAGTCTGAGGAAATAACTTCGGTTTCTGTACTATTTTATACATGCCTATAATAAGGAAAAATTTATGTTTACACATTCCTTTTGTTAAGAATATTATGGACAAATCTGGATTAATATAATCAAAATGGACAAATGACCAGTAGAACAAGAATATTCACAAAAAAGATCACAGAAAAGACAAACTAACTTAGTATTTTTCCTTCAGAGCCATTCCAAATCCCGTTATTTTGAAACAGATTAAATTGAAGAGTAATAAAATTTAAAACATTTAATTTTTATTTAATCTTTAATAATTTCTCAAAAGCGTACAAACAAAACTACTAAAAAATAATTTTAATTCAATAAGGGTACCATTGCTAAACAGTCATACGAATTTTAAATACAATAACTTCATAAACAATTGTACATAACTTGGATTAAAACATACATTTTTAGTTATCAGACTACACTTTGCTCAGCAGCCATAAAAGCTATCAAAAGTAACTGATAACATTGTATTATTGGTCAGATTAATAAAAAACAGATTTGTATAACAAACTGAAACTGAAGGAATTCCAATATTATGAAATTTCTTCAATAGAATGGTTGACTGAATTTTAAAAAAAGGATTGTAAAAATTTAAACAAATGTCTGTATACTTGTATTTTTTAGAATATCAGAATATGTGCTAAATCTAATCACTACCAACCATTTAAAAAAGGTATCTTGAGTCCAATTATTATGTAATTACTTCAAATTCAAATATCTCATACCTTCATACCTGATACTACCATGCTACCTAGTAGAAACAGATGAAACTGTGTCATTTCTTAAAGTAATCATCTACCTAAATTAAATGGGGTAGATGAAAAAATTATTTGTTCAAATATGTATTAAAATGAAAGTAGATTTTGGTAAGTTTTGGAGAAGAATATTGATTTCACTGTGCAATTTTACACTGTGTGTATTTTTACAAAAAGCCACTGGCAAATGTTTTTTGGTACACAAGTATATATTGAAGTTATTAAATACCAAATTTACATACATGTTTTTTGGATATTTATTTGTGCTTAATTGAAGAAACCATCATATTACAAACTTTAACTTATTAGATGTACCATCACTTATTATGTAGAATATTTTAGATCTACACTACTCAGTGAGTTCTTCAGTGGTTAAAGAGTCAAAATATCTTTTGATTCATTTTTATTAATATTCATTCATCTTTAGATTGACCATGGAGGTATTATCAAACATTCATTTTCTCTTGTATGCAAACCCATTTCACAACATATAAACTTATTTGTAAAAATAGTCTAAATGACAGTCAAATTGTATCAAAAAGAAACAAAAAAAAATATTTACATTTATTTTAAACAATACTTTTGAAAGATATTCAGGAATACCCTTTATAAATAAGCCACATTCTGATTTAATGCACTTGTCTTAGAGAAACTCAAGTTTGTTCCACACTCTAATGGTACCTTATCAATTAGGTTATTGTTTCAATAATCAGGAACTCTTTAAAAGTTAGATAGGCTAGTGGTCTGATATCATTATCTGATAAAGCTCCTACAATTCAAAAAAAGATTGCAAGGAAATGACCTTGGTAAAATTATAGAAAATAAAAAACTATGATAAACTTAAGTCAAGGTTAGAAATATTGAACTCCTCAAGTAAGTACAATAACTGGAACTATAAGGAAAATTATACTCATAGATGATTCAAACATTTTAAATTATGTTTGTGTAACATGTTGGATCCAACACATATGGATAAGCTATACCAATATCTCTAGACTATATAACCTCTGCAAGTATTTCAAATTTGATATGGAAAAAATTATTTGTGAAAAATATATGAGCATTGCTTTCACTTCATGAAAGTGATGTCTAGTCACAGTGAATCATAACAATGAGATACTATTCTCCGAATGGTATAGATTTTAAAACTATAGCACTTGTTCTATAAATAGTCTTTTAGTGGTAGTAATTTTTTTTGTCAGATCTCATCTGGGCTAGTTCTACAGTCCTTCCTTTTCTATTTAAGCGCCATAATAATCATGTTTGTACGGTTGTGTTTTGGTTAAAGGGAAGGAACAGCCAATTACTATAACAAAGGCAATGGTCTGCATCACATCATTAGTCAATACTACAATCACATTCAACATTTTATAAAACACTTATGACTGATGTTGATGGGTGTGATTTACTGGCTATGTTAATAGTAAAAATAAAAAGTATGACTGCATCATGTCCAGGTGGGTTTTGATAAGAGATATTCTTCATTTATTTATTTTAAACCTGGATTATATTATTTTTACAAAAAGTCCTCATTGTTATATAATGTGATTCAGCAGACTCTTAAAACTGAGTCATATTTAGTAAAGCTATACTAATTTAAGATAACATACATAATAAATGTTGATTAAATATAGCTAGCATATCAATAGTATGAGATCTTAATCAAAAGGATGAATCACTTGCTATTGGTCTTTATGTCATGGTAGTTGCTTTAAAATGTTAACCTATTGAATACTCCTTCATTTCTAACCTTAAAAGATTCCAAAACATCAATCCATTGTTGCTTTTCCTCTGGGCTTGAAGCTCTCAAATACCAAACACAGTCATTAACAGAGACATCAAACCTACAATCGTCAAATTCGTGTGGCTGTAAAAAAAATAGACATTTATTGTTATAAATTAGAAGTAAATTCCAGATGTATATTAAGTATATACAAAAAGAAGTTCAATGTCAGCATATTTATGCGCCTCAATGAACATAACAATGTTTTTTATATTGGTATAACCGATCACGAGAAATAAAACAAGGACAAATCAATTTTTATTGTACATTATGATGATTAAGAAAACATACGATAACGTACCTTGACTTTGGCTTTTTTAAGGCATAAGGCACCTCGGCAACCAAGATTGCTTTCTAATTCGCTTTTATAATATGATAAAGTAGAATCTTTTAACACTATAAACCTGTCTTGCCAACCGTGTATGTAATTTGTCCATTTACTTAGATGCCCTCGTAATTCGGGATTTGCACCTTCATCTATATCAGAGTTATCACTTATTGTTATATTTTCTTCTGTCATATTGTAAATTGTATTACATGAATACTTCAAAATATAAACAAGTAATTCTTAGCAAATTTTTATTCTTGGTATGAGACAAAAATTTCGTTTTCACACAAACAATACAATTACAGTGAACGATTGATTTGAATGAAACTTGTAGAGCAATCAAATGACTGACAATGATGTTTACAATCTAAAGATTGAGATATTCTGTTTATTTAATACTATCAATATTTGTTTTCAATAACGTAATCAATACACGTTGGATTTTTCATTTGTAACTGGTAATACCGGAAACCGTTTGAAAAAAACTATAATCGATATTTTCAAAGACTTATTCTCATTGGTCAAAAAGTACTTTGCGCCAAAAATAATATTTATTGTCCAATGAGAAAGCGGGATTCGTAAGTTGATGCGCTATTTCCGTTCAAAATGGCTGACAAAACTATGCCTATTTTTGTTCCATCAGAAAAGCCAATAAAACTCATAAAGTGGAAAGTAAAACAGGGTGCTTTTGTATCTCAAGGTCAGATTTTATTTTTATACAATGATTCGTCAGGCCTTACCTCGGAATTAAAGAAATATAAAGCCACACGGGCTGGTACTATTTTGACCATCAAGGTGAAGGAAGGAGATACCGCAGAGCTTGGGTAAGTGACGTCATTAATTATTTATCTTCAAATCACGGAAAATCATCCCTTTTCATTAAATTAGTTCCTCAAGTGTTGGATATAAACAACAAAGTTAATTATAGGTTATATTGTTTACACTATGCTGCCCCACAACGCGCGGGAAAATCAAAATAGCGAGTTGTAGTTGTTTCCCGCCCTTTCGAAATAATAACTTTTATTGTAATATTATGATTTCTCTTATGGTTGTAGTTAGCTTATAGCTAGTGGTTATTTAACTTGTATTTAGTAAAATTTTCAACCAATTTACAGGCAACCTGTAGCCGATTTAGAGGAATGTCGGCATCCTACGGTTATGAAAGAGATGTGTGCCGAGTGTGGAGCCGACCTTCGTGTGGACGAGGGTCCAAACAGGGATGTCGCCATAGTCCCCATGGTTCACTCGGTACCTGAATTAAAAGTAAGGTCAAAATTTTGTTTGTTGGGTTTTTTTTATATTACTTCTGACGAGCATGATCAACTAATTTATGGTCCAGGTATTTATATTAGTTTTCTGTATTTTCTTTGTCATTTCAGGTGTCTGAAGAATTGGCAAAAAAGTTGGGTCGTGAAGATGCAGACCGATTACTGAAACACAGGAAATTAGTGTTACTGGTAGATTTGGATCAAACTCTAGTTCATACTACTAATGACAATGTTCCACCTAATTTAAAGGTAAGCAGTATTTAAATACATTACTATATTATTTTATTTTAATAGCTTTTTATGTTAATCAATAAATGTATGTACTTAAGTATAAGCATTAAATACTCAAGATATAGAAATGTTTTTTTTTTTAGAAATATCACCTAAATATTTACATTTTTTAGGGAGTTCTTCATTTCTTCTTAAGAGGCCATCCAGGAAGGTGGTGCCACACCAGACTGAGACCTAGAACAAAGGAGTTCCTTGATTCAGCTTCAAAGAATTATGAACTTCATGTTTGCACATTTGGGGCTAGGCAATATGCTCATGCTATAACTGAGTTATTAGACCCAGAGAAAAAGTACTTCTCGCACAGAATATTGTCAAGAGATGAATGCTTTGATGCCAGAACAAAATCAGCTAATTTAAAGTAAGTACTTTCATGGTATATTATTGCTCAGCATAGTTCTGTGTTTAAATCTTTGTAAGTAAGAAATTGATATGACAAAATTTGTTTTTCAAAATCTGTCCTACTAACATTGCAGCTCAAATCATTATTATTTTAAGATGGTGTCTAAAATAGCAGGTCAGCAGTTAATTCGATAACAAATAAATAATCTTTATCATCTTTAATGAATAGCTGACTAAATAGACTATCAGAACCGATTTTGTTTTCCCTTTTGTTATAGTTAATAATGTTTTAACATTTGTCTTTAAAATATTTCAGGGCTCTGTTTCCTTGTGGAGACAACATGGTGTGCATCATAGATGACAGAGAAGATGTGTGGCGGCATGCTTCAAACTTGATCCATGTGAGGCCCTATCTCTTTTTCCAATGTGGAGATATTAATGCGCCACCACCACTTAGTAAGTTTAAAATATTCCATTATTAGAATCCAAATGATAAACTTTAAAACTGGTTTCTCTTGGACTTTTACTGTTTGTACTTTGACAACTTCAAATCAATAGAAAAGAATCATACCTTATGAACTGTTCTTAAAAGCTGGATATGTCAGCAAAGTGAGAGCACAAAGATCATAGGGTTTTTCCTACCAACCTACAGTCATCATACCAAACTTCATACCTAAATCTTGTTACTATTGAAATAATGCTCAGAATAGGTTGCATGCAATACTGGTTCAAATTAACACACTGGTACACAATAGATTAAGAGTTTTTCTCTTGGAGCCCCGCTTGTGATGTGACACACTAACCTACACCTCAGATGTTTTACTGTAGCTATCATAGAATTTGTTTATAGAGTCATGAGTCTAATATATTTATATTACAGTCGAAGAAAAGCCTAAAGTAGAATCGGGCAAGAATGGCGCACAGTCTGGCAATCAAATGCCCACTTTAGATGACATGGATACAGACTCAAAATTCTCGCTAAAAGAAGAAATAGAACAAACGCCAACAGAAGCTAAAAATACAGATGTTGAAAATGGAAAAATAGTTAAAGAACCCATTGAGAATACTGAAGAAAACAAAGAAAGTAAAGAAACTGAGAAGTTAGAAAATGATGCCACCCCAGAGAGTCTTAATGCTGTTAGGTTAGACCCAGTTTATGTTAAATCAAATGATGGACAAATTGAAGTTGAGGATCCAGATGATTACTTAATATATCTAGAAGATATTCTTACTAGGATACATAAGTAAGTTTAGTTTCACAATATATTGTTATTGATACTAAGAAATGAGTTAAGTGTACAACATTAATAATGAGAGTTTTTCACAATGTTAGGCTATAACTACCTGCTTAAAGTGTTAGGAAATAGGCTCATTGAATGTACTATAGTGAAATTAGCATTGGGTTGAGATACAAGTTGCTATGTTAAATTAATTAGTAACTTCACTGCCAATCCAGAAAATATTGCCTCTCTGAAGACTTTCTTTTGTTAAGGTTTAAAAGATAGACAGATATGGAGGCTACAGGTGCCCTTGCCAAGTTGCAATCTCTGATCACTATAGAAAATACTTTAACTTTATGGAGCTTATCATGTGACTATTGTTATATCACATGATGCTCCATACAGTTTACAAGTTGTCTATAGTGTTAATGATCGTAGATTGCAACATGACCCCCAACATCCTTTTATTTCGTGCTACATTCACAAATGTGTGATCCTAATATTTGTAATTCTTTTTACAGGCATTTCTATGACCTCTATGATAAGATGGGCAAAGATCAAATACCAGACTTAAAGGTAGTGATACCAGAAGTGAAAAGCAAAGTTTTAACAGGAACAAGCTTAGTTTTTAGCGGCTTAGTGCCTACACATCAGAAATTAGAAATTTCTAGAGCCTACTTAGTTGCAAGGAGTCTAGGAGCCGATGTAACTCAAGATTTCACTGATAAAACCACACATTTAGTTGCTGTGCGGTCAGGTAAGCTATTTCAATAACTGTTTTTTATTTGAGCAGAGTTTTTCTACAGTAGTTTCTATTTAGTGTAATTTAATAGCACTTTTGATTTATTTGTGCATCAAAATGTAAAAAATACTATTTACATTTGTATTGAAATGTGTTTATTACCTGGCGATGCAAAAATATAAATTGAATAAGAATGTTTGGCATGTAATAAATTGTATGTTAGAAATGCTTTAATTGCTGTATAAAGAAGGTCTTTTGTAGGTTCAAAAAATAAATATGTATGCCACAGAACTATATTGAATTTGATGCTGCAAGTTGGTGGAACTGCATATCTTAAAACAGGATTTTTTTTTAATCTTCGAATCTGAACTCGATTTTTGAAGATCGAATCAAAATCATGTGAATCGATTCAAAAGCTTACAATCCATTGTAATCTAAAAGGTGAAGTGTGTGATATGCTTTTATAAAAATAATTATATGAAGTATTTGCAAATATGTTTTCCATCCAGGTACTGCAAAAGTGAATGCAAGTCGGCGATTGGTTGAAGGCAAGAAGTTGCATGTAGTCACTCCAGACTGGCTGTGGACGTGCGCTGAACGTTGGGAAAGAGTTGATGAGAGATTGTATCCACTTAGTAAAGGAATTCAGGTAAAATGTTAAATTGATGTGGATATTTTTGATTTGTGATTTTTAGTCCAATTTTACAGTAATAACGAAATGATCTTCACGAAGATATTTTAGTTTGATTTTTAACAAGTGGTTTGTATATATTGAATATATTTTACGGGGCTTGGCATCATCTCCGATCGACTTTTGTCTTTTTTTTTTCAAAATCGCTGCGCACGATGAATTTTTGGTAAGTATATCGATTAGGCGACACTCTAAGGATTACAAAAATATTATATCCACTATGCTCTAAAGTGGCACATTTCAGATTTGTGTCGATGTAATAGAAGAAAATAAAATTACACCTCAAAAGGACTTTTATTACGCACCGAAGGCCTTAAAACATTCAACTTCAATAAAACATTTACATATCGATAAAAACTCCTAAAACAAATACAAAAATATTTTATAAGTTGCCGTAAAGTGTCATGCGTGGAAATCACGCCGAAAATAAAATATGAAAATAACCCTAAAATGCGACACTTTATAGCATAGTGGCTTTTTTTCTAGTGTTTCTTAGTTTTCCCAATCGCTATATAGTTCAAATCGTGCGCTGCTATTGTAAGAAAAAAACCAAGACGATAGGAAATGTGGCCAAAATCGTCAAACCCCGATGTATTTCATATCTGCACATAATAATTTTGATTAGCATTCGCATCATTTTTGCTCGTCAAGACTCCGCTCCGAAAGCGGGAGCCAGGCACTGACCTCCTCGACAATATTAGAGGGAAAAGGGCGAAGCTACCGCAAGGCTGTGTGCTGAGTCATGGCGCATCGCGCATGCGGAATCCACCGCGCACGAAACAAACACTCGACATGTTTGAACCTGTCCGAACTGCTAGCTGGCGCGCACACGATCCGGCGGATCTGCTCGCCAATACGCGTCTTTTGATTGTAACTGGCGGATAGTGCATTCATATGACATAGCGAAAAAACATCTGTGTTCATTACACAAATGAATGCCCCGGCCAGGCTCGAACCAGGGACCTCCAGCGTATGAGGCTAGGCTTCTTACCAATACGCTATTCAGCCGTCCTCTTTTTAATATATACAAAGGGTTTTCTAAATAACCTGGATAGCGTCTTAATTCTTCATTTAGTCTAGCGTATTCATCGTCTCTTCTTGTCATAGATAGAATTTCGTGCTTTCTTTTTTTAACACTACACATTATGTTATCAGTAAAGAAACTACTCCTTTCTAGATACTGTAAAATTAACATTTTTGAAAGTGACATTTTAATATATAAATTATTTGATATGCGAACGCAGGCGCTCTACAACGTGCACTAAGGACAGCCGTGCCCTTATTCCTACGCTCCGCAATCCGCATGCGCGATGCGCCGTAACTCAGGACGCAGCCTAAGAAGAGGTTTATGTGATAGCCAATGTTTTACTGTGGATGGAGTCCGGATTCGGAACTATGCCTAGTAAAATGAATTTCCCAAAAGTTCATTTATTTAAGGAATTCGATTTGATTTCCCTTCATTTATAATTTTTTCAGGCTTTGGACTGATAATTAAATTGGCAAATATAATCAATATATTATAAATTTCACTTTAAAAAGTGTATTTAAAGATCGATTATATTTAGAATAATTTACATACAATATTTTATATAAGAATAGTTGCTTTTTAAATATTTTGTTTGTTATGTAGGTAATTGATATTTTTCTTTTTTTATTGTTTTTTTTAGACACAATAAATTAAAATATAAAAGTTATGAACACTGCCTGTTATTATTATATTAACACTTTTTAAGTACCTACACTGTAAACAAAATTTGAAAAAATAACCTCAGGACGTACACGAAATTGCATGAATTACCCGAAAATCAAAGCGAATTAAACTGTTATAATTTAAAATGCTTTATAAAATAGGCGCCCCCCGCCTCACACTCATTACCACTGTCAACTTTGACCTTGAACGGTATGGAAGATTTTTTTTTATTTTGTGATAATTGCACTTATTCCATAAGATACAAGGTATTTTTTATTGTCTTCCAGCTCAATCGGGCTAGCTAGCTAATTTTGTTCTCCCACTCTTGCATATAGTGCTATCTCTCCGGTTGCGCGTCCTCCCGATTAGCATTCGTGTATCAAACAACTCATCTGCAAAGTTCCAAAGTAAAACAAAATTGCCATATTTAAAGCAAATATTTTAATTCAATATTAACAACCATTAATTGTATTATAAAAAATATCATGTGTACTTATTTTTAAAATACATATTGAATTATTTAAAGCATAGAAAATATTATTTGCCTCAAAATTATAACAAATTATAAAAAATTCAATAATTATTAACAACTTAATTTTTAATATTTATTAATAATAAATAAATAAATCCCCAGACATACACACCAACTGTGTGGCCCTAAAGTAAGCAGAGCTTGTGTTATGGATAACCATACTGCGAACTGGGGGGAACCCAGAATAAACATACATATATAAATATCAACAACCATGAACCGAGAACAAACGTTTGTATTCATCACACAAATTAATGCCTCGGCCAGGACTCTAACCTGGGACCTCCGGTGTATGTGACAGGGCTACTGACCACTACGCTACTCGGCCGTCAAAATTTTATACGCCTTTTTCACTCGGTGTCACAATATTTAAAAAAATTGGGAAAAATATTGTGCCGGATCGAAATTCGAACGACTCCGGACTCGTGTTTCTCTACTACGGACTCAATAGAGATGCTTATGCCTACATTATTTACTCCAATTCTCTCTGACATGGAGTTAAAGTTCCTTACGCGGGACTGATGTGCGGAACTGTGGAACGAAAATACCGCGCAGTAGTGATCGAGTTCATTTCGTTCACTGTGAACGAATCACTCCGGAGTTACTCAAGTCTATGCGACATGTAATATTAAAATCAAACCTCCCCATTTCAGAGCAGTTCCCGTCGCCCGCCCGCGCATTGCAGCAGCCCGCCGCCCGCGCCGCGCCGCTCTGCTGAGTTCATTGACTCTTTGAACCCGTTGCTCACATTCTCCAGCGACGACATTGCAGATATGGATCGAGAGGTACTTATACTTATACCTTTTGTTCGTGATCTTGTAGGTTAAATTGCCTTCCCTTCGATATTTCGTTTTAATAAACAGTACCTACATAATATAACCGTTTCATGTGTTGATATGTTCCAACTCAAAATAATTAAGTTTATTTGTGTATTTTTTGGAGGAAATATTAATTATTGTTTATGTCTAGAAATGCGAATTGCTTTTAAAATATATTATCTATGCGGATAGCAATAAATATTTCAATATTATTAAAAATATTGACAAATAGTCTATTTATAACAATTTGAGAAAAAATAAAATATGATGATTTGTTGATAGAACTAATCGAACATTACAGACTCCGACTACCCTGACCAAGTACATTGTATGAGGTAAAATTTATTAGTCATTTTAATTTACATGCAAAAAATTTTTTTTTTAGGTTGAAGACATTTTTAATGAATCAGATGAGAGTTCATCAAACGATGAAGCCAATGATGATCTTGACGATGAAGAAAACCCACCAGAGAACAGGCTTATCACTTTAGAAACCGAAGACAGTTCACAAGACAGGTAATTTATGTGATAACATTTTGTTAATTCATGGTAAAACATAAACATGCAGTACTGAATTCGTTTTAGATGTGTGCAATGGCTGTGTATTGGATATTAATATTAATGTGGTTTTTTACAGGTTACAAGAATCATTAGAGAAAACTGAGGATTCAACTGATTCTGATAGTGGTAAGTACCTATTAGAACGCGATTTACTTATTTAAAATCAATGAATTTCGGTGCAATACAGTGGCATTTCGTATATCACTGTTTTTCTGATTTGGATGTCACAGCACAATATGATGAAATTAATTGTTATCGTTCACTGCCAAAGTGCCTACAGCTTACAGACTTTTAAGCAGAAGTGTATGATATTGTCATTACTGTATGGCAAACGACGACATGAAAGACGAAAGAAAAAGCGTTTCTGAACACTGTTGTATTAGATAAACTCCGATTAAAATTAGTTTAACTATCCAACCTGTAAGGTCCATTTATCAGTCCCACAACTTTATTTGACAAATTTCTAAAAGTGTACACTCATCGGAATGCTTTGACAGCTACTTAATTCGGGTGGTATGCAATTAAAGCGTGTACTACACAAGATCCATGATATGAAAATAAAGCAATGCGTAGTGCTGCAATATAATTTAGTCAGTGGGATAACATGTATCAGAGCCATTTTTCAAGTACGTGATGTAAGAACGTCCTACGAACGAACGAACCTATCTTGGAGTTAGAGAGAACCTATCATTTTATTCAATGAGTGAATTAATAAAATAACTTGTTACAAATTCGTGGCTACAAAAAGTCCTAATTACTAAGAACGTAAAAGGCTGGCATAGAAGAATAAATAATAGAATTCCCAAAAACCTATCCATTTTGCAATTTTATAACTAAAGAACCGTGAGTACCACAATCTCACAAATAAACCAAGGAAACCGGAAATAGAAAATGTTATTGTTGTTATAATTTATGTGCTATGTCATTAATATAGGTAGGTATCATCTATATGTACGAGAGTTTATTTGAATGTATGGAGTTCACACCACTGACACTGCCTCACATGATAAGTAGTATGTAAGTAGTTTGAACCCAGTTGTACTAATAAATATTTAGTGCATACTTATAAAAGGCTTTAAAGGTTTGTCCTTTTAAATAACATCAATACAGTCATTCCTATTTTGTGTTCCGGTGAAAGGGAAGGAAAGCCCGTGCGTAATTTATCGAACAAAGGGAACTCCAACTGAACTGGTCGGCAATGCATCATTAATCGATATAATAATTACAAGTACTGCTAGTAAATAATACATGTTGGGGTGTTCAGCGATTAGTGAAGTCAATGGGTGCATGTCACTTGGCAGCAGGCGGGTCGCGTGCTCGTTTGCCGGCTATGTGAACTTAGCACCCGACAGAGCCACTCCTGATGGTTTTTTTAAAGATATTGGTTAGTAGTAGATAGTAGTGAAGTTATTTTCGTTTGTAGTAGAGGCAAAAAAAATTTACAGAACAAAAAAATTCAGCTCCCGAAAACTAAAAAAAAAATTTTTTTGTTGTGTCATTCCAGAAAAGGGTAGTTTTGGATTGTACTGCAATGTTTTTCGTTTGTAGTAAAATAATATTCACAGAAAAATTAACTTTTCACTTGAAAATTTTCCAATACTTTTACCACATAATAAGTTCGATTTCAAAGAAAATCAGGTTACTACAAACGCAGGAAATGGCAGTAATGCATATGTAGAGGTTCGTAGTGGATTGTAGTGCAATGTTTGTTTTTAGTAGAATAATAATGGCAGAAAAAATATTTTTATACTTGAAAATTTTTGAAGAATTTTACACAGATAGGTAGGTATGTGTGGATTTTAAAATAAAGGTCCTCAGACAACATGGCCCCAAATTAAGTAAAGGCTTGTGTTATGGGTTACCATGTAGCGAACTAAGACGATCCTAGAATATACATACAAATCCGGACTCGGAACATTTTTTTGTTCTGTTCTGTGCTGTATTAGTAGGATCAATCTTGCAACCTCACGAGTCACATAGCTGGCGTCTTAGTCACCGCGTTTAATTTTAAATTCTCAGAATTACACAGGCCTCTATGTAGATTTCTACTTGTATGCATGATTGTGCTTTCAATACAGGAAAAATGTACTTAAAATACAAACTTGGGATTAGCAATATTGCATTTACTTAACTCAAAACATAATTATTTCTTCAAACTAATTTAAAAACTCAAAATAATGTGCATAACAAAAGCTATAATTTACATCAATAAAGACATGTTAATCTTTCATTCCATCTAACTGTTGCTCCAATTGAAGATAAAAATAAAATAACAGGATTATTTTTTATTATTTATTAAACTTCTCTAACTACAACATCATCTAAAAAGGCTGCTGGAGGAGTTATGCTAGGCTGGTGCCTGGCCCATCCCAGAAACCATACCAGCGTCATGGTATGAGCACAACACCCAACTGTTCGTCGTCCTACAAGGCAACTGCAGCAATACTCCACAATGGCTTCTCGTCCATTTATATTATTATTTATTAAAATGTAGACATAATACTGGCGTCTGCTTACATGTCTAGATTTAATTTTGCCTCGAATTAACGAATCTCCTCTACCCATCAGATTAAATTCATTTAAGTTATTTTCACTACACACTTCGATTATGTATCCGCCATGGAACCGTACATGCTCACCATAATAAGAGCGTGCTTGGCGTATTTGGTACGTTCCCACAGCAAATAAAATTAAATTATTGTATTCAAGACGAGGGAACAGTATATTATTATTGTTTGCAGTAATGCTTCTGAAAAAGGATGTCCGTCTATTAAGATTAAGGTGAGTCACTGTTATGGACAAATTATTTTCTAAAGACATCCTTTCTCTCATTATATTGACTATTTCATTTGCCTCCCTTCTATCACGAAGGCGAACACCAAACTTGTTAATTAATGCCGCAGCTATCTGGAAATAAACCATCATATTAGGGATGGATTTATTACATTGATTAAATCTTAACAACCTAAAATCCCTTTTAAAATAGCCATTTACAACTTCTATAACCCATCTGCATGCTGTTACACATCTACTTCTGTTAGCTTGGGCAGAAGTTAATTGGTGTTCACCTTGTAAAAGTGATTCTGGCATATAAGCTTTATAATTGCATCTTTCTAAGAGGCTAATACTGTCCCTGAAACCTCTGTCTAGAATAAATATGTCATTTTCTTGAAAATATCTTCTGATAGGTGCATTTTCATCATGAAAGAGGGAATTCATTATTTCAGCATCTGATGTAGTTGCCTATAAAACAATCAGAAAAGGTTTTAACAAAGTCCTATATTTGTGTAAGGAATAAGAGTCCTTTTGGAACATATAATTGCTGCTTTTGTTTGAATACACATATGTTCCATCACATATTACAATAGCTTGGTTATTATTTTGATTATATAATCCATTAGGTATTGTTAAATTGTGTTCATATAGTTCCTCCCTTCTTAGGTGGGTTAAACCCAAATTATTGGGAACAAAATCTTGAAGTGTTAATTCCCTGGCTTGGGCTAGAAGTCTTTCAAGTGTCGAACGTGGTACACCTAATAAAGTTGATAATCTGTCATTAGATTCTCCCGTTCGCATTTTAATCAACAAAGCTCCCAATCCCAGTAATCCTCGTTTCAATTCTACAATTCGTGGTAAATTATCCAACATTCTCATAAAGTTCTCTTTTGTTAACCCTATCCAGTACTTAAATAAATGTTCATCCATTTGTTGTACAGTTTCCATACTTGAAAAGTTTAAATAATGTGTTATTGGTTGCACAAATGAAAATATGTGCTCTATTTGTTGGGCTGTAAAGATTGATGTGCTATTTTCTGTGTCATATAGTGAATCCCAAGAATTTTGTTCCAAGTGCTCTGTACATACACGAGCAAGGCTTGGGATATAAAAATGGTAACATTTCAGAATAGTGACACGAAGTGGATCTGAAATAATATGTAGTTCCGAAACTCTATCACATCCCACAAAAACACAGTGTGATGCAGTATTTGCACTGCGACGATAATTTGGCAGTATTATGTCATCACTATTACTTGCTGTCAGTCTCTGAGGAGCAGTAGGTTCTGGACTCCTAGAAATACTAATTATAGTATCTTGAATAAATGAACTATCATCTAGATTTGTAGAGACTTGATTGGCTTCCACACATCTTCTCTGGTCGACTTCATGAATACGTATAGCATCTCTTGAAGCTCTCATCCAGCAGGCATGGCATGTGTGATCATTGGGAGCTATCTGCAAACAATACACTAAATTAGTTAAACAGTTAATCTTTATTAAATAAAGAAGATAAATATGACATATAATAATTTAAAGTATTAGAACTTATGAACAATTTAGAAAAAAAAAAGATATAGAATTGTCTCAGTAGTAAATATTCATTTTAAAATATAGTGATTCATGGAGTATGTAGATTATATGATGAAAATTACCTGACGAGGTGATTGGTTTTGAATGATCTGAATCACTCTCTGCAAATGTTCAGATGAGTTTCGACTCAAAATAAGATGCTTCTGTCTACCAACTAATGATCGCCCACATACAAGGCAAACTTGGGTGTGACCTCGACAAGAAGAGCCTGATTGCTGTGCTGATTCACCATGTGCATCAGCTACATTAAGTTGAGCATTCACAAATTGTAATGCTAGGTGGTAACATGGCTCACATATATAATCTTCTTTAGTTACCTACAAAAATAAAAAGATAAGCATTAAACTATGAAGTGAGGTCAACATCGAATGGATCTCACGCAAAGATTGCTTTGTAAATGAAAAAAATTACTATAATTTTTACTCAAAATCGCCTTTCTCCCAAAGCTTAGTAAAACATAAAAGTCAACAATCATCGGTTGTATAAATTATTAACATACAAGTCGTAGGTACTGAATATATATATTGGAACCATTGAGTTAAGAAATAAATCATATAATTGGGTTATATACCCTAGGTGAGGTAAAAAAGTAACAAGGAAACTTACTATAACTGGAGATATCCAAGTGCAGATAAGAGATATAACTCTGTGGTCAAGCTCGATAACAAGGTGATGACGAACTGTGTTACAGGTAACACAGTATACGTTGCGCCATCCCTAGTCTAGTAGATGTAGCCGACATTTTAACGAACAGCAACACACTACGTAAATCCAATAGTTCAGCAAAATCAGAGATCCGTGTAAAACTAGCGCAAGTAATCGTTGAAGCCAGAAACGTTAACCGGGAGGAATGCCAAGGTGATCAAAAGTTAGAAAAATCCAGAGTAGTATCGCACAGTACACAAAGCCGCAAATGCAAACGAAGGACTGCAAAGCAAACGTTTAATTCAAATCTGAACTGACGTTGTAATTTTTGTCAATATGACAGTTAAGCTGTATTGAATCTGCATTTAAGAAAAATAATTGATTATTTCATTTTGATGTGCATTAATTTCAATAAATTAACAAATAGAACATTAATTTAATTTAAAAAGTCATATATTTCTATTTATTTATAAGCAAATTCGAAATATTGTAAAGTTCGAGCTTTATTTGGAACGAAACGTGTCATAGACCATATATTTGGGCGCGATATACTGGGCGCGTTCGTGGCAAACCAAATGTCAATAAATGACTATAAAAAGAAAACCCAATACATTTTTTGTGGATTGTAGTTTTTGACATAAATTAGGTTTTATGGTTCAGCTAAAAATTAGTAATTTTTCGTACTATATTACTTATCTATACATAATACGAGTTGTCAAAATGTTGACAGGTCAGGAATGGTCTTTCATCTTTACCACATAAGTTCGATTTTAAAGAAAATTAGGTTACTACCTAATTTGGATTACCTAATAAGGATTAGATTAAAGCTTTTAAAGGTCTGTATCCGCGACAAGTCAAGGAGGTCTCAAAATGCGAGAAACTGACGCTACTGAGCCATATTATCTCTCGACCCGAAGCGAGTGTTTGTCGCGTTTAGACACCTTCTCGGCTAATTATGCTAGCCCCGTGCAACTTTAATAGACGCAAACAAGTTTAAGTGTATGATCAAGATACATATTCTTGTTAATGCCCGCAACCTTCCACGCTTATGAGGCTTTCTCTTCTTTAGTACACAGGAAAGTAATTTTGGATAATTTGTTTTATTTTATGATAAAATACGTCCTAATATAAAAAAAATCAAAAAGTAAATAAAAAAGTCAAATAAAGTAAAACCGAAAGAGCACATCCACTTGATGCAAAATAACAGGGCGTATATGTGATTGACGTATTTGAATTGAGAAGTTTGGTGATAGGGATTCCGAACTTAAAGAAAACAAAACTCACAAAAATTTATACTTGCAATCGAAATAATGCTTTGCAAGATTAAACAATTAACATAATTAAGTTTGTAATATATTTTTAATATTATTTATTTAGTTTTAAATGTATTCTTTTTATGTTTACTTTACTGTTTATGAAAATCTTTATGCCTTTATATTTAAAATAATCCAATTGAAAATTTTCAAGTATTAAAATATTTTTCCTATGATTATTATTCTACTACAAACGAAAATCATTGCACTACAATCCACTACTAACCTCTACACATGCATTCCAGCAATTTCCTGCGTTTGTAGTAACCTGATTTTCTTTGAAATCGAACTTATGTGGTAAATTTAGTATTGGAAAATTTTCAAGTGTAAAGATATTTTTCTGTGATTATTATTCTACTACAAACGAAAAACATTGCACTACAATCCACTACTAACCTCTACACATGCATTCCAGCAATTTCCTGCGTTTGTAGTAACCTGATTTTCTTTGAAATTGAACTTATGTGGTAAATTTAGTATTGGAAAATTTTCAAGTGTAAAGATATTTTTCTGTGATTATTATTCTACTACAAACGAAAAACATTGCACTACAATCCACTACTAACCTCTACACATGCATTATCCAGCAATTTCCTGCATTTGTAGTAACCTGATTTTCTTTGAAATTGAACTTATGTGGTAAATTTAGTATTGGAAAATTTTCAAGTGTAAAGATATTTTTCTGTGATTATTATTCTACTACAAACGAAAAACATTGCACTACAATCCACTACTAACCTCTACACATGCATTCCAGCAATTTCCTGCGTTTGTAGTAACCTGATTTTCTTTGAAATTGAACTTATGTGGTAAATTTAGTATTGGAAAATTTTCAAGTGTAAAGATATTTTTCTGTGATTATTATTCTACTACAAACGAAAAACATTGCACTACAATCCACTACTAACCTCTACAAATGCATTTCAGCAATTTCCTGCGTTTGTAGTAACCTCATTTTCTTTGAATTCGAACTTATGTGGTAAATTTAGTATTGGAAAATTTCCAAGTGTAAAGATATTTTTTCTGTGATTGTTATTCTACTACAAACGAAAATCATTGCACTGCCATCTACTACTACCCTCCGCACATGCATTCCAGCAATTTCCTGCGTTTGTAGTAACCTGATTTTCTTTGAAATTGAACTTATGTGGTAAAGGGTTAAGTCCATTTTAGGCCGTATTTGTTTCAGCACTTAATGGACGAATGGAATGCACGATAATTTGTATCAGTTATGTAAATGATTATTAAAAAAAGTATCAGAACTAAAATATTTCCCAATAAAATTATCTCAATAAGAAACTAAACGTGAGGACTCTCCATACAATAGCTGCGCAACGTTGGGGTTACCGATTCAATGCAAAAGAAGTTTTGCTGGTGGCTTATTCTAAAGATAAAGCTTTTCATACACAGTAAAGTAAACATATAAAGTATACATTTAAAACTAAATAAATAATATCAAAAACATATTACAAACTTAATTATGTTAATTGTATAATCTTGCAAAGCATTATTTCGATTGCAACTATAACTTTTTGTGAGTTTAGTTTTTTATAGTTCGGGATCCCTATCACCAAACTTTAAAATTCAAATACGTCAATCCAATATTTGTTCTGTTATTGTGCAACAAGTGGATGTGCTCTTTCGGTTTTCCTTTTTTTTTTACTTTTTTTTGCCCATGTTATTTCCTCTTTGATTTTCCTTTATATTAGAACGTATTTTATCATAAAATAAACTAAATTATCCAAAAAATCTCTCCTGTGTTAGACAATAAGAACTCAAGCTGAAAACAAGCTTCATAAGCGCGGAAGGTTAAACTTGTTTGCGTCTATTAAAGTTGCACGGGGCTAGCATATAATTAGTCGAGAAGGTGTCTAAACGCGACAAACACTCGCTTCGGGTCGAGAGATAATGTGGCTCAGTAGCGTCAGTTTCTCGCATTTTGAGACCTCCTCGAGTTGTCGCGGGTACAGAACTCTTCCTTTAAAAGCCTTTAGGTTAGTCTAATGTATAAATGTGTTTTCTTTCTATATTCTAATTAGGATTTTGGTCACGTGACTCTAGTGTTGTACGTAAGATTTCCTTTGACTTCATTATGTAATTTAAATACCAAAAACAAAAAAGTTAGTTCAATAACCTTTTAAATATGGTTTATGAATATATAGTCAATCTATTAAAAATAATCTTGACGGTATTATACGCTGAAACATCATCGGCCGACGGCTCAAACACTATGGACTTAAGCCTTTAGTATTGGAAAATTTTCAAGTGTAAAGATATTTTTCTGTGATTATTATTCTACTACAAACGAAAAACATTGCACTACAATCCACTACTAACCTCTACACATGCATTCCAGCAATTTCCTGCGTTTGTAGTAACCTGATTTTCTTTGAAATTGAACTTATGTGGTAAATTTAGTATTGGAAAATTTCCAAGTGTAAAGATATTTTTTCTGTGATTGTTATTCTACTACAAACGAAAAACATTGCACTACTAACCTCTACACATGCATTCCAGCAATTTCTTGCGTTTGTAGTAACCTGATTTTCTTTGAAATCGAACTTATGTGGTAAATTTAGTATTGGAAAATTTTCAAGTGTAAAGATATTTTTTCTGTGATTGTTATTCTACTACAAACGAAAAACATTGCACTACAATCCACTACTAACCTCTACACATGCATTCTAGCAATTTCCTGCGTTTGTAGTAACCTCATTTTCTTTGAATTCGAACTTATTATGTGGTAAATTTAGTATTGGTAAATTTTCAAGTGAGAAGTTAATTTTCTGTAAATATTATTTTACTACAAACGAAAATCATTGCAGTACAATCCAAAACTACCGTTTTCTGGTATGACACGACAAAAAAAATGTTTTTTTTTTAGTTTTCGAGAGCTGAATTTTTTTTGTTCTGTAAAATTTTTTTGGCTTTATTACAAACGAAAATAAGTTCACTACTATCTACTACTAACCAATATCTTTAAAAAAAAACCATCAGGAGAGCAATTTTACAAAATTCGGGTGCTAAGTTCACATAGCTTATGGAATCAGTAAATAAATAAATCAAGAATTGTATATGACGTATGATTATTAGTCGGATTTCGACCTATCAGGGTGTTACTACACGAATCGATCGACCGATCGACGATGCCTGTTCCATTCTACCATCGCACGACGATCGATTGGTGTGGTAACACCCTTAGAGTTTCTAATATTATAGCGCCAATGTGTGCAAATGTGTTTTCAAAGCTTTGCTAAGTCTTCAAAGAAATGTTCAAATCATTTTACTAGTAACGTATGTTATAATGAGCTGTTAATGCAAATAAATGGCTATATCATAACTTTAAGATGAAAGGTGAAGTCTGAAAAGAAAATACTTTTTTAAGATTATACTGGGATTATAAACCAAATCCTTATTTAAAGAAGTAGTATTTAAAACGAATAATAACACACTACTAATTTTATTTGCATTAGAAATTTTCTCTGTTCCTGTAGTTTCATTAGCTTATCGTACCTTGTTCTTCAACATGATAAGGCTTTTGCGCCATCTGATACCACATGTAATAAGAAAGTACATCACTAATGCTCTAATAATATTTTCCTTGTCACCAGGAGCAGAACCCCGAGCTCGCAAGCGGCCACGACCATCCACTCCACCCTCAGATGACGAGGAGCCGCCCGATGACGACGACACCTCTTGGCGCCTCATGGGAGCCGCGTTAGAACGAGAGTTCCTGCAGGACTGATGTCTAATGTGCATATTATGCACCTTTAATAAAAGCCTCTTTGATTTTATATTGTGTAGTTTTATTTTGAATGTGGTTACAAGAGAATCTGCCATTGTATGAAAACAAAATTGTGAATAACAGTTTTTACTTGGTAGTTTGATCAATTCATACAAGACACAAAAATCTATTATTATTCACAATGGCATATGTATTTGATAAAGACTATGTTAAGATAATATACTGCATTGTGACATAGTTCTGTGGCTACACAGCTGTGAAAGATTTTATGTGGTTATTTTTGAAATTTTGCGTGTACCTATTTATTTGCAAATTTGTCTGTGTATACATTTTATTGCACATGACTACTATTTTAAATCTATGCTATTATAAAACATGGAACATCAAAAAAATACAAAAGGTCATACATGACATAGATATGTACACACTTTGTTTGTATATGTACACACTTTATTTGGTATGTACAAAATTTGTATTACATGCGTCCTTTTGACCGCCACGCCACTAACGCAATGCCGTGTCCTATACGCCAAAGCACAAAAGGAACAAAAATACCTAAAAAAAATAGTGTTGGGAAGAGTCGGTACATCGACAATACACAGTGACTTATTTTTGTTGTTTTTTTACGCAATAAACGAATGCTTATACTTAGGATATTACCTTCTACTACCTTCCACTCTGTATCTATAATACGTACTCAGTACGTAAAAAAAAAACACTTGTTATACACTAGTGTAAAGCACAACTCTATTCGCCATCGTGATGACGTCACAAATGGAAGACACGGCGCAGCTAACCTAGGATTTCGGTACTTCATTAGAGATTTAACAGTACTGCAAGCTGTATCGATTTCAAAATCGTCACAAAATAGTAGAAATCGATTATTAGATTAATATTTATTTTTATAAGGTGAGTAAATAACAAAAACGACACCCTTTATGAAGATAGGGATTTATTCAAAAGATAATTTATATATGAGGTAAAGGTATCTTTAAAAATATCTGATAAACACGTGCAACTGCCAATCTGACGTACACATAATTTTTTCTTGTCTGGTATAATGGCCCTGCATTTACCTTAACCTTTAGTTTGTAAAGGTGTGCAGGGTTTCCAGTTAATCCCAATCCTTAGCTCTTATAATATTTAATATAAAATACTAATTACATAAAAATATGTTAAAAAAAAATATGTTATTGAGATAAGAAAACCTTAGGGACCTGATTTCTTTCAAAATATAAGTGGCTAGTGATTGAACTAGGATATTAATAATTTTATGTCTACTTAATGCCAATACTCTACTTAAACAGAAAATAAAAAACAAAACATAATATCATAATTTATTCATAATCTATACCTACATTAAAATATTCTACACGAATATGAGCTAAATAGAATAGGGATCATTTTCATCAAACACATGAAACTTTGTGTAAGTAGGTTTAGATGAAAAGTCTTTCTTGCCATCTTGCCAGCCTCGTGGTGGAGCCTTTGAATGATCAAATGTAGACCTGAGTTTTCCATACATTTCAGCTTCCTTGTCAATGTCTTCTCTATACCTTTCCTTTGCTACCTTCTTTCCAGTTACAGGATCTGTTACATCCCCGAATGGATATACTACTTCTTTTATTTCATGAGTGATAAGCTTTGTCAGTTTTTGAGGAAGTGCTTCAATTAGTACTATGTCACCTGTTTTACATTGTTTAGCTGGATCATGGCAGTAATAAAATTCATCTTTCTTGAAGTACTGCGAAAAGAAATAATCATAAGTAAAATAGTTATTCAGGGTTTATTTAATATTAACACTACAGTTTACTCATATATTTTACTTTTACTATTAAACACCATTTAAAAAATTATTTCAATTTTATGATATTGAAAATATTGAACAAAAATTGTTTTAGTTGAATGACCATTTATTAAAACTATTTTAAAAATCTATTTCTCTATAGTTGAAGCAAAGAAACTGGCACTTAAGAGATCATCGACGATATTTTTTTGTCTATTATTCAGATTGTCTAATTAGGATAAACCGGGTCACAACAATCCAGGAAAATGTCAGAGTTATGGTAAAAACAAATAAAGTTTTTGAAAGTTTTGCTAAATTTTCTTACTTCTGACTAACTTCTATTCGCAGTTAACGAACGCTGGCCACGCAGTACTTTGGTAGGCCTAGGGCTTTGCCACAAAATTGTGGACATAACGGAACGCTCACCTCCTAGGTGCGTAACTGATGTTATGTTAAATTTATTATATTACTCGCGTAATTTGAAAGTAATGACAGTTTGTGTTACACTGGTCTACTCGAGTAGGCCACGCGTGTGCTCTAATGTTATTCTAACATAATGTTTTACTTACCATTAGTAGATTTTCATCCAATTCTAACCTTTTAACCCTAATTTTGGTGGCATTTTGTTTAACTGTTGGAACACATTGTCCAAGAAGTAATAATTTTCTGGCAGCCTCTTTAATATTGCGTGCCATTAGAGTAATTCTATAACTGAATCCTATTTTCAGAGAGAGTAAACTGTAAGGACAGTGAGGTTATGTTTATTTATTTAGATTGACACTTGAGATTTTTTAAATTTATTTACGGCATGAATAAGTCATGTCAATACAGTCCTATGCCTTAAGTTATTTAATTTCTTTTTTATTTATTTGCTGTACGAAACAGTTTTACAGTAGTTATACATCAATTAACTTATACTATTTCCATTTCTTTATTTTCTCGATGACACCTCCTGTGAAAACTTGTGCGAGCGTTTTTTTTTACATTATGTATGCATTATTTTATACAAATATGACGTTTACACACGTACAAGGTTATATAATACCAGAGTCGGAGAAACTGATAGGGATGGAGCTATATCGATAAACGTAACACGATAACAGACCCGATATTTTTTTACAAAATATAAGTAACTAAACTACACCCGGATACTTTTGTACAAAATAAACTTATATTATATTTCATTACAAGATGTTACACGTATTAATTCTTGATTGATAATGCCATCTTTTTTAAAATTATCGAAGCTGTTGCAAAATAAGTAGGTATAGGTAGGTACTCGACAATGAAACGAAATAATTATAACGACTGGTAATCTTTATTTATTTATTTTAATCAAAATCTGATGAATCGTCACTGTCACTCCATGAGCTCTCCGAACCCAGTGACCACATTCGGCAGCTATTTCGTTGATAACATTTATTTTAGGAAGGTTTTTTCGATTTTAAAATATTCACTAATTGTACTTTTAATAAAGTACTATCCACATTTTCGCCATGACGTTGGAGCCAGGCAATTATCTCTCGTTTTTTATTGGCCTGCATCGTTAGTTTATCAATTTGTCTGGAGTGATATGTAGCGTTGTCCATAATAATTACGGATGGTTCTTCCAGAGATTTTAATTCTTTAAACCATCCTTTGTAAATCTCCGCGTTCATTTCCTTGTGGTAGTCCACTGTTTTCTTGGATTTAAAGGCCAGTAAAGCATCTGACACAATTATTTTCGTACACCCTGCATGGCATAAGATAAGGCGTTCACCTTTTCCCATTGGCACTGAACTAGTGGAAGCTGCGGTGTCGTCAGTCCAGTTCTTATATACTGTGTGGTTTGCATTCAACCAAGTCTCGTCAGTGAAAATAACATTTGACCAATCTGATATCTTTTTGGCTTCGCTCAAAAATTCACAGCGAGCCATAGCAACGTCGTGACGCTCCATCAAAATTTTACGTTTGTCCGATTTTTTATAAGAAAATCCAATTTCTTTCAAAACTAAGCTTAATGACGATTTTTGGCTATGGAACAAACCACATTCACGTAAGGAAACAACAGGTTTTTTAAGTGTTGGAATTTCTTTGCGCAAGGAATAGTCATATATATCACGGCGAATAGCATCAGCGTTAAAGTTGTCAACTGATGTCACACGACGTGGTTGGCGTCTTTTCTTCGGCGTACGAAGCTTATTTTCCTGCATGCCGCTTGTACCGTAAGCTTCGGTAGTAATTTTTGAAGCAGTAGGTCCACTAATTCCTAATGCGGCCGCAACACGCTCGCACTTGCGACAGTGGTAATAGCGGGCCACCATTTTGATACTCTGCTTCAAAGTAATTACGAACCTTGATCACCAGTTCTCTCGCCTGCCTTTTCAGAACAAATCCTTTCGGCATTTTGATATTTGACAGCTGGGCAGCAATCAACACGGCGGAACACAAAATACACAACGTAACGTATGGATAATGTGAAAAAACTCAGCGAACAGAAAGGTAGTGACTAGCACGACCGTCTTGTTGCGAGTGACAGATTAAAACAAACACAAAATGGCGGTGGGCCATTGAGTGTTCCCACCTTGAAAAAATATATTTGAATGTTTTTGTTGTATTTGTCTTTGTTAAAAATATAATAAATACATGCGATCGATATCATTACTTATTTGGTCACAACACTACATTATATCGAATTAGAACTGTCATCGAGAAAATAAAGAAATGGAAAATATTACTATACTTACTTATATTTAATATTATTAATATTAATATAATTAATTATAACATAATTAATATTTTTAATAATATTACTATTATTAATGGACTGTAACTCCATAGTATGTACAAACTGCATGTTTTACATATTTTGAGTAAACAAAACATTATAAACTTTGTAAATTATTAATAAATGCATTCTAATTAACAGTTAAATTATAAATATATTAGTTTATTAAAATTCTTTAGAATAATACAATAAAATTGATAAGGTTTTTATTTATTACTTATAATATTCACTTAATAATTTTATGTAGTTTTATTCTTAATTTTCCTTTATAATGATTAAGATTATACGATTAATGTTAATGAAGACGATGAAGACGAAGAAGTCAATAGTAAAGTGATAGCGCAACTAAAGTATCACAAATGGACTTCTTCGAATAAAGTTTAAGCACTGTGCACACTCCTAACGAGGGATTTTCCTCAATCAAATTAAGAACAAAAAACAGTTCATATTACCACGAAAGATGGCGCTAAGAAAAGCTGGTCAGAATAGAGTATAAGTAGGCTGAAAAGAAGACTTAGTTTCTATAATACCACAATATGCCAATTTGAGTGTTCAAATAATTAAATAAATGTAAAAATAATACTTAGTTACTTGTACGACAAATCTTGATGTATGGTGTATTTTTGCCTTTTTTAGACGATGTAAGTTAACTAAAAAAATAGGTCCAGCTTTTACAAGCACCATCTATTGGATAATTTATTTATTATTTTACTGATGGGTCAGAAAATCCCACATTGCATTTTATATTTAATGCACACGTACATGAATATTGACTGCACAAAACACCATCATTATACACTAAGCCCTCACTAAGGTACAGAAAAAAGAAAATCAAAGAAGAGCACGACTTGCTTCGTCCATTTCCCGCCAAAAAGTCTCTTATGCTCGAGAAGTAAATTTTTCTTTATTATGTAAATAATAACAATAGACTATCTATTGTCAAATTTATCTCTCCTCTTCCTCCAGACAGTTCTAATGCTCCACTTATTGTAAATACACCACGGGATTTCATTCCACATCCAACACTGGCAATGCCCGTTGTTCTCCATCATCTTCAATACTGTGTCGTTTAGGAAAGAATAATCCTTTTGAGTAACCCTTTCGACCGTTATTATGAAATACATATGTTTTTATTACATTTGGGTAGGTTTGATCGTCGGTTGAGGCTGGCGATTGAAAAAAATCTGTGAATGCAATCTGACATTTAAAAAAATGAAATTAAGTGTTTTTTCTGTGAAATGTCCTATCTTCAATGTTTAAAGTAATTCCCCTCGTTGTGGCATAACCGTGGGTGGGTCACCCTGTAAATGAACATGGTAACACCAGACAAGGACAATAAGAGCTAAGGAATCTATCTTTCGGCTCGCCTTTGGATCATAAGTGAATCTCTCAGTCTTATGTAAGTCGGTTGGCCTCACTGCCAATTACCTAGGATGCTCCAGGGCCCCAAATCCCAACCCCAAAAAGGCGCAGAAGGCAAAGCGAAGGTGTCCATCCTCTGCTCCTGCTGCAAAGCCCAGCCCACCCCATAAACCGCAGCCTCCGCTATGCGACCCCCACGGTCTCCACCGCCTCCCAAGAACGCATGGGTGACCCCTGCTTGGGTGAACGCTACTTGCATGCCTTCTCCTCCCACAGCCAGGGACCGTGGAGAGACACTTTAAGACTTCGCACTTGTAAGCGAATTCGCCTTAAGTTTCGTTTTGGGAGAAATCACCACTGTGGCTCGCAAACTACGAGCCATAAAGGGTGACTTCCGGGCGACGTGCATCGTCGCGATCGAGTACCAGGCGCTTATCGCCAACGTCCAAAAATTCAGTAAATTAAACTTTTAAATGGCGTCCATAAGATTAAAACCGCAGTCCCTCACTATCGGCTGCTTCAACGCCGATGGTCTTAAACATCAGCGTAATGAAATTCATGAACTCGTTCGAGAATTTCAAATCGACATCTTACTTGTGCAGGAAATCTTTTTGAAACCTAGTTACCTGAACTTAGTAACAACATCGTTCGTAACGACAGGCTTACCCTCATCTATTAAAAAAGGTATCTACACTGTATACCTGTCGATCCCCCACAGCTCAAGAATATCGAAGTTTCGTGTTGTAGAATAGCGATGAACGGCCATCAGCCAATCAAGCTGGCATCTACCAACCACCAGATAAAGTTATACTTCAAAGCGACCTTCAGTCGCTACTCGATGTGAGACCCTCCGTAATACTAGCTGGTGACTTTAACTCTAAACATTCAATGTGATACTCCGTAGTTACCAATCCAAACGGCCGTCACCTTCATCTCATGATAGATTCGCTAAACTGTTATGTAGTGGGTTCTCGGGAACCAACTCACTATCCTTATAACACAAATCTCGTTTCTTAAACGAGGTCACACATCGATTGGGTCAAACTAACGGAAGCTCTTAAGTCTACCCTAAGTCCCAACCTAAACACCATCTCCGATTCATTATCAGCCATCGAGGAGACCGATGCTGCGATCGGTGCTTTCACTAACCACCTTCGTACTGCTATCAGTGCGTCTTCAAGGCAGGTTCCGGCGGCGAATGATCGCCGCTGGGTCCTGCCTGACGATGTCAGGGAGTTGTTGAGAGCAAAGAAAACAGCTATCCGGGCGTACGATTACGCACCGACCGAGGCAACCCGCATCTGTATAAGGGCCCTACAGCGAGATCTTAAATCTCGCATACGTGAACTGCGGTCTAACAACTGGGACACGCTTCTTGAAGAGATTTCCCAACCGATAGGTACATTAGTAGGCCTGGTAATATGTGGTAGAAGGATATCATATAATGAGGTGGGATCGAGGGGACAGTGAAGAAGATGTGGTCTATTGTACCAATTTCTAGACCACAGTCACAGAATGGGGAGTTTCGGAGACCTATCCTATACACAAAAATTCAAAACTACATCAATGAGCCTTCAAGTTGTTGATGTTGATCTTTTATCTAGGTTTTTATATTTGGAGGACCAAGGTTTGTTGATTACTGCAGGTTGGACATCCCCATACTGTATACCTAGCAGTTTCCTGGTTTAGTTCCAATAAGAATTCTATGTCCCATTCAGGCGTTCTTTAGCCAGAGTACTAAGTTCTTGAGTAAAACACTTATATTGGTTCAATAAACCGATTTGAATGGAATCCTTTGCAAAGTTGTCAACCACGCTGTTTCCTGTGATGCTCACAAGGCCATGGATCATGAGCCTTAACATCATTGACATTGACATATTAGTTTCTGCCAGAGCCATCTGTTGAGATAGTTGGTACTATTTTTTTTGACATTTTGAAAACCTCTCATTGTTATGGACACAACATCAAATAGACATTCTCTCTGCGACCGCCGCTCAGTACGGACGTTCCAAGACCACTCCGATTGATCGGTCTCTTCCCGATATTCAGTGGCGCTCAGTTTACTGACGTCACAGTCTAGCGTGTTGGTTCCGCGATACGGTTTTTCTGGGTTTTTCTCCCTCCGAGCGCTCTCGAAGTGATTTTTCTTTGCGACCAAGTCTCTTAGTTTTGAAAGCGCTGTGTTGTGCTTGTGCTGAGTGCTGTGTGTGCCCAGCGTAAAGTATTCGGGTTTTAGAACAAAGGATACCCAACGGTGACAACTAAGTTGTACTGATCCAGTCCTTTTATTTTATATTTTATATATTATTTCCTTTCTACTATTTCATTTATTTACTCTTCTATTTTCATATTTATCTTTTATCATATTTCGTGTACATTTGCCCTTTTTGTCGCGATCAACTCTTTACCTGCGTACCCTTTTTAGGATTCTAGGTAGCGGACTTCGGCGAACTACGGTTAGTTTTTAAGTTATTTTCAGGACTCGTTAGCTATGGCTCCCGGGGAAGCAGATATATCGAAGGCCTGCATGGCCTTCGTTCGCGCGCAGTGGCCAGACATCTTGACACAGTTCGAAAGTGGACTCAAACCCACAAACAAACCTCCTTCTAAAAAGGAGAGACGGGCACGCCAGCCCGTATCCACCAACCCCTCACGAAAGCGCTCTACCTCGCGCTCGTCCGTAGCTTCGTCCACCAGCAATACATCGTCGATGGATTCCGATATCCCGGCTCCCATCCAAGCCCTCGAATCCAAGTAGGGCTTCACCGTCGTCACTAAGCGACAAAAAAGGGCCAAGCCCTCGGATTCTCGGATCTAGCGATGAGTCCAAAACCCCTAAAAAGCGGGCCCTGCAGTTCATGCCCGCATCCTCGCTCTGCGATTTCAAGGCCAAGCCAACTGTCAACACTGCCTCCTATTTTCATCCGCGATCAAGCGGCATGTGTCCGCACACATGTCAAATCTTAAAATCCCGTATACACATGCGAAAAGTACCACTATCGGTATTCGCGTGGCGACCGTCTGGCCCGCCGACCACTGCGCCCTCACAAGGTACTTGATGGAGAAATCCTACGAGTACCATACCGATCGAGGAAGAGCGCGTTTTACGCGTCGTCCTTAGAGGTGTATTAAAACAGCTCGACACTGAGAGTTATTACAGGACCTTAAAACCCAAGGGTTCCCTGCGCAGTCTATCCACCGCATGTGTGGTAAAGATAGGTTGCCGTACAATATATTGTTAGTAACACTAGAAGAAGATTTTTAATTTAAAAACCATTGCCAATCTAACAGGTATACAGTGGAGGTCCCCGTAAATCGCGGCATTCTAAGCCAATGTCATAGATGCGAAGTATATAGCCATATGCCAAGAAACTGTCATGCCAAACCCAGGTGATCATGGCACTGCGAAGTGTGCGAGAACGCTTGCGTATTATGCAAGACCGTCGGCCATACAGCCAACTATTTAGGTTGCCCTAGGGCTCCAAAACCAAACAAGAGATTTTTAGCCTCTGCTCCTGCCAAGCCCAGCCCGCCCGTAAAACCACAGCCACAATGAAACGACTCCCGCAATCCTCCCCCGCCACCCAAGAACGCATGGGTGACCCCGCCTACCATGGTGAGGAAACCCATCGCTTCTCCGCCTTCTCAGGTACAGCAGGTCAGGTTAGCACCAACTTGCTTGCCTTCTCACAAGGACCCTAAAATAGCGAACTACAACATCGTTCGCAACGATAGGCTTACCGCCGATAAAGGCGGTACCCTCATCTATTACAAAAGGTCACTGCATTGTATATCTGTCGATCCCCCACAGCTTTTGAATATCGAAGTTTCCTGTTGTAGAATAGCGATGAGCGGCCATCAACCAATCACGCTAGCATCCATCTATCGACCACCGCAGGCTCTACAGCGAGATGTCAAATCTCGCGAGATGTCTTTCCCTAAACACGCACACGATCACAAAATAGCTTTCAATATAACAAACACATGAAGTAATAAATACTTTGATTGTGACGCAATAGAAACTACTTAAGTATTACTGTGCCTTTACATTGAAATATACATATAGGTACAGTGTGTCCGGTTATGAACTGGAAATATTGTAGGTACGTTTAATATCACTATTTTTATACACAAATACACCACTAAGTGGGGCCCAACCCCCTCCTCCTATAAGCGGGAGCCATTTTGTTTTTTTGTTAAAACTTCTTTGTGCGTGTATAAAAAATGACATATCTCTCATAATGTTGGTCTCACGGAGATAAAAGTAGGCTTATTCAAAGAGCAATTATATTGTCTGTCGTTTAACTGTATAAAAAAGTTTAACTTTAACAAAACTGTTTAAAAAAATAAAAATATCTCAAAAAAATGCTAAAAAAATTGCAATTTTGTAAATTATAGTAAATTACTGTAAAAACAGCTCGTATGGTAACTTCTTTTTTTGTACTAGAATAATAGATTTTAAGCTAATCTATAATTCAACACTAATTTATTTATTTTATTTATTTATTTATTTATTAATCAAACTTACATCTATCATTACAGGCAATGCCTAATGCGATATTGTAGAACATATTTGAGAAAAACAAACAGATAACACCTTACATCAGTTCGATTATTATAACAAAGACAACAATAAACAGCCCTTGTGAACTCACTCAGTGTGCATGAAAACAGATCTATGTGGTCTGACACGGCATTAAGTAGTCACAGCGCACGCGTACAAGGCGCATGGTACAGCAAGTTGGTGCGCGCGCGCCCCACCAACAGCAGCGGCGGCTGGTGGCGGCGTGTCGTGCTCTCGTTAGAAACGTAAAGCTGAATCTGTTGTAAAACTCGCGGATTATGTTTCCTACCCTGAACTACTTTGATGACGTAGGTAGCAAGTGCCATTTCCCTTCGCTCCTCTAATTTGTAGTAGCCCACCATACCTAGCAAAAAATCAGTTGGATAAAGCAGTGGATAGCCTGAGTAAACACCGTCCTGTTTTTTATATAAAAATCTTACGAATTTATTCTGCATGCGCTCAACAATCAAATTGTATTTAGTCTCATACGGAGACCAAATTGCAGCGTTACATTCCAAATGGCTCCTAACCAATGCGTCAAACAACGCTCTCAAAGCTCCGATATTTGTAAAGTTATACGTGAAACGTAACATAAAGCCTAGGTTACGGTATGCTTTTTTGCACACGTTATAAATATGCTTTCTAAAACATACATCGGATGTAAAAGTTACCCCAAGGTCTTTAGTTTCCGAGACTCTATGCAGAGGCAGTCCTTCAATGTGATAATGGTGAAGATGTGGTGTGCAAGATCGACTAAATGATAAGACGGAGCATTTCGTGGCATTAAAATATAATTTATTTTCATTACTCCACTTCACGACAGTGTCAATGCTTTGTTGAAAGAGTTTACAATCCGTTTCATGTTTTATTTTACTAACTAATTTTAGGTCATCAGCAAAGAGTATCGGTGAAGAAATATCTATAACTTTTGGTAAGTCATTTACCATTATAATAAACATTAATGGCCCTAAGTTACTACCTTGGCTTACACCAGATCTCGTGTAGTATGGTTCTGAAAGGCATCCACCACAGTCTACATATTGACGTCTATCCCGCAGGTAGCTAGAAAAAATGTTAAAGTGCGCGGAGTGGAACCTACGTTAGCCAGCTTTAAGAGAAGGTGGTCATTATCCACGGTGTCAAATGCTTTCTTAAAGTCAAAATATGCCACATCGACTTGCGCTCCTGTGTCTACGGATGGTACTAAATGTGTCGTCAGCTCTAAAAGGTTACCCGTTGTCCCCCTTCCAGGACGGAAGCCATGTTGTGCATCCGACAGCTGAGCACTTATTTGTGGGTAAATACTACTGTGAACTGCCGCTTCAAACACCTTCGCAGGAGTACAAAGTACTGCTACAGGTCTGTAATCACTGGGAGTAGTACCCCCAGTGCCTTTAGGTAAGGAAACCACTCGCGTCATCTTCCAAAGATCCGGAATTGTTGCACTCTCGATACAGTAATTAAATATACATATATAGTAATGGTTTAACTAAAATTTCCTTACAATATTTGAAAATAAAAGTTGGAATGCCATCTGGGCCAGCTGATCGTTTGGCTGGTAATCGGGCGAGCGCACGGGTTACATTGACAAGCCCTAACCGTGTGAGATGCGTCCTGGCGCTCATATGCTCGACCGCGGAGGCGCTCACCATATCTACATTCAGCAACGCCGGTTCTTGATTGTACACAGACTGAAAGAACAGAGTGAACTCCGCGGCACATTCTTGTTCGGATAAAACACGCCCGTCCTTTAATATAGTTTTATTATTGACGCTAGTTCTCCTAGATCTTAAGTAATCCCAAAACGCTTTCGGGTCGGTTGACAGATGTGCCTGCACTCAGTCGCGGTACGCGTCGTGTGCCCGCTGCGTATCGGCTTTTACTATCGCCCTAAGTCGAGCAAATTCTACATAGTCACTGCGTAATTTACTAGACTTATATTTCTTATGAAGTATGTGTTTATGTTTTATATTCCTAATAATATCTTTAGTGTACCACACCGGATATAACCTACTATCAGTCTTACGGGTCTTTTTTAGCGGAACACATACATCGAAAACTTCATAAATTTTATTATAAACAAATATTAATATATCGTCAAGATCATTTAAATTATGTATTTCACTCCAGTCAATTTCAGATAATAGTTTATTTAAGAGATTAAAATTAGCTTTATTGAAATTCCACCGTTTACCAAACATCGGAGTCTGAGAACGCTGAGTACGCTCAGACACAGTCGGAGCAGTAGGCGGGGCGGGCGGCAGTGGCGGCGGGGTGCGTGACGGCCGCGGCAACGCGCGGCCCCCGAGCCCACAGCGCACTGCAAGCGGCGGATGGTACCACGTCGATGGGCTCCAGCGCCTCGCCAGCCCCGCTCACCGACACCGACACCTGGTCGCAACCACACAATACTAAATCCAACTGCCTGTCTTTACAATAAGGAATCGCGTTACACTGAGTCAGCTCACAGAAACTCATAAAATATTCAAAATAAACACAAATGTTATTACTGCATGAAAATAAATTAAAATCTCCTAATATCACTAAGTTATATTTATATTTAACACATATCTGTTCTAATATATTAAACAACAACATATATTCATTATCTTCTGTCTTGGGTGGGATATAAACTATACAACATATAAATAAAAACCTATTATGTATATACACAGCTAATGTAATTAAAAAAAAGAGACGGTATAAAATCTTCCTAAGAACCAGCTGACTTAGTGAGAGTTGTAATCGATAAAGCTCATAAAACACAATCATTTCATGCGTTAATATGAATTCTAAAGATAGCCAATTTTTTTATTTTTTATTTTTAATGTGGTTGTAAATCCATCATAAAATGCACATAACCTCAGCATGAAACGAACGTATTTCAACATGTGTCGAAACTAACTGTCAATGTCATGCCTACTCAGGTCAGAGCAGGCAGGGCATTTTTCATGTTTATTTATCATAAATTAATGCCACTAGGTAATTAATTTTACTTCTTGTTCGGAATCTGTGTTCTCCAATATGTGATGCTGGCAGGAATAGTTGTCGGTCCTAACTGCTGATTGCCAAATACAATATTCATAATTTGTCATCATAGTACAAAAATGTAAACACAATCAAAATATATTTGTTAAGAATTCTTTTTCTAATTGAAAGTGCCTCAAATCAAAATAATACATTAAATCTATACCTGAAAGGATCGTTATTATTGGATAAATAAAAACTGAAGCCGTACTCATTTGGTTTGGTTTAATGAAAAGGAAAATAATTACATCATAAGTACCAAGTATCCTAATCATAAAGATAATATGGATACCATATCCTAAAAATAATATGGATACCATTACTTTAATATTGGTGCCGGGAAACGATGGCATTCCCGGTGATATATGTAGTTTTAAGGACTGCATTCCTTCTATTACTTATGTGATACGGATATGAGCGATACAGATATGAGCTGTACACTGGAGATTTTTGGTTGGTAAAGAAAAAAAGGCAGCGATTGTAGTAAGCCAAACTTCTATGTGTTGGTAAACATACTTACCTTCAATTTACCAAGAATATAACTTTTATTTTTAGTTTGTCTGCTAGTGGTACATGCACTCTAACAGCTAAGCAAAATATACAAAATACAACACATAAACATCATCTATGACCCTGAGATGAGCAGAGCAAGTGTCAGGTCTTTGGATTGTTTTTTTGCCGACATTTAGGATTATATTTTTACAAATTGTTTTCTGTACATTTGATCTGTAATAGATTTGTAACTAGAAATAAAACAATTAACTATTTTGCATATACATATATTTATTATCCTCCATGTTCTTCATCTTCTCTCACTAAAACATCATCATATAAAGATGCAGCTGGGACAGTGCGCTGGTACCGCGCCCATCCTAGGTACCATATAATAGTCATTACATGAGCACATGTTGCCATAGCCCTTTTGCCCACAACGCAACTACAATAATATTGCCTAATTGCACTTTCCCGATTCCCGCCAGATGAGTTTAAAAGTATATATGTATAATATATATTTTTAGGGAACATAACCACGCGTTCCCACCGATAGAAAAGAGTGAGCAGGCCGCGGCCCACGGCCCGACAATCGTTGTCGGAAAGTCGTATATATTATTATAGATTAACAATGCCTCATGTAATGCTATTTCTGAGACATTTGCTTGTTCTACTTCACTATTAACCTCAATTGCAAATGTCCCATTATCTCTTATATGTTCCCCGTAATATGACGTGGCTTGTTTTATTTGATATGTCCCAAGACTAAACATTACTAAATCAGACATATGAATCGTGTGACGGGTCGCTCACTTCCCTCTAATATGGTTGAGGAGGGCGATGGTTGGATCCCGCGTTAACTCGTGAACGGGTGCCGTTTGAGGGTGTTCGTCGTTTGGATACTTGGGGGGGAGGGAGACTTGCCGAGCTAACAGATGCAGAAAAGAATAATTTTGTGTAGACATAAAGAGACTCTGTAAATTTATTTTGAAAAAAAAATATACCCGTGAAGTTTCTTGCCAGTTCTTCTTCACGAAGGTTTTTTTCGAACTGGTGGTAGAATCATGTTTTATTTGACGTCAATAAGAACAAGTAATTGTCAATGTTGAGAAATAAATATTTCATTTCATTTCATTTTATATCCATTACGGGGAATACATCCAATGCTGGTACCTGTCCATCTATTCTTACAAAGTTGGCGCGGTGCCTGTTTGATTGATGCTCATTCACATAGTCTGCTAGGTAATTTGGTTCATCAAATCTCAATAATGCTCTTGACAGAAGAGAATGAGCATCATTTCGGTCGGTTATAACATGATGAAAATGATTTACAATTGCTCCTGCTATCTTAAAATCATCCATAGCATATTTTGTTAATCGGTTAAAGTACTCACTTCTAAATATTTTATAATCCCGTTAAAAAATCTCGTTTAAACCGACCATTAACAATTTCAACAACCCACCTGCAGTTTGTCACTATTCTGGATGTATTTGCTTTAATAGTAGATAGTTGTGTTTCACCAACATCAACACTTTCTGGTTTAAGAACATTAAAACCTAAGGATAACAACAATGGTATGGCATCCCTAAACCCCCTATCTAAGATGAACACATCATTGAGCTCAAAGAAAGCCCTTAAGGGGGAATTTTCATTGTGAAATAAATGTTTGATTATATCAGCATCGGAAGTCGTTGCAGAATAAGGTCCAAAAATATCAATGATATGTCCATCTGTGGTCACCATGAGAAAAGGTTTTAACAAATTCTTGTATTTCCGAAGGCTTAAGTTTAATAATTTGAAGATTTTTGTAAATGAACAAATGTACCATCACAAATAATTATGGGGTTGTTTGAAGGGGTGCCAAATAGTCCTTGTGGAATCAACAGATTTCCAACTGACAAGTTTTCTCGAGTTAGATAGTTATTACAACCCAGATAAAGTGGTGTATAATTATCTTTCAGAATACTACATACCCTTCTTATATATTTAATCACAGTAGCTTTTGACAGTAAAAATAAACTCGCAATTCTTGTAAGACCTTACAGTTCTTATTTTTATTAAGTACATTGCTAATGCAGTTTTTGGTTTTTTGCACACTTCACTTAGAGGTATTTGAATTTTATATTCAAAATTGCCATAAAATTAAGGATTGTTAATCGGGTCCAATACTGGTACACCTTTTTGTCCAAGTTTTCATAAGATTGAGCATCTCTTCTATGTAAGAGGATTCAAATTAATGCATAAACTCATAGTCGTTTATGATATCCCAATCATACATAACAATGTGTTCCTCACTTATTGCAGCTCTTGGAGTAATATACAATTTATATTGAGATAGAAGTCTTTTTTTTTAAATACGTGGTACCTGATGTAATTGTGTATTAATGCAATCTGGCAAAAAACAGTGAGTGGAGGTGTTTGGGGTCCTCGAGTAGGTTTGAAGATGTATTGACTCCATATCATGTTCTTGCTCTGATTCATATGGTTCAGGCTGAACATTAATGACTTCAACATTTTCTAAATCATGCTTTAGAGCGTTATTTGCTCTTTGCCAGCATGCATTGTACACTTGTGCATCATTAGAAGGATCTGAAAGGTTAAAAAACAAGAAACAATCACAATGTCATATTACTCATATTACATATGTCATATTATAATGTCATATTAAATTTACTGATTAGAGCTCTTTTATGACCAATTAACTATCCGTCGTAGAGGTGGCAAAGCATCACTGAATCCTTTGGCAGTGTGGATGTCTACTGGCCACATTCTGCTAGTTAGGTTTAGGATACGTTTTTTTAATGTTAACATTGTTCACTCTAGATTTATCACCAGTTAGCGGTTGAGTTAAAATCTCTTGTTTACCTGGCGAGGATGAACTATATTTGCAATATAATCCCTTTCCACTTAACACACAGGCAAAAGATGTGAATGTGTACCTCTCCTTTGGGACAGGGATAATCCACACCACACACATACAATGGATGCCCAAGCTGTCTTGTGCTTCTAGAGTTAGGATTGGCAATTCTTCGGGCATTTTCAAGAGTTACAAAATAAAAGCATTCTTCACATATCTTCATTTGTTATCTGTAATAAAAATAAACTTTTTAGTCTATACAGTTCAATGTAGAACGAAGTTTATAAGTCAAAATATTTATACCTTCAAATGGTTTGACAATAAATTGACTAAACATATAGAATAATCTTTTAAACACTTATTATCACAGCACAATTTATAAGTGAATCATTGGACTTAGGCATATGAAGTAATGATATTTACCTCTCGTGCTATCCATTCAATTATATTCAATTATATCTACCATATCAGCACTCAGATCCGTGATAATGCAATGTTGAAATTGAACATGAAGCGCAATGTTGCAATGAACACAGAAAGCCATTATAGGTAGCGTATCTGCAACAAGAGAAAAATTTAACAACCATGACCAAATGCTATGTCATTTTAAGGTTTAAAACAGTACACAATACAACTAATTGAAAATTAATTAAAGTAATAAAATACATAATAATAAACATATTGTGTGTACTACTTACATTCAAATACTTTAAAATATATCCAACAAAACAAGCTATAATCTTCGTGAATAAGGCTACCTGAAACAAAATATAAGTAGTAAGACTTACACAAATCTTTATTTTAAAATGCCTTTAATTGTAAAACTACTTACAGGCACCTATTTCAAAAACAGAAGAATCTTTCTCCAGTTTCCAAATATCACCTCGCTGGGACGGTGCCATTGGAGATCTTTACTATCAACATGACATTGACAGGTGCGTTCTAGAGTTCCGTCAAAAAGAACAGCTCCGAGAATGCTTAAACTATGAATCGTGTCTACGTGTTATGTGTGCGTGACTCACTAGTTCTGAAGTTAACATCAAAACGATAAGATTAACTTCAGTTATTCTTTTCTTAGAAACATCATCAATTGTGTAAAACGAATAAGTAATAAGACCCAAACAAAATAAAGGAACGTACTCCTATAAAAAAAAGAAAACGTTAGTGTTGCTGTAAATAAGATTTAGAGACATGAACAGCCAAAATGAGCCATTTTTTAAAAATTGATTATAAATAATTGGCTATCTCTAGAATTTTTTTTTCAATTCATATATCTTTTGTTTTATATATTCTTTAGATTTTCATTCACCTTACAGCGGCTGGATTTTAGTGAAGACGTTGTATGAAAAAGTATACCGTCTCTTTTATATCTGGCTGTTTTACATTCAGAACATTTGCAATGTTAAATATAAAAAAAAAATATTTTTGTCAAATGATCAGTTTAGTAGAGATGGGTAGGTCCGCCGTAAATTGGGAGTGGAATCCGGATGTGCATCCAGCTCAGGTGATGTACATCCAGATCCCGTGTCCGACGGACCCATATGGATCCGGTTGGCGGTACTGTAATTCGGGTTGTAGGACGGAAAGGCACAGAACAGGATTCAGTAAGAAGATCCAAATTCCGTGTCCGACGGACCCATATGGATCCGGTTGGCGGTCACCGTAACTCGGGTTGTAGGACGGAGAGGCACAAAACATGATTCAGTAGGAAGGTGTATTGGACGCAGACGTAGGTGTGCGAGTAGTTAATTTTTAATTAACTTTGATTTTGATTATAGATATTAAGATTTGAGCGATTTGATTTCTGGAATGTATGGATGAAAAAATTATACAAATTTACTTAAATACAACGTACTAAAAAAAATTATAATCAATCAGTCTCATGTTTTAAATAAGTAATTACAAATATAAAAAAATCTTAACTGTCAGTTATAAACAAAATACCCCTTTTGGTATAAATAGAGAAAAAAAATAGTAACACTGTCTCATCAAATGAAATTAACAAAACTATAAAAACAACATTTCTTTGAACGATATGAAATAATTACAAAAACCAATAGCCGCCAAAGCCGCCCGTCAATCGGATTCGGGTCGCGCCGACCAGTCCAGTCCGCCAATCCGATGCGCCGTGCCACCACTCCGAGGAACCGTATCCGATTGGCCGTTGGACACGCATCCATCTCTAACGCGTGTGATGCGTGTCCGAGGATTTACATCCAACCGGACCTACACAAGCATACAGTTTAGTACTTGAACAGTTTGTCAAATGACTACTTTTTCAAAATTAATTTGTAAAATGATCATTTGTCATAGGTTTTTTTGTAAAACATTAGTTAACCAGCAGTGAGTACTTGATTTATTCCATATGAAAAATTAAATCAAGTATTCGCCAAACCAATTGGAAGCATGCATACCCACAATATGGAGAGTAATACGAATTGATTACAAATAGTTTATGGTTCAAATAAGGTTATGTAGTCACTCGGTGACTACATAACCTTATTTGAATATATTAGCCATGGATGATTGGTTGATTTGTTTGTATGTTACTTGGTATCGCGTACTTTTACGAACTTTTTTAACGAACAAACAAAGGACCAGTTGTCCATGGATGGACTAACCGAGTATTACAAAAAATTTACGTCGGCATATAGAACTTTATTCTCAACTACATAGTGAAAGAGCAAATAGAATAATTTTATTAATTTACCAGCCTCATTTGTTACAAATGAAGGAAACATCTTATTATATTTTGGTAGCAGGCAGGCATAAAAATGCGCAATAAAGTCAGGTTTTATTTAATACGATACTTGCCAAAACTACTCGTTGAGTAAAAGTATTGGTTTAAAAATATTGAGTACAAAAATATTGGTTACAAACGAAAGTACTCGATACCGAAAAGTATCAAGAATTTTGTTTTGTCAATATTCCTTGTTTATATATTATGATGTTTTTGTTGGGAAATGGACGTAGCGAGACGTGCCCTTCATTGATTTTTTTTTGTATCCCTATGTTAGTGTTTAGTGCATGAGGATGTCAGTATATTGTGCAGTTTTACTCATAGACATGTGCATCAAATAGAAAACCCCAATGAGGAGTGTAGACAGTGCTCGGTTCTTTCCAAGAAGTCCGTTTGTTGATAGTAAAGTCACGCTGTTACTTTACTATTGACTTTTACCTTCATCGTCTCCATTTACATTTATAATATCATCATCATCATATTAGAAATAAATATTTACGACAAAACAGGCTGTATGGGGTAGATAATGCCTTCTTACAATATAAACATTAACAAAGAAAGAAAAGTCGTGTGTGTACAACAAAATTGTACAAAATATTGGCTGCATGGCATTGCCTTCCTCACTTGAGGAGAAATAATTAAAAAAAAATTACTACAAAATAAGTAAATAAACGAATGTTAATAATGTTTGCTGAATAACATGCATATTTTATATTTTTTATTACCACAGATCGGTCGGTTGAGTGTTTAAATGGTTTAAAATGTATACTTTGAAAGTTTTGCTACCTCAAAGATCCGTCGATGAATTTCTTTGTAGAGGTTATGTTTCTCGTGAAGGAACCCTTATTACTGTTTTCTTTAAGAATAACAAAGACGTAATAGAAACTGGCACTGACATTGTTTATGGGGTTTTAACGAAAGAAACAGATTGTAAATCTGATATAGATATACCGAATTTCATAAAGTTTGTCTCTAAAGGCAATGGATATCTAGAAATTTTGGACTTTCGACTCAATCATAAAGTTGTTCCCACAGAGAGAGTGATTATTATGTTTTATGACCAGCTAAGTTTCAATAAATCTGAAGCTCTTGATGAGGAACTCTGGGTAAATATTTCAATACCCAAGGTACGAACTATGCAAAACAAAATACCAGACAAGAATGACATAGAAAATCCAAAAAACAAATGGTTGGCATTGTCTATGTTCATCCAGCATTTGATTAGTTATTATTATTTAATAAAATGGATCTTTACCAGCAGTAGGAAAGGAAAGTGGGTGAGTTCTGATTAAACATAAAATAAAGGTTTTATGAATTGTTTTTAAGCTATCTGTAAATGAAGTTAAAGTGGAACTTAAAACATAAAAATACTGACAACACTCAGGTATGTGAAGGATAATCAATATTCATTTAACATTATAAACATTAGAATCATTTAACATTAGGAACATTCCATTAAATCTGCTCAATATTGGTTTGAGGTATGTTATCATGATTTTTTCCGTGTTCATCATTATGGTTTTGGATCAAAAGGCACAGAATGACTACTTTGTTAATAGCACTCAGAACAAATCTAAAGCAACATGGAGATTTATTAACAAGAATAACAACTCACCAAAAGAAAATGTTTCTTGGATCTTGCAATATGACAAAGAAATATCAGATCCGATGGACACTGCAAATGCTTTTATTGATTTTTTTATTGACTCAGTTAAGAAAATAAATTCAAATCAAATAATCACATAATAAATAATCACGCTAATTCAATATTTTAATCACTGACTCCAACAACATTTGACATTTTAAAAATAATTATTTCTCTTAAAAATGTTAACAGCATAGGGTATAATGATATTTCTATGAAAATTGTCAAATCTTTGGAAAATGTTATAGCACCTGTTATAAGCCACATTATTAATTTATGTTTTAGAGCAAGGTATATTTCCAACAAGGTTAAAATTAGCAACTATTATCCCTGTTTTTAAACAAGGTGATAAATAGCTTTTAGAAAATTCTTGCCTGATCACACTCATCTCAGTGTTTCCAAAAATTTTTGAATATGTCATTTATAACCAATTAAATCACTATTCTAAAACAAATGAGCTACTCAGTAAAAAACAGCACGGATTTTGTAAAAATAAGTCAATAAACATGGCAGTATATTAATTTTTGGAGAAAGTTTTACTAATGTAGAACAAAAAGCTATATATGGTTGTTTATGGACATGTCTAATATATATATATATATATATATATGTCTAATATACATATTTGACAATGTAAATCATGACACATTGATAAAAAAACTTGAATCCTACAGGGTGAGAGGCAACACCATTAAACTCATGGAATCATATCTTAGTAATTGAAGACAGATCACGCACATAGACAGAATGGATCCCAATACTGAAATTAATATTACTTATGCATCTAAAGAAAGGTCCATACATACAGGCATTCCACAGGGTACTGTACTGGGTCCTTTATTATTTACATTAATGATCTCCCTAATGTGACTAATCATCATATGACTGTATTTGCTGATGACAGTACTGTATTATTTAATTACAACACTTTTGACAATTAATAAAATGATATTAATAATAAACTTTTACCTTTGATTAACTGGCTGACCTTTTATAAATTTTAGACTAAGAAATGACAATGCCTTAAAATTAAATATTAATTATCTTGACAATGTAGTAACAGAAGTAAATTCAACCAAATTTTTGGGTTTGACTTTAGATAACAAATTGACATGGAAAGCTCATATTGACCAATTAATTGTAAAACTCAACAGATTTTCATATGTACTCTACAAACTGAGAGATGTTGCAAATATTAACACATTTTTAACAGCATATCATGGATATGTTGCATCAATATTAAGATACGGTATAATGTTCTGGGGCAATACAACAGAAAGAGAGAGCATTCTTAAAGCCCAAAAGCAGTGTTCTAGGTCAAGGTTTGGCTTAAAGCAGAATGACTTCTGTAAACCGTATTTTAGAAAGTACAAAACTTTGACCTTAGAATTTTGATTACCTTCAATTTATTTGCTAAATACCTAAATGATTTGATTTGGTTCGAGAAATTACAATACTTAAATTTTGAATTGTGTAGCATTATTGAATAAAACATTAAGAATTGTTAAATTAGTTGAGATTCTAAGACAAATATTAGATAAATTCTATGCGAAATCTTCTTTTTTAATTTAATAACAATTAATCTGCATTTTGGTTTTAACACATGTTTGTAGCACTTTGCTTGTAATATTTACTTATATTTTGCCCATCTCACCAAAATCCTTGCTAGTTTACAGAGCTTTGTAGGCTATATATTATGTTTCGATTATAGGTGTCTGTGCAGCATGGGAATTTACTAGTTGCAATTTTTGTGGACATATTGATTGGATATTTATTATTGGAGTACCTAACACCTGACAAAGATACTATCCGTGATATACTTATGGGCACTTTGGAGGTAATTACATAAAACATTTAATTAAATAGTTTCGTCATGCCTTAACTGAATAGTAAAGTATTTCTAAAAACACCCACTGATGGGAAAAAGAATGCATAACTTTTGAATGGCTGAACCAATTTTCCTGAAACATGGTTATAACACTCTTGTTACAATGCCACACCCAGGCAAAAGCTGTACTGAAAAACATGCATCTTATTGCATAGATGGTTAAACAGCATTTTCTATTGTCATTTTTTTTGGACTCTATATTTGGGGTTATGCTAATAATATGCAAGGGCAATCATTTTTGACATAAAAAGTAAAAAATACATATTTCAGGTATTGTTGGATTCAATGTATTCACTTTTGAAATGGCTAATGGGAGCACCTGCGGGGTTAAAATTAAATAATGCCTTCAACAAGATGCTGGGAAGATATTTTTCATATCATGTTCACTTATGGTGGCTGTTTATTGGTAAGTTTTATATTTAGATAACATTGTATTCTAATTATGGCTACCTACATAGCTTTGTAATGGATAAATACTTTTGTTAAGAATAACAAATGTTTTTTATAAGGTCTAATCGATAAATCACCTGATCTAGCAGTGGGTGATTTAAACCACTACCTCAGAAAGATTAGGTTGTCAATCTACTACAAATTGAAAAACTTAGTAAAAGGCACATTTAATGTTGTTGCTCCTTTTATTTTGTTTTGAAAATTGAATGCAACTGTTAGTTTGAATTGATTAAAAATGTTGATGTCGAAAAATATTTCAAAATTGTTCAACTCATTTTAATCCAGAACCATTTTCCATGAAGAGTTTTCCGGGTCTTCACAAATGCTTCCCGTACATTTAAATTTTATTTTAAATGTATACATATACAGGTGAAAGAAAGAATAATAGGGTTAACTTGTTGTAAAAAAAGAGATATCTATGTACTGCGTGACGTTTCTTCGCACTAATTGGTCGCGAGCGTACGTGATGTAGTACGTAAATTGTCGCATTATATAGCGTTGTCTCTTTTACTCCCACATACAAAATCATATTACATCTCGCTCTTTTAGTTTTTTTAAATGTATAGCCATGTCAATTTTAAAACATCATTTTAAATATCAAAATAACAATAAATAAGATAGTCAAAAAAAAAAAATAGTACTTATGCATGAAAATAAACATTTATTCTTTCTTTAACTGTAAGATTGTAATTAGTACACTGTCTAAACAGAGATGAAGGCATTGTACGGTATTAAAAACACAGAATTGGGAATAAGTTTTGTTTGACGTTAAGCCGTGGCACTGGGTTGCACAAGACTAAGTAAAATGGCGGGCAATTGCCTTGCATTTGCGTTGCCATTATTGAGAGCGGACAACTTTTCTATATGTAATTATGTTATTGATTGTAGTACTAATTTGAAATAAAGTTTTTTTAAGTCATCTACCCAATTGTATGGGGCTAATATATTCATAGAAGGTAACTTCTTTGTTGTTCGTACAGACCTTTGATATTTGGATTCACTTTAAATAACTTTTAACAGGCTTACAATAAGTATAATAAATAAGTGATATTTTTAACAAGACTACTAACTAACATAGAATAAAACAGTAATTACACATACCTACGTGAATGATTTCTAATACAAACACAATCAAAAATTCTACAGAAAATTGTTTTTGCATTTCGCGCTGAAAACGTTTCAATGAAAAACCATATAATTGTACTAATAAAAAAAAACCTTATTTCCTTCCTATATTCATATTTAAATTATTTATTAATATATTTTGTTATAAATTTTAACGACACTCTGACTTCTGAACCTGAAAGGTTATATGTATTTTATGCCGGTATTCCTACGGGATCCTACAGGATCACGAGTTACGCAGGTTTAGCTGTGCAGGGACTTCATTTAAGTTATTTATTATACAAATGTCCTAGAAATTAAACTTCTAAAAATATTTACTTCAAACAACGGAAAAGTATAAAATAATTAATTATCGTGAAGAGGGAGCACATTCCTAGCCTACGTGTGTAACTAAGTTGTTTGAAGGGGTTTTCTTTTAAATTGCTTTTTACTAAATTCGATGCAGAAATTGTATCGAATTTGTCACAATACCATTACGGCTTTATACAAATCTAAATTGACAGTTGATTGTCACTTTGTAATTGAAATTAAACTAAATTTAACTAATAAAAAAAATTTACTAGTGAACCTCAATTTTCAAGGATATTTCAAAATGTTTGCCATACTTGTATAATGTACTTGATCCCCAGTATGTTTGAAGTACCAATTTTAAATTATAGTTTGAAGTAAGTAGCACATTGATCTCCTTTCGCCATTCTGATATATGAATTCAAATGTACTTTACAATACCTTTCAGATATATCAGGAGATAAACTGGATTTGATACTGAGTGCCTACCACTATATAAGCTACTTTGGTGTGACCTTCCAAGCTGCTTTGATATCTGATATGATATGCATTGTTACATTCCACTCATATTGTATATATGTTTACGCTGCAAGGTAAGGTTAAATCCAATATTTTAGTAAAATTTTTGTTATTATTAGAAAAATACTGTTTATTTGTAAAGTTGTGTGATTAAATCATATTTTGATGAAATTCAATAAATTATTTATTATTGTAAATTAAATAATAATACCCAGAGATACTGTAAACCTCGTAAATAAGTTATTATGTACCTCTGTTTGGTTTATTTTTGTTTTTACTCATTAATAACATTATTGCTTAGCAATATTTATGTACCTACTCTCGCTATAAAAATCATTTATTATTATTATTTATATTTATTTATTTTTGAGTATCTCAACCTATTCGTTATTCATTCAGGTTGTTCAATATGCAGATTTCGGGGTTAACCGCTCTTCTTCGTCTATTTGTTGGAAGGAAATACAATCCTTTGCGGAAAGCTGTTGATTCCTGCGAATATACTAACCAAGAGTTATTTGTTGGCACCGTTGCCTTTGCGGTTCTTCTGTTACTTCTTCCTACCACAACGATGTATTACATAGTTTTTACTGTGGTAAGTAGTCAAGTTTATGATGTTTTTCTTTTCATTTTCCGCGTACGAACAATGATGTGAAGTGATATATATGTCTATACAGCGTGAATGTGAATTTTCAAATGTTTTCGAGCACAGTGCCTAAGTTTATGTTAATTATGTCGACCTAATTGATATTATGTATTAATAGGAATGTTTTTATTGCAGAACCAATAAAAAATAATTTCCAAATAGATTTAATCTTTTTTTATAAATATTTTAAGATTACCCTACTCATTTACAAAAAAAACATAACATTCGAAATATCTTAGAAACGATTCATTTTGGATAATACATTGTATTGTGAAATCGACTGGAAATGACCTCTTCTATACCCTTAAAATATCCGCCACTAATAACCAGTCACCCTGTATACATACAACAATATAATTTAATTAAAAAGGGCCCGGAGGCTTTGTTAATTTTAAGTTTATGGCATTAAATAGAATTTCCAGTTTTCTGTTATATCACCAACATCTCTGCTTGTACCACGACGGCCTCCCGAGCCTATTTTCTAATAATTTTCAATGCATGCTCAAGCGCAACGGCCGAAAGAAACATTTCTAGGAATTATCGTACTTTCAGTGCATCCACAGTGTATTTTCGCTTCGGCGATGAAGATGATGATCAAGACAATAAAGAAAAAGAAAACTTTCATCAAGTGTAATTTTTTTAACTATGATGCAATCTAATATTTTGAATTTTTTTAATATTTATATCGGTCTGTCCCCGATTGTATTACAATTTTTAAAGTAAAAGGATATTGGTATGTATAGACTTAAGCAAACCTTGTAGTGCATTGGACCCTACTTGCATTCCAAATTTACACTGTGTAATTCATGCAGGAATTCGTTAATATGAACTAGATTTATGCGCCTATGATGAAGCATGCTAAAAGTCGAACGTAAACTAGGAATAGTTTGATAACTTAACAATTAGAAATAGCTACGACTCAAACGTTTTCCCTGTAAATATCTGAGCTCCGTAACAAAACGGCTTGGTGTAATTCAATTTCATATATCTGTTTTTAAATTTTACATTTTCTGGTACATATTGATGTCTACCAATTCTTCTAATGTAACATTAACCAGATTGTTTTTCCTTTTCAGTTTCGTCTACTTTCTTTGATAGTCCAGTACGCATTAGCTAAAGTTATATACTGGCTTCAGTCAATGCCGTTGTATGTGATGATATTAAAGGCAATCAATTCTCCTAAAGTAGCAGGTACCATGATTTTATCATAATTTACCTTTATTAAAATCTAAAAAAAATTTGCGACTTTTTCAAGTGTCCATGTTCCATTTAAGTATCCTGTAGATACCAGCTACAATAAATCATAGAGGTCGATTGTAATATCTTAACTACTGACAGCAATTTTCTTTACATATTTTAAGACATTCCATATTAATGTCAAACCAGTGATAGTAAATTTACTAACTACTTTTTTTAGACTTAACAGAGACTAGTAAATAACTATAGACTAACCATGTCTAACAAAATTTTGTGATTTGAAAAATAGTTATTTTTAAGATGGAGAGATGGCGTTAGTTGTATTAGATTTACAATTTATTTAAATTTAGTCAAAATAATACTTAAAAAAACTTAAGATGGCGCTGTTTACAAAATCATTTGATATTTCACTGTAAGTACTATCAGTAGGTATCAGGCGACAACAGACGTTGCCAGCTAGTGCATTATATTATTTGATGCTATGTTGCCACTCTTATAATTCAGTAACAGAAAACTTTACACCACCCCAGATATTATTTGTAGTGTTACTGGGTTACTGTATTGCCAGTATATAATTTTTCCCACAAAAATATAGCATTCATCTACACAGTTTGTTCTTATCTGCCTTAACATAATAAAACGAAATCCAGTGCATTTAATTAATAGGTATATAATATTTTACTTTATTTCTTGGTATCGATAAAAATTATGTCTTAATAAGTGCATAATTTTTATTTATAATGCATATAACTCATAACTATTTTGCAGTAGTTAAAAAAAAATATTTTCTTGCTGGATTATTATTTAAAAAATGTTCATTATCATTAACTTTTTTTGTTCTTTTTATGACAACATTTTATTTGTTTGACAATTTGAATTCTTTGTCGTTTGTTGTTGTTGCTATGGGTGTGTGTTTGTTTTGGAACTTTTCCCTGCATTTCTTTGAATTCACAATATTTCTGCTCGCGTACTGTAACTCTTGCAAATTTCATGGACCTTGATTAAGCTTATGTTTTGGCTGCTATATATATATCGTATGACATGTGCGTTTATCACAACTGTGATAATAAAAGCTTTTAAAAATAGGTTATTATGGCAATTAAAATAAGGAGGATGGTAGAGCCCAGGCGTCTCTGAACAAAATAAACTCATGCCAGTATGTTTATGGTCCTTTGTAGTTGTTATTTTATCATCTATAAAGTAAGAATAAATTACTATCTACCTATTCTTATTGAGTAAAATTATCAAAATCAATGATATAAAATGAGGACATTTTCCAATTTCAGGAAAGGAATAAATCCTACTTGCTAAGGTTTCAGGTTATTTGACAACGCCATCTAGCAGTTTTAGTCCGTATTAATACAAATATTTTGCATTACGTTTCTTGTCAATAATTCATATAAAAATTAAAGACGACAAGGTTGGTCCAAGCTATTTGAGAGCGACATCTAGTAATAGCTTGGATTTTGAACTTTTTCCGAGTCACGATTTTTTGTATGGAGATGGTCAGTCTATAGTTATTTACTAGTCTCGGGACTTAACAAGGAATTGTTAAGATGTCGTCTATGTTGAAACTACTTTGGTAGTACTATGTTGCTCTTTCCTATTTTGATCTCCATAATAATCACATTTACGTGGATGTGTACCGGAAGTGTGTACCGGAATGTGTATGTGTCAAGAGGAAGGAACAGCCTGTGCAATTACTGGAACAAAGGCCATTTCAACTGAAGCCCACGGCCGGCAACGCATCGTTAGTCGATATAATAATCACATTCACTATTTATAAATAAAACACCTAAAACTATGGCCCATGGGTGCGGATGCCACTTTTCATCACGTGGGTTGCGTGCTCCAAAAAAACCCAGATCAATGAAAATGTCAAACTCCTCTTTCTCAGGTAACATCCACATAGAAGTATTGAACTGCGAAGACTACAAACCGTTAGTTCTGGAAGTAAGATTATTGAGTAAATCATTAGAAGACCTGATTCCAAGATTTAAGCCACCAATAAAAATGATAAACCGGATAGAGTGGACCGGAGTATTGAAAAGAGTTTTAACAGGGAAACCGCTTACCTGTTGAAGATTTCAGGGCTTCCTGTTGTGATACGCTCATGAGGATAATTTCATGGAAATGCTGTAGTATATATATATATATATATATATATAAGAATATATATATATATATATATATATATATATATACAACAAAGTACGGCATTTCTAAGAGGACACAATGGAGGTAAAAAGATCAAGATGTCCGTCTGTCGCTACAAATAAGTTACAAGGCAATCAGACTGTCTCAGAACCACAGGCATTAAACAACTAGGTCTGCGGTCTAGGCCTAGGTTTCTATAAGAATACATTTTAAATGTAACCAAGTGATGACAAATGATGTATTCTTGAACTAAAGGGCCTAACTTGGACTTACGACATTATGTTAACTGATGATCACGTTACAGAGACAGATGAGACAATACGTAAAGTACCTTACTTATACAGATAAGTAGACGAGCTCTGTGGCCCAAGCGAAAGGCTGACTCAAACGGTATATGTCTAATGCCAATAAGGTCTAACAAAACAAATACTTCCATGTTTTTGACTGTTGTATGTTTTAATAATAAAATTGTACAAAAAAAACAAAATTGAGCGTTTGTCATATTTTTTCTTATTTATTTTCTGTTGTCGAATGTTACACAGTACTTTTGTACATGTACGAATAAATAATATGAATTTAAGATCTCCAATTAAAGCGTGAGTTAAATTTATCATAATGGAACTGTAGGGTTACTAAAAAATTTGCTCTTTTCTTTATTATCCTTATTCATACTACACGGTCCAAATATCAGGCCAAGGAAAAAAGTTTCTTCGTATTTTACAAACAAAATGAGGACAATATCGAATGAAGGTTGCATGATTCATTTCAATGTTAAGGTGGGTCTACGCTAGACGAGACGAGCACGTACGGAGCACGAGCCGAGCCAAAATTCGTGTAGTGTGGACCGCCTTATTCAAACGAGCGTTTGGCTCGTGCTCGACTGAGCTCTGCGTATTGTCGGTTTTTTAACGAACACAAAGGGATTTGCATTGCGCTCGCAGTGCGCTCGTGGACGCGTTTAGAGACAGAATTTTTTTTTTTTCAAATTCAAAATTTCTTTATTAGGTAAAAGCATTTAACATTGTTGCAGAACGCCCCTGTTAAGTACACTGACCTGTATTAGGGGCGAACTCTCTTCCTTTTGGTTAATTGTTACAATTTACCTTAAATAAATTATATTACATAAACACACGTAAGATCTTAAAACTAAAGAGATACATTTTTATAAGTTTTCCGAAATGTACGGTAGTTCACAATTCATTAAAAACAACAACAAAAAAAAACAGCAAGAATAGCCAAAAATAGCAAACTATAGAACTACTTTATTTTTTTCGCACAATGTAGGTAGTTGACAATCTGTAGCATAACTGGCCAAAGAATGATTAATTATACAAAGTTTATATGGAAGTCATGAGCTGATAGCGAGTTTCTGTTTATTACTATCTTTACTTTATTATTATTACTATTTTCTTCTTCTTCTTCAAAAAACTATTACATCATATTGATAAATATTTTGGTACCATAATATATAAGTTACGATCAATCTAAAAGACTTAGTTTTTTATTTGACAATCTTTAACAAGTTTTCTGTTTGTTGGTAGTTTAACGTTTTCAACCATTGAGTTACAGTAATTTTACAGTTTTTTATGTTCGTTGTATAAATTTTAAGCTTTCTATTAACGCAATTGTATAGTTTTTTTTTTTTTTTTTTTTTTTTTATTAATAATTAGCAGGCGTTTGTCTTCCATCTCACCTGATGGAAAGTGACGATGAAGACGAGGATCGTACACGCCTGTCTAAGAGGTACCTATTCACTCTACACTTGAAAGCTCCAGGGTTATATTTGTCTGGAAAAACAGACGCAGGCAAATCGTTCCACTCTTTGGCAACACGAACCAAAAATGAGCTATCGAACCGTTTAGTTCGGCTCATCGGCACGCTAACCACAAACGGGTGAAACTTCTGTCTGCGCCTGGTTGACCGGTGGAGAAAGGGGGATGGTTCGATCAACTGAAAAAGAGCATTCGCACACTCTCCAAAGTGCAATCTGTAAAAAACCGATAGACTAGCAACTTTTCGACGATGCTCGAGACTTTGCAGTCTCGAAGAAGTAAGTTTGTCGTCACTTATGAGTCTACGGGCCCTTCGGTCGACAGAATCCAACGCTTCAAGATGGTATTTTGCGGAATCATGCCAAAGATGGCTGCAGTACTCCATACAAGATCGAACCTGGGCTGTGTACAGGTTGAGCAGCTGTTCGGAGTTGAAGTACCGCCGGACCTTTGCGATGACTCCCAATTTTTTGGAAGCTGACTGTGCCATGGTTTCAATCTGTTGACCGAAATTAAGTTTCGACGTGATGGTCATGCCTAGAAGCCCTAGTTGGTTTGTGATCGGTACAGATACACTTTGGAAAGTGGGCGTCAAGTTGAATGTGCTCTTTTTAGCGGAGAAGAGACACGCCTGGGTTTTGGAAGGGTTGAATTTGACAAGATTGGCTTCACCCCAATCGGAAACCCTACAAAGTGTCAAATCAACCCGTTCGATCATCGACTCTCTCTGAAATTGGATCTGGTTTGGACTCGCTCGCGCATTGGAGACATATCTCTCTACAACAGTGCTGTCATCGGCGTAACCAATAATGCCATCCAATAAAAGAAGGTCATTAATGTGCAGCAGGAATAATGTTGCAGAGAGAACAGATCCCTGAGGTACGCCGGCGTTGATCGCCATTAGGTCCGATGAGAAGCCATCGACGACAACTCGAATTGACCGTTCCCTCAGGAAATCAGACATCCAGTCGCAGAGTCCAGATGGTATGCCATACGCAGGAAGCTTGCTCAAAAGGGCTTCGTGCCATACCCGGTCAAAGGCCTTGGAGATATCCAAGGATACGGCTATTGCCTCTCCATGCCCTTCCAAGGCCATGCTCCATAGATGCGTGACGTACACTAGAAGGTCTCCTGTTGAGCGTCCTCCGCGGAAACCATATTGGTTGTCACTGAGGAGCTCATTGGTCTCTAGGTACGTCAGGAGACGATGGTTCAATACACGTTCCATAATTTTGCAAATTATGGAAGTGATTGCAATAGGTCTATAGTTGACTGGGTCGGCTCGACTGCCCTTTTTTGGTACGGGCTGTACGTTTGCAAACTTCCATGATTTTGGAACTTTTCCAGTCCTTAGAGAGAGTCGATATAGGCGTGTCAAAACAGGAGACAACTCGGCGGCACAGTGCTTTAATACCACTGCGGGAATGCCATCCGGACCACTGGCCTTATTCACGTCTAGATTTTGTATGCATTTGAGTACCTGTTTCTGGTGAATTTGGACGGCCTCCATCTTGGGGCCGAATGGAGGTAACGTGGGTGGGCTTTTACCTTTGGAATCTAGACGTGAACATTCCGCGAAGAGATTTGCGAACAAGTCTGCCTTCTCTTTTGCGCTGTGGGCCAAAGACCCGTCAGGCCTTTGCAGTGGTGGCAGTGATGGGCGACAGAAGTTCATCTCAACCGACTTGGCAAGGGACCAGAAAGCTTTACTCCCCGTGGGATAGGATGCTAACTTGTCCCCGATACGGCCAATGTGGTCGAAACGAGCGCTTCTGATCACCTTTTTGCAGGACTTGGCAGCAGCATTGTACGCCTGCTTCTTAGCTGGGAGATCCATAGCTTTGCTTTTGCGAGCGCTAGCCCAGGCTTGGTATGCTACATGCTTTCGCTTTTCAGCTAGGAGGCAATCAGCATTAAACCATGGGCGGGCTTTGGACTCCAGGGATACATCAGAGAACGGTATAAAGTATTCCATACCTTGACATATCACACTGGAGACAGCATCAGCACAGCATGATGGATCATCAGAAGTAAAGCAAGCTTGCCGCCAAGGATAAGAGGCGAAAAAGTGACGCATCTCATCCCAATCTGCTGACTTGTACCGCCATACTCGCCTTTTGCCTTTTGGGCTGGTATCGGTTGGCGAGTATTGCGACACAGATTTCACCAGACAGTGGTCGGATGTCCCTAATGGTGGAGATACGGACACCGAGTATCTGTCTGGAGCGGTTGTCAGCAGAAGGTCCAAGCAATACGCAGTATGGTCAACAACGTCAGGAATGCGCGTAGGTTCGTGGATGAGCTGGGAGAGACCATGAGTTACTGCGAACCGATAGGTTTCTCTGCCAGCGTGGTCGGTGTCCTTGAACGGGTACAGCCACTCTCCATGGTGGGCATTAAAGTCCCCAAGGAACACCAACTGCGCAGAGGGATAGCGTCGTTGGACCTTATCTGCAGTATCACTGAGATATTCAATGAGTCGAGTTGTCTCCTGAGCTCCCGTGTGTGATCGGTAAATACTGGCGTATACAATTCGGTCCAGGCCAGTATCTACATAGACCCATAAGACAGAAAAATCCGGAACTTCCAAGTATCGGAGACGCCGACAACAGATCTCGTCTCTGACATACACGCACACGCCCGCATTGGGGTGAAATTTGGTCTCCAGGATATAGCCTGGGTAATGCAGGTATGCCAGATCCGAACGATCACAGATCTGCGTCTCTGTCAGAAAGAATAAGTGCGGTCTCTCTGTCTCAAGGTGGTGGTGGACATCGTGGAGATTTGAGTGCACTCCTCGGATGTTAGAGAAGTGTACTTTTAGGGAGAGGGAGTGCATCCGCTGTCGGCACTTATTTTTCTTTTTGGACTTTTCCATTATGTTGTTGTTAGGGTGAATAGGGGAGAGGAATAGAAGTTGAGTGAAGCGCAACGTTTGGAACCAAGCAACTCGAGTGGTTAGACCCACTGGTGGGGGACTCACATGGAGACCGCGGGGACGCCCAAAACCCCCCGGGGATCGCCATCGGGCCCTCTCCATCCGGTCGCCAACCGGCACGATGGAGCAATCCCGGGATTTTACACAGGCGGTGGGGCAGCCTTTCGCGAATGGCTAGAACGCTAGTTGGGCCCCCTACAACCTGCGGTCGGCCAGCGGTGCACCGTTTCTTTGGATCCCGCTGCCCTCCAGAATGAGCCACCCGGTGCATCATAACCCATCGAGTTCAAACGGCTCTCATACGCTGCGCAATTACTCGGACCTATTCTCCTCCAATGGCTACTCAAGACATCATGCCGGAACGTGACTAGGTCACTTGGCGGCATGGCTTTGTCTTGAGGGTGGTTGCAAGCCACGGTCGAAACCTACCACCTGCAAAATGGTTATCCCGCCATTCATCGGTCGCCAGAGCCTCGTCCGCTGTCCGGCAGGGTGCACCACGGGCAGGTGAGGTTGGCATTTGGAGAGTCTTGATGGTAGGCGACTCCCCCTTACACCCCAAAATTCTATAGTCTAGCCGATTGTGAATAGAATTGTTTCGCTGCAAATTCCGTATTTACTCTTTTAATTGCGATAACAGAAAATGGATTACGCTTTTTCAACATTTTTATATCAATGTGTTTTTGTTTATGTATTTTTAATATACACTGGAGGATGTAAAGTTGTCTTACAGTCAAAAGATCTGTGTCTTTGTATATTTGAGTTGTACTGAAAAATGCATTTTTAAATAGTATTATTTTTAGTAATTTTCTTTGTGCACGTTCGATGCTTATAAATTTAGATTTGGAAGTTCCACCCCAGATGCTTATACAATAAAGTAAGATAGACTGAACTAAGGCTATATAGATATTTCTTATAAGATATTTGTCACAGACATGACGTAATTGTTGGAATATCCAAATCATTTTTCTAGCTCTCGTTGTAACTAACTCTAACTGTGGATACCATGAAAGTTTGTTATCAATAATGACGCCAAGATATTTTATTTGATTTACTTTTTCAAGTTTTGTGCAAGTGCAATCTGTAGACTGAGATATGTCACAGGAATGGGCTTTTATTGAAATATTTGGAGGTGGTTGTGTTGAATTGCGAATTGAAAATGTCATAAATTTGGTTTTTGTTAGGTTAAGGGACAGAGAGTTAATTTTTAACCATTTCAATACAGTATTGAAGCCGACTTCCGCATCTTTGAGAACAGCCCTCCAGCTGTAGCCATGGAATAATAGTGCAGTGTCGTCTGCATAAGAAAATACTTGGCCCTTTGCTAATTTCTTTGCTAATGTACACATCACAAAGTTTTACACGTTGATTTCGATTCAAGAGGTAATCAGTAATTAGTTTTAAAAACATTCCACGTATTCCTATTTTTTGAAGCTTGTGTATGAGTATGGGAACAGAGACAGTGTCAAATGCTTTTTTTAGGTCCAAAAATATGCATAAAGGTTTTTTCCTACTGTCGATAAGCTGAGTGATGTTGTAAGTTAAATCCTGGACAGCATCTTCTGTACTAATTCCTTCTCGAAAGCCGTACTGGGATTTTGAAAGTAAGCTATATGCATTTAGGTATTTTATAAGGCGACGGTTTATAGTTTTCTCTAATATCTTTGAAATTACTGTTAACACAGAAATCGGTGGATAGTTATTGATGTCGTCTCTGTTCCCACCCTTATGCACAGGATGTATGATTGAAAGTTTTAGATCTTGGGGAAAAATTCCTTGTTGAAATGATAGGATACATATTTTTGTGATTATTGGTGAGATAGATGATTGAGCCTTGAAACTTTGTTGTTATATTATCGTAACCGGGGGCTGATTCTAATTTTAGGCTATTAATAGTGTTTTTTATTTCTGAAGCATCAGGTTCTATGATTCCTATGGAGTTTTGCTGAGAGGGAAGTTCTTTGAAATATTCTTTTACCGATTGATTATCGATATGTATATTATTTGCTAAAGACAAACCAACGTTTTTAAAATAATTATTTACGTAATCTGCTGACTGAGTGGGAGTTGGTTTTATGTGTAAGAGATCCATATTAGATTGTTTCTGGTTTTTCGTATTAGTAATGGTTTTTATAGAATCCCAAAGTGACTTGTTATTGGATTTAGAGTTATCTAGCAACTGCCTTTCATATTGGCGTTTTAAGTTTTTAATTAGTTGATTACAATAATTGCGGTACCGCCGATAAGTAATTTTTAAAATAACATTGTCCTCATCAAATCGTAATTTTTTTTGGAGGTTATTTCTATTTTTTATGCATTTTAAAACACCTGTTGTGATCCATGGTTTAATAGTTCTTTTGCTACATGGAATAACGAGCTTTTTTGTGTTTTCATTTACTGAATTTGTTATTAGATTAATAAGCTGACTAGTCAACCTATTGGGGTCTTCAATTGATAGCAAAAGAGGATCTAATCTGTTATTTAGTGTTTCTAACGCTTTGTCGTAGTTTGTGGTTGTTTTATACTTATGTGCTGAATATTTTATTTTCTCCGCGTTAAACAAATTGATCAAAGTCATTTTATGATCAGTGATTGTAGTGTCGAGAACAAATATCGATGCAGATGACAGATGTTTCGCTCGAGCATCATAGAAACGTGGATGATTGTTTGCAATTAATTGAACAATGATATGGGACCCAATTCATGAAGACCACTAAAAAGAATAAGAAGTTTGATGCATGGTCTCGTATATCTCAAGACTTGGGCAAGGATGTAGAGATATTATTCGTTTATTGGCTTCATATCGACGAAAGTAGTAGGAGTATAAATCTAAGGGCAAGGATAAAGGTAATATTAACTAATTTCATTGTTAATTTTATTTATTTTATAAATAAAGTTATATAATTAAAATATATAAATATTTTTTTTATTTCACAGGAAAACTTACAGCTAGGATTTATTGTGAATACGCTTTTGCATATGCGATAGCCAAATAAAGTTAAAATTACACTTATAGAAGTATATCTATGTATAAATAACTATCTATTATTATAGCTGCATCACAAGTGTATGGGAGTAGATGGTTCGCATATAATAATATCAAATTTTTGGATGGCCGTAACCAACCGTAGAACGTGGAATACGGTACGATTTCAATTCATATTCTTTGACTTATTTTATGACTGTAATTGTTATTGTTATAATGATAAATGCGGACAGTATTGATAGTTACCGGAAAGTATCGATAATTACTGGCTAGTACTGTTTATCAGTCATCACACTAAGCGTAACATAGACGCTGGTAACTTCTAGTACAACATAACTACACGCGCTGATCGCAAGACGATACAATAAGTTTTAAGCGTATTTTGCTGCCATTCATCCTTCCTTAATACAGTAATCTGCAATTTCATCTGTTAATTTCTTGACATCAGCTGCTGATCGTCTTGGAATTTGCCTGATGGGCAAAATAGAACTAAAAGGAGTTTCTTCTTGCATATCATTCAATATTTTAAGATCATAATCGGCATTGTAAGAACGTAAATAATTATGTAGAGAAACAGTAGTCAATTCAATTTATCTCAGCTTTTTTGGGTTCTAGAAGCATTGGTTTCCTTAATACTCGAAACACTGCACATATTATGCCAAAAGCTTTTCAACGTTTTGCCGAGCCCTGGTTAATCTAAAATAATTAAAAATTCTCTCTTTAGAACCAATGCCATGGTTTCCGCGGTAGGGTAGCATAACGTTTTCGTGTAGGGCAAAACCACTATCACCACAAAAAATATGGTAGGTATATTTATTTGACGGTTCGGAAAGGTTTCCGGTGGTGGTAAATTCAAAGAACTATTTTGGATCATTTCCCGTAATTTGCTTTTAAAAAAATCCACCATCTGATATTCTACCCTAGCTCCCGATGTCAACAAATAAGAAATTACAATAACCGTCAACTAAGCAAAAATAACTTCAACAATACTGAAGAATTATTTATAGTTATAACAATCAGTTCCACTATTAATTGGACATTGCAGAACTAAGCGCTTCCCATCAATGGCTCCAACACAGTGTGGCAGGTTCCATGTCTCTTGAAAGGTTTTGCTGATTTTAAGCCAATCATCGGTTTCTTAGGCAGCTGAAAAATAAATAATAATTAACATACAATCTTTTTACAGGAAGAGAAATTGAGTAATAATCCGGGAGAGGAATTGAGTAACAATGCGGACGGGGTCCAAAAACGTCTGTTTCACCTAAAAAAATCCCGCAGATTCAATCGAGAGGAAAACGAGTTAATTAATAGGGCTGTTGTTGTATTAAAAATGTAAATAACAGTCTTGAAGCACTAACAGAGTTAATCGTAGTTATCGTAAACAATTTTGATAAAAACACTTACGGATTTTTTGGCTTCGAAGATGGTCAGTTATAGTGCTCAAACGGACATGGCAATGCAGCATGCAATCTTTGAAATGATTATGAATATTCATATTCTCAAGTAACTTATCCCACTGGTTACAACACAAGTTATTCATCCAATCAATATTTACCAACAACCAAAATCAATAACCACCATCACCGTCGACCTCTGTTACTAATCTCAATCAGCCTCTATCCTTTGTTACACAAGATATTCAATCCACTGTATCTGATGCCTTTGAAGATCTTGTTGATTATGTACACATGGCAACAGAATCATGTTGACCATCTTCTAATGTCGCATCGATACTCACACCACGAAATATCTAAACCACATGAGCACTATGGCAATCTGATTACGCACACAAGCACACAGTGTGAATCCCTCACTTATTATCGGTTAAACTGGTTCTAGCTACTCTCAACGACGACGTGCGCATCTAATAATGTATAGTCGTGTTGCCGGATTGTTTGCTGTTTTGCATTCGTTCGTTAGACTTATTATAGTCGTATCACAATTCTGTGCTCAAGTGAAGCCGAAAATGAATTATCATTTAACAACGCTGCAGAGAGCTGAAATCGTTTAGTTTTATCAAAATGTTTCCATTAGGAAAATTGCACGTCGATTGATGATATCTGTAAGTAAATTTACGCTAAGTATTATCCTGTGACTAAGATTGAACGAAATTTTTATTTCTTAGTTGATAATTTTATTTACAGAGAAAGACGATGCAACTATGGGTTCGTCGTTATGAGGAATCTGGGGATATAGAACCTTGTAGGCCTGGACGGAATCCTATAACCTATACTGATGCATCGGAGAGACACTGCGATATTGTGGCCAGAGAATATAGAGGAACTAGGTTTTTCAACTTGGGAGATGATGAGAGGATCTGACTTGTGCTGGAATCTAGTTGACAGTATCAGCGGCCTTATTGTCTAACTTCAACACCTATCGCGATCCATTTCGAAGGTATAGTGGTTGCGATAGTGATTAACAGATTTGTCTAATTTCTACGATCGCATTCGCTCTGGGATTTATGCTGTATTGAATGATACGAGTGATATTGAATGCCATAGAGCATTATCTGCGTTTTGTTGCTTTGATTTTTTCTAAGTCATTGGTTTATTTTTAATAAATATAAACAATTATTTTATGACTAAAATTATGATATTTTTTATATAATCATTCATTCAAAAAGCGTCTCGATCGCTTTCGCCATCATGTGTGAATATATCTGTAGCGTGAAGTAAGTTTATATGCTTCAACTGTCAAATTCAAAGGGATCCTGATAGGTGTTGAAGTTACACAATAAGGCCGCTGATCTCGGTTGCAGCAGGTCATAGATACCGAAGGCGCATAAATTAGTTTATAATAAAAAAAAGTTTCGTAATAATAGGTCTTTACCTATGAAACTGCCGTTTGCCCGTACTGGCCATTCAAAATATTTTTTTTTTGACTGATAATTCTAATTTCAAATTAATATTATTTGACAAACATGGAATTCTTTTTCTAAAATCGTCATTTGTTTAATAGTTAGTGTTTTGTTTTCAACGCATTCGAACATTTTTCGTCATCATGGATAAGTTGAAAATTCGAGTAATTATGGAGTATGAGTACCGTCGTGGCAGCAAAGCGGCACAAGCGGCACGCAACATCAACGAAGTTTACGGAGCGAACACTACAAACGAACGCACCACCCGTTATTGGTTTACCCGCTTCCGTTCTGGAAATTTTGACCTGAAAAACGAACCCCGTGGTCGTCCGAAAACTTTGGTCGACAATGACGAATTAAAGGCAATTGTGGAAGCTGATGAAACTCAATCCACGGCTGAATTAGCACCAGCTTTCGACGTTAGCATCAAAACAATATTGGTCCATTTGCGTCAAATTGGCAAGGTAAAAAAGCTTGACAAATGGGTACCCCACGAACTCAATGACCGCCAGCGCGAAGTACGCGTGGAGACGTGGCTTGCACTGCTCAGCAGGCATACAAAAGAAGGAATTCTGAACCGCATTGTTACTTGTGACGAGAAATGGATCCTGTTTGACAATCGTAAGCGCTCAGCAAGTTGGTTGGACCCTGGTTCAGCACCCAAACAATGCCCTAAACGAAAACTTACCCCTAGAAAAGTGATGGTCACTGTTTGGTGGTCTAACGCGGGTGTAATTCATCACAGCTTCTTGCCAAACGGGACAAGCATTACTGCAGATGTGTACTGTGAAGAACTGAACACAATGATGGAGAAGCTCGCACGTCTCCAACCAGCTTTGGTCAATCGTTCGGCTCCACTGCTCCTGCACGACAACGCGCGACCTCATACTGCACAGCAGACGGTCTCCAAGCTACAAGAGTTGGGGTTGGAAGTTCTCCGTCATCCGCCGTACTTACCAGACCTTGCGCCTACATACTTCTACTTTTTCCAGAATTTGGATAACTTCTTGGCGGGAAAAAAATTCAATACCCGAGAGGCAGTACAAAATGCCTTTAAAGAATTTGTTGCCTCCCGTCCAGCTGATTTCTTCAAGAAAGGCATCAATAAGCTACCAATGCGTTGGCAAAGATGCATTGATTGCATGGGTGATTATTTTGATTAATAGAAATAAAAAATATATAAAAAAATTACGCTTCATTTATTTCGTGAAAAACGGCAATTTCATAGGTAAAGACCTAATAGTTGTGTTTTAAAAAGAAGGTAATCCATGAGTGAATGATGTTATTGTCATTTAGCTTAGAAACAAATAATATTTATAGTAAGAGTTATAGCTAATTACATGTTGATTCATGTCTACAATGGATTTACTACTTCAATGATATAATAAGGTCATACGCCAAGTGACGACAAATTATAATGAAAACTGTCATTCAAATCTTTCAATTAACAACTAAATAACTAAACTATGATTGTTTTTTAAATGTTCTCAGCGTCTAGTCCAAATAAGTAATGTTATATTTTTATTTGTTTTCTAGTCGGAAGCAGCATGTTGTAATATGCACAAAATAAATAATTATCTGAAAAAGTGTGTGTTGTTTTTACTTATAGTTCTTAGCTACACCTTATTGTATGATTTTATAATACTAAAATTAATTTATTGATTATTTGGAATAAAAAAATAAAATTATAAAATATTTCTTTAATTTAATAAACATTATTAGGTTTATTCATGAATATATCTTTAATCAATTTTGAAAGAAAAAAATTTATTAAAGTTATATACATAAATATTACTACTTACAATTTTATAAAAAATATAATAAAAAAGATATATTATAGAAATAGAAGATCAACTACCAGATTAATCTTAATTAATCTAATTTCCGGTATTAAATTTATTAATTCTTTATTAATAAATATTCTTCGAGCATCTATAAAAATAGAAAAAAATAAAAAACGGGCACAACTTCCGAGATTCGAACTCAGGCCGCCCGAAGCATGGGTAGCGCGCAAGTGAATCTGCACATTATACGGCTGAGCCACGCTCGGGGAAATTAACGATCTGTATTCCCGTATAGTAGCATTATTTTTTGTTCTGAACGGATTCGATCGCCGATAGTTAGAATTTATTTTGCAAACAACATAATCGCTCTGGACCGGTTGTGTTAATTGTTTGAGACTTTAGTAGTGTGAGTGCGGTTGAGCGCGCGGTGCGTGCGGGGGTATTCGGCCGACGACTGGGTGGTATAGATGTATCTGGCACCGACTGTACAAGTTATTGGGGATTTTTTAAACCATATTTCGCTTCAAATGAAACAAAATACCTTTACGTAGTCTTAATTCATCACACAGCGCTGTAAAGAATTCTGGAATAATCTTGCTTACTACTTGTTTGGACATTTTAAACGTGAACGATTACTGGTGAATGATTCGTCACTTGCCAAAAAACGCAGCATCACCGCCAACCTTTGTTGAATGGATATAGCCATTTGAAATCTGGTATTTTGTTTTCGATGTGCGGTTCAATTAAACGTAGTAAAGGAGAATGCTCATTTTGTATGGGGAAAGAACCCAAGCCCGGGGCAAACGAAACTTAATGCAAATAGTAGGTATAAATGAGTAATAAAATATGCCACAAGGGGCATCGCCGTAGAGGTCTTTGAAGAAAAAAGAAACTATCAAACTCCGATAGGAATAAAAATTGATTTTATATAGTTTAAGTTTATTTTACATAAAACTTTGTGGATTTGCCTAAATAAATGAATGTTTGACTGCCTGAATGATTAAGTGAAATAAGTCATTGACTATGGCATGCTGTTTCAAACTCAAGAGGTTAGGTTCAGCACCTAAACGGTAAAGATATCAGCGTTTCTATAAATCCTCAGTAAACATGAAGATCAAGCTCTTTATTAATAGCTAACTGATAGAATTTATTCACTAACAGAATGGTTTTCTAAATCACTAATATCGTGGTCATACTAAATAAAACAATTACATTATCATTTAGGTATTTAAAAATATTTATTATGTCAAGTTCAAATATTATTTAAATCTACTATGACATGGTCCAGGTAAGGAGTGGGATGGGCACAGATTGGCTGATGTCTAGCCCATCCCAAATAATAAAGAATGCTCATGACATGAGCACACGTACAGTAAGACCCCGTTATGCCATGTCGTCCATTTTCATTTTTGTATGAAATATATGTTTTGCATTATTTGCTTCGTACATGCCGAGATTGGATGCGACACCTCAGAAGTTCACAGAGCTCGCCGTTTATATTAACACCCAAGTCGGTTGGTATGCTTCAATTTCATAGACTCTTGTCCGCTTGATGTGCTCACTGCAGTAAAATGCAGTTATTTTAAGGTGGTATGTTCCAACTGCAAAAAGAATCATATCCTCTTGACTTAACACAGGAAATGTGTCCAGTAATGGCTCGTTATCTTGTATGCGTGAAAAAAGGACCCTTTGTCCATTAAGGCGGTGCTGCAAAACGTACTCGCTTAGTGTGTTTTGTTCTGGTACAGTATTGATTATTTAAATGAATTCATTCGTGTATCTACTGTCTTCGTACGTTTCTTGAAAACAGTTTATTATTGCAGCTGCTATCCGGAAATCATGGATAGTAGTTGGTAAGCTGCGATTAAGGACTCTGTGGCGGAATATTTTAAAACCGCGTTTAAAGCGACCGTTGACTGCTGCAACGACCCATCTACAAAGTGTTACGCGGTGAGATTTTTTCGCATGTAAAGATAAAGACTCCAAAAGTGGAAACAGTCTCTGAACCCCCTATTTAAAATAAATACGTCGCCTTCCTCTAGAAAGTAGTTGATAGGGGCTTCTTCCATTGGACCGCCATTATTTTATAATATTCGTTGCATTATGGTCGCATCTGAAGTCGAGGCATCATATGGCCCTGCCACGTCTAAAATGTATCCATCTCCACAGACGATAAGAAATGGTTTTGTTAGGTTTTGATTCTTGTGTACGGTATAACTTTATCTTTGGAAATAGAAGTTCGTACTTTTTTGTATAAAAATATAAGTTCCATCGCATATTAGTATGGCTTTGTCGTTACCAAAAATATGTTTTGGCAGTACTCTGTTTCTATCTATAACTTCTCTTCGAGTAATATGATCTAAACCGAGGTGCACGAGAACAGTCATTAATCAAACACTCCCTTGTATTATGCAGTTTTCTATCAATTGTTTGCCGCGACTTCGAAAAAACCGTATTCAAACGTATGCTTTGCTCACCAGTCTTTATTTTAGTAAGATATATTGCTAAATCTGTTCTTGGTGTATTAGAAATTCAGCTCAAACTCGGAACTTCGTTTAGTAGTTGGTCGAATTGATTATGATTTAAGCCAACCATTCGTATTTTCGAAATCTAGAAGGGTCATTTGTTCTAAACTTTGGACGTACATGTTTCTCATGTGAAGAAAATAATCTGGATTGAAGTTAAAAAGATGCCTTACATTATCAGCAATATCAGGAATTTGTAAGTTTATCAAATGGTTTTGACATATTTTTGCTAGAGTAGGTATGAACAAGTCGTAGTAACTCACAAGGTACACCTTTACACTGTTTGGAACTTGTCGCAGTTGCAAGTTATTGCAATTCAATCATGTAAAGCCGACTTGTATTTGCTACCCTGCTTCACCCTGGGACAGGAAACACGTGTTCAGCTGCGATGGCAGCAGCTTGAGGAGCAACAGGTAATGCTTGATCACGATTTATTTCTTGATTAATTCTATGCCAACAGGGGTTCCTGTCTAATCCTATCAAACGCCACCTGTAAAGATTAACCATATATTGTGTTAATTATCACTAGCATTGAGATTTTATTAATTGCTTGTTATGTGACACAAATTATTAAAACTATCTGTAGGTATCTTTGCTGAATAAAATAAGGGTTTAACTAACTAGCTAATAGTGAAATACTGTCAATTCATTTGTTTACCATAATAAAGTACGATTCTTCAAAATATTAAAATAAAATCTTAAGGTGGCTGTAAATCTCAATGGCTGTAAAACAATGAGCTCAACGTAATGTCGATGATATTTGAAAAAACGTTGTGATAGAAGAACGTTTAAAAAAAAACAATTTCTTCTTTATATACCTACATATTTTGATTGTTGTCAAAACATTGCATGCTGTTGTCCCCTATAATTGAGTCTACGACTTGGAATACTTAGTCAAGATCTCGGGAGCGGGAAATATGTTTTTAAAAACTAAATTTAATATAAAAAATGCTTTTAATGAGACATTTACCTAGTCAGAGTTGAATAACTAACATGAATGAATCTTAAAGCTAGATCTTACTGTAGCTTAACTAATGCTTATATCTTAACTCGCGGACCGCAGCCGCTACGTTAGCATTTTCATGCGAAACAGATATCAAACGACCCGGTAGCCGTTGCATATCTCCTCCCTCATCAAGTGCGAAATTATCGGGTTCCACTGAGATTACAGTACATAAAGTTACAATGAGTGCTTTAATACAATGGAGGTATTAACTATGTAACCAGCACCATTATCCCCTTATGATTTATCAACACATCTTCAGTGAGTAGATGACACAGTATGGCTTAAAAGTAATTAAGTAATAAACAAGTAATTAAGTAATTAAAAAAGCCTAGTTTAACAGTAATACGAAATACAAATAACAAATAAATACAAATAATGACGCTTTATTTTATCGTTTTATGAAAGTGCAGTGTTTGATACAAAATAAGCTTTAAATTATTAAAACGAACATAATGTCTAGTCTTGACGAAATACATGTATATTAATTTACGTAAATTATAAATTTTGAATTCATTTTTGTGACTAATATAAAATTATTATCAACAAAAATATAGGTTACTTGACTTAAGAGTTTGTGATGCAATCATACAAGCAATTTTTGCATTGGTTTTTAGTTAAATGGAAAGTCGAGCTTGCTAAACATTTCATAATGGATTTTCATGACCTTGTTGATAGGAGCACGTTCACCAGCATTGTGCGGCAAAATTTTGGCATAAATACAGGATGTTTGTAAGTTTCTCGAAGGCGTTGTGATTAACTAGTAGTTGGTAACAAATTTCATTGGCCAAATCAATACAATTGAAATGGTTATGACAGATATTATATAGAACCATTTGATCCAATATTATTCTTCGATTAAGCAAAGATATTAGTGAAAACTTATTAAGAGATACGTCATATGATAATTTACAATGAAAATATTTGTAACAAATTGTGCGTAATGTTTTTTGTACAGATTCAATATGTATGTTGTATTTAATATAAAAAGGGCTCCAAACTACTGATCCGTATTCCAATTGACTTCTGATAAGCGTTGTAAACAAATAAACAAGTGTATGTGGTCGTCTGAACTGAGTTGCTGTTCTTATAACGAAGCCGTACATTTGATATGCTTTACCCAGGATGAAGTCAACGTTAACATCGAAATGCAGCTTGGAGTCTAAGAATATACCAAGGTCTTTTATGCAATCCACTTTTTTGAGGCAAGAATTATTAATTAGGTAGTACGAGTAAACTATTTTTTTAAGGTTCTTTGTAAAAATTATAGATTTACCTTTTGGTAAGCTTAACTGCAGTTTATTGACTGTGCAGTAGTAACATAAGCAATCTAAGTCCTGTTGCATTTTAATACAGTCACCTAAAGTTTTTATTGCTTTATAGACTTTAAGATCGTCAGCATATAGGAGAAATTTACTATTTTTAAAACAGGTGTTTCTATCATTTATGTACAGAGTAAAAAGAAGTGGTCCAAGAATGGATCCTTGTGGTACGTCTGAAGACATAGTTATCTCATTAGATGCGTATCCATTAATAGCAACCTTTTGAGCTCTATTAGTTACATAGGAAGCAAACCAACGTAACAAATTCCCACGTATACCGTTGTAAGCTATTTTACGGAGCAAGATAGTATGGTCTACCTTATCGAAGGCCTTGCAAAAATCTGTGTACACGGCATCTGCCTGAATCCTATTATCCATGTTAGAAAAGATGCAATATGTAAAAACTAAAAGATTTGATATCGTTGAGCGCTTATTTACAAATCCGTGTTGTTCTCGTAAAATGAGGCTAAATAGGGATGGATAAATAACTTCATGTACCAGCCTTTCCAAGACCTTCGACAGTGTGGAGAGTATAGCGATAGGTCTGTAATTTGTGACGTCACTACACGTACTGTTCCTTCTCGCAAACTTTGGTTATGTAGGATAGTGAGAGGCTTAGCTATAGTTTTTGAAGTATGTTTGAGAAAGAAAGGACTTATTCCATCAGGGCCAGCTCCTTTTGTAATATCCAGTGTGCTTAAGTGTTTTTCAACGCAAACTCTAGGAATTGTGATATCACAAATCACAGACTTCATTTGAGGGTTTAAAGAACCGGAAGTATGGGAAGCATCTAGACCTTAAAAACTACATTGCTCGTATACGGAGCTGAAAAAGTCCCTACTGTCAGACTCCAAATTATTATAGGTCATTGAACTAGGTATTCCAGTTTTATCTTTTCGGCTACTAACGCATGACCAAAAAAGCTTAACATCTTTTCTTATGCCGTCTTCAATAGAATGGATATATCTATTAAAACACTCCTTACTTTGGGTTTTGAATCTTTGACGATACATCGAGAACATTTCATAGTCAGATACGTTCCCAGAATGCTTCCATTGAACTCAGGCTTTGTCTTTACTCTTGTATATATGAATAAGTGAACGAGAAACCCAAACCGGATAGTCGTTAGGTTTAAATTGATGGATTCTCCTTACTATTTGATATAATTTTCAAAAAATATTTGAGCGGTAGTTTCAATACTACCAACGCGCAGTGTATCAACGTGCGTTCCCATTGAGTGTCCACGTTGGAATTTTGAGGTTTCGAATGTGTCAGCCTTTAGTAAAAGTTCTCAAACAATTGTAAATTCAACCACTAATTTGTAAAAGTTGACACTCAAAAGTTACATTCGGTTAAATGTGGACCCTCAGTCGTGAGCTACAGGTATCCATATTTAATAATCCACTTAAAATTTACAACTGCTGTAAATGGCTACTCTTAGTAAAAGATTTGTAAAATTATTTTTATTGAATGTCACTCCATCCCGTTAAATCAATAAGAAGACGTAGCATGCCGAAGGTGGGCCCTCAATTGAGCGCGATAAGATTACGTTAAGCGAGGACAACAATAAAATTTAAAATATAGGTACGACTGAGAGTTAGTTAAAAGAAATTGAACCATTGTGAATTCAATCTTTAGTTTGTAAAAGAAGCCATTCAAAAGTTTCAATCGATTAAAGGCGGTCCCTCAATTGAAACGTTTGTCATAAAAATAAATCAATATACGTAACATTTGGTAGTTAAATAGATAATTGCTATAGTCTAGTCTTTAGTAATTTTTTTTACTAACTATTGCTTCAGTATAAGGGACATTTTCACAAAAAGTGTACAAAGCGTTTTTGGGCTGTCCTCATAGTTTTTATTCATATATTTTTGATCTTATGTAAAAAATAATACGTAATACATAATCTATTGTTCATATTCTCCCTAATTTTATATAATTTGACCAGTTTTTTACGGTGAAAATCCTTTTTTTTTCAATTTAAAACCTATATGGTAGTAAATTTTGCTCTGTCCTAGGTCAATTCGACAAATTAAATGTAATGAAATTTCGGCTTTTGTTAAAAAATATACGTCCGTGTTGACTTACCCAGAAAGATAGTATTTTTAAATTTGTTAAATTAAATTACATTTAATATTATTATTTAAATCAACAAAACAACACAGAGGTACGAAAATTTCATTCTGAAACCACTTTTAATAATACTTGTCGACAGAATTTCTACTAAAAGACTTTTTTATTGCGTTTGGCAACATTACTTTTAGTCTTTAAAACTGTCATTTCACTATGATCGGTCCTTTTGCGCCAATGAGAGACAAGAACAAACGTGCCAGTGCCGACGGTTCAATTTTGATTGTTACAAAAAGATTGTCATCGTGTTATTTCATTATATTTAATTTTAGTATAATGTTCCTTGATAGTTTAAATACATGAAAAGTTCCCTATTCCAGTATTGTTTAAACGAAAAAAAATATTATTGTTTTATCCAAGGAGTAACGTAATGGATATTAAAAATGTTTTTTTGACTGCTAATTACAATTTATTGTACTTTTGTTATTTTTAATTACTGTTTGTAATTAGAATCAACTAAATAACACTACTTAAAACCAGTCTTGATTTGTATTATCTTAGTTTCAGGATGATGCCAAATAATACTTCGTGGATGTACGAAAAGGGGTTTATTCTCTATTACAATAATAAGTATGTTTAAATCTTGGTTCAGTATTTAGGATTACTCGGGATTTATAATTAAAGTCGGCAAAACAAAACTTGCGTGCGTTATGAAAAAAACAATAATGAAACATAGACAAATCAATCACTCATTAATTCGACAAAACGCTTGCCAGAACAGTAGACAATGATCCACAAACAAATCAATCATTCAATAAACAGAAGGTTGCCAGTAATATAATATGCAATAAAGTCAGTATTAATATTGCGGGGCTATGCAGGATTTGTTAACACTCAGCCGTCCTGATGCAGAGGCAGCGTCCCGCGCCACTCATCCTTTTCTCTAGTGTTGTCCCAGTTCTGTAAATTAGAGAAAATAATGCAGCAGTATTATGATTTTTTTTAAACAAATTGTGTGGTAATTAATATAATAATTCATTTCATATGTTTAATATAAAACATAAAGGCTTTTGCTGTTACACAAAACTAATATGCACAGATACACCTAGGAGTATAGATTACAAGGTGACACAGACCATGCAGCATTACCTATGTACGTGGATCACACAGCATTTTATAAAGTTCACACAGTAATTCATGTAAAATACACAGATCACACAGCAGTGTAAGTACACATTCAATATCATAGGATTTTATAGGGTCACACAGATCACACTATTATTTCTGTACATTACACAGATCACACAGCAGTGTATATGCACATTAAATCACAAATAATTTTGCAGTGTCACACAGATCCACAGTTATCTCTAAAAATTACACAGATCACACAGCAGTGTATATGTTCATTAAATCACACATAATTTTGCAGGGTCACACAGATCACACAGTTATCTCTGAAAATTACACAGATCACACAGCAGTGTATATGTGCATTAAATCACATATAATTTTGCAGGGTCACACAGATCACACAGTTATATCTGAAAATACACAGATCATACAGCAGTGTACATGCACATTAAATCAAATAGAATTTTGCAGTGTCACACAAATCACACAGTTATCTCTGAAAATTACACAGATCACACAGCAGTGTATGTGTTCATTAAATCCCCCTTAAATAGCATGCAATTTTGTGGGGTCACACAGTATATTCAATTTTGTGGATTAAAAAAAGGTTTTGATATTGCTATATCGGCCTGTATAACAGGTATTTGTAGCATACATTACTGCATTTGTAGCATGTATCATTGCTTTTCGGTATTTCACATATTAATTAGTTGATTATTCTGTAGTGTAATAAAAAATGATCCATTTTATTCGAGTTTAATTACTATCTGTTTAAACAACATTCATTACAACAGTAATAGGCTTAATTATAAGGACATCATTTGATCTACCATTTATAATTACAAGTAAGTGAGTAAATCGTATATATTTATGTACACAAGTCACAAAATCGTAAATTAAAATTAAATGTAGGCGTTATTATAATTAACTTTCCAAAAGATCTATCAAATCGTCCCGATCAATATCCTTATCACTGCTGGAGCAATCATACTCTGACATGGTGGATTTATATGGTCTAAGATTTTCTCCTGGTACTACCGCGTCAAACCTTTTATGCCCTTAATAGTCGTGATAGTATAACGATCTAATGAATGATCCGCTTTAACAACTTTATAAGGACCTGTATATAAACCCGTTAGCTTCTTTGTTACCCGAGCGGTACTATCTGTTGTAATACCACCTTTCCATATTACAAATTGTCCTATAATGTATTTAGTGCATTTTTTGTGTTTTCGGTCGTACCTATTCTTCATTTGTGTCATGTTTTTGTCAATACGTGATTTAGCAGTGTTTCTTCGCGACTCCCAATTGTTCCTGGGCGTTATTAGTGTTATCTTCCTCATATCTTACGTAAGCAAGTAAACGGGAATTATTATGACTGAACATAAGGCTGCACGGTGAGAACCCAGTAGTGGCATTTATTTTGTGTTGTTGATTCCCCATACTACAGGGTGTTTGGTGCAGGGTTAGCCAAACCCTATGGGTGTGTAGGTGGTACTAATTGTAAAATACAAATACGAATTATACATAAAAATAACTTACGCTGTACTAACAATTTAACTCTGCTCTTTTTAATTCACACATTATTACTAAGAAGAGAGTAGCTTAGGGTGTGTATAAAAATTTGTTCATTTGAAGGAATTTCGTCAAATTTATAGCGTAAGTCGTCGTAACAGCGTATGCTCTCATTAAAGAAGTAGTGACATCTGTAATGGCCGAGGTCACCGGTGCTATCTCCGGGAATAAATTCAGTAGCACCAACTAATTTGTAAAAATTTTGTTTGACCTTGTTTGTCCGAGGTATTTCCCTAATAGTAGCTTTAGGTGTGTTATTTAAATCGAACGATATAAGATCAGTAAGCGCATATTCATATGTGACTTGGTTTTTACATAGTGTACACTGTTTCTTTTCGTCACTAATTAAAATGGCTTCTTCCAAAACACTAATGCCAAAAACTTGAATAAGGTCAGTGTTCAAACTAATAAACGTATACCTTTTTAAAATGTTTCCTGTTTGACATAATGTATTGCTGCAAGTTTTTGAGAAATCAATACTAAAAAGCATATTATTTAAGACCTCTTCGAAAATGGTAGTTACATTACATTCGCAACTGTAAATAACGGTGTCTCGGATCTCATTAATTTTATTACAAGTTTGGGAAATTATGCGTGCCCTAAGCATGTTAATATCATCCATTTTGCATTTATTATCATTTAATTGTTTTATATACATTGATATTTTAGAAATTAAATTGTTATTACCATTTGCCATTTTAAATCGAAAATTGTCATTTTTCTCATAAGTTTCACTCAAGAGGTACATTACCGCATCAAAAGCACAAGTATTATGGACTCTAATATTATTTCTTCCAACGTTTCCGTTCTTAATAAATTAAAAAAAATTTTTATACGCTACTTGATTTTTTTGCCTACGCCTTTCCAGTTTTCGAAATGTATTATAACAGCTTTTGAAAATGTATAATTATCAGCCAACTTCGGCATTTTTACTTTTTTCAGTCGTGACTGCTTATTTAATATTTTTCGTTTTAGAGGACGTGATTTAGTACATGTTATTTTATTTTGTATATCTTGATTAAGATCACATGAAGCCGTTTTAATTTCCCCATCCAAATAATTTAAGTGCAGTTTTAGGAACTCATCAACTCTATAGCGTTCGATATTTGTCTTAAAAATAAGGTGATTCAAAGTTTTGAAGTATGACTCTATTCCAGAAGAAGACGGCGATTTATTTTCTGAATTAAAAGTAGTACAAAGCAAATTAGACCACAAGGGTAGTTTAAACAATAACCTTTTAAAAGTGGGAAGAAACACTGGAAAATAATACAAATTACTATTTTTGAAAAATATTTTGTTTGGTTTTTTAATTTTATGGTATCCACTAGTTTGTCGAACCAAGACATAAACCTAAACTCGTCAGTGAAATCATAACTCGAATCACCAGGTATTGGATCTGGAATTTCGCTACAATCACTCACTGGCTTAATATCGGGTAGATGAATATTTATAAACATTTCATAAAGTCTAACTTTAGCAGCCTCACAATCGCTGTTGTTGTAGTGAATATAATTTTCTTGTCCGAGACACACTTCAATAATATCATATCTAACTATTTAAAAGTTTTCAGTTTTTTTTATGAGCATAATGCATTTGATATAAAAATACTTAATGTCGTCATTTACATCATTTTTAAAACAATTAAGGTTATGTAGCGTTTTAACCAAATGACTTTTGTGTAGCCTAATAAATGTATTTGGTATGTCGGAAACTTGTTGTTCTAAAACGGAAAACATTTTTCTAATATAAGTTTTGGTTGAATGTATAATATTAAAAGCCTGAATACAGGCCGAAATTAACGCTGATGAATCGTCTGTTATGATTTCAAGGGGAAAACTATCAACGGTACTCAAACATTTTTCCAACCATGTCCAAATTGTCCGTTGACTATGGGAATCTGTAATTACTTGGAAAATAGGTAATTTTAGAAAAAAGAATCTGTTGCGTCTATTGTTATAGTGACTCTTTCATGTTGTTTAAGATAATTATTATAATATTCAATTTGATCATTTGTCCAATAATATAAATGAAATTTTAGATAAACAGAAATATATCGGATCGTATCATTTGACTTGATCAAAGCAGCGCAACGATATGATTGGATTTACATCGCGCATCTGCCCTATCCTAGCTTCGTGTTTTTTTTTTACCAGAATTAAATTCAGAAGAAAATAATTGGAAAGCCAAATTCTGGTGAACCAGTACAGCAGGATTGTGAAGTAATAATTTGCTTATATGTTGGCGTCTACATGGCGTCAACTTAGGTTTTTTTTTTGGATTATGTATATGAGATTTTTTTAAATTGTTTACATACGCATTGGATAAAATTATGTGTTATTTTTTTGCAGTTTTAATTTTGATTAAAGCTCAAAGATCAAAAAAATCGTCTTTAATATTTTCCATTTTTAAAGTCCACGTGCAAGGTAATTTTGAATTAACCCATTTTTTTTTCATTACATTGCTCCATTTGTATTTAGCTAAGGTTTTATACCGTCGGTACATACAAGTACCAGGCCTTTTTTTATAAGAATACAAAGGTTGAATTTTTTTCCATTCGTTTATATCCAAATCAAATGAGAAAGGTTTTTCTCGATCACCCAATGTAAATATGCCTTCATTTGTACTTGAAATTGGCTCAGAATCATCAGAACTCGAAGATGTTTTAATTTTGGGCGCATCTTCATCGACGTTTGTTTTGAAAATTTTATCTCGGTGACGGTGAAATTTTATCTAATACAAAGCCATTGGCGCCATTTTGTAATCAAGTTCTTTTGACAAATGTGTAAAAATTGGATCATTATAACGAATTGATCGATTCTCTAAATCCTTAGCGTATTTGTGAAATAACGCTGTTTGTTCTTCATAACTCACTTTTGGTTTTCGACCCATAGCAAATGTACTGCAAAGGAACGTTATTATGAAAAACCAGTAACTAAAGTAAGGAACAAACTATCACAAAATGTAGACGTCCATTAATAGACACACTTAGAAAAATCTAGGTAAAACAACCGAATATTATAATTTGTTATAACTTACATGATCAACAGGAAAATTATCAACAAATTTACTGTAAGTGTATTAAAAGGTTTTTGAATAGGACGCTCGAACTTTGACAGCGCATAGCGGCCATCCTGGTAAAGCGGTAGAATTTGGCATGAATACATATTTAGTCTAGACATTTCACTATGGAATGCTTCACATTATTTACAAAATATTTTTTGTAAATAATGTGAACAAACAGTATGTAATAAATACATACTTAAAATAATAATTATTTTTATTTACTTATCCTACAAACTTTTAATTTGTGGTCACCTCGACCGTAGTTTTTCTTCGCAGGAGTTAATTTATTATTTAAAGAAAAACGGTACATCTGTTTACACTGTTCGCTGAAGCAATAGTAAAAAAAATTTTCTAAAGACTAGACTATAGCAATTGTCTATTTAACTACCAAATGTTAGGTATATTGATTTATTTTTATGACAAACGTTTTAATTGAGGGACCACCTTTAATCGATTGAAACTTTTGAATGGCTTCTTTTACAAACTAAAGATTGAATTTACAATGGTTCAAGTTCTTTTACAAACTAAAGATTGAATTTACAATGGTTCAAGTTCTTTTACTAACTCTCAGTCGTACCTATATTATAATTTTATTGTTGTCCTCGCTTAACGTAAACTTATCGCGCTCAATTGAAGGCCCACCTTCGGCAAGCTACGTCTTCTTATTGAATTAACGGGATGGTGTGACAGTCAATAAAAATAATTTTACAAATCTTTTACTAAGAGTAGCCATTTACAGCAGTTGTAAATTTTAAGTGGATTATTAAATGTGGATACCTGTAGCTCACGACTGAGGGTCCACATTTAACCGAATGTAACTTTTGAGTGTCAACTTTTACAAATTAGTGGTTGAATTTACAATTTTTTGAGAACTTTCACTAAAGGCTGACACACTCGAACCCTCGAAATTTCAATGTGGACCCTCAATGGGAACGCACGTGTATATTGTCCCAGTCAATTTTCTCTATGTGGTCATTAATTATATCGTAATTCGCTTCCAAAAATCTATACTTTAACATGGAGCGCCTAGCTATGTGGATAATGCTGGATGTAACGTATCAACAGGCACTAAAGGGTTAAGTGAAAGCTCGCAAATGCATTGGTCATCATTCGAAATAACTAAGGCATAGAGTGCGGTTAATACTATTTATGCTGGTGTTATTTTGGGAACCTTGTATCACTGACATAAAGTTTAAGAAGTACTTATCAGTATTTGTTAGTTTATCAAGACTACTATGTTCAGCGCCAACAGAACTTAATGTATTTTAAATCAGCTTAAAATCTAGTCGTAGATTAAAATCCCCATACAGATAATGTAAGTTTGCAGATGACACTAGCAAATCATCTGTTAATTTATCCAAAAACCCCTGATATGAAACAAATGTTTGATTTGGTGGAATGTATGTTGCACATAAGACATTATGTTTAGATGACAGACATTAATAAAGATGGAATATTAAGTAATGCATAATCAACATTTGGAGAAAGCATTGTGTCATTACATGCTGGAAGGTAACGGCGCATAACATGCAAGCCCTTACGCACAGCCACCACAACGCCGCCCCCGTCACACTTGTCCGTGGCAGCGCGGTTTCGATCACATCGGTACACAAAGTAGCGGGAGTCGACTAATTCGGAGTCATGAATAGCTGGCATCAACCATGTCTCTGTAACCCGTTGTCCTAGGTGAACGACAAACGCGGCAACGCGATGCCACGCGACGCGAAGCGAAAATATCAGGTAGTTGTTATATATAGTAGTGGCCTACGTTGTCGCGCTAGTCAGTCTGCGACGAGACGCGACCAGAAGCGAATTTGTTTTATACGCGACGAGACGTAACGACGAAGGAGGTGCATTTGCAACGGGAGTTTAAAAAGTAAAAGATCGTGGTTTTATTAGAAAAATATGAATCTAGATCTCCTTATAAATGCAGTGCGAGGTAATAAGCCACAATACTCTTCAAACATATGTGGATTATTTCTTAATTTCGGACATAAATGATGAAACACTCCAAATTTATTTCGCTCTAAATAAATAATAATTTGTCTTTCTTCTATGTTTACGAAGTTCCTGTAGGGCTGTGGCAAGATTGTTATTTATTATTATGAAGTTAAAATATTCTATATTAAAAATTGTAAATTGAAATACTGTGTATATAAAATATAGGTATATCCCTTAGTTTATAAACGCATATTACATCTATTCATATAAATATATATTACATAAATAAATAGCCATCAATAATATTATATACTTTAACGATAAGTAATGTAATATACAAAAGCAACGTCAACTATCTACTCATAATATTAATAAATAATAATCCATTATATTGCAATTCAACGTTCAAACATCCTCGCGTAAATACATTTATTATTAGTATATAGTTACACGGCGCGTACGCGCAAATCCGGTCGAGCGGGAGCTGAGCTGGCGGCCGGTGGCCGCGTGCGCCTCCTACGACCGCCGCGCGCCAGGCGATTTTCAATGCTCACGCATGCTCCACGTTTCTCGGCTATCCGTCGGAGCCCTAATTGCTTACGCGCTTTCATAATTTATATTAGTTTTAATTGTATGCGCTTTTCTCTTCGTCTTCGTGTCTTAAACTATTTATTCTCCTTCTTTATAAACTTTTGTGCTTTGTAAACTATTGTTATATTTAAACTATAATAAAACTGACAGTGAAAGTTCAAAAAGGTTTTTATTTATTTGGACCGCTTAAAACTACATTGGTGACCCCGGAGAACACGATGGACAAAGAAGACGGAACCAGTGCAAGCACCAGCAGAGCAGAAATCTACGACGACAGAGTTGGAGTGCGGGTACCCCCATTGTACCCCGAAAAACCGGCATTATGGTTTGCCCAATTAGAAAGCCAGTTTGTTTTGGCGAACATTACTTCGGATTCCACGAGGTTCCATTATGCAATGGGGCAACTGGAACCGGTGTATGCTGCCGAGGTGGACACCAACACGACGGATAAGTACCAACGGCTAAAGACGGAGCTGGTAAAACGATAGTCGGCGTCTCGAGAGCGGAAAGTGCAGCAGCTCCTCACCCACGAAGAACTAGGGGACTGCAAACCATCACAGTTTTTGAGACATCTCAAGAAATTGGTGGGACCAGGCGTCCCAGATGAATTCCTTCGTTCCCTTTGGACGAACAGGCTGCCCAGCAGTACGCAGACCATCATCGCCTCGCAGGCCAAGGCCTCGCTGGAGGAGGTCGCGGAGCTTGCAGACCGTATCCACGACGTCGTAACTCCCGCACCGCAGCTCGCGGCAGTCCAGACAGCAGCGGGAACATACCAGCGAATTGCAGAAGTGACCAGGCAAGTCCACGCACTAACAGCAAAGCTGGATCGCATGGTGAGTTATAAAAGCCGGTCTTCTTCGCGTAACCGGCAACGAGCGCGATCCCGGTCTCATTCACCTTCAGCAACCTGGAATCACGATAATTGTTGGTACCACTATAAATTCGGCCACAATGCTAAAAAATGTATTAAACCCTGTGCATTTTCGGGAAACGGCGAGGGCAGTCGGTGATGGCGGCCGACGGCTGCTCCGGTTCCGGTCGCTTATTTGTAACGGACAGACAATGGAAAGTACGATTTTTCATTGACACTGGAAGTGATTTGTGTGTGTTCCCGCGCAGTGAAGCGAATCATTACCGTACAAAAACAAATTATGAATTATGCGCGGCTAATGGTTCTGTTATTTGTACCTATGGTTATTTAAATTTAAGACTAAACCTAGGCTTACGCCGCGACTTTGCTTAGCAATTTGTTGTTGCAGACGTTACAAGGGCAATAATAGGAGTGGACTTCTTAGCACACTATAACCTAGCCGTAGATATTAGAAACCAGCGTCTTATCGACTGCAACACTATACTCACGACCACGGTTTCACTCGTGAATTTAAAAGAAAATTTTTTTTTCTATAAAAGTTGCTTCTAGAGATTCTGTCTACCACAACATCTTAGCAGAATTTCCAGAAATAACTAAACCACCTGGCTTTCACCGCACTATCAAACACAACACGGTTCATCACCAGGGCCTCCCGTGTCTTGTACACCTCGCAGGCTAGCACCGGATAAGTTAAAAATTGTTAAGTTTGAATTTGATATAATGTTACAGAATGGTACTTGCCGGCCTTCGGAGTCAGCGTGGTCCTCCATCTAGGGGGGACCTCCATCTCGCCCCGAAGAAGGACAACGGATGGCGTCCCTGTGGGGATTACCGTATGTTAAATGCAAGTACAATTCCCGACAGTTAGCCCATCCGTATTCATGACTTTTCCCATAACCTTGCTGGATGCACCGTGTACTAAACCCTGGACTTGGTTAAAGCGTATAACCAGGTCCCGGTCTTCTCGGATGATATCCCGAAGACAGCAATCTCCACACCGTTCGGTCTTTACGAATTTCCGTTTATGACGTTCGGACTTCGTAATGCTGGACAGTCTTTCCAACGGTTTGTGGATGAAATGCTGAGAGGTCTGGATTTTGTTTACAGCTTCCTTGACGATTTTCTGATCTTCTCTAGAGACCAGGAAACCCACCAGCACCATCTTCGCCAGGTCTTCAGCAGACTCCAGCAGTACGGCATGGTCGTTAACACGTCTTTGGTGCCTCGGAAGTAACTTTCCTAGGCTACACCGTGTCAGCCGAAGGTGCCAAATGTCTAGCAACCAGGGTCGAGGCCATCAGGGAGTTCCCGACGCCAAAAACGGTAAAAGAACTTCGCAGGTTTCTTGGCATGGTAAATTTTTACCCCCGATTTGTCCCTCAGGTGGCTTAACACTAAGCTCCTCTCAACGAGCTTCTGAAAGGTTCGGTGAAGGGTTCCTACCCTGTCCATTTTTCGTCGAAGGAGCAGGAAGCATTCCAGGCCTGCAAGGACAGTCTCTGTCAAGCCACTATGCTGGCCCACCCCGACTGTAACGCCAAGATTGCTCTTGTCACTGACGCTTCACAGAGCGCTATAGGCACGAGTCTTCAACAGCGAAAGGACGATGCGTGGCAACCGTTGGCATTATTTTCTCGCAAGCTGACGTCAGCTCAACAAAAGTACTCAGCCTACGACAGAGAACTATTAGCCATTTAGGAGAGTGTGAAACATTTCCGCCACATGCTCGAGGCAAGGGACTTTGTGATTTATACCGACCATAAGCCCTTGACCTTCGCATTCCACTCTCGTAAAGACAATTGTTCACCTAGGCAGTGGTGACACCTTTATTTCATCTCGCAATTTGCCACGGATATAAGGCACATTTCAGGACAGAACAACATTGTCGCTGATACACTATCCCGCGAAATAACTAGTCCTGTCGATCACAAGACACTCGCCCTCAGTCAAGCCTCTGACAAAGAGTTGAAGCAGCTTCTTGATAGTGAAACATCTCTTCACTTCAAGAAAATTAAAGTTCCTGGCTCTTGATATATTGATCTCTACTGCGATGTCAGCAACTCACAGCTCAGACCGTACGTACCCAATGAACTTCGAAGGCGAGTGATGCAGAACCTTCACTCATTCAGCCATCCTGGGGCTACAGCGACAGCTAAATTAGTCGCAGACAGGTACGTATGGCCAGGCGTCCGAAAGTACTGTCGTGAGTTTGTTCGTACTTGCCTACCATGCCAGCGCTCCAAGATCACACGCCATGTTTCTTCGCCAGTTGGCAATTTCAAACTTCCTAGGTCCAGATTCACTTTCGTTCACATAGATTTCATCGGACCCCTTCCCTTGTGCCAAGGCTTCGGTTATCCCCTCACATAACCGAGGCGATGGCCTGAGGCAATACCTCTGTAAGACATAACAGCGGAATCCGTGGCCAAGGCCTTAATCAGCGGCTGGATCTCACGCTTTGGTTGCCCGAGAGACATTGTGACTGATCGTGGAAGGCAGTTTGAATCCCGCCTTAAACGGGATGATAGAAAGAGAAGTCTGCCACTTCTCCTCGAACTGGGTAGACTCTCTCCCACTCGTCCTGCTAGGCGTACGCAGCGCTTATAAAGAGGACCTTCACACATCATCCGCTGAAATGGTTTATGGAGAACCCCTTCGTATGCCTGGCGAGTTTTTCCAATCAGAAACTGAGGAAACCATAGACTTAACAGACTGCATTTTTCGGCTTCGCAGCACAGTGAGAACGCTTCAGCCATCACCAGCGTCACGGCACGGCAAGCGTCCCACATTTATTTTCAAGGACCTAGCTTCCTCGTCTCACATCTTCTTGCGTGATGACACAATAGGTGGTTGTTTGAAACCCGCTTACTCTGGCCCATACGAGGTTATGTCACGGGGGGACAAAGTTTTTCACATTCTTATCAAAGGTACAAAAGTGGCAGTATCTATAGACCGAATAAAACCAGCCTATATACTGTCCACTCCAGACACCACAACACACATGCCACCTACAACTCACACACACTCAAACACACCTCTTGCCACTCAAACACATAGTACACCCACACAAACAATACTCACACTAACACTCCTACTCAGCTTGACTCTAACCAACACCCAGTCAAGAAAACGCGTTCCGGGCGTCGTGTAAGATTTCCTGACTATTATCGTGAAAGTTCAAAAAAGGTGTTTATTTCTTGGACCACTTAAAACTACAGGGCTAAGTATTTAAAATAAGAATTTTCTAGTAACAACGCAGTATACTTGCCCATAGTTAAAACAGTACTGAACTGAGACAGAAGAGAACGCGCTGCATTTGCCGCGTCGACATAGGACACAAGTCACCTGAAGCATTGGGCGCAATACGTCGCATCGCGTCGCATCGCTAATTGTCGCGTCCCGTCGCTCACCTAGGACAGCGCGTTAGAATTATAATGTCATAACAATCAGTGTGTTTAATCTGGTTTTGAGACCTCTGCAGTTCTGGTAATAAATAATGTATCAGCCATAGCGGGATAATGTTATAATAGTATACCATTTCTATCTTTAAAAAATGTTCATGAGAATGCAATCAAAGTATTGAAATTTATTGCGTTCATACCACAATTTCTACATATCCAGCAAAATAACATTAATTCTGTCACAAACCACATAACCTATTTAATTGCATTTTTGTAATTTGCAATCATCAACCATTATCAAAAGCGAGGGAATCAAAATAATATTTGTATTGAAACTATGCAACTTTCTGTTTTCGTTTTTCGTACTTACAAGTGTGGCTTTGGAGTTGATTATCGTTGTGATTTGGATTGATTTGCCCCGTTTCTGGCGATCCTGACTTATTGTGCAGTGAGTGTTGTCATGCCATCTCGATACACGGCACAGGAATAAGCCAACATGCATGCTCATTTATGGAAAATGCTTATGCAACGCTAATGCTGTCAGAGTGTATCGCGAGAATTACTCAAACACTGAGCGTTATCTCGATCATCGACTGTTTATTAATGTGCACCAGTTACTCTCTGAGGGTCGTTTCCCTAGGCAAAGGGTTAGCGAGGGAAGACCCGTCATACCCAACGAGTACGAAGTCTTCCAAGCAGTCGAACAAGACCCAAGTATTTTAGCACGTGGAAGTGAAGAGAGCACTGGAGTGTCAAAATCGTATACTACAAAAGAACCAGTTTCACCCACAAACCATGTACAACGATTACAAAGTCTGCTACCCCGAGACTACCCAGAGACAGTGCGATTTTGTCGAACGATGTTGCAGAGGCACAGAGAGGATCCGCAACTTTTTAAATAACGGTCTGATGATTTTTTTTCCACACACTCCACAATGTGTACTATTTGACACGTGGAATTCCACATTTGATTCGGGAAATCAGATCACAGTGCCATATTAGCTTTATATTAGGTCTTTACCTATGAAATTGCCGTTTTTCACGAAATAAATGAAGCGTAATTTTTTTATATAATTTTTATTTCTATTAATCAAAATAATCACCCATGCAATCAATGCATCTTTGCCAACGCATTGGTAGCTAATTGATGCCTTTCTTGAAGAAATCAGCTGGACGGGAGGCAACAAATTCTTCAAAGGCATTTTGTACTGCCTCTCGGGTATTGAATTTTTTTCCCGCCAAGAAGTTATCCAAATTCTAGGAAAAGTAGAAGTCTGTAGGCGCAAGGTCTGGTGAGTACGGCGGATGACGGAGAACTTCCAACCCCAACTCTTGTAGCTTGGAGACCGTGTGCTGTGCAGTATGAGGTCGCGCGTTGTCGTGCAGGAGCAGTGGAGCCGAATGATTGACCAAAGCTGGTTGGATACGTGCGAGCTTCTCCATCATTGTGTTCAGTTCTTCACAGTTCACATCTGCAGTAATGCTTGTCCCGTTTGGCAAGAAGCTGTGATGAATTACACCCGCGTTACACCACCATACAGTGACCATCAGTTTTCTAGGGGTAAGTTTTCGTTTAGGGCATTGTTTGGGTGCTGAACCAGGGTCCAACCAACTTGCTGAGCGCTTACGATTGTCAAACAGGATCCATTTCTCGTCACAAGTAACAATGCGGTTCAGAATTCCTTCATTTGTATGCCTGCTGAGCAGTGCAAGGCACGTCTCCACGCGTACTTCGCGCTGGCGGTTATTGAGTTCGTGGGGTACCCATTTGTCAAGCTTTTTTACCTTGCCAATTTGACGCAAATGGACCAATATTGTTTTGATGCTAACGTCGAAAGCTGCTGCTAATTCAGCCGTGGATTGAGTTTCATCAGCTTCCACAATTGCCTTTAATTCGTCATTGTCGACCACAGTTTTCGGACGACCACGGGGTTCATTTTTCAGGTCAAAATTTCCAGAACGGAAGCGGGTGAACCAATAACGGGTGGTGCGTTCGTTTGTAGTGTTCGCTCCGTAAACGTCGTTGATGTTGCGTGCCGCTTGTGCCGCTTTGCTGCCACGACGGTACTCATACTTCATAATTACTCGAATTTTTAACTTATCCATGATGACGAAAAATGTTCGAATGCGTTCAAAACAAAACACTAACTATTAAACAAATGACGATTTTAGAAAAAGAATTCCATGTTTGTCAAATAAAATAAATTAGAAATTAGAATTATCAGCCAAAAAAAAAATTTTTTTCATTTGAAATGGCCAGTACGGCAAAACGGCAGTTTCATAGGTAAAGACCTATTATTTATCAATTTGGCATTCTAAAAGTTGTTTCAAAAAATGTCGTGTTTTCTTCTTAAGTTATTCAACGCCAAAGATCACAATTTGTACTTGAACTTGCGAAATAAAACACAAGTGACATATTAAATAACATTTATTATAAACTAACCGTCGATATAATAAAATACATCCAATATACTGAGACGGCATTATCGAAACGCAGTATACCTGCGTCACCTAGCGGAACGTTTGTTTAAAGTACAGTCAACCACTTTTGAGACGGTTTGGCGATTGCAGTATTGTACTACTGGATGTGTGTTATTTGCAACGCGTAATAAATATTAAACCTAGGTTTACCCATGCTCCCCTAATGTGGGTCAGGTAGGTACTCGTAATAGCAAATTTACTATAAGCCGTAAAATTTATTGTCATAAAAGAATTGCTCGCAATAAATTTCTAATACGGTTGTATATGACTGGACCTGTTTTTATATTTAAGATCATATTTGTAACGTATAAACCTGCAAAAATAATTTTATTTTGATATTATTAAAATCAAATAAACATGGGTTTACTCATCATTTTGGCATTACAAATACACACTACACTACATAGTATCACGTTGTGGATGACTCATCAAACACCATTCAACTCAGGCTTGAAACAAGCGAACAATGTAGTTGTGCCATCTACGAAGGTCGCACACAACACTTGTAAGAGAGTGGGGTTTCAAGTTAGTAGTCTAAAGCGCAGAAGAGGGCAACAGCTCGCTTGATCCAGTGAGCGGTGGGCTTCCGAGTGGGCAGCTCGACCGTGAGCACGTAGTTGGTGGAGTGGCCGGTGGTGGATAGCGTGCCGGCGCGCAGCAGCGTCTTGTACACCGGGCACTCGTACACGCCCGCCGGCGCGCGGTGGTGCTGCTCCGGCTTCATGAAGATTATCGACATCTCTGAATAGCAAAAACAAAAACGTTTTGAGCATCACCATCCTCTTTCCATTATCAACCTCTTTCGCCTATCATCTAATATTAAATTTCTAATTGCTTAAATGTTAATGTCGACCTAACCGGTTTCTTTAACAATAGATAAATCTTTGTTTACCCAAATAAAGTGGATGATCTGTTTCATGTAGTACCTAACGTTGCAAGGATCGAAATAATCAGTGGACTGAAAATTGTTTGGTACCAACGAGAAATTTATTTTACGTCTCACTCATTTCATGTGCCAGCGTTATTGTTAGGTCTATTGGTAAGTTGCACCTTTTGGGGCCTCCCAAAGTAACATCTAACTAAAATAACATTTTGTATGTTACAATGACACCACAGTGGGGTGTCAATGTTACAATTACACCTCAGTAGATTATCAAAAGTAGTGTCAGCTATTTTTTCAGGCATATCAATATTATTTTGAGATACTTATAAAAAAAAACCCAGTTGCAGATTTGTACTACTTAAGTCAAGTTTGATCACAATCTTAATTTGAATAGTTTTAAAATCTTGAAATTGTTCTGCTGTGTAAAATTTACAAAGTGACAGTCACGTCGTTGTAGTACCTACTAAATGTAAAAACTGTAAATGGTAACGTTATTTGTTTAACGAGCTTCCCCTACGTATATATCTCAAATTTGAAGTGTCACTGAAGGTAGGGGTCGCGCTGGCACTACTCCGTCCTTATCACACAATATTTGTAGGAAAAACCGACAATTTCACACTTTGATCACCCTCTCCTTCCTTTTTACTTTATAAATATGACATAAAAGATTGACAAAAAGCCCGTATGACTAAAACGTTCATTCATGGTATCTGTAACATCTGCGCACCTGCAAACGACTACAAAGTACCTACTATAAATGAGTAAGGCTCCTGTAATATATTACGGTTTAAGTTAGTAGATCGTAACGGCAACTAGCCGATTTAATAAAGCTTTAGTGAAACATACCAGTATGTAGTTCCTTAGGTCGTGTTTCTTCTAACGTAAGTTCTGAGACGGACCAGCGCGCGCCCTCCAAGAACAGACCGCGCACGCAGCAGCCGTCCTCCGGCCGCTTGGGTGGCGCGTTCACCAAGGGCTAGACAACAAATAATACCAAATTAACCAATCAGGAACGCAAACACCAAAGCCTTAAAACTATTAGCGTTTCTTGAAAAATCTGTTACATTAGCAGACGTATTGCATTTAAAAACACACGCACATTAATTCTTGCTCATCACGGCGTACGTCAAAAACAATTAAAATGGCTAAAACAAGAAGTGATTATATTATACCATCCACTAATTACTTATCACCATCTACGTTTACGCTGATTCTAATATAAACCAATTAACTAAAGAAATATATCTAGAAATAACCAGTTACTAACCTCAAAAGCATACCCAATTGTGTCAATAGCAATGACATGCTTCCTGGCGAAATTCTGCAGCGCTCCAGTGAGGAAAGCCTGGGGGAAGTAGAAGCCGGAGATCCAGAAAACTTTGGGGATGCCGCTGGCCGCCCACTGAGACATGAACTCTACACGCAACACAAGGTCGGACACCCACGCCGCTGCAAACGGAATTCAAAATCAATATCAAGTTTATAGTCACAGACACAAAAAGCTGGAGTTAGCGCTCCTATATTTTCATCCATACTATTATTATTATTATAAACGGGAAATATTTATAAGCGCTGAACTTTATCGATAGAATCAGTTACTTTGCGGATGATGCAGGATATTCATGCGTTTAGAAATACAAAAACTAAAAAAAATTGCTGTAAAACACACAAAACGATTACGACGAAGAATTTCTCTGTAACAAAATTCATGGATTTCCTGCACACGCATGTTTTGCAGACATTGCTACGTAGTTTTATAACAAACAACCATGATTCAAATACAGACTAAAAATTATTCTAATTGTATTTGAAGTAAGAGCTAACATACATAAGTACGACGTCTTGAACTTATTAGCAAAACAAATCGAACTCACCCAAAGGCTTCAAAGACGGGTATGCTTTGGCGCTCCACAGTTGGGGCACATGGTTCTTGGCTAGACTGTCGGCCATCTTCTCTAAAGACTCCGACATCACCACGAGACCCTTCAGGGCTTTCAGCAGATCCCTAATGCGTATGTTACAAGAATTAAAAAAAAATGTTGATGCTAAAATAAAAGCCAAAAAACAAAAAGTACTATAACCAACTACTACACGTGACAACTGCGTCGCTAGCGCAGAATTTAAGGCACACGTTTCTCGCTATGAAAACCCCGGGTTCGATCCTTGGGAACACAAATGTACTAATGATTTTTAACAACATCAAGCCAACAAGAGAGCTCTTAGGTAACTTAGGCTGACTTGCGCCAATTAGAGTCAAAAATGTAAGCTAACCCAGGTTAAAATATCTCCGTATGTCTCTTTCAGTACTATAGAAATTGACAGTGATGGAGGGACATTTAACTAAGTGACCAGCTAACTCCGAGTTAAATTGCGCCAACCGGAGTTGTTTACTCCGGTTAGTGCAAGTTGGCCTTATATAGTTATAATTAGAATGTTTGAATTGGAAAAAATATTATTAATAAAAGTGGATAGATATACCATTTTAATTTAATTGAATAACATATACTGAATGTTGAAACAAAACGTCACAACTCATAAAGGCAGTAAGAAAGAGCATCTCAGTATGTATCTGAATCAAATCTCAGTAGTTGTATATGTTCTCCACAAAATAAATTTACAAGTACAAAACTTCTTATGGCGCTCAAGATAGGTACTTGCGAGAACTAACAGTAACTGTGACGGTCAAAGAAAAAGTCCAATAAGTAGGTACCCAAGAAAATAAATATTTCACTTTTAAAAGTCGAGTGGATTTTAGGTCAGGCTCTGTTAGCACAGAAATTGATCCAATGCAAGACTTTCTACTTTAAACACATGAAACTAACTTGAGCGATTGGTTGATGACGGCCAGAAGTTTGTTGTATCGTATCGCTTCTTGGATTAGTACCGTGTTCAAAGATTCTTTATAAGATACTGGATACCTATAAATAAAAACAATGAATTGTAGACTTACTAGAAATGTACTTAGTCATTATATCAATGGTCAATATAAGCAGTAAGAAATACATCGTTATTGCAGGAATGTTTTTTCGTCACAAAATTGAACCCCAAAATTTCATATTTCTTATCATTTCATTTATTAGAATGAAAATCTTAGGGCTCATTTCCAACAATCGGATGGCCTCTTGCGGCCACTCGTATTAAAAATGTACCAGAAATAATACACGTTTACTAGTTAACAAAATATTGCAAACTCAAATTGGGGGTGAAAAACCTACGACCCTTCGATCACGAATAAAAACTACATACACAGTTTCAATTAAAATATGACACTTTAAACTGTCCACAATGGTTTATAAGTTTGTCAAGAAATGACAATTGGAACAAAACATACACCCATGATTTCCATGTACATGGTTTGAAATAACTACAAAAACCGTCACATTTTATGAACGCACCTCGCCTATGAACTTTTATCTGGAATGAAACTTAAAAACGTGTTCTTAGACGACCGAGTAGCGTAGTGGTTAGTAATCCTGCGTCATACGCCGCAGGTCCCAGGTTCGAGTCCTGGCCGGGGCATTCATTTGTGTGATGAACATAAATGTTTGTTCTCGGGTCATGGTTACTGATATTTATATATGTATGTTTATTCAGGGTTCCCCCCAGTTCGCTGTATGATCATCCATAACAAAGCTCTGCTTTCTTTGGAGACACACAGTTGGTGTTATTTTCTGGGGATTTATTTCTTATTTATTTATCTTATAATAATTTCTTGAATAAATACATAAGTTTTTTAATATATTGAAAATAATTACACTTTCGAAAAATATGATAATTTATCCTTTTTATGTAACTAAACGTATAATATATTTTTATTTTTTACTGTTTACTGTCAAAGTAAACTAATGCTACTAAAATACTTATTTGAGCACTCTTTTGGTAAGGACGTTTTTCTGACACTCATCTAAAGATTTCACTCACACTCAAATGATGCTTTTTATTCGTCTTATGCAGGACTACGACACATTTGGAAATTATATACGTATATTAGAAAATTGTTTCTTTGACCGAGTGCGGATAGAGACGAATTGGAAAACGCGCCTTGGCTTTACTAAAGGTAGTTTGGTTATATATAACTAAGCATTTGCTACAGTTGGTATTTTCTACTATGGATGTTAAAGTTATTGAGGGTTACGTGGCGGCGATGTGTTTGACGTCCAGAGGCGCAGGTATAACTTTGAGGATGTCCTTCGCAGCCATTTCCGTCATCTGCTCAGCGGTCAGCCCTTCCACTCCCGCGGCCGCTTTCGGCTGCAGGTCTTTTAACGTATCTGTTTATGAGACAAACTTTGGTTAATAATGAATTATAATTCTGTATCTGTAGTAAGTAGGACAAAAAGCCGTTAATATAGATGGGTCTTTTTTCGGGGTGCAATTGATGATTCAGACTGGTGATAATCAGATATTCTAGCAGCCTTACACCTAACCCACATATCAAGATATTGTTCCCATCATCTCACATAATTTGAATCTTACTTCGAAAGTCGCCAAAATTTTATAGTCGTTATTTGCCATCTTAACTGAAAACTACCTCATATCTCATAATCATTAAGAAATTAAAAATGTTTAAAAGTGGGCCCCAGCACACTGGTATTTATGCGTCAAACATTGATCAATAATGCCTATAGATAATACGTTAAACAAATTATTTGGGATAAGTGTAAAATTACGAGAGAAAAGACAAAGTCAGACTTGAAAAATAAAATAGCAGTATGATGATAATAGGTTATATATATATCTCAAAAGTCAATTCAGCAAACAATATTTTTTAAGTTCTGACGTCACAATTCAACGGCATTTTCAATGAATTGTTTGCAATGCTGTAAGCATTTGCAAATGCTTTTCGTACATATCAATGTATCACCTGCTGTTCCCCTGGGCACATTTTCTTAGTTATTAGAATGCAGTTGAACAGATAAATGATTCTAACTGGGCATAATGCTACTTACCATTAAGACGTTCTCGTCACCAATAGAAAGTGTACTTACCGATGTTGGAGTAAGTTTCAGACATGGCGTAGCTGATGTTGGCATTCGTGTGCAGTCCGAACAGCCCCGGCTCGTCGTTGAGTGGCAGCGTCTTTATATAGGCGAGGTAGTCATCCAATGTGGCAGAGGATGGTAGCTGGGGATTTAACACTTGATAAATTAAATGTTTAAGCAGATATATCCTGAAAACGGTAAAAAAAACGATTTTTAAAAACATTTCTTTATGTAATTATTTATAATGATTTAGAAAAAACAAAAACACTACTCTTTTTTTTTCTCTTATGAAACATGTGACAGAATCACTTAACTCGGGGTCACAAATCGTGTCTATATTTTTAGATATGAGTAAGGCATTTGATTTGGTCTGTCATGCGACTTTACTAAAAAAGCTAGAGTCATATGGTTAAGGGAAAATGCATTAAATTTACTAACGAGTTACTTGCAGCATAAGGATCAATGCGTCGAAGTGTCACAAATGTGTGGAAATAGGATAAAGGAGTATAAGTCGTCGTTTCAAAAACAAAATCCATTCGGAATCCCCCAAGGGAGTGTGTTAGGGCCGTTTTAATTTATTTTATTCATTAATGATCTTCCTACTGTTACCGAGCATGAATGTGTACTTTTCGCTGACGACATAACAATAAACATAACAGCAAAAATTCGAAATCTCTGGAACATGAATCTAATAAAGCACTCACCTCTATTACTAATTATTTGAATCAAAATAATTTAGTCATTAATATGAAGAAAACAAATTTTATGCAATACCAGACATACAAAAGAAAGCTGAGCTAGATAGTACCAAGTTTTTAGGAATAACTCTAGATGAGTATTGTGACTGGAAACCACATATAAGTAATTTATGTAAAAAACTAAATAGTTTTGTTTTCGTCATAGGTAGAGCTGTAAGTCTGAACTTACAAGAACTGTAAGTCAACAAGCAGCAAAATTAGCTTATCGTGGTTATGTTTCATCTATCTTGCGCTATGGTTTAATTTTATGGGGAAATTCTGTAGACATCCAGAAAGTATTTTTGTGTCAGAAGAAATGTGTTAGAGCACTTTGTAAAGCAGATTTCAGAGATCCGTGCAGGCCTCTATTTGCTGTTTCAAAGTTTTGTTTGACGAGTTTGTACATATTCAAAATGTTATTTTTGTAAAAAAAACATAAGGAATATTTTAAGGAACTAGGTAATGTCATGATTTTAAGAACTAGAAATAAAGATATTTTGAGTAAAAAACTGTTTATGTCGCCTAGAAAATTAACATTATTTAGTAAAAATGTTTATTGTATTGCTATCGATATATATAATAAGTTGCCCTTTAATTATAAAACTTAAATTTTAATTACTGTAAACGAAAAATATATGACTTATTGATACAAAAATGTTACTAACAATTGATGAATATTTTAAAGACACTGAATTGTAATTAAATGAATCTATATGTATATTTTAATATTTTTGTAATATTTTTATAACATTTAAATATTAATGTTTGTAAATACTATTTTGATATTATTTAATAGGCTTTTAGATAGTAAATCATTTTGTAATTAACTTCTTATAAATATTTGCACGCTGTTTAACAGTAAAAAATGTAGTATGTAAACTGTCAATTTTAATTAAGAACTATTTCTACACATTTTTTCGCAAATAAATTCATTTGATTTGATTTGATGGAAATTGCATGGTTTGCCGTGTTAAAAGGGGTTTGCAGAATTTGATATGGGGCTTGGCATCATCTTTCGTCCTTGTTTTTGTGTAAACGTTTCGCTCGATAATACGTTTATATATCGATTGGGGGCATTCTAAGTATCACAAATATAACCGTCACATTTAGAGCCTGTTTCGGAAGAGTGTATTATATTAATGTATAATATATGCACCGTTATACAGCCGAGCATAAATATTTGTATTTATACCTATCCTTCAAATAAACGTAGTCGAAGAAAACAACTGATTAAAAAAAAAGATTAATCATAAATAAACTTTTTATTAACTTCTATTGAATTTTAATTACTACTTTCTAGTATTTTTAGTTATTATAAAGAAAATAGCTAAAGAAATTAAGATTTTACGAGTAGGTACAAATCCTAACCTTATCTTTAACTTAAGCTTATATAAGTTTCAATTTTATGACAACAGATAGAAACATTTACTTGCTCTGGATTTCTGTTGTACAAAATTGACAAGATTTTTCCTCTTGAACTCATTTGCAATAAAATATTATTTTCTTTGTAATACATTGGCTCGAACGCATAAGAACCAAATTCTCAAAACTAGGTTGTACTGGACATTTCAGATTGAAGTGGCACTAATCCGACTCCAATGCCAGCAAATAACATAATTTTTGGAATAATTTTAAATGGTAACACACTGAATTTTTCGTAATGCTTTATCGGTTTATTTTGATTAGAACGAATAGTACAGATATTTCGGAATTGTTTGAATAACAACTTTGGTAACATATATTCCGGTACAAATCCCATACTTTATTAAAATCTTACAATTTTTGTACATGTTCCAGAACTGCTTCCTACAGGTGAATTTTGCAATATCCCTTACTGTTTGACCGAAAATTCAATAATAAAAAGCATTATTATATTTGTAAAAAGCGATGTCTTGAACCTGTTTATAAGCGCCACTTTCATCAAACACGTAGCGTTCGTGGAGCACTGACATGGTGTAGTAATCCATGAGCTGTGTGAGCAGGCAGCGGCGGTCCCAGTCGTCCGTCACGCGCCCGCCGTAGTTGATGTGCCCGGCGGTGTACGTTAGCATCTGGGATATATGGAGTTTATGTAAGATAAAAAAATACGATACAATAAAGCTTTATTACCATCATCAAAAAAAACTAAAAAAAAACATAAACAAAAAGGTAAATAATTTACGAAAGATATTGACAATTTAGGCGGCAATGTGTGTAGTGCCTTTATAAAAGAGCATTCCCCCGAGCTCCGAATAATGAGGATACGAACCTTCTTTAAGATTGTGTACAAACGTTAGCTTTTTCTAAAACTTTACTTTGGACACGTGGCTCGTACCTAATTTCAATAAAAATTAGTAATCACGTCATGAGTCTCTACAGTCCTTCCAGCACACAAGATTGACCTAATGTTAATATATTAAAAGGCTTTTCAGCCGGTATACATCTACATGGGTATGTTCTAAAACTATCTAGTATTAAAAGTAAAGTCCCTTAGACCGAAATAAACTCAAAATTGTGAACTGTATTTATCTCAGCAATAAGCATTGACATGTTGACTGTACATCTGTAAAGCAATAACTTAAATGATTCAGCATGCAATCCACCTAATGTTAAGTGGCAACTGTGTCCAAAGACATCTACGTAGGTGCTTTTTATTTTTATTGCTAATAATATTGTCATTGTAACAATATTGCATGATGATGTGTTTCCTATAGTAGGATTTAAATAGAATGACCGCTGTTCCTTCCCTTCGACCGCAACATAGTATCTACGTCACGTCAACATATCTATTTCGGCGGTTTTTAAAGGAAATACTTTTACCGCTCCAGAAGATCTTTTAACAAAATAAACTCTACAATCACTCCATAGCTCCACAAATACCTTTCTTTGCTCGAATGACGTGTAAAAATATGTTAAAAACAAAACTCACGCGTAAAGGCACTTCAGCATATTCGTTCAAGAACATGTGCAGCTGAGAGATGCAGATGCGTAGGTCTCCGTCGGTGAACTCGTAAGGGATGTTGAAGCCGAGCGGCCCAAACTTGCGTCTCTCGATCACCACGCCGTGGAATAGACACAACGAGAATAGAAACCACTGAGGAACATAGTGTAGTTAGTCATATATAATTAATTTAAAACAAGGATCAAAAGCGTCTTCGTATGAGTGAATTGTAGTTTTTGAAAGTTGATAGTTACTCTTAGGCAATATCTGTGTCCTTGACCACTTGCAACTTTTATTTTAATTTTACTTTCAAAAAATTTGTTGATATCAGATGTGTTGTTAGGGCGTGACAGCGTAACAAACGAACAAACTCATTTTAAATTTAATTTTATTCGCTTTTTACATAATTACAGCATGAGTGTCATTAAGTGGCATCGTCTACTAGCCAGATTTTAGGTTGAAAAAATGTGGTTACCATATTTAGAAGTACCATTGTGTCATTCATTACATTAACTTATTACGTAAGTTAGTTGTGAATAAAGCAACAAGCTAAGAGCAGATTTCTGTCGAGATTGCTTTCGATCTTATAAACAGCACTGGCTAATCGTCCTCTTTATCCGAAGCGAAATATTTGTGTCATTAAGCTCCATATTACCTAATAAATGTCACTAAAATCATACGTCAACTCAAGAAGCGAGATATTTATCTTCCCAAGAAACGAGACTTTGCTCACCCAGTGGGAAGATAAATATCAAACGATTTAAATTCCACCTTATTAAACTATTAAATTTAAGTGTGGGTAATAACAAATAATAACAGAATAATCATTTAACACAGCATTACAAACCTTAAAAGTCGGAACTTTAGGATCATCAGAGTGAAAGTAATCAATAAAATCTGGTACTTGGTTCATGTACGCCTTCATCAAGTTTGCTTTGATCCCGCGAGGTCGCTCTACTGTCATCTTGTAGCCTGAGGTTTAAAATTTTAAGATGCAGTAATGTAAGAATGCAACGTTAGTGAATAACAAGATTTCAAAATACTTTTTTAGATCCGATCTCAGCGCGGATTTTCGCGTAGGAACTTTGGGGTAAATATAGCCTATGTTACTTCGGGAAATTTTTAAATTGGTTCAGTCGTTTCAAAATTAATTGATTACCCATAAACAAATCATTCCTCTTAATATGTAATAATGGTAAAGATATATCACAGACATCATTACTATAATTTAGCCCCATCGACATGCGACTTGAGCTAATACTAATTTTCTAGCTAAAGACTATCTTTGTTCTTCAAAAATTTCACCACCTTATTTTATACTGAGACAAAAATACATCGTTAAATTAAGTATTATGATATTGCGAAGACTTGCTTGTTTGTCCAAGTTAGAAAGAACCACCCGGGTGTTAGTCCATGAGAAAATTCGACACCAGTAAAAAAAGGTATCACTGTTGCAAGCTATGGCAACGACAAACTGTAGGTACATTGTATCTGTTCAGTACCACTATATATTTTGTGTAATTTTTTTATATTATTCTTTATTACATCACGGACTTCCGTCAGTCTACGTGCCGGCTTCCATTGATCCGGAAAAAGTTTGACCTTCGTTATAATGGCGGTTAAAGGAAGAGGACACAAGAGACTACTACTAATAACAATAGAGTTTACTGTTTAAGTCAATGAGGGTTTACCGTTCTGCAGCAGCGCAACCGGGAAAAACGGACTTGGCGTGGAAGTGAGCCACAGGCGGAAGTCCTTGTGCACCAGCTCCGGCTGGATTTGTTCCACGTTCAACTCTAGCACCGGCATCCAAGACGGCGACAGATGGCAGTTCTGATGCGAATGAAGAAAATTGAATCAAGATGCGTAAAATACGTAAAATAATCATGTGTCAATTATTTGATCTGCGTGATCATATCAAACGCGTCAAAGTAAATCGCTCTTATTATGTGACCGCAAGAGCTAAAGCTGAGGGAACATTAACCAGTTGTAGTCTAATTCGACTAAGGCAGTTAGTGCAATGTTGCTCTGCCCGCTGTATTTTGGACTTCGTTTGATAAGATTGCTGCTCCCGTGTAAGAAAACTAAGTGTATAGAATTACAGGTTTTTCAAAGTTATTACGGTTAATTTATTAATAAAATTATGACCTTTAAAAGCACAAGAAAAGCAAGAATACACAACTAAATAAAAAATAAAAAGAATAACAAAACTCGAACTGTACCTGGAAAAATACCCAGTTTCCAAAATCACAACCAATCTTCATCATATTTTCCGCCAGCGGGCCCTGACCCTGTCCCAAGGATATACTTTCAAATCGCTTGCCCATCTTCATTTTCTCCGCGAATTTCAAAAGATCTGTTCAGAATATTTTCGATAATTAGTTCAAGCTATGACGAAGATACTTAACCTTTAACATGTACAACATTCTGCATTTTGAATAATATTTATTTATCTTCTTTAGTAGGATATCCAACTGTACAACCCCAATAAATAATATTTAAAAAGCGTGAGGCAAGCAATAGGACATCAATGCAAGGTTTAAAATCAACAAATGCGCAGCTCTTTCCAAAGTTAAAAATTCTAGTAGTTGTGGATTGTGTTCTTAGTTGTAAATTTCCACAAACAACAATTCTAATATGAAGCCTCATAGTATACAAGTACAGCAGTACCAAATATTTGTCGCAGTAAGTTGGTACAGCAATCAGCAAAGAAATATGTTGAGTATTGCTCTTGAATACAAAGGCTGGCAAGCCAATTTCTAAGTAACTAAGAAAATAATTGTACATACCTGCAGCGGGATCAGTGCCGGTGGAGAGCACGAAGATGATGGGCGCGGTGGGGTCGCTCTCCCCGTACAGCGCTGTCAGGTCCGCCGGCTGTGGCTCCACGAACCGCCCGCCTAGCATAGACACCACGTAGTCCTGCCAGGATTGTAGAAATAAAGTAAGAGTTTTTAATTTATTTATTTGGATAAATATATATTTTAAACATTTTTAGTGTTCGATAATAGCAAGTTGTATTACTGCTATTAATCCCAACCTCTTTACCCAGAGTTTCTTAAACTATTAACATAATTTTAGTCTAAGCTTAAACATTGAAATACTAGTAAAATATTTTTGTCCTCCAATCAAATATAAAAGTTTTTTTTTTATCTTTGTCATAGCCGGCAAACGAGCAGGCGACCCACCTGATGGAAAGTGGCACCCGTGCCCAGAGACATCAGTAATCGTGGATGTAATTTTTAATTTTATTTATTGATCATCCATGTCTTTGTTCCAGTAATTACTCTGGCTGTTCACTACAGAGCGGATGCATGAATGTATTTTGTAGAACATAAAAGGAAAAGATGGAGAGAAAGACCTCCCAGACCTCAAGGGACGAAACAAAAAATCGACCAGTCCCACTCGTGGGACAAGTCGGCACAGGCCGAACATCAGACTCATTTTTTGCCATGATGTAGGCTTTCTTGGTCTGATATAATAATGAATGAGTGAATGACAGTACGATTTTCTTGATTTATATTATTTTTAGCAGTACGTCAAATATTTTTTTTACAAAAAAAATGTTGTTTGACAGCAACTTACTTAATTTTTAAAATATTTCACTATAATTTTATTATTGTTAGTCTCCAGAGTTTTACAAATAGTTTCTTTAATAAAAAAATAGTTTAAGGCTTTGAATCAAAGAATAAGAGGAAGACCCAGGACCCGCAAAAGTAAACGTTGATTCGTATAAAGAAATGAAAAATGAGTTAGTAAAAATTTGTACGAAAATAGTAGAAGTCCTTGATTAGGAGCATATTGGAATATCTACGCCGATATTATTTTTAAATGTAGTATGCTCCTTAGTACATGATTACAAAGAAAAAAGTTATAGTATATCGATATTAAATGTGCACAAGCTATTTAAGGCCAGAAAGGCAAAAATATTAGTATTTAAATTTTCTTGGTAAAGTTAAAGCTTATAGGATTGGTTTCAATCAGATAGGTTTCATTGTACCGTTACTTAAAATCAAATAAACACATATAACGCTGGTCTTCATTCGTGGGACTGTTAATAAATAACGTTGAATCCAATGCTCCATCAATAAGATCATATGGAGCCTATAACAATTATACCCAAATAAAAATGATTAAGTTTCGGTACTTTTAGATTTATAGATTTGACTTTTATCGGTATCAGTATTTTTAGATTGATAGTATTTTTGAATTGAAGCGCTCGGTTTTGGGTCATTGCTTAAACTTGAGCCATTACAAACGTGCGAACTGAGTCATTACGTCAAAGGGATGGGAAGGGGTTACACACAACACTAGAAGTGCGAGCGAGAGTTTCGATATGCCTATAACTGTGAGCGAGAGGTCTGATAAAATGATTTATGAGTCAGTTCGCACGTTTGTAATGGCTCAACCATAGCTATCCAAATAATTTTATATAAAGAATGGTATAGTAAGTATAAAGTACTCAAACTTTTTATTTTCATTAAATAAAGTTAAAATCGTCATTAGTTTTTAAACTGTTCAATCCTATGATTGTTGTGTTACTTGACACCTTGCATAACAAAAATGTAAACTCCCTTACAGTTGAAGCCATTAACTTAATGTCTGGTCTAATGACAATGCTACATCACCTGCAGTCCCGGGATGAGCTTGTCAGGTCTGATGCATTTCAGCACGATCAGCTTCTGAAAGGCATCGAGTTGCGATTCCAGATGCTTTGGATACGGCAACCTGAGGCGGATTGATGGCTCATTAGTCAATAAATATTTTCCAGTATAGAGGTTAAGTTGTTTTACGTTATATTCAATACAGTTACCGTTCTGGCATACCGATGCTTGCCTTCGTATAATAAAATTATTATTAAAAGAGCAAATTCTCCGAAACTACTCATTCAACTCTGACAATGATTTTCCATTCAAGGTCCTTCAAGATGATTTCCCTTGGTTCACTTCATGGAAATCCTTTCCAAAATTAAATCTATGTTGATCTTCTCTTTAGACTCGCAAAATATATCTGCTATATAAATTTATTGAAAACTGACCTGTGCGGGTTGTGACCATCATAGAAAGTCTTGAAATGTTTGAGGTAGTTGGGGAATTCGTCAACTATAAACTTGCGCATGGTTGGTAGAGCTTCCAGCTGGTTTAGCTCGTGCCATATCCGTGGGGTTATCCATTTAGGTTCCGGATTTTTAAGTTCCTAAGAAAACGGAATAAAAAAGATACAAACAAGATTTTAGACAGAATCTATACCAGAGTAAATTCAGACCTCTTTATTATTGGACAGCAGCGGTATGCAATCATATTTTAAACAATTAAGAAAATGTACCTAAGAAAATGTAAATAGGGGAAGATCCAATTGTAGGTAATTATAATAATAATAATAATTACATAATTATGTATACAAATAATATGTGTTCCTTATATAGTATTGATGCAGATAGGGTATTTAATAAACCTGAACCTACGTTTAGTAGGTACCTTCGTGAAATAACTAAATATCAACATTGGATGAATTATTTAGGAAATAGAAGTGATGAAATATAAATACTAACACGTTCAATTTTATGTCCATTCAAGAAGAAGTTAAACTCAATATTTTTAATTACACCCTTGTCGAGTAATATTCTGGCACACAGCAAAAATGCAAACAGAAGCTTGTGTCTTTCAAACAGGCTTCTGCATACGTTCTGGTATAGAAGAAATGTGAAGTGTTCTATAACTACTGACGCTCTTTCCACTATGTCCTCTGAAAATGGAAACAAAAAAGAATCGTAAAAATATTTTAAGTAATTTATTAATAGTAAAAACATATTTTATTTTTGCATCCCTGCATGAATGCTCACTTGTATGAATATGAAATAATCGTAAACCAAACTTCGTTAATTAGCAATCTTTAGAATTGATTCATTGTAGATTTTCTTTATAAGAAAAGAGATATCTGTGACAGTAAAATTTAAAATTTTCAACGAATAAGGGTTACAATTCTAGAATGTATTATGGATAATAATATTACGACTAGTATTATTTTGGGTATATAGTTATTATGGAAAATTTTTATGACATACTAAATTATGAGTAAAACAGTTCTTAGACAAAATAGACAACGCAAAAGCAAACAAATCCTGGAATATAACTAAACTTTTATGCATAGTATATGCATTTGATATTTAGCTCTCAACCAAGATAAGTGTAAGGCACCACAATCCAAGAAGCGTGGGTTTCTCCAAACTTCACGACGTCCCTTATTAAAACAATCCTAACAATTGAATCAACATACCATTAGGCTCAGTCTCAGCCATGCTCCGGATGAACAACTTGACAAACCACTCGAGAGAGTACTGATACATAGGATCTACGTTGGCCATTCCTGATAAACAGAAGAACAGGATTTGACCACGTTGCGCGACCGGGATGTAGTCTCCTCGAGCCACTTCGATCTCTGCTGTCGTGCGTTCCATGTCTTCTACTTTTACCTACAGAAGCATAAATGATTTTTGTTTATGAAAATTTGGTACAGTACCTACAGTATTGGTGTATTTATTCAAGTAAACCTTTTTTCTAAAAGCACTGCCAAATTAGTCTTTTGTGTATAGTAGTAATACGTAGTAACCATAACAACAAATAAATAGTAATCGTGATTAATTTAATTAATTCAATCAAAAAAAAATTTTATTTTTGGATTTTTACTAATTTATAATATCGTTCGATATGAATATGTAATGAATTATTTTCTTAGTTCCATATATTATCCGCTAAAAATAGTAAATAGCATCAAATATTTAGGAATGTATAGATACTAATAACATATAATATATTCTATAACAGCACGACATGAACATCAGACGTTAAAGTTCACAGTATTCAGGAGTATGTATGGGTGGACCCCGTATAATTTACAAGGCTTCGAATCCATCATCAGCTCACAAGCTGAAACAATACACGACCGTTAAGTTCGTCATGTGAGAACTAACCAAAATTTCCGCACTCTTGATCTTAATGGCCTCTAGCGTCAGTATAAGCGGCAGGTCGTCTACAGGCGAGCCCTCGCTGTTGGACAGGCCGTATAAAATGTCCGCCTGCATCTCTGCTAGTTGCGCACCCATCTGCGCTCGCGACACGATCAACTGGCCGCGCTGTTCTTCCAATTCGGGACGCTCTTGTGCCACTACGATTGAGAGCAGCTGTTCGCTTAAACCACTGGATAATTGACATTTTATTTATTAATGGAGTTGCTAAGAGATTACAGAAACATAAAGCAGCTGTTATAAGTTATATGCAGATAATCTATTTCACGAAGTTCGTTTTGCGTATGTTTAAGCTACTTATTATAATGAAGTTACACAAGTCGTACTTTTATATGAATAAACTGAAATAATCCTACGCGACGCTAAATTCAAAATGGCCTTTGTGAAATAAAATATGTACGTTTTTAGAATGCTCTTGTCTTTGTTACAGAACATACAAAAGTCTGTATATTATTTATACACTTTGAAAAAAAAAAAATAAAAGACACTTGTTCATAGGACCGTGACTTAAAACTTTTACAACTTAGCTTAGCAGTGAAATGAAAGAAAGAAGCTCTTAATCTAATTAAAAATAAAGCTAGTATTGACATGAAAAATATTGCAAATAAGAATTTATAATCGCAACATCTACCTAAACTGTCATTTCACAATTTATTTTTATTTATTGTTCTTTTATAATTTTACAGTAAATTATTATTATAATGAGTTATGGTGCGTGATTAAATTAAAAAGCGGAAGATAGGTGACGTACTTCACTTGGACCTGGTACTCACAGAACAGTAAGAATGGTTAGAAAAGCTACGTGAGTGTGGCCAACGCGCTCATATGTTGGCCTTATAATCAAGAAGTCACGAAATCTGACATAGTCGTTTGACCAGATTGACTGAAGACAACGTATCTTGTAAAATAACGTGAAATCAAATCTTACCACATTTTATCTCGCTGAGTATGAAGTTAATTACAAAAGGTGTGCTACTTAGCATGTTTAGTGTAAAAAAAAATTGTTTTACTTGTTTCATTTAATCAAGATATCTGTATAAAATCATGAAATCGGCCAAAAAACCAACAGCTGCGTTTCGTTCATAAAAAATATATACTTTTGTAATATGCTATCTAAATTCTATTTGGTATATGGTCGTAGGGTTTTATTTGCAATAAAATAGATAAAACAATACAGTTGAGACAATACTTAAAAGGCCTAAAAAAACAGTAATATCAGTTTATTTTCGAATTAAAATAAGTAATTAATTATTATAAAAATTAAGTCATTAATTTGATAACTAAGTTGGCTATGTTGCGTTCACTACTAGTATTATAATCTCCACACAAAAATACGAAATCAACACTCACATTAACTAATAAATACTTACGGAACCTTGTTCTTAAATTATGAGAGTTTCTTTGCTTATTTATAAAATCTACTATAAAACACAATTTATTTTGGTAAGTTAGTTAAAGTCATAAACTACCATTAAACGATGGTTAGTTATACAACAGTTACATTAAAGATTCGCAGTCATCAATCGTCATTTTCGCTATGGAGGCCTTGTCTAATAAATGTTATAGCTAACACCATAATATGACATCATATAAATCAGTCGTAAGGACGTTTGCTTAACTTAATAACCAGACCTTTTTTCCACGCGACTAAAATATCCTCAGATAAAAACATCTTTACAACCCGACGTTCTTATGAATACCATTATACGACTGCATACCAGTGCGCAACTAAAAGACGTATAAGTCTGAAATTATACGTTTTTGCTGTAGTTGAGCCATTACAAACGTGCGAACTGAGTCATAACCATTACGACAAATCCCTTCTTTGTTGTTACACACAACACTAGTGCGAGCGAGAGTTCGTCGCACATTTGTAATGGCTCAACTTTTGTTGGGGTTTTTATTTATGATCGAAGCATATTCCCAAAATAAATTATGTATGCATCCCGAAGTGGTAAGGAAAGCTACCAAAGTGCATACGTAATATGATTGGTTTGTATAAAGGACGGAATAAATCTGTTTAATAAATTCCTGTTATCGTTCAACCTCGAATGTATCTTTTTCTTTCAGCATAAAGTATTAAATAGAAATACAAACAGCTGATCTTGTATAACTATAATATACTGGTTTGGACTGTTACTAATGCTACCCGTTTTAGTTTGCTATAAAAATGTTTTTACTTGGTAGTGGTACTTCATGATAAAGCCAACGTGTTAACTGTACTACTGGACCTCTTGTTTAATTTTAAACAAAATTGTGGAAACCTCATTTTTTATTCCTATACTTTATTTTTTTCATTACTGTGAAAATCTTGAAATAATCATCTCGGTAAAATGTGATCACAATTTTTTATTTTATTTTAGCAAACTAATTTTAATCTGTTGTAAGTGGCAATCAAACAAAAATTGTGAGATGGGTGTTTTATATGCAAATTGAAATGGAATGAGTCTTTGTATCATTACGTAACCATGGTCACCGTGTGACGGTTGTCTATTTCGACCTCTTTTTGTCAGTAAATTTTATTTTTTTGTTGTTTCCGACATAATTTTAAACTAGGAATTACGTAGTGTCGGAGAACGGCAATGTTTTGATTTGACAAGTCAGTCACGAAAAATTATCCATCAAAGCAACTTGAATCTATTTATTTATTATTTTCCGAGTTTATTATTCCAAATTACATAGTTAAGATATTTTATTATCGATAATCAAAGTTCTTTTTAAGAAACCTATATTTATTTTTTACGTTCACGAGTGTGCGTAGCCAAAATTGTTGGTAAGGATTCTCATTCATTAAAATTTATTTTATTGTTATTTTTTCTTTTTAGATCAAATTTAATTGTATTAATATTTCTGTTCTATTTTGTGTGACTATTTTTTATTTCAATTTTGTTTATATTTTTCTGTTTGTATTTACAGGCATTTTTGTATTTTTTTAATTTTACCGAAAAATAAATACAGAAGAGAATTTTGTGTTTTATTGAAACTACGCTACATACTGGCGCCCGAATATTCAAACGTAGTTTATGGAGAAGAGAGGAGAAATTGCAACAGAAGGAACAAAAGGAACAGAAGAATTGCAACATTAAAAATAATTTTTTTATAATTATTATTGAGGTCAGGCATAAAACTTTATTTGTTACCATTTTCAATCATTAACATTCACTATAATATATTTATATATGTATCTACTATAATATATCTACTATTATATATCAAAATACTGCTAAATTATTCAGACATTTAAGTTTCTTTAGTTTCTTTCGTTATAATATCCTTGAAGAAATTTTCTGAAGACACAACATTCTATAATCCAGTAATTTCACTATTTAAATAACATTTTCTATTCATTTTCATCACTTGAAAATACGTATATTTTTAAGGCTCTATTCTGCATAACGACTATTAACAAATTTGTTTCACTTTAACATTTTTTTTTGATTTTGCAATGAATTTTTCACAATTAAATAAACCTGAAATAATTTATGAATTAAAAATCAGAAATATAAATTTTTCTTCGACGCAATCTGTAGACGAACTACGATCATTATTATTAAATATTAATGTAGATTCTGAAACAGAAATTTTACAAAATAGCCCTGAAGAATTTTCAGAAGATATTAATACCATTAAAAAAAATTTAAAACTTGTTGAAGCTTGTATAAACTCTTATCCTATTAGGAAACAAAAAATTTCACCTTATTTAACTCATATAAGAACAAGATTAGGCCTCATTGACATTACATCAGATTTATCTTCAGAGCAGTTAGATTTAATAAATTCATGTTGGAATGATTTAACTCAATTAGACTCACGTTTTAAAAATTTGGAAAAATCACCAACACATTCCACATATCATTCCGCAGAATCTATACAAAATATTAATCTACAACCCCTTTCTTTTTTCGAAGCATTAACTGATAAGGTCAGTAAAATTACAGAAAATCGAACTAACAATGATTTAAAAAGATTTATTTATAAAGGTGAAGGTTGTCCAAAGGATTTTATTCAAAAACTTGAAGAATTTTCACAAATAAAAAATATTTCTGAAAAATCTTTATTCTCACATATTTATGATATTTTATCTGGATCTGCTCTTGATTGGTTTAGAGCTAGAAAGTCGACTATTAATGACTGGTCATCTTTCCGATCGGCATTGTTGAATGATTTTGCAATTACCGATTACGATTATAAACTAAAAAAAGTAATCGATGCTCGTAAACAAAAACATAATGAGAGAATTATCATCTACTTTGCTACAATGGAATCTCTTTTTTCAAAGCTCTTGGAACCAATGTCCGAAAAAGAAAAAATTAATACTCTTGTTAGAAATCTTAAACCTTTATACATAACCTAAATTTACATTACGTCTTTCACCTACTGATTTACATACTGTAAATTCCCTCTTGGAATCATGCAAATTTACAGAAAGCATTCTCCAAGTTTCTAATAATACATCTTACTACTCTTCATCATCACCACCAGATCATTATCATTCTTTTCCTATTCCTTCTACATCAAATTCTAATAACAAATCGTATAATAATACTCTACTTTCACATAATCAACCATATATTCCTGAATTTCCTTTTAAAGCTTGTACATATAATTCCATAGCAGCTGTAGCTAATCCATTACCTAATACTGTAGCTGCAATTAATAAAAATCAGAATTTTTATAAATTCACTTGCCCACGTTGTAGATCTAATACACATTTATTAAAAGACTGTACTAACACTAATATAGTGTGTTTTCGTTGTGGAAAAAAAGACTTTATTACTAGTAAATGTCCTAATTGTAATAAGTCGATTTCAAAAAACTAAATTACGAGGAGTGCATAAACAAAAATAATGGTATTAAATCATCAAATTTTGACAAAAAAGATTGGGATACATGGTTAAAAACTTTAACAATTTTTTTTAAATCTTATAACACTTGTGCTCTCCTCTTTAATAAAACATCAGATTTTGAACGTCCTTATTTACATATAAAAGTAAACGATTTAATTTTAAATGGTCTTTTAGATAGTGGTAGTGCTATCACTATATTGGGTAATAATTCTCATAAAATTTTATCACAACATGGTCTTTTTATGCAAAAAAGCTGTTTAATAAAAGGTAATGTTGCAAACGGACAAACTATTTCTTCTATCGGCATTATTACTCTTCCTACTTTTTATAACAATAAATTTGCGTTAATTACAGCTCATGTGATCCCAGAAATCACTGAATCACTCATTTTGGGTATTGATTTTTGGAAAACTTTTAATCTTGCTCCGGATATTCTTAGTAATATCACATTACAACCTTCAAATTTAAACTCATCTTTTCTCATTAATACAGATTCTAACTTTCATTTACATGAATACCATTCTTTAACAGACACACAAAAAATTATTGCAGATGCAATTATGGAAAAGTTTAGGTTGATTTCAACTGAATGTAAACCTTTAGGTCGTACTCATTTAGTCGAACATTTCATCGACACTGGAGACCATCCACCTATTCGTCAACGCTGTTACAGACTTTCTCCTGAGAAACAAAAAGCTCTTTGTAAAGAAGTTGATGATATGTTACAATTAGATGTCATTGAACCCAGTGACAGCCCATGGCTGAACCCAATTATTATTACACCTAAAAAAGATGGTACTTGGCGATTTTGTATTGATAGTCGTAAATTAAACGATATCACAAAAAAAGATGCTTACAAACTTCCTTTCATTTCTGATATATTAGATAACCTTAAAGATGCTAAATTTATATCATCTATTGACATTGCTAAAGCGTTTTGGAATATTCCCTTAAAAAAAGAGGATAAACTCAAAACTGCATTCCATGTTCCAGGCCGAGGAATGTTTCAATTTAAAGTTATGCCATTTGGTTTAACTAATGCACCTGCTACTCAACAAAGATTCATTGAAAATCTACTAAATGATCTTACAAATGATAATAATGTTTTCTATTTTATCGACGATATAGTCTGTATTTCTCAAACCTTTGAACAACATGTCGATATACTTACTAAAATTCTTAAAAAACTTTCAGATGCCAATCTCACAGTCAATTTTCCAAAATGTTCATTTTTCCGGAAAGAATTAAAGTACTTAGGCTATGTAGTTAATGAAAATGGTTTAAAAACGGATCCTAAAAAAGTTCAAGCTATTCTTGATATCCAAACTCCAAAATCTGCTAAGGAGGTCAAACGTTTTTTGGGTACTGCCAGCTGGTACAGACGTTTTGTACCTAATTTAAGCACTCTTGCAGCACCGTTAACTAAATTAACTTCTACAAGCAAAAAATCACCTCCATTTAAGTGGTCTGATGAAGCTGAAATTGCTTTCAAGGCTATTAAGCAAGCTTTAATTAGTACACCAGTTCTGGCATGTCCAGATTTCTCTAAACCATTTGCTGTTCATTGTGATGCCTCTTCCTACGGCATTGGCGCAATGTTAACTCAGGAAGTCGATAATATTGATAAACCTATTGCTTATATGAGTAAATCACTTACAGGCGCTCAAAAGAATTATTCAGTCACTGAACGTGAACTTTTAAGTGTTATTACGGCACTAGAGCATTGGCGTTGTTATTTAGATAATGGATTACAATTTACAATTTATACTGATCACGCAGCCCTTCAATGGTTTATGCATTTAAATAATCCTACTGGCAGATTAGCTCGATGGAGTATTCGTTTATCTATGTTTAATTTTGTAATTAAACACAAAAAAGGCTCAGATCATGTCGTACCAGATACTTTATCACGTATAAAACCAATTGATTTAATTAATTTTTCTACTTCTCAAACTAAAGACACTTGGTATTTAGCAATTTATAATAAATGTTTATCATTTCCTTCTAGTACTCCGGATTACATGATTCATAATAATAAATTGTTTAGATTTTGTAGATCTAACACATTATTTAACTCTGAATTTAATTGGAAACAAGTAATACCATTAGAATTTAGGGAATCTGTTATTACACAAAATCATTCTACTCCCCAAACGGCACATTTTGGTATTTTTAAAACATACCATAGAATTAAAAATCTCTATTTTTGGCCTGGCATGTATAAAGACGTAGCCATGTTTATTGCTAAGTGCGAGACTTGTTTAGCTATCAAGCACCAAAATCAAAACTTAATTGGTTTAATGGGCAAACCCAAACATTGTTCACGCCCTTTCCAATGTTTATCCATAGATTTGATAGGTCCACTTCCTACTTCACGTAAGCAGAATAGATTTCTATTTGTAGTTACTTGTTGTTTTTCCAAATATTGTTTGTTATTTCCAATAAAACATGCAACCGCTTCTATTATTCGCCATATATTGGACAATTTAGTTTTTATGGTTTATGGAGTTCCAGAAACTATTATATTAGATAATGGTCCTCAAATGATAAGTACAGAATTATCTGAATTATTTAAATTTTACAACATACCAAAAATACATTACACCCCACGTTACTGTCCACAGGTTAACACCGTTGAGCGTTACAATAAAACTATTGTAACGGCGATTGCAGCTTTTATAGATAAAGATCACAGAACTTGGGATACCTATATAAACAAAATACAGTTTGCTATTAATACTGCGGTTAATGAAACCACAAAATTCACTCCATCATTTTTAGTATTTGGTAGAGAAGCTGTTACATGTGGATCTATCTACAAAAATAAAGATTCCAGAGATGAACTAATTTTCAGTCCTAGGGATGTATATGCTGAAAACATAGGACAATTAATACCTATCTTTTCCGAAGTACAGAAACGGTTATTTAATGCACATCAATTTAATGCAACTTATTATAACAAACATCATCAGAATTTAGAATTTAATAACGGTGATATTGTTTGGAGGCGAAACCATGTAATAAGTTCCTCTAAAAAACATTTTTGTGCTAAGTTTGCACCCAAATTTATTAAATGTAAAGTTTCAAATAAAGTTTCACCATTAATTTACGATTTAGTGGATATGAATAATAACCCATTAGGTCGTTGGCATATCAGAGACATTAAACCTCTACCGCGTTTAACTTCTTCTTTGAGTGACTAGATTGGTTGTTACCAATTACTTTATATGAATTCATATATAATTATTGCTCATTATCTCACGGCGAGCATAAGCCGATTCTTTTTGTCTTATTTTTTTTTCTCTATGCACCTCATTATCGTTTGGCTATACCATTAACATTGACGTTGGTCAAAACTTATAATTAATTATCATCATCGTAGTATTAGGTTAACTTTTTGTGTAATTTATTTAATATTTGCAATTCTAATTTTTTCTTCTCAATTTTTTTTTTTTTTTTCAAGCGGTTTGCAACTTGTAAAATTAAGCCTTCTGCACGAGCGTTTATTAAGGTAACTCGTTAAACTAAACCATACCTATGTGTATTATTTATACACTTGAATCACTTTCCTGTGAGAATTATTTTCATATGTTTATTACATAAATATTTTAATTACTTCACAAAAGACCCTTGGATTTTATTTAAAAGTCAATGTTTCACGACTGGCTATGATTTTCTTTTCTTTCCGGCATATTTATTTCAGTCTTTAACTGAAACTTGTTTATAGTAATCACCGTGCGGGAGTTAGCGACACGTTAAAGAAGCCATAAGCTATTAATATTTTCAGCGGATGGCAACTATTAAAGCCTTTTGCCGTTGCGTTCAACTCTATTGAGTTGACTTATTTAGGATACGATTCCTCATAAGCAACTCTAACTGCATGACGTTTTATTTCCAGTAGTTGGAATAAGACTAGTATGATAGAGAATGTATGTTGTAATTATAATGTACGTTGATGGAGTTGAACGATGTATATTAACATTGTATATTCCAGGAACATGTTAAAAATTCTATCATTCATGAACCATGTAATTTAAGATAATTATTTAGGATTTTTTTTTTTCTCTCTCTCGTCTGTTTTGTTTTCTTTTTCTATTAAATAACTTGTTGATAAGCATTATATCAGTATTATTTTTTTTTTTTTCATATATACAGGATGTTTTTTTCAGAAAAATTCTTCTATAGGATGTTAATATTAATTTTCATTTTGCTTTTAATTATTATTTTTTTTTTTGATTGTTCTTTCATTTAGCAGATTAAATATTAAAATTCGATATGTATATGCGGTTTATTTTGATTTGGTTTGAATTTGAAATTTTACTAAAAAAAATCTTTCAGATTTTTTTTTTCCCGGCCCCCGGGGTATTGTGACGGTTGTCTATTTCGACCTCTTTTTGTCAGTAAATTTTATTTTTTTGTTGTTTGCGACATAATTTTAAACTAGGAATTACGTAGTGTCGGAGAACGGCAATGTTTTGATTTGACAAGTCAGTCACGAAAAATTATCCATCAAAGCAACTTGAATCTATTTATTTATTATTTTCCGAGTTTATTATTCCAAATTACATAGTTAAGATATTTTATTATCGATAATCAAAGTTCTTTTTAAGAAACCTATATTTATTTTTTACGTTCACGAGTGTGCGTAGCCAAAATTGTTGGTAAGGATTCTCATTCATTAAAATTTATTTTATTGTTATTTTTTCTTTTCAGATCAAATTTAATTGTATTAATATTTCTGTTCTATTTTGTGTGACTATTTTTTATTTCAATTTTGTTTATATTTTTCTGTTTGTATTTACAGGCATTTTTGTATTTTTTTAATTTTACCGAAAAATAAACACAGAAGAGAATTTTGTGTTTTATTGAAACTACGCTACAACCGTGGTTGAAGAAAAGCCTACGGCATGATCAGAATTAGGTATATAATGAAACATATATCACTATTAATCGATTTCTTAAAATCATTATTTCAAGAAGATAGGGATTCTTATAGTGAACGATTTTTTATTTTGAAATACTCACGCGAAATCATTGTATTCATCCACAACACATTCATCGATAGTATAAAATCACGAGCACATCGCTATGTCTTAATGTCTGGAGTAAATACACAGTTCTTGATAACAATTTTGATTGAAAATTAGATATGATAGACCCTTGATGAAATGCGCGCAAGCAAAATGGATGTCATGTCGTATCGCTTAGATTATTTTTACGTTGTGAAATTAGGATTGCCACAAAGTTAAACCAGGCGAGACGGAGACAAGATGGAACCTATCTAGCGCTATTTCATTTTAATGAAAGGTTAAAGAATACTATTTTGCATTGTATAGCAAAATCACCCACCTGGGAACCAAAGCAAAGTTGACGACCTGCACTTTAACGGAGGTTTCCGGCGTGTACCGGGGGTTCGGGAGCTTGGTGGTCATGTACATACGAAACCCCGGCATGTAGGGGATCAGGGAGTCACCCAACTTGAGCACCAACTGACCTGCTTGCCGGAAATATTGCCGCTGCAGAGATAAAGCGTAGTACTACTGTTTAAACCATGACAGAAAAAAAGTGAAATATAAAAGCTTTTTTTATTAGCTGTATTAATTCCTCCCGTTGTCATGAAAAAAAAAACGGTCTTGAGAACCACATTTAGCTTATAATAGGTAATTAATATAGATTCATTGTTATTAAAACACAGAAAAAATATTATTTTTTATAAACAGTAAAACAAGCTTGACTACAGGCCAATTAATTTTATAAGCGCATTTTTTTAAATACGATTAAATACTTAAAACACGTTCTGGGGCTTTCAATGAAATTGTAGAGCCGCCTATCTAATCTGGTCCATAGTAAATAAAAAACGAAAACCTAGCTTTTGTCTACCATTTCAGTATTTTATGTATATTACAATTACGTAACAAGGATCTGAAACAGTATATTATGAGTGTGTTGTGAGAAAAAAAACAGTGATATTATGAGTAAAAAAAAAACAATACTTTACAACCAGAGAAAAAAGAATCTATTAAAAAATCTATTTTCCATCCAAAATTACACAGCGTTATCTTGATATCATCTAATGGGAAGAAACCTTCACGTACCTTGAGAACAGGGTCGAGAGCAGGGTCGATCTCCTGTCCAACGTTCTCCAGCAGGATGGGTTTGCCAAATCTTAAAGCTGATTCAAAATTGCGCAGAAGGTCGCGGTCGTTGGGCTTCACCACCACTAGGCCTTCGATTTTACCCTAGAAGGTAAAAGGTATATCCTGATTTAATCCCGCAACAAAGAGTTAGAATAATATTCTTCCATCTATTAGGATCTTACCCTCTAAAAATACCGAGACTGGAAATTCCTAATAGATTCGCAAAGTAGCGGAAACGACCCAGTTTTTGAGCCGTTAAATCTTTACAGAAGATAAAAAATAATTTTTAAAAATTTTTAGATTTTGAAAAAATTTTTGGTCAAAGGTACCAAAAAAAATTAATGTATACCAATCGATCCTCTTTCATGTGGAGATCAAAAAGCTCTACGGGGCCATTTAAGGTATAAGCACTAGAAATATCAGAAATTGCCGAGAAAATTTCTCATACATTTCGGTAAGAGAATCAAATTTATTATTCTCTAAATGTATATATAAAATAGTAAGTTTATTCAGAATAAACTTATTATTCTGTGTTGGTTGATTAACAGCACTTAGGACAGCTGAAAAAAAGTGAGTAAAAAAAGTTTTAACTTTTAAGCTTCGAATTCGATTCGGATATCTTCAGATCATTCTTATGTTTAATTAGATAATTCTATATTACGAGTTGCCATTGACTACCTTATTGTAAAAACATGTTTTCAAATTGCGAACGGTTGGACTTCTTTGGAGCGTACTTTTGTTAATAAAAGAAACACGCAAGTTGCGTTGGTGTGGTACGCGAATAAATATCCACGAAATTACCACTATTTGTCAAGAGAAAAACTTCTCAGAGTTCGGGACAGCAAAATAATGTTCGTTTTTATTTTAACTATTGTTGTGGTAATGAAGTAAATAAATGATAAACATTTTAACCGAATTATATCACGTTTAAAAATGATACTATTTTCAAATCGACGGTATTGCCATGGGTTCCCCGTGTCCCCTGTATTTGTTGATATCTACATGGAAGACTTTCAGGAGCGTGCCCTCCGCATAGCACCTGCTGTACCGAAAATCTACAAGAAGTACGTTAACGACACTTACACTATTTTACCTCAACCTAAAATGTGAACTTCTAAACCATCTTAATTCCCTAAATACTAAAATACAGTTTACAATGGAATTAGGATGATAAGTTAGCTTTTCTTGATGTTCTTATTGAACGGAATTCGAATGGAACTCTCATAGGATCCTATACAAAAAAACAAAAAATCCTACTTCATTGTTCTCTTAATAACAAAATTAAGGCTAGGTTTTATTGTGCGTAACGTAAAATGTTTAGTATTTATACAGGAACCATTTATCATGGGTTTGTTCAAGTTTTTAAAAAGACTTTATGTAAAGTCGGTGTTTTGGCCAGAATTATTTTGAAGAGGTGATTTATTTTTTTTTGAAAAAACTATATTTGTTAAGAGATGTGGGTTGGCTCTTGTTTGCAAAACCATCTCCAATATTTCACGTAGGTAATCAATTTATTTGTTGTTTTATTGGCAAAATAAATACTTACCTCTGTAGAAGACACTGTGTACTATTCCTGCTCATGAGCTACCTATAAAAGCCTACGGACAGACAACGGAGGCTTGGTAATAAAAGAAATCTAAATAAAGCATGAGGAGCTTCCAAAATAGGTTAATACCATAGCCCTGATCCACTTGTTGGCCTGCGTCTGCGGGTCGATGATGAGCGGCCACCGTCGGGAGTTGCTCATGAGCACCGCTGACTCCACCGACAGCGGGTCCCGGGGAAGCCCGTACATTTGCCACGTCCTGGATAAGAGATGTAAAAAGATCATAGCTTATTTTAAGTAGTTATAATTAAATGACGTGTAAACTATGGAAAGAATAAAATCTTGCGACATCTTTTGTAAGCAGTTGCAAGCGCGCACAAAAAACTTAGAAAGCATATCACTATGTTGGAAACTATCGTCGTGTACTTATTCAAGTTTATGTTACATTGTTTTAAGCATAGAAATAAGTATCTGTTTTTATAGTAAATTAATTAAAGATTAAAGACATGAAAGAGTTTTGCAGAAAACTAAAATACGCAATTATATTTATAAAAAAACCCAAAAAAGTTAAAGCGTTTTAATTTTTCGTCTTTTACTTACCTAATTTGTACAGGATCACCAAGGATCGATAGCGGAGTGCCACCTTGAGTGTGAGGTACGTTTACTGCCTAAAAATAAAAAAAAACTGAGGCTGTATTTTACTTTAACACAGGTTCATTTCACACTATTGAGAACCAAATGTCAAAAACTACTTGCCAAATCTCTTAGAATAGGCTTTTAGGTATTCAAAGAATAAAGAAATGTAATGAATGAAGAGAATAAAGATTCAGAACAGGCACATTCCTAAAGTACCGGCCAATTCTTTCAATAATGCATCATATTATATGTTGGGGCTTGCTCAGTACAAAATATAAAATAATAAGTATATCTTACCTTTATATGGTTAATCCATTCGTTGAGAAGATTTCGTCGAAATTCATCAGTAAAGGGAGTGATGTAACCAACGGCACCTAAATTTGAATACTCAGTTAGAACTCATTGGAAATTATATTTTTAAGAAAATTAAAATAATATTCGAAATCTAAAAGGCCCAACTGTAAGGACATTTACTTTTATGTTAAAAACAAATAAGTCCCAAGTCCCTAAAGGCTAAAGTTCATGTACACCTCGTATAAAAGGGGCAGCCGTATCAACCCAGCCAATTACAGACTTGTCGCAACCACATCCATAATTTATGAAATTATACCGTACCTGGAGACCATCAGTGACAATGAATTTAGTTTCAGCGGCAAACGCTCAACTGAAGACCTTTAAGGGTACGTCACACATCTATGGAGCGTGGCTATAGAGGCGCACGGAGAGGCAATAGCCGCAGACTTAGATGTATCCAGGACCAAGCTTTTAACGTATGGCATACCTAGGCTCTGCGAGTTGATAATTCTCTTTTTAAGGGAAGGGTCAATTCATTTTTATTTGAATTAGAATTTTTCTTCAACTATATTCTTGCTGCACATTAATAAATCTTTATCACAATGTTGTAGACAGTTATAGAGGGTGGCCCAAAAAAAGCAGCAAATTTTCAAGGTTTCAAGAGCTGATAAGTTAAGACAGTTTTAAAATAGTTTTGGTACCTTTTATAATGTTTTAATTGCTTAAACACCTCTCGAGGCATATAATATCGATGGGTATAACGGCCTACATGTGGTAACCGACATTTTGAAAACTTAACAGGAGAGTGATTGAAAGTTGAAGCTAAATTAGAAAATGCCATAATATTCGTTAGCCTTAAATAGCCTGAGACCTTAAAATCAGAATAGTTATAAATTATTCAATTCTTATAAGATGGCATTTAAAATTGTATTAAATTCATCGCGCTTCACAGTTTTTGTGTCGGTTAGGATAAAATGACCGAAAAATACAAACAGCAAAAAAACCTTAACGCCAAATTATCATTTCATTGTGTTGACCGAAATAACCTAAGCTTAATCATAGTTTATTCTATTTCCTCTTAAAAGTTGCCGAAACAATATAACTATCTGTTCAGTAATGGAAATCTAACAGGAAAAATGTACAAAGCAACAGATATGTAAAAAGAACATTTAGCCAACAAGATTTTTACAAATAACACTCGGAAATAATCCGGAAAATATTACTGACACTGGCAATTAGTGATAATTGCAGCTAAGTTTATGACTCAAAGTTTTATTTAGGTGTTATTTGGGTAAACAGTTCAGCTTCTTACTGTTTACATGCGATAAATATAAAATAAGAAATAAAGATAAATATAAATGGACAATGGGTTCAAAATTTTCAATGAATAAAAATATAAATTGAAGTTAAGCACCCTACCACTGTTGTACCACTCTGAGCTACACATGAGTGTAAATTGCTACTTCAAGTGGTAAATTGCTACTTCAAAAACTATCCATTAGTTATTATGTCCTGATATCCATTAGATATTGTAACCTGATAATGTTATCCAGGAGCAACATAGGCTATATTTAACCCCATAATCCCCCTGCAATTATTTTTTTCACAAATGAATTATTTATTGTGAATAGAAGTAAATATTAAAACTAATAAAACAAAATAATTAAAATGTATAACATTACAAAAGAAAAATTTATCAAATACAACCAATTATTTTAAGTTTCGAAAAGCCCACCCGTGCCTTACCAGACGCAAATGTGTCCATCACACTGGCCGCGTTACCTCGTTGGACACCTATAGACAGCCTTTGCACAAGGTAAGACCCGGCATTTAGTTTACATTACAAACCTTACGTCGTGGGTGTTAATTTGGAATTATTATTTATTATATATTTTGATACTAACAAGCACATAGTAAAATGTCCCCAATCATGTTGATTAAGCCGACATCAAGATCCTTGATCGTCTTGATCCAACGAACTCTCTCACTTGCCATGCCATTCAGCAATCTAGGGTTGGGCGATTAATGTAGCTTTTATTAACGCAAGTTCATTAGCCCAAATTTCCTTGCTTACCAAAATTTGGGATATAAGTTGGTCTTTGAGATAATTTGAAATACTATTAGAAGTAAATAGGTCTTACACCTAAACCAACAAGCTAATATTATTTCTGTGCCTAAGTTCTATAAATGGTGTACTAACACCATTTGTAGACCTTCATTTAAACTATAAACTACAGAATCACAATGCTTTTAAATCTATCTATCTTGTGGTGTAGGTGTTTGCGCTGCCTTTAAAGTGACAGGTCTCGAGTTCGAAGCCACTGGCCACAACAGGCCCTTTAAGGGTCATGGATGGTTATTCACCGTAAAACTAGCTCTGCTTTTGTAACATTTATAAAGGTGGTGTATTTATCTACGGATTTTATTAAAGATACAGTAATTAAATCACCTATTAGCTCTATCCATCCTGGCCAGGCACTGATTGATGTCTTCTTCCAAAGCCCTCATTTCGTCTTGCTTCTCCTGCAAGTACGCATTTAACTTGGCTATGCCCTCGAGTAACGCTTGCATCTTTGCCTTCGCGTTTGCCAACATGGCTGTGAAAATAAGAAACCACCTTGACATAAAGAAAGCGCAGGTTTGGTATATTATACAATTAATTTTAAAGAGAGAAAAAATTGTTTAAATCGTCTATTTGGAGACCAAAAACGGAGTGCATAATTTGCTCGCGTAGCCTAAATAGCGTAGTATGTATGTTCGAGAATGATGAACAATCCCATATTTCCCAAGTAGCACAAATAGCATTATTATTTTACACTTACAACTTCAATTAGGTTCAACTGTGAACCATAGGCTGCGCTTTAGTCTCTATAATACCACTATTTAAGCCATATATATACCATTATTACGGGATAAGAGTTAGTGCAGATGTCAAAAACCTTTTATACAGCCTCTAGCATTTTTTTAAGACATTGGTTCTACATAAGCATTTGAGTGGTAGAGAAATGTGAGAATAATAGTACGAAGTTGTACACTTATACCACTTAAAAGCTAGCATCTTAAAAGAGTTACAGTGAACCACCGCACAGATAACAGTTTGAGAGTAGTTAAAATACAGATTGATGCAACGCAGGAAGAATTAACAACAGTTCACTACAAACCTACTTTATCAAAGCTACTTAATGGTATTTAAATAACACACGCAAATATCAAAAGTTTTTTGATTTGGTTGCACATCAATATCAATAAACAGGTTTAATCTTAGTAATTGAATTTTAGATAGGTACCTTTGTCTGTTTCCATATTTTATATTACAATAATTTAAGCACAAAGTAGAATTCAGGTTGACATCAAACCATTATGGACCCATCGAACTTTAGTACAATTCAGAAAAATTTTATTCCAGTGGTTTATCTGTACTGTAAATTATGTCTAAAACTATTAAATAAATATAACGAAAATGACTAAATATAGTAGTTCACATAAATGGTTAAAGCGTGAATCATTATAAAGATGATAAAAGCCAATAAGGTGTTCGCTCGTACAATTTTTCACTGAAAAAAGCATTTTTACAGAAAATAAGGAGTGAACTCTTGTTCAGCTATGGAAAGTAATTCAGGATTAAGACAGTTCATTTGTATTTATTCTTATCTCCGCCATTTTACTGTTGACTTAACAATAACAATATATTGCCACTACGTTTTGTTTCAGATTCCTGCTTAAAATACTTTTTTGACATATCATCATCACATTAACAACAAATATTTAAAATAACTAAAAAAAAATTAAATTTTCACTTTAATTTTAGTTTAAAACCAATTATTTCGGATACGCTAAAAAATTTGCTATTGAATCATATACATAATTACAGAACATTTGCATTCCCAATCATTTAAACAGGCTGTATTTTTTTTAAATTAATAATAAGCAGGCGTTTGTCTTCCATCTCCCCTGATGGATAGTGACGATGAAGACGAGGATCATACACGCCTGTCCAAGATATATGTCCTATATACTCCACACTTGAAAGCTCCAGGGTTATATTTGACTGGAAACACAGACGCAGGCAAACCGTTGTAAAATACTCACCTTATTCTTAACATGAATTTATACCTGTTTTAAAATGGCTCTTATAAATCTTAAACTAACATAATCGTTAATTATTTGTAGAATATGGTCTAGGCTTGTTGTTACAATTAGTGTGTGCAGCGTATTCAACCGTTGTGACAGTGTGCAAATGTTTAACTTGACTTTAGTTTGGAATACAATAGATAATTGACGACAATACTTAAGACGTCGTTATATAAATATCTAAACACATTTTTTTTTAATCCTTATAGTTCCAAAAAATCATCTTAAATTACTATTTTACGATGTCAATATAAATGTCAATAAAATTAAATATAATTCTAAATAATAACTAAATAACTACATTCATTCATAATAAATATGTCAATTAGTGTAATTCATTAATATTATTAAACTTCATAATATGTATATATAATATACTAAGCTCTAAGACTGTGCAGTGGGATATCCTTAGAGCTTAGACTGTATAATAGGACACTCTTATTATATTATAATGCTTATATGCAGCCTTGATGATGGGTCACACCTAATAATAATAAATAATAATTCTATTGTACTTATTGTGCTACTGTAATGCTTTCAAGTAGAAAGAGAACCAAAGTTGAACTAAAAGCTAAATAATTTGTGCCCATTCAAGCAAGGTCTTAGTGTTGACAGCGCTGTCGCCATCTCTGTTTTTTGCGGCTCTTATTTACTGTGTTCCCCGAAAGTGACTTAATATGATGCTACTTGTGCTACTTGGGTGGGAAGTACCTTTTATACAGGTAGCAAGTGCCTTCCCGCACACGCTTCTCATGGTGACGGTGTAAAATAATATTTTGCAAAATTTACAATTTGCTGTACTTAATCTGTTGTATAAACTTAAGTTTTTTATAACTTAAAATAAATGCAAGTTCAATGCAGCTGTGTGGTATCGCTTGATAAGAGAACAAACATTTACAAGAGTTATTTCACAATACTCACCTTCGACAGCAGCGAGTTCGGTCTGCGCCTGCTTGAGTGCGGCCTTCTTGGGTGCGACCGCCTTGTTCACGTGGTAGAACTTGTACATCGCGTGCACCCACATGCATAGCGACATGCACGCTTTTGACACCTGTTGGTAGATCACAGTAAATGGGGGGAATTTATCCGATCTTTTATTATATTTATTCTGTTAGCTGTCCTAGTATCTTCCACCACGATTTTATTTTAATAGCTGAACCGGGGACGGCCTTGACGAAGCCACTGCCAATTTCACAGCGCCCTCTATGCTAAGTCATGTTAATACTTCAGTTCCCCGTTGACGTTCAAACTGAGCGAACCTAAAGTATGCCATGCGCGAAAAAAAATAATCCCCGTGTGTACAGGATCAAAATAAAACTGTGATCATATCCAACTGGGTGATCATATCCATTTATTACATAACAAAAAATTTTATAGAAAAACTATAATCTTAACAAACAGCTGGTATCCAGAGGCTGGGTCCTGCCTTCCATTTATTTGTGTTGGACGTTTACTACGCCATAACTTCACTAGTTCACTTCTCAAAAAAAAGCGGATGTCCGCTTGGCTCTCTTTTGGGAGACCCTGTATAATATTGTTATAAATAGAAAAGGTTTATTTATTTGCGACCGGTTATAATCGTTTTTTCGCCATAAGAAAGCTACATTATCAAGAAATTACGATTCAAAAGGAAATATTTTCTATGTTTTGAGTATAACGGTGATAGGATTCTTAAATGTATGTAATAAAATATTCAAGTACATAGCGAAACATCTTACTATACCTTTTTTATCTTCGAAGGCTCATAATCCGGGTTGAAGACGAACCTTTTCAGCTTCTTAATCATGTCCTCGGTGATGGACTCCTTGTCGAACTTCATGAGCGACTCGAGGAAAGCCGAGGGGTCCGATAACATCTGGGATCCTGGACGCCAGTAGTTGAGGACCTTCTCGCCAATTTTAGCGCCTTGTTCCTGATTGACAGGATGTATTTATGAAACTGAGTTTGCAACTTTGTGATATGAGTAATAGAAGCCATGCATTTGCACGTGCCAAAACGAAGAAAATCTCGGTTCGGATACAAATTTTATCTCATTTCTATTGTTTTATACCGTGTATACTTTTTTACATTGCTATAACTGGCATCAAGCATGTCTTCTACCTGATTATAAAGCACGAACAACATTAAACATTCAACTTCAAGTTCACTAACTGATTGACTTTTCTTTCCCTTCAAACGAAGCACCGTCACGCTAAAGGAATAAGGTTAATAGGGAGCATTGTAGAACTGCTGCAAATTAACTACTGATATAGTATTTTCTAACACTGAGAATCCTATTAATATATACTGTTGGTGACACTCAGTTCACAACACCAACCTTAATAGGTTTAATATCAAAGACGACGCAAAGGGACTCGATGACCAGCACAACACCCGCTGGTGGCTTCTTCATGGCCTTCACTTCCACTACGTCGTTGCGGTTCAGTTCTTGTAAAGCTTTCTCCGCTGCGCGCAAAGCCGGCAATGCCTCATCTATGGTAAAATAAAGTAAATATGACAATTTAATCATCAAATAAAAACACCATTTGCTTGACCCCAAGAGATTGACACAATGATTTGTGTGTGGTAAATAGAAATATCTATCCTACCTTTTTTTTGTGTACTACAAATTTTTGAATTGCTGGCCAAATTTTATTATAAAGCAGCTATTTATTAGACTTTTTACCTAATATAGTAATAATTTTAGTGTATCCGTTGAACTTTAAGACACATTTTGTTGCTTAAAACCAGTTTACTGACATCCATTTTCAAAGACACCGTGGTAATTCAGTAGCTTTTTATTACATTACGTTAATTTTTTTAAGTTCACATGCCTTTAGTAATTATTATAGGAATACATAAAAAAATTATTGATTATTTTGCAGTATGACTTTTGGACTTGTATTTTATTTTTATTTTGGGTTGTGATAGAACAACATAATTACAAACTTTAACATTTATTATATAATATATTGTATTTGTATACAATATTATTATTTTATTTATTTTTTTCCGTATAATATAAAACAAACTAACCAGAGTCCCCGATCGCGAGATCACGTCACCACGTAACAACAAAACTACTACTACAACAAAATTTTCATAATGAGCGTCAAATTCTGTTGAAATATCTACAACATATTCAAATGAAGCCCACTCAAGATGTAGATGTATTCGCCTGGATTCTGTGGCTGCGTCCGAAATTTCAGAAGAACTTATATACGAGGCATATTAGAATAGTTTTCTATTTTCGCACCATTGCCATACGTTCCTACTATGTTCCACCCGTAGGATTCACGTAAGATACGGCGGTGATGTTGTCTATCCTTAGTAAAATTTTCTGGTTTTTTAAATCTTTAATTTAAAAAATCTTCACATTAGAAATCCGCTAAAATTTCTAAATCTAATAGTCTGAAAAAATGTCCAAGTCATAATGATTGCTTTATTTTATATTTGCTATGCTCATATATTTGTCACAGTCCTTATTATTATACTGTAAATTAAGAATTTTTTATCTTTCAAATAGTTTTGTATTTATCCTGCCATATTCAATCGCTGGGCAGGCTGATTATATAAATAAATCCCTAGATAATTACACCAACTGTATGGCCCCAAAGTAAGCAGAGCTTGTGTTATGGATGACCAAACAGCGAACTGGGGGGAACCCAGAATAAACATCCATATAATAGGTCTTTACCTATGAAACTGCCGTTTTGCCGTACTGGCCATTTCAAATGAAAATATTTTTTTTTTTGACTGATAATTCTAATTTCGAATTAATTTTATTTGACAAACATGGAATTCTTTTTCTAAAATCGTCATTTGTTTAATAGTTAGTGTTTTGTTTTCAACGCATTCGAACATTTTTCGTCATCATGGATAAGTTAAAAATTCGAGTAATTATGGAGTATGAGTACCGTCGTGGCAGCAAAGCGGCACAAGCGGCACGCAACATCAACGACGTTTACGGAGCGAACACTACAAACGTCCGCACCACCCGTTATTGGTTTGCCCGCTTCCGTTCTGGAAATTTTGACCTGAAAAATGAACCCCGTGGTCGTCCGAAAACTTTGGTCGACAATGACGAATTAAAGGCAATTGTGGAAGCTGATGAAACTCAATCCACGGCTGAATTAGCAGCAGCTTTCGACGTTAGCATCAAAACAATATTGGTCCATTTCCGTCAAATAGGCAAGGTAAAAAAGCTTGACAAATGGGTACCCCACGAACTCAATGACCGCCAGCGCGAAGTACGCGTGGAGACGTGCCTTGCACTGCTCAGCAGGCATACAAATGAAGGAATTCTGAACCGCATTGTTACTTGTGACGAGATGTGAATCCTGTTTGACAATCGTAAGCGCTCAGCAAGTTGGTTGGACCCTGGTTCAGCACCCAAACAATGCCCTAAACGAAAACTTACCCCTAGAAAAGTGATGGTCACTGTTTGGTGGTCTAACGCGGGTGTAATTCATCACAGCTTCTTGCCAAACGGGACAAGCATTACTGCAGATGTGTACTGTGAAGAACTGAACACAATGATGGAGAAGCTCGCACGTCTCCAACCAGCTTTGGTCAATCATTCGGCTCCACTGCTCCTGCACGACAACGCGCGACCTCATACTGCACAGCAGACGGTCTCCAAGCTACAAGAGTTGGGGTTGGAAGTTCTCCGTCATCCGCCGTACTCACCAGACCTTGCGCCTACAGACTTCTACGTTTTCCAGAATTTGGATAACTTCTTGGCGGGAAAAAAATTCAATACCCGAGAGGCAGTACAAAATGCCTTTGAAGAATTTGTTGTCTCCCGTCCAGCTGATTTCTTCAAGAAAGGCATCAACAAGCTACCAATGCAATGGCAAAGATGCATTGATTGCATGGGTGATTATTTTGATTAATAGAAATAAAAAATATATAAAAAAAATTACGCTTCATTTATTTCGAGAAAAACGGCAATTTCATAGGTAAAGACCTAATATAATAGCAACAACCATGACCCGAGAAAAAACATTTATGTTCATCACACAAATGAATGCCCCGACCAGGACTCGAACCTGGGACCTCCGGCTTATGGGGCAGGGCTACTAACCACTACGCTACTCGGTCGTCAGCTTTATCCCTGGATAAAGTTGGTGGCCTGCGCCGCGTCACCAGGGCACTGGCTGCGTGACTGAGAGGAGCAGGCTTCTAACTTATCAGGACTAAGAGGAAGCGCAGCGGCCTGTGTCGGAATCATTCTCGCAGGCTGTTTCTTCTTCGCGAAATTTCTGCCTACTTGTTTTGGGCTTAGATACGGTGGGGTGTTTGAGATCTGCTGCGCCAATGTCAAAAATTGCAGACGGCATTAGAAACTGTTTCGAAGCAATGTCTTTATTACCCTCTCCAACAGGGCAACCTTTATTTCAGGGTTCATAAGCGATGTACCAATTAGTTTACAATTACCTGGTATCAGGTACTTGCCAGAAAGTTTCTTTTGTTCCTTTTTAGATAACGCTATTGTTGCACTGTGCTCGAAGCGAAGAGCCACGTCTTCTGTATGTCTTTTCCAAAATGTAAAGACTTAGTAGGGACGTCTCCTAAAATTTCTACAATATCATAATCCAAATGAGAATCATTATTTTGTTACCACTCAGGAACAGTGTTTATCCATACACAGAGCAGTGACGTTAAGGGGAGCGTCATTGGAGGGCTCCACTTACGCCGGATCTGGTGAAATTATGCAAGAAGTGGGTTAGTGGTCCAGATCGTACGTTTGTTATAGAATCTTCAAACTGAATAATGAAGAAATAGCCCGTGAAGCTATCTGCAACACGCAAATTAATTTGAAACAGATTTTGCATTCATTTGTATGCGTGCGTAAAAAGGGCGTGGCTCAAAAGTGTAGAAGAAGCCCAACAAAGTACCCGCGACACGTTATATTACTGCTTTAGTTCGTAGATTTATAAGCACTGACTCAAAGAAGAATGCTTGGTAGTGTAGGAGAAGCCCTACAAGCTATCCGCAAAACTATATCAACGGCGAGAGACAGCCCCTCAAGCTGCCCGCAATGCCATTTACAAATCACAATAGGCAGATACAACAAGTAAATGCTTACCTTTGAGGCTTGACTGCCTGGCAAATGAATGCCGTGACGATGATGACGAACTAGATAGCAATATTCACACGCGGCGACCGCGTGCTCTTCTGTGGTCACCATTCAATTGCTTTGCTTTATGTCTTAACATTTTACGCAGCTTTTTGTAATTCATATCGACGTCTTCACTGTTCTTTCTTTTAGGCATTATTATGCAATTTGAATGAAAACCAATATTAATATTATTTTTAAATAAATTTCAAATATTTTTAGCACGAGTATGTAACGACTGAGCCTGAAAACGCGATTGAGGTTTAAAAAAAAATAATAGATCCCCAACCGAGTGCAAAAATGGCAAATACATATTCTAATATCGAGAACGAAGCCGAGTATAATTTAGGAATTCAATTTCATATTTTACCTAGATCTTTTTGTGCATCTTCTGCCATCATAGTGGTTTCCTTGGACAGTTGTTCAGCGACAGCTTGCTCCTTTTCTACCTTAACGCGGGCCTCTTCGGCGATGGTCTGTAAATGCAATTATTGACGTATAAATACGTTCTTTTGTCACATACACATGATAGTTCTGAATGCATTTTCCGAAATAATATTATTTTTTGTGAAAGTGAATGTTTGTCTGTAACGCATTCTCGTCCAAACTACATAATCGATCATAATGAAATTATGTATAATCACTGTTCCGGGTATAAAAAAGGAGCCTACCTCCTTTTCGGTACATTTAATTTGGAGAATTAGAACTATTTCCTTGGGATACACGAGTAAATCCGCGGGCAAAGCTCGTTTTGACGTACTGTTATACCCTTACTATGTAAGCTGTATAGCTGACCACGATGCCGCATCAGCAACTCTGTACAAAAGGAAACCTAAATGATATTAATGAGTAACAGTTCATAATCCGACAGCAGTCAGTCGTTCCTAAGCCTTCGTCACGGGTCGGTCGTCTCAGATTTTTATACTATTTCTAGTTCTACTTCCTATTTCTATATCAAGTTCAATTTCCAAGTGTAAAGTGTTACTATTTCCTAAACTGAATATAATTCTTTTTCTAGTGTTAATAAATAGTTTTTTTTAAAAACCTATTTCAAGACTCTCGCATAACATAAATGGTGGCAGCGGTGGGATACGAAAATCCCTACCTACCCGAATACGTTTCCGAAACAATCAAATGCAGTGAAGTTATTCAAAGTTACAAGTAAAAAGAAAAGTGAAAGAGCAGGTGCATAAAATTTACGAACTCAAAACCTCTGCATCAATCGGTCTCCTGCAATTGCTGGGAGCATATAGACGCATCTTTACTACCCGCTGTGCTTGCAAGAGGACAAGCACGACTTGCTGATCCTGCGCATCCTGTATCTACAAGTTCCTGTACCTGCCGAGTGCCGGCAAATCGTCTGGCGTAGACCGCTGGAGGCGATTATGCTGTTGTGCATCACCACTCTACTGGCGTTTCAGCAGTAAGTGATTTTACGTTCAAAAGAGAAATCCAGTGAAAAAACTATCAATTCCGAACTCAGAGTCTCGTCCAATATTCTCCTAACAATTTTACAATATTAATCTTATCGATGTTCTATTTTTAGCCTCAACGCAACATAGTTGCAAATCTCACCTATATGTAAGACGGTTGACGTCAAACAATAACCACTGTTCTTAAACGCTCACTGTTCTTTGTAAAACCATACATACAAAGACGCCTTGTTCTTATTACTATTTCGCTATTTCTTTGTTTCCAATTCTGTGATACATTGTATTAGTCCTAAGTTCCTAAAACCATTATTTAAACAATGACTTCTAAATACGAATCGAAAGAGGAAACTCCCAGTGTTTCTAGGACTACGTCAGCACGTCATGAAATCGAGGAAAAAGTCGAACTTAATGTACTCCTGAAATTTATTAAAACTTTTGATGGGACGAGAGAAAAATTAAACCCGTTCATCTCAAATTGTCAAAATGCATATAATCTAGCAAACAAATCTCAGAAACCCATTCTATTTAGATACGTATTAAGTCAATTGGAGGGTCGCGCTGAATCAGTATGCAGCATTAAGGAATTCGAGACTTTTGAACAATTCATCGATTTCATAAAACAACAATTTGGGGAGAGAAAACACTACGCTCATTTACTATCCGAACTCCAAGACTGTAAGCAAAACTCTCTAGAACCGGTTAATTAATTTGCCCTCCGGGTTGAAACGTGTCTTGCAAAATTACTAACGGAAATAAATATTTCTATACCAACAAAACGAAAAACGGAATTAACCGGGCGTATTGCAGCAATGGAGGATCTAGCATTGCACACATTCGTTATAGGCTTACAACCCCGACTATCTCAAATAGTAAGATGTCGAGATCCAGATTCCCTAAATTCAGCGGTTAGTTTCGCAGTAGCCGAAGAAAAAATCCTCTCAAGTTTAAATAAAAGAATTACCCAACCAACACAAGGTCCTTCAGACAGATCTAGGTTCACATCGCGCCGTGAGTCTCAACCTCGGCAATATCATCCTCAAAATTCTTTTCATTACCGAACAGATACAAGGAATGTTAACTCAAATGACATGGTCTGTCGGTATTGCAAAAATGTTGGACACACAATAGAAAATTGTCGCAAACGACAATACAATAATTCTAATCGTCATCAAAACAACACCTCAAATCCTCGAAATCAACAAAATACTTTTGCTAATCCTATTCCAAGTTCATCTCACAAGGTGTTTACAGTCAATCCAAATAATGATGATGGCTTAGACGAAGTAGATAATTTAAACGAGTAAGATTTCCTGATATGCATCGCTCTGGAAATCACAGACACAAAATCAAAGCCGATGCCAAACATCCCGCTGTATCCACTGTATCCAATAGACGCAAAGCGTCCAAAGTAGCCACTGTATCCACTGAATCCACTGAATCCCCTGTATCCGCTGTATCCACTGTATCCAATAGACGCAAAGCGTCCAAAGTAGCCACTGTATCCACTGAATCCCCTGTATCCGCTGTATCCACTGCATCCACTGTATCCACTGTACCCACTGAAACCTCTGCATCCACTCAAATTCAAATTCAAAATTCAAATATTTATTTATCAACATTGACAATTACTTGTTCTTATTGACGTCAAATAAAACATGATTCTACCACCAGTTCGAAAAAAAAAACACTGTTCCTATAAATCGAAATCGTTCAAGAATTCACTCGAAACCATCGGTTGCTTTTAATTCAATATCGGCTTCGAAATCTCATTTTTTACCTAACCCAAAATCAAAACAATCTGGACATACCAAAATTTATGAAATTAATTCAAATTCTGAAAACAGATACTTACCTCACATTGTTATTAAAACCTCCGTCTCTAACCAACCTTTATCCTTTTTAATAGACACTGGTTCCTCCGTAAGCTTATTGAAACTCAAGTCCATTACAGAAAATTCTAAACTTAATAACGAAATCATTACTATTAAAGGCATCGACCCAGGTGACGACTCCACAGCTACAATCGGTAGCTTAAAAATGAACATTTATCTTAATCCAAATAAAACATTTTCACACACTTTCCATGTAATTGAAGATATATTTTTTCTTAGCCATGATGGCATTATTGGCAACGACTTACTAAAAGAATTACAATGTCAGATAGACTATTCTAAAGGTACATTAAAGATTCAAAATTACCTCATTAACCTTCAATTCTCCGAACCAGTACATCATTCCTGCTAGATCCGAAGCCGTAATTGAATGCACAATCAGTAATCCGGAAATAAAAGAAGGCACCGTACTAGATCAACATATCTCTGAATCTCTCCTTGTCGCTAACTGTATAGTCAAAGTGAAAGAAAACAATCGAGTCAATATCACAGTCGCAAATACATCCGATAATCCAATTACTATTCATCCTAATCTCAATTTTAAACTAGAACCATTATACCACCCGTTTCCACTCTCTGTCCAATTCCTATGTTCAATATCTCTTCTAGAACCGATAAAGTGATAGACCAACTCAGACTCTCTCATCTAAATCACGAGGAAAAGCAAGCCCTTGTACAAATTTGTTCCAATTCTTCTGACATATTCCACTTACCAAATGACCAACTCTCTCATACAACCTCTACTGAACACAGAATCAGAACAACTACCGATGTCCCAATTCAAACTAAATCGTACAGATTTCCAGAATGCCATAAGCGCGAAGTAGAATCCCAAATCAATAATATGCTGGAACAAAACATAATAATTCCATCCAATTCTCCGTGGTCTTCACCCATTTGGGTTGTCCCCAAGAAGCTAGATGCTTCGGGCCAACAAAAATGGAGAGTCGTGATCGATTATCGCAAACTAAACGACATCACTATAGGCGAAACCTATCCAATTCCTCAAATAACAGAAATTCTAGATCAATTGGGCAAAAGCCAATATTTTACTACACTTGACCTCGCATCCGGATTTCACCAAATTCCTATTTCCACAGAAGACGCTCCTAAAACTGCATTCTCTATTCCTCAAGGTCATTTCCAATTCACTAAAATGCCGTTTGGGCTGAAAAATGCCCCTTCTACTTTTCAAAAACTAATGAACACATGTCTCTCTGGTCTCCAAGGATCCAGATGTTTCGTATATTTAGATGATAAAGTTGTATATTCCCCTGATTTATCTAGCCATATTCATAATTTAACCGCTGTTTTCGATAGACTTAGGGCATACAATTTGAAACTACAGCCAGATAAATGCGAATTCTTACGCAGAGAGGTCGCGTATTTAGGTCATTTGATTAATAACGACGGCGTAAAACCAAATCCCGATAAAATCCGTATAATCACTGAATTCCCTGTACCTAAATGTCCAAAAGACATAAAATCCTTTCTCGGACTCGTTTCATATTATAGAAGATTCATCCCTGATTTCTCAAAAATAGCAAAACCTCTAACAGCCCTCCTTAAGAAAGACACAGCATTCAATTGGAAAAATGAACAACAACTCGCTTTCGAAATCCTTCAAAACAAACTTACTACTTCTCCAGTCCTAGCTTACCCTGATTTTTCCCAACCTTAAATTCTTACGTGTGACGCTTCTAATTTCGCTGTATCCGCAATCCTTTCACAAGGTCAAATAGGAAAAGATCGTCCTATCGCTTACGCTTCCAGAACACTTAACAAAGCCGAGTGTAACTACAGTGTCACAGAAAAGGAATGTTTGGCAATCGTTTTCGGTACTAAAGCTTTTCACCCTTACCTCTACGGAAATCGCTTTACTATAGTCACAGACCACAAACCATTACAATGGTTATTTAATTGCAAAGACCCAGGATCCAGACTTGTACGCTGGCGTCTGAAGTTAGAAGAATTTGAATATAATATAATTCATAAGAAGGGTAAGATTAATACTAATGCTGACACTCTGTCCAGATATCCAGTTATGCCTATAGAAAAATCTCCTAAATCCTTAACTCAAAACTTATCCAATGATATCGAACCCATTTTAGAAGACCCTCTCTTAGAACCAACAGGAATCCCATCATCTCTTGAGGAAGAATTGCCAAACATTACAAATCCCTTACAAGATCAAATCCTAAATCCTGTAACAGATCAAAGTATACAACCTGAAACTACCTCTGACCTCATCGAATTAGGACAACTTGACCTTAGTCCTCGAAGTATTGATACTAACCTCGATCTTGAAAACCTTACTATGCCTTCGCCCATAAACGAAAATCCAAATTCAGACACTGTGCCTAATAATGACGATTGTTCCAAATTCTTAAAATCTACTATTTCCAAGCAAAACATCGCGAATACTATATTGAAAGAACACAACGAAAATCTTCTTAAATCTCCATTCAAAGTCCTAATCATTCCTACTTCAATCGATTTAGACGAATCTAATCCTTACATCGCTGAATTACTTTCAAATGTTGAAAACTCTGAATTCATTCTTAATTCCGAAAAGGAATTATATCAATTTCTTAAGATTAAATATTTAGATAAAAACATCTACCTCGCATTTACTAAAGTTCACCATTTTGACGAATCTCCTTATCCAGATATCTTTAATACGTTAAAACACGTAAGAGACGAAATCCTGAGAACTGAACAAACCTCAGATATTGCTATATCCGATTTTAAAAATCCATTTGAAAAACACTCTTTTACCAAAATCTACAATATCCTATCCTATATATTCCACAATTTAAAAATAACTCTTCATGTTTACCTCAATAAAGTAATATACCCAACCTTGAGCGAAATTCCTAAAATTCTTCGTCAAAATCATGATATCCCTGTAGCCGGACATTTAGGGTCTACCCGAATGTACCACCGAATTCACGAGCAATATTACTGGAAAGGTATGAGAAGCGACGTCGAAGACTACGTAAAGAAATGCAAAGCGTGTCAGGAAAATAAAGCTCTTAGGAAAGTAAACAAAGCTCCAATGGAAATAACTACTACACCACGACGCCGTCTCAACGCATCGCTTTAGATATCGTTGGTCCTCTGCCCGAATCCGGTCCTGCAAAATTAAAGTACATTCTAACTCTACAAGACGATTTGACTAAGTATTCAATAGCATATCCTATACGCAGCACCACAGCCAAAGAAATAAGCGATTGTTTAATACACTTCATATCTCTTTTCGGAATTCCTAAATCCATTCTTACAGATCAAGGTACTAATTTCACTTCCGACCTTTTCAAAAACACATGCAAATTTCTTAAAATCAAACAACTATGGTCATCACCTTACCATCCTCAAACCCAAGGGGCTTTCGAAAGGAGCCATTCAACCCTTAAAGAATATTTAAAATCCTTTATTAACGATAACCATGATAACTGGCCCACTTACGTTTATACCTCTATGTTGACATACAATACTACTATACATACTACTAGTAAGTTCACTCCTTATGAGTTAGTTTTTGGCCAAAAACCCTTTATTCCCAATTCCTTATACGAAGATAACTCCAGCATAACATATTCAGACTATATTAACAAACTTCGACACAAACTTACTTATTCTCGTGCGAAAGCCTTAGAAAACATTACCAAGTCCAAGGAATCATCCAAATCCTATTATGACACTCGCACAAAAACTCCTCCTAAATACAAAGCGGGAGATTACGTTTATCTCAAGAATCATTTAAGGCTCAGAAAAGCACTCTCACCCCTCTGGAAGGGACCATACAAAATTATTAAAGTACATAACAACCACACAGCTACATTATTAATAAACAGGAGACATATTACTCATCATTTCGACCAATTCAAACCCGCTGAAGCATTCTAACTTACTATTTCCAAGTTTTACTCTTTCGGTATTAAAGTAACAATAAGTACTTAGTTTATAAATGAACTTAACTTATAAATTTTCCTTATTCATTCTATTTCAGCATTCCAATCCATGCACAGCCGGACTATATCCAATCAATATCCTCTAGCCCTGGAATCTTCTTCGACAGCATCGGTAAACTTAAATTAGTCAAAGGACAATTAAACGTTATAAGTCATGTAGATATATCCTACGTTAATTCTCATCTTATTAACCTTAATAATACTTTAGAAATCACAAGGCAAATATGTAAACAAACTAAAAACCTCCAATGTTCAAATAAACTTTCCCCGTTTTCTGTTAGATTTCATGATATCCTTCGAGAGTATGAATCCATTTCTCACTTAATTTCTAGACGTAATAAGTGCTCTGCTTGGTTTGCAGGGATAGGCACTGTATTCAAAAATATTTTCGGTACTCTTGACGAAGACGATGCAATGAAATATGATATCGCCATAGATGTTATTCAAAAGGATGAGAAAAAGCTAGAACAAATCATAAAAGAAAATATCCTCATCACTACTTCCACGTTAGAATCCTATAAAAGGACTTTGGACAACATTAAAACAAATGAAATTAATTTAAACCATTTAATTAATAATATTATAATCCACATGAAAAATATTTCAAATCTAACTAATACCTTAGTAATCGATATGAAAATCGATTCCATACTTACCAACCTCGAAAGCTCATTGCTGACATTATCGTTTCAGTTAGAAGACCTTACCAATGCGATTATTCTTTGTAGCCAAAATATCCTCCATCCTAATATTTTATCGCCAATCCAATTACACCGAGAACTCGTCGATAATAACCGACATTTACCTAGAGACACTGAGATTCCTATATCGATTAATCTTAATAACATTCATTTAATTCTAAGTATTTCCAATGTAGCCTGTTACTATTTTAATTATAAGATTGTGTTTGTTTTACAAATTCCTTTAGTCTCTAGTGATGAATTTCATTTATATCATAATTTACCCTTGCCAACCCCACATAACTTCAAAGTCCCAAATAGTTTTAGTTTTATTATACCTTCTAGTTCTTATACTGCTATTTCTAAGGATAAAATTTATTTCTGTAATCTAAATGATTTAGATACTTGTAAGACGATAAACTCTGAGTTCTATCTTTGCGAAGTGCCAACAGTGTTATTAACAAATGGACACCCTACGTGTGAAAGTGAATTGTTAACCAAATCTATAAAGGTCCTTCCTAATCAGTGCGAAACCAAAACAATAATTGGTAAATTAGATTTATGGAAACCTTTAGTGAATAACCGCTGGGTTTTTGTGCAATCAAAAATGAACAAAGTCTGTGTCGATTGCGGTATTTCAGACGTTAACGAAATGACCATATCTGGAACAGGTGTTCTACGTATTCCAAATCAGTGCACGGCATATACAAACAATGTGAAACTTTTATCGTCTAAAAGTGTTATCAACATTTCTGTACCAATTCCTAATTTAGATTTTAGTATTATAAATGATTCGTGTTGTAATCTTACTAGTTCTAACGTTCTTAATATTAGTGAGTCTTTTATTCCATTACAAAACCTTGATTTGGAAAGTTTAAGCACATCAAATCAGAATAATAAATTAATTTCTGATTTAAATAAAATGATCGAAGATAAACCTATTTTACAAAAGTATGAGACTCATTATCTAACTTTAAGTTCAATTTTCTTTATTATTGTAACATGTCTGTTAGCTTATAAGTTTTATAAATGTTTCTGTAATTCAAATTTTACTATTCCTTGTGTGAAACCAACCCGTAACGACGACGCCATTAGTTTAAAAGATACCACTGAAAATATACCAATACCTAGACTACGAGAAATCGTATAGAACTTTATTATCTCTGAAATTCAGCTCAAACCCCGAATTTCAGTCTTCTGCGGGGGGTTGTTATACCCTTACTATGTAAGCTGTATAGCTGACCACGATGCCGCATCAGCAACTCTGTACAAAAGGAAACCTAAATGATATTAATGAGTAACAGTTCATAATCCGACAGAAGTCAGTCGTTCCTAAGCCTTCGTCACGGGTCGGTCGTCTCAGATTTTTATACTATTTCTAGTTCTAGTTCCTATTTCTATATCAAGTTCAATTTCCAAGTGTAAAGTGTTACTATTTCCTAAACTGAATATAATTCTTTTTCTAGTGTTAATAAATAGTTTTTTTTAAAAACCTATTTCAAGACTCTCGCATAACAGTACCAGAGACTAGTAAATAACTATAGACTAACCATGTCTAACAAAATTTTGTGACTTGAAAAATAGTTGTTTTTAAGATAGAGAGATGGCGTTAGTTGTATTAGATTTACAAGTTATTTAAATTTAGTAAAAATAATGCGTAAAAAAACTTAAGATGGAGCTGTTTACAAAATCATTTGATATTTCATTGCAAGTACTATCCGTAGGTATCAGGCGACAACAGACGTTGCCAGCTAGTGCATTATATTATTTGATGCTATGTTGCCACTCTTATAATTCAGTAACAGAAATCTTTACACCACCCCGGATATTATTTGTAGTGTTACTGGATTACTGTATTGCCAGTATATCATTTTTCCCACAAAAATATAGCATTCATCTGCACAGTTTGTTCTTATCTGCCTTAACATAATAAAACGAATTTCAGTGCATTTAATTAATAGGTTTTTTATATTTTAATTTATTTCTTGATATTGATAAAAATTATGTCTTAATAAGTGCATAATTTTTATTTATAATGCATATAACTCATAACTATTTTGCAGTAGTTAAAAAAATATTTTCTTATAAAAATATTTTGAAATATTTTGTAATTATTGTATTTAGACACTTATAACTTAAATCAACTTTTTTTGTTCTTTTTATGACAACATTTTATTTGTTTGACAATTTGAATTCTTTGTCGTTTATTGTTGTTGCTATGGGTGTGTGTTTGTTTTGGAACCTTTCCCTGCATTTCTTTGAATTCACAATTTTTCTGCTCGCCTACTGTGACTCGTGCCGATCAAAGAAAATAATTTCGCACATAAATCCAAACAAATAAAAAGCATAAAATAAAATATTTGACTATAAAGCTGACATAAATATATTTTTTGTGATATTATTTAATATGTTATGATTTTGACACTTTTTAAAGTAATTAATACAACTGAATATCTATGTCATCTATTTTAAATCATAAAGATTCCCTCAAGTATTTCTTTTTCCATAATGATTCACCTATAGTTCGAGAACCTTTTCTCTATCGGTAAAGATGCACGCAGTTACATATTCTTTGATTTGCTTTTATGTCTTTTATATATTTATATACATAATTTGGTTCTGACTTTCTTTTTAGTAATTATTATAAAATGTTATAAAAATTAAAGTATAGTCATTTTTTGCGTAAAGTACTGAAATCAAAAGCTTATTGAGGGCCTGGAATGAACTCAACTATTTACTTGCTAAGGTTTTAGGTTATTTGACAACGCCATCTAGCAGTTTTAGTCCGTATTAATATACAAACAAATATTTTGCATTACGTTTCTCGTCAATAATTCATATAAAAATTAAAGACGACAAGGTTAGTCCAAGCTATTTGAGAGCGACATCTAGTAATAGCTTGGATTTTGAGCTTTTTCCGAGTCACGAATTTTTGTATGGAGATGGTCAGTCTATAGTTATTTACTAGTCTCTGACAGTACGTAACACAGTATCAGCTAATTAATCAGTAAATGTTTGAATTAAGGATAAATTACTGTTCTTTTTTATTCTTCACAATGTATAAACATATTTCTGTATTTCATCGATATCAAGAAATGTACGAATATTATTATTTCTTAACCATTGCAAAATATCATTCCTACGGCAAGCACTATTCTTTCTTATTAAATATCTCGATGCGAGCTCCACAAACATAAAGAAAAAAATAAATTATAATATCGCGAACAGAAACATTATACATATAGCGATAAATGCATCATAGAACCATAAAACAAACGTACAATTGCTAATCATTTCTAATATTCCAACAGTGTGGAAATGCCCTACTCACTAAGACTCGTAAATGATCGCCGTAAATGATGACAGTCAGGAGCCGATATATCTTATGCATCTCTTCTCACCAATTATTTTTCAGGTACGGATCTTCCGAACTAGTAGTCTTTTGCATATAGAATCCTATAAATTAACCTTTAACCCATATTTTTATGTTTATTTTATGCATAAACACACAGTTCGTAGAGATTTAGTAACAAAAATAGAAATCCGAAGAAACCTTCTAATTTTTTTTTAGAAATTCTTGAAACTGATTCGGTCGCAATTTCGCAAAAATTCATTAAAAAATCGTAAGTCGAAAACTATGAAAAATCGTATAACATACATAGAGGTGATTCAAAGAGAGATACAGAGAGGTGACCTCTCAACACGAGGCAACTAAAGAACATTTTTGGACATCACTTTTCTGGCCACCCTGTATAATACTTACAGTGTCGACTGCGATCTGCTCGATAACCTTCTTGGTCTCCTCAGCCGCGTGCTCCATCAGCGGTTTCAACTCCGCCAACTCGATCTGAAGCTCCTTCACCTCCACCTCGGTTTCATTCAGCTTGTTTAGACCTGGTTAGTAAACCAATCATTTAAGAACTTTTTTCCCTGGAGGACCTGGACGATAGTACCCAAGCGTATCATGAATTTCGTAATTTCTGTATCCTTCCAACATCCTTTCCACACATTTTGCATCGTTTTGTATCATATATAACGACGATGGCACATTTTCGCTGCCATTTGTGACAGTGTGTAGTATGTAAATTTATATAGAAGCGAAACTACTCTTTCGAAGATAGGGTTATGTTATGTTAGAAATTTGTGTGATTGTTTACGACTAGCGTTCCCCGCGCAGTCGTCCGCGTAGCCTTCTGATACCGTAAGTAGTTAGCTTATGTTATTTCGGAACAAAATACCTTTCTAAAGATTAAAACATTTTCAATTGTTTCAGAGACTAATGATTACATGTAAACCTTGATTTAATTAATAATTATAATTTAAATATAGAATTTTGTGAACATTTCTTTGTTTTGTACCATACTTTTAATAACAGCATATTTTTAATTACATTACTAGGCAATTTTGCTGCGGGAAAAAAGTATTTATACGATTATGGATGAAATATAGTTTCATATTCACCAATTTTCAACGCATTATTTTCATTAGCTATAGCCTTCTTCTTCTTCTTGAACATCTCTCGGTACGCTCCCAGCATTTCCATGTAGGACATAGGCGTGACGTAGTTGAGGCGGTTCAGTTGTTGCAGGAACAGATGGCTCGCCTCCGACACTGTTTGATGGCAGTGACAGCACACGGACTGGAGGAGATAAGAACACACATTTCAAATAAATAGCTGGGTATGTCATGATGTAGAGCGAACTTAGAGGGAATTCGCGTAGGATCGCAGCAAGTCAACAATTTGACGATTCGTAACTAATAAAAAAAATACAAAGTTAGGTTGTTTGTTTTTATAATCTACGACACTATCACGCCTGAACTACTTAACCGAACCGGTGCGATAAGGACTTAGGGTACCATTTATACAGAAAAAAGCACTTCTCGCGAGAGATTGAGAGTCAAGTAAGTTACATAAATATAAACATAAAAATAAAGTAACATTGTCTTTTAACAGCAGTTTTCTTACACGATAATTAGTATTTTTAGTATTTACTATTTATTTTCAGAAGTTTCATAGAACTTAGCATTTCGGTGTCATCACGGTGGCTGGTCGGCAGCTAGATATTGTGATAATAATGTATGTTTGATTTTGGAAATAAAAAAAATATGGTTCAAATTGTAAGAATAAAAATATTAAAAACATCACAGAAAATATTTTACTCTATAAACTGCTAATTTGAAAGATCTGCGAGAAGCAAATAGACTGGAACAACACGAAATCACATTAATTAAAAGATATAATTTAAATGCTTATAATATAATTATTATAAGCAAAAATTTTTAAATCCAAGTTGTTGGTGGAGAACATTGTTAAGGACAAACTGAACTCACCACCATAGCGTCGATGACCTGGTCCGTAGTGTCCAGTTCTCCCATTTCCTCAAAAAAGTTCTTGGCGACGGACTCGAGCGCGGTCTTGGGCCACTCGCTGAACCAGTCGATGGTGCAGCAGTTCACTAACGACGGGAACTGACGTAAGCGTGCGCGGAAAACCTTGGAAATAGATGTGCTTTGTGAAGGTAACTTCAGTTTAATTAACTGTACACAGAATTAAGAAGGGCCGTTTAAAAGGATAAAATAGCTTGGTAGAATTACATGAATCTTAGCATTTTAAAATTTTCTGATCCCTGTATGTGTATATCTTGGAAGAGAAGATCGGAAACCAAGTTCAAAATTCGTGGGAGTAGCAAGTAATTACGTATGATATGAACGCTTTCCTCAATCGTCATTGTTTAGCTAGCCAGATATAGCTATTAATCATAATTATAAACTTATAACCAAATTCAAATAGATGCCCATTCGCTTCTGGTAAGTTATAGTTTAATCAGACGTAACAAAGCTTAATACTGGTTAGTCTCCGTAACGACTAGCCCGTCTCCATGACGGCACACCGCCTGCCTATATCGCACCTATACACTAAACCACATTACCAAATACCTACCTCTCCTACCTACCACGGGTGACGTAATGATAACCATGTAAGTTAGTCCTCACTTGCTTTTGATACGTCAAAAACAGGTTAGTCTTGGTAACGAGGATCCCTTCTCCAACAAGGCGCACCACCTAGATGCACCTATTAGGTCATCACATTTCCAAATACCCACCTCTCCAATAGGCGACATAACAATGACCACATGCAGGTTGGTCCTCACTCGCTTTTGATACGCCGAGAACAGGTTGGTCTTGGTGGCCACGAGCCCCGCCTCCATGACGGCGTGCCGCACCGCCTGGTAGATCTTGTCTAGGTCTTCTACCTCATAAATATTCGGCACATCGCCGGAGCTCAGTATGTTGTTTAGGTCTTCGAGGAAGGATTCCAATTTTATCTGTGAAGTTTACATGGTGAATGAAAGCCTAGAATTAATAATATACCCCACGGTATATTGTTATTTATAGTTTTTCTGAATGGAAATTTAGAGTAGTTCTGATTAAATATACTATTACCCTCGCAATTCAAGCATATTTGTTTCCAACACATACTATAATGTCAGAATTTTTTTGATAGTCATACCTCACCTTCTCTCGAAATTATCAGTATTTTACTAAAATTTTAAATCAAATATTTTAATAATAAATAATAACAATATTTCTGACAATCACACCACATTATCTAGCCCAAATTAAGTATCATTAAGAACTTGTTTTATGGATACTAGATAACGGATAAATAAACTAAAGAAATATATAAGCACACATAGATATATTTTTTTTCATGTATAAATATTAGAAATAATCTTAAATAAACATACATACACATCCATGACTAGAAAGCAAATATAATAAAATATCTGCCTCTACCAGGATTCGAACCCGGGACCTCTGGCATGGAAGGCAAGCGTACTTACCTCCACACCAAACTGTATATTACGATATACTTATTTAAAATCTGATTGTACATTACAAATAAAAAGAGTATCAATCTCTCTGTGACTGACTGCTCGGAATTATAAACAAAGCAGACGCATAAGCACAATAATCATAAACTTTTCTTTATAATAATTGTACCGACAACAATAATAAAAAAATTTACACAATGTATTACTGTACCTACACACGAAAATCCTCACAGTCCTTTTCTAAAATCTACCAAAGTTATGTACTCAAGATTTGCATTTCTAGCACCTAGTATACACAACCGATAATTGTATTTTCCATATACTCACAGTCGCACAACAAAAAGTGCCTTCCATAAGTTTTTCACCTGTACAGTTTACATTTATTAATTCACTGAAGTCATCACGAACGAACCTGAGCATCAGAGAACAAGAAGACGCATCCCTTATTATCGGCGCCCGCCTTCATCATCGTTTTCTTGAGGTCGTCCTTCCACTCGGACAGCCCGTACGCCTTCGTGATTTCGATCTGTAAGCACACCAGCTCGGCCATGTGCGCCGCCAGCCGCGAGAGGGATTGACGACCTTTCATTTTATTGTTTTTGTCATTTCATTGTAACATTTTTTTTAAATTAACAGTCTGTTATTGTCGCTAATAATGGATATTACCTCAATTAAATAAAGAATTTTGTACTAGATTTTACGTCTTCATAATCTTGGTATTAATAAAATAGCGGGAAATAGGTAAGCTACTGGCGCATGGACCTCATAAATTAGGTTTTTTTGTCGCTTTATCCAATTTAGTCGCAATCAGACATGGGTAGTAACGAAATTAACGTACAAATCTGTCTTGCTCGAGCGATACCTCAAGGAATATATTCTTTCTCTTTCTCAGTTTCATTAGTGTAAAGTTTTGTAAATGTATATGTGGTAGTATCAAATAAAGCTTAAGCAGGTGCGTCATGTGAGAACTTCACCTATCATCCGCTATTTCAATTTAATCAAAGACAATATATCTAAAAATACATCTGTAAAGGGGACGAAGCGCTGACCATCCGATCAATAGTAAAAGGAAACAAAAACCGACAGATATTTCGAATAATTCAGATAACTTGGATGGTTATAACTTCCCATCGAGGACATGCTCGCATGCGTGAAGTTAGATATTAGCGAAGCTTTTTGGCCACGTGCCACGTTATTTTAAAGGGGCCGTCCAGAAATAATATTTCGATGGAGGGTGTATCATTAAAGAGTGACATATTTTAAACCTATGGCAAGTTAGGACAAGGGGCCCAAACTTTTGTGTAGCTGAATTTATGAATGCGTCTAATATTAAAGCGCGTTGGTGAGGCACCACGCATAGCATAGCACAGATGTACCAGCGCGTATATAAATAAAGCTAGTACTAGCCACTGACCTGAGCCACCCAAGCCGAGCAGCAGCGCGTTGGCCATGGGCTGGCGCACTATGCGCACCACGCGACACAGATGCGCCACCGCGTCCGGGAACAACACCAGATGCAACGGCACCGTCGACACCAGGTTGTAGTCTTCAAGGTAATGTGCGAGAACTTCATTTAGCTGTAACAGATTGTGATGTTGTAATTTATGTGTTCATAATGTAAGTGCACATCGGTGGGGCACAGAACAATCTACCTCAAAGACTTTACAAAAATAATACTGCTCTTGGTGTGGTTATTTCAAACTCCGGTTCATTTATTTTTGTCATTTATTGTTGCTTCAAACACACGCACACACACAAAATATTAGTTAGGCAGTATAGTTATTATACAGAATCATGTATGTGTGTTATAGCAGACCAAAAAGCTATGGCTCTGTATCATATAACAGTTGAAAAGAAACACAAGCTTTGCTTACTTTGGGGCCATACAGTTGGTGTTTTGGTGTGGGGATTTATTATTACTATTTCCTTTGTAATACTTTTTATCATTTTCATAGGATGTATTAGACCTTTCGGGCCTTTTACCAAACAAGGACGTAAATATATAGATTTGTAACGTCTTGGTTATTGAAACCTTCAACTTAGGAATCATTTAACGATTCTGCAGGTATTCAGAATGGTCAGTTTTTGAATTAAATAAATGGTTTTGGGGTAGGTAAAGATAAACAAATTTAATCATGATTACAATATTTGTCATAATAAATACATATATAAATACTTTCTATATTAAAATAAAACACATATCTTAAGTTACTTTTGGAAAATGGATAAATAGTGTTACTTGAGATGGTATTTAAAAGATTCTAATGATTGACACTAATGACTGATTCCAATTATCGCATATAGTAATTAAAAAAACGGGACATAAATCGCTTTCTTATTAAAATAGTCACACACGGATCAGATATAAGGCTAATGAAGGTTTGCATATTTTGACTGGCAAAAAATAAATCATAACGATCATTAAAGATGGCTCTAAAAATTTGCTAGGGACAGAAACCCCTCAGATAACGTACCTCTTCCTCATCAGTGATCTCGGCGTACTTCTTGTCATCAGCGCCTATATCCATAAAGTCTCCGTAGAGCAAAAGCCGGTCCCCGATAACCTCTTCATGCTTGCTTTGGAACTCCGTGGTTAACATTTTCGTTAGAAGGCTGAATAAATAGAATATTTTATCGATTTTTATCGATATTCTGGGTACGATAAATGGTAATTAATGATAGGATAATTCATGTTGGGTGGAATTTGTTCAGTTTAGTGAACCTTTTAAAAACATGAAAACGAGCGCATGATAAATGCGGTTAATTTATAAGTACCATTTGACCCGAACGACATCACTAACTATAATTAAACGCTCTAATTTCAATTTTGTCCTCGGTTTGTTTTGGATTTTGACACTATTATCTGGTCACATTTGTAGTCAGTAGCAAATATCATAGAAATTGAAAACGTGAAGAAGAAAAGTACATAAGTCTGTAGTTCCTGGATCATCCTGTCTGACAATATATGTAATATGAACCTCGGAACATAGGTGCCATTCTGCGGGGTTGTTGGGGGCGCTGCCTACGGGAAAACCGGTTAGCCATATAACACCCATATTCGCGAATAACGACTACAACGCACAAGGCGACGAATTGAAGCTAAGTTTCGGGGCAAAGTAATACCGAGTACTTAAGAGGATTCAGGCCAAGTTGATTAATGGTCAACTTATCCATTAAGAATAGTTTTGCATTTTCAACTGGAATAATTTAGTAATAACATGAATATCATTCACAAACACCATAAATTGTAAGGGATGTAGCAACAAGCCCTAGGAACCACCGCTAGGGTTTTTGTCAAGCTATAGATATCGATATAAGAAGAGAACCACAGAATAGTTAGAAAATTTTGCTACTTTATAACCAACCTCTATATTACGTCATAAAGTAACATAATTTTTAACGACTTTTTGGTTACATTTTCATGTCAATGTTTCATCAAGAATCCATAGAAAACTTCAGAGTTGTTGATAGCAAGTAAGAGGATAACTACTCCTTGACCATGCGAATTTATTTAAAACTAAATACTGCCCAGAAATCAGTAATATTCAAATTATTAACCCTAAACCTACTTCCAGGCAATTATTTTAAAATGTGCATGTTGAAAAACTTTGTATAATTTTGACGGAATTGAAATTGGAGAAGGCGTCCTTGTCTCCAAGAGTTAAAAATACAATAGATAAACCCATGGGCCTGCAACCTAATCCTGTCAAATAGTAGCAATTTGCAAGATGGCGGTGTTAGTCCCGATTTTGGCCAAGTGCGAAAAGATGCTTGTCTCACTGTACACAATGGCACTTTTGTATCTAATGACTTGAGTTTGCCACTATTTGCCTTTTATATTCAATTGTAACATAGGAAGATAGATAAGAACAAAATCTAGCATTTTCGTCGACGTTTTGACCATACAATTTGTTTATTGTACATGCGATTAGATATTAAGCATTTCAAATTTACTTACGCCACAAACCACGAGGAGTCCTCTTGGTTGACCAATCGATCCTGATACACTCTCTGATGTTCGTGGTACCACAGTCTTATCACATCGTCTTGACTCTAAAATATGACACAAATTACAAATGAAATAGCTGAGATATTCAAAATTTTAACTATTACACATCAAAAGTTGACCAAGAAAAACTGTTTTCAAAATAGGTGCCTCGTTTGATAACAATTGATGCAAAAATAGCAACGTATTAATAATTTAGAGCGCTGTTTGGCAATGTTTAATAGAAACAAAGGTATGTGACAATTGATGAAATACGGATTCAACATTTCAACCAGCAGAGTACAGAGCTGCCGGTGAAAGTCACCAGTGGTCTTTTTTCAAGTGGAACAAAAACATTTCATAACCCTCAGAAAAAAGTCGTAATCAAGTAGTTCTAAAAGAAGACCTATACTCGATAATAGGTTTATACATAAAACCACACTTCACGCACACTTACTTTTATTATCTTTGGATCAACCATTAGCATACCCTGGAAGACTTTACTCAAGTCTCTCAGGTTAAAGGTGTAATGAGACTTGGTGGGCGTGGGCAGGAGCTCCTTCACAAGAGTATCAAACACCGTGATAGAGGCTTTTAAGAAAGGCTGCTCCTTAATTGTGAGGTTGTTTGCGAAGTCCCGCGTCCAGGACGTGAGGATCTTGCTAAATATGGCATACTGGAAACAGGGAAATAAACAGTAATAGTTTAAAAAATGTATAAGAGAAGAATTTCACAAATAAGATGAGACACGGCGATGAGGCCTCCGTGTCGTGTATAGAAGTGTAATCACAATTTGTCGCTTTTATTTATTTTAAACGTAAAGTATAAATAACATAAATAGACAAGACTGTTATTATTGTAAAGGGGAAGGATTTGTTTCTTTATTTATTATTATTTATGTGTTTGTTTAGGTATATTCAATCCATAAACTTTAAACTACTAAACCAATTGTAAAATTATTTCAACGTTGGAAAGGTGTAACGTATCTTGAAGTAACATAGGCAATATTTTTCCCAATATTTCCATAGGATCAGTTAACCCGGAGTACCAGCGCTCTAGTTATTTTTATTACTTTATTTTAAGTCAATATAAATATTTCGAGGCTAAGTCTGCAGGATACACTTAATAATAATTGTAACTAAAACTAATGATAACTTCGAAGCCCGATCTTAATCGTTTGGTGCTGGAATGCAACTACCCAATTTACCTAAATTAAATTAATTAAATTTACCTTGCTCCCATACTCCATTTCAGTGAAGGATATGTAATGGAAATGTCGCATAAGTCTCAACGTGATGGGATTCCTACCACCACCAGGAGGGCCCATGGCTGCTACGATGGTGGTGTCTATCAACGTTCTGAACTCCCCGATGTTGATGCGGTCGTACCAACCTAGACCATAAAATGCAACACTTATTAAATGTTTTGTGGTAGTTGAGTTTGTTTTATGGAGATCTCGTCTGGGGCAGTACTACAGTCCTCTTTATTTTAACCTCTTTTACGGCTAGCAATTTACAGGAACAAAGGCACTTAAGTGACCTGCAATTAACGATGTTCGATTGTACTTATTAAAGCCACCTAATGGTGGATGGTGTGCTCGTTTGCCCTCTATTACAAACTTAAAAAATACATACATTTTAGGCACAGTTGAGGAATTAAACAAGTAAAGAACCCCTTTTCTTTACTCAAAATTATTGCATATAAATTGAATAATTTTAAGTCCTCATATTAAATACAACACGCCTATAACGTGTTCATCTTTGACATTGTGCATTAGTTGTCATGATTAAATTACTTTGTTTTATGAACTTTGCTTTCCGATTTTGACGGTAAAAAGTATCAAGAAAAGGTTAAAAAATAAATGGTTGACCAAGGGTATCAGACGTTCTTTCATACGAAAAAGAAACTTATAAGTAGTTGAATTATAAAAATGATCCTTCCAATAAAATTTATAATAAGTTACAAAATTTTAAAAAATGTTGTAAATAAATCGTACCGCATGTAGGGATTTTAAAGATGTCCATACTCTCATAATATTGTTTAACTCTTTGGTCAGATCTCTCCTTGAGTATGCTTCGGCTGTCTGGAACCCTTTTTTATGGCAAATATATTGATGAGATTAAAATCCAAAATAAATTTCAAAAACACCTTGATTACCGCCGTTATATTTCACGTTCTTCGGATGAGCAAGTTAGTGCAAGATCAAATGTTTCTTTATAAAACTATACGTAGTGATATTGACCCTCCATATTTGTTGAGCAGAATAAGATTTCTCTGCCCCCGTCTAAATGCGAGAAATAGACGTACTTTTGCATTGAATCCTTCAAGAACAAATTATGCTACTAATTGCTTCATTAATAGATCATGTAATTTACATTAAAAACTATTAAACGATATTGATATTTTTCACCTCTCTTCCAGTACACTTAAAAATAGTAAAATACTGCTTTCTCATTTGTTAATATATATAGTGGGAATATATAAGTGTATCAAAATTAATTAGACCATTGATTGTGATATATATTGTAGGTATGTAATTTTTGTTATACATTTATCTGTACTCAAATAGTTTAAGCGTTTGAATTGTGTTCTTGTTTTTTTTTCTTTTTGTTCTTTTCACCGACTGTAAACTGTAAATGTAATACTTTAGCTATGGAAACTTTGCTGGTTAATGTTGAAATAAGATTAATGATAGTATTGTGTTTTATAGTAACTGTTTCCGAAAAAAATAAATAAATAAAAAATACAAAATATGCAAACATTTAGCAAAAATGTATATCGATATCTCAAGCAAAACGCACTTTACAATGTATAAATAAATCGAGATATCGTTGTAAAGCTGCCTGGAGTATTACCAAAAAGTAGATACAAAATATTCTTCATAATGAATTATAACTTTCACAAAAAAAAAATATCCACGAATAAATGAACCCATTGTAAAAACATTAAACATAATAATGTATTTATGTTAAATATAATAACCTTTAAGTATAGATGGTCGGTCATATTAGTCTAACACTAAATAAATAAATATGATTATTAATTGTAAGATATAAATCTGAAATACTGAACAATTATGGCACATTTCAGACTTTTTTGACATAAAATTTTTGGCAACTTTTGTTAACTCGAAAGTTTCTTAAATTTTAATTAATAAGACACTAAAAAATAACTACTTCTACTAACAAAAATAAAAGTGTTGACAATGTTGGTCACTGCTTATTTTACCTATTTTAGATCCAAAAGGCGTAATCAACAAACACGTCGAAAAAAGTCAGCTGGCTTTAACGCATGAATCTTATACTGAAAATAGACGTAGTTTATCTCATTTTAGCACTTTGTGTACGTATGTGACTGACGCCTAATGACCAAGGAAGAAGAGGAACAGTTCCACTATAGATTGTTTTGTTATATCGCAAAGGGATTAGGCAGCGTTTCCGTTGACAGCTCCCACTTGGCTGATTTTTTTCCTATATCTTTAGCAAATATATTTCAGAAAATTAACAAAACACAGGAATGAATTACTCACACAAACCTTCCTCTTGAATCATTCCGTTTATTGGTGAAAACTGTATGAAAGTCCGTAGGGAAGTTTTTGAGGTTATCATGTTTAGACACAGACAGACGCGGCCGAGTACTTTGTTGTATAATATGTTTATACGAGCCCCAATGCAAAAGAGTTCTTCTAGTGCCAATTATTACAAGTGTCTAATATTCGAAGTAAAATTTAGATGAATAATTGTTCAACAAATACACAGTGGTTTGAACACTTCAATAAGTTTATTTTCAATTAAAAAAATATTTACCTATTTAATTAAATTATAATAAATACTTGGGGAACCATCCATGCAATAAACTTCGTCCATCGCATTCAACGGCGCAAAATAGTTCGTCTACCACTCAGTGGCGTCACCTTTAGCATCGATCACGGCCTCTATTCTTCGTGGCATCGTTGCTCACAATTCTTCACATTGTTGTGTAGTTATTGAGTCCTAGGCAGATTTAATTTTTTCCTTAAGATTACTTTTAGAACTTGCTGGTTACTTGCGCAGCATTTTCTTCATTTTCCACCATAGGGTCTCAATCGGTGACAAATCTGGACTACTTGATGGCCACTCCATTCTAGGGATCTGATTCAGGTTAAACCAAGCCTTGGTTGTCCTCGCAGTGTTCCAGGAAGCACTATCTTGTTGAAAGAGGTTTCAACGTTGGAATCTAGGGCACAAGACTTGTTTCCAGAATGTTTTCATACTATACTGCATTAACAGTTTCTTCGACAAAATGTAGACGACCCAGACCTTGTGCTGGGAAACGGCCCCATATCATTACCGATCCAGGAAACTTCACTTTTTTTATACAATGCTATGGAATGGAACTTCACCTTTATTTCTGATAATTTTTTTCAGTACATCACCGATCGTCACCTCAAATCATGTTATTTCACGCCTCTGGTCTGCAGTCCTATTTTCATGATCTTTAGCGAATTTCAGCCTTTTCTTTTTTTGGCGTGAATAAAGGGTCCTCTTTAGCAGTAAGAAATCCATATCCCAATCGTTTTACGACCCTCTTGCAGGTATCTACAAAGACATCTTTGTGATCCTCTCTCTCCACTTTAAGGTAAGTTCTCCTGCGTGGGCGCGACTATTGTTTTTAATGATTTTTCATAGAACTCGATTTTTAGCTTCGCTTGTGATTCGCGGCCGACCAGGTTTCTCCAAACATTCAACCGTGCTATTGTACCTGTGATGTTCGATGATGGTTTGAACTGTCGATCTTGGTAGGGATAAGTCCTTCGCTATTTAGTAAGCAGATTTTTTACTAATTTTTCAATTAAAACAGGTAGAATTAACACATGGACGAACTCTTTTGCATTGGGGCTTGTAGTATGTAAATCTTACCACCAAAGTCCATAAACTGTCTGAGCAATTCAATTGGAGGTTGGGCGCCATACACCTGTAATTATAATTGTATTAAAATTTAATGTCAAAATCTTACTGATCATAAATAGGCAAAAAAGGTAAATTTTCTATTGTTGTAAATCGAAATGGATCGTAATACTAGCATCGAAATCAAAAGACTACTTGTAATGTCGGGAGATGGTTTCGATAATTCTAAACTTATTAAAACGCCTGTACGATATTATAAAACAGTTAACCGAGTACCGATCCATGGTTTAAGCCACAGAAACTAAATTGCTTCTAAATTTATTGTCAATCATACGTATACAGACCTCCAAAGCAGGCATGTTCAGATCGTCAATGAAGAACACTTGTCTCTTGGTGGGCGGCGGGCCGAATACGCCGCGCCGACGTCGTTCCAGCTTGCCATCTATCACGTCCTGTATTATCAGGAAGTTGTGATTAAATTTGATATGAAGTGGTTTTGGTGAACAGCATTTTTTTTCAATATTTGTTAGACATTTGGCTTGAATTAAAGGTATGTAAAGTGACGACGCAGATGACGAGATTACGTACATGAGGTACAAAATCACACCATTTTTGTAAGCTTTGGGATTATATTTCTCATTTTCCAGTTCAAAAAGAGCTTTCGCACACTTCTTAAAACCTATTGAAATTACATAGATTATTTCCGTTTAAGTAGGAGCTTTTCAGTTATCTGATAATCAAATTACCTAAACCTTGATGGTCCTCTGTCATCCAAAACATCCAGAATGTGGTATATTTACAAAAAATTATTGGCCTCTGTTTTGGGCTTTTACAATTGAAAACCGAAGTTTTAACGAGCCTTATCATACCAAACTAACAAAGCAGTTTAAGCAACTCCAGTTGGGTTGCTTTCTCCGTTTAGGATAGGTTAGGACCTTAGCAGTGATGGTGACGATCTCCCGAGCACTGGATTCAAGCATTCCAGTAACTAACATTAGTAACTCACCTGGGTCTGATTTGCCGACGTCCTGGCGGAAAAAACGATGAACTCGCAGATAAACTTTTTATGCAGGCCGTGTCGGAGCTTGGTGCTGATGGTGACGGTCTTGCCGACGCCGGTGGGACCCACGCACACTACGTTGTTGTAGTTTACAATTTTGTACCCGAGTAAAGCCGAGCTGCGCACGTTATCTAGGGTTGGTACTTCGATATCTAAGGATGGAATGTGGAACATTTACTGGTTTGGTGAAGATTTTGTGTTATTTGAATGTACTTATTATATGATCTATTAGAGACTAATGACGCAATACCTGAGAGGTATTATTATTGATGGCTGAAAAGAAGCCTGAGGAAAATCAAGAAGTAATCCAAACTCTATTGTGAAGCAAATGGAGCCAATCAGGCCAAAAGCAGGCTGAATAAAGAAAAGCGTCAGTTTGAAAGATTTTATGTGACGTCAAAAACAATAACTAAGGTAAAGGCAAGAAGGAAGACCAAATCTCGTCTAAGAATCCATGCTACAAAAAATAATGGTATTAACCTGCGAATTTCATCTCATGGTCAATTTCGTATGACTCCATGTTCGCCATCCAGTTGTACCAGAAGGGGTTTGCGGGCTCCCCGTCCTCTGTGGTGTCAGTGAAGCCACCATCGTGTAGCCTACAGGTAAAAAAATAAGTCAATAGGTATCAATAGGTACTTCGTGTACCACCATCGTCTTAATCGACACTTTTCACCAAGAAAGAAAAGGATGAAATACGGAAAAGCTTTTTCAGTATATTAATGTTGTAAAAATTATTTATATCCCCGCAGTTTGCTGCATGTCCTTCATGGAGGGATATTCCAATTTGATGGTTGAGCGTCTTGTTTGTATTAATACTCTTCAACACCTGGTTTTAACTTGAATGCATTGTCATTTTGTTTAGTTTTAATATAAAAAAGATGCTCCTAGCTATTTTAACAAAACCATACTTCACTTAATCACATAGTAAAAAAGTATTTCCGTGTGTGAGAGCGTTTGTATGTGTATGAAAACATATGTCTTTGTTGAGAAGTGAAAGTTAAGGAAGCACTGAGTCTTCTCCACAGTTCATTATTTTCAATTTTAATAAAGCATTCGAAACTGCACTCACGTGTAATCGTAGACGCGTCCCTCCTTCGGAAAGAGTGGCTTCATGCCAGCCTCCTCCATGGTCTGGCGCATGAACTTTGAGAAGATGGCGCGGCCGTTATGGTCGCACGTCGCGCCCACCGACCAGATTACCGCCCACACCACCCAGCATGGGGCCAGACGCGCTGGCAGACAAGTTAAAAGGATTTTTTTATTAAACTCTGCTATCGAAGAACAATAGGAATAACAAAAATGATTTTGCTCATTCTGCTTTAATTATTGAACTTACCACGTATTTATTGATTTTCGTGGTAGACATTTATTTGAAAAGATTACTTCCAAACCCAGCTTGAATAATTATCGCTCACTATTCTGTCGATCGATTAACGGCCAGACGCATCGTTGGTATCCATGTATGTAGGTACTTGTGCAAGGCCAAGAAGGCAATCATCTCGTAAGTCACTCGTGCTAAATAAAACACTTTTTACCGGATATTATCGCGTGTATTTTAGTTAATTTTAAAATTATTTCGACGTTTCGGCATCTTTGCAGTTGATGCAGTTGATGTAAAAAGTGTTTTATTTAAAGTATGTATCGTGAAAACTTAAGAAAAGATTTAAATAAAACCTGTCGTGAAGTGACTTCATGTAGTATTTTTTAAATAGAGACCAGCACATACTTACGCATAAGTGATAAAAAGTTGGCAGCGGGCGGGGGCCGATCGTCTTTGCCAGTAAGCGGTCTCAACCGATAGTCCAGTAGCTCCAGGAACTTAAGCACTAAGGCCGAGTCAATAGAAGTTACGATCTCCGTGAGTTCCTCCCTGAGCAATGTCAGAGCGGGATAGAGATATGTTTGGATTAACTGCGGTAAGGATTTACGAATACTATCCGCAATCTGAGGACAAAAACACAAAAATTTAATATACACTTGATGATATTATGGACGTAATTCTCTATATGGTAGCGGAGGTAAATAATTAGCGATGGATTCTCAGATAAATAGTTTATCGGATTCTTTCGGTAAAACACCTTTAAAGTTCCCTTTTGTAATATGAAAAAGTCTTATTACAACCATAGTTATCAGTAATAAAAGATCAAAGTAGATGCCACTCACCGACGGCAAGTTGCTCTTCAGCCATGCATTCACTAGCGGTGGCAGGCCCACGACGCTCGTGTCCAGATACACCATTCCACACCTGAAAGCATACCTGTTTATCCGAGGTAATAGGAAAATAAAAATAATTTCGAAATCTTTACCAATGTCAAAGTTTCTCTTCCACTAAATTATTTATAAAATTAAAGGCCGTAATCAATATGCCGTAAATTAAAAGTTAAGGTAAATACAATCTTGTTGGATTTTCCTCTTGATAACTACTTATTCGGATTGCCTTGGCACCAAGTGCTTGTTTTGATATTCATAAGTGTAGATCTATAAAAAAATATCTACAATTTGAAATACCCTATTATGCCCTTACCTAGAAACAGTAGCGGGTGAGGCGACAGCCAAGTCCGCCACTTCAAAGATCATCCGCTGGCGATCCGTCAGCTTCATTATCTCCCCGCTGGACAGACACAGCTTCTTGTTGTCGTCCAGTACCTGTGTTGAAAAGAAACATAAATGGAATAAAACAACGTTGAAACTGAATTAAAACTACCACAAATTTACTGAACGGTTTTTTTTTGTAGAAGGAGGCGGTGGGCGGTAATCATTTAGTAAGCGGCCATAATGCTTTCACAAAATAAAGGAAGTCCAAGCTCTGGCCCAAGCGCTCTATTTATTCTACGTCACCCAAGTTAGATACAACAACAAAGCAAGGTTAACAATCACAATAATAAATCCCCAGACAAACACACCAACTATATGGCCCCAAAATAAGCACAGCTTGTGTTATTATAGTTGATACAAATTAAAGAATGTTCGGTACCCAATCACCATGGCTACAAAGGTCGTAAGCGATGACAGGAAAAGGCAAACAGATCAATTGATCTCCTTTTCATGTTCCACAAATAACTTGCACGAAATTGACTGACTCTGTTAACTTACCGTGTTCATGTTTTCAATCCACACGGCGTCGACGGGGCCGTCAAACACGTACCAGCGGCGGTCCATGTCTTCTACAGCTATGCCCGCGCGCACCAGACTTGAAAGAATGCCGTCCGTCCTGGACACAGGAGGCGTTGTTAAATAATGAAGAAATACCTTCCTTGTTTGTTTGCGTGATTTAATGAATATAAAGGTTCATGTGTGTGCGTTATGTATCAATATCGAAATAGCTAACTTGGCAACAAAATAAAGCGGCAACACCAAAGAAAATTTTATGGCAGCATTAGTGCTCTGATGTATTCCATACCTGTGTGACGTCGATTTAGTAAACCAATATTTTGTTTCTGTGAAGATGATTTTGCAGAACAGTAGCAGCAGAGTAGTACAGAGTAGACCAGAAATGTTGCTCCTTGGTGTTACTTTACTCATTAGGCACAGTTTCTTGATGCTTGTTAACGTTAAAGCCATCATTTTACAACACACGTATTATTAGCATTTTATTTCAGATGGAGGTGACAAACCAAATTGGCAACCTGTGCTTCAATACTGAAGGATTTCGAAGAAATTGAATATAAAAAGAACATGCCTCTTTCCTGACTCACCACTCGTGCGTCTGCAGATCGAACTCTCCATACAATTGCCCCATGGTGATGGACTTGGGGTTAACAACGAAGGTGTGCACAGGAGTGAACGGGAACCCGTCGGGTGCGGGCTTGCCTTTGATGGCTGTTAGCGCGTCGCGGAGAATCTCGTAGCACTGGTAATGTACAAACAGATAATATGCGCCATGAAAGGAGTACTGTTGGTTTTTTTTCTCTTTATTTATTTTTAGGGACTTTTATACAATAGTACATGCTAGTCCCATCGTACCTAATTACAAATTTATGTTTAATTTAGTATACATGATTATGAGTTGGCTTTTTAATAGATAGTTTGGAGCAGTACTATGTTTAAACCGCCATAATATAATAACAGTAGGTAATGTTACCGTTTCTCTATTCCGGTTAAGTGAACGGCACTTCCGTTCAACAGCAATGTCAGTAAGTAATTACAACTGAAGCCTATAGCAGAAAACGTATTATTAAGCAATATTTAAATTTAAAAATAAAGTACATGTGTGGCAATAAAAAATCGAATGTCTACGCACAGCACACGACATGCAAGAAGGGCGTTACGTTATTTGATTGATTTTTGTAATGTAATTCATATTTCACAGCAATTTTGTTTATGAAAATTTATATTTAGAAAAATGTATACATCTGATTAATTAAATAGCATAAAAACCAAAGAGACAATACGAAGAAGAAATGTTGTAAGCAATACAGCAGTATTTCTCAATGTTGTCAAATTGCCGTGACACATTCTACAGTTCAAATCTCTACTCGCTAGGGGCGCTGGCGTCCCTGCAGTTTACGGCTTGGTGGCGTGCTCTTGGTAGATATTTGTTGAAACCTCGTTCTAATTTGTTTCTAAGTTCAAAAAACGCATTGCATTATTTCATTTCAAAGTTACACGGACTACCAAAATTAAATTAAAGGAAGAGGATGTGTTTTTTTACTCGTAAGAATGTATAAACCTGCCTTTGTAAAAAAGAAAAATGTTCTGCGCTTACTAGCGAGTGACGCCATCTAGTTAATTGTGCCAAAATTTTTGTTATTTTCTTTTGCTGTATCTACATTATAAGCGCAAACAATAGTTAAATATGATCTATAAATAGTTTATTATTTACTGACCTTCGTCTTTCCGACTCCAGCCGGACCCACCAACATCAGGCCGTGCCTCACAACGGTTGTCTCATATAATTGGATGATTTTGAAGATGAATGCTGAAATAATAATCATTAATGTTGATCATTGTGGTAATATGACCGTGGAAATCTGGTACTGGGGCAGAACTTCTAACAAAAAAGTAAGAAAATTGTTAAGGTACTTACATGCTACAGAATATTCGTTTTTAAGGTAGGTATTAAACAGAAGAGAAAATGTTACATCTTTTAAACGTTTAATACCCATTAAATTTACGGGGTGCTACCCACATATTCGGGCCGGCGCAAATATCGGTTCGTAGTTTTTTGTTGAACGACAATTCCGGCCGAACCATTTACCACACGTATTCGGCTTGTGCCGATCAGGTATGACATTCGGGATATACATATGTCATCACAACCGGTTCACCTCGTCAAACCCCCAATGGCATATTTCCAGCAAGTTCATCCTCATTATATTCGATTTTGCAGCCGAGCAGCGTAGTGGATAGTAGCCCTGTCTCATACGCCGGAGGTCCCAGGTTTCAGTCCTGGCTGGGTCATTTATTTGTGTGATGAACACAGGTATTTGCTCTCGGGTCATGGTCGTTCTTATTTATATATGCATGTTTATTCTGGGTTCCCCCCAGTTCGCTGTATGGTCATCCATAAGAGAAGCCCTGCTTACTTTGGGGCCGTACAGTTGGTATGTTGGTCTGGGGATTTATTTATTTATTTGCCGCCTGGCTGTGTCAATTAATGCCAATCCGAATATACAGGGTATAACATAAAGGAAGCATAATACTTTAGGGTCAGTAAATATACCATTGTTAGAATATACTGTAAAAGAATTGGAGTTATTGGGGGTGTTTAAAGACTTTCACACATTTAATTTTTTTTACTTCAACATCTTTGACAGCCCTCAGTGGTTTTCATACCTACTTATGCATGGGGTGCGTGAGGAGGCGCGGCGCTCGCTCCGGTGTTAGGTAGCTCGGGTCCAACGGAACTGGTACTTTAGTATGTTGGCTTTCATTAGGTAGTGTGAATCATACACAGTCAACCCCCTATCTGAGGCGCCATTTCACCATGTGATTGACGTCCAAAAGAGTGCCATCTCGTCGTGTGCTGGTACTCGGATTATCTACGACGTGAACGGCTCTCATAGTAAGTATCATTACATAAGACTCGTTGCTTTAATACACGTATCGTTATTATCCTCCTTTAAGACATTTTTAACTTTAATGAAATAGCTACCTACCTTAGCGACTAACGTTCACAAAAGATACGAAGGAACTATAATAAATAACTTAACAATTATTATTACTTAGTGAACGAAAGCAAACCCCTTTCTTTAAAATTCGTGTTCATTCAGCTTACGGTTTACCTAAATTCTATATTGCTTCCTAACTTTTCCTAAATTCAGAAGTTATTATATAGAGATAAAATCACTTAACAAACATTCGCTCAACCTCACAAACTTTCACACGTAGGTATGTTGGTACAATATTAGTACAAATAATATTAGTCCCTATTGTGTTTGGATCCGTAAAATGACATTTTCTACTAAGTAAATACGTAGGTACTGCAACGTTTGCTTGTGCCGTATTTATTTAAAGAGGTCATTGCACAAACAAACTTGCCGACATTTATGACTGGCAACTTATAAGTCTGTCATTATTTGATTTTTATTTGTAAAATGTAAAATATAGAGAATATCGAAGATTGTTCTAGATCATTCCTTGACGGAATTCCTTACGGAATTCTATTGCGGGCTTCGTCCCCAAAATAGTATAATAATTATTCTTGTATGTTATTTTAAAATAGATTCATTTTAAATAAAAGTAATTTCAATTTAAAGTGTTTCTTTCCTATTAGTTAGGAAGACCTCCCTAGGTTAGATTAGGTCCATCCCGGGTACCGAACCCCGAGATGGTGGAGGCGCCGGGTAAAGTGTAGTGTTGTGTTGTGTGTTTTATTTCAGCTATATACCCACTGAGTATAGCGGAAAGAAAATTTTAGAAGCCAAGATCCATCTGAATACCAGGAATAAAGTAAAGACTCTTCAAAGTGACGACGCTTTACGGCAAATAAAAGAACTATAAAAGTTATATATATAAGAAGATTATAAAAATAGGCATGAATTTAAATAAGTACTCTGGCATTTCGACAGTTTTGGTGAGTGAATTTTTAGCCCAGTTCGAGGTAATTGCGGCATTACATAAATACAACGATGAAAGCAAGAGGCTAATTATACAAACATATTTAGAAGGACCTGCGTTGTATTTTTACAAAACGATAATTGATACATGCGAAACGTTCGACGAAATTAGAAAAAGATTTATAGAAGAATTTGGCAGAGAAATAGATCATGTGGCTAATTTTTATTCACGAAAGCAACAAGCCAACGAAGAACTAATAAACTATTATTACGCATTGGACATGTGTGCAAACAAAGCTGGTAACACAATTACAGAAAATATTTTTATACGTCATTTCCTGAAAAATTGCAAATACACATACAAATGCCGACTAGCGTCTCAAATCTATACAAATAAAAAAATGTTAAAAGAAACGATCATGCAGATGCACGAAATTCTCACTGAAAAGCAGGAAGAAAATTTATGCCTTCAAACGAATATGGAAATATTACAAGAAATACCAGTATGTTCGACAACATCACCGAGGAGTGAGAAGGAAGATTCTCAAAGGTTAACCAACATGGACTACGGGAACGCGAGAGGAAGATTCGCAAACGACTACAACCGATATCCATATGCTTTAAGAAGGAGAGGAGACCGTGGCGATGCATACAATGGATCAAAGATGGATGAACCTGGAGTACAATCGGCGTCAATCAGACAGATGGAGACTCAATTGATGCCAAATAGTTTAGAAAATAATTATTCAAGTGAGTTTTCCCCATCCATTAGTTTAAAACTAAAAAATAAAAATATTTCAGCTTTGCTTGATACAGGTGCATCAATTTCTGTAATCTCCCAAAACTTATGTAACCAATTGAATATAACAATACATAAGGTTGAGAATGTAAAGATTCGAGCCGTTAATGGTAATCAAATGAATTTAATAGGTAAAGTACAACTATGTTTGGTGATTGAACATGTTGTGTATATACAGAATTGTTATGTAGTTGACAATATTGAAAGAAATTTAATTCTCGGGCAAGACTTTCTTCAGAAGTCTGGTGCAATATTAGATTTTAAAAAAGGTCATGTTCAATTTGTAAATAATATTTGTAAATTTATTAGAAATAATGAAATTAATAATCTTAATAATAATGATATTATCGAGAATACCCTTCAGGTTATACAAGTTTCAAATGAATTGAGTAAGGACGAATATGTTTATTTTTCCGATTTAGTAGTTAGTAATGATGATAAGTTAGTGTTAGCTGAAGTCAGTGAAAATGAATTTAATTTAACCCCGAGTCCTCAAGACTCCAAAGTTGTGTGTTGTTCTGAGAAACAGAATCTTAAAGTTGAAGTAGTGGAAAAGGTTAAGAGAAATATTAAGAGGTTTATGCCATGTAAAGAAAAGAAAATAATTAATAAGATAGTGCCATTACGTCCTATAGTAACGAATCATTTATTTCAAAAGATAGAGATTGATGTACTAGGTCCTTTTAATCGTTCAGTAGATGGTAATAAATATATAATAACATGTATAGATTGTTTTTCAAAATATGCTATTTGCAAAGCAGTTCCACGAGTGACAGCTCAAATAGTATATAATTTCTTTATTAATGAAATTTTAACAAAGTTCGGGACGGTATGTGAAGTATTGTCAGATAAAGGTTCCATGTTTACGTCAAGGTTAATTAAGTCTTTATTAAGGCAATATAATATAAAACATTCCTTAGCTACCACTATGCACCATCAAACATTAGGTTTAGTAGAAAAATTGAATCAAACCATTTCATATTCATTAGCTAAATATGTAAACCAAAGTCAAAGGGATTGGTGTCAAATTTTACCTTTTATAATATATGCTTATAACTGTTCAAAACAAGCTTCAACTAAATTTTCTCCTTATTATTTAATGTTTGGTAGAGAACCTGAAGTTCCGTTTGATAAAAGGTTGGATCCTAATTGTAATATGACCGTTCAACAAAAAAAAGATACTTATATAAGTGCGGTGAATCAAGCCAGAGAAAATTTAAGGAAAGCTCGTTTAGTACAAAAAAGATCGTATGATAAAAAGGCTTCTAATATTAAACTTCGTGTAGGACAATTAGTTTTGTTACATTGTCCAAAAAGAATATCAGGTAAAAGTCGAAAACTTAGTCGACCATATAAAGGTTTATTTCGAGTGTTACGATATATAGGATGTGACAATTATCTTGTAAAAAAAATACAAAATAACCAAGAACTAATTGTACATGTGAATAGATTGAAACCATATTATATTCGATAAAGTAAAACTTATGATAAAACTATGTCTATATTTATATATATAAAATAAAGTTTTTGTATATACATTTAAGTATTGAAATATTACGATAATATTATAATTCTTTTATTCTTAGAATTAATAGAGTAAAAAATACACATTTAGGTGTATAAGTATATATATATCGTTCATTTGTAGATATGCAACGGTTAGAATTTCGTTGGGGTTTTAGAATAATATAAGAAACTAATATATTTTTTTCTCAAATTCTATGTACACTTCACAACGCAATGATCCGAGATGATATATCCTGCAAAGCCGATCCAAACAGCATCACCAAAAAGGAGATGCAATGGATGGACGATGCAGATAAAAGAAAATAAGGAAAAGGTTTTTACATCGAATATATTGAGATAAGAGGGTATTTTATTTAATGATTTAATAAATTAATTTTAAATACCCAAAAAGAAACCTCTAAGGGGCGGCAGGTACACGCGGCACGTATTTACCGCGTTACATTTTATTTACGAGTCATAAATATACGTGTGGTGCCAATGCTCTAAAGAAGTCAATTTTCAAAGACTAAAATAACACTATAGATAATGTGCACGTTTAATTTGAGCCACGCCTAATAATCTCCATAAGAGAGAAGGTGATAGCCGATTTAGCTATGCGGCCAAAGTTTACGAGTATATATAATATTGTGATATTGATGTCTGTGGGTCAACACGCGGATGTAGAATAGGATCCTCAGTGGGTTAAATAATAAAAGGGTTGTGATGGAATAGGTAATGTATTTTAAACGTTATTGGTATAGAATTTTGTCAGGTGTATTTCGGTGCATTTTGAAAAAGTTCTCTGCATTGCGTTGTGAAATATAAATTCGTTAATTTATAGGTATCATTGTGGGTTAAGTAAAATACTTTGGATCCAATTTTATGATCTATTCATAGGTAAGTTTGTCCGGTAATAGTTAGGTAGGTAAAATCTTAATATTTAGGTAGGTAATGTTTAAACTTTCGAAAGTTTCAAACTTTCTAATAAACTTTTAATCATTCAGAAAAGTTTAAAGTTAATATGACAGTTCATGTCAAACGTGTTTGTTTTGCCAACTGAATGATAATGTTTGATAATATAATTTGATTAATTTAGTATTAATTTTAATATAAATGGGATTAATTAAATTTACTTTTATTGGGATATTAATGTATTTATTACTTATCAATTAATTATAATTATAATTTGATTGTATTCAATGGGTTATTTTAACAATTGTTGATTAATTTAATAATAAATATTGGTTATTTGAATTTGCGTATGATTGTGTAACGTAAATGATTAATATGGGGTTGTTGATTATTCATGAATTGTATGAGAAATTAAAATAATTTACACTGTTTTATTTAGATATTAATTAACCAGCCGGGATCTTGGCTGATTTTCATCAGGTTTTGTGGCTAAGGCTCTATTGATGGAGAATAAATACTATAAGATCATTTTTGGTGTAATAAGATGTGGTAATTTAAACATGATCAAGTATATATATTCCTATCGGTAGGGGGCTCATCTGAGAGTAATCCCGATTAATGTATATGGTCCTGATTTAAGTAGGGTCGTTATTTAAGAATGAAATGTATATAGGAATTTATTTAATCAGCTTCACTAATTAAATAAATTAAACAAGAGGGGCGATTGCAACGTTTGCTTGTGCCGTATTTATTTAAAGAGGTTATTGCACAAACAAACTTGCCGACATTTATGACTGGCAACTTATAAGTCTGTCATTATTTGATTTTTATTTGTAAAATGTAAAATATAGAGAATATCGAAGATTGTTCTAGATCATTCCTTGACGGAATTCCTTACGGAATTCTATTGCGGGCTTCGTCCCCAAAATAGTATAATAATTATTCTTGTATGTTATTTTAAAATAGATTCATTTTAAATAAAAGTAATTTCAAGTTAAAGTGTTTCTTTCCTATTAGTTAGGAAGACCTCCCTAGGTTAGATTAGGTCCATCCCGGGTACCGAACCCCGAGAGTACCTACTTTCCTCTCTTTCGAAGTTCGGAAGTTCATTATATGCATGCACCCACATTATTTATTAACACGTGCACTCACACAACTAAAACATAGGCACTTGATTACCACTGCACACAAAAATATCTAAATCAAAAAAATTTATAAAGTACAACAAAACACTTGCACTATGCTCGCACGTCTTTAAGATCAGCGATGAAATGAAATAAAATAAATCTTTAAAAAAGGCCGCGCAAATGCCGAGAGAAATGCATATAGCAGTGAAATGAAGTTTCGCACATAGCAAACTAAAAAGTAGGTAGATAAAACTTCAGAATTATCTAAATGATATTAAAGCTTAACTGTACTTAGGTATACATATGTACATACGTATGTCATGGTGAAGTGAGTTATTTTCTTCAGCAAAAAAATATTGAAATAACGTTCGAATAGTTAAGTCACACCAATGAGGATAAATAAATTGTAATAAATAGGGAAAACGAAATAAAACTGATTCATGACAAACTTAGGTGCGGGCGAACACTTACTGGTTAAAATGTGATTTTCTAAAATAACATACGTGTTTGTTTACTATATAAGATCATGTATCTACACTACCTCTCAATAACCACAGTACAGCTTTGATATCATTTGAATAATTCAGAATTGTTATCTAGGTACCTACTTTTTGGTTTGCTATGTATAAATCTCTTTATTCACTGCTCTATGCAAGTCCACGTGGACTCAGAATAAATTGATCCTCGCCTTTCGGCTTTTGCATGTCCGCGGCGCGAGCGGCGGCGATGCGAAAATAGACTGGGTTCCGTACTCATTATTGTTTATAACCTACTATTTTCGAAATTTTATTTTCCAAAGTAGATACTTATTGAGGGACAACTAAATTGATTTATATAAGATTTATGGTGAGTTGAAGTAAGTTAAGTACTTAAGTTGACCAATAGTTAATTTTAAGATTTAAAGTTAAGATAGGATTTTAATATTATTATTTCAGCAAAAAGAAGTATTAGTATTTTACGATTGAAAACTACTTGACGAACCCTTACGAAAATAACAAAATAGAGACACTGCGCTGCCTTGCATATCGCCTATGGGTAGTCGACTGGAACTGATTCCGATGGTACCTACTCAAAATTAAGGTTAAATTATTTGGCTACGCTGAACCTTAAAATTTTTAAGGGAAAAACCTAAATGCTTTCTTAACTTATTAGGTATTAATTTAATTTTTTAATTTTAGTATCTTCGTGTCCTTTGTGAGCGTTAGTTTCTATCCCAATTATTTTTGTTACCGTTACTGTCTCGACGTGATAGTAATGAAGAAAATGCACGGTATGTTTATTCGAATAATGAGTTCTATGCTCGTAACCACGGCATTAATGAAGCTCGTGAAAATTACCGCCAGCGTAAATGTTATGTGAATAGTTTCGTATATGCAAAGGAGTGCAATACGCGGTAAGAATTGCTAGAAAGAAGCAGCTTTGTGCTTTGAAAAAGAAGGCGGAAATTTTGAGCCTTTTTTATGATGCTGGCCTAGTGTGCATACACTTGTATGGAAGGAAAACCACTGTCGTCGCGCGCGTCCCATCCCATGTCGCAGCCTATACGTGTGAATTAGTGAAGTGTTTTTACTTTTTAATTATGACATACTCAAATACATTGAATGTTAGTTTAAGGCATTTATCCATGGGTTTATTGTATCGTTTTTTCCCCATCTTTGTATGAAAGACATGTGTTGCCTGAAAAAAATGTCGATTATTATTAAAAAGTCATTTTAAATACGTAAATACAAGCGTTTTTTTTTCAAACATTAAAGTAATTAACATCGTGACCAGTCGTATCGCGTCACGTGCTACTCGATAGGTAGGTAAGTGACGACGGCTACGCTCAGCACCGCGCCGAGCGCCCCCTCGCGGGCCTCATGCATAGGTAGGTATGAAAACCACCTAGGGCTGTCAAAGATGTTGAAGTAAAAAAATTGAAAAAAAAATGAAAGTCTTAAACACCCCTAACAACTCCAATTCTTTTACAGTATATTCTAACAATGGTATATTTACTGACCCTTAAGTCTTATGCTTCCTTTATGTTATACCTTGTATAAGTAGCACCCTTGACTCTTCTTACAAATAATCTCAGTATGTATACAATTTTATTGCATCTCAGTCAGTCAATGTAAAATTCACAACACATAAGAAATTTACATAAAACTTAAAAAACGATCCCAGGTTAATTTGTCACACTACGCCGGAACTTATAAAATACTCACAGTACATATCGTCGTAGCCTCTCTTAACGAGCATGTTCCTGATGGACTGCTCCATGATTCCGTAGTCCACTACCGGGATCTCAACCCGAGGAAACAGGTCCGATATTATACCTGTTGTAAAAAGTTAGTTTCTGAACGGACCACATACGATAAGCGAGCTAACAAGAACTTTTGAACATTTTAATACTTACGCATAGTGAGTAACTTTAATAATATAAAAGGGTATGCCTGTTTTAGTCGGATAAAGAAAAATAGTAAAAAATCTATTGATATATAAGCTTGATAAGAATTATTTTTTTTATTGAAAAAGGATGAGATGTTTGTGTTCTATGTCACCTGATGGAAAGTGTCGATGAAGACGAAGTTGTTACACGTCTATCCACGAGATACATATTCACTCGACGCTTGAAAGAACTAGGACTATAGTTTTTTTGGAAAAACAGACGCAGGCAGTTCCTTTCACACCTTGGTATTTGCGGAAATCGGTTTATTTTCAAAAAGTGGCTTATAATATTTCATATAAGATACTGTATTCAAGATCTGTTCCACCGTATTGTAACCTCAAATAGTTCAAACGAATTTCTACTTAATTCTACTAAATCGGCTTTACTTAACTAAGCTAAGTCTGAATTCAACTAGATCTGTACCAACAACGTTAAAAAAATTCACCATTAAACAGCACAAGGTCGTCAACCAGAAACTTGGGCACGTTGACGTCTCTGAGAGCGCGAAGCACGATCTGCCTCTCGTCAGCGTCCGGCATCTGTCGGATCAGGTTGCCGGCCACCAGAATGACCGTCTTTACTGCACGCATACCAAAGTCGTAGTGGTCCTGAAAGTTTTAAACATGTTGTAGTAAAAAGGTGATTTATCTGGAGATCATGAAAGTTAAAGAATAAAGATAGGGAAAGAATAAATTTAGGATTGACTATATAGCCTGAATTACATCACTTTATAATTCATGCGCAAACTGTTTCTTTTTTCTAATTTAAGATAATTGCATTTTATGTTAGACAAAAGTTACGAAAGTAATCAATCAGTCATTAATTTAAAAAAATATATAATCCATTCTGATCCAACTATACCAAAGCTTGTATTATAAAGGAAAAATAGTGATATTTCTGGGTAGGTACTTTGATTAATTTTATAACCCGGAAACGTGGCACACAAAAGCAGGGACACTACGTATCTACCTACATCCTAAACGGATACCACAAATGCCACATGGCTGTCAAGTTCAAACAAAATATAAGAAAATATGTGTTATTATTATTAAAATATCATAAACCTGAGAAGACAGTTGCTCAGAGCTCAATCTAAAAGTAGTAGTGATTTTTCCTGCCAATATTTTAGCTTCATAGAATCCATAGGAAACCAGCGAGATTTCGGCGATCAAGGCGTAGTCCGGGACCATCATGGCGATGGGACGGAACAGCGCCTTCAAATTGTCCGGCAGTTCGGTACGGCCTGCGGGAAAAATGCTGCTCCGTAATTCGCGGATCAGAAATAGCTGTCATGATTTGTCACTGGAATGAAAGCAGATTTGAATTTTGGAAATTTACTAAATAATCATTTTGTTCTATACTTACTACTTTGTCCAGTAATAGGTCTGCTGGTAGAAATAAGCTGTGCCTTTGTACTTTTTTAGTTTATAAGTCACTTGTTTTATAGTGATATTCTATGTGTATGTAATTTACAATTAGAATATAATAAATAAAATAGACATTAATAGTTTACGTTTATCTACACTAGACGATTGTAATGCCACTATTACTTCACTTACCTGCGTAGCCAGGGTTCATGGTAATGAACACAGAACACGACGGCTTCAGAGGCAATTCTACGCCCTCGAAGATAAATTTATCCAATCGGGCTATTTGTGCCTTTTGAATAGTCACCACCTACCAAAATATAATAAAACCGGCAAATAAATACTAAATAAAACAGGTGAAACGTATATGATGACTGCAATAAAAAATGAACTAGAGAATTACACAACTTTCAAATTCAAATTCAAATATTTATTTCTCAACATTGACAATTACTTGTTCGTATTGACGTCAAATAAAACATGATTCTACCACCAGTTCGAAAAAAACCTTCGTGAAGAAGTACTGGCAAGAAACTTCACGGGTATATTTTTTTTCAAAATAAATTTACAGAGTCTCTTTATGTCTATACAAAAATTATTCTTTTCTGCATCTGTTAGCTCGGCAAGTCTCTCTCCCCCCAAGTATCCAAACGACGAACACCCTCAAACGGCACCCGTTCACGAGTTAACGCGGGATCCAGCCATCGCCCTCCTCAACCATATTAGAGGGAAGTGAGGGAACGAATTTCATATCCTGATACATATTATTCCGATACCTAGACATTTGCCTAACCATTGTAAGTTTAGTCCCTATAATTGAAATTCCTGATAAAATTGTGAATATTTTTGTTTTGGTATTTCGTTACCAAAACTGCTTCAGCTAACATGCATTCTATTAGCCACCGCACAAATTATCGAACCAAAACAAACAAATGTCTGTTCGCCAAATACTTCACAACTTGCAAAAGCGGTTGCAAATCTAGTAAGAAATTGCGCATGAGACACAGGCATATTGCTATGTTTATAGTACATATTATTTATTACCTGTTGTGCCACCACTGACAGTACTTCAATATCAATTCGATTGAACTCATCAAAACACGCCCAAGCTCCAGACCTGATGGAAAATGATTGAACAGATTTTACTGGTATCATTATAACGAACAAAGGACACATTTTAAAAAGACCAGTTATTTATTTTATTTATTACGAAGGCTTTTGATTTGAAAGAATAAAATAAAAATTAAACAGTTTTTTGTTGTAAAGTTTCATTTAGATTAGCTATGATTATACCTAGTCTGATTAATCATTTGTTTATGAAAACTCCGTCTGCACCATCAGGGTATCCGGACCAGGGGATCAGGACTAGCACATGATCGACGAATATTAGGAAATATAATTGCTCCGTAATAAAAGTTGAAAGTTGCGATATATTGGCTAGCTTATTTTAACTATTTATAAAACTTTCTACACCAAACTGACAATCTTAAAAACCAGGCCGCTTTATGGTGTTTTTATTTAGTTTTCGAAATACTAATGTGTTGTGTTTTGTTTTTGAGTTGATTATTTTTAGTTTGGCGTAAAACATTACACAAAAACGATAGAAAGCAAGCTAGTGGAATTATAAGAACGTCGGCAGCACATAAATATGAAAACATTACATCCGAGCAATTGTATTCTTCATATCAACGACTAATAATGTCTAACGCTCCACTTGATAACGTGATCGATTTCCAAATATGATTAGTATAATAATATAAACATACGCAGCCAGACCCTTGAAGAACTTGCCCATCGCCATGAAGTCAAGCTGATCCGAACAGTTGAACACCACGCACTGAACGGCCAGCGCTTTCGCCAGATCCTTAAATAAATGTATTTTATAATACGTAATCTACTAACTTTAAAATTACTACTACTCGTCTGCTATTTCTAAAATCTCTAGCTAGATATTTGGATTGCTGAACAAAAACAAAACAATCGTCATTTGAGATGAAACTTGAAACACAAATAGAGACCTCATTCTGCATGATTTCGGAACCGTTGTAATCGTTGTCAATGCTTAAAAACTACTACTCACTATTTAAAAATGAATTTAATACAAATGGCTGAAAAATTCTATTTGTTTACAACGTATTTTTTTTCTAGTGGTCATTGGTTTCTTTCTATTTAAATAAACTACTAAACAGTTGTAAACGTATTATTTAAGGACAAAGCATTTCAGATGACACCCATCCACTGTGGCTGACTATAAATCATACATTTCCTAACAGTACTACAGACAAGTTCATTTGTCAATGTGATACGTCCTTATAAGAAGCTAAAAAAATATCTTTTCAAACTGTGTCAAAATTTGTTATATACGAAGCATAATATTCAAGTAACTAAACTTCTTTGCTATACGCATAAATCAGCATATTATGAATACCTTGGTGGTTTCAGTCTTCCCGGTCCCCGCAGGCCCGGCCGGCGCGCCTCCGAACTTAAGGTGCATCGCGCACATCAGGGTTAAATAGCACCGATCAGTCAACGGGGTTATCACCAGACGACCACTACAATTGGATAATCCCGAATTAATTTGTAGTGTTTGCTTCTAAAAAATGTATGACTTAAAAAAGCTCTTAACATATAGATTTTTTTTATTAATGGTATGTTGCCTAATGTCACGTAAGCCAATATTATTTTTCTTTTAACAACAACTTACTCCCAATGAAAATAAGCTGTAATAGGTATTCTTATCGTGACGCATATCCTTAGTAGGCAACTATCGTGTTTCATTTTATGAAACTTCACTTGTCCAAAATACTACCTCATAGGTTACATTCTGTATTCAATTTATGAAAAACAGTCCTTTATGCCCACAATTCAAAGGTCTTTAAACGTTTCCTGAAAACATTTTGATGGTTCAAACATTGAAACCATACAAAAGTACTGGCCAAAAGAGTATTATAACGCGCAGCAGCAACTAACAGCAATTAAATTTTGAATATATTTGGACAGTAATATGAACAGGAAATCATAATCACCTGTTTCCTAAATACTCATTCTGATAGGTAAAGACCGCGTTAAGCGCCCGCACATCACACTTATTCTGGCTGAACTGACGGTAGTACTGCGAAGTGTCCAAGCTTCCTTCGTCCTGGTAGATGTCCGGGAACTCGCCCTCTGTCAGCGGGTCCATGGGTTTTACTACCTCGTAGTATCTGTACGAAATGAGACATCTTTCTTATTCGAATTCAGTCCAATTTAAATTATCTTCTCATTGTATAGGTTTAGGATGTGTGTTAGCAGAGTAACCATTTTTATATGTATATGAATAAGCTCACGCATAAATTTAAACAATTATATTATACTCTGTAATATTTGAATGGCACAGTGGCCACATGTTTTTGGCAAAGACAACTATCTTGAAGTACCAATGACTTGGAATAAAGAACTCACAAAGCTGTTGGATGACATGAAAATAGGTAAAATTTTAGAGGGAACTTTTGTTCAATCATTGATCATGACATACCAGATCCTATAGAATAGTAATATTAAAGGGTAAAGCAAGCGAATCATACAATTGTGACTCCCACGGTTTTGTCATTTCTTTAGTACTGGCAGGACCTAAAACCTGTATGCAACAAGCAGAACTTGATCTTCATTTATTTTCGAGTTATTCATGACATTATAAAAAAGCTAGTTAATTTTTCAAAGATCAGAGTGCTCTACAAAAATATGCATTATTTACGCAATTCTATTTACATCAATCCTGATTATATTCGCTTATACTTGCATTATCATTATCATGAATAACTAGAAAACAAAAGGAGGAGAAGGGCTGATATTAGGCATACAGTGCTCTTAGACCCACCCAGTACTCCACCAGTATTCCATCCAAAGCTCTGCTTTCATTAAACTTATCTAGTTACAAAAGTGTATCCAACAAAGTAGTTTCCCCCTGAAACAAATATTGTAATCTCAGATTACGATCGGACTTTCGCTCATTGCCTTCAACGGATATTCTTATCAAGTAAAAACCATCGTTTTCTTTCTCAACCAAACCCACAAGCTTGACCGCCATGATACCTCAACTGACAAATCCACTGGAAGTCGGTGACATTTTTGACGGCCTCGTCGTAGAGAGTCCTGGTGACGTCACGAGCGTGCACCTCTATCACGATGAGGGCACAGACTACCTCGCGTTGGAAAAACGTTAGGTCTCCCTTCACAAGAGCGCGGAGACTGTCCAACTGGATACATGGAAGAGAAGTTATTTTAATTGAATTATGCAACTTTTCAATTTATACCAAATATATTTAAAACTGGATAGGGCGTTGTTTTCATACAAAATGAGTACACTTTGCCAGTTTAAATCCTTAAAACCCCGCACCTCCAATTTACCATTCTCTACAAGTATTAATAATAATGAATCGGTTGAGAACAGATTATTATTGTGTTTACCAAACCTTTTCATAATTCATAAATAGTTTAGCAGCAGGCGTTGTGATTTTTTTTTTTAGATCTTTATTTATTAACGGGATTTTTGTACACAAAGTGACGATGACAATCCCATCGTGACTTCGAAAAAACATTTTAAACTAATAATGACTTACCTAACAAAAGCTAAATTATGAAACAAAACAAACTTATAACAGATTTATTGTTACTTAAAAATATAAGAGTGGGTTCTGCCAAGATGGCGTGAAATGCACCGACATTAAACAAATTTAATTTTAAAGTTTGTACAATATTAGCTCTTTGGGACGCGTTCCGTTCACATTCCATCAAAAAATGATGTAAGTCTTCTTCTCTGCCACAAACTTGACAATAAGGTGAACTACATTTTTTCATTAAAAAGGCAAACTTGTTTGATGGAATATGACCAGATCGAATCCTATGAGCCATGACAATATCCTGTCTTTTCATTTCACTTTTGGAAAACCATGGGATGTAAGGAGGCTGACTTTGTTTAACAACATTTATGATTTAATAATGCACAAGTTTTCACGACCTAGATAGTTATGATCACTTGGACCCCATAACTTGTGACACTTAATGCATAAGCTTTAAGTTTAGCTGTAATTAGCAGCTGCTTACTACTCATACCACGTAATAGTTTCAAGAAAGACATACACAAAACAAAATCCTTATAACTATCCACAAAAATACAACCCTCAACTAACCATCATAAGGTTCTGCTGATAGAACTCTGGCAGTCGGAAGTCCGCGATGGCCGCTTCGACGCAAGCGGTCCAGGCGGTCTGCGAGCCGGCGATCACTACCTGCCCCGGCCAGCGGAGCACCCAATCTGCGCGGGGGATCTCCCACAGCTCCGCTAGACCCGCCACCAGCGTCAGACGGACTGGATAAAAAGAGGGTTTTTCGTATTTGATGTATTGTGAAATCAATGAACTGTGTTAATGGTTAAGATTTTTTATTTAATTCTCAGGGTAAAACTTAAGCCTGTTGTGTTGTGTGTTGAGTTCACTTCTTTATACACAAAATAAAAAAATGTTAGCGTTTAAAAAACTTTATTAAAATAGATAATTCGGAGAAAGTAAAGTGGCTGGAGCTCGAATCATATATGAGTCAAGCCGGTAGGTAGTACTTACTCTAAGGATACGAGTATGTGAGAGGGAAGATTTCCAATTTAGAATAGAACTGAATGCCAATATTTTTGAATCCGGAGCATCTGTTTAATTCTCGAACACTTTAAGTATCAATAATCTGTCACAGAGTGCTATATCATGTAGGTTTGTGTAATAGCTTCGTTACCTATAATATTACAGGTATTAAAGTGTGTGCTTATGAATGTTTTCAAGGCGGATTATCTTGATTATTTTGCAAGAGTCAAGGTGTTTTCTTTTTGTAAGCTATGCTTCTTTTGGACCACACAGCTGTTGATCCTTTTTTTAGTGATGTCTTAGAAGTGAACTAATTCAGTTATATACAAAAACATGTAAATATTAGCGTCGATCTTGACTAAACCGCGAGAGGTAACTTCTGTCCAACTATTTAACACTAGAAAAATGGAGATTATTTACTTAGAATTAGTAAAGAATTCTACCAATGACACTTTCGCGATAGAACAATTATGGTTACTCACTAGTATGTCGCATAGTATCCTCTAGCAACAGCAGCCATTGCTCGACGTTGGTTGACGGATAGAACTTGTACTTCAAATCCACAATCTCGCCCTCGCTTGAGTGCATCTGAGTTATCCTCAGGTCCTCCTCGAATGTCACCTGCAAATTTGGTGCAATTTTGGAGATTCATTGAATTTCTTATGAAAGAAGTGGATTGTTTAGGATATTTTCCTTTACCGTTGTTAATGTTCTAAGTTGCAAGAACTAATTCAAACATTTGACAATTACAGGGTTCGAATCCGGGACCTTAAGATCGAAAAGCCAGCCTCTTAGCTACTGCACCACTGACGTCCAAACTTAAAACGTTACAATGTTAACGTTGTTATTTGCTAGAGTTTACATGTAATTACTACACGTAATGGCTGACACAGGTCTGACACTCATAGAACTTATTGAACTGTATGTATGTAAAGTAACTGATATTGCTATTGATAGATTTATAATGTGTTAGAGTGATTATAAACCTTTTATCACCATACATTAAACTGACAACTGAACGAAGTCATCGTGAGGAAATCTGTTCCAATGCTTAAAGTCGATCAATTACAAATAAACTACAATTTTCCTTTTTCATATCTATACGTGTATACATTTTATTAGCATGATTGATGCTACTCGTATAATCTGTCTGTAACATTGATCATTACGTGAGTTCATCTTACGGACCTTAGCAATGTTCTCGAAGCACTTCCTGAGATGCGGCTGGACGGCGCACGGGTTGCGGGATTGCGACAGGATCTCCAGCAGCTCGTCGTCACTCAGGAAGAAGAACCTGAACATTTAATTTATACTCGGAAATGCACGCATCCTATACGTGATTTTTATATCCTCAATGATGCTGCCGGCCATTTGCGTAAAAAAATATAGACGGTGGATCTAATATAAAATTGACTTACAAGTGTCCCGAGGTAACCCATACATGTACAGAGTTATGAATAAATTAAATGACTTTAAATTTAAGTCTTATATCACTGCATCACAGCTAACTATTGCTTGCTACAATGGTTTACATTATATAGCTGCAACTAGAAAGTTGACTATTAAATCACTTTATGCAGCTTCCACTACATCCAGCGGTCTAATTTTGAACAGGCTTCACCAAGCAATATGTCATTTTCGACATGTTGTCAGGCCGCCGAGAAAATCAAGACTGGTAAGATATTATACCATTTTTGCATTGTCATTTTATTTCAGCTTAGACGTTATTGAACGCAGCCTGAAGTCCATTTGTTGCACTGAACTCAATAGGCACTATTTCTCTTTTTTTAATTTTATGGTCACAATTTTGTGATCCTTATATTTAATTACATTTTTATTCTTAAAACCAAAGAAGAGAAATTACAGTTGAATGTTTTTAATTATCAGTTATCTCTTCATGACTAATGTTTCTCTTACCACACAGAAATCGAAATTTTCATTTCGTCTTAAAACTTACCTAGGGAATCTCAACCGCTTGAGCTCCATGTACTCGTTGAGGCCACGTGACACGACGGCCAGCAGATGGCGCGCCTCAACCAAACTGTCCAACAAGCGGCTGTCGGGGCAGATTATCATTATCTGCAATTGAGGAATGTAAGTAAGTGTTAATAAGGTTGCGTCTGATTTGAGTTCTACTGTTGAATGGGCTACTAAGCTAGACAAAGATTATTTAAGCACTTCAAAATTTAACGCTAGATGGAAAGATTTTAACAATACAAAGTGTTCAACGTCACCGTCGCCAAAAAGTCCAGTAAAAATGTAACCTGTTCAAAATATTATTATTATTATTTATTAAACTTTAACAAATTTTTTATCTTATATCTAACACTGTGCCCCACAAAACCGTAGTATTGGTTTGACTGTGGAATCGAGTCTCCGTACAATCAACATATAAATCAACTTTAACCTAAAATTTTAAACAACACTTTTTAAACATTTAACAACTTAAATTTTACAACATCAACTAGCTTTAATACAAAAACAACATGTAAATATTTACTTAACATAATGGTATAATTTTTAGTTCCTGTATGCTAACAACAATTTAGGTAATGAACTTTAGTTTGTTTTTAAATTTTGTTTTATTTGTTTCCTGTCTAATGGCCTCTGGGAGATTATTTAACGAGTAAGGCAAGCGTTTTTTTATGTTCTGTCTCCATAATAGTTTGGTATTTTAGGTACTAGGTATCTTCCCTCGGCCATTGATCGGGTATTGAAGGTATTGCTTACTAATGTCAGCTCAGGCTCCTGACTGAAATGGTATTTAATGCTAGTAGGTATTTATGTTTTAGGCGTAAGCCTAATTACAGGAAGGATGTTACATTTTTTAAATAGTTTTGTGTAGTCACCTTTGCATTTAACCTTTTTAGTTACAAGTAGTTTAAGGAATTTAATTTGTAATAATTCTAGTTTGTCTATGTATGTTTTAAATGTAAGTCCATAGCAATTCAGAGATAGCTGACGATAGAATCTAGAGTGACATCTTAAGGTACTAATAGGAGCTGTAAAGCTTAAATGATAGAATTTTCCTAATAATATTCTGAGTTTTTCACATATACAGGGTGTTCAAAAAACTATTTTACACAAAAACATTCCAGATTGAGTAATTCTCCACAATTCGACTACAAAAAACCGTTTTTTATTTGGACTCATAGTCTTTCCATAAAAAAATTCTAAACATTTGGAGTTAAAGCGCGCGGTTTCAAAGTTTTTAAAGTTCGCCTGCATATTTTATTTACATATTTTGACTAACCGTTTTCGATGGTAGGTAGCGCCTGCGTATAAAATAACTTGTAAAGATGATAAAATGCACCAATTTATAGCCGAATTTAAATTCTGTTATGATTGGCCCAAAGTTGCATGAAGAGTAGGTTTGTTTCTTTGTGTATTTTTATTTTTCCATTTTAGTTCAAGAGTACTCCACATCTGCCACCAGCGCCAAAATGGTGAAAATCAAATACTTTAGCACAAAAATTATTTGACGATAGCCAGTTGATTGTTATTAATATATTTTATCAGTGCCTTAAGGCTTTTCGTTAATGACAAATATACTTGCATATATAATAAAATAATAAATAATATAATGTATTGACGAACAAACACATTCTTCCATAGCCCAAATAAGGAATAAACTTTAAAATTAGTAGTGACCTTAGGGCAAGCTGCCGCAGAAGACATGATGCGTCGCCATATTCTCTCCATAGTGCCGTATTTCTTGGCCTCCAGGGGCAGCTGACGTGAAATATCCTCAGATGTAAAGATAGGCTCCAGGTACATCCATTCTCTAAAATAACATAAAATATCACAATTTTACAAGCGATTTATAAGACACTATTATGTACTCTAGAACTAATTGAACAGTTAAGGTGTCCACAATATCTTTAACGATCACTCCACCTACAACAGCTATCCAGTTCTTGAATTAATAACAATATGAAATAAATCTCTAAGACTAAATATAAACAAGTAACATTCGACAAAATTTGTTTTAACCAACAAGATGTTTTGATTATGTCTCTTTCTTCTCGAACTCGCCAGTAACGTCATTGCTATTTAAAAAATACCATGTTCACAACTCGCATCCCGTTTCGTCTTGAACTCGTGCAAGCGTGCAAAAACCTCTTCTTATTTCTTACTTACTTCTGGCACTCGATCCACTCGTCCACGACTTTCTGTGTCAGTCTCAGTTTGTCGTCCCACTCCTGTATCCTCAACTCGAATGCAGCTTTGAAAGGACTGAAGCCTAACTGCTGAGTTTGGAGCAAATGCTCGTCTAAAAGCTGCATTGTTTCGTCGGGGATCTTCATTATAAAAGTACCTGGAACGGTGTAAGGTTCTTAGACAAACGCGAATCCAATTCAGAATAAAAAAAGGTTTAGCAAGTTCGTGTTCATAAGCGTCTTTACAATAAGACATATCATAGGACTGTAAAACAAGCAAAGGAGCATTGGAGGATGTTCGGAGCATCCTAATTTTGAGGCTACCCTAAGTTACATAGTTCGATGTAAAACAATGGAATTCAATCGCATTCATTATCACAAACCTGTGGCCTTATAAGGCGCAATCTCCATAGTCTTATTAGCCCAATCGCCCAACATCTTGTCGAGGCTCTGTTCGATGACATATTCCTTGCTGGCCAGCTCTCCGATCTCCGCTATTAGTTCGCTATGAGCCGCCACGCCTTGCTTCAGACACATTTGGAACGTTTGCTTCTCGTTCATCGTCACCGTTATACCTGGCGTGGAAGAGAAATTGGATTCGTGAGTTTTAACAAGCGTTAAATATTTCTAATTAAATGATAGTTGTCATAAGATACAACCGCCCATCACAGGTTACTTAATTAGTTGAACATTTAATTGGTTATTATTTTTAACCATGTTTCTAAACATAGAAAGTAAATAAATTGTTTTAAGGTCATTGTATCCCTCATTGATTACTAGCTTTTGTCATTAGATAATGTAAAGTTTTAAAGGTTCTTTGGGTAAATCAATTATACTCAACATTACGAAAGCAAAATATGACATACCAGCTTTATCCATAAATTCATGCCAATGCCTTTCCTTCATGCCAGGATTCTTGACGGCTTGTATCACAGGGATCAGTGGCCTGAACTCATCGATGTCTTCCTAAAAATTTATGCAATACAACTATAGATTATATATACGAACGATAGTTTATTTGTTTGTATTTCTTTCAAGCTTGAGTGCCATGCCTGCGCAATTTATCCTCATGAAATTTTGAAAAAATAATATCAGAGGTACATATTTTGAATTAGAGTACCTTAATTCCTGTTACTCAGAATAATAATACAATTTTCGAAAAAATGCCCAAGTGATGTCGAATTAAAATAAAAAGCATAACCTAACAAGGCACACCTTGATCAATATCGCAACTTTCTGTACTTTCGGCAGGTCTGAGAACGTTCGCACGCACTTGACAATTGTCTTGTAATACTCGTTGATGAGCGGCTCGATGCTCTCGGCGTCCACGTACATTAGTGGATTGTCGAACCATACCTCTTTGGCTTTCAAGAAATCTGAAATTAAAAACAAATTTTTATAAATTTTAACAAAGAAGTAACAGATGCCATTGTATATTGACAAGGCGTTTGTCTTGCGTCGCAAGGAAGAAAATGTAAGTGTTAAAACAAGGATATTATATGGCAATCCACAAGGTAATCCTACAGCTATTTACTCATTCCACATATTAACTTATATTTTCGATGCCCTTAAACCGTTCAACAACGGAGTTTGGAGTGTATATCTAACTTTCTTTTAATTATTATGCCCACTTGTGACCCAACCATCTGAACTCTGCAATTGGGTGCATTTTCATAAAGGCTTTTTTGAAGTTAAAGCAGATTAAAATATGAATTACTAAAAGTATAACGAGATTAAAAAAATATATAGCCCAGTTTTCTTCTGAATAATGAAGCTTTCAAATGGTAAGTTAATTATTTAACGTGGTTCAGTAGTTCCAAGGTGACAATAAATCAAACAAGACAATAGCCTTCATATTCTTTTGTATAATTCCGGATTAGTTATCCAGGCTACACGTTTATGTGACACTCTACCGATGGTTCAATTAGAGCTCATTTTTTAAATTTACTCAAGGAATCATCATAAATAATATATAAATACATAAATATGTGTATTTATGAATAAGTATAAGGTTTGTTTACTTATCTATTTTGTTCTACCAACATCATTATTATATTATAAAAACAACCTTATATCGTAGTGTTTAATATGTACCTATATGTATTTTTGTATGCAAGTATTAAGGGTAATACTTTAAAAATCTCTCGTTTGCTGCGGTACTGGCAGAGAATGCCAATTGGCATTAAGTCCACCGTTCGTACACTAATTTTATATTGTGCAATAAAATTTTAATAACTAAATAAATAATCGATACTAACCAGAAGCAGTAACCCACAAGTTCCTATAAGGCTCAAACTCTTTGACCAGCTTATTCAAGTCCGCGAAGGGCACAACGGGCACGCCAAATAGTTTTTGTCTCTGGTTCAAAGTGCGACCCCATTCCTGGGCTTCTTTCATTCCCTTCCAAGCCTTTTTTATGTCGTTTGCTATTTCATGGACCTGAAATAAATCGGATGCGTACGATTAGTCATTTGATGTTATTACTTTTGTTAGAAATTGTGGACATAATTACTGTTTCACTTGCGAGCATATTCAAAGGAGTTACGTTTTATCACAATCGTTCAAAGATCACATGGAATCGAAATAATTGGATTTTTTATACTACTATTTTTGTTACACCTGGTGGTAAGGGTCGCCCGCAACCATGGATTGACTTCATTAATGGTAGGTGTTTTATTTATGAATATTGAATGTGATTATTATATCGACTAATAATTCGTTGCCGACCGTAGGCATCAGTTGAAATGGCCTTTGTTCCAGTAACTGCACAGGCTGATCCTTCCTCTTGACACAGTACGAAATAATGATATTAGGCAAAAAATCTGCCAAAGCACTTGTCAGACTAGCCCGCGAAGGGTTCCATACTATTTTGTAGCCTTCAATGTTTGAACTGACCATACAATTGTTAACCTACATCTGTTTTCGATATACATCCTACCAACAGACAAATCGGTGGATAGCAGTCTCCATCTAACAAAAAAATACGAAAAATCGTGCCAAAATGACTCCATATTTATAATCTACCTCTACAATTTACCAAGTTACTCAAAAATTACCAAGCTACAGAATTTTTTACCTTGGAGAAGTCGTTTTGTAGAGTAAGTGCCATGACCTGCGCACTGAACAGATCGATCTTGTCAGTAAGCGCTTGCTCGTCCTGGATGTGCAGCTTCCAGAACTTCTCCTGCTCCTCTTCAAGAAGCTCTATTGTGGCTTCCACCTGGCGAGTTACTTAAAATAATTATCCGAATAAACTGTCAAGTTTTTAAGTCAACCATTGACTTAAAAACAAATGGAAGCCGTGTCTAATACAAACATTTCAAAAAAGTGATAGATTTATGAAAACTAGTCTTTGGAATTTGAATTGTGAGTCATTTATTAACCGTTGATTTGGGTTTAAAATAATTTTCACCTCACGGAGCTACGACTACTTGGAGGTCAATTCTCATTGATTTTATAATTATATCAGTGATTATATCTAGCATTCGAAATAGCAAGTTTATATGTTCTCGAACTTGGTGTCCCCAGGCGTAATGGAGTTGCTTGTCTATAAAATTACAAATTGAATAATAAAATGGAAATCATGAACGAAAATGAAATAAAGCTTATGAAATATTTAATTTATTTAAATTATCTGTTGGGTTTGGTAGCAACAAGTTCGGAAAAAATTTAGAGTATATGTGTAGAACCTAATAGACAAGAAAAAGTAACAAATCGACAGGTAAAAATTGCATTTGAGGATTTATGTAATATTCGTAAAAATATAATAAAATTTATAGGAAAATTATCTGCAATACTCTGACTTTACGCAATTATGAAATTTTACTATAAAACTGATTGCTTGAAATCTAGCTTCGATAAAAATAACATAGCGGCAGATATTTGACAATCTCCTGAGGCACAGACTTCAAAAATCTTGTTCCCGTCGCCTGATTTTACTTGTCAAATGGTTTAGTCACCAAGCAAACCAAACCGACACGACAAAATTTATTTTTATTTATTTATTTATTTCATTATTACATAATCCACAGCTCTTAGCTAAATGTAAACATTATATATTTTGCACTGACAGTCAATTAAGGACTAACAATTTATAGATGAAACATATATAAGCTTAAGAATAGGGAGAGATGTATCGCTAAGTTACAAAATCAACATCATGGATTCATATCAAAACAAAACTTAATTATGCAATAAAAAAGTAAGTATATAATTATTATAAAAACAGAAAAACTAATTGAATTTTTTTTTGTTTTTTTTTTTGTGCCAATTTACATTAAAATCTTACTCGTTTTTTTAGTCTTGTGTGATTTGTGTATATTATGTGTGTGTATGGATGTTGAAGATGGTATGTGTTTATAAGTTGTTTGTCCTGTCATTAGTATTTTTATTATGTTGTTTCTAAAGTTCTCTTTGCTGTCATGGAACAGATCCAAATCCAAATTATGTGAAAAGTTCTTATTATAGGTGTTTTGTATTCGATTGATTATTGAGTTTTCTGTGTAGTTTGTTTTTGAGTGCTGTGAGTAAAATAACTGGGTGTGGCGGGTTCTTGTGGAGGGTGTGTGGAAACTTAGAACAAGGTGCTTTAACTCAGGACAGTCAATATAACCATTACAAGTGTTGTATAAAAATAGCATATCTAATAAGCAACGTCGGTGTTCTAAACTTAGAAGATGGTGATTTTTGCAGGCTTCTGGGTATCGGGCATGGGTCTGTTGTCTATAGTTTAAGTGTTTTAAAAACTTTCGCTGTATAGATTCTATATTTTGTTTATATACAACATACTGAGTATTCCAGATTGAACTACAGTACTCTAGTGTGCTGCGAACAAAAGAGTAGTATAGAACTTTCAAACAAATTGAATCAGTGAATGGTGCACTAGTCCTTAAAACAAAACCTAAATTTTTATAGGACCTTGTTGTGATGTGTGATATGTGTTCCCTGAAATTCAATTTTGCATCAAGGAGCACACCTAAATCCCGAACGATATTACATTTCAAAATTTCGACACCATTAAAAGAATAATGGGTCAGTAATGGTCTAAGCTTGCGGGTGAACGCTACATGTGTACACTTATTAACATTAATAGTGATGCGGTTGTCAAAGTAATAATTATTTAATCTGTGCAAGTCATCTTGTAACCTGAGGCTATTCGATGGGCTTCTCATTTTCATATAAAATTTAGTGCCGTCCGCATACATTAAAAACTTTGCATAATGTATGTGTTGTCCTATGTCATATACGTATACACAGTAGAGTAAAGGTCCCAAGATTGAGCCCTGAGGGACTCCAGATGGTATGGAGACATAATCAGAAACCCACCCAGTTCAACTGCCTGACTACGATTACGAAGATATGATTCATGCCATCGCAACAAATCTCCACAAATCCCTACTTCCTGAAGCTTGCGCAAGAAATTGACGTGGTCCACACGATCGAATGCTTTTTCGAAGTCAGTGTAGATCACGTCAACCTGTCCCCCACATTCCATGTCATGGAGAACTTCGTTCGTGAAAATGGCAAGATTAGTGCAGGTCGAGCGGTTCCTCATGAAGCCGTGTTGTTGAGGGGGGATCATTTTTCTTATGATGGGATATATGTGGTTGTATACAACGTTTTCTGCAACCTTACTTAAAACATTTAATTTAGAGATTGGGCGGTATTTTTCTATTGACGTTTTAGGCCCTTTTTTGTGCACAGGAGTGATGTGCGCTATTTTCCATTGTAGTATTAAATATATAAGTCACAGGATATGATAGAGCTTTCGCGCATTTCGCGAATAAAATTGGTGGCAAACCGTCACTGCCCGGGCCTTTGCTAATATCCAGTCCCTTCAATAACACTTCACAGTATTCCGGGTTAACTGAGATGGTACCCACACTGTCAGTGTTTAAGGACAATGGTAAGGTTTGAGCGTCATTATAAAGAGCGAGTGGGGCACTAAAGTTATTATAGAAAAAATCATTAAATGCCCCACAAATATGCAAACCTCCAGAGACACTCGTAGCCCCATAGTCCATGTACCCCGGGTAAGTCGAATTACATTTCTTCTTTGACTTCACATATTTCCAGAAAAAATTACAAGACTGTTTAATTATGTTCTGTGACCAGGCAATATAACTATTATAACAATATCTTTGCAATTGCTTTTGGCGAGCTCTTAACGTCGAAAAAGAAAGATAATCATTAGGATTGTTGTAACGCTTCCACAGTGAATGAAACTTAGCTTTCTCCTTCGTGACACGAATAAGCGCTCTGCTGTACCAAACCGGATAATTATATGTACCCGATACTTGAGACTGAGCGACATATTTGTCGATTAAGTTGTACAGAAAATCATAAAAAACATTGAGAGCCACATCAATATCAACATCCTCAAATAAAGAAAACCAGTTAAGTCTTGTTATTTCTTCACTGATAGCGCCAAAATCAGCTTTTCTAAAAATATACTTTCTATGGGACTTGAGCTTTAAGGATGGTATCATAATATCTGAGACATAAGATTCAATGGAGGGATGATATTTATCTTCAGGCACTAAAGGGCTTTCAGAACGCCAGATACTAATTTCAAAATTTAAAAACAATAAGTCCAGAGTGTTTTGATTACAATTTAGAAGTGTGTTTGATTGTTTTAATCCAAAAATACAAAAACAAATCATACGAACACAAATTATTTTGTCATGCCCATGTTTTGCATCGTTGTATCTTTTTTATGTCGGGGAGCAACATAATTAAGTTTGTGTACCTGAGTTCCTTTTCAGGTAAATTATTTAAGAACCACTACTTTCCGTTTCTAAGTCAATGTGTTAAACATAACTCATAGAATGCCAGAAGAAGTACTACTTCAATGAATCCCGCCGTTTTGTAGATGCCGCTTAGTTATGTATATGTAGGAGACTTAAGATCCAGTTACCAACAGCACCAGGCCAAACATGTATAACAAGTAAAAGAAAATAGCGATATTTTACCTGCTTATTAATATTGAGAGGCCATCCGACAGCTTCCCACAGTGCTCGAAAGTCATCATTATCCAGTGCCATAAAGAACGCGTCCATCACTTCATAATCCTGGAATAATTTGATACTGCTGTAGTAAAATTAGCAATAAGATGTAAAGAGCTCGCCTCAGTACTCTCCCTCGTTTCACTACGAGTAACAGCCACTGCGCTTTCAAAAATCATCTAACAATCTTAAATAATTATATTCATAGAAATGAAGAATTTAAATGTTTTAATATAATGAATCGTGAAAACTTTGGTTTTTGTTTGAAATTGCTGTGACAAACAACTGATTGAAGAATTTTTACTTTATTTAACCTAAACTTCGTCATCGGACCCGCCCTCAGTAAAAAAGTATCCCGAAAACTTTCAAAAGAAACGCAACGAAAAAATCCATGCACTACATATAACAATTTAATGACAACTTTGAACTTTAATAAAACATGGTCTCAACAATAAAAAAAGGATCTCGCGTTAGTGGTAAGTACCCCTGACTCACACGCCGGTGGTCCCAGGTTCGAGTCCTGGTTGAGCCATTCATTTATGTAATAAACACAGATGTTTGTTCTCGGGCCATGGTTTTTTAAATTTATTTGAATATACAGGGTGTCTTTTAAATGAACGTCCTTCCGGAACCGGGTGATAGTCGTGACAGCTTTCAGTAAAATATTTAAAAAAAAAATGTTGGTTATGTACTTTTTAAATTATAACTATCAAAATAAAACTCGGATAACTTGACACCCTGTGATGATCATTCAAGTCTTGTGACTACAAATAAAATTTTTCTTCGAATTTTCCCTGTAATGTAACCATGAATAACCCTTCTGTAAGTAACAGTTTAAAATTAAAGCAGGCAGTATTGGCTTTTGTGATGAAGGTATCCATCACTCACACCTCATTTACAACAATCAAATGTCTTTTCTGCGAAAAAACAAAACCTACAAATGAAATCCACATACCGTATGTACTTTCTTCATGATGTCATCCTGGGTTTTCAAAGCAAACGGTATGGACTCCATCCACTCTCTTATCTCAAAGATGTGTTCAATGGTGTTGGGCTTTTCTGCCAATTTTCTGACGATGTTCTTGTATGACTGAATGACGTCATCCACCACTAAACGAATTTCCTCAGCCCACATTGTTAGAAGGGCCTTAATAATATCTGATCGCTTGTTCACGAGGTTTTGCTGAAAATGCAAGTGTAAGAGACATAAATCGAAGAGTTTTAATAATTTTTTGTTTATTATTCACAATTAAGTTTCATTTTAGTGTTATAAGATGAACTCATTCAGGCTTTTTTAACACAAATTTTAAAAAAAATTGAAGAATTGTTGAAAGTCAAGAGATCAAGCGTGATTTTTTTGTAATAGAGATTTTTTGGAGTGCATAATTAACAGGATATTGTCTATTGAAACACTCGGTATTCGTGTTCGCTTCACAAAAATAAAAAAGTTCCAAATTTTAATAATTATAATTATTTATTGCTCACTCCAAATAAAAATTACAATAAAAATATTTGCAGTAAATTACTTAAATCTAATGTGGGCAAAGGCGGTCTTATCGCTGATAGAGATTACTTCTAGACAACCTTTGTATCACTGGAAATCTAGTAAGTGAGCGGAAAATATTTTACTAAATACAAATAAGGATCATAAGCTATAAGATTGTGCAGTTTTGATTTAAAGATAGCAATAGACTTAGCATGTCGAATGGCAGACGGCATTGACATCCAGAGATGTGCAGCTTTCACTGTAAAAGTCTCATAAAAGTAACCTGATCGAGTAAGCTAAGTTTCCAGCCTATTGTCACCGTCCGACTGGAGGCCGCGGCTATGGCTAGCTCCGAAGTACTTAAAGCGCTCCTTGAGATAAACAGGGGTACGAGGGCCATAGAGTATTTTGTATAGGAGAGTTAGAACGTGCTCCTCGCGGCGCAGCCGAAACATGATCGAACTTGCGCAATCCCTAAATAATCTGACACATAGGTTTTGGATGTCTTGGAATTTTGCTGAGCAAATCTTAATTAATTTCAAGATCGGCAAGAGAAGTGGTTGCTCAAGTTCAATCTTAGTCCAAAGCGGCAACAAGTTCCTAAATCTTCTCAGTGACCCCGACGCCGCGTTAATCTTCCTACTGAACGCCCAGGTTCCGGACGAGACAACTAACGCTCAAGGTAACACCACTCAAATTAATTTGCGGAATGGTAATTTGATTTTCTACCTATTACAGTCATAAGATTGAACGTAGGAAATTCCTTCTAGAAATGTATTCATTCATGTTCACCTTAAGAGTATCCACGTTAATCGCATAAGGTCCGATGTTGATGAACTGTGGCAAGCGGCGGATGAGTTCCAGTTTCTCATCGTAGTGCATCTGCAACTCTGCGCGGATATCTGAGGCGCTCGGGTTTTCTTCTTTGAATTCACTGTGCATTTAAGAAAAATAGTAGATTTTATCATAACAAAAAAAAATAATTATTACCGCGAGGGTGCTATTTTTTATTATGAATATAGTGTAGGAACCTTGTACTTACCGCCCGAGGCAACAATACTCTCCATTATTTATCACCCTCTATGAGAAAATAAGTTTTAGCAACAAATTAATACGAAAATATGTTTATTTATTTGCATACATTTAGTAAGAATAAGACACAACATAGATATAATAAGAGGCTTATGTTTATGTCTGAACAATTATGTAAAAACGATATCTATCGTTTTTACATAATTGCATTTTATGCTTGCATTATATTTATACTTGCATTTTTTTTAAAGTATGAGATTGTCATATGCTTGCATATATTGTTCGCGGGATATCATTCATATTTTGCTTTCCCATAAATCGTAATACACATTCATATAGAACCGGATTTGAGATTTTTATTGATAATAATAATAATAAATCTCTAGAACAACACTCCAACAGCGTGGCAGTAAAGTAAGCAGAACATGTGTAGTAACAAAATATGTGTGCGTGAGCGCGAGTATTGTTCGATCCACCTCGTCACGCACACATGCCTAGCTTGTTTGGACACTAACAAGAGCAAAGCAAACGTCGCTTCATGAGAACAGTGCTATACAGGGAAGTCTAGCAAAAACAATATAAATTAATGTGTGACTCACGCGACATAACTATCGATGTCCAAACTAAATATATCCTTGTAGCATTCATATTGCTTCTTGTAAGCTTTTAGTGGGATTATAGACTTTCTATACGCCTTGAGTAGACGTTCTCTGTATTCTTCCACTTTTAGTTCCATCAGTCCTTGAAAAGATAAGGAATCTGATATTTTATTTCCACGATTTTCCAAACTCATATCAAAATTCTGTTAATCCTCATTTCATTAAAATAAGCATCAAGCAAAAAAACCCACCTATAGACGTAAGAAACAGTTCCTTATCGAAGACCAGTCCTGTGAGTATCATCGGATGTACTTGCGGGATGAAGTGGCACCGATACAGCATCTCTCTGAACAGGCGCTGGATTACAACCTGGCCACATTCATTACATCTTTGTAAGTATAGCAATTATAAACTTTATTGTGATTACAACAACAAACAATTGTCATCTTTACCTACGGTGTGCAAACAAAACTAACCTCAAACTGCGCCGGATCAGTCGTATAGTACGGGCCCTCCTTGGACATCATAAGACTGAAGAAGAAAAGCGTGACCGTGGGTGACCTGAATACGGAGTTGATCAGGTCGCCTGGGAGCCACACAAAGTCGTCATCACACGAGTAGGTGCAGAGGCAGGGTGTCTCACACAGGTATACGAACATGGCCATTGATTGCTCGATGCAGTTGCGAAGGGCGTACTGGAATTTGCACAAACAAAACTTCTAACTATAGCAGGCCTTTCTATTTAAACCACTATAAAAACCACGCTTATATTGTAGATTACACCACAAGCTAAATCTTGGAAACAACTCTAAAGCAACGTAAACTACGGCAGGTAACGAATCATCAATCAATATTCCAATACAATAACACTTCTAACAAAGCAATAAGAAATGCAAGCACAGGTGCAAGCTACCATCAGATGGAGCGCTTGCCTGTTTTCTATTTATATCTATATAAATAGAGGTAAATTATAGTGATGACCTATGAATGGGGTGGCACTAAAAACCACTAGCCTAAAATACTTCGTTTACTGAACTGACCTGCATCCGAAACCTCACGAGCTGCATAAATCGGCACAGCTTGCTGACTTCGTAAAATTCCCACTTCTTCTCGTAAATGTTGAACCACCTGAAAAAATAATAAAATTTAATGCGCCGTATTTTTATTATTTTTATTATTATTGCGTTCTACAATGGTAAATTAAGGGGACAAAATTTTACAGTAGATACATACATCATGGACCCTGTTGGGCACAAGAATTTTGAAGGGGATAGAGTGTTTATTTCATGGGTTTATTTCAATAGTTTATTAATATTTTTATATAATATTTTATATTGTATGTTATTATTTGAGAAATAATATTATATCTGATTAGTTAGTTACGAATATAACATTTTTTATATCAATTTATTTTATTATGGTTTATTTTGTTACTTGGTCTATGGTTTATTTAAACGAGCGAACATGGAAAACGGCCACTTGCTAATACAAAATCGAGTTTCGAGTTTTCCAGACCGACCAGTATGATAACTCTTAAGCGATTAATGTTCTATTTAGTGACGATATTACCTCATACATTATTTTCAATATTTTACACATATTTTATTTCAAGAGTTCTGGGTTATATCTAAATCGAAATATTTTAAATATCACAAGACTATGACGCAAGGAGTCACATAAACCCTATATCCATCTTATTAAATAACTAATTTGTGTACTACTAATTGTCACCAACTAAATTGCAACTTGAGGTGCGGAGTGTAGATTTTCTGTGGAGGTGGCTTTCTTGTGTAAACTAAAAAGGTTTAGTTATTTTTGAGTTTCTTTTTTCGAAATGGACAGTTTATTTATGGGCCTTATAAATTTCACCGGACTTTGTAGCTTAGCGCTGACGGTGCTTAGCCGAAACTCAAAGTACTCCTACATACGACACGCCTGAGGGCACCCGAGAGGGCACGGACTTCGGCTTAGGACGTCGTATATTGAAACTACCACTGGTTCGGAAGGATCATCTACTGCCAAATAACCAGCAAGAAACTCAGTAGGAATGCGTACGACGCGTTAGCCTGGCGCACCGGTCGGTTGTACGATTCAAATGCCGTGTTGCCCTATTTCTAACTGGAACACCGGTGTTCCTTGTTGTAATAACATCGTCGAGATCTGTTAAGACGTTACGCGGACGCCTATAACGCGTCTGGGTTGGCTGTGTATTCAGCTGACTTATTGACCAGCGGGTTGTGATGGTGAAGAGCATTGTCGAAGTACAGCCTAGACGCCAACCCATGAATGCGGCAATGGTGGGCAGCTCGAGATCCTTGTGCAGATCTAAGTTGCGGACATAGGGCGGGGTCCCGATGCATTTATGTAAGAACCTATTTTAAATAACCTGCAAGTGATTGAGGTTCGACTTGCTGGCGTCAGCGAAAGCCACAGTGGCATATGTTATGATGGGGCGGATGCAAGTTTTGTTGAGTGTAAGCTTTTTGTTTTGAGGCCTTATCTAGAGGTTTGTACACTAAAGGACACTAACCCCATCGTTTCTTACATATTGAGTGCCTTTAAGGTTGTATTTTTAGCTGTAAATAATAATTCGTTTTAATGTTTATAGTTAAGATTTGGCATAATATTCGCTACTGGCGAATTTAGCCAAATCTGCTATATTAGTTGTATATGCAGTAATTACTTCATGCAATAATTATCTAATATGAAATTGCCGTTTCAGAGTTCTGGCCATTTCCAATAAAATTATTTTTGTTTAACTATGAATCCTAAACTCAGATTATTTTTATTCCCAAATCAGTTTTTGTTTATTGATTTGCATTATATTTTCATTACTTTTGAATGTTTTTGGTAATCATAGATTCGCGGCGCAAACGGCACGCAACGAAACACTAACGGCGTATATGGAGCGAACATTACGAATGAATGCAGGCTATTGGTTTGCTCGCTTACGTTCAAGAAATTTTGACCTGAGTGGTAACTTAGGTCGACAATGACGAATCCATGGCGGCATCCACGTTAGCATCGATGGAATAAAACTCCATTTGCGTCAAATTAGCAAGATAAAAATGCTGAACAAATGAACGAGGTATGAGGTATGCCTTGTGCAGTTCAATAAGCACAGACATTGAGGAATTTTGAACCGCACCAAAGACGAAAATACATTCGGGTTGACAATCGCAAGCCCAGAGCAGGTTGGTTAGAACCTGGTTCAGCATCGAACCACTAATGCATTTAACGAAAAATTACCAGCAATCATACCAAACAGTATAAACCATACTTTATATGTGTGCTGTTAAGCACTGAACACAATGATAGAGAAGCTCGCACATCTAAAACCCGCTATAGTTGATCACTCGTCCCTGGAACTTCTACACGACATCATGCGACCCCATACTGCACAGCAGGCCGTCTCCGTCTCCAAGCTACAAGAAGTAGGGTCGGAGCCTTCCGTCATCCGCCTTGTTCACCAGACCTTGCGCTTACAGACTTCTACTTTTTCAACTTTTTAAATGAGAAAGATATCAACGGTTTGTGAAGTTTAGTACCCACATGCACATTAACATTTCGCATTAAATTACTGTTTATTCTTACCCTTTTCCAACATCCCTAAAAGACATCCTTATGGCGTGCGCTGTGTTGTTTAGCCAAGTTTGGTTTAAATACTTCAGCATCTGAGGACATAATACAAATCAAGATTGTTATAGCGAAATTTGATAAATGTATCTTTAGTTTATGTAAGTTTATAATCGTCAGTTTATCTTCATTAATCAATCAAAAGGCACTTGGATCAAGAACATTTAATGTATTAACTGAAAGTGCAGGATGAACGCACCGCACAGTTTTTTGATTGACTGCTAGGTTGCACTATGTGGCATGTGACCAACCTTCTCTTCTACTTATATTTTTCCTTACCTTAGTGATTTCACACTTATATATGTCTTATTCAACTATGATAAATCAGTATTTGTATAAATAAACAGCACTCATTGTATTCGCACCTTTCCCTGAACGTAAAGCAAAATCGTCAATTGCACTTCATTTATCAATCAGTAAGCCGTTCGATAAATAGAATGTACATAAGACTTTTAATTGATATTCAAGCAGAATCTCATAGAGCCGTATCTATCCAAGTTTGTTTCAATTGGTTACCTTCATCAAATAGAATCCGTAGCGAAAATATAGTAGTCTTGTAATGTTATCTTTGGAATACCCACCATCTGTGTAGCGTGTTGCTGTGCAGCGTCAAACTCCGCCAAGCTGATATTTCTTCCATAGTTGTTGGTAAAGAACAGCATGGACTCCACCTTTCGTTAAACAATTGATTATATAAATCGTTAAAATTAGTTCGTGCACATGATATGAGATAAATTCCACAAAAAAGGATAAAACTTAGCTCGCTTTTAAGCTGACTTTTTTAACTCAACCGTGAAGCTCAGAATTATGAAGCTCACAATACGAATTTTGGTGCGCACGTTCTGATAATTACAGGAGTTTATTCAGACTTAGCCACAACATAAGAAATAAAAAAATTATAAGTAATTATGGATCCAATTTGATACTCTCTTTAAAAACAGGAACATATGCCAACTTCTCACCTTCAAGCACTCATCGACGACCATGTGAATGCAGGACACGCTCTCGGGCAGCACGTAGAGCGAGTACCACTGGTTATACCGCACACGCTCGTCGAAGTCCGCCATTACGCATGGGTAACGTCCTGAGTAAAAAGGAGCCATGAGGGAGGCTTCTATGAGAAATGTTGTAAATGATGAATTCACGAATAGTCCTATCGGGGGTGAAAAATGAGTCACTTCTCAACGTTTAGTTATTCCGTACAAATTACAATTGCTAAAAATATGACTGTTATAAAAACAAATTCATAAAAATCTATTTTGCTAGAAAATAAAATTGATATTTTAACTTTATATTTATTTATTTATAATGCACCCAAAACACCCTTACTTTTAGAGCATTACAAGAGAACACTATAACAGGAATGTCACATTGAACAGACATTCAAAATAATTAACTATAAAATAAAATAAAAGAAATACAATTGCAACTCACTACAATTAACTAAAATGAGTAACAAATATCAGATCATATTATAACACTACTGGGTAAAGGCCTTCATACCATGTACCCCTGACCTGTGCGTCCTGCATCCAGTTTGAATTATTACTGTCCAGCTCGTCACGCCATCTCCTTTGCCCTTTGGCATATGGGCAAAATGTCTGAGTCCCAGACCCAGTTTAAAAGCGAGAACATTACGGTCCATACCTCGTTGGCAAACCTGGTGCATAGATCTCTGTATATCCTTCAAAGACCGTGTTTGTTCAAATTCATGGACAAAAATGAATCCCCAGGCGCTCTCCGTTCCAGCTATTTATTTTATCTTAGTATTCATTTACACACGATGCCTACGGGACATAAAACTTTTCACATTTCTTTCGTAGCCGGCAAACATCGCGTGATTCCTGATGGTATGTTCCATGATCCATGGCTCATGATGGATGCATGGATCATCATAATGTATCGTTGACCGCTGGATTCAATTGGAATGGCCATTTCACTAGATGTTCTTACACTTTAAACGAAGCACAAACACGTAAACGTGAATATAGCATTCAAAAAAGGAACAATGTAATACCGATACAAACTAAATCTTAACAAAGGACTTGTAATACCACTAAATAATAATTAGTGTGGCATGTGGTAAAATTTGTTAACAAATAGAAAAATTTGTGTGTCTTGTATTTTCGAAATTATTAACATTAGCCTGGAAATTGTTTTATTTAAATGATTAGTAAGAAACCAAACGTACATGAAGCTTATTTGTTGCGTAGTAAATTGATTACATTTAGCAAGATGTGTGTGTGTTATGTTTTTTTTTTTTTTGCTGTGATAACGTTTTGTTTGAAATTTTCCCTATCTCGAAAATACAGAAGTTTTTAAAAAGCACCAAGATTCCGTTCTTTTTTTACCTTAATTAGTTTATATCTGTTTAGTGATTAGTTTAGATTTGGTTCAGACATTCAAATTTAAAAAAATGTGTTTGAAAATCAGAAAAAACGGGTTACAGGTAAACAATACTATTTCCATTTCTTTATTTTCTCGATGACAGTTCTAATTTGATATAATGCTCTCTAGCTCCATCCAATAGCTCCGTCCCTATCAGTTTCTCCGACTCTAGTATTATATAACCTTGTACGTGTGTAAACGTCATATTTTTATAAAATAATGCATACATAATGTAGAAAAAACGCTCGCACAAGGTTACACAGGAGCTGTCATCGAGAAAATAAAGAAATGGAAATGGTATAGTACTTATAGCATCAAATAAAAATCTTGAAAGTGTAGGTACCCCTGACATACACTTACGACGTCAGTAAACTTGGAATATCTACCTTATGTGGAAAATAAGTTGCGATTGAAAACGCTGCAACCATAGAACACTCATCCTTAGCGAATACAAAATAAAACTGAATCTGAATTCGGCACTGTGCAATTTGTCTTTATAGCTTACAATGAACAAAGATAATAGGTTATACTTAGAATAATTAGTTCCATTTAGCTAATGATGAGATTTTTATAATAGTTTTGTTAAAATTACGTAAAAAGATTTGATTGTGAAAGTATGTGATCCTTTCCGTTTTCTTTTTTGTGATTTATAAAATGTATTTTTTTAAATCAAAACTGGGTAGAACCGATTCCTTCGGTTCAAACTACATCCTTGAACCGGATTTCGAAAACGTGAAAAAGGAACCGGTTCTGCATGTATGTTGTCATTGACAGTACAGAGACAGTAGTGGTTGCTCACTAGGAGCTTCATGCTCAAACTCAAAGTCACGAAGGCCAGAAGAAGCGATGAAAAGCAGACGGAATTATACATTTTTAATGCGTCTATAAGTCACTTTCCATAACAAATATAGATTAACGATAACTTTAGCGTTCGCGCTTACTTGCCTGTATGAGCGTAATCTCACAATCCTACCAACCTAACTGAATATCTACAGATTGTAAGTAATATTTTTCTTTTTTACTTACCGTAGTCGGGCACTGGAGGTTCATATTCTTTTGTGGGTACGCGGATAAAGTTGTACAGCTCTGGATTATTCTGTATAGTATGTATAACACGCATCTTTCCTTCAGTTTTATGAAACGATAGTTCCGCCTAAAAAACACTCTGTATGTATTTCTATGAACTTTGAATCTTAATATTAATTAACATGACATGCGATAGAATGACACAGGGAGGGGACGCGCGAGGGGCGAATTTAATTTTAATTTCATTGTTTTCGTACTCATGTCGTATCGTATCGCCTCGGTTCCTTTGACGAAGTTCTAGCTGAATTGCGAATAAGTTTGATCAGGCGATCGAGACCTAATTTATGAGTCCGTGCGTCAGTAGCTTGTCACTTTTATTCTGCCATGTTACATTAATCGAAGGCTCTCAACCAAAAATACATCTGTTAGACCTACCTACTCATAATAAGGAATGACTAAAATGAATAAACCTACTAACGAATGCCAGACGCTAAAGATTTTGAAAATTAATTAATGTTTAGATGTACGAGTCTGTCATAAAATCTTTTATACTTAATAAAATATGAACTTTAGAATGTAACGTGAAATGGTAGTGTTGAAAATAAAAAAGAACATTTAGTAAACGAACAGTACCTGTCGTTTCAAGACCTTGAGGTGCATCTCGTCAATGTCCTTTTCTTGTCGGTGGATGCGCACCATCTTCATGATACGTGGCATGAAGCTCAGCGGCATTAACGGCAAACCGTGTAGAAGCAAGCAATCCAGGTATAAGTAGAACCTGGATGTGTAAGCTTTAACTAAGTTGATGAAAGACTTTCGGAAAAATAACATGTAAAAAAAAAGGATTGCATCGGTAAATTCCATTTCAATGAAATCCCGGGAAAAACGTGATTTTTTTAGAAGGTGAATTTAGTTATAGCTTACTTCAGATTATTTTCCACTTCGTTTCTTAGGTCTACTGCGAATTTGACTCTGTTGGCAAAGGTCTCTGGGTCATCTGCTTTGAACATCAGACGAATACGTGGGATCCTGAAATTACAATGAGTACCTTAAACTTTCAGTAATTATATCTTTATTATTTAAAAAGTAGAACTACAATTTTTTGTCAAAGAATCGTTTACTGTTTTCAATATTGCTTTTCGTAAACCGGGTGATTGCTAATACGTTGGGAGTCGATTCTTGGCACTTCGTGGCACGAGCAAAGGTTTTTGGCGTATGACGTTAGACTTTTTCAAAACAACCTCCATCGACTGCTTGTGTCGCACAGAATAAGATTTTGCTCCATTTTCCAGAAGAATTAGCAAAAAAGACAACGATAGTGTAACTTCTACATTTATTTATTTATAAACTTCTACTTGACGCGTAACTGCAGAGTGTACAGACGTGTCGAATGTCAAGTACAAAAATGAACTGGTTCTTACTCGTATTTGCGCTTGGAGCCATCGAGAGCCATCACCTCCCACCGATCCGTCTCCTTGTGGTAGTTGAGTGCGGCCACATTAGTCCACTGAAAAGTTATTTAAAACTGCACAATCCTCGATAATAAGGCCAAAACACCAACGAGCACCACATGCACTTAAAATGAAAGGACAACAAGTTGTGAGTTCAGTTTTTGGTGTTTTTTCAATCAGTAAAGTAAAAAGTCGTAGGCAAAGTACAAGGTGTACAGTCGCCAGAATATATTTTCTGAAATCCACAGAATAAGACGATTGAAATAGGGTGAAAGTCCATGGTCTTCAGACCTTCGTCTCACCCGTAAACTTTAATGTGAATTCTGGTACTTTGCGCAACCTTTTCATGAATTAAGACTAGTAAGGCAGTTGACATCAAACGAAACAAGTAACAGTTATAATTTGTTTTTAAATTTTCATACCCGGCAAACGAGCACGCTATCCACCTGATCATCATAAGTGGCATCCGTTATCAATTAATGATGCGTTCCCGACCGTAGCCTCAAGTTGGAATTGCCTTTGTTCCAGTCATTACACTGGCTGTTCCTTCCCTTCATCCGAACGGAACACAGTCCGTAGTTATTTTAACGGGTAAAATAGGTAGGTAGGTCTGTAGCACAATCTAACAACATACAGAAAGCAATCACCTTTGATATTGGCGAAAGCACCGAGATCGTCTATATACCTGTCACGATAGATAAAAGTGCTAGGGCTATCCCTATCTATAGTAAGAAATATTGAATTTTTGTTCCATTTTTTATTCACTGCGTTAATACAAGTACATACATGTATTACATTTATTTTACATCATGAAATTTAATTGATGGAAAGTAATGATATTGTATTTGTATGTTATAGCACTCATATGTAACCTAAAATCTAATTGTTAAAAATAATATCAAATTCACACAATGCAACTTAAAATATTCTAAAACGAACTATGTTAGAAATTCACGCATTTGATAAAGCTACCATCTAGGATTTTTTTAATACATCAAATTCGTACTAAACAACCCAAAAATTCTCTAAAACGACGCCCAAATTAGCAATATGCGCATTTTGAATAGCCACCATCTTGAATTTCAAAAATAACATCAAATTCATACTAAGAAATATAAAAATACTCCAAAACGACATCCATATTGGAGTATGCATATTTTTAACTGCCAACATCTTGGCTTTCAAAATAACATTAAATTCATACTTAGCAACCCAAAAATCCTCCAAAACGACATCCATATTAGGAATATGTAAATTTTTTACTGGAGCCATCTTGGAATTTAAAAATAACAGCAAATTCATATTAAGCAACCCAAAAATACAAGCCCTAATGCAAAAGAGCGTTTTCAATGAAACTATATTTTCATAAATCAGGCCTTTCAAAAAAATAGTATAGGGTAAAATTCTCCGCCTTATTGTTGTTAATCAGGCACTTTCAAAAAGAAAAACTTATTTTACTAATATATGTATTTATGGGCACTTTAATTTGCTTCGACTAACTGAAATTGTTCGTCTAGTTCTTAATCGATGCAAAAGAGTTCGTCCATGCCTCAATTCTACCTGTTTTAATTAATTGAAAAATGAGTAAAATTTGATCTGGAAATAGAAATAATCTGTCACATAATGCGTCACTGTCATTTCCAAAAATAAAAAACCATAATTTCATGCAATTTTATCATTATTTTTAAACAAAACGGCTCGCGGGAAACTTATCGCACACTAAATACGAAAAATAATTGTTCGTAGCCACAATAATGGCAAATCTGTCTACCAAATAGCCAAGGACTTATCCCTTCTAAGATCGACAGTTCAGACCATCATCGAACATCACAGGAAAAATGGCACGGTTGAATGTTTGAAGAAACCTGGCCGGCCGCGAATCACAAGCGAAGCTAAAAATCGAGTTTTATTGAAAATCATTAAAAATAATAGAAGAAGCGCAGAAGAACTTACCTTTAAGTGGAGAGAGATGATTAACAAAGATGTATCTGTATCTGCAAGAGGGTCGTAAAACGGATGCAGTAGCGTACCAAAGCATTCCAAACATTGTAAGCCTACACTTTTCAACAAGATTGTGCTTCCTGTCAGACTGCGAGGACTGCCAAGACTTAGTTTAACCGGAATCAGATCCCTACAATGGATTGGCCGTCAAATAGTCTAGATTTGTCACCGATTGAAACCCTCCAGCGTCCCCCTCCTCCAGTGACATGTAGTGTGAAACGGACGCCTCTTCGCGCCGCAAGCGCACCGCTCACAAGAGCACTCCCGTGACCGAGTCATCCTCGGATGCCACCCCAGCTGGCTCTGAGCCACCCTCATTCATCCTCGTTAAGAAGCGCTCGAAACAAGCCCCGGCGTCATCAACGCCCGCCCCGTGTCTTCAACACCCTCCGTGGCGTCCTCAACGCCAGCTACCCCGGTGCCTGCAACACCCGCCCTGGCCCTATTGATGTCACTCAAAGTGACTCCACCTCCTACCTCGGCTTCAGTCAAGTCCAAGGTCCCACCACCCGCATTCCTTCGGGAAAGGGGAAAATGGACCGAGGTCTTGACATTGTGCAAAGAACACAAGATCCTTTACACCCGAGCGGCCAACTCGGGTGAATCCATCAAAATTACTGTTCAAAATTCAAAAAGTTAAAAATTTTCTTTATTTCTAAGGTTTTTACAAATTGATGCGGAACACCCCTTTTAGGATAAACATTCCTGTGTTTGGGGTGAACACTCTTCCACTCGTTGGTTATACTTAAAAATAAACAATTTTTGAAATGATGACAATTTTTTTTTTCATTTTACAAACGTAATACTTACGTAAAATAAAATAATGGTACTTTTTTTATAATTTCATAAGTGTCACAAATACAGATCTAATGAAATAAAGTATATAAACAGAAAAATCTAATTTAATTTAAATTTAATTTAAAAAATAATTTCCTATTCAAATTCTACGTTTGCAGGATACTTTTAAAAGTTTATTATTAAATTTATGCACAAGTTGTCGTTTTTTCAAATATAAAATATAATGACGGTACACAAACAATTTTACAACATATTCAAGTAAATGTGCTCCTTATAACGTTACAGTTCGGGTTAGATTAGCGTCATGTAGGATCGCACGGACATTCTTCTGTTGGTGTTGCTTAGACGTAATGCTTATTATAAGTCACGAGCGTATAGCGATTTAAAATAGAATAAATATTAGTATTTTTCAATTTATAATAAATGAATTATAATAATACATTTAATGTTATAAGATAGTTTATACGTTATAATATATTATTATGCAGTGAAAACATGTTCTATACACACACACACACACATATGTATGACGATGTATATTATGATTGTTTTTATGCTTTGCTATGAAATTGTTTTCAGTAAGTCTTCCGTTTTATTATAATCTAAGGTTTTCAGCCAATTTGTGACCATTTTTTAAACTTATGTGCAGTCATATCGTAGATTTTAAGACATTTATTTATTTTGTTATATAGTTTAATGGATTGTATTTTAAATTGCTTCGCAGCAAATTCTGTATTCACTTTGTTTATTTTAATTAAAGTATTATGGTTCCTTTTTTTCAATGTTTTATTGTCTATTATATTTTGTTTGTGTACTTTTAAGATACAGTGCAGTATATATAGTTTTCTAACGGTTAAAAGATCAGTATCAACATAGGTTAGTTCAGTGCTGTATAACATATTCCTAAAAAGTATAATTTTCAATATTTTACGCTGTGCCCGTTCAATGCTTATAAATTTAGTTTTAAATGTCCCTCCCCAGACAGTTATACAATACAGAAGAACTGATTGAACTAAAGCTACATAAATATACCTTATGAGAGTTTTGTCACAAATATGGCGTAAACGTTTAAAGATCCAAACCATTTTCCTAGCTCTGTTAGAGACTGATTCTAATTCTGCATACCATGATAGCTGATTGTCGATAACGACGCCCAGGTACCTTATTGTCTTAACTTTTTCAATTTTTGGACAGTCGCAGACTGTCAGAATGTTTTTATCACAGATGTGAGCTTTTAGTCTGAGGTTTGCAACACGTTGAGATGAAATGCGAATCGAAAAAGTTATAAAACTAGTTTTTTTTAGGTTTAGCGTCAAAGAATTTTGACAGTACTGTTAAAACTGAGATGGGTCTGTAATTGTTGATATCCTCTCTGTCCTTACCCTTTCTAAAACATAAAGCACATATTCTTGTGATTATAGGTACAAGACATTTTTTACCCATTTTAATAAATTTTGTTGGTATATTATCATAACCAGGGGCTGATTTTAATTTAAGATTAGTTATAATACTTTCCACTTCAATGTGATGTGGTTCAACAATGCCTATTGAGTTGATTTGGGTTGGGAGTTCATTAATATAAGTTTTCACAGATTGAGCATCAATGTTTATATCCTCTGCTAACAGATTGCCAACGTTATTAAAATGGTTATTTATATAATTGACTGATTCATTAGGCGTAGACTTTAAATTTAAAAGCTCTGTGTTCGTGTTTTTGGTTTTATTTAAGTCAGTGATAGTTTTAATTCAATTCCATAACGATTTATTATTAGATTTTGAGTTACAAATCAACTGCCTTTCATATTGGTGTTTTAGGTTTTTAATGAGTTGATTACAGAAATTTCGGTATCGTCGATAGGTAATTTTTAGAATGGTATTAGTTTCATCAGTACGTAACTTTCTTTGAAGATTATTTCTATGCTTTATACATTTCAATACACCAGGAGTTATCCAAGGCTTGATTATGCGTTGGCTGCATGGAATTTTAACTGATTTTGTATTTTTATTTAAAGCATTAGTGACCAGAGTTATTAATTTATTTGTTAACTCTTCAGGATCATCTGTAGTTAACAAGATAGGATCAAAAGTATCATAAAGAGTATTAATAGCTTCGTCGTAGTTTGTAATTAATTTGATTTTAAGTGGTGAATGTTTTTTATCAGTAGAGTGCAGTCCCATTACTGTCATTTTGTGATCGGTTATTTTAGTATCAAGTACAGAAATCGTAGCAGAATATTTAAAGTAGTCTAGGTTAGTTATAATATGATCTAAACAACTATTTATCCTGGTATCTAATCGATGGCCAGGAAGGAGTCCAAATTGTGACAACATATCAAGGTAGGTATCAGAATATTTGTCATTATTTCCTTTCAGTATATTTATGTTAATATCCCCTGTGATAACAACATTACTCCTTAGATTAGGCACCATAAGATAATTTTTTAATGATTCTATGAAGTCTTCCGTGGTATTTCGTGAAGGTGGACGATAGATAGATATTAATGTATATACGCCGGAAGATGTTAAAATAGAAGCTTCAAGGCACGAAGCACCATTTGTTATTATTTCTTTTACAGAGTGGTTTATTTGCCCATTTATGTAAACCACAACGCCGTCATTTTGATTTACCTTTTTGGTAGAGTGGTAAGTTAGGTCGTTCTTTTTTGTGGAATTTGCTTATTAGGGTCTATTCTACATTCAGTCAATACAATTATATCTATACCAATATTAGTGCAGAAATATTCGCATCTAAGTCATCAATATTAGATGTTTTATGAACGCTTCTTATATTTTGCGTGAGTATAGTAGTAACTGGGAGAGCTGGTGAAGGGTTCTTATTGAATGACTCAATGGTATATTGTTGGGCAGTTATGTTATTTAAGCTACCTAGTTCATTTATTACGCTTAAATTGTTACTATGCATGGTGATTAAAGAAAAAAAATTGTTATAGAAGAATGTTGTTGGCTTAAAATGGTTTCACTATTGTGAATCATTTTGTTAATCCTTTTAACTATGATATTAATTAGGAAACGAGTAATAAAAATAAAAGTTATTGCGTGATATTTATATCTGATGCAGAGATATCGTATAATTGATGTGATTAATAAATAATCGTTGACGTATAAGTATGTTAGATTAAAATGCGTAAATGAAGGAAGATTTTTTATTTGTTGTTTATTTTTTTATATTGTTACGTTGTGAAAGTGCAGTGATTAGTTTGTGAATTACGAAATTAAATACTGTAGAATATACATATTTATGTGAAGTTAATAATAAAAAGAGAAATTTAAGGAACTTACAGTTACTTATATCTAGTCATTCATTTTTAAGTTTATGGATTTGCTGTTCATTAGTTACTATAATTATAGGAGAGTTGTCTTCTTTTCTCACGTATACACGTCCAAACGAAGTCCAGCAGTACTTGTAATTTTTGACACGTTTTAAGTCTCTACCCAGAAAGAACAGTCTTGACGATTTTAGAGTCAAATGTTCAGCAATAAAAATAGGCTCATCTGAATTTTCTTTCATTCCTAAATGTTTTGCGCTTAATTTGTTGGCCCCATTTTTATTATTATTATATATTTTAGCATTCTTTAGGAATATATCTTTGTTGATCCTTGATACAAAATTTACTATCATTGTTTTTTTAAGACTGTTAGATTTGGATATGTATATGTCATTGATATGTGTACTATTTATGTCTATTTTGAGTACTTTTGCCAAATTTTGTACTTTAGTAATTAGTTCTTCCTTATTTTGTTTAGGTTCCAGTTGTAAATTTTTTATTTCTATGCTATTGTTTCGGTTTTCTCTCATTATATCTTGTCTCTGTTAGTTATACTGTCTCATCGTTAGACGATTTCCGAGCCCTAAGCTCCTCACCGGTAAGCAATATGCTTACCACACTTATGCTCTCCCCGAAGAACGTAAGGTTAGAGCGGTACTCAGGGGAGTCCCGTTCGAATTATCGAACGAGGCTATCCTAGAGGATCTGCGTCCCAAGGCTTCCCGGCACTCGCTGTGCATAAAATGCACAGCAGGTACGAAAGGCGTCAGCCTACCGCTCTGGTGGTTCTCACCAACGCTCCTAAATCCACAGAGATCTTCAAAAGCCAAAGGATCACCATATGCGGCCTCTCTGGAATCTCGATCGAGACACCTCACCGCCGCGATCACCCCGGCCAGTGCCACCGATGCCAATTATACTGGCATGCGGCGGCCAACTGCGCCGCCCCACCCAGGTGCGTAAAGTGCCTGGTGTCTCATTTCACCAAGGAGTGCAATCGCACTCCTGAAACCCCCCTTTCCTCCTAATTGCGTGCTTTATGGCCAGTCCGGCCACACTGCAAATTACAGGACAATTGGAGACTGCGTCCCGCTGCAAGCCCGAATCCCACCCCGGCTCCTCGCCCATTCATTCCTACATCCCAACCCTCGGTAGCAGATGATATGCGTACTGTTTGCGAAGCGATTAAAAATGTCGATGTTAGGAAATTTGAGTATTGGCCGAGTTGAGTTTTACAGAGTGACTCATAGCTTTGGCAGAGCATAGTTCCCTTCTCAGTTCATTATAGGTTCATTTAAATGAATTGATCCCTCAGTCAAGCTTCGGACGACTCTGCGCAGCCCTGAATTCACCGGAGGCTGCCCAGACCGGCCCCAACTGAGCACCTTCTCTTTGAGCACCTTCAGTGCCACATTTCACATCCGGTGGACGAACCGTTAGCAAGTCTCTGCTAGCGCACCCACCTCCCAACGGGTGTCGCTTCCGATGAAGGCTAACGGCAAAATTGCTACAGCCATCAACGTGGATTTTAGTGGGTGGTTTTTATCACCCCCGCAGAGGTCGGTTGCCTGCGGAGGTATGCATGACGTATCTTCCACCTCCCTCCCGTGAGGGTATTGCTTCGGTGGCAAAAAAAAACAATCAATTAACCTTTAATTCCTTAAAAAAATTAAAACCTTTTACCCAAGTGTAATTTTTTTTACCTATGATGAAATAAAATATTTTGAATTAATTTCACTGCGTGAGATATTTGAGGCCTTGGGGCGTATCTTAGGGTAGGTTAGACACATCTTTTTAAACTTACTTCATACATGTTATTATACATATGTATCAGGTTTGTCGAAGACTTGGTGGACTTGGCCTCATCTTTGGGAATCAAGGCGAGACCTGGGCAGGGGTACTGCTCCCCCTCGATCATACCGAGAGCCATCCATTCCTCGGGTATTCTAAAAATCAAACATCGGTTTTTAAAGCCGTTGTGTTTTTAAATTATTGCAGTTATAAACAGGTATTATATTACAGTTCTGTCCTGATACTGTATGAAAAATGAATCTAGCTAAATCCATGGCTTTATTATGTAGAACTGAACAGTTTGTATTTTTTATTCTTAAAAAAACTTCCGGTATGATTTTAAGGTCTGAGCAAATTAAATTAACTTTACCTGCAATCAAAGTCCGTGTTATCGAATATTTCTAAATCCAGCTTCGGAAAGGCGCTGTGGAGGCCATACCACTCCTGATCCGTCAGCCGGTACTCCGAAGGAGGGATTAACAAGTACGGCTGGATGCCGATGGCTCGTAACATTTTCTAGAAATGTGAATATTATGAAAATTAGAAACCGAGAAGCAGGCACGGCCGCGTTACAGACCATACATTTGTTATATGCTGTGGGTCAGTTGATTGTTTACGCCGAGCCATACCAAGATTAAGACTTAACTTTAATAGCAAGGGTTAAAAAGAGTTTGAGTGTTTATACATTATCAGCTCCACAAAACACTGGGATTTAAAAGATTTCGTCTGGCCCTCATCCATTGCTTTAAGATTCTCAAGAAAAAACTGGCCGAGCTGCTTCAGTTCTGACTCGAGAACCTCACAATTGAATAAAAAATTGAAGTAGGTAAACAGTAAAGCAAAGATTGGAAGTGGTTTCTATTATCAAGGAAGTAACGGGATTCTTACCACGATTTTTACACAATTTATGGCGTCCTCGCGATTAAAATTGTTCGTATTTTCTTTACTTCTAAAGGCTCCTGTAACGAGTGGCGGTATGTAGCGTCGTTCCGTAGACGTACACCTACGCGGCTCGGTTCAAAAATAATGACATTATACCCCGTTATTTCCATGAATAATAGTTTAAATAACCGCCATAGTCTAAAACAAGCTATTTCTAGTTACAGCCCCCTACCATTTTAGAAAAGAGCGCTTTAAAACAATATTTTATATATGGTCCCTTTCAAGTATTGTAAACTAAGCGTTGCAAGGCAACTGCGTAAAGCCACTCAGTCATAAACAGGTTTTCAGATGCCTAAGATTTTGATAAGGTACTGAAACTAAATATCTTTCCTCTATCTGAATATTTAATTTTGTTCACAAGTGGCGTATTATAGAGGTAAAAATGGCACAACATAAATATAACATGAAGATAGGTAATATTTAAAAGCTGATATTTAACAGTTAAATCTGAAATAATCTTTGCAATCGGCTGCGGGCTAAATATGTTTTTAGATTAATAATTAAGATTAGATAACAGATGAAACTAATAAAGCATGCAAAATACCTTTATGTTTGCAGCCAAAAACTTTCTCCTCAACCGTTCAATTTTAACAAGTCTTGGAATCTCTTTGGGAAGGACCACACTCAAGAACTGCAACTTGGGTACAAATGTCTCAAATGGAAATTGCTGCAAAAGAAAAATCAATTATTTCAGAGTTACGAGAAAAAACGGTTACACTTATTCAATTTACTAGCATGATATAGTCATACAATCATCGTATGTATATACCTAAGAGTTTCCAAGTAACCTAGAGGATTATGGTTATTAATAAACAATAGATTGTCTAATGAATTACTACTTGATATTATTGGGATATAAGAGCTATTTTCTTAATACAGGCAAGATTATAACCTAGCTAGAAAATTAGTGTTAAATATTAAATGTCTGTACATTTTATTTTATGAATAAATAACTAAATACATAGTTTTATGGTACAATTATTGGCAAAACTTTAACTAAATAACGTAATGAAGTCGATAAAAAAAAATAACAAGTCGATTAATAACGGTTAACTAGGTATCTTGACAAGTTATTTGGTTAGAACCCTCAAACGGTAATCAAAGGATGCAGGATTAAATTCTGTCTGGAACACGGAGCATAGAGAAAATACTTTTTGCTATATGCTTAATGCGTTAGATTAGATCTAAAGTCTCAGATCTAAGTCCTCAGAATATAATGAGAGTGTGATATCATTAGTTGCTGATTATAGTAGGCATAACTAAAAATTGCCGCTGCACCTGTAATATGAGTCGCTATTTCCACGCTTTAACCACGTTGTTATGGCGTTAAAACCAGGAATATATCATATTATTCCCGGCGAGCTCTTAAAAACTAATCAACTCCCTTGAATTCTTTTGAAGATAGACGAAGGTTGCATATATAGTACTAACAATGCTCTCATCCTCCCTGTAGGTAGTCCACCGACCTGGTGGAAGCAGTAACTTTGGCTTCTGAGGCTTCGGGAGAGACACAAGTGTAGGCGCACATTTGTCTGTCTTAGTCTAGAAAAACATATAGTCATCAATATTTCCGCGAGTTTCTTAAGAAACCCGAAATAATCAAATCTACGCGGACAAAATCGCGGGAAGGGTAGGCAGTATTTAAAAAAATACTATTTATCAGAGCAAACCTGGTGATAACAAAATCTATAATTTTTTCATTAGCCGAAAAAGTAATGCTCCTTGGCCGTCCCAACTACTTCGTGCTTTTTTTTATTTCCCAGCGAGCTTTTCTAATGTTACAAAGTTTTCTTGCTGCAGAGTAGTCTCTGTAGTCTCTCCCGCCGAACCATGTTGTTATTGTTGTTTCTTGTTAGCTATTGAGTTTTATATTTTTAAACTTCGTGTGTATATAGTAAGTATTCGTTGAGTACCATCTTTTGAAACCATGTCATATTTTTGGAAATTCAATGATTGCCGGCCGGAAAGCATAACTCTCCGACCAGTTTAATTTTTACATAGTTCGAAATCTATTTATTCAAAAAAGCTTCCTTTACGCTGTAATGTGTTGCTCAACTTGGACAATCGTCATGAGGCCATGAGCGCTCATTCTATGTAGGTAACCAATATCAATCAATAAATTACAGATCTATAAGGTTAAAAGCTTAATAAAATTGCATTATTCATACAGGTATGTACCTAGTTTAAGTAAATTTTTCCGTGAAAGTTAGCTTGCATAAAGATTCAAACTGTCGTGGCACCTCTCTAAGCTGTTTATTTCGATTAGCATTGTAAACCATTACGCGATCCGTGAACATAATTAATAGTAGGTGTTTAATTTATTTACTGACGGCAGACGTCCAAAGTTCGAGGCCTGGTCGGGGCATTTATTTGTGTGATGCACACAGATGTATCTTCTCGGGTCATAGTTGTTTATATTTATTTATATATTTATGATTATTTTAGGTACCTCCCAGTTCGCTGTATGGTCATTCATAACACTAGCTCTGCATACTTTACGGCCGTACAATGGTGTTTATCAGGGGGATTCATTTATTGGAATATTTAGTATAGGCTTCTGTTGAATCGCCTTTGTTCCTGTAATTTCACTGAAAGTTCCTTTCCTTTGACCGAAACATAATCACAATATCGTGGTTATTAAGGCAGTATATAAAAATAAGCTTTTTAAAATAGGAACATTTAGTACCACTCCCAGCAATCGTAAATGCACTGCTATTCCCAAACCTGCAATATAAGTTTCATCCGTTTCTTCGCACAGATCTCCCGACTGGGGTCCTCTCTGGTCATGTCAGCCACCAACTCAGAGTAATATCCACGTTTCGGTATCTCATCTCGGGACTTATTATCGAATGTTATATCGTAACGCTTTACTTTCTTCTTCTTACTATACATATTTTAAATGTACAATAAACTTATTTATTTACAAAAATATGCAACTAAAATAAGCTTTTGTCAATCCTGACAAATTTTCAGGTTGATAAACTCAATGATTTTTTCGGTCGTGTTTTGTCTTGGCGGCAAAAATATTTTACAGTAAGATTAATTTAAGAAGTGCGATTTGACAGTTGCTCTTTAGGGTGGAGGTGTCTACAAATTAGTAGTCAAAAATCGATTCATTGGAATGAAATAGTTTCGATTACTCAATTCTAATAAAAGGTATAGATATTGTTATAAGAGGAATAGATGATAACCGATGCATTACAGCGTAGAATAAACGATAATTTAAACTTGCCAAACAAATATTTCAACTATTTTGATCGAGTTTATGCTGAGAAATAAATTAAGGTTGTGAAAAACGGTGATGATCTTATCATGTATTATTTTTTCGGCTACCGTTTGAAGCCAAATATAACTTTTACTTCGCGATCTTAATAACAACAGGAATAAAATGCCGTTATGTTGTGCTGTCAGATGAAAACAGATCTAAGCCATTTTGAAAGATCTGATGGCACAATATGTTGGCATTTTATTCTTTTTATGTCAAAACCGCTTGTACATACATTTAATGTAGTACCTAAGTTGATGAATCTACATAATGAAGTTTTAACTTATCAAGGCTATCTATCTACAATTTGCAACTTTGCCAAAAATAAAACCTAACATATATAAGGTAAGTACTTATATACGGATAAGTTAATGAAACCATGAAACATGTATTAAATGATATTTATTCACTCTCTGAACTGCTGTCTTCATTATCGGAGACAAAGATATTTAACTCGTTGTCTCGTAGATTATCTATATGCACGTCTCTTTCAAAGTCCTCCGCCATTAATTTTCTTGTTTTTTCGACCACCTTCTCCCAGTCATCTTTACAAAAATCAAAAAATCTAAATCAATGTATTTGTACAAATATGAGTTTTTACAAAGGTTGGAATATAATACGTACAATTCAAACCATATCTAACCTTAAAGGTATGTACAGTACTTGTAGAAAACGTTGCTACTAAATTTAAAATTTAAATTTACCAAATAAACGACATTTACATGTTATCACATATCACATTTTACAATAACATTTCCATCTTAAATTAATACAGTTATAGTTACACAGGTACCAACTTGTCATTGAAATATTCAAAAATAGTGTAGTAAGACTTATCTGCTAAAACATTGTTAGTTGTTGTAAACATGGTTAGGTACATGCTTCTTTTTTTTATAATAAATATGTCTAACAATCACACCACATTATCTAGCCCGAATTAAGTATCATTAAGAACTTGTGTTATGGATACTAGATAACGGATAAATAAGCTTAAGAAATATATAAACACACGTAGATATTTTTTTTTCACATATAAATATTAGAAATAAACTTAAATAAACATACATACACATCCATGACTAGAAAGCAAATATGATAAAATATCCGTCTCTACCAGGATTCGAACCCGGGACCTCTGGCATGAAAGGCAAGGGTACTTACCTCCACACCAAACAGGCCGTCAAAAGTTCTTCTAGAGTTCTTTTAGAAGGCCAATCATTTTTTTCGGAGTAAATGGTGGGACTGTGTTGTGTCTCGCTGCGTATCCTACAAAAAGGAGGACTTAGTTTAATTAACAAATAGTTTTGGCTACGATAGATAGAAAGAAATATGATAGTATTTTACCTATAGTAGCTCAGGCATCATTAATTATTTTATTCGATGTTGTACATAATAAGATCTATTTGTAATATATTTTGTAATATAAATTTAATAAATAAATTATTATTGTAGCGCAATTTATAATTGTATTTAATTATTAGAAAGAAAGAAAGAATATGAACTAACCTTTGGCTTGAGCCCAAATCAGTTCTATCGCGTTATATTGGCAGTGGTATGGTGGTGTCCATGCTTCCGCGCTAGTTCATCGATGACGTATCTCAATGTCCTCGGTTTGTGCTTATTTACTAATTCTATTAATTGTTCTTTTAAAATATCCATATCTGCTTGGACTCTGTATCTTTGCAGCCATACCACATGCTCAGTTTTATTTTTTGATTTTGATGGCGGTTTGTCGATCTGTTTCGAGTTGTAAGGGGCATTGTCCATTATTATGGCACAATGGTCAGGTAAATTTTCTAAAAGTTTCTTTAACCATTCTATAAATTTATCCAAAATTTATCCGAAATTGATTCAATTTCCTTATGGTACTCCTATGTACTTTTTAAGTCGAACGCCAATAAACAGTAGCCCAATTCTCGTAAAAACAGACAATTGAAAGATCGCTGTAGTGCAGAAGTCGTTCGATCGAAGTTCTATCTAAAATCGGTATTCACGTATTGCTCAGACGCGCTTCGATAGGACTTCAACTCAATAGGATCGAAACTGAACGACTTTTGAATCGAGCGACACAAGATGTTGCCAATTCAAGTTATCACTGAACTACCAAGAAATTATAACATATTTTAAATTCTGAATACGGTGTTTAACATGTAATCAATCAAATAAATTTAAAGAATAACTACTCCAACTAACTTCAACTAGCCAAAGAGAAATAAATGCTGAAAAAAGCGATTTTTCACTTCAATTGATCGAATAATTCGCATCTTGATAAACGTCATTGTCGACGTCGATTCAGCCATCAAATCAGGCTCTATTATCTTATTCAATGACGGTTTTGATGTTGCACACATTTACAAATGTTTGAATGTGTGGTAGTGCTTGTGAATACCTGTCTTAAAAAACATATTTTTTAATAATATTGGCAACATTGACGAGGATGCCGGATGACAACAGGCCGCCGGCCATATTGTTGTTTGTGCAATTTTTTGTGTTGATCGAGTCGTTTCTCTCCGGATTTAAACTGTATAAAACGGTCAATAAGTTTTATATTGGCATCTTAACTGTATTCTACAGTTAAAGTAGCCTTCGGCTCTTTAATCATAAGTTATAAAGCATTTACGACAGGACGTTATTAATTAAGTGTCTTTGTTTTTTTTTGTTTAAAAATGTCTAATTTACATCGTAAGTGTGCTAAGTGTGGAAGAACACGTGCTGAAGATACGACTGTGACGTATCATAGATTCCCGAACCCAGGATTAGCAAACTTTACCAAGTAAGTGATGAAGTAAAAGTATGGTAGTACAGGCAAACTTTATAACCTAAGTTAGTTAACATTCTTATTAATGATATTTTTGGTCACCCCAGCAATGGGGCAAGAAAATACTGACCTTCAAAGAAAATCTTTTATTGTCACTTCTTATGGATGTAAGACCTGATATTAATATACCTTCTTATCTATCACCTTAAACTTTTTGTTATTATTTACTTGTCATTGTAATATCTTAACAGGCTTTCTAACAAAAATTTTTTAATTTAAATACCAGTACATCACAATAACAAAACATCTCAGATAATTGATTGTTAAAATTACTATAAGTGAACTATGTATAATTCAGATTTTCCCAGTGTTATTGTTCAAATTGGGAATGCCATATTAAAATATTCCAATTGCTGTATTTTTACAATAAAAATATAAAATTGACACTCTAAAGAAAAAATTTTGTAATTTTACACTTTCTTCACAATAGTTGCAAATACTGACTACAGATTTAGGTAATCTTTTGTTGGAATTTAGTCTTTACCTACTTAAATTTCATTTTTAAACAAATACCCTACATTGTGCAAACTTCTAATGAGTGAGCCGTGAGTGACAGACAAGATTCTTATACACAAGACATTTACATAAAATTACCTGTTTTATTCATTAAATTGTAATTTATTACTATAATTGGAAATAGTGTCACTATTGAAAGTTTTAAATTATATGTGATATGAACTAGGAACACTGAATTCATCAAAAAATAATGTTTATTGTTATAATTTTTAAGGCAACTTGAATTGATGAATTGCCATATCAATATTAATACTGGTTTTTCCTAAGCTTTGAAATTATTGGAGCTGTAAGTTAACAGTTTTAATTATTTTCAATTAGTAAACAATGGTGGTAAACAATAACAATATGATAATCATTTGTGTACACTTTTTAAATTGCAACTGATGTGGCTTATTATTATTTCAGGGCTCGTGCTTGGGCTGTGTATTGTTGGCCAGACAAAGACTGGTCTTCTACAGAATCTCTTTATTCTTTGTATGTTACAAATAAAGTATTATGTGGCAGACACTTTGATTTTTCCCAATTTTATGACTCTGGTAGACAAAAACTTAGCAAATTTGCTGTTCCTATTTCAACTGAAGTTGAAGAATTACTTGCAAATCGTGAAAATGTATTCAATGAGGTAAGGATAAAGGTCTTGCATTAAATTAAGATGCATAAAGTTTTTCTTTGTAACTTTAATAACTGCATCAATTGGATTTTAAACAGCTGTTTGTAGTTAATATGTGTTTTTAAAAAAAGCAGCAGATTTTGCTAGCTACTACTAATCTGGGATATTTTGATTTGATATGTTGAAATTGGTTTTAGAATTAAGTTTTATATCATAAGCTTATTTTCCAAGGAGAACACAGAGTTTCTGCTTACCATCCAGTATAAACATATTTGTAGTTAACTTGTTCCCTTTTGGCATTCATGTGATTTTTCCACATAAGGCATCTATCCAAGTAAGAACCAAGAATAAATAAAATATGTAATTGTAATGTTTTTGCCATTATTTACAGAATGATGTTAAACAGCCAAGACTACAAGACTCGCGAGTTCCATTTTCTCGGAGAGAAAATGTAGACAGTCAAGTTAAGATTGATACTGTGATACAAATACCAGGAACATCTAAATCAAATAGCGATGAACATGTGAGTTAATACTTTTTTAGAAAAACCTTGCATAATTATTCTTGATCTTGAATTACTCTAAATTAAAGCTTTTGTTGATGGCTGTGAGTTTTGTAATATATATTGAAGAAAGCTATGTAAGAGGTTCTATTTTAAGGGACTGGGCTCTGGAAGCTAGAACACTTATATAATGGTTATTGTAATTTATTTTTATTGCACACACTAATACTTTTACATATTTACAATAGGTATTTTCTATTTTTTATAACTATCAGATGTTACATCGTTCGTGTCTAGATGAGAAGTAATTCATAACAGAAAACAATCATCTGTTATGACATTTAAAAGAACAGTTTAATATTAGAAAAACTGTCACTTCGTATGTGACAAGTGTTGCCTGCCAATATTCAGATATGCAACCTCCAACACACCCCCTCAACACTTGCACACATTCAACTCCCTGTATATAATTTAATCATTTAACCCCCTGTATATAATTTAATACAACATACCAACAAACAAATAACTCACCTACTTAAATTAAACATTACCTTCCATACATACCTAATTATACATTAAAATCTCACAACCACTTACATTCAAATACTTCCACTTAATTCCATCTATTTCATAAAGAAATATTCCCTCTTAATTCAACCAACAACTATTAATTCAATCTTTCAAACTTAATACCAACTTTAAAGTTGCTACCTCTTTAAGTTTATTTAAAAACCTTAAACTCCTTCTCGACTGCTCACTACATAAACTACTTTAAGTTTATTTAAAACTTTAAACTCCTTCTCGACTACTCACTACATAAACTACTCTAAGTTTATTTAAAACTTTAAACTCCTTCTCGACTACTCATTACATAAACTACTCTAAGTTTATTTAAAACTTTAAACTCCTTCTCGACTACTCACTACATAAACTACTTTAAGTTTATTTAAAACTTTAAACTCCTTCTCGACTACTCATTACATAAACTACTCTAAGTTTATTTAAAACTTTAAACTCCTTCTCAACTACTCACTACATAAACTACTCTAAGTTTATTTAAAACTTTAAACTCCTTCTCGACTACTCACTACATAAACTACTTTAAGTTTATTTAAAACTTTAAACTCCTTCTCAACTACTCACTACATAAACTACTTTAAGTTTATTTAAAACTTTAAACTCCTTCTCGACTACTTAAATAAAGTACTTTAATCATATCTACTTGATACATAAAACATAGGGAACCAATACTCTAATTGAGTATTGCCATTCCTACTCAAATCAGTCAAAATCAACTCAACTCATAAACCATAACATAATACAAACAGAACAACCTCACATAACTTTAGACTCAACACTTGAATTCAAAAATCACATACAACCTTACATTATGTTCAATTATTTGAATTTACATTATCTGTTATTGTCTTTCATTTCTTAAAATTTTCTCTCTTTTTCCACATATTAACCATTCAATTATTTTATTATAAGACCAAAATACCAAAATAACTAAAACAACAATAAAACAAAACTATAAAAGAGACATAAAAGGATTTTAAAAAACAAATGTAAATATTTTTGTCTAAATAAATGAGTACTTCACTTCTTACACGGCTTTTATTTTAATCAATAAACAATTATACTTTTATGATAAATAATTATATTTTTATGATCACCCCCTTAATTGTTTATTGAAAAACACCCCCTTAATTGTTGAATTGAAAAGCACCCCCTTAATTGTTTAATTATCCTTGTCTCTTTTCAGTTATATTTATTGTTGTATACAACATTGAAATTCCCCTATAAAACTTATAAACTAACAAAAAAACAACCCATTTCCCCCGAAAAACACAATAAGTTCACTTTTTTTTTTAAATTAACAAACTCCTATCTTCATTACGACACTAGTTTCTTCTGACATCTTTCGAACTTTATCCTTGGTAAACTTTTTGTTAGAATGTCTGCAATCTGTGACCCAGTTGGACAATATTTAACTTGAATCTGGTTTTCGTCAATCTTTTCTTTTAGATAATAGTATTTTACATCAATATGCTTACTTCTTTTATTCATAATACCGTTCTTCATAAGCCAAATCGCAGATTGGTTGTCAACTCGCATTTCAATACTCAAATTTTCATTTGTAATTTCCTTTACCAGGTCTCTAATATATAACAAATCCTTGCAGCATTCTGCAGCAGCAATGTATTCAGCTTCAGTGCTGGAAAGTGCCACAACTGATTGTTTTCTTGAGCTCCATGCAATTGGTCCACCATTCATCCAGATCACAAAACCAGAAGTACTTCGTCTCGTGTCAGGATCACCAGCGAAATCAGAATCACAAAAACCTCTCAATATATTGTCACCTTTACTGTAATGAATACCTTTTTCTTTTGAACTTTTAATAAACCTCAAAATATTTTTAACATTGTTTAAATCATTTAAATTTGGACTGTTTTGATGCCTTGAACAATAGCCTACATGAAAACTAATGTCAGGTCTTGTTTTATTTGACAGATAAAGCAGAGAACCTACCATTTCTCTATAGTCTTCATGCATTTTCTTATCTAATTTGACTGATGGATGTTGCTCCACCAAAATACTCGGGTAGCTGCAATCTCTCACATTGTTCATATTAAATTTCTGTAATAATTTCTCCGAATATTTTTGTTGATGTAATTTAATACCACTCTTTTCCGTCTCGATGTCTAAATCAATATAATTAGTTACTTTCTCACAAACCCTTAAATCAAATTCTTTTTTCATATTATTTATAATTTCCTCCAAATCCTTTACATTTTCACCGATAATTATTCCGTCATCTACATAAATTCCTAGATAAATTCTTTTATTTCCTTTCATATCTAAAATAAAAATACATTTATCTAGTTTCAATTGTCTGAAACCAATTTCTGATAAAAATTCTGTGAAACGTATATTCCACATTAGGGGAGCCTGTTTCAAACCATATAGACTTTTATTTAATTTACATACTTTGCCCTCACAGTTATTATAACCTTTTGGAACCTTCATGTATATTGTTTCCTTTAAATTCCCATGAAGAAACGCAGTCTTAATATCAAATTGTTTTAATTTCAAATTTTTATCAGCTGCAATAGACAATAAAATTCTCAAAGAAGTGGTGTCTATAACAGGACTATATGTTTCATCATAATCTATCTTATATTTTTGTTGAAAACCTCTCGCAACAAGTCTAGCCTTATGTCTTCCGTCAGCTTTTACAGTAAAAATCCACTTGCTTGTTACCAATCTTCTTCCTTCTGCCTCCTTCTTGTCAACCAAAGACCATGTGTTATTTTCTTTTAAAGAATCCATTTCTTCTTTGATAGCTTTTAACCAGTTTTCCTTTTCTTTTGAATCAATTGCTTCCTCGAACGTCAATAAAGAGAACTCTCCATCTTCCATTACAAAATCTTTGTATCTATCTGGCGGTCTTCTGTTCCGCTGTGGTCTTCCAGTTCTTGTATTTTCTAAAATTTGTTCATTTATTCCCTCAGTATTTTCAGTGTCAAAAAATTCTTCTCTTTCATCCATATCATTATTACTTCTTAAAGTCTCCACCAGATTTTCATTTGTTAATCTGCTATCATTTGACCCATTTTCATTTCTTTCATTAGCATTTGTTCCGCTGTCATTTGTTTCCGTTTCCCTTTCAATTGTTCCGCTGTCATTTGTTTCACCTTCAATTATTTCATCTTCATTTATTTCACTAAATATATCTTTTTCTTCAATACTTGTAATTCTTCCTCTTTCTTCTCGATTTTCATTTCTTCCTTTATTATTTTGCCTCATAACAACATCTTCTCGAACTTCATTAACTCCATTTCTATTATTTCTTCCTATATCACCTTCTCGAACTACATTAACTCCATTTCTATTATTTCTTCTAATATCACCTTCTCGAACTTCTCTGACTTCATCTTCACGATTATGTTCATTTGTGTTAGTGTTCTCCCTTTCATAGCCCCAAAGCCCATTAATTACTTCATTATCTTCTAAGTATCCACCTAGAATTCCTTGTTCTCCCTCATTAATTCTTACATCTCTTGCTCTTATAATTTTCTTTTCATCTTCAAGCCAAATTTTATAACCGTTTCGTACGTAGCCAACCAATATACCCTTCTTGCAACGATCATCAAGCTTTTTCAATCCAGAATTTATTTTAAAATATGTAGTTGAGCCAAATCTTCGAATGTTTGAAACATCTGGTTTTATTCCAAACCACAATTCCGCAGGAGTTTTGTTTTTCCCTTTTGTTGGACATCGATTCAATAAGAAGCTAGCCGTTAGTAATGCTTCTCCCCAGAGATATTTCGGTACAGCTCCATCCAACAACAAGGCTCTCGTTTTCTCCATAAGAGTACGATTCAGTCGCTCTGCTTTACCGTTCAATTGCGGTGTGTATGGAATAGTTAAATCTAGGACTATTCCTTTATTTTGACACCACGATATTAGGCTATTGTTCGAATATTCAGTCCCATTATCTTTTTTACTTTCAACCGAAAATGATTCTCCGCCAAAAATACAAATTGTTTCATTTTATCAAACATATCACTTTTGCACGATAAAAGGTAAACCGCGGAAAAATGAGTAAAATCATCCAAAAAGGTGACAAAATATTTATGGTTGTCCCAAGTGGGTAATTCAATTGGACCGCAAAGATCAGTATGAACAATCTCTAAAGGAGATTTCGCTGCTATCCTTTCTTTACCAAACGGAAGTCTACACATTTTAGCCTTAACACAAATCTCACAAAAATTGTCCGAAAAACCTCCCTCAATTTTCATCCCATTTAAAAATTTTGAAAAACGTTGTACTCCGGCAGCGTGACCAAAACGACGGTGCCACAAATTGCAGCTCTCAGTTATATGTATTTCTTTCTTAAACTGAGCTCTAATTTGAACCTCATATAAACCAATTTTATTTTTAATTCCAGTTAAAATAATTTTTCCTAATTTTTTAATAATAACTTTATCATTTTCGAAAATTACAGTGGCTCCATTATCTGTTAAACAGCTTACTGAAATTAGGTTTCTAGAGATTCCTGGTACATACAGAACATGTTCGAATTTCCCAAAATTTGTATTAATATATCCAACAGCTGTTGCTACTAAATTTTCTTTATTTGCACATTTAATTTCTACTTCAATTTTTTCAGTAAAATTTATGAATTCTTTACTCGAAAACATGTGTGACGAAGCTCCAGAATCAAATATTGCATTTATCAAAAAGAAATTTGAATTGTCACTTACCAAATTATGTGTTCTACAAAATTTCTTTATATGTCCTTTCTTACCACAGCTGGTACATATTTTGTTTCTGTAGCATTCATCTGCACTGTGTCCTGATTTGCTGCAGACTTTGCACCTTTTATTTTTGCAAAATCTTGCAATGTGTCCTGGTTTATTGCATATATAACATTTCTTTTCATCCCCTTTTAGGATTTCTTGAGATTTTGCTATGAAATCTTCTTTGATAAATTCCAATTCATTTTTGATTCTTCTAATTAACTCCTCTAAATTTTTCCTTTCCATATCCAAATTGCTCCAAATAGACTTAAAAGTATTAAATTTTTCCGGTAATAGATTAATAATTTTCTCCATAAATATTTCTTCAGAAATTTTATTTTCTTTCTTCTTAATTTCAAATTGAATGTTTTGTAGTTTATTAATATCATCTAAAATATTTCCAGAGTATACTATTTCAAAAAACTTCATAACATGTTTATTATCTTGACCTTCTGTATTATAGTTATACATAAAATCTAATTTTCTAAAAATTTCAAAAATTGTTTCCAAATTAATGACATTATGCAAAAATTTTTCTTCAATAGAACTAAATATTATTAATTTTCCTTTGTTCTCCAATTTTTCTTCATTTTTTCATCTATTTTTATGTTCTTTGAATCCAAAAACAATTTTATAAATTTTCTCCAGACTTTATAATCAGATTCATTTGTAAAAGGTTTTATTTTTATAGAATCCATGTTTGGTTGCTATGTATATTTTTGTATAAACAGTTTGGTTTCCACGGTTATTTTGTAGGTTTGAAAACAGTAAGCAATTATAAATATTTATCTTTTCAATTATGCTTCATTTATGCTGTGCCCATGACCTGTAAGAGGTTCTATTTTAAGGGACTGGGCTCTGGAAGCTAGAACTAGTAGTATTTTCTATTTTTTATAACTATCAGATGTTACATCGTTCGTGTCTAGATGAGAAGTAATTCATAACAGAAAACAATCATCTGTTATGACATTTAAAAGAACAGTTTAATATTAGAAAAACTGTCACTTCGTATGTGACAAGTGTTGCCTGCCAATATTCAGATATGCAACCTCCAACAAGCTAAATAATTGTACTTACTTTTGTAAATCTTGCATCAGTCATCCAGGTGGTATATAACAATATCAGTTTTTAGGGTTCCGGACCCTAAAGGGTAAAACGGGGCCCTACTGATAAACTGTATGTCCGTCCGTCCGTCTGTCACCAGGCTGTATCTCATGAACCGTAATAGCTAGACAGTTAAAATTTTCACAAATGATGTATTTCTGTTGCCGCTATAACAACAAATACTAAAAACTAGAATAAATTAAACATTTTAGGGGGCTCCCATACAACAAACGTGATTTTTTTGCTTACAATTGCTCGATTTTGATAACGGCAAAAGGTAGACGCTTGAAATATTCACAGAACATCGAGTATATTGCTCACTTTAAAAATAAATAATAATATTAAAATAAAATTAATATTTAAGGCGGGCTCCTATACAACAGATATGATTTTTTGGCCACTTTATAGATAATGGTATGGAACCCTTCGTGAGCGAATCTAACTCGCACTTGGCCGGTTTTTATTTATTCATTTTCACAGCACCAACAGCATTTAAAACAAAATTATAATATTACTATAAATTTAAATAATATACATACTGCCAATAATAGGTTCATAATTTTTGTAAAAGTTGTATCATTATTTACATCATTATACAATTGATATGTAACTGTTATTGTAATATATTCCTTATTATTTACAGAATTATGCTAAACAGCCAAGTGAAATGAAACTGCAAGAATCGCAAGTACCATTTTCTCAAAAACAAAATGAAGATAATCAAGTTAAGATTAATGCCTTGATACAAATGCCAGGAACATCTAAATTGAATAGTGATGAACATGTGAGTTATTACTTTTTAAATACCTATTTGAGGGATATAAAACACATTCTTTGTTAATGAAAACATGTATACTGGTTATTGTTCTTGCAATGCAGGAGGTCTAAATATTTTCTGATTTTTCAAAACATTGCTCTCTAGCTCTGGCGCATAATAGAAATCATTGTATAATTAATTTGGTGGTGTGTCAAGTAGTTATTGTGAATTGCAACAATAATATCAACAAAATAATATTATTATTTCAGATAACAAGTATCAAAGTGTTGATGCCAGAGTACAGTCCATCAAATATTTTGCCATCTTCTATGGACTTAACTCTCACTAAAACAGCACATAAGAAACGAAATCAAATTTTGAGCAGCATAAATGTTTCCAAAGTGAGTGATCTAACTCTCAGGGAAGCTCAATTGTACAATGTGTGCCGAAAAAAAATTAAAGAAATAATTAGACTTAGAAAAAGTCTAAAGAAGAAGAAAGGAAGCAATGTCCGGACAATTTGTCAAGACGAAAGTGTTTTAAATTTGTGCAATGCAAATATAAGCAGTTCCTTTGCTTTATTATTGCAAAGCCAATTAAAAAACTGCCCGAAAAAACCAAAAGGCAGAAGATATAGTCTCGACGAAAAAATAATGGCCTTGGTTATATACAAAAAGTCCCCTGCCTGTTATAGGCTACTTAGGCGCATGTTTACATTGCCGTGCCAAAGCAGTTTAAATAAATTATTAAATAGAGTGCCACTCAGGCCCGGTATAAATAGTCACATATTTTCGTCTTTAAAAAAAATGACTGAAGACCAAAGTGATGCAGAAAATATTTGCATTTTGTCATTTGACGAAATGTCATTACGAAAACATTTATTTTATGATAAAAAACTAGATGAAATTCAAGGTTTCACTGATCATGGTAACCATGGGAGAAACAGGCAAACAGCAAATAAAGCATTAGTATTTATGGTTGCTGGACTGAGAAAAAAATGGAAGCAACCTATTGCTTATTATTTATCTCACACAATTAACGCCGATAGAATGACTGTGATTTTAAAAGAGGTAATATTTTTTATTTTAATTATTTATGTTAAATAGTCCATTTGAAAAGAAAGCGTAAAATCAGCCCAGATAGCATGATATTTTTTTCTACTGTGACAAGACATACAACACAAGGTGATTGGATGAGAAGTCTTCAATGACATGTCAAATTACTTATCATCTAATCACATTATGTTGTGTGTGACTTTTTTGTTTTGGTAATTATTGTGTTTTTTATAACTTTTTTTTAACTCATAACTTTTTTGTTTTAGATACTCACAGAATGCTTTAAGGCTAATCTTAATGTGGTGGCTACTGTGTGTGATTTATCTACTGTTAATTTAAAAGTTCTAAGGACATTGGGAGCAACAACCAGAGAACCTTACTTCACACACAGTGAACGTGAAATAGTAGCTGTCCTCGATCCTCCACATTTATTGAAATGTACCAGGAATTTATTTTTAAAACATGATGTGGAATGTATGTCTGATTTTTGTAATAATGAAACTGTAGTCAAAGGTAAGACAAAGCTCAATATTTTTTATGTTTTTTATTTCAAAAGTTTAATACATCTCAGTTTCTTTTTAAGTATAAATGAATATTTTCTTCATTGTGTTGTAAACAAAAAGGTTTTGAAAAATGCTTTTAGACAATAAAAACGACTGGCACTAGTATATGTATAGTACCTTTTTTATTTTTCAATTGACCCATCTTTGAATTCTGTAATCATTAATAAATAATAGTTTTCTTATTAGGTACAGCCAAATGGAGTCATATACAGAAGTTTTATGATTTAGACAAAAATAATGCAAATTTCGTCTTTGCTCCTGCCTTAACGGAAAACCACTTGAACCCAAACTTGAAATTACAAATGAGGGTAAAGCTCGCGGCGCAAGTTTTCAGCCACTCCGTTACAGCTGGCATATTAGCAAAAATTGCATCAAGTAAGTATACATCAGTATCACATTTTTATAAAACGAAGTCGTCCGCTGTGTCTTTCTGACTAAAGATCAATATCTGAAAAATAATTTCAGAACAGATGTTTATGAATTTTTCACCACTAGGTAGATTGATTCCCGAGGAAAAATGAAGTATAAAATTTAAACCTAGTTTGTGTTAATTGGTTGAAGTGTGATAATATATGTTCAACATGTGATAAAATAAGACTTTTTGAGCTTTAGATGTAGGAATGGAAAAGAAAATATTATTATTTGTTTTGTAGGCACTTTTCCTATTAAAATATTGTAATGATAATTTTTAGTTATAAGACCTTGTTCCTTACTAATGATTTTAATGTAGCTTACCTATAAGTCATTAGGTAAACAAGCGCAATATTTAATAGCTTAATTATAATAAGTTTATTACAATATATATTTATTTAGAGTATTGCGAAATATTGTACATGTATATATTTTAGTAAGATTTCCATTCATATGTTACAGTGTAAATAACCGCTTAAGTTTTTATTCAGTTTATAACTATTAATTAAGGTCTTTTTTTTTAGATGAGCTTCCAAATGAAGCCCACGTGACTGCAATGTTTTTGCAAAAATTCGATGAGCTATTTGATGCTTTAAATGCGGACAGCCCGGACCTGCGTGGAGGAAAGAAATACTCCACTAATCTCACGCTTCGAAGTCCGCATTTAGAGCTCTTTAGTTTCATGAAAAAATTTATTACATCAATGAAATATCTCGGGAGTAAATCCAACCCACCTTCCCAAGACGGGTGGATACATACTATAAATGCCGTAGAGAGACTCTGGAAAAATTTACAAAGTATTAATATCAAAAGCCTTTCTACGCGTCGCTTGAACCAAGATCCATTGGAAAATTGTTTTGGTTGCATTCGTTACAATTGCGGATCAAGTTCCAATCCCAACATACCACAATTTATAGCGGGGGTGAAAACTGCAATTATTAGCAATTTAAGACACTCAGGGCAAAAAAGAAACTGCGAAGACGATAATGCAGTTTTAGCAACAAATTTAAAAAATTTTTTAACTGTTGACCCAAATATGAGTGATTTTATGTGTGAAAATAAATTTGACATAGATGAGGATGAAATTTATCAGATTTTTATGAATGCAACCGAAACAATTAATCAGGCGTCGCCAGAAAGTCAGGCTTGTGCATATGTGTGTGGGTTCATATTTAAAAAAATAAGGCGTGAAGACTGTTCAAATTGCCGAAATATATTTATAACAAAAAATCAGGAACCCATACATATATTCACAAGCCTAAAAGAATATGACAGTTGTAACTCACTTAATTATATAAATAATGAAATTGTTAAATTAGTCGAATTAATGGCTTCATTGATAAACAATTTTTTAAAGGCGCAAGCATGGAAGCCAGATATTAAATTAAATATTTTTAATATATTAGATAAGGTTGATTTTAATGCTATGAAATCATGTAATGATCATTATGATTCCAATATTCTGAAATTAAAAACATGCACTTTTTTTATTTGTATAAAAAGGTACATAATATTGTGTAATAGGGAAATTGAAGAGGAGGAAAAAAAAAGAGCCCTCGAAAGAAAAATGAAAATTTTGAAAAATAAATAATAAAGTTCATTTTACGTCGTTTTAATAATGGATCTTATTTTCTTACAAACTTTCCTACACCTGAATCAAGCATATAAATTGTAAAGTTATAATGTGCTTACTAAGCTGTAGGATGTATCTATAAGATTAAAAGATCCCTGTGTATTTTACTTTAAAAATGACTGGTTTCACCGCACTTAGGCCTGGTTTTTCATTAAGTCAGATAAAAGTTATTCAACCAATAAAATTATATTCGACAGATTCAATGTTTTCTTGCGTCATACTTTATTTTCATAAAACATCAGACAATTTTAATTGGTCGAGTTATACTTTATTGGTCAGTTAAACTTTTAATTATGGGATAGCTTATCTGGCGTATGAAATAACGTTCATTCATACATCATGTGTCAATTTATTATTATGCCAGGTAGGTCATCACATTTTATCTAAAGGTGCTGTGACTGGCCATTCGCCTTGAAAACAAGTAGAAATATTTTAAATGGATATTGAACAACGTATCTTTCATTACTTTCCGGTCGAATGTTTTGAAATACGTTATTAAAAATGTATAAGTATGTAAAAACGTCAGAATACGTGCTGCTTTCGATATCTATTTAAAACAGTTTCATATTTAACAATTCATTATAAAGATGCTAAAATGCCTCGTACATGGGCAATTAAAATGGACAGAATCCGAGCAATTTCAATGTCACACCGGCTAGAAAATAAACGTAGGTATACGTTCAGGCGAGATGGAAAGATATGTGACGTCAAAATTGCTCGGAATTGCTCCATTTTAAAAGCCCGCGTAAGAGCACCTTACAAGCAAACATTTAAAAATTCGCGCGCTTTTTTAATTCAATGGCTAATCCACTGTGACGCTAGTGTTGTATGCGTATAAACACATGTCCGCTTTTTTTGTCTATGAACTTACAATTCTTCTCTCGTAAGAGAGTACTATATTCCTTGCATCAAATTGTTTGTCAAAGTTTATTGTTGTCAAATTGGCGATACGTTTATTATTTGTTTTTATTCAAAAGCAAGACACTTGTGTAGAAATTTCTTGTTCTAAGACTTATTTATTTAAATATCAAACGCGAGTTTCTATACGACAGTACGAACTGTTTGTTGATTCCATAAATCAATAATAAGCATTAGAACTTAGCCCTAGGTCGTGTCCGATCTAAGGAGGGACGAGACTTGAGCTCAAAATTGTCAGGAGTAACCATCGACAGACACGGTACAGCGAAATAATAGAACAAAGTGTAGGTTGCAGCTTTACAACGATTTAAAATGTCGGGTCTCAAATACGGTCCGAAGAATTCACGAAGCTTGTAGATTCGTGGTGGCCCCAAAGATGTTCCGATACTAAGTCCCTTAGAAGAACGCCTTTGTGAAATTATAGGGCTTGACAAGTTTTAGGGGTTTCACTAAGCTGTCAGTTGCTTTAACAAGCTATTGTGTAGTGAATTTAATTTTTAATTGGTTTGTTGATATTATATACAGTGTGGATACCACTCATGGGCAAAAAATGAAACCACAAGTAATAATAGTCCACAGAAGTATAACTCAATCGAATATTACACGAAAAACCGCAAATTAAACAACTTTCATTTTCAAACAAAATAAATAGCAAAATAAATGCAGTATCAGTATAACACTCTGTTTGACGACGCACCTTAGCCTCAGCAGAAGAGTGGCAACGATGCACACGCATGGCGCGATAGGCAGCACGGCGCCGCCATCTTCGATTGTTGTTTTACGGTTTGCGACGTAATGAGAAAAAATCACTTACTTTCATTTTTTAACCGTGCTTTTTTATTTCGTCACGATTTAACTGAACTGAAAATAAACCCAATCATGGCGCACTATCCTATATTGTAGGACAGGTGCAAGTTGCGCCAAATCTCTCCCGATACATACGTAAAGTTAACACTGCATTCTGGCGACATTCAACATACATTAAAATCATGTATGTATACTTTGCAGCACTGTAAAAATGCTGTTGTTGTCGCGGTATTTTGTTAAAAAAAACACACACACACAAAAGTCAAGTACCTAGTGTCAATGTCACCATAACAAATAAATACTGAATAAATTAAACTACCTAACCTAACCACAGTTTACAATAATCACTGCACAATGCGCGAGCGCGAGTATCAAAAATCTCTGCAGTAGGCACATACATGCGCAGCGGCCCGGAAGTCTAGCGGTGAACTGACGAGTGACGAAACATAACTTCCCAGTTGGCAAAAAACATAAGTCTTAAATAGTGCAAAAGGTGCAATGTCGGTATTGAATACTTATTTACAAGAAAAGGAACTATGATAATCATCAATGCACTAAAATAAGCGTATTTTTGCATTATTAGAGTTTTTATTATTATTGTTATTAACAATTAACAAATTATTTCAAGGAATGGACTATGTACCTATTATAATAAATGTTTATTTTTTGTTTTTACGATTGAATTTATGAATTTTAACAGGAGCGATTCGACTCGTCCCGTCTAGGCGTAACACGTAAAAACAATTCATAAGATTTCACTGTCTACTTCTTTATTTATTTTATCTCTAACTACACTTAATAATTTTTAATAAGAACGCTTTTAAGTACCGTTATGATAATTTTAAAACACTATGTACTAAGTGATTAAAGCAAAAACATTATAAACATAATCTCGGATCATTTTCTCTTTCAACTTATTTATTAACCGATTATTATTCCCTTTACAAAACAGTGGTAACTAACTGATTATAACATGCTATCTTATATACAACTTTAGAAAACAAGTTTGGCGGGTTTTTGTCATTTTTCTCAAAAATATGATTTTGGACTTAACATCCTTTTACGGTAGGGCGGCAGAACAGCTGGTGTGTCCACCCTGCACGCGCCCCACTCACGGGAATTCCCGCGCTCGGCAAATAACGCACTACGTGGCAACGTCGCATTTCTCCAACTAAGTACCTAAATAATGTTAATTCAAGTTCATTGACTCATTGACCTAGTGTAGCAAAACTACAGAGTGTGTCTCTACGAATTTGCTCAAAATTAAAACTCTGGTTTTTGACCAAATTACTGGACCGATTTCTTTCATTTTTTGTATACTGTTAGAAAGGACGATAACAAGTATGAGGTTTAATTTATTGCACATAAGTGGTATCCATACTGTATATTATAATATTTCAGTGATAACAATTTGAAGAAGCACCTGTAGTTGCAGTTTAGACCAATATTTATAGTTCCGGGTATTGTTTTGTTACTGTAGTAAATATAAATTTTTAAGAGCTAAATAAAACCAAATAGTATATTTTACAATTGTGTTTTAATTTTTTATTACACTTACACTTATTACACTATTAATTAATTTTTAGTTACACTAATTATTTCTTTAAATATTAACCTACCATAACTAAGTAGTTTACATATAATAACCAAATAATCACAACATAACACCAATTATACAGTAATTTGACATGAAAACCTCAAACTTTATAATGTTGACTATTATGTAAGATAAAAAATTTGTTAAAGTTTAATAAATAATAATAATAATATTGGACATATCTCAGGTATAAACACTTTCATAAGAGATAAGCACAACATGATATCATCCAGTCATCCTTAACATCTTTTTTCAACACATAATTATTTAAATTAGATTTGATTTAACACAATTATTTTTTGTTTCTGTCTATTTAAAGATTGAACTTATTATGACTATTCACCCCTATTTATAGTCTATGTAACTGCTTGTAGGGCCATCCTGCCTTGTTCTAGATCTACATTAACTCTATGCAGTCCTTGAAAAGTCTCCATGTTAGCTGCTTCACTTGTGAAGCTCTCCTTTGCCACAATATATTGAGATTGATTTTCCATCTCATGAAGTACTGGAACCGCAATCGAGGCTCTGTTTGCAACTTTAGCAAAAACTGTTCAAGCATTGACCACTTGGCCAGAAACTTCTGGGTTGCAGTGTAGCTTACAGGCAACCAGTAAAAATCTGAAAGTAATATAAGACCATCAGTGTATGTTTAACATTATTGCAATAAAAATGAAGATGTCTAATGCAAGGTTATTTTGATTTGAGTAGGTAACCTAAATTAAAACAGTTTGTAAAGAAAGGTTTAAAAAGTGTTTTATTCAATTAGTTATACCTACCTAAGGTTACAATATTATTATCTAATATGTAAACCTTAGTACCTATATATCATCATAAACTAATATATTTACGTTTTAATTTGGTATACAAATAATGTGGGTTAGCAGAATAGAAACCTACTAACCTTATCTTTTACTGACAAAGAATCCCGTTTTCCTTCTTTTCATCAATGAGATTCTGCACCAACACTTTTGTGAGACGAAATGTTTTGATGAAGTCATTCTCCGGCATTGTGAATGCGTCCCATCTTGTGAACCTCAATACACTTCTTCTTTTTCGGCATATCTAGCAACAAATACGCTAACTTTAAGCTCATTTTTAGCCTCTTCAAAACACAGAATCAGCGGTTCTCTCTTTGTAAACGTCCCGTAGAATGAACTAGAGATGGTAGGTCCGGATGGATGTAAATCCTCGGACACGCATCACACGCGTTAGAGATGGATGCGTGTCCAATGGCCAATTGGATACGGTTCCTCGGAGTGGTGACACGGCGCTTTGGATCGGCGGACTGGATAGGTCGGCGCGATCCGAATCCGATTGACGGGCGGCGTATTGGTTTTATTTGTAATTATTTCAAATCGTTCAAAGAAATGTTGTTTTTATAGTTTTGTTAATTTCATTTGCTGAGACAGTGTTACTATTTTTTTTTCTCTATTTATACCAAAAGGGGTATTTTTGTTTATAACTGGCAGTTAAGATTTTATTATATTTGTAATTGCTTATTTAAAACATGAGACTGATTGATTATAATTTTTTTTAGTACATTGTATTTAAGTAAAAGTTGTATAATTTTTTCATCCATACATTCAAGCAATCAAATCGCTCAAATCCTTTTTAAAAATTAACTGCTCGCACACCTACGTCTGCTTCCAGTACACCTTCCTACTGAATCATGTTTTGTGCCTCTCCGTCCTACAACCCGAGTTACGGTGACCGCCGACCGGATACATATGGGTCCGTCAGACACGGGATCTGGATCTTCCTACTGAATCATGTTCTGTGCCTTTCCGTCCTACAACCCGAATTACAGTGACCGCCAGCCGGATCCATATGGGTCCGTCGGATACGGGATCTGGATGTACATCACCTGAGCTGGATGCACATCCGGATTCCGCTCCCAATTTACGGCGGACCTACCCATCTCTAGAATGAACTTTTGTTCAACGACTTTTGGATCGCTTATTTTGACGTTATGTCGTTGACATCCGATCGAACCAACTGTCATTTGTAGGAGTAGAATACCATTGTGATATCGTTTTGAAACGATTGAAAGTCGATTCAGGATGTGAATACGGCGACATTCCGATAGAGCGACTTCAGAACGACTTTAGAATCGGTCCAATCGACGGATGAGAATACGAAAGTGACTTCTACGGTCGAGTCGCTACGACATCGCCGCGGTTTTTATTACGAGAATTGGCCTACAGTTATCAATAAAACCCCCCGCAGATCCAGCATGACAAATTATCAATCGGCCACTTTTCCCAATGGGCATTTTTGTGCTAGAGGAGGGACTATCGTCCGTCCGCGACTTTGAAACGCTATGGTTAGCGTTTAACCACGTTTCATCAGGCAATACGACTTTATTCCAGTCCGTTATACTATTCATTTTGCATAAAAAAGTCATCTTTCTAGTTTTAAATTAAACCTCTCCATCAAAATCTTTCTTCTGTCACATTTTTTAAATTCAAACACAGTATTTTTAATATTGTTAGTAAAGAAGATTTACTCCCATTAAATAACCTTGCCTCTTTTAGGAAAACAATTAATTTTCTAATTACTGGGTATTCTCGTCGGGTATAGTATGAATAAACATGGTTTCTTATCGCATCTGTTCAAAATTATCGATACCGGTTATCGACTTGCTTCTTCTCCTCTTTTTTGGTGAATGAACGGAATTGTTGTCGATACCAGTAGGAAGGACCATATCTCTCTTTCAAAACGTGTCCCACGGTATGTGTGTATTTTTACGGATGAGAAGACATTCAAGTCGGACAAAGATGTTAAATTAAATTAGTTATTATTAGGAAAAAAGTTTCGTAATAGTTGTGTTTTAAGAAGAATGTAATCCATGAGTGAATCATGTTATTGTCGTTTAGCTTAAAAACAATAATATTTATAGTTTCTGGCTAATTACATGTTGATTAATGTCTACGATGCATTTACTACTTCACTGATATAATAAGGCCAAGTGACAGACAAATTATAATGAGAACTGTCATTCAAATCTTACAATCAACAACTATTAGCTAAACTAAAACTGTTTTTTAAATATTCTCAGCGTCTAGTCGCCTAGTCCAAATAAGTAATGTTATCTTTTTATTTGTTTTCTAGTCAGAAGCAACGTGTAATATGCACAAAATAAATAATTATCTGGAAAAGTTTGTGTTGTTTTTACTTACAGTTTTTAGCTACACCTTATTAAGTATATGATTTTATAATACTAAGATTAATGTATTGATTGATTGGAACATCAAACTAAAATTATAAAATATTTCTTTAATTTAATGAATATTGTTAGGTTTATTAATGAATATATCTTTAGTTAAATTTGAAAGAAAAAAAAAAAGATTATTAAAGTTATATACAGGGTGTCCAGAAGGTCAACGTCAAATGAAAGGGGTTTACGCGCCATAGTCCAAATAGTGAAAAAAAAAATTCTATGTGGATTAGTTTAGTAGATATAAGAGGATTTCTAAAATAAGTGAAAAATCACTCCTTATAGCAGTCATTTGTATGCTGAATCTGTAGATGTTGATCGATATTGATATTTTTTTCGGTTATTAATTGGTTACTACATGTTCTTTTGTAACAAACCTTTGATATAAGCAAATCTATTATGGTACGACAGAAATAAAGCAATAAAGAAAAAACAAATTTGTCGCAATTTTTATATCTTATTTTCTCTGCTCCGTCGTGTAAAAAACATGTACCGAATAAGGCTGGCATTTACTCTCAAAAGTTGGCGCATTTAATGCAGTTTCTAAACAGGTATAATACTTGGCACTTAAATTCTTCAGATTTTATTTATGATTTTTAAATTGTACGTAAATTTTTGTAAAAAATTTATAAAAAATATATATTATAGAAATAGAAGATCAACTACCTGATTAATCTTTAAATTAATCTAATTTTCCCCTATTAAATTTATTAATCCTTTATTAATAAATATTCTTCGGCTATCTAAAAAAATAAAAAACGGGCACAGCTTTTTCTTAGATCCGAACTCAAAAATAGAAAAAATAAAAATACCACTATCCGAGATTCGAACTCAGGGTAGCGGACATGTGGATCTGCACATTCTACGGCTGAGCTACGCTCGTCTGCTTAAGATACATTGAAATTAACGATCCATATTCCCGTATAGTAGCATAATTTTTTTGTTCTGAACAGATTCGACTCGCTGATAGTTAGAATTTATTTTGCAAACAACATAATCGCTCTAAATCGGTTATGTTACTTGTTCGAGCCTAGTAGTGTGAGATGGGGTCAGCGCGCGGTGCGTGCGGGGGGTGTTCGGGCGACGACTGGGTGGTATAGATGTATCTGGCACCGACTGTACCTGATTTGCTGGTGTGCCCAGGAATCCAGGCTATAGGAACATTAACATTCTGGACGTTACATGGAGACGAGAGATGGTGAAGGTGTCTTGTCTGAACAACAGCAGGCAGTAATTGACTGATAATTCTAATTTCAAATTAATTTTATTTGACAAACATGGAATTCTTTTTCTAAAATCGTCATTTGTTTAATAGTTAGTGTTTTGTTTTCAACGCATTCGAACATTTTTCGTCATCATGGATAAGTTTAAAATTCGAGTAATTATGGAGTATGAGTACCGTCGTGGCAGCAAAGCGGCACAAGCGGCACGCAACATCAACGACGTTTACGGAGCGAACACTACAAACGAACGCACCACCCGTTATTGGTTTACCTGCTTCCGTTCTGGAAATTTTGACCTGAAAAATGAACTCCCTGGTCGTCCGAAAACTTTGGTCGACAATGACGAATTAAAGGCAATTGTGGAAGCTGATGAAACTTAATCCACGGCTGAATTAGCAGCAGCTTTCGACGTTAGCATCAAAACAATATTGGTCCATTTGCGTCAAATTGGCAAGGTAAAAAAGCTTGACAAATGGGTACCCCACGAACTCAATGACCGCCAGCGCGAAGTACGCGTGGAGACGTGCCTTGCACTGCTCAGCAGGCATACAAATGAAGGAATTCTGAACCGCATTGTAACTTGTGACGAGAAATGGATCCTGTTTGACAATCGTAAGCGCTCAGCAAGTTGGTTGGACCCTGGTTCAGCACCCAAACAATGCCCTAAACGAAAACTTACCCCTAGAAAAGTGAGTGTCACTGTTTGGTGGTCTAACGCAGGTGTAATTCATCACAGCTTTTTGCCAAACGCGTCAAGCATTACTGCAGATGTGTACTGTGAAGAACTGAACACAATGATGGAGAAGCTCGCACGTCTCCAACCAGCTTTGGTCAATCGTTCGGCTCCACTGCTCCTGCACGACAACGCGCGACCTCATACTGCACAGCAGACGGTCTCCAAGCTACAAGAGTTGGGGTTGGAAGTTCTCCGTCATCCGCCGTACTCACCAGACCTTGCGCCTACAGACTTCTACTTTTTCCAGAATTTGGATAACTTCTTGGCGGGAAAAAAATTCAATACCCGAGAGGCAGTACAAAATGCCTTTGAAGAATTTGTTGCCTCCCGTCCAGCTGATTTCTTCAAGAAAGGCATCAATAAGCTACCAATGCGTTGGCAAAGATGCATTGATTGCATGGGTGATTATTTTGATTAATAGAAATAAAAAATATATAAAAAAATTACGCTTCATTTATTTCGTGAAAAACGGCAATTTCATAGGTAAAGACCTAATATAATAAAATCTTAACTGTCAATTATAAACAAAAATACCCCTTTTGGTATAAATAGAGAAAAAAAATAGTAACACTGTCTCATCAAATGAAATTAACAAAACTATAAAAACAACATTTCTTTGAACGATTTGAAATAATTACAAAAACTAATCCGCCGCCCGTCAATCGGATTCGGATCGCGCCGACCAGTCCAGTCCGCCAGTCCGATGCGCCGTGTCACCACTCCGAGGAACCGTATCCAACTGGCCGTTGGACATGCGTCCATCTCTAACGCGTGTGATGCGTGTCCGAGGATTTACATCCAACCGGACCTACCCATCTCTATTCTTACAGATATCATCAATCGACGTGTAATTTTCCAAATGGAAACATTTTGATTAAACAAAACAACGGCTTCAGCTCTTTGTAGCGTTGTTAAATGATAATTCGTTTTCGGCTTCACTTGAGCACAGAAATATGATAGAACTGTAATAAATGTAACGAACGAATGCAAAACAGCAAACAATCCAGCAACACGACTACGCAATATTAGATAATAGAGGGTAGGTGTAACTATTTTTTCTAAAGAAATGAAGCATCGTCATTTTGAATGTTTAAGTGCTAGTTAAAACTTTCAGTTTAACTTTACCTAATATTTTAAAAAATATGACAAAACTTGCAAAATATTTCTCTTTATTTAAGATCACAAAGCCTGCGTGGGGTTTGAACCCGACCTGCCTAGCTCCCATATCTAAACGCTCAAACCGCTAGGTTAAGGACGCTATGATTCAAATGTGCGAAATTGGGAACACATCTTATCCGCCTGCTATTCTTCGATATCTATAGATGCGCACGCGTCGTGTGAGAGTAGCTAGAACGAGTTTAGCCGATAATAAGTGAGGTATTTACACTGTGTGCTTGTGTGCGTAAGCACGTACCATTTACTATGCTCAGATTGCCATAGTTTAGATATTTCGTACATATATATACAATAGGAGATGGTCAACATGATTCTGTTGCCATGTGTACACATCGTGGCGATAAATATTGCGCATCGACCTTTCGAAAGAGACAATCGGCTAATTTCGGCTTCTTATAGCGTTATCTCTGTCGCATGAAATACTAACAGTCTGGCATCTATAAGGAGTTGTAAAATAATTATTATGATTTGCTACTTTTCATAATTGTTTTTATTGTTTGCATAAAATATAAATTAGAATTTTCGAAAAGTGCTGTCTTTAGGTTGGGGTAAAATAAAATAAAAAAACCTGTTCACATCGTGTTCACGTATTTATTAATTTATTTTGGAAAGTTACATCTGTAGCACCTATACACAATAAACACCATTATACCTATTGTTAAAATGAGACGTTTTAATAAAAACAATAATAGTTCTAATCCTCAATTCCTTCCATTTCACTATGTGTGCACTCAATGAGGTATATATCTCTGTCACTATCACCGTATTTATCACTAGTCTATCAGGGTATAACTCATAAATTAATGGCGTCTTGTACTTGCATTGACAGGTAGTACAGTTAGCATACAAATTTTCAAAAGATTTTTTCAATTAAAAAACATCGGGTTTTTTAAACTTGCTTCTGACAGCGGCTTCGTCGGCGTGAAAGTTTGAAAGACACGTGGCGCCATCCATTATCATTAGAACGTTTTTGTTGTTTTCATCGGAAACAGTGTTTTTTTCGGGATGAAAGGACCATATGTCCATTTTTGTACACCTGACAAAGTAAATAACAAAATTTTAGGAGAATCCTTGTGATGATGTTGGTTAAAATAAAACACGAATATTATTTAAATCAAGACTAATATTTTTTTTACTTACCGTACGCGCGAGAGTTAGTATAGACGGCACTAGTGTGCGAGCGAGATAACATGATAAGCACCGCCATTTTCAATTCCTTTCTTTAATGAACCATGTTATAATTGTCTAAACCGTGTTGAATTGTTAGATATTCATCTCGCAGTCATGACTGCATGATTGCAAACCTTTTTCCACTCTTCAGCCCTAATCATGTTTACTTTTTCAGTCAATATTTTTACTTCAGTTAAATTCGTACTTACATTTCATAGCCTTTCAGTTGAGACCATATATTTTAAATAGGATTAAAATCCGGATGATGCAGTGGCAATCATATGCTAAAAATTGTCAATATCCGTGTTTCTCCTGTGGAAATCAAGTCCTGTCGAACTCTTAGCAAAGTCGCTTAAAACTGTGACTTTTCAAATACGTGACACTGACAGTAATATCTGGCGCGCAAAAGCAAACTAAAAACTAAAAAAGAAACTACTTTTATTATACTAACTACTATACTTGAAATGGGCAGAAATAGGTAGTTATTGTGTAACTACAGCTGATTGCCTTAAAACGTAAAATTGAATTGAAAGTGATGGCTGATTGCCATATATTTTATTTGAATTGAATTGAATTATGATGTCAACCTCTTGACTTCATTAATAATGGCGGTATAAAAGCAAATATTCGGACAAGGACATTTCTGTTTTCTTTTTTTCCTCAATAAAAAAAGGAGTTTATGGAGTCAGTGGTAGTAGCCCTGTCTCATACACCTAAAGTCCCAAGTTCGAGCCTAATCGGGGCATTCATTTGTGAGATGAACGCAGATTTTTTTGTATGGTCATGGTTTGTATATGTATATTCTGAGTTCGCACCTAGTTCACTGTATCCATAACACAAGCTCTTATTACTTTGGGGGGATAAGGTTGGTGTGTTTGTTTTGGGATTTATTGACTATCATTACACGAAATCATCTGCATTCAAAATGTTTTCTTAGACCAAAGCTTCCAACAACCAAAATTCAAAAGAAAATAACATTATAATGTTTTAGCCTTGACTATACATTACTCACATTGACCAGTAACAGACATGACAGATTCTGTAAAATGGGGTAACTAGGTTAACATCACCTTATTCGTGATTGACTTACTTAAAATTGTGCATCGAGAAGCCCTAGGTTCATAATCAGTTCCATTCAACCACTATTATCTCCGAAACCAAAGCGTCACAAATTTCAAGTAAGGCTGCAATGAGTGTCACATTTGAAGTACTAAAAGATGAGATATCTTTGAAGTCAATCACGAATGAGGCCCTAGGTTCTGATGGCAAGGTAATTAGGCAGTTTGACAAATTAAATAATTTGATGGCTTGATGAATAAAAGAAATTGACCAGTTGACAAAATTGATAACCTAAGGAAAATTAATTAATTATTTAATTATTTTAAAATAATTAAATTTAATAATTAGCCCCAGCACTTTATGCAACAGCACACATAATAAATATGAAAATAAATTTCCATTAGTACATTATAAGATTAACATTAGGACAATATTTAAATAAAACTACAAATTTTCCAATACACCATATACATTTTTAACAACCATTATAACTCATATTATTTAAACTTATTTAAACACCTCTATAAAATGATACTTAATAACAAAATATCACAAGATACCATACATACCACACCCAATGTAAATGAAATTAGCTAGAGTTATTAATCTCATTATTGTACCTGCACATTCATGAAGGTGCTAGCTTTGCTAAGGGATCCACTATTGTGAGCAGTGCTGCAATAGATGAAATTGCTCCTAAAGCACCAATAGAACTAGGGCTAAGTTTAACAAATCCTAAAGCTGTTAGTGGAATAAATAAATCACAAGAATTTTTAAGTGTATCAATAAATACATCCTTATGGCATGATATTAAGTTGAAAGCATATTTCATAGTAGAATGCACATCAATTCTCCTTAAATTTGAATCAAGTAGAACAGACGGCTTTAAATATGAAGAGCTGTTCAGTTCAAGAATGTATAAAATTTCATATAAATCTCTTAACAAGTTTGCAATTATAGATAAAAGCCAAAATTGATTTGCTCTCTTGGCCCATTTATCAGTATCACCTCTGACAAGTCCACTCCTTGTAAGCCACACAAGATGATCTGAATATAAGAAAAGTGCTTGGGCTAGTTTGCTAGTAGTCAAAGAAACCCGCAGAATGGGGTCCTCCAAATTCATACTGTTCAAGGCCATGTAACCAAAGTCCACACAACGGCCCAGTCGCAACACTAAAAACAATAACAAAAAGTTATAAAATACTATTGTGACCAAAATAATCTTTGTAGAACATTAACTTACGTTTTCGAAATGATCCAAATGTTAATTCTACATACTTCAGCCTATCAACTGCACTTTTGTCAGCACATCTTTTCTCCAGTTGATGCCATAATAGCTTAGTTGTATATTGTAAAAGTCTGCAAACATAAAAGCATTAAAAAAATTTACTTCAATCTAGTTTTTTAAATAATGGTGAAACAAAACAAAGCATTTTACCTTGCTAATTTATCTCTACCATTTGTTTGGTTATTAACTTTTAATACTATATCCATTGTAAGCGACATAGTTCTCACGTTTAATGTAGATATTAACAACAGATTTTACATGAACTTTGAACTTAGGTTTTATTACCCTATCTCCGAGATATTTATTATATTACGATAAGATTAAAGTTTATAACATAAAGCACATAATACAAGACAAATAGTTCAAAAAGTGTGTTTGTTTGTATTCGTTATATCCAAATAGCCTTTATGTATGGTTCATATAATAGTTACACTTGGGTCCGGTTAATGTACAGCACGATAATCCATGACACCAAATTGCACGGGCCGGAATGTACGCCCAATAATTCATGTACCTGGCTATGTCACGTTTTCCGTGTCGTACAATACGGGCTGTGCAATATAGGAACGTGTCAATAATGCACAGCACAGGAAAGCACAACACGATAATGTACAGCCCGTATTTCATGTCACAAATTAGACAACAAATTTTGGTGTTGCGAAATACGGGTCGTGCTTTATCATGCCGTACATTACGGAGCGTGTGTTGATTTGCACGGGGCGGAAAGCACAGCCCGATAATTGGAAGCACTTCGTCTCCTATTGGATGATAGCGCGATGTTCTTATTGGTTGGTGGTTTTGCCTTCTGTCAAAACCATGCATCGTTTACATGGTGTTTGTATTTTGATTTTTGATAATTTCATCGTTTTCTATGTTGTTTATGGTCAAGATTAAAGTGAAATGTTGGAGAGTCTGAAGAGTAAAGCAACCAAATATATATATTTTCAATGAAAACACCTAATAAGCAAATGGGACTTGCAAAGATAATCTAGGAGGAATTTCATCATTTTGTTTCTACAATCTATTCAACCAGCTCTAAGGTACAACTTGTAACTTTTAGTGTAATTTACCCATGCGTGTGCACTGTATGATAGGAGTACGTGATATTTTCCGAGATTTTAAAGTACTTATAACATTATGTACTTGACCTGGAATTAATATTAACGATGCTTTTAACGATTTTTCTATAAATATTTATCTGACTTCTATTGTGTATGTATTATATATTTCCATATTACACTTACAATTTTATTGAGAAGGTAGTTGTGCCATGGTTATTTGGCAATTACTTAAGACCTACGATTACAGACTATAACAATATTTTAAAAAGTGATACATCGTTACCATTCATCTATTTCAGATTCTTAGTATGCAGGGCCAGCAGATTCTTTAGAATGGAGATTAACAAGAACTGTGAAGTGACACAGATGATTTATATTTAGAAGCAACAAGTGATTAAATTACATAATTATAAGCCCATGGTTTAAATTATTAGTAATTTTTAAGCAGGGTGTGTACATTGACTAATTGTAATGATACAAATTATGTTTACTTCATTGTAAAGTAAAACTACAGCTTTAAGTGACTTGAGCTCTTTGTTTAACAACATAGGTATTTACAGACATAGTGTTCAACAATAGTAATAAGGTTCTCGACATTGTTATTAATATGCCTGATTTCTTAAAAATCTAGGCAATATTAAGGTAAATATATATTTAGGATAATTTGCTTAAACAGGGATAGAATTTTTATAGTAGGTAATATAGCTTTTACCTAAATAAATAATATAGATATTTCAATTACAATAAGCTGAAGAGTGATCTTTTCTAATTGACCTTTTATACACTCTCAGTTATTTTTCCTGTTTTTACAATAAGTAAATAAGATGTAGGTGTTTCATATCACTCTCGAGTATCTCCATTATCTCAGGAATAATTGTTATTTTACTTAAAGGGTTTTAATTTCTAATATTCTGTGTATTACAAAAAGACTTAGTGCGAGGTCTGTAATTTAAAATTTAAACAAATAATGGGTTCCAAATTATTTAAGTATGTCTTGCACTTTAAGTATGAATGTGAATTCTGTCTTAAGTTTTTTTTTGTAAATTATGGTATAAAGTAAGGCAAACCCACAACTTTGTATTCTTTTAAGTTAAAAATGTAAATTTTAAATGTGGGTGGCAATCTATTGTAAAGTTTTACTGCACAGTTAATAATTAATTTGCTATTTTGGTGATATCCCACTATACCATTTATGTTTCGGAACTTTCCTATTGTTTTTGTTATTGTTTTTTTTTCCTAGATTACTTGTTTTTCTCAGAACAGGTGACATAATACTAGTGGGGTTGTTTTATAGCTGGTGCTGGGATAATTCAGTAAACAGTGTGGGTCTTCTTACTGGAAGATCCATGTGTTTGATTAAAACTATGAAGATATCAGCCTACTTCCGTAATTTATGGAGCAAAGTCAGGATGGTACCTGCATTACTCTGACAATATTTACATTAACACTTACATATATTTCTTTGTGTCAATAAATAATAATTATTATTACTTATTATTAAAGTAATGGCCTTTATTCACTTCTAATCTCATTGTGTTTTATTTTGCACCTTTCTTTAGATTCATGCAGATAGATAGTGTAATATGTTCTTAATTGTGTGAGGTTGTTTTTTTAATTTAAAAAAAAAACTACAATTTATGTAATCTACTTTTTTAGGATTGCACCCATGGGTGTGCTGAGGTATAATGAGTGAGTTCATATTAAGAATCTTAGAATAAATATATCTCTTAATTTTAATATTTCTTCACCTGGAATATAACATAAAATTTATTTTCTAGTAAAAGGAGGTAATTACCAAACTTAATGATTAATATGTGGGCATATATATGTGAATGTGACATGCTTATTGTACAGTAAAATATTTTTACTCTATCCATGTTTTCTCACACTTTGGTCAAATTCATTGACCTTAAAAGAATATACCAATTTATGTTACAGATATCACAACAATTTGAGATATAATAATAGAGCATTGATTAAAGACCTCACACCTAAAACTGCCAATGCGACTTTGCAAATGAGTTCCAACTAGGTCACACTATATTACTAGCCGACCTTTGGTAAGCAGAGGTTTTAATGTTTCCACTCCACTGAGGCTAATATGAGCAATGCAGATTTTTTCATTTGAATGTCATACTCTTAACCCAAATGGGTCAGTATAAAAATGTAATTTAAGTCATTTTTGTCACAAGTTTGTCTTTCATGGAGATTGAAACTTTTTTCTTGCACTTAGTCTAAATATCTTTAAGTATAAACCTGTTAAATACAAACATGATAAGAAATAGAACTAGGTCATCAGGGCCTAAAGTTTAGATGAAGAGCCTCATTCTGATATAGGTAACTTTTTCATGTATTATGTCCCTAAGTCCAGTTTTTCTTTGAACTTATAGTATATAATTATCATGAACTTAGGATTTAGCTTTCAGTTTATAAATTACCTATAAACACAGAAACAAATAAATCTTCCCCTTATTATAATAGTACTGACTAGAGCTGCAATTATAGCACTTACCTAATTTAAAAATAACTATTTACTTACAAGCTACTTCAAGACAACATTACTTTCGAATAAAATGTCGAATGATGTCTGAAAATGGGCATGATGCTTTGATTTTCTAAAGATATGTTATGCTTTCATAGAATGTGTCTAATTGAACCTTCCTGGATGTCCATCTTTGATTAAATTGGTAGTAGTTAAAAAGGTTTAACAATAATTTTAGCATTTTTACAAATGCATACACAACCAGTGTACAGCAACATTTTTGCTTCTATTAAATATGAGTTTTAAAACATAAGATATATGTAGGTATATTTCATATTTACTTTTAAACCAATAGTTTAATGGAAGTAAAAAGTTCTATCATTTGGATAGGGGTTAAAGGAAAGTAATTAAAATGTGATATATATTTTTTATTTTTTGAATTAAATTCATTTTAAACAACATAATTTGATCTTGAAATCTTTTAAATTATTAATAGCTTGACGCACTTTCATATATTCATCCAGTCACATTTTCTCACACTTCTTTGGTAGAATTCATTGACCTGAAATGAATACATTTATAAGTTAAACCGCTGGCCCAACTTAGTGAGTTCCCAACTAGGCATCACTACATTACTGGCCAACTGCTTTGGTGAATAGGGAATTAACTGAATATTTCCACTACATTTCATTATAAAAGATTTCAGTGCCTTCCTCCTTTTTCCGGGCTTAGGACCGGCACACTTAAATGGCGGAGTTACACTGCAATGTGAATAATTAGTGCGTAAAAACAGTATGTACGTACCTAATTAATAATCATAAAAAAATAAAATATAAAAAATAAACTATAAGTTTGGCAGTCTATTACTAAAGTATCTATTAATAGTTCAGAAGTACATAATGACTGCCATCCACAAGGCTGCCCTTATGTACCATCGCGCAATAGAAAAATTAGCGCGCTTCGTGGATGGCACTCGCTATGGATAATTATAAAAATAATAATGCTTCGGATCAAACAGAGAATGTTCCTATTTAAGAAATGAAATAAAAGATACACGAACTACAAAAATATGCAACATGCACATATTGTGGCAAAACGGGCTATATCTGCATTTGCATAAAGATAAATAAGTGAACACATCTAATAAACACCTGAGGGCAAAAAGCATGCTGAACCGATTTGATATCGACAGACACACACGTCCAACTTATAACACCACTCTTTATGCGTTGGAGATAAGAAGGAGGAAAAAAGAGAAAAGTAAGTGTTACAGATATACACGGACTGTATCAATAATAAAAGCTCGGCAAAAGGGGCACGTCTGCATTTGCTGTCGGCATGGTAAACATACTGCGTGTCCACATGGTTGCAGAACCAATGTAGGCACGTTCTCTATGCAAATACGACATAGAATAGGTATAGGTGGTGGTTGTAGTGATGACCCGGTTGGTTGCTGTACCGCTGCCTGAAGGGTCTCCTCATCTGAAGGATTTGGAAACCCTGTGACATCAAGCACACCCTCTTCCTCAACAACCTCAACCTCTACCCCAACCTCAGGTACATCTTCTACTATCACCCCCTCACCTATATCTATGTTCCTACTGATGGATACAAGGAACTCTCTGAGGGAAATCACCCCCCTTTCAAGAGCTCTCGTGTTGTTCATCGTGATATTTGCCCGTATGTAGGAACGTTCTCTGTTTCTCCTCGGCAGACGACCTCCTCGAAGAGCCTCCAGGCGCGAAGTGCTGACCGCGAACTTCTCTGCAGCAACATCTAAAAAAAAAATAGATTTGAAGTTAGAAGCAGTGAAACAATGACCATCATATTTTATGTTTAATTTAATAATTATTGCCAAAAAGGGTTCGAATCACAAGAACATTATCATACAAAATAAATTACTTTGCGGGAATTTATTTACTGTCAAAGAAAATTTAAGAAATTAACAACAACCCTCTATATATTTTAATAAAAATACTATTTATTTTTTCAACTTGCTATTTAACAAAATACTGATAAATTGTCGGTAATAGCGACATTACTATAACTCACCTTGAGTCTTCAGATATGATCCACTCCACACAAACCAAGGATGTAACTAGAAAAGAACTACAATAATCATAATAAGGTTCTAAGTTAATATTTAAAACTAAGTCTTAAAGGCATCTCACATCTAGATGCACATACCTACTTACATCTGTATAAGTATAGCAAATATTTTGTGAAAACATGCATTTTTCTAGCCTAGAATCATAATCTACACACTAATTGACAAGCCATCCATACATAACATTACAAAACAACACAAAAATGTAAACTTCATCGGAAGTAGCTACCTAAGTACTGCAACGTTTGCTTGTGCCGTATTTAATAAAAGAGGTTATTGCACAAACAAACTTGCCGACATTTATGACTGGCAACTTATAAGTCTGTCATTATTTGATTTTATTTGTGAAATGTGAAATATATATAATATGGAAGATTGTTCCATGGCATCCCTCTAGGGCATTCCTTGACATTATATTGCGGGCTTCGTCCCCAAAATAGTCTAATAATTATCATTGTATTTTATTATAAAATAGATTCATCTTAAATAAAAGTAATTTCAAGTTATAAGTGTTTTTCCTTTGTTGATTAGGAAGACCTCCCTAGGTTAGATTAGGTCCATCTAGGGTCCCGTACCCCCCAGAGTACCTACAATTTTTTTGTGTAATTAATAACTACAAAGTGTGTACGTATATGAATGGCGTGTTTTGAATCACAAAGTTGAATCTACTTAACCACATCTACTGATAAGTACATTTAACTTAATTACAACTATATACTTAAATACTTAAGATTATTAAACCTGAAAATCGCCAAATATTTGGTGATGGCCCAAGAGAGCGCCACAAGGAGGCGTGGTAGCTCTCCGCCACATTGGATGTTCGGTGAGGGCTCTGGTAGACGCTAAACGCCCCAGGACCCACCTAGAGAAAAAAATCATCAATTTTTAAATACAATCATTAGTAGTTACTTACATAAATTCAAAACACTGCTAAAACTACTTTTTCAGTTAATATTTAAGTAATAGTAAATAGTTAAGCATGACCTGAGATATTCTTTACTTCCATAAGATTAAATAAATAAACAAATAAATATGTAATCTTTAATTACCCGAGTCATCCAATGTGACACAAAGTAGTTGTGGAAGTTGGCGGAGAAGGGCAGACCTTCCGCGGCAGCAGCAGAGCGCACCTCGGCCAGGCCGAGGGGCACCTGCACCGGCGGTAGTAGCGCCAACGCCGCATACAGCTGCACCAGACGCCAGCCTGGCGAACGGCATGCCACGGGCACCCCAAGCTGCCTCGCACGTCTCAGCAGCGCCTGCACATAGTGGAAGAGGCACCCTTGAATCTCCACTCCAGTCACAGACTCGAGCGCACCCCGAAGAGCCGGCTCGTAATCAGTCACTATGTGGGCAGGGCTTGGGTTACCTGCCGCCTGCCAAATCCTTTGTAGGACGGCTTCGTACAGGTCACGTCTCCTATTTTCCATCAAAGCGATTACAGGATGAAAGTAACATCCTCCAATCACCCCGTGAATAGTGAGGATTTGGTAGGCAGGTAAGCCAGCCGGAACAGTTTGGAACGTGCCATCTACTATAACAGTCGAACTGTCGCGGAGGCACGTTCCAAAATTATTCATAGTAAGTATGATGGCGGAACTCTCGCCCGCAGAAACCGTCGCCAACAGCATGTCACTGTGGCTAGGGTGTCGTGCGAGCGCGGCTCCGTATGCCTGAATGTTTTGTGGGACCGCCGGCTGCATGCTCCTCCTCCACTTCCGCATCGACGGCTCCACAGACTCGAACAGCAGATGCGACGCTGCATCTGCATATCTGTGAATGACATTCGCATGAGTACTTCAGCTTTTAAAACAGTTCAAAAACTAAAACTCGGCTATTGAAATGTTTGGAAATCCTAAATATGGTATTTGACATACGGTGCTTAAAACGGATCATAGATTTGTCAAAATATTCTAAATATTTAGAAGGAATATGTGCAGACCGAGTACAAGTTTCGAGAGACCTTCATTTCGTGTCGACTCTTGTGCGACACAACGTTGAGTTTCCTCAGTTTGTCTTAAGTTGTCGCTAGTCAAAGACAAACTGCAAAGAAAAACTAGCATTCGGCACAGTAAGACACTCACAATCCATTAAAATATACGTGCACGTACCTGGCTGCCTCTTCTTCATATATTCTAATTAGAGCGGTGCTCTCTGATGCGGCCCTCCTTTTTAGGGCCTGGAACATCGCGTTGCTGTAAAATATATCAAGTGTTATACTAAAATTTAAAAAATTCTTTTAGATTACTTAATACTCCACACAATCCACCACTGACCCCACCCTTTTAAAAAACGAGGTGTCATTCTTGAAGTTTTCCTAAGTTTTCATGCAAGCCAGTACCGAATACCAGTATCGTTATAAGTACCTATTTTAACTATTAACTTACCGATTTGGGACCCAAGGAGTGGGTTCATGGGGATGTTCGCCAGCGACAGGGCCAGCGCGGCCATTCTTCAACGTCCAGTGTGCTGGGCACCTGTCGCTAGCGCAACGTAGGTAGAGGGAGTAGCCCTTCGTCCGCTTGACCACATAATAGTGGCCGTCTCTGCTGAACCATCTCGAACCTGCTTTGTAGGGCTCAATCTCCATATCTGTAACACACAAACAAAATTTCTATTAAAAGATTATTCAGTACTAAGACCCACAACCTGAGAAGGTCGCAAGTTAAATGGCAAGTTTCCGTTCCCGCGTTTTAAAGGTTTTGCTACGCGATGCCTTTTTTTTAGCGATTTTCTCATGGATATAAGTCCTTTGTCATTTATCTTGTCTATGTCAAGTCAAACGTGAATAGGTTGTTACTGGAACGCATCGTGTATTATTAGCTTTTGCCACGGATAAAACCATAGATTCGGAACGGTCAATTCATAGGAACGGTCAATTCGAGTAGTCTTAGACGGCTGCTCTTCTGACCTAATGGCAATAAATGCCGGGGTACCTCAGGGATCTGTTCTCTCTGCAACGTTATTCTTGGTGCACATTAATGACCTGCTAACCCCGGGCATTATTGGTTACGCTGTTGAGAGCACCTTTGTAGAGCGATGCATGCAATACGAGCGAGTCTTCAAGAAATCCGGGCTTTGAGAGAGTCCATGATTGAGCTCTGAGAGAGATTGAGGTGGGTTTGGCCTTAAAGAAAGTGTCCGATTGGGGCGAGTCCAAATGGATAAATTTAACCCGTCTAAAACACAGGCGTGTTTATTCTCCGCCAAAAAGAGCAGTTTCAACCTAACGCCCACTTTCCAAAATGTTTCTGTATCCTTAACCAACCACCTAGGGCTTCTGGGCGTAACCATATTGTCCCAACTGTAAATCTGTAAATTTATTTTGAAAAAAATATACCCGTGAAGTTTCTTGCCAGTTCTTCTTCACGAAGGTTTTTTCGAACTGGTGGTTGAATCATGTTTTATTTGACGTCAATAAGAACAAGTAAGGTCAATGTTGAGAAATAAATATTTCATTTCATTTCATTTCAACTAAACTTCGGGCAACAAATTGTGTCCATGGCTCAAACTGCTTTAAAGAAGTTGGGAATCATCCCGAAGGTCCGACGGTACTTCAGCCCTGAACGGCTACTTAATTTGCACACAGCTCAAGTTCGATCTTGTATGGATTACTGTAGCCAGCTTTGGGATGGTTCTGCAAAGTACAAACTAGAAGCGTTGACCGAAAAGCCCGAAAAATTATTAACAACTTTGACTTCACCACCAAAAAACTGCAAAGCCTCGACCATCGTCGGAATGTTGCCAGTTTAGCAGTCTTCTACAGATAAAATTTTGGAGAGTGCGCGAATGCTCTTTTCGAGTAGGTTGAACCCACACCCTTCTTGCATCGGACTACTAGACGCAGACAGACCTTCCATCCTTTCATGGTAGATATCCCAAGAAGTCGAACCAAACGCTTCGATAGTTCCTTTTTGGTGCGGGTCGCCAAGGTGTGGAATAAACTGCCTGCGTCTGTTTTTCCAGAAAACTATAGTCCTAGTTCTTTCAAGCGTCGAGTGAATAGGTATCTCGTGGATAGACGTGTAACACCTACGTCTTCATCGTCACTTTCCATCAGGTGAGATAGAAGACAAACGTCTTAACCTTTTTCAATAAAAAAAAATCCTCAGGAACCTCATTATAAAAGCGTATACATTGACCCATGAATGAGTTAGTGACTATAAGAAGCCTACTATTATGAGCTGCCAGCATATTTCTTCCTCTTGTGTTAACATTGTGCAGATCTTTTTTTCTTTTGAACAAGGTTACGTTCTTTTTTACATACATTAAATTTTGTAAAATATGTTGTGAATTGAAAGTAAAAATTAATAAATTCTTACACTGTATGGTTTCAGAATGTGTAACAAAATAAAGTTTTTGAAAATATACATGATATCTACATACTGTTCTTGTATACTTTCAATATACACCGCCAGACTACACACTTTTTCGTCAGTCTTGACTTAGAACATTCAGGATTCAATACGTTCTTTCTAATAAGATTTTGGTTTTAGAGTCTGCTATCCTCCTATTTCCTTCATGTTTTCTTCTCGTTGGAACTACTGGTACTGCTCATCGTTTTTTTCCCGAAATGAACTGTTTATTTATGACCGTTAAGGCCAATAGGCCTTCTAAATTTCACCGAACTTTGTACCCTAGCGCTGAGGGTGGAACATAAACTACTCCTACATCCGATACGTCTAAGAGCACGGACTTCGGCTTAGGACGTCGCGTAGATATTGAAACTGGCTAGGAAACCCTTCCTAGAAACTTTTTTAAAGAGTTGTATAGATAATGGTTAGCCTGGCTGGGATGCACAAGTGGGACATTTACTGCCCAAGGTAAAGATAAAGTAAAAACTATGTATAAAAATACAATGGACCTAGCATTAAATAACAAAAATATAGCTTATTATCAATGATGAAAATCATAATTTATCAACCAAACATCATTTGATTCGTATGTCTTGTATTATAATAAGGTTCCTGAGGATATCCAAGGTCTTCCTATTGACAAATTCAAAGAAACTATAAGCAGAAGTTGTGTGCTAAAGCATATTATAAACTATCCGATTATTTGGATGATAAAAGCCCTTGGTGTATAATCCCCTCATTAACAGGATTTTACTAGTATTTGTAACAAAACATGTGTAATGTGTTGTTTGTTCGTTGAGTTCTTCGTCCCGGTGAATATCTTAAGTGTCATTGTCACTAAAGTACTTCTTCTTATGGTAGCGTCGGGTGACGGGTCGCTCACTTCCCTCTAATATGGTTGAGGAGAGCGGTGGCGGGATCCCGCGGTAACTCGTGAACGGGTGCCGTTTGAGGGTGTTCGTCGTTTGGATACTTGTGGGGAGGGAGACTTGCTGAGCTAACAGATGCAGATAAGAATAACTTTGTATAGACATAAATGACTCTGTAAATTTATTTTGAAAAAAAAAATATACCCGTGAAGTTTCTCGCCAGTTCTTCTTCACGATGGTTTTTTTGACCTGGTGGTAGTCATGTTTTATTTGACGTCAATAAGAACAAGTAATTGTCAATGATGAGAAATAAATACTTCATTTGTTATGTATGTGTTAGTGACTTACCAGCTAAAATTAGCCAGGAGTTATTACAGTGAACAAGTCTGCAATGGTGTTTATACCATACAACTATATAGAGAAAATGTTAATTTGAATAATTACAACATCGCTAGTAATAATTGCTGGCTATTAAGGGGTAAAATGCAGTGTAGACATACTCACAGCCGAACTTATAATACGTATATACAACCCTGGAAAATCTCCTAATCCAGGTGATTCAGCAGACATATTTTCAAATTGAACTCGTCGGCTGTTTCAGTTGTGGTCATGAAACATATCTGCCAACTTTGTATTTGGTTCACTGGTTCTCAACTTGATCAAATATATCGTCAAAGCGGTTTTAGGTCTTTTACTCCTTACACGCAGAGAAGGAGTTTCGTCGAACTATCTATTAATATCGACGTTTCGACCAGTCAGAAAATAAAGTTCATGTGGATCCATCCTGTCAATATTTTCAAAATCTACTCTTCCGCCTTCAGGTACAGATTTTAAAATCTTCATCATATCCATGATCTGAGCTTTGTCGAAATCATGACTGACATTTGGTGCTGACAACATAATATCCAAATCATTCAGTATCAAATGTTCTTCACGAATACGTGCAGCTGGAGGTACGTAGTGATTAAAATCATGCAGCAAGCGAACTGGTAGCGCCATGGGTTGATCTCTTGGTTCTACAGGATTTACCGGTGGTTCATTCACGTTCTCTCTCTCACTAGAGGAACGACACAAACTTGGCGTTATTAAATAGTATCTGAAACAAAAGTATTCAGGGTCTCACACATATATCTTCAATAACCTAAACCCTAGTCTTTATTAAGTTTATGTTCAGATTAGTTCAATCACTACTAAAATTGCATTTTGATTTAATAAAAAAAGATACATTAAAAGTAACATTATTATAATTATTTTTATACACAATTATACAGGGTGCAAGCAGTTTGCAAAAAATATCCTAGATCCAGTAAGTGTAGAGCATTCGATTACAAGAAATCATATTTCTTTTGCACTCATATTCTATTTATAAAGAAACGAATAAATAAACATCTTAATGTTCTCTCGCTCACACAGGTTTTAACAAAGGGATAAGGATCGCTGGCCGACACAAGTAACTGTGGCAAACTACCTTGCTAGCTACTTACGTGCGATGAAAGGTGCACACATTTCACACAAAAGTGCATCACTATGCATTATGTTGCTTTCTCGGTCACACAAGTGCTAACAAAGGAATAAGGATCGCTGGCCAGCCTGTGTAACTCTGGCAAACTCGCTTGCTAGCTACTTACGTGCGATGAAATGTGCACACATTCACACAAAAGTGCATCTTTAACTACCTGCGATAAAAAAGGAAATAAAAGCTTTTTCTTAGGACTAATTATTAGCTTATATCTAAATTTCTGCAGGATATATTTTTTTGATTCCATAGGAGAAAATATTGAATTTGAGATGTTCTTTCAATTAAACTATAAGGCAAGCTTGAGGGCACACTATCATTTTTTTTGGACCAAAAAAAACATTCCTTTTTAGAAGACTAATTAGAAAAGAACTTAGATTCGCATTTAATCACCAATTTCAGTCACCCACTTTAATTGAACCGGTGTTCCATCTGGTTCAGCACCCAACAACACTGATATTCTTAAACATATAAAATATTGAATCTAGGTAAAAGTATATGTTTGAAGCTTTCAGCGCTAAACCCATGGGGACAAGAAGCTCATCGCCTTAATTCATGCCCTTAGTTTTTGGTTTCATATTAATTATCTTTTGCATTATTTTAGGGTTGGTTTCTTAACATAGTTACGCTAAGATTTATATATTTAAATACAATATACATCTAAAGCTTATTTTATCCGTACAAGCCTTTCCAAAAAAAAAAAAAGAAGGCAAGTAGATGTAAACGGGGCTACTGATTGAAAATAAACTCTATTCTTGTCTATGGTGTGACATCAATTATCGGGGCGTGCAATACGGTGGTGTACATTATCGGCTCGTGCCGATATTGCACGGCATAATAAAACACAACACGTATTGCACACCACGATAATTGATGTCACCAAATATTTGGTGTCACCAATTATCAGGCCGTGCAATACGGTGGTGTACATTATCGGCACGTACCGATATTGCACGGCATAATAAAACACAACACGTATTGCACACCACGATAATTGATGTCACCAAATATTTGGTGTCACCAATTATCAGGCCGTGCAATTCGGTGCTTCGTTTTATCGTGTTGTACATTACGGTGTTGTACAATATGGGTTCCCGTTACACTTGTGCTTATCTGCTGTCTGCTGAACTTTGTATGAATCTCGGTAATTAAAAAACACACTACCAATACTAATATTTTTTGGTTGAACAACAGTTATTTAAATAGTGTACAAACGACAAACAGTGCGATCATTGCGATGTAAATAAAACAGGTCCGGTTAATGTACAGCACGATAATCCATGACAACTGCATGATACAAAAGAATCCACGGTCCAATCCAAAAATGTACGCCCAATAATTAATGTACCAGGGCTTTAAAAAATTTGTCAGCTTGGCAAGACCCAGATTTAAGATTGTTGTTAGGAATCACGATCGAAGGCTATCCATAATTGGACACCCACCCACCACTGATGATGTAGACGTGATTTAATTTAATAGGGTAGATGACACAATTTAAAAATGCAAGTTTTTATAATTTATTTATAAAATATTTGTTATTTTGACAGGTAAAATGTTTTGAAAAATATGGTTTTGAATTTAATATCTAAATTATATAGATTTGAAAACTTAAAAAAAGAAGCAAAAACCTATTATAGTATATGTTAAATTTTTAAATATCATTAGCTTACTGACATTAAATATAACAATTTTTACTATGACAGTATGCATGTAAACGCATTATCTGCGTAGCTATTATATATTTTATCCAAACGCCCATACAATTTTAGTATGATTCACAAGTCGTGACGTCACAGCTCAGTACCGTTTTGTATGGAGCGTTTTTCGGCGACTCGCAGCGGCTCCTCGAACACATCGCTGTATCTAGAAAACTATTGATTGTAAACATACTGTTACTTTTGCAATATTGATTTACTGTTGATAAACTATTAAAATATGAAATAAAAATTTTTTTGTCATGTACCCAATTCTCCTTGGTTGAACCTTTGAACTTTAAATGGAATCCAACGGAAAACTAGCTTTCTCACACTAAGTGCCTCATTCAAGATCTTACGTATGATTGTCCCTGAGGTATGTAATAACAACTCTATCTCTCGGTATGTTACACGAAAATCATCAAGAATAGTTTGTTTCACAGTAACGATGTTTTCTTCAGAGAAGACGGATTTTAGACGTCCACGTGGGAATTTAAATTCTAGTGTTGGACCATCCACAGAGATGGGGCTTCATCGTGGAACACAGATGTTAGCCCTTCGAAACACTAAAGCCGTGTTAGGCCTCGAAAACCTTCTTCTTCGAAAACCTTTTTTAGAAGTTTCGAAGGCCTTCGAAACTTCTAAAAAATTATCGCATGAACATTTTCTTTTTTATTTATTTTCGTATGTGGGATTCAAAACAATATTGTGACTAAATAACAGCAGTGATCCTTATACTTTCGTTAGATCAAATTAAATTTTGAATTAAAACTTTGAATATAGAACAGTTCCAAATTCGAAATTGCCGTTCAATATGCAAACGACAGACACAACCAATATACAGGGTGTTTGGTGGTCGGGTGCACAAATTTGAAGGGGTGATACACTAGACCATTTAGAACATATTCATCCAAAAAGAAAAATTTTCTAGCGCAATTTCGATTTTTAAGGGGACTTTTACGATTTTAGCACGAAAAACCCAAAATTGGTCAATTACATGCTAATAACTTCTAACCTAAACAGAAATGTCCGTTTTTTTTATTATTCTAGTAGTCCAATGTGTCCCTGATCGTACCAAAGTAGTTTTAAGCTCCATTGTGTCCAAAAAAGTTATGTACAAAGCATTTAAACTTACAAAAAAAGAAGGAAAATAAAAAATGTTAATTTTGATGTCATTTAAAAAAATAAATAAAATACCTACAGGTGTTCAAACAACTTTGAAAACATGCTTAGTTATTGCTCTTTAATTTGAGGTATTATTTACGTAGCTGAGTCTTAAACTTTTCAATTAGGGTGCCTGAACCAATTAAGGGCCATGATATGATTTTTTTCGGAATAAAAAAAAAACTGTTTTGTTCTGATTTTTTATTATTATTCGTGTTCAAAATGATGTCCACCATTGCGAATACACTTTCTGCAACGTTTTCTTACTTCCGTCGTTGTAATTTTCATCTGCATTTCTTGTTTAATTATTTCGAATGCTGCTATGATTCTTTGATGTAATTCTTCTCTGGATGTGATTTCACTAGGATAAACCAACTCTTTTGCCCGACCCCAAACAAAAATATCCAAGGGCGTCAGGTTGGGCGATCTGGCAGGCCAGGGGATGGGTCCAACTCTCCCGATCCAGCTGCCAGGAAAGCAGTTGTCCAGGTGCTCGCGGACGCTTACAGTCCAATGTGCTGGGCACCCGTCTTGCTGAAAGATGATTGGCCTGTCCGTGTCCATCACTCCGGCATTAAATAGCAACATTGGCAAGTCGTTTATCATAAACCGCAGATAATTTTGCCCATTTAAATTGTCGGGCAAATTTGTGGGCCAACCAATTTGTTTCTGATGACTCCAGCCCACATATTTATTGAAAATTCTCTTTGGAAAGAATCCTGAAACAAAAACGCAATAAGATTAGTTAATGTGGGTAATTAAACATGTAATTTTGAGACTTTCACGGTGGTTCACTACAATTATCGTGACCATGGAGTTTGAAACAGCTCCAAAATAACAAATGCAATGGCGGTAATCAATCTAATTGTAATTAAACTTGTGTTGAACAAGAATAATAAAAAAAATTACTGTTTTTTCCAATGTGGGTTGCTGTCTTTATCAGCCCATTCATGGAGGTTGTGGAAGTTAGTAATTCCTTTCCTAGAGAACCTTGATTCGTCAGTCCAGAGGATGGACTTTAAGAACCACGCGTCGTCAATATCTGCGTTTAGCAGAAAACGGCAAAACTGCATCCTTCTAGCCGGATCCCCTTTCTCCAAGCCTTGTACGCCTGTTTCATGAAACGGATATTTATGTTCGATGTGCATCGTACTCCACACTTTTCATATCGAAAGGTTAAGGTCTCTCGCTACAGCTCTGACACTGGTAGTAGGATCCTCTTCGAAGCCTGCGAGAATTTGCTCCTCAACATTGGCGTTATGTCTTCCTGTAGTTATTCCAGGTTTAGCATGATGAATACCAGATTCAGAAAGCCAGCGATATGACTGTGTTATAAAAAACACGACCCTGCAATAAAATAAAAAAAAAACATTTTTAACATCCGTTGAAAGTTAAAATGGCAAAATGGAACAACTACTAGAATTAAAAATTAATTTACCTGCGGTCCGGGAAACGTTCTTGGTATAAAGGACGTGCCAAAGTTGCAGAACCATCAGCTCTGCCATACATAAAAATGATATCCGCTAGTTTCCAACTCGTAAACTCAGCCATGGCAGCAAGTTCACAATAACAATAAGTAAGTCCAATAGTCCAAAATAGTCAACACGTGCAGGAGGGAGAGCTACAACTGAACACGGTCTGATAGTCCAAAATGCTAACACAACACAAGTAAATAGTCTAAAATTAATGATGATCATGTGCAGGAGCGAAAGGCTACAACTGAACACGGTGAATCACAAAAATTAGGAACTCAACACCAAACGTCTACTCGCAACTCGAAAGGGCAAAGCAGTGACTAGAGAACTTGTTTTGTTTGGCCCAACCGACGCGGCGAGGGGTCCATGATGATGACTCAACTCAGGTACCTAGAAATTCATAAGCTTAAAAGCAACTTTATGGCCTTGGCAATAATTGGTCTAAATTGTCTTAGTTATAACAAAAGAATGCATTCCGACTAATGACTAGCTTCATACAGAAAGCACCACGAGAGTAGAATTACATCAGCGAATAATGGCAGTTTTTGGAGTAAAAATAGGAAATTCAAATGAAAATAACCACATCTGAAGTACGAAATCGTTGCAGAAAGTGCATTCGCAATGGTGGACGTCATTTTGAACACGAATAATAAAAAAAAATCAGTACAAAACAGTTTTTTTTTATTCCGAAAAAAAATCATATCATGGCCCTTAATTGGTTCAGGCACCCTAATTAGAAAAGTTTAAGACTCAGCTACGTAAATGATACTTCAAATTAAAGAGCAATAACTAAGCATGTTTTCAAAGTTGTTTGAACACCTGTAGGTATTTTATTAATTTTTTTAAATGACATCAAAATTCACATTTTTTATTTTCCTTCTCTTTTTGTAAGTTTAAATGCTTTGTACATAACTTTTTTGGACACAATGGAGCTTAAAACTACTTTGGTACGATCAGGGACACATTGGACTACTAGAATAATAAAAAAAACGGACATTTCTGTTTAGGTTAGAAGTTATTAGCATGTAATTGACCAATTTTGGGTTTTTCGTGCTAAAATCGTAAAAGTCCCCTTAAAAATCGAAATTGCGCTAGAAAATTTTTCTTTTTGGATGAATATGTTCTAAATGGTCTAGTGTATCACCCCTTCAAATTTGTGCACCCGACCACCAAACACCCTGTATATAAAAAAGTATGGAAAATAATAGGTGAATTGTGAATAATTGTGAATAATTAAATTTGGTTTCATTTAGCTATGAAGAGAATTTTCATTTGTTTTGTAGGAGTAATTTTAAATTTAATACGAAATCAAAACAACGAAATGTCGTAAAAGTACGTTATTCTATGGTTTCTTTGTTATTTATAAAATTCAATTTTGTTTCAATCATTATTCCGTGGAGCTGGTTCCTGCATCCCAGAACCGAGTCTTAAAAGTCTGGAACATGGACCAGCTTTGCATGCCCTAGATCTAAATACCCATCGTATGCTTTTTGGATTGGCGTCAGTTGGCGAGTATTGAAATAAAGTGGTAATGAGTGGTCGGATGTCCCTAATGGTGATGATACGGCAACCATCTGTCCGGGTCGGTTGCCAGCAGAAGGTCCAAGCAATAACGTCAGATACCAAGCTATCTGTCAACTTTGCACTTATGGCCTGACCCAGTTTGTTCACAAAATTATAGTCCAAGCGTCCCTAGTATTTTTTCAGTTTTGTCATTTTATTAAACTGTATACTAGTTTCGGAAAATGTATAAAGACAAAAGCCAGTATGTTATAATAATGGCAAGCAAATCTCAAGAGGACAGATGAGTTTCAAAAAAATTCCGTTTCACAGACAGCTTTGTCGGACTATATCTGAAATGAGTCTAACCTATTTTAATGATCACAGATACATACGCACACCAACTCAACGCTATTGCTCCCGACATAAGAGAAATTGGATTATACGTGGATTATACCTTGCGAGTAAGACAAAATTTCGTGCCCGTACAATTTCGTTTGTATATGTGTCGTGTCATTAATTTATCGGTTCGTTTCGCGTAGTGACTAAATAATTTGTCCAGAACAATCAGGCGGCCGAGAACAACATGTTTGAGGTCTGCATTTCAGGAATTTGTCACCTATCTTCTAACTTTAAATCATGGATTATATGTCAAAAATTTAATTGAATAAACTTACATAGTTTTGTTTTATATATTTGTACATAGGAATTTCATGCCATTCTTATGATTTCGCAGTATTAAGTAATTTGTCCACACATACAAAACACGATATCATTGTCAGAGGAGGGTTGAAACATGTCTCACATTATACTATTTCCATTTCTTTATTTTCTCGATGACAGCTCCTGTGTAACCTTGTGCGAGCGTCTTTTTTTACATTATGTATGCATTATTTTATAAAAATATGACGTTTACACACGTACAAGGTTATATAATACCAGACTTGGAGAAACTGACAGGGATGGAGCTATTGGATGGAGCTAGAGAGCATTATATCAAATTAGAACTGTCATCGAGAAAATAAAGAAATAGAAATAGTATAGTATTTGATTTAATGTGTAAAGTGGTCATTATAATTTTTTGCTAAAATGCTAAATTATTTAAGTCACCGAATTAGTAAGCTACGTAACCTACGAATTAGTAAAAGCTACGACGCAACAGAGTCGGACGTCTCGAGTAATATCTATAGGGATGGCTCCAGTTCTTTCCAAACGTTAAAATTTTCAAATTTTTCTGTCATGTTTTTATTGTTGCGTTGTCGTCTTTCTTTTTGTACACACCCTATAGTACTCGTACCTTTTATAATGTTTATCCCCAAAATTCGACAAATTTTTTTTATATTTGGCTCCCTTACAAACGGTAAATTTATTAAAAGTTAATAATTTATTAACATAAACAATTTTTTTACAAAGGCGCAATACATTCATGGCGGCCGAGTGTGGTAGTGGTAAGTAGCTTTTCCTCATAAGTTAAATTTAAATATTTATTTCTTATTGAAGTTAAATAAATCCACCAGTTCGGAAAGACCTTCGTGATGAAGAACTGGCTAGTTCCTTCACGGGTATAATTTTTCAAAATAAATTTACAATGACTCTTTATGACTATACAAAGTCATTTTTATCTGTCTTAGTAAGTCTTAAGCTCCCCTGACTATCTAAATGATGTACACCCTCAGACGCGAGAGGCATTCATTAGTGTGATGAACAAAGATGTTTGTTCTTGTTGATATTTATATATGTTTGTTTATTCTGGTTTCCCCCCGTAACGCAAGTTCTGCTTAATTTGCGTAACGTAACACAATTTCTGCTTAATTTGGAGCCATTCAGTTGGCGCCTTTGTTTGGGGATTTATTATTCACAGTATTATGCACTTCGTATAATACTTAAACACTATTAACTTGTTAAATTATATGCATGTAAAGTTCTAAAATGTTACAAAATTCTTTTTTCTTTGGACATTTCGTATACTTGCGCTGTACACAATCAGTAAGTCCTAATGCTCGGACGGTAACGTGACAACTGACTGAAATAAGTAACTAAGTACGATTACACTATCCCAAAACCCTTCCTGATTAGTTACATAAATTTAGCAATCATTATTTTTCCTAAATTTGGAGTTTTTACTTAATAAGTGCTATTACACTTATTTGAATTTAGTGACTAAATCATCAGAAGACTAAAAGGAAGGTGTAATAACCACATTACACTTTGTAGCTTGCTAGCATAAGAGAGAGATGCCTTAGTAATCAGTCTCTTTCGCTGATCCGAGCAGAAGTGGACCTTCCAGTAGCTGTAGATGAATTAGTGCCATGTTTCCAGAAAGATCTTTAGAAAATCGTGATAAAACCCAAGTCATCGTTCCACACTGTTTAGTAATGCATAATGACAAATATTGACGGTTTAAATATTGCTTCGCCAAGCAAAAATCAATTGTATGATTGATTATAAAGATCAAAAAGTTACCTTCATTCACTCAATTCATTTTCATTCATTAATTTTATGTGAGTTTCTTTGGTGACGCGGTGTTGAAACCAAGAATAGTTTTTAATGATTTTGAGTGTTAATGTCTGAAAATACTGTGTCAAGTATTTAAATCGTCTCATATTTGTTTGTGGTAAGACTACGAATCTAAATGCTATAATTTATGTTCAGTGTTCCAGTGACGTGAATTCTAGAACAAGCGACATTTTGTTGATGTGACGTGTAATGTTGTGCATTTCAGATAGTGGTTCCTCATACTGAGCTTTCATGATTGGATTACCGCGAACCGACAGAGATAGAGATCGCATTACTGTAAAAATTCGCAATATGAAGAGAAGTTCGTCCAGGGACAGTATGCCGCGGTCTAAACGGACTCGGAGTAGTATTGGGCGATACGATGATAGTTCGGACGAACGCGTAACACCGGACCGTGTTCGTCGCCGGGTACGATCACCTAGCCCACGTTCACGCTACGTGTCTCCCCATCGTGACGATTTTCCTCGTTCTCGTGAATATCGCGAAGACTCGGCGCGAGGTTACTATAAAGTTCTTTGCGTCAGCGCTCTGCATCCTAAAGCCTCCGATGAAATCGTCAAAGACACTCTTTATCGAGAATTTAAAAAATATGGGGACTTCAGTATTAAAATATCTCATGAATTGGATGAGAGGGTGGCATATGTCTGCTTCCGAAGTGCTGAAGATGCTCGTGATGCTAAACATGCTAAACCAAGGATAATATTGTATGACAAAGTTGCGATAGTAGATCCAGTTTATGAACCTGTACGATCAGAATACCGTAGTAGACCTAGGAGCATCAGTCCTCCTGATTATGATCGCCCCTATTCTTATGCTTGGTCGCCAGTGCCTGAAAGAAGGCGACCACCTCCGGATGAGAGAGGCTATGGTATACCACCCACAGTACCACCACATCATAGAGATTTTCGTCCTCCTATGCATGAGTATCCTATGGCTGGCCCTCATGGTCCACCAATGCACCACCGACCCCCAATGCATCATCCTCCCCATCCTCATTATATGCCTAGACCTTATATGCCCAGACCTCACCACCCACCCTTTGAAAAAGTGGAGAACAAGAAAGACAAGTTTCCTAATTACTTGCACCATGTTCAGCCTGAAGATGATCCATTAGCTACACGAACACTCTTTGCTGGTAATTTAGAAATTAATATTTCAGATGAAGAACTGCGTCGTATATTTGGCCGTTATGGTATTGTAGAAGACATTGATATTAAACGCCCACCTCCTGGCACTGGAAATGCATTTGCATTTGTTCGGTATCAAACTTTAGATATGGCACATAGGGCTAAAGTTGAATTATCTGGTCAGTATATAGGTAAATTCCAATGCAAGATTGGATATGGCAAAGCTACACCAACAACACGTGTCTGGGTAGGAGGCCTTGGTCCTTGGACCTCTGTTGCTCAACTGGAGAGAGAATTCGATAGGTTTGGAGCCATCAAGAAAATTGAGTATTCTAAAGGGGAACCCCATGCATATATTTTGTACGATTCAATTGATGCAGCACAAGCAGCAGTGAAGGAGATGCGTGGTTTTCCTTTGGGGGGTCCTGAGCGCCGATTGCGTATTGACTTTGCAGATGTTGGTGGAGCTGCTCCATATCGTCCAAAAGCGCCGTATGTTCCTCCTGTTGGCGAAGATGGAAGACCTGCTGAAGGGTATGAGGGTTATGAAGGAACCTGGGAGGAAGGTTATGGATATGGTTCTTATCGCGGGCGCGGTGGGCATCGTGGACGTGGTCGCGGCGCGTATCGAGGAGCATATCATGGTCCAGCGGCTGATTACCGTGATGAGGAGTGGCGTCGTCCTCCTGCTGATTCAGAATATCCACGCCGTTCTACTTCACGGGAGCCTGGAGCAGATCGTTCTCGATCACGTTCACCACGACGCCGTTCCCCTGATTCAGACTCTGAGGGATCACCCCGTAGAGCTGCTTCACTTCTATCTTCTGCCCGAACTTTACCTGAGGTTGTTAGGAAAGCCACTACAATCTGGAATGGTGCGCTCATCCTTAAAAATTCACTGTTTCCTACTAAGTTCCATCTAACTGATGGAGATTCGGAGATTATTGATAGTCTCATGAAGGATGAAGATGGTCGTAATCAGTTGAGGATTACACAAAGGCTCCGTTTAGACCAACCTAAACTAGATGATGTACAAAAAAGAATCGCAACATCTAGCTCACATGCTATATTTTTGGGTGTAGCTGGGTCCACTACACAAATCACAAATGAAGATTCAAGTATCCAGACTAGACCTATGAGGAATTTAGTTTCATATCTAAAGCAAAAGGAGGCTGCTGGTGTTATATCACTATTGAACAAAGAGACAGAGGCTACTGGAGTTCTTTACTCCTTCCCTCCTTGTGATTTCTCATCTGAGCTCCTAAAAAGAACATGCCATAACTTAACTGAAGAAAGTCTTAAAGAGGATCATCTTGTGATTGTGGTGGTACGCGGGGGCTCTGCTTAGTATTAATAGTATTTACATACAAATTATTGTAGTTGTAATTTAACTATATTACTTAAATTTCAGGTTTTATCTTTATTGTATGTGTTGTGTAGTGTCTAGTGAGGTGCTAGGATTCATGTTATGTGAAGATTTTCTTTTTACTTTGTATAATTGTGAAGTGCTGTGGTGTCACAGTTTTTAGTGTACACAATAATATGCAATAAAAATGTAAAGATTCTAAAAATGTATAAGTGTATATTCATAAAGAACATAAGTTGAAGTGTCATACAGGCAGTGTATGCAATAGGTGATGTGTTTAGTGATAAGTGTGTGAACATGAAATAGAATATTTGACTTGATGTTGTTTTTCATTCTTTCCTTGTGAGTGAATGTTCACACAGTGATGTTGCAAAGTTATGATTGTGTTGAGTGTATTATCAGAGTAAAGACTTCAGTATTTTGGTGGCAAATGTGTAATAATCACTAAGTGTTTTGTGTTGGTTCTCTTTCATAGTGTTAGGTGATGTGTAAAGTGAATTTTTCTGCAATCAAAACACCCTAGGCTTTAAATAGTTTGATTTGGGTGAAAATTTGAACTTGTCTTAACAAAGTGGGAAATTTTAACTAACTAAACAACATGTTTGTGCTAGACATTTTATTGGTGAAAAACTGCAGTGCTAATCATTTAATTCACACTTTGCACACATTCAATCAAAACATAGAAGTCTGTACTCATTTTATAAACAGAATACTTCACTTTTTTTTCAAAACAGTCAACATTACTGGTGAGTAATTCAAGGAACTTTTACTTAACTTCATTTTACAAAAGATATCCCTTAGTTGTCAGCTACATGTAATCAATCTAGAATCAATGGAACTTAACTGCTACATTACATCCAGTTCTACTGAATTCTAAGGGACTTCTATTGTAAAATCAAGCATTTGTTGTGAAAAAATAAACTTACACGTTGGTTATGAGTTTTTATCATGTGATGTTATATTACTTCTTCATCAATGCAGTTAAAATAGTCTTCAAATCTTGACAGATTCTACTTTGACATCATATTCTACTTTGGACATCGGTCTTGTTATTATTCTTCAACATTTGTCAAAAGCAAAGGTGTCTGGTACATTCTTGTTATGGTCAAAAATCAAAACTGCCAGTAATCTTAAATCATTCATTATTTATTCAAAGTAAACAAAAAAAAAATAACAATCATATTACATTGTCAACGAAAAAAATGAAAAAGTAATTTCTTTATTAAATCACATGGCCCAATTTATATAAATTATTTTCTTATAGAAATCATTGACTGATATTTCACGGTTTTTAGGTTTAATCACAACTTGTTTATATTTTTTGTCTAAATTAATGTCACGGTATCAACATTTTAGTGAATTATGGAAGAGGCTATTTTTGAGCCTTGAATCACTGTGTTGGTATTCTTTAAGTAACTTTTGGATGAAGCTGAAAGACTTGGTCGCTTTGTAGGATGTTAAGTCTGTGAGGCCATCCTTGCAAAGCATTGTTCGTCTGGTGATGTTGATTGGCACAACTTAAAATTGAAGGACTTAATCTGAACTATTGCCACTCATAATAATTTTTAAAATTTTGCATACTATCAGTATGAATATATTTCATTTTTTTCTATAATTGGGGTTGCGTTTGAAATACGCATCCCGAATTAAGCGATGGGGGTGAAGGGGGGTAGTGAGAAGCCCACCCCCACCACTCTCCCAGTGAGGAAATAAGTATACTATTTCCATTTCTTTATTTTCTCGATGACAGCTACTGTGTTACCTTGTGCGAGCGTTTTTTTTTTCTACATTATGTATGCATTATTTTATAAAAATATGACGTTTACACACGTATAACAAGGTTATATAATACCAGAGTCGGAGAAACTGATAGGGATGGAGTTAGAGAGCATTATATCAAATTACAACTGTCATCGAGAAATTAAAGAACTGGAAATAGTATAATTATTTTTTTAATCTCGCCAAAAACCCTTAATACGGGACTAAAGGGTTAGTAACTATACATGTGAAAGGGTTGAAATGAAACTGAATTCCATACTGGCGCTTCGCCGGGTGCTGCCGCACCACGCTCGCTCGGCTAGCGCATATTTTTCACACACGAAAAGTCCCTTTTTTTTTCTTCAAATATAATAAAAATAAAAATAAACCTAACCTAACCCAACCAATGAGACTTATTTTTTTATATACTTTTGGCTTGTTTAAAACATACTGTTAACAACACTAACCTAATCTGATAATTTAGGCTATGGTCCCCCCTTTCAAATGTCACCCCTCCCCTCCTGAGGAGATGCGTAGTTTTCGGCATGCGTCACGCGCGTCATGTCATTTTGACAGGTTTAACATAAAAGAAATGGCAGAAAGTACGTTCCGTTACATCATAATATTTAAAAAAAATATTTGGTTAATTTCGTATGTAAAATGTTCCGTCATATGAAAGTTTAAACACGTATTTAAAAAAAACTACGCATCTCCTCAGGTGGGGAGGGGTGGCATTTGAAAGGGGGGACCATCCCCTATAAAAATCAACCCTTACCAATCCAAAATTTAGGATGCGTATTTCGAAACCCCACCCGTATAATCAATGACGCACTGTTATGAGGCAGGAGGTTGGAGAGTTTTAAAAAAAACCTCTTTTATTCGAAACACACTTGTTTATTGTAAAACTTTCCAGTCACAACTTTTAATTAGGGATGTTGATTAGTGTTGTCAGTTTGGAGTCAAAACGCGCACTGATCGTTAAAAACAAATTATAATTTACATAAACTGAAAATGATGCACAAACAAAATTAAAGTAGGACGTTAAGTAGTAAACAACTAAAAGAGTTTGTTCAGCAATATACCCATACTAGGGTAGGATATAACAGCCCCCCGGTTAAGACGAAGCTTTATCCCTTTAAATGGAAAAGCGAAGTTATTAAAACATTCCAAAAATAATCAATATCCCTTTACAAAACAATAAAATAAAACAAAGACACATGAGAATAACTTCAAAATTCAAAACACAAAACATAGCTTTAAATTTTAAAATTTGAACGTAAAACATGAAATAAAAATTCAAAAGAAACAGTACACATTTGTTATAAAACTAAGAATTATCAATATTTCTAGAGGATGAACTGAAATTAAGTTTTTTTGGATTACATGAAGATTCAATAGACTTTTGATCTACTTCAGAAGATGCATCAGAAGTCATTTCAATAGAGTTTGACAATTTAGACTGATTTCTAATATTCTTTTTACTATTACATTGGTTATAGATGCTTATACAACATAAACTTCGGTTATTAGTAGAACAATAAAAATATCTAAATACCTTTTTAAAAATGTAAAGTAAAATACAAACAATTAGAAAATATGTAAAAGAAGAATAATATGTACCATAACGTATAAAATGTGACTCCTGTTGAGCCTTATTTATTTCATTTTCTAAATAATCAAGTTTATGCGAAGTGTATTGTAAATTATCTAAATAAATATTCGACAATTTGATATTAATATTACTTTTAACATATAATTTCTTAGAACTAGAAGGTAAAAGTTGGTTTGTTTTCGAATAACCGATACAGTCGTCGGTACGTTTCACAATACCTGTACTTAATAAAGTCTGGTCATACATTTTATCATCGCATTTAATTGTTAGTTTACATGGTTTGGATTGAACAAAGTTCCACTTGTTATTATTCAAAATTTGCCATATGTCAATTAGACCATACAAAAGTTTGCTGTTGCATTCAACTGGCAAAGATAAAATGACTTCTGTTAATAATTTACTTTCACAACAAGGATTATTTATACTTGAACGTATATTTATTAAAGGACAGATAGAAAGTTCATCATTTATTAATTTACAATTTTTAAAATCATCAATAAGAACATAACTTAGCTTATCGTCTGATAAGGCTATATAAGACTTAAAAGGTTGGATCAGCGAAAATGTATTGACCTTCTGATCATGAGGAGTTAGTAAAGGTATATTTTTATAAACAATATACTTTTCATTATAAATTAAAAATTCTAATGTAAAAATAATCTTTTCATTGTAATAAAAACAAGTTAGCTCGGACACATCAATTATCGTGTTAATGTTTGCAAGTGATAACGATACTGGGAAGTCAGTAAGTTTATTTATGAAATGACCATTGTTAACTAATTCAGAATACAGCTTATTTGGACTTAATACAGAAGGTGTAAAATATTTACCTTCGCAAATAAAATAGAGTTCAGAATTAGATCTAAAAAGTTAGAGATAGTTATTAAACAACTCTCCACTAAATTAACTAAGCTATTTATTCTTGTTACATAAGATAATTTATTGTTTTTTAAGAATATTATTTAAAATTGATAAATGAGAATTTAGTTTAACTTCATTATCGTTAAGTTTACGTATAGTAGAATTAAAAGTATTTAAACTAGACTTAATTACATGGATATTATCCTTCATTAAATGAAATAATTCAGATTCACTCTTTTGACAAACTTCAACAGCTGCGTCGTATTTTCGCGTGTCGTCGGCGTCTAAAGTGCCAAAAAAGAATTTAAGGATTTCTCCTCCAAACTCTAATGATCTTTTATACTTAGTTGAGTTTCTCGGAATAACATGCGACAAAGAGTTTAATTTTTCATAATTCGACTGTAACAAATTTTCAATAGAATTTGTAATATCCTTACAATCAACAAAATCATTAGGTAAAGTTTTAAAACATAAGTTACTGGTTTTTATCAATAAATTTTCAATACTTTCAAGATGAGGTTTAAAAGATATAACATCGACATGAGTAACAACTTTCCAAAAATTGTTATAAAAACTAATCGAAGTTGTGGGATCAAAGTATATCCCAGGACTATGAACTATCGGCGTCACCTTACTTTCGCTTACACAATGACGAAATACTAATCTGAAAATAAAATTAGAATAGAAAAATAAACAACTTATTAAACTAAGTTTGAGCTGGTTTTATCTGATCAACGTGATATTTAACGTGTTTACGACCAATACTCAGTTACATTATTCTTATTATTAACCTTAACTATCTGGATTAGGATGTACACCTTTATCAGAAATAATGTGTCCTAGATAAGCAACCTCGCACCGCAAGAACTCACACTTGTCGGGCTGGAGTTTTAAATTAAATTCTCTAAATCTACTGAATACTATATCGAGTTTTTCAATGTGTTTGTCCAGGGTTTCCGAAAATATTCCGGCGTCATCCAAATAAATAAAAGCATGAAGGCCTTGTAAACCCGACAGAACGGTATTCATTAACCGTTGAAAAGTAGAAGGGGCATTTTTGAGCCCAAAAGGCATCCTAGTAAACTCAAAGTGACCTGAAGTGCCGTTAGTATTGATAATAGTGAAGCCAGTCTTTGCTGCATCTTCCTTTTTTAATAAACATTGGTGAAACCCAGAAACTAAATCTAGGATACTAAAGTACTTAGAACGACCTAATTGGTCTAAAATATCATTAATTAATGTAATTGGAAAAACCTCGGTAACTGTTACATCATTTAAACGCCTATAATCAATAACTATGCGCCGTTTTTTCTGTCCAGATGCATCTAACTTCTTAGGAACTATCCACACTGGGGCGCTCCACGGGGAAGTTGAAGGACGAAAATATTTTGGTCTAACATATTTTTAATTTGTTTATCAACTTCTTCCTTATGACATTCTGGTAACCTATAGGATTTCACGTTAATCGGTAGAGAATTACCGGTATTTATGGAGTGTTCGGCCGCATTAGTATACGATAACCGATCTCCTTCAAGAAAAAAAATGTCTGAATATTTACTACAACATTCAAAAAGTAATTTCTTCTCTTCGTAATTCAAATGCTCGTGACGGATTAAATCAAGGACTCGTTTTTTACGGTCTGTATAATTAATAGATGTATGATTAATACTTTCAAAACAATTATGAACATTTTCAAAACATTGGTAATCAATCTGTGATAAGTGAACTTTAAAATTATTTATTTCGACTGGAAATTCCGTCGTATTCAAAATTGAAACGTTTACCCTTTTATTTGGTTTTAAAGATACCACGCAATTAGCTAAATAAACACCATCACAAATTTTTTGAACCAATATGAGCGCTTCAAGTTGAAATAGTTCGGAATCAGCGTTACTAACACAGCATTCTATCACAGTTTCGCTTCGTGCAGGAACGATATAAGTAACCTGATTGAAATGAATAGGTAAAATTGAACCGTGTATACATATTTCTTTAGAACTATAATTAATATTGCAATTAAAGAATTGAAAAAAATCGGTACCTAAAATCCCGTCATATTGTAAATTAAGGTCATCATTTATTACATGAAATTTATAAACAATATTGTTTGAAAAATCAAAATTCAAACGAAGAGAACCTGAAGTTTCATAAAAAATATCTTTATTTTTATCATTAATACCTTTTATTTTAATTTTTTCCGAAGAAAGTTTCGGACTATCAGTTAAACTAGAAAATTTTATCAAACTAACACTTGCACCTGTGTCAATTAAAAAAACATAATTGCTTGTCAGAATGTGACTTGGCATTAATATAAACATGTGGTAAAGACACTTTCTTAAATAAAGTTTTAGTTTCAAAAATAGGTGTCTTCCTTAATTTTATTCTCACATTCTTGAGAAACATTCATCTTAACATTATGACTCGACTCTATTTTGGAGCGAGATGAAAACGGACTCAGCGGGTTCGGCTGAGATGCAAAATTATTATGACTCGACTGTGTTTTAGTTCGAGACGAAAAATTGACATTACGACTCACCTGCTTTTCAGGTTGAGATGAAAAACTATAATTACCACGACTCGTCTGTTTATCAGTACGAGATGCAAAACTTTTATTTTTAATATGACTCTCCTCTTTCGTGGGTCGAGATAAAAACTTAGTATAATTATTAGAATCCCCGTGCAATAAAAAAAATTATAAAACATCCGTTATAATTTTAAAATGAGCAGGAACGATTTCCGCGTGGTGTTCTCGTATGAGTGTGGTTTTAACTTAACTTTGAAACCGACGTCATGGTTCCTAATTTTAACATCTTTCTCTATCTGATATCGTTTCCGACTTACCTATACTGACCTATCTCAATGAATCGCCCTGTTTTTAGGAGCCTACAATGTATTTTAGGTACTAATTACTTATTGTTGGTATAACAACCATATCCATGTATAAATATTGAGTTCTAGGTACTTATTAACCATCAAATATGTTGTGAAACTAATATTACCCTGGATGGTTTTCACTGGTTCCTTACACTAGTGTGTAGAAAAAAGGTTACCAAAATTATGAATAATTCATTCATGGTTCCCATGTAATGTTCCCAAAAATTTGAATACGATGAATACCTATTCACTCGACTGGAAATGAAATATACGAATACCACTAAGTAATCATAACCTAGTGTATTATCCAGTGCATTGTTTGTTATATTTGGTTGCCTTATTTATTAAAAAAACCTAATCTGCATGAAAATATATGTCTATCCATGAAGGTTACGCTACATGCGTTCCTGTTATTATGCCTATATAGCGGGTGTAGGTATTTTATCTTATTGATTTGTGCAGGAATGTTGTTGAATAGCTGCAGCTGGCGTGAAGGCTTCTACGATACTGTGGGCAAAAACAGCGTTTCTGTCGCTTTGTTCCCTTTGTGCTGTGATCATTAGTAAATGTTTTTTAATAAACGTAAATTAAGATCAAAACTGTCTTTTATTTCAATTCCTTTGTCGAGATTTTAGTTAAGTGTAGTTCCCGCGGTTTCATGCCCGTTTATGACTGAGGAGCCAATGCTTGTTTTAGTTACCTTCATATAAGGACGAGGGTGGAATGAAAAGTTCGCGGCCTAACATAGATAGCGTTTTCATATTATTATAAAACTAGCCTCATATGAAACCTAGACTCTTTGTCAGTGTGCAGTGTTTCTCTGTTTAGCATTATCAGAGGTTGATTGGGAAGAGTCTTTAGAACACAATGATATTAATGAATCAGTTGCAAGGTTTTATAAAATTGTGCACGATATCATCGATCAGTTTGTGCCAATAAAAACAGTTAAAATTAACTCTAAATACCCTATTTGGTTTAATCGTGCTCTTATCAAAATTATTCAGGAAAAGCTAAAATTTCATCGTAAATGGAAAAGGTATGGCAATATGAATGATTTCAATACCTTTAAATTACTGAGAGCGAGACAAAAGATAGTTCAGGATCAATGTTTTACTAGTTTTATTGCTAAAGCCGAAGAAAACATATATATAAACATATATATTCGTATAAATAGTAAACATTTTTGGACTTACGTTAAATCCAAAAGAAAAGGATGTAACGACTTGCCTAACCAAATGTATAACGGTGACCAAACTTCAGCAGATGGAAAAGTAATATGTGATTTGTTTAATGAACACTTTAATTCGGTTTTTAATAGTGACAGTGTTGATGGGACAGTACGTTTAGATTCAGGTATTCTAAAAAAACTCTGTCAGTCTGCATTCTGTTGAATTAAATTTGACCTTAGTTCAGAAATATTTGAATAGTGTTGATGTAAGAAAGGGTGCGGGACCTGATGGAATCCCGCCACTTTTTCTCTATCTCTGCCGCGAACAACTCGCTATACCCTTGTTTATATTATTTAGCCATTCTTTAAGAAAGGGCATCATGCCAGTCGTGTGGAAACAGTCACATATAACGCCAATTTATAAATCCGGCGATAAACGCAACATTATTAATTATAGACCAATTTCTAAATTGAGCACCATACCTAAGCTTTTTGAGAAAATAATTTATGATGCAATCTATCCTGCTATTAGACCCTTGTTTTGTACACAGCAGCACGGCTTCGTAACCAATAGGTCCACTGAGACTAATCTCTGTGAGTACCTAGATTTTGTATGTGGGGCGTTAGATTCCGGTTATCAGGTGGACGCTATATACACTGATTATTCAAAAGCCTTCGACAAAATATGTCATTCCGCTCTTATAATCAAATTAAACCGATATGGCATACATGGGGATCTTTTGCGATGGCTTACTTCTTACCTGAGAGAAAGAAGTCAAGCAGTAACGGCTAAAGGCTTCTGTTCTACATTTTTACCCGTAGCTTCTGGGGTACCTCAGGGCTCACATCTCGGTCCATTGTTGTTTAATATATATATTAATGATGTGTTGTCAGTGTTTCAGAACTCACAAATACTTCTTTTCGCTGATGATAAGAAAATTTTTAAAATCATCAAAACTGAGCACGATTGTCGATTGTTACAACAAGATTTAGATCGACTGTTTCTGTACTGTCAAAACAATTTTCTGCAACTTAATATAGATAAATGTCATGTTATAACATTCACTAGGAAAAAGAAAGGAATATTCTTCAATTACAACATAGATAATGTACAAATTAGTAGGGTAACCGAGTTGTGGGACCTAGGTGTTCAGATAGACGATAAGTTAATGTTCAAATCCCATATAGTAAATATTACGGACAGGGCTTATAAGATGCTTGGTTTTGTGTTGCGTACTGCTGCTGAATTTAAAAAGCCTGCAACTTTAATTCTATTGTATAACTCTTTAGTTCGGTCAATCTTGGAATATGCCTCAACCGCCTGGAATCCTTACTATAAAACCTACATAGACCTAATAGAAAAATTTTCATAATAAATTTTTAAAACATTTGAAATATAGATCTGCTACTGACGATGCTAATTTAGGACCATTGGTTACTCTTTCACCTCAACGTCGTCGTTCTCTTAGAGATCAAATGCTCCTCTACAAAGTGCTACATAATTCCATTGATTCAATAATGCTCCTTAGTAGAATAAGTTTTAAATGTCTAAGAATTAGCGCAAGAAATAGGATTTTATTTAATGTTCCATTTATAAAAACAAATTATATAGCAAATAACTTCATCTCACGTGCTTGTAAATCATACAACAGTCTGTATTCTCATATTGATTTATTTACTTTAAAGCATGCACAGTATCGGAGGGCAATTCTTCAAACTTATTATAATTGTTCAATTTAATTTAATAATGTGATTTAATCATGTAACTTAATTTTTTTTATATTTAATGATTGATGTAATTTTATTTTTTATTGTTATTAAATTTTTGATGTATTTTTAATTTATTTTTAGTAAAATTAATTTCTAAATGTGTTTAGAGTTCGTAACTATTGTAAAACGTATTATGTATTGATGAAATGTACTAAATAAATGCGGAAACTTTATTGGTATTTGTGAAAGGATTGTCATATTAGTTTTAAGAACTATATTCTGTATGTTTCCCTTGAAAACCAAACAAATAAAATAAATACATGCGTAGTTATTTATTTTATTGAACATTAAGTGAGAGTAAGTTTTATTAATATTGAAAATGGATAGTTTAGAGCACCATGCCGTGATCAAATACCTCCACAAGAAACACTTAACTCCAAAGCAGATTTATGAAGATATGGTGGCTACTTAAGGAACATCTGCTCCATCGTATACAATGATAAAAAAGTGGACAGCTGAATTTAAACGTGGACGAAAGAGCATCAAAGATGACCCCCGCTCTGGACGGCCTACAGCTACGACTTCGGAAAACATCGAAAATATATGTGATCTCATCATAGGAGACAGAAGATTGAAGCTCTAGGGATTTCATATAATAAATATAAATAAATAAATATTTCTAACAATCACACCACATTATCTAGCCCAAATTAAGTATCATTAAAGAACTTGTGTTATGGATACTAGATAACGGATAAATAAACTTAAGAAATATATAAGCACATATAGATATTTTTTTTTATATATAAATATATTAGAAATAAACTTAAATTAACGTAAATACACATCCATGACTAGAAAGCAAATATAATAACACATCTGCCCCTACCAGGTTCGAACCCGGGACCTCTGGCATAGAAGGCAAGGCTACTTACCTCCACACCAACCAGGCCGTCATATGAACGTACACAAAACATGATCGTTAACGAATTAGGGTTCCACAAGGTGTCTGCAATATGGATGCCGCGGCTCCTTTCATTCGAACAGAAACGAACTCGGCTCACGATTTCTAGAGACTGTTTAGAGCTTTTTCAAGCTGATCCAAAAGAATTTTTGGCAAGGTTTGTTACTATGGACGAAACATGGGTTCATCACTATACTCCTGAATCCAAACAATGGAAGAGACCCGGATCTCCGACCCCAAGAAAGCCAAGGTGTGTTTTTCAGTAAACAAGGTAATGACATCGGTTTTCTGGGATTCCAAGGGTGTCATCTTGGTTGATTAGGTCAAACTATAAATTCTGCATACTACTGCACACTATTACGTGGTTTACGCGAAGAAATAATGTCTAAAAGACCAGGATTGTTGACCAAGAAAGTTTTGTTTCATCAGGACAATGCTCGAGTCACATCTCAAATAGTGAATTGTGGTTTCGAATTGCTTCCTCATCCCTCTTATTCACATGACTTGGCACCTTCTAACTTCAACCGATATCCGAAACTAAAAAAACAGGTGGAATAAAATTTTCTTCCAATGAGGAGATCAAAGTGGCCGTAGATGCCTTTTTTGAAGACCTTGACGAGACCTATTTAAATGGGATCAAGGCTTTGGAGAACCGCTGGACTGAGTGCTGTGACCTAGGTGGAGAGTATGTAGTACCCTCGTAGTACCAATTTAAATGTTTTTGTACAAAAAATTCAATTAGTTGAAATTGCAAAGAATGTTATGAACAGTTGCTAACTAGTACGACGTGGTCATGTAACATATTTTATTTATAGCTAAGCCGCGACTGTAAAAATTTGTGGAATGTAATTGCACACATGAGTATAGATTGTCTAAGCTGAAATGACGCGCCCCACCTTCGCATTTACGCACATAAGCAAATTTCAAATATGGACGCAATACACCTAAACATGCAATTGTAATTGGTCGTTCAGTTGCCGGTTAGACTCAAACGCGGGAGCACGCATCGTTCGATCTCAAAAATACCGTCAGCATGTCTACAAAAAAACATCTTCGGAGCCAGGTAAATAAAATATTTCTTAAAACAACTTATTTGATTTTTAACATGTAAAGTTACGTTAGACTTTTTTATTTGTTTTACTAAATTATATTAATAAAAAATTCTATTGATTTTGTTACAGGCAAAAGAAATAATTGCAAAAGTATACCACCGAATGAAATATGAAGCGGAAAATGGAGTGGAAAAACTTAGTGATGCTAGGTGGCGAACTGCCCAAGCAGTTGGTGTTAGTGAATCCACGATTACGCGAATTTTAAAAGAAGAAAAACAAGCTAGGGCATCAAATGATGTATCGCAGAAAATTTTTAAATCTCCCTCAAAACCAAAAAGGGCGCGTCCTAAGTCTAAGCTGGAAGATTTTGATATGGGTGTGCTTCGAAGAACGATAGCTTCATTCCATACAGAATTTAATGAAGTACCAACATTAAGAAAGCTTAAACAGATATTGGTAGAAAGAATTGGTTTTACTGGTTGTATAGAAACACTGCGCACTATTTTGAAGGAATCAGGCTACGAGTGGTCAAAAATAGATGACAACCGTAAAGCTCTGGTCGAAAAGCACGACATACAAATGCTGCGGTTCCAATATTTGAGGCGATTAAAAAAATACCGTGATGAGGACCGATATATCGTTTTCACAGATGAAAGTTACGTTCACACAACACATATTCAAAACATGTGCTGGAAACTAGCGAAAGGAGTATCACCAGTACAAAAAAAAAATATCTAAAGGTACGCGGGTCATTATTGTCCACGCTGGTGGGTGTGAAGGATTTGTTCCAAATGCTGGCTTAGTGTATAAAGCAAACTCAACAAGTGGAGATTATCACGACAACATGAATCTGAATAATTATAAAAAATGGCTTAGCACACAATTGCTGCCCAATCTACCAGAAAACTCTGTCATTGTTGTGGATAACGCTTCTTACCACAATGCTTTAATAGAAAAAGCGCCTAACTCCAACTCAAACAAGAGTGAAATGCAAACATGGCTTGCAGATAAAAATATTCCATTTGATGAAACAATGAAAAAAATAGAGCTATACGATTTAATTTTGAAAAACAAAGATAAATTCAAAAGATTTGCTATCGATGAACTAATTGAATCAAAAGGGTTTGAAATTCTACGATTACCCCCTTACCACCCGGAACTGAATCCCATTGAAAAAATATGGGGGATATTAAAAAACTATGTGGCTAGTAAAAACGTTGCACAAAATTTAACATCCATTATGACACTAATAAATGAACGACTTGAAATGATTGATCGTACAATGTGGGCAAACACATGTCGGCATGTTGAAGACACAGAAAAACAATATTCACAATACTTTGACATGGATAAAGAATTTATTATTAATGTTAATGACTCTGATTCAGACGAAAGCGACTCTGTTGAGATGAGTGAGTAATGATACTTTAAGCGACTGTAATTAAATTTAATTGTAAAGTAAATAAATAATTCACAAATTATTATTTTATTTTAATATGCCTATACTGAAACCCTATACTACTAAACTTAAATCACTTAATAATTATGTTCTAATTACCATGAATTCAAAACCTATTAAAGCGTTGCATTAAAATATTTAAATAAATCATTTCGCTTAAGTTCTTAGAATTTATTTGTAGACCGTACTTGCTAAGAACCGTTGTTCTCGGATTTGTTGCCCAACTAGTTTAGTTGATCTTAAACGTGCGAGCGGAGAGGACGCCTTGTTTCATACAATGTGACGGCGCTGCTCCATAGAGCGAGCGTGGTCGGATTTATCACCCGACTAGTCGACCGTCTTGTACACGTGCAGATCGTAGTTCAATGAACAATCGACGCTCCCACACAGATGAAGTGTCGTCATTAATATTTGCACTCACACATCTAAATAAACTAATTAAGTAGTGGGGCGCGTCATTTCAGCTTGGACAAGCTCTACCTACCTACTAAGAATATTGTGGTTTTAAAATTCGTTCAGATGTCTCCCTACGGTAAACACCGAGTCAGAGTTTCACAATCAACAAGTAGTAAAACACGTGTCTGAAAATTCATTATCATCTCATCATCATAACGACCCAGCCTGGTTAAACTTCTATCCAAAAAATGGTAGCTGTATATTGTTTAGTTATCGGGTGCTTGTCCCTTTCGTAAACCATGGAAAAGACGTCATTTTTTCTTTAACCTTTTGAACGCCAAAGTAATATATAGAAGACGAGCACTTGCGGGCTCTTTGCGCCAACGACGTTAATTAATAGAGGATAAAAAACAAAAAATTTAAGAAAAATATTCAATTAGTTATTTCTATTATTTATAGTTGTTACTGGCATTTTACTTTGGCATTCCTCAAAATAGAATATCCCAGTAACATACGAGTGTAAAAAGTAAAAGACTGAAAAATATTGAAATAAAAAACATGTATTTTTATCCAAGCAAAAAATATGTCCAGCACATTGAACTATTTATAGCGTATAGAACGGACACTGGGAACCAGTTTTTTGTCCCAGTGTTTTGTTGCCGACTGGCAACAACTCATTCAGTCACTCGCTACCGCTCTTATTGTAGCGACCGGGTGCCGAGTTAATGTCGGAAGAAATATTTAAAAATGCCGTCTTGCGTGTTAAAAACTTGCAAAAACCAATCTACTGTGAATAAAAAAGATAGTGGAGTGAGTTAAATATTTGGTTAAAACCAATAAAATCTATTTTTGTTTATTATTTTCTATCGAGCGCGGCATTTTGTATGAAAATCATAGATTATATTAGGTCTTTACCTATGAAATTGCCGTTTTTCACGAAATAAATGAAGCGTAATTTTTTTATATATTTTTTATTTCTATGAATCAAAATAATCACCCATGCAATCAATGCATATTTGCCAACGCATTGGTAGCTTATTGATGCCTTTCTTGAAGAAATCAGCTGGACGGGAGGCAGCAAATTCTTCAAAGGCATTTTGTACTGCCTCTCGGGTATTGAATTTTTTTCCCGCCAAGAAGTTATCCAAATTCTGGAAAAAGTAGAAGTCTGTAGGCGCAAGGTCTGGTGAGTACGGCGGATGACGGAGAACTTCCAACCCCAACTCTTGTAGCTTGGAGACCGTCTGCTGTGCAGTATGAGTTCGCGCGTTGTCGTGCAGGAGCAGTGGAGCCGAACGATTGACCAAAGCTGGTTGGAGACGTGCGAGCTTCTCCATCATTGTGTTCAGTTCTTCACAGTACACATCTGCAGTAATGCTTGTCCCGTTTGGCAAGAAGCTGTGATGAATTACACCCGCGTTAGACCACCAAACAGTGACCATCACTTTTCTAGGGGTAAGTTTTCGTTTAGGGCATTGTTTTGGTGCTGAACCAGGGTCCAACCAACTTGCTGAGCGCTTACGATTGTCAAACAGGATCCATTTCTCGTCACAAGTAACAATGTGGTTCAGAATTCCTTCATTTGTATGCCTGCTGAGCAGTGCAAGGCACGTCTCCACGCGTACTTCGCGCTGGCGGTCATTGAGTTCGTGGGGTACCCATTTGTCAAGCTTTTTTACCTTGCCAATTTGACGCAAATGGACCAATATTGTTTTGATGCTAACGTCGAAAGGTGCTGCTAATTCAGCCGTGGATTGAGTTTCATCAGCTTCCACAATTGCCTTTAATTCGTCATTGTCGACCAAAGTTTTCGAACGACCACGGGGTTCATTTTTCAGGTCAAAATTTCCAGAACGGAAGCGGGTAAACCAATAACGGGTGGTGCGTTCGTTTGTAGTGTTCGCTCCGTAAACGTCGTTGATGTTGCGTGCCGCTTTACTGCCACGACGGTACTCATACTCCATAATTACTCGAATTTTTAACTTATCCATGATGACGAAAAATGTTCGAATGCGTTGAAAACAAAACACTAACTATTAAACAAATGACGATTTTAGAAAAAGAATTCCATGTTTGTCAAATAAAATTAATTTGAAATTAGAAGTATCAGTCAAAAAAAAATATTTTCATTTGAAATGGCCAGTGCGGCAAAACGGCAGTTTCATAGGTAAAGACCTATTATTTCGTCGCTTCATTATTCAATATGATATTTTTAGTCCCTCCATTTGCTAGGTAGCTGCGCACATTTTTAAAAGACTAAACGATTTTTAAAAACTAAACCATTTCCTCCCTACCTCTCACCCAGGCTGTAGCCTATTCGTCCTCTCAATGCGAGTGCTCTATAGTATGGTAGTCTCTCATTCCTTCTTTGTGCGTGGTAGCTATCGCACCTGTTGTTCAATTGTTTAAGTAGGTATACTTAAAATATCGTTACGTAATGCCCCAAGCTCGAATCTTTATCAGAAGAAGAAGGTTAGCATTTAAATGCATGTATACATATACATTAGTTGTTGTAGTTTTGATACGCTTTGGTTATCCTAACGAAAAAAAATCGTTCAATATACATTAGTTGTTGTAGTTTTGATACGCTTTGGGATTGACTGCGAGTCTTCAACGATGACTTAAGCAATATAAACGTTCATTCTATTTAGATTAACATTAATTTGCATCCTAAGATCGAAATATTCGAGTGAGTTTTCGATAAAAAATATTTTTCATCTACCCTCGCTAACCTAAAACGTTACTTTAGGTAGCTTCACTAAACGCAGAAATTTTGGCCGCTATCCCAAATATTGTCCGAAACCGAGACAAGATGCTCACGGCTTATCAGCGGCAGCCTGGTTGCGGCATCAGAGCCATAAAAAGAGGCATTGATATGCTCCTTAAAAGCGACGATAAGACCGGCGCTATAAAACACCCTAAACAACGGATGTCGACTACTCTGTAATTCGCACTACGCGTCTACACAGAATTGCGTTAAATTTGTTACACCGAGTCTAGATAAATCCTTACTACACATGATCACTGACGGTGAATGTTTATTTGGATCGATGCTGCCAGAAGAAAACAAAACTGCCAAAGCGATCGACAAACAGGGGCTTCAAATAAAGAATCCCTTTAAACCTCAAAGGATGACAGCGGAGCCCGACGCCCTGATTTGACGCCCAGCCAGAGGCCACTACGTGCGGGGCTGCAGGACAAGCCTCGTGCCCAAGCGCCAACGTCCCATCACTAGCTAAGGTACGCCTTCACGCGGGTAGCCTTACTTATTTTTATAACTGTTGTTTAAAAATAACTAAAAATGAGGTAGTGTTAGATTGGATTTTCTTAATGCAATCTAACGCTTTCCACTACCATTTAAAATGTCAGTTACCCAAACTAATATACCTGCCAATATTTTTTCACCAGTAGAAGACAATGAAATAGTTATTGCTATCCAAAAATTAATAAAACTCGGGGCCATATCAGAGTGTCAAACCCAAAAAATCCAATTGTACTGTCAATGTTTCTAGAATTTTTCTCGCACATAAATCGCCAAAATTGATTCTATTAATTAATTCTATAGAATAAATCTTAATTCTAGACAAACTTTTATAATCACAGATGCACAAATACCACATTTAGGCCTACAATTCAAGTAGTATAATATGGGTTATCTTATATTCTTACAAAATAAACAAAAATTAAATCGATAGCATTAGCCATTACTGAAACATGGGAAAATTTGTGCTGCAGTTCTCATTCGCACAGTGAAATCACTGTAGTTTTACAGATTTTTTGTTTTACAAAATATACAATATCTAAACAAGAAAAGATTGTGATTTGTGTGAGTGCCTTGGTTTTGTTCTGACGATTTTGACCGTTTTTGACATTCCTCTGTCCAAACAAAAGATTCATTTTTTCTTGTTAATTTATTTAAGGGTGATGTGATTTCAGCAAAATTTCGTATAAATTTCCTATAATAATTACAAAAAGCTACAAAACGTTTTAAATCTTCTACATTTTTAGGTTGTGGATATTTGTGTAATACTTAAATTTTTGCAGGATCTGGTAATACACCTTCTGAACTAACAATATGACCTAAATAGAGTATTTCTTTTTGCAAAAAGTTACACTTTTCAGGATACAATTTTAAATTCACCTTTTTCAATCTTTCCAAAACGTTAATTAAGTTTTTATTATGTACCTCAAGGGATCTTCCAAACACTATAAGATCATCTAAATAAATAAAACACTGTTAATAATTCAATCCAGACATAGCAACTGACATAACACGACTAAATGCACTTGGACTAGTTTTAAGTCCCATTGGCAGTCGTTTCATCTGATATTGACCTGTATTTGTAGTAAAAGCTGTATATTTCCTACTGTTTTCATCTAAATCCAGTTGAAAATAGCCTTGATTGAGGTCTAAATGTGAGAAATAGATAACACCAGCGAGTGAGTCTAATATTTCAGAAATATTTGGCAAAGGAAATTTATCATCAACTATACAATCATTCAATTTTCTATAATCTACAACTAATCTCCATTTATTTTCTGGGTTTATACTTTTCTTAGGCACTAATAAAACAGGACTTGACCATTCGCTCTTTGCTTCCTCTACAATGTCACATTGAATTATTTTTTTAATTTGATTGTCTACTTCCTTCTTTAACGATTGTGGCAGTCTGTACTGCTTCACGTTAACAGGACTAGTATTAGGCTTTAATGTTATAGACTGTTGGTAAATATTTATTGTAGTTAATTTATCTCCTGGCAAAAAGAAAACATCGACATATTTAGAACATATTTCCTTAATAGAGCCAGCTTCCTCCGAATTCAAATGATTTAAATTCAGTATATTTAACAACCTATTAAGTCTCTGTACATTTTTCGTACATGGTTCAAACTTACAAATATCGTAATTCTGAATCGAATGTAATTCAGGATGAAAATAAGGTAATATGACGTCATGGTCACTAGTATTTAAAATGTTTACTGGTACCCTATTATTTCTAATTTTTACTATAGATCCGGCAAGAAAAATATCCTCCTTTAATTGTTGAGGCAAGATAAAACTATCTTCATGTGATTCTAAATTAATATATAAATAATGAACCGATTCACTTCGAGCAGGAATAAATAAAATTTCCTTTGAATAATCAATAAAATCACTAAGTGGAATAGAATATTCCATTCCATTTTTGTAAAATGAAATAATATTTAAACTTAAGTCGATATTCGAACCGTATTGACACAGAAAATCTAAACCTAAAATTCCATCAGCCTTTAAAGGAACATGATCGAAAACATAAAAGTGATGACTAAATTCTGTTCTAGATCGGTTGCTGTGGATTAAATTTAAGATTACATAATCCGATGACTGTATCGGACCACCTACGCCGTTGAATGTAGTCTCATCTCTAAATATGGTAATGTTTTTTGGCAAAGCTTCCCGTTTAATTACACTAAGGGATGCCCCTGTATCAATCAACCAAAAATATTTCTTATTATCTACGTAAAACGATATGAACTTGCTATTACCACTTAAAGATAAAATACTATTCTTAAGATCGAAAAAACTGATTATCTTCCAATTTTGAAGTCGTAGCTGCGCTATCAAAATTATTAGTATTTTGTTCCGAGTAAAATACACGATGTTGAGAATTATTACCTCTACTACTTGTATTTCGATAATTTGATCGAGAAAAATTTTTCGATTGGGAACGACCCGTACTACAATATGCGTAATTACGAGTTTGTGGAAAACGAGTATAATTATTTTTTCCATGTTGTAAACCACTTGACATCTGGGGTCGTGGATGATAACTTGACGGTTGAGAGCTTGACCGCCGTAATGCCCACTAGAATAATTAAAAGGCTTACCTCTACCCCGACGTGAAAAATGTAAGACACCTTCACCTTTGGACGTGGATGCTCCATAAAGCTCCTTCTTCCTTCGCAGCTTGGATAGCATCATTTAGTTGCTCATAATTTCTCGCTGAAAGAATCGTGCTCAGCCGTGAATCACGCAGACCATCTGAAAAACGTTTTACAGCAATTTTTTCATTTAAAGGTTTTAAGATAGAATATTTTTCCTTATCGTCATCTGCTTGGGCTATGGTTAATTCCGAAAATAGTCGTTCTATCTCTGTTCCGAACTGATCAATAGTACGATACCCTTGCGTAGCGTTTCGTAAACGCTGTTGTATTGGGGTAAAAGACTCTTTAGTAATTAATGTTCTTTTTATATCTTTTACCAACTCGCTTACTGACGAATACTCTGGCCCTAACCGTAATTTTGCATTTTCGGAAAGCATTTCGGAATACATCTCTATAGCATCAATTATAGTTTTAACAGTTTTTTCATTACCGTCCATAACTGGAACTAAATTACAAGCAGTTTTCAAATCGAACTCCATTGTCGTTGAAAAATATTCACTAGTTTCACTATAATCACTTAAACTACTACTACTAGAATGTATTTTAGTACGAGTATATAATTGAATAATATTCCTATAAGTAATTTTAATATTATCCCAGCTAGAATTAACTATCTGCAATAAACTAGACTCTATGTTTTTCTGATTAATAAAATACTGAATTATAATCTCACTCTTTTTATAAATATTTTCCGCTTCGGATAATTTATTTTCAGCTATTTTACCCGAAAATCTAGCTTTTCCCTTTCTTACTTAGCATTTCTTAATTTTTGTAAGTTCATATAAATATTCTAATAATTCTTTTTCCATACCCTAAAACATAAAATAATTAAATTCAACTTACCATTTTATGAGTTACCAATAGTAGGGGTCACGTTTGTTACATGGAATTCGCCGCGTTACCATAATATGATAATCTACATGGAGTTAAAATCAAATTAGAGTAACACAAGTAAAATAATAGAGTGTTAAATTATTCACTTAATGTCCCTAAATATATAATTATGTAGTTCTTTTCTCATTTTAGTTCAAAGTAATATACGTAGGTAATACTTATATTTAATATATTTTTATTTTTTTTATTTATATATTATATTTACGCATTTTTGCAACATCACACTTTCACTAATCACTATCACTCCACTAAACTTTTTCCATTCTGGCTGCTGCTGCCGACGCTGGAGACAACCTGGGCAGGTAACCTTGTGCAGATCGACGGTGAAATGATCGTCGCAGATCATTTAGGGTTATTTCTCGACGAATCAATTTCTTATGTCCTTTTTTATAATATTTGTAAAAAAATTAGAATGGCAAATAATGCCAGCAGAGTCACTATAATTATAAGAATTATATTGGTCGAATAAAGATGGAGCTCTAAGTTTTCTGATGTGGCTGAGTTACTAACACCAGAGGCAGTTTGGGCGATGATGACCTCTTCCTGTTTTGATTGAGATTTTCCCATATTTTCACCACTTAAATACACGAGTATGTTCAAGAAGTCATCGCAAGAAAAAAATCATTTTAATAAATTATGTGTAATGAGTTACTTGTTATTTTATCCCGTTTGCTGCGTTTGGCAGGGTCGCCATATAAGGACATAGACGGTTCTGACGATGCGATTCTTTAAGTTATTTTATATAACGTGACTTTCACTTTGTGCCTAGGGATTCATCACAGCAATGGTGCCCTTTCTTAAAAAAAAAATTGCTCCCGATATACTTTTTTTTTAAATCCTACTTCAATCTCATTTTAGGGACCACCATCCCCAACACAAGAACCTTACCCTGGGTGTCGCGAGGCTCTGCGGCAGTCTTTCACCAGAAGGGGTTTCTGTACTAACTCTACGAAGCTAATCATAAAAGCATCGTTTTCCGACAGCACTATAAAGCAGTATAATTCTTCTCTAAGATTATGGTGGCAATTTTCTATAGTCAACAAAGTTGATATTTTCGAACCCTCGGTTATTTCTGTCCGTTCATTTCTTACAAATCAATTCAATGATGGTTGCTCTTATGGTACCTTACATTCCCATCGTTCTGCATTGTCAGCTATCACTGGAATTATAGGATTCCAAAACTCCGTCAAACGCTTGCTTAAGGGCACGTTCAAATTAAGACCCTGTCGAACCAAATACATAAGTACTTGGGACCCACAGATAGTACTAGAGTCTGTCAAGCGAGTCTAGTCCACAACCATTTTGCTGATTTCTTATAATGGCAACACTATTATCTGTCAAACAAATTGTCACAAATTCTGTTGTTAACCTCGAAATATTCCTGTTTTTGTTGAATTTTTAATTTTATAATGCCGAAACCTATTAGAAGTAGTATCAGGAGCCTATTATTTACAATACTTAATAAATATAATCATGTAAAGAATGAAATCGACAACGAGTTATTGGAAAAACGACGACTTTTGGATGAAATCGTTTCAACATCAGGTAGGTTGGGTACAACATGTTTATACTTTTAGCACAATTGTATAATTTTATGTATTTTAAAAGTGATGTGATCAGCATTTCGGTTTTGGTTTAGATTCAGACGTATTCACTTCCACCATATCACTGTGACCTGAACGCAATTGAACTGATATGGAGTTTGGCTAAAAGAAAAATAGCCAGCAAAAATTTAGGAATTCCTGGTAAAGAAATGGAGAATCTTATAAAGGAATGTTTTAATAGTGTCACAGCCAGTGATTGGAAAAAATGCACAGATCACACTATTAGTGTCGAAAATAAGTACAAAGTAAGAGACAGGATATCAGAAACAGAGTTGGAACCCTTCATAATTTCTGTACGTAATGATGATACTGACAGTGATTTTTCATATGAAGGCATTGAATTTCTTGATTCTGATCTAAGTTCTGATAGTGACAAATAAATTCCTACATTAAAATGCTTTTTCTTTTATTTATCCTTAACAATTTTTTTTATTAGAATTTCAAGTATCAAGAGTTTTCAGCGTGTTACATCAGTGTTGACACCTGAAAGATTTTTGAATTTACCGCCTTTTTCATGGGACTAGACTCGCTTGACAGACTCTAAATCATATTTTTAGTTGGTTTCCTCACAATGATTTAACGTTAGACAAAGTAACAAAGAAACTGATCATTTTACTAGCATAATGTACCACCCATCCAGTTCAAATTTTCTCCCTTATGAACATCGATAACATGGCATTTTTAGATAATGGCATAAAAATAAACATTACTGACATCATTAAAACATCAGTAGGGATCAGTCGTTTTGTTTCTACCCTATTTGAGGGATAACGAACGTATATGCCCAGGCACACTGTTATCGGAGTATATTTTTAAAATACTAGATATCAGATCAGATAATAATAATCTTTTGTTGCCATACAAAAAGCCATACAGAGCCGCCACAACGCAATCGATAGATTGCGCTTACGATGACATATTGCTGTGATTTTTGGACTAGTTGATTAAGTTAAAAATATTGATGAACATTTACGTGTCATTATTATCATGGTCGGTTGGCGATAGTAGTTATTACCTATGTAAATGTAGGTAATTTGAAATCATAACCTCAAAATTAGTACTTAATGAAAATGCATTTTTATTGTTTCTAGACATAATATAAATATTTTTTAAATGGATCCAGATTTTATGTCCTATAGTTTAAGATATTTTTGACTTCTAAACGTTCCACTTTAACTCCAACTAAAACCATGTATGGCGATTTGCCAATGTTCTTTAGTTCGTTAAATTAATAATGAATATTTCTTTAGTTGAGTTAATTTGAAGAATCAATATACTTATTTTTCATTTAAAGTTTTTTCACAAAATTCTTGCTAAAGTGTGTTACTTTATTTTTTACATTTATTAAAACGTTATTATGAGCATAAGCATCATTGAAAATACTTAAAAAAAATGATTATCAATGATTTTCGCTTTTTTTTTTATACTAACCTTAACCCTTAATAAGGCAGATGGATATTATTTCCCACCAGAAAACGAAAAACAAATTAATTTTTATTTAAAAATCAGGTAATTGAATGAATGAAACAATTCACCACAGGTTTTAGAATTTGGTTTCTATTATGTGGTTATAGGTCTATTCTGGGGCTGTTTTTTTTTTATGTTGTTTACATGGCACATAACCTGACAAAGTTCGAATTCATAAGTGGGAAATTATTTACCTTTACCCAATTACTTACATGTTTTTTTTATAGCTTACTACTTACTAACGAACGCTTTAAATCTTTTCACGAGGCCCCACATTAGTGTAAAGAATAATAAATATTTAATTTTAATAGCACTTTTTAGAATACAGATTTGTTTTTTTTTTCTGAGGAGAAGAATTAGTTTTTTTTATAATTTAGTTCGTTGTATGTTCCATTATTTTATAAGCATAATAAAAGGTTTTCATTATAATAAGTTGTTTTGGTTTTCTAATTAAGAGAAATTAAAAAAATAAACAGGCAAAACCATCGAGTAGTACTTGTATATCGATTACGACAAAATTAGGTGAATTGTACCAAACCTAATCAGGCAAAGTGGATTATATTCCCACTTCATATTGCTCTACGAAAAAAACTTAATCAGGCAAAGGGATATTATTTCCCACCCAAAATAATGGTACTCCCCCAAGGGTACCCCCTTTTCCATATTTTTTTGAATTCTGCTCTAGTCACATACCCTAAAACCACTTCAACTTCTTCATTAACTGCCCTTTTAGCTCGCATCTTATCAAGGGTTAAAACCGAGCAATTCGGTTTTCTGAAAACGTTGAGTTTTTGCAAGCCCTAATTAAGACTTTTCGCCAATTGAACTGCGTTTTGTCGTGGATTTCGTTCAGTTCTAGCCTCTACCTTTCGAACCATTTCTGATGATATTGCTGTTGTAGGATGTCCACCTCCATTGCGTTTTTTGATGCTACCCGTATTATTGTAACGCTTATAGCAGGTTGTCTTTACAAAAAAAACTAGGAATTATGTCTATGGTTTTAACTTTTTTATCATGACAGCTACTTTTCGACCGAACAATTGTCATATGTCACTTCAATGTGAATGATAACACTATGTTCAGTCAATGATGTACGGATTTAGGTTGTTTCAATGTTTTAATAATGTTAAAACTACTTTAATTATATTAATACTTGAAATTGGCAGAAATAGTTATTGTGTAGTAACTACAGCTGATTGCCATTAAACGCAAACTTTAATTTAATTTTCAATCAATCAGCACGATCTGCCATTACGGTTTCAATGTTTGTTGAGTGAAGAGTTTGCATTGATCAATTTCCGCAACATAACCTCTTACCCATATGCCATAAACCAAATATATGGTGCGTTCCGATTGCCGCTCACAGCGCTAAATGAGCTCAAAACCGTTCCGATTCGTTTTAGCGCGCTAAAAGTGATATTAGTGCTATTTCAATCGGATCGGTAAATATTGCGCTAACATTCTGATTGTTCGTCGCTTAAGTCTAAAGTAATAAATGCATTAAGGTCTTGACCCTCAATGAAACACGAGCCATTTTTAACATTATTTAAAAAAAAATATTTAGCAAACTTTTAAAATCTTTAATCGACTAATAAAAACATCAACTAATGCTGCGTTCCATTTGCCGATTATAGCGCTCATATACCCGTTCCGATTGCCTGTGAGCGCGCTCACAGCGATATCGATACGTCATCAATGGAGTGATAAACGCCGCCATCTTCCCGCTCACAGTGCCCAAGCCACGGAGCATGGTCGCTGTGAGCGGCCTGTCAAAACTGAAACATGAAAGATTTTAAAAGCGCTTATTAATTTTCTTTTGTAATAATGTAAAAAAATGGCTCCTGCTTCATTCAGGGTCAAAGATCTTTATGAAATTGTAACTTTAGACACCACCTTGAGACAGAGAGGCCGCACTTATTCTTTCTGACAGAGACGCAGATCTGTGATCGTTCGGATTTGGATACCTGCATTACCCAGGCTATATCCTGGAAACCAAATTTCTCCCCAATGCGGGCGTGTGCGTGTATGTCAGAGACGAGATCTGTTGTCGGCGTCTCCGATACTTGGAAGTTCCGGATTTTTCTGTTTTATGGGTCTATGTAGATACTGGCCTGGACCGAATTGTATACGCCAGTATTTACCGATCACACACGGGAGCTCAGGAGACAACTCGACTTATTGAATATCTTAGTGATACTGCAGATAAGGTCCAACGAAGCTATCCCTCTGCGCAGTTGGTGTTCCTTGGGGACTTTAATGCCCACCATGGAGAGTGGCTGTACCCGTTCAAGGACACTGACCACGCTGGCAGAGAAACCTATCGGTTCGCAGTAACCCATGGTCTCTCCCAGCTCGTTCACGAACCTACGCGCATTCCTGACGTTGTTGACCATACTGCGTATTGCTTGGACCTTCTGCTGACAACCGATCCAGACAGACACTTGGTGTCCGTATCTCCGCCATTAGGAACATCCGACCACTGTCTGGTGAAATCTGTGTCACAATACTCGCCAACCGATACCAGCCCAAAAGGCAATAGGCGAGTATGGCGGTTCATGCCAGCAGATTGGGATGAGATGCGTCACTTTTTCGCCTCTTATCCTTGGCGGCAAGCTTGCTTTACTTCTGATGATCCATCATGCTGTGCTGATGCTGTCTCCAGTGTGATATGTCAAGGTATGGAGTACTTTATACCGTTCTCTGATGTATCCCTGGAGTCCAAAGCCCACTCATGGTTTAATACTGATTGCCTACTAGCTGAAAAGCAAAAGCATGTAGTATACGAAGCCTGGGCTAGCGCTCGCAGAAGCAAAGCTATGGATCTCCCAGCTAAGAAGCAGGCATACAATGCTGCTGCCAAGTCCTGCAAAAAGGTGATCAGAAGCGCTCCTTTCGACTACATTGGCCGTATCGGGGACAAGTTAACATCCTATCCCACGGGGAGTAAAGCGTTTCTGGTCCCTTGCCAAGTCGGTTGAGATGAACTTCTGTCGCCCATTACTGCCACCACTGCAAAGGCCTGACGGGTCTTTGGCCCACAGCGCAAAAGAGAAGGCAGACTTGTTCGCAAATCTCTTCGCGGAATGTTCACGTCTCTATATCGACTCTCTCTAAGGACTGGAAAAGTCCCAAAATCATGGAAGTTTGCAAACGTACAGCCCGTACCAAAAAAGGGCAGTCGAGCCGACCCAGTCAACTATAGACCTATTGCAATCACTTCCATAATTTTCAAAATTATGGAACGTGTATTGAACCATCGTCTCTGACGTAGTCTGACGTCTCCTCAGTGACAACCAATATGGTTTCCGCGGAGGACGCTCAACAGGAGACCTTCTAGTGTACGTCACGCATCTATGGAGCATGGCCTTGGAAGGGCACGGAGAGGCCATAGCCGTATCCTTAGATATCTCCAAGGCCTTTGACCGGGTATGGCACGAAGCCCTCTTGAGCAAGCTTCCTGCGTATGGCATACCATCTGGACTCTGCGACTGGATTTCTGATTTCCTGAGGGAACGGTCAATTCCAGTTGTCGTCGATGGCTTCTCATCGGACCTATTGGCGATCAAATCCGGCGTACCTCAGGGATATGTTCTCTCTGCAACATTATTCCTGCTGCACATTAATGACCTTTTTTTATCGGAAGGCATTATTGGTTACGCCGATGACAGCACAGTTGTAGAGAGATATGTGTCCAATGCGCGAGCGAGTCCAAACCAGATCCAATTTCAGAGAGAGTCGATGATCGAACGGGTTGATTTGACATTGTTCGATCTTTCTGAATAGAGGGTAGTTCATATCTTCCACAAACTATATAACGAGCCGCGCCGCTCGTCAGTTAGTTAGTCAGTATCTCAGTAAGACAGTAACTCAGTGGCGGTCAAGTTGCGGCGGACAGTACCAAGTTCGAATACCGACTTGTATACATTTGTCTGTGTGCCATTTTTACCATCAAGCGCGCGTGCAGGAACTGTGGAAATTAACTATATTTGAATTTATATCTGTGTTTTACTGAAGTGCAGTGCCGTCTTAATTTCATGTCCACAAATAGACATAATTAACTGGCGTTTAAGCAGTGTTCAAGGTGAGTGGTTGATTTTGTTCTACCCAATTGTAGGGAAGGTCGACTACCTCTCCATCTCAGCACTTCACATACAACACATTTCAAAAACATACAGTCCACTAATTATTAAAACTTCAGCGGCCATAAATAAGGTAAGCAAACCGCACATAATTTTGGTCAATCCGAAGCCGGATCCATTTACAATTTTACAATTAGGTTCTCCCAATTAAGATACCTAAATTCATTAATACTTTCGAATATATCCACTATTCATTCCTAATATTTCAATACATAAAAATCTAAAGCCACGTTTGCTACGCGTCATATAACCTATAATTTCTTTGTTCGTCGTATGTCAATCCAAGATGGCGAAGTCAAAAGAAACTATCGAAATGCGATTAGAAAAGGAGTTTGTCTTACTTACTAAACGAAAAGAAAGATGTTTCGAAGAAATACAGTTTATTTATCATAAATCTAAGGAAATCCAGAATTCGCATCCCGATTCACAGTCATTATTTTTATTACGCGCTTCCGAAATAGACACAATTCATGATGAGTTTAAATCTATTGTCTATAAAATATTCGATTTAGAAAGAGAAATTAACCCTAATTGTTCGTTTCATAGTGAAGAGCTAAACAGATTTGATGATTTATATTTTCTTATAAAATTACGCATATCCAAATTGCAACCTAGTGTTCAGGACGCGAAGGGCGAAATACCTACCTGTTCTGTGGAATCTAGACCTCGTCTACCTAAGATCGAATTGTTTGTATTTGATGGCCAAATTGAGAATTTTATGAGACATTCTGTTCATTAATACACAACCAAAGTAGCATACCTAAGATTGATAAATTCCATTATTTACTGTCTTGCACAAAGGGTGCTGCGTTGAATATAGTCAAGAGTTTACCCATTACTGCTAACAATTATGATTTAGTTTGTCAAAGTTTACTGTCTAACTATCAAGATAACCGAATGTTAGCCGGTAGGTACTTAGACAGAAATGTTAACATTTTCCCCATTGAATAAGGAATCTTCTAGTAGTCTAAATAATTTTATAGAAACATTTGAACATTCGTATAAGGCTATTCAAGCTTTAAATATAAGTAACCTAAGTAGCTACATTCTTTGTCATCTTGCATTGCGAGCTCTTGATCCTCAAAGTCGAAAGTTATTTGAACAAAACTCTGATCAAAAGACTAAACCCACTTTCGAAGAGTTGATTAACTTTGTTCAAAATCATATTAAAGTACTGGATCACGCTGCTTTATCATATAGCACAGAAATCACTAGTTTTAGTCAAAGTAAAAAACAGAATGTGTCGAGTAATAAACAAATAAATTTAAACTTAAAAGATAAAACTAAACACTTTAATTATTCTTCTACAAAAAACCAAGTCGTTTGTCTACTATGCGGTAAAGATCATTTAATATTTCGCTGTGAACAATTTCGTAACTTAACAGTAAAAAATAGGATCAGCCGTGCTGACACCTTGAAATTATGCCATAATTGTCTTAAACCTAACCATACGGTAAACCATTGCCGTAGTAATTAAAGATGTATGATTTGTCAAAAGCCGCATCATTCGCTATTGCATTTAGGCGAATCTGAGAAACCGGTTCCCGCGTCGTCGTCGCCTCACAACAGTTGCCATGCGTCCTTACCTGCGCGACATGACTACAACTATGCAGTTATATTGGGGACAGCGATTGTTTACGTTTTAGATGCGTGTGGTGATTATCAAACTTGCCGAGTACTTATAGATTCTGGTGCGCAATCTAATTTCATTTCTATTAGTTGTTTACAACGATTGGGCCTGAAGCATAAAAAAATGTCCATATTCTATTTATGGTTTAGGTGGCGAACACGTTAAAAATTATGGTATGACATCGTTTAGTTTAAGGTCGATTAATGATAACAAATTTAATTTTACAATCGAGGCTGTTATTTTACCAAAAATTACTTCCGATTTACCGACGGTTCAAATACCGGAAAAGGTTGTAAATAAATTTAATAATTTCGTTTTAGCCGATCCTACCTTTTATAAAAAATCTCCAATAGATATTATTTTAGCGGGAGACATTTTCCCACACATTTACTCCGGTGAGACTATTACTTTCTCTCCGAGCATACCTAGCGCGATCAAAATTATACGTTATAGCTACGTTATAGCCGGAAGACTAGAAGTAAGCGATTCTAGCAATTCGAACGTCGCGCTATCGTCTACCGCGTCATTGGTGTCCTACACCATAGAAGACAACCTCATCAATGACACCCTTCAACGATTTTGGGATGTGGAAGAAGCACCGTGTGTACTTTCACTAAGTCCAGAAGATGAGATTACTGAAAACATTTATAATAAACATCACTATCGCGAGCCTAGTGGTAGATACGTTTCACCTATTTTATTGAATCCTAACCGCGAGCCGCTCGGCGATTCCTATGATTCCGCGTGTCGTAGGTTTGCGAGCGTCGAGCGTCAACTCGCGCGCGCACCCGACCTGCGCGCCGCTTACCTCGCCTTCATGAAGGAGTACGAGTCTTTAGGGCACATGGAGCCGTACACGGGTTCGGAACCCTCCGCGTATGTCATACCGCATCATTGTGTGCTGCGACCCAGCAGCACCACCACGCCCTTGCGGGTTGTGTTCGATGGTTCTGCTAAAACGAGCAATGGAGTTTCATGAATGATACACTACTAACAGGTAGAAAACTACATAACGATATTTTGAAAGTTATATTAGGTCTTTACCTATGAAATTGCCGTTTTTCACGAAATAAATGAAGCGTAATTTTTTTATATATTTTTTTATTTCTAATAATCAAAATAATCACTCATGCAATCAATGCATCTTTGCCAACGCATTGGTAGCTTATTGATGCCTTTCTTGAAGACATCAGCTGGACGGGAGGCAACAAATTCTTCAAAGGCATTTTGTACTGCCTCTCGGGTATTGAATTTTTTTCCCGCCAAGAAGTTATCCAAATTCTGGAAAAAGTAGAAGTCTGTAGGCGCAAGGTCTGGTGAGTACGGCGGATGACGGAGAACTTCCAACCCCAACTCTTGTAGCTTGGAGACCGTCTGCTGTGCAGTATGAGGTCGCGCGTTGTCGTCCAGGAGCAGTGGAGCCGAACGATTGACCAAAGCTGGTTGGAGACGTGCGAGCTTCTCCATCATTGTGTTCAGTTCTTCACAATACACATCTGCAGTAATGCTTGTCCCGTTTGGCAAGAAGCTGTGATGAATTACACCTGCGTTAGACCACCAAACAGTGACCATCACTTTTCTAGGGGTAATTTTTCGTTTAGGGCATTGTTTGGGTGCTGAACCAGGGTCCAACCAACTTGCTGAGCGCTTACGATTGTCAAACAGGATCCATTTCTCGTCACAAGTAACAATGCGGTTCAGAATTCCTTCATTTGTATGCCTGCTGAGCAGTGCAAGGCACGTCTCCACGCGTACTTCGCGCTGGCGGTCATTGAGTTCGTGGGGTACCCATTTGTCAAGCTTTTTTACCTTGCCAATTTGACGCAAATGGACCAATATTGTTTTGATGCTAACGTCGAAAGCTGCTGCTAATTCAGCCGTGGATTGAGTTTCATCAGCTTCCACAATTGCCTTTAATTCGTCATTGTTGACCAAAGTTTTCGGACGACCACGGGGTTAATTTTTCAGGTCAAAATTTCCAGAACGGAAGCGGGTAAACCAATAACGGGTGGTGCGTTCGTTTGTAGTGTTCGCTCCGTAAACGTCGTTGATGTTGCGGGCCGCTTGTGCTGCTTTGCTGCCACGACGGTACTCATACTCCATAATTACTCGAATTTTTAACTTATCCATGATGACGAAAAATGTTCGAATGCGTTGGAAACAAAACACTAACTATTAAACAAATGACGATTTTAGAAAAAGAATTCCATGTTTGTCAAATAAAATTAATTTGAAATTAGAATTATCAGTCAAAAAAAAATATATTTTCATTTGAAATGGCCAGTACGGCAAAACGGCAGTTTCATAGGTAAAGACCTTTTATTTAATTTTCGTTTATTTGAAGTTTGTTTAAGTGCCGATATTTCTAAGATGTACCTACAGATGCGTGTTAATAAGACCGAGTGAACGAAAATATCAACGTATCTTATGGCGTGAAGACCCATCCGAGCCGCTGCGCGTATACGAATTGAAAACTAACACGTACGGCTTGCGCAGCGCGCCCTACGTCGCGGTGCGCACGCTGCAGCAACTAGCGCACGACGAGTGCGCCCGATGGCCGCGCGCCGCGCACGCCCTGTCGTCCGGATTTTACGTTGATGATTTCTTGTGGTCATGCGCGAGCGTGCAGGAGGCTGCGGCGATGCAGGACGAGCTCACTGCGATGCTGCGCAGGGCTGGCTTCGAGATCCGGAAATGGGCGAGCAACAAGCCTGATCTGCTCAGTCGAATGCAGTCAGATCAGATAACTCAAATCAATTTTCAAGACGATACTTTGTCGTCATCCCTCAAGATTTTAGGATTGACTTGGTTACCATCGAGCGACAGCTTTTCTTTTAATTATAATTTAATTGATCATAACTACACAAAACGTTCCGTATTAAAGCTCCTAGTGAGCATATTTGATCCTGTAGGTTTTATATCGCCTGTTACATTTGTAGCCAAATGCATCATGCAGGACCTCTGGAAGCTCAGCCTCGGTTGTGATGAACAACTTCCACACGAGCTGTACTCTAAGTGGTCTAGGTTTATATCTGAGCTACCAGCGATGTCTCAGTTACGTATAGAGCGTCACATTTTATCGCCTAAATGTAAAGATATTCAACTTATAGGATTCTGCGATGCGTCGTCCCGAGGCTACGCTGCATGCATATACGTGCGCAGTGTAGACCCTGAGGGCAAGGCGAAGGTCAGCTGCTGACAAGCAAATCAAAGGTCGCTCCAATTAAACCCATGTCCATACCTAGGCTTGAACTGATGGCAGCCGTGCTGTTATCAAAATTATTTAATTTCGTAATTCAGAACATAAACAATATTAATTTCAACATCACTGCTATGACGGATTCCACCGTAGTACTTTCTTGGTTACTCACTCCTGCTTATAAACTAAATACGTTTGTGGCTAACCGTGTTAGTCGAGTATGCGAGGTCGTACCTCCATGTCGCTGGCTGCACGTCGGCAGCAGCCACAACGCAGGCGACGTGTGCTCGCGCGGCACACTGCCCGCCGCGCACATCGCCGCTCACGTCACCTGGCTCTGCAGGCCCGAGTGGCTGCTAGGTGAGAATAAGTGGAAATTAACTATATTTGAATTTATATTTGTGTTTTACTGAAGTGCAGTGCCGTCTTAATTTCATGTCCTCAAATAGACATAATTAACTGGCGTTTAAGCAGTGTTCAAGGTGAGTGGTTGATTTTGTTCTACCCAATTGTAGGGAAGGTCGACTACCTCTTCATCTCAGCACTTCACACACAACACATTTCAAAAACATACAGTCTACTAATTATTAAAACTTCAGCGGCCATAAATAAGGTGTGCAAACCGCACAGACATTGTGTAAAGTTTCCGATTGGGGTGAAGCCAACCTTGTCAAGTTCAACCCTTCCAAACCCCAGGCCTGTCTCTTCTCCGGTAAAAAGAGCACATTCAACTTGACGCCCATTTTCCAAGGTGTATCTGTACCGATCACAAACCATCTAGGGCTTCTAGGCATGACCATCACGTCGAAACTTAATTTCGGTCAACAGATTGAAACCATGGCACATTCAGCTTCCAAAAAATTGGGAGTCATCGCAAAGGTCCGGCGGTACTTCAACTCCGAACAGTTATTCAACCTGTACTCAGCCCAGGTTCGATCCTTTATGGAGTACTGCAGCCATCTTTGGCATGATTCCGCTAAATACCATCTTGAAGCGTTGGATTCTGTCGACCGAAGGGCCCGTAGACTCATAAGTAACGACAAACTTACTTATTCGAGACTGCAAAGTCTCGAACATCGTCGAAAAGTTGCTAGTCTATTGGTTTTTTACAGATTGCACTTTGGAGCGTGTGCGAATGCTCTTTTTCAGCTGATCGAACCTTCTCCATTTCTCCACCGGTCAACCAGACGCAGACAGAAGTTTCACCCGTTTGTGGTTAGCGTGCCGAAGAGCCGAACAAAACGGTCTGATAGCTCATTTATGGTTCGTGTTGCCAAAGAGTGGAACGATTTGCCTAAATATAATATAACCCAGGAGCTTTCAAGTGTAGAGTGAATAGGTACCTCTTGGACAGGCGTGTATGATCCTCGTCTTCTTCGTCACTTTCCATCAGGTGAGATGGAAGACAAATGCCTGCTGTTTATTAATAAAAAAAATTTCAAGAAAAAATCAGAATGCTATCGCGATATATACCGTTCCGATTGCAAAAGCACTAATAACAGTTTTAGCGTGCTCAAACGAATCGGAACGGTTTTGAGCACTTTTAGCGCTGATAGCGCTGTGAGCGGCAAACGGAACGCACTAAAAGTAACGTCATGGGTCAGTTCTGACAGGCCGCTCAGAGCGACCACGCTCCGTAGCTTGGGCTCTGTGGGCAGGCATATGGTGGTGTTTATGACGTCATTGATGACGTATCGATATCGCTGTGAGCGCGCTCACGGGCAATCGAAACGGATATGTGAGCGCCATAATCGGCAATCGGAGCGCAGCAATAGTTTTTTAAATTAGAGTTTGCGTTTATGGTGCTTTAGAATGTACAACAAGTGCTGGTATTGAATGAGAAAATAGGCGAAAAAACTTAATTTTCCAAGAACTGAGATAAGATTTCACATTGGTTAACGTGTTTTTGTGCTAATAGTGTTAACTTACAAGGTTTAAGTGTGGTAGAACTTCGTAAATTGTTTGTAAGCCATTAACATTTTGAGAAGAAACGTTTTCTAGGTTGCTCAATAAGAATAACGGTGTTTAATTGGTGTAGCATAATCAACAGAATATTGAAAGGTACTGATGTCTCGCGTCTAGAAAATAAAATTTGCCTCCCATGCAATCCACACACTGCATTACATTAACAAAGTTTAGAAATAAAATAAATCATAAATATACAAGACTTTAATTGAAAAAGGATTAGACGTTTGTCTTCTATCTCACCTGATGGAAAGTGACGATGAAGACGAAGGTGTTACACGTCTATCCACGAGATACCTGTTCACTCCACGCTTGAAAGAACTAGGACTATAGTTTTCTGGAAAAACAGACGCAGGCAGTTCATTCCACACCTTGGCGACCCGCACCAAAAAGGAACTATCGAAGCGTTTGGTTCGACTTCTTGGGATATCTACCATGAAGGGATGGAAGGTCTGTCTGCGTCTAGTAGTCCGATGCAAGAAGGGTGTGGGTTCAACCTGATTAAAAAGAGCATTCGCGCACTCTCCAAAATGTAATCTGTAGAAGACTGTTAAACTGGCAACTTTCCGACGATGGTCGAGGCTTTGCAGTTTTTTGGTGGTGAGGTTAAAGTTGTTAATAATTTTTCGGGCTCTTCGGTCAACTGCGTTCATCGCTTCTAGTTGGTTGGTACTTTGCAGAACCATCCCAAAGGTGGCTACAGTACTCCATACAATATCGAGCTTGAGCTGTATACAATTTAAGTAGCTGTTCAGGGCTGAAGTACCGTCGGACCTTCGAGGTGATTCCCAACTTCTTTGAAGCTGTTTGAGCCATGGACACAATTTGTTGCCCGAAGTTTAGTTGGGATGATATAGTTACGCCCAAAAGCCCTAGGTGTTCGGTTAAGGGTACAGAAACATTTTGGAAAGTGGGCGGTAGGTCGAAATTGCTCTTTTTCGCGGAGAATAAACACGTCTGTGTTTTCGACGGGTTAAATTTGACCAAGTTGGACTCGCCCCAATCGAACACTTTCTTTAAGGCCAAATCCACCCTCAATCTTATCAATCATAGACTCTCTCAAAGCCCGGATTTCTTGAGGACTCTACAACGGTGCTGTCATCAGCGTAACCAATAATGCCTGGGGTTAGCAGGTCATTAATGTGCAGCAAGAATAACGTTGCAGAGAGAACAGATCCCTGAGGTACCCAAATGGCATTTATTGCCATTAGGTCAGAAGAGCAGCCGTCTAAGACTACTCGAATTGACCGTTCCCTCAGATATAATCAGATATCCAGTCGCAGAGCCCTTTAGGTATTCCATATGCTGGAAGCTTACTGAAGAGATCATCATGGCAGACCCTATCAAAAGCATTGGAAATGTCTAAGGATACAGCTATAGCTTCACCGTGACCTTCCAAGGCTTCGCTCCGTAAGTGAGTAGCATACACAAGAAGATCTCCAGTCGAGCGTCCACTGCGAAAACCATATTGGTTATCACTAAGGAGCTCGTTGGCCTCAAGGTATGCTAGGAGACGATTGTTCAATACACGCTCCATGACTTTGCAAAGTATGAAGGTGATTGCAATAGGTTGATAGTTGATGGGATCTGCACGGCTTCCCTTCTTTCTGCACGTTAGCCTGCTTCCAGGATTTAGGGACCTTTCTTGATTCCAAAGAGAGTCGATACAGGCTTGGCTATATATATACTCGGCTGCGCAGTGTTTTAACACAACTGCAGGTATACCATCGGGGCCGCTGGCCTTGTTCACGTCTAAATTCTGCAAGCGTTTAAGAACCTCCTTTTGGCGAATATGAACGGTACCCATTTTGGGTCCGAACTGAGGTAACTGGGGTAGGACTTTACCTTGACTATTTAGACGTGAATAGTCAGCAAAAAGATTAGCAAAGAGGTCTGCTTTCTCTTTTGCAGTGTGGGCCAGTGAACCGTCAGGCTTCCTCAGAGGTGGCCGACTGAAGTTCGACTCAACCGACTTGGCCAAAGACCAGAAAGCTTTGCTTCCTGAAGGATATGACGCTATCTTGTCTCCGATGTGGCCAATGTGGTCAAAGCGAGCTTTTCTGATCACCTTTTTGCAAGACTTGGCGGCAGAATTGTATTTTTTCTTCAGTTCATGCGAATCCACGGCTCTGCTTCTGCGAACGTCAGCCACCTTTGGTTTCGAGGGATAGGTCAGCGTAAGAGATGAAATACTCCATTGCTTGGCCTATCACACTTGATACAGCATCAGCGCAGCACGATGGATCGGTTGATGTAAAACCAGTCTGCCGCCAAGGATAAGACGCGATAAAGTGCCGCATCTCATCCCAATCTGCTGACTTGTATCGCCATACTCACCTAGCGCCTTTTGGGCTGGTGTCAGGTGGCGAGTACTACGACACAGATTTCACCACGCAGTGGTCGGATGTCCCTAAAGGTGCAGTTACGGACACCGAGCACCTGTCAGGATCAGTTGTCAGCAGAAGGTATAAGCAATATGCAGTGTGGCCGGCAACGTCGGGGATGCGCGTGGGCTCGTGCACAAGCTGTGAGAGGCCTTGAGTCACGGAAAACTTAAAAACCTCTCTTCCAGCGTAGTCAGGGTCCTGAAACGGGTATAGCTATTGCCCGTGATGAGCGTTAAAATCCCCCAGGAACACCAACTGCACTGAGGGAAAACGTTGCCGAACCTTATCTGCTGCATCGCTGAGATACTCCATGAGCCTCGTTGTCTCCCGATCTCTGCTATGTGACCGGTATTATTGGCCTTGACCAATTGGTCAAGGCCGGTATCAATGTGAACCCACATAACGGAAAAGTCCAGATCTTCCAAGTAACGGAGACACTGACAACAGATCTCGTCACTGGCATACATGCACACCCCGGCGTTTGGGCGAAAATTGGACTCCAGGATGTACCCTGGGGAACAAAGGTATGCCGAGTCTGACGGATTACAGATCTGCGTCTCCGTTAAGAAGAGTAGGTGAGGCCTCTCTGTCTCAAGATGGTGGTGGACATCGTTGATATTTGAGTGCATTCCTCTGATGTTGCAGAAGTGCACTTTAAGAGAGAGGAAGGGCAACCGCTGTAGAACCTTACTCTTCTTGTGACTTTTCATATTAGTTTTGTGAGTGAATAGGAAAGAGGACAGAAGTTGAGTGAAGCGCTGCAAATGGAACCAAGCAGCTCGCAATAAACAACGCACCGATGGGGAACTGGCTTGGAGACTGCGGGGACGCCCGAACCCCCCCGGGGATTGTCATCGGGTCCTCTCTAACCAGTCGCCAGCTGGCACGATGAAGCCTCCCGGGATTTTTCGCGAGGTGGCGGGGCAGCCTTTCGCATGTGGCTAGCACACGAGTTGGGCTACTACTACCTGCGGTCGGCCAGCGGTGCATCGTTTCTTCGGATCCCGCTACCCTCCAAAACCAGTTACCCGGCGAGTCAATAAATTACGACCTCAAGTCAGTTGTCTGATGCAGCACGATTACTCAGACCTACCCTCCTCGATGGCTACACTAAACATCATGCCGGAACGCGACCATGTCACTTGGCGGCATGGCTTTGTTTAGTGGGTGGTGACAAGCCACGGCCGAAGCCTACCACCAGAAGATACTGCTCGTTTAGCACCACCCAGGGACCACGTACAAGGCATCGAGGGCTAAACCTTGCGGAGGCGAGCAGTTCCAGTCTTCTTTATCTTTTAGATTGTTAAAATATCTTGTAGGATAGAAGAGGGGCTTTTGCGCTGCCACAATGGCATTACGCCAAAATCCAATGCCGTCATTTTAAAATGAAGAAACGAAGGACAATCTAATTTAAAAAATAATAGTTGTCAAATTGAAAAAGTGCGTTCCTAGTGTTGTAGTTAGGAAGTCGTTCGTCTGATGCGTAGCAGCACTAACTAGTTTGTGGTAACGCGTGATGTTCCGATACACAAACATTTTGTTTAGGTGTTAATGTCGTAGCCAGCGTTCGGAACCGTACGATAATTATCGTACATGTGCGATAATTTTATAACTACGTACGATGTACGATGGTACACGACTATCGTACACAGATTGTACGATAATTTCCATTCTGATGAAAAATTTGATGATTAACCACTGAAACGTCCAAGTACAAGTTGTAATGACGCGCTATTTGTCCGCGTTCGCGGCAGGTTGCCGTCGCGTCGAGCGCCTTATGACTTCATCTAAATTCAAGTCTATTTTAAATAAACTACTGCAGCTTTTGCAAATAAGAAAATTACTTTAGAAAAGCTGACACTATACAGAAACAACTTATGTGTAAACTAATAAACGATGCAAAATTTTTAAAGTATAAAAAAATATTGAACTTGACAGTATGGTTTAAATTTGACAAATTTATTTGTTTAAACAAAATTTTAAGGATTATTTTGTAATATATATCAAATTTTTCCTAAGCATCAGTAAACTAGATTAAATAATCTTTTTTGATACCAAAATATCATTTCTTAGTATGTAAAATGTAGCACAGTAAACGAAAACAAACCACCCATTCCCGCATCAGTTTCACATCACCTGCCGTAGATGAAATAGCGAAAAGATGGCCGACCATATTAGGGTTTCGACACACTGGGCGACATTTGCAACGTATTATTGTCACGTTTCATATGATTTTTTTAAGTATTTTAGCCATTTTCCTGATGGATACGATAATTTTGATCCATATACGATAATTTTACGGCCCTAGTACGATACCTGCCTGGCTTTAGGTTGTGAACACTGGTCGTAGCTCATTAACAATGGCTGTTTGCGATTTTCCACCCAAATACAAAGCAATGACACAGTTGCGTATGAATTACATCGGGACAACTTGTTTAACAGCGACGAAAAACAATAAGCATCTTTAAGTTTATAAACAATACAATAAACTTACGACTGTGAAAAAATGGGCGCCATGATTATTTTAAACAGTTTGGTTGTTACAGCAACTAAAAGTTGTTAACCGCACTAATTAGTTTGTGTTGGTAACACTTCGAGTGCCGACCCCTGTATAATCTAGGTATAGTTTCTTTTTTTAAAGGTTTTTCTATTAATTAAAGATAAAGATAATTTAATTTGTTTTATATTATGCAAGTTTGTAATTTTGTTTCTTAATCTACCAAAGAGATAGCAGTCAGACATTACTAACGAATTAGTTAGATTCTTTGACAACCAAAATTGAAGCAAAACATACAATGAGTTATGTTTAAATGTTTAGTTTATAAGTAATAAAAGATTAATTTATTGTCATCCATCTAAATATTTTTACTATTAATCCGTTCCGTTAAAAATGTTGACCCCTTTTTATAAATAAATTAACCATGTTAATTCCCACACAAAAAGTTTGGTTGTTGGTTTTAACACACTGTAAAAACTTTGTCCCGAAAAATCGCCACAAGCTCACAAACAATTTTGCCGATAAATAGGGTTCAAAAAAAGAGGTTAACAAATAAATAAATAAATTAATAATTTAAAAAACTTCTAACTAAAACTACATAATACATGCATTCAATTACTAGCAAAATACGAATTTGCAAAGTGAAATCATGCATATTTTAAAAAATTTTAAAGTCTGAGAATCCTTAACTTGCAAAACATTTAACTTAAATTAAGCCGGTTAATATTGACTCAATATTACCTACTATATTACTATAATTGACTCAATTAAAATATAACTGACTCAGGCTGTCTATCAAAACGATCCAGCGTTAAGCGTAGGCTTATACCTACTCCATAAGACGGGACGGCTAATCGCGTTTATAATAATAATAATAATAAATGCGTTCATTTCAGCTGATGTGACGCAAACCCTTCTGAGGAAATCGATCGGCACCGTGTCCAGCCAGCTTTATTTGCCTTTTCCAAAGCTAATTTTAAATATTATATTTCAAAATAATTCTTGATACATATGCATAAACCTAAATATAAGTATAACTGTATCATAAAACTCATATACTTATTAAACTCGGAGCGGACATATAGTAAGGGGTAAATAATTCGTTTTCTTCTGACACCAACTCCAAGTCCTCAACTCCGCTCCTACCTTGCTCCGCGTCTATGGACGACTATGGGGGGTGCACCCAGAATAGATTACATACATAAATATAAACAACCATGAGCCGAGAACAAACATAGTCAAATTCAAAATAATAGATCTCAAATACATAAATCGAGCACATAATTAATAAAATAAAAAATCTAATTCAGTATTTTGACAGATTACCAAATAATAAATAAATAGTACGCTAGGTGGCACTTGTCGAAGTTGGCCCTATTTTTTTAGTTAACACTTATCGTAAAAGAAATGCAAGAATTAGCCATACAGCACTATCTGTCGTAACTATTAGGTCGTAACTATTAGGTATCGTTTTTACATTTATTTAATGATTTAAGCTCTAAATGGGCACATAAGCGGCATTGTCCTTGTACCTTAGTCTTATTTTTAGCTTCCCTATCTAGTAGTAGTATTTATTCAGATCATCTTGTCTTACCAACGACTATCGGGGTAGCAGGAACATATTTTTTGTCTTAATGCATTGAGTAAAATCCCTCATTATTTGAATTTTATCCCTGTACTAATAAACTTACCTAATATACATGTCAACTCAAGAAACGAGACGGATACTATTTTCAATACAGCTCATGCTCTTTCCTACTTTCATGAAGGTCCAATCTATCTATTGGTAACTTAATTGATTACAGTGCACCTGAGCTCTGGACAAATGAAGTTGGCAATCGTGCAGCCGCAAGCGCAATAGTGCATGCAGTGATGGTGATAATAATAAAGATAATCTGTAAATATGACGATAATCCCTCATATGGTTTAAAAAATATAGGCTTCTTTATCCCACAAATGAATGTGGACACGCCAAATGCAAAATTTGGATTCCGTAAAATAAAGGAGCAAATAAGGAAGAGAGAAAAGGAAGCCTTGCACTAACCTGTCTTCTGCTGGTCGGTCCTGGAACACAGCTCAGATGGTCGGCTTATCCTGGGGTGGTTGGTGGACTTTGACCGTGGCGCCACGTTATCCAGGTTGCTTCGCTTTTCCGCGTTGATTTGGTTTTGTCCAAATATCTAGTTTGCTTAATGTGTATCCGATATTTTGTAAGAATACCGGCGCGGGAGACGAGGTGCTGAAATCAGCACCCGGCGGTACGCTTCGAACGACAGGAACGGTAGTCGCAGCGATCAGAGGAAGAATCTTCGAGAGACTGACTTATTGTCAAACGTTCGACATAGTCGAAATGTAATGCAAGGCGAGGGAAGGGGGGTGGAAGGTGAGGTAGCATACAAAAAATTTGTTTTCTAAATAGCTAACTAGATGGCGTTACCATTCCAGCCGCCCTTAAAGGGTCACCTTTAAAGACTATCATAGCGATTTAAATTATTACTATATGTAAAGTATGTGCGAAGCGAAAAAATACATATATTATACATATAAGAATATAGGTACATACTTATACTACGGATTATACATAAACTATAATATACAAACGGAAGTTTTCAAACGGAAGCTATGTCATTGAGTAGGAAGCGGACAAAGACGCACAACCGGTCGCAGATACGTTCCTCTAGCTGTCCTAACTGTAGCTACGCGAATAACTCCGTCCTTCGCGGGATGAACGCTCTCCACCACCGCTAACGGCCAGGCTAGCGGGGGTGAGTTGTCCGTTATTATGACAACCACTGTCCCGGCAGTGATGGAGCTGTCAGGTGTGTTCCACTTCTGACGAGTCTGGAGACTGTGGAGGTACTCTGTACTCCATCGACGCCAAAAGGATTGAACGAGTTGATCCAATAACGAATGTCTATGCAGGAGAGACACATTGTCTGACTCCACCGCGGGCGCGGGTAAAGAATAGAGTGGGGCGGTGTGAAGAAAATGACTTGGAGTCAGAGCTGCAGGTTCGGCTGGATCAGGGCTCAACACGGTAAGCGGGCGCGAATTTAGTAAACATTCAATCTGAACGAGGACCGTGGTAAGCTCTTCATACGACAATAGCTGCTGGCCGATTACTTTAAATAGGTGATTTTTAATGACCTTTACCATACTCTCCCAACATCCGCCAAAATGTCCGGCGGCGGGACAGTTGAACTTCCAAGTGATGCGATTTTCAAGGAGAATTTCTTCGAAACGAGGTTGATATTCTTTAGTGATAAATCTGTAAAGCTCTTTTAGATAAGAATTAGCCCCCACGAAATTGGTCCCATTGTCAGACCGCATATACTGCACCGGTCCGCGACGCGAGAGAAAGCGTTTTAGGGCGGCCAGAAAGCTAGGCGTGCTAAGGTCTGTAGCTACCTCTATATGAACGGCGCGAGTTGTTAGACACGTGAAAAGACAAATATAAGCCTTTTCACTGCGTGTGCCTCTACGTCGGACTGGCGTGTATGGTATGGGACCGGCGTAGTCGCAACCTGTGTGGGTGAACGCCTTTATTGCGGGACGTGTGCGGCAGTCTGGTAAATCTGACATGAGCGGGTGAGCGGAACGCGGCTTCAATCTAAAACATCTGTTACATTTATGTATTCTATGTCTTACGACACGGCGGGCGGATAAAATCCAGTATCGTTGCCTAAGCAAAGACATCAGCAACTCGGGACCAGCGTGCGAGTGCAACTTGTGGTAGTAATCGATGAGTAAGTCGACGACGTGGTCGTGGCGCGGAAGTATTACTGGGTGTTTCTGCTCGTAGCAGAGTTCGGAGTTCGCGAGGCGGCCTCCGACGCGAATCATTCCGTTATGAAGGTACGGTGATAACTTGTTAAATGAACGACTGCATTGTTTGCCGTCTCGTAAACTAGCCAACTCATCCGCGAAATATTTATGTTGAACTAATTCGATTACCTTAGATTCCGCGTAATCTAATTCGGAAAGCGTAATAGAAATTGAATGGCGGCGCGGTAATAATTTTGCAAATCTAAATACATAAACAAGTATGCGTAATAATTTACTCCACGATGAAATGCGTAGAGCGAGGTCATAAATAGTAGAGGACGCGGATAGGGTAGTAGCGTGTACGATGAATTTATGCTCTGGCATACCGGCCGGCGAGACGTCGTTGTCAATATTTCTTAGAGGCCACTGTGATACGTCTTCAGACAGCCACGTAGGACCGTGTAACCAGAGTGGATGCGTTATTAGTTTCTGCGGTGTGATGCCGCGGGACAAGCAGTCGGCAGGATTTTCAACTCCGGCAACGTGGTAAAAGTTTTGTGCTGAAACGTTCTCGGAGATTTGAACAACGCGATTTGCGACGAACGTTTGCCAGCGATGGGGCGAACTTTTTAGCCAGTAGAGTGCTACTTTTGAATCCGTGAAGGCATAAATCTTTAAATTTAAACGAGGGCCGTAATGGTTTAAAACGGCACGCATCAACTTGGCGAGTAATACACAGGCACAGAGTTCAAGTCGAGCGATCGTATGCGGAGTGGAAGGCGCGACCCGAGACTTAGCACAAACAAGGCGCGCGCTTACACCACTGACGGAACTAACATGAAGGTATACAACACCTCCATACGCCTTCTCACTCGCGTCTGCGAAACCGGCTAGAGAAACGACGCACTCGTTGGTAACTCCTAAATGTCGTGAAATGCGAAAGTTATTGAGAGCCGGAAGTTCGCGACAGAACTGCTGCCACAGCTTCACAATGTAAGCGGGCGGGTTATCGTCCCAATCAACTTGTAGCTGCCACAGCTGCTTAATTATAAGCTTAGCGTACAGAACTGTGGGCGCCACGAAACCCATAATGTCCCATAATCTAGCCACTGTCGATAAAATCGAGCGCTTGGTGCAGACGTCATCGGGCGACGAGATTTTAAAATAAAATTCATCGGAGTCCGTTGACCAATGTAGACCTAATATTTTATGCTGCGCGTTTTTATCAAATTCTACTCCGCCGTCGAGTCTGTGGGTCGCGGGCACGTGCTCAAGGACTGCCCTCGAGTTGCTGTTCCATTTGACCAGATCCCACTGAGCTGACTTAAACATGTCGATCAGCTCTCGACTAGCATCTACAGCCGTCCTAGCGTCGGGCACGGAGTAGGCCAGGTCATCCATATACAATGAACTCGCCGCTATGTCACTCGCGAGTGGGTACTTGTGTCCCTCGTCGATGATTAACTGCTTCACCGTGCGCAATGCGTGATAAGGACTTGATTTTATACCGAAACATACGCGGTTGAATTGATAAAGTGCGAGCGGTTCATCTGGGCTAAAACGATAAAATATTTTTTGGTATCGACGGTCTGCTTCGCGGACAATAATTTGTAAAAACATTTGACGACAATCGGCGGTTATGGCAATAGCGTAAAGTCTGAAATTCAAAAGTATATTAAAAAGATCACCTTGCAGGTTAGGGCCACCATGAAGAATGTCGTTTAATGAAGCGGTAGACGTTGTTTTACAACTGGCGTCTAGAACGGGGCGGAGCGGTTTATCCCCGCTGACGACGGCGTGGTGCGGAATTACGTAACAAGGAAGCGCGGGGTCGTCGCGGGGCGCGGGTGACAAGTAGCCTTTAATTAAATAATCTTTAATAACATTATCGTAAGCTAATCTTAATTTAGGCGAAGCTTCTAATTTGCGTTCCAAACAAACGAAACGTTTGCGAGCGATTTCTGTGGAATCACCAAGCGCGTACACATCACCTCGAAACGGTAAGGCCACTGTATAACGGCCAGTGTCACAGTCCCGTTCGGTGGTGCATTTGTAAATATATTCACATTCAGTGTCGTCTGAACACTGAACGGGCGTATCGGGCACATCCTCGAGATCCCAAAATCGCTTCACTAGCACATCCAAAGAGTCATCCTCGGTCACGCAGCACGACGTGAGACAGGCCGTGCGAGCGGGCGTTGCGGCGGGCACGGAGCCCATTATTACATACCCGAGTATTGTCTCGATGGCGGGAGGCAATGAGGAGCCGGCGGCGGCGCGAACAACATTATTTAAAATTAAATGCGGAAAAATCGAAGCTCCAAACAATACATCAATTTTACCAGGAATTGTAAAAGAATCATCTGCAAGCGTTAAATTATCTAAATAAGTAAATGAGGATTTATCGACCATGGCTGTCGGCAAATTGTCTGTAATATGGTTTACTAATAAACAGTTTACGTCATAATTGACATTCAAATTAAACCGCGATGCGAAATTAAACGTTACCGACTCGCTTACTTTGCTTTCTGTGCCTGCAAACCCCCGTATTATGGTATGCCTAATAGTTTGAGACTTGAGGCCCAATCGCTCACAACAATCTTTTGTAATAAAACTACTCTGCGAGGCGGAATCTAATAACGCGCGAACAGTGTGTAAAACACCGCGGGAATCGCGCGCCAGCACCTGGGCCGTGGCCAGCAACACCGTGGAGCCGGGCCGGCCGAGGCACGCGGCGGCGGCGGCAGGCGGAGCGGGCCGCGTCGCACACAACGCGACGTCCGCGCGGGCGTCGGCGGCAAGAGGCGCGGGCGCCGCGGGCGGAGGCGCGCGGGCCCCAACCCCGACCTCGCGGTCAAAGTGCAGTAGCGAATGGTGTTTCAATTTACATATTCGACAATTAGAGTTTGAATTACAAGATGATACCCGATGTTTCAGACTTAAACAATTAACACACGCATTATTATCCTTAACTACTCCAAAACGTTCGTGCGGCGTCAATTTATTAAAAGCAGAACATTTAAACAAATGAGTATGTGTAAAGTTAGAACATAAACACTTGTTTCCAGCGGCCGAAGTACTAACAACATATGATTGATATTTCGGCGGCGGCGGAGCAATACTATTTTTCGAACGCTGCTGGTGACTTAAGCGAGTTCCACCAGGCGTATTGGCGGATGCGGCGGGAGTGACGGCGGGAGTGACTGAATGTACATGCTGAAGTATCTTGTTTTGGTTTGAAATGAATTGTACTAAGTCACTAAAAGTCGGTATGCAGTTAGGTTCGCCGCGGGACTCGAACCCACGCACTGTACCTGGGTCTAATTTCTTTAATGCAATATGCAGAACAAGCGAATCAAATAAATTATCTAATTTTATGTTTTTAAGTGCATTAACTGCACTTACAAAGTGTTCAGTAAACAAATCAAATTAGCTGTAGTAGCGGTAGTTATCGGTTTGAAATCAAATATTTTATTCATATAAACCGAGGCAAAAACTCGTTTATCTTCGTATTTATCTACTAAACATCGAAATATTAGATTATAATTCTGGGCGCTCGGCGTAATACCGGCGCACGCTGAACTAGCCTTGCCCGATATTTTACCCAATAAATAATAAAGCTTTTCGGCATCTGTTAATGATGTGTTATTATGAATTGTAGTCTTAAAACTCTCATAGAAAAGCGGCCACGAACATATTTCTCCATCAAAAGGAACAATTTCCATTGCAGGTAATCTAGGTCTGTTGCCCTTAGGACACTCAGAGTTTTTATCTAAATAGTTCGTCGCACTTTCCGTATATTGTGTAACCAGTCTCTTTATACGATTGAATAATAACTCAAAGGAAACTAAACTTTTATAGTCAGGTAAAGCGTTTGGGTTTATAGAAAGAAGCCTCTTATTATAACAATCTAACACAGTTTGAAACTCTGAACGAATGACGTCAATGTTACTGCTGGCGTCGAGGAACATATCTACGCTGTTTGCATCGGTGGACGAAATCGCTTTCGATAAATCATAAGCATGCTGTAAATACTCGAACATAGCTTCTCGTTTAGCTTGTAACATCGCTAAATCTGCGTCATACTCGCGTTCGGTACCTTTATCCTTAGGCATTGTGCTTAATTACCAAATACCTAGATCAAACTCAATACGAGATAAACACCGAAGGAACGTTAAATAAATAGTTTCAAACCTATTACTTAAGAGCGAGCGAAATATTTAGCGGTGTTGTTTGCTATCTACCTACATAAAAGTAACCGTTGGAAGAAAGATCTCGAACTTACAATTTTATTAACCTCTAAAGTACCAACTTAAATAAATACCTATGAGGAATATCTAAAAGATCAGTATATTTTGTGTAGTTTTTAATGCGATTATGTAATAAATAAGTAATATAAAAACGTACCTAGTCAGAGTTTTTACGTCTTACGTCGGTAGTTCGAAATTGTAAACGTAACGGAAAAAATTAATTACATTGAGTTGCTTGATGCGTATAATGTGGAGATTTCAAGAATGGAATATTTAAATTAGACTGGATAAATAATGGTTTTAGCGGTAGGTTCTAATTTAAGAAAGAATAAGCGGATATAATATGAATAAATATAATAAGCGCGGGAAGATATGAGCGGTTGAATATGAGCAAATATACTAGTATAATGCGAATAAATATTAGTATTTAAGTAAACTTAACGAAGTAATTTCCATTAAGGGCGGTTGGAATCCGGCTCGAAGGACCAAGTAATATATGGACACGCCAAATGCAAAATTTGGATTCCGTAAAATAAAGGAGCAAATAAGGAAGAGAGAAAAGGAAGCCTTGCACTAACCTGTCTTCTGCTGGTCGGTCCTGGAACACAGCTCAGATGGTCGGCTTATCCTGGGGTGGTTGGTGGACTTTGACCGTGGCGCCACGTTATCCAGGTTGCTTCGCTTTTCCGCGTTGATTTGGTTTTGTCCAAATATCTAGTTTGCTTAATGTGTATCCGATATTTTGTAAGAATACCGGCGCGGGAGACGAGGTGCTGAAATCAGCACCCGGCGGTACGCTTCGAACGACAGGAACGGTAGTCGCAGCGATCAGAGGAAGAATCTTCGAGAGACTGACTTATTGTCAAACGTTCGACATAGTCGAAATGTAATGCAAGGCGAGGGAAGGGGGGTGGAAGGTGAGGTAGCATACAAAAAATTTGTTTTCTAAATAGCTAACTAGATGGCGTTACCAGAATGGTTCTAACTAAAAAGAAAAACAAAACACTTTTTCAGTTGCTTCTTTATTAGGAATGAGAATTTTAAAATACTTAATCTCTGTTATCAGTTTAAAAAACATAAATCAGTAAGCAATAACATAATTAGAAAAATTACATTTTAATTTCTATGTTACAATTACTCTACACACATCTTTCAGTATTTACAATATACTATTTTTTTTCATTATTTATCAGATTCAAGTCAAATATTTACATTGTTTTATTCCAACAACTTAACTTTTTAATTTAATGTCTTTTACCCTTATTATTGAAATTATTAATTACAAAATAAAATAATGATTTACATACCTACATGCAATTTTATTTCTTTTACAGAAATAATTTATTACTATTCATTTCTGAATTTCATAATACTGTAGTAGGTTTTTAAACGCATAGCAGACTTTTTCAGACAAATCAATAATCTAAGAATTTCAAGTTTTCTTTAGTTATAATTTGTTGCTGTCATGCTTAATGTGAAAATCTTAATAAATAACAATGAAAATATTAAGGCTAAATTTGTTCCAAATGCATAATAAACAATTAACAATGGTATTGTGCCATTACATAGCTGCAAAAAAATAAGTTACCAAAAAACTATTTACACTATAGACAAAAGCTCATATACCTTTGACACTTATGTCTGGAATTTTATCCCAGTTTCCCTGTTTTAAATTTTGTCCATTTAATAAAAAAAATACAAACAATAGAAAACTATTTAGGCTCATGATGGTAGCATACAAGAATCAGATAAGCCAGGATCAGGATTAAACCGGATTGGGACAGATAGCACATATATTTATTTAAATGTCATGCACTCAATGAATATTTTCTTATTTATAAATGCAGTTTATTCAAGTTCACTCTATATGCGTAAAACAAGTTTTGCTTGCTTCGGGACCATACAATTAAGTGTATGTTTTACTTTTATTTAAAACTTTACAAAGTAACATTATATTCAAATAATGACCTAATAATTTACCAGCACTATCAAAAGATGCTCCATTAAGATAACAAGAAGTCCTTTAAGGTCCTGGGTAAGGGTAATGACTTCACAGATCCATTATTTACATACTGGAGTATTGCATCTCTGCACACATTCTGCAGAGATTTCACTGTAAAAGAAAGTAACACTTTCAAAATAGTAAATATATAATTTATCATAAAATTTACAAAATAAATATTCAGTATAAAAAGTTTTTATACCTCCATATAATTGTACAATTTTGACCTGTTTTGTAGTTCCATAAACATCTACCACAGCATGCAGAGGTCCTCTAGTATAAGGAATAGCCTTTGTACATGGTCCTTGATCCTCACCATTGATAATAAAATGCATTTCTGCCAGATCAGGATCATCTTTGTTTGATTTAGGGCATGGTACAAACATAACACCAATGCGACTACCAGCATCCATTGGCAATATACCCTGTGGTGTGCCATTTTGTGACAATGTTTGAGGTCTTAACACCATTTTTGATATATAACCTCGAGGTGTTCTCACACTGTGGCCCTCACCTAATACAGACACTCTTGGTTCATTATCTCTTCTGACATTAGCTCCTTGATTAACCAATTCAATCAACACATTGTTCTGTGATTTGGAGATAGGGAAAATCCAAGACATCCCTGTATTTGCAAGATCCGGAAGGGCATACTGAGGCAATCCTTTGTCACCTAAGGCAGCAGTTTGAGGATCCAACAAAGTCAAGCCTAACCTCATATGACCACTCCAACCTCGCTCTGTTTTCTCAATTTCCACTAAAAATATTTCTCCAGGTAACAAAGGTTTCTCACTAAAAGTTAAAGCATGTGCAAAACTAGCTTTTCTATAAGCAACAGTATTGTCTTCAAAAAGTATTATATTGGAACCATGGTAGTGGTGAAATCTGGACAACATTGTTCAAGACATTCAATGACACATGTGTAAAATACAAAGGAAACTAACAATTACACTTCGCAATCCAATATATCTTTGATAATATGAAACTTAATATGTTGTTTTTCTCCATTTGATGCAAAAGTGCACAGACAGGCAGCAAAAAATGGCAAGTTTTTACAAACAAATAATTGTCAATGTCAAAATAACATTTTTGCTGCGTTCCGTTTGCCGATTACAGCGCTCACAGCGCTAAAAGTGCTCAAAACCGTTCCGATTCGTTTGAGCGCGCTAAAAGTGATATTTTTGATATTGCAATCGGAACGGTAAATAGCGCGCTAAAGTTACAACAGTTCGGTGATATAACCTAGGTATGAACTTTCTTACTTATAGTAAATACTTGTATTAACCGAGCGAGATATTTTAATTAATTTGGAATATTAATCTTTATTTAAACTTTGTCTGCTAGGTACTCTCGGGGTTCGGTACCCGGGATGGACCTAATCTAACCTAGGGAGGTCTTCCTAACTAATAGGAAAGAAACACTTTAACTTGAAATTACTTTTATTTAAAATGAATCTATTTTAAAATAGCATATAAGAATAATTATTAGACTATTTTGGGGACGAAGCCCGCAATAGAATTCCGTAAGGAATCCTGTCAAGGAATGATCTAGAACAATCTTCGATATTCTCTATATTTTACATTTCACAAATAAAACCAAATATTGACAGACTTATAAGTTGCCAGTCATAAATGTCGGCAAGTTTGTTTGTGCAATAACCTCTTTTAATAAATACGGCACAAGCAAACGTTGCAATCGCCCCTCTTGTTTAATTTATTTAATTAGTGAAGCTGATTAAATAAATTCCTATATACATTTCATTCTTAAATAACGACCCTACCTAAATCAGGATCATACACATTAATCAGGATTACTCTCAGATGAGCCCCCTACCAATAGGAATATATATACTTGATCATGTTTAAATTACCACATCTTATTACACCAAAAATGATCTTATAGTATTTATTCTCCATCAATAGAGCCTAAGCCACAAAACCTGATGAAAATCAGCCAAGATCCCGGCTGGTTAATTAATATCTAAATAAAACAGTGTAAATTATTTTAATTTCTCATACAATTCATGAATAATCAACAACCCCATATTAATTATTTACGTTACCCAATCATATGCAAATTCAAATAACCAATATTTATTATTAAATTAATCAACAATTGTTAAAATAACCCATTGAATACAACCAAATTATAATTATAATTAATTGATAAGTAATAAATATATTAATATCCCAATAAAAGTAAATTTAATTAATACCATTTATATTAAAATTAATACTAAATTAATCAAATTATATTATCAAACATTATCATTCAGTTGGCAAAACAAACACGTTTGACATGAACTGTCATATTAACTTTAAACTTTTCTGAATGATTAAAAGTTTATTTGAAAGTTTGTAACTTTCGAAAATTTAAACATTACCTACCTAAATATTAAGATTTTACCTGCCTAACTATTACCGGACAAATCTTCCTGTGAAAAGATCATAAAATCGGATCCAAAGTATTTTACTTAACCCAGAATGATACCTATAAATTAAAAATTAATATTTCACAACGCAATGCAGAGAACTTTTTCAAAATGCACCGAAATACACCTGACAAAATTCTATACCAATCACGTTCAAAAAATCATTACCTATTCCATCACAACCCTTTTATTATTTAACCCACTGAGGATCCTATTCTACATCCGCGTGTTGACCCACAGACATCAATATCACAATATTATATATACTCGTAAACTTTGGCCGCATAGCTAAATCGGCTATCACCTTCTCTCTTATGGAGATTATTAGGTGTGGCTCAAATTAAACGTGCACATTATCTATAGTGTTATTTTAGTCTTTGAAAATTGACTTCTTTAGAGCATTGGCACCACACGTATATTTATGATTCGTAAATAAAATGTAACGCGGTAAATACGTGCCGCGTGTACCTGCCGCCCCCCAGAGGTTTCTCTTCGGGTATCTAAAATTAATTTATTAAATCATTAAATAAAATACCCTCTTATCTCAATATATAATATATAAAAACCTTTTCCTTATTTTCTTTTATCTGCATCGTCCATCCATTGCATCTCCTTTTTGGTGATGCTGTTTGGATCGGCTTTGCAGGATATATCATCTCGGAGCATTGCGTTGTGAAGTGTACATAGAATTTGAAAAAAAAAAATATTAGTTTGTTATATTATTCTAAAACTCCAACGAAATTCTAACCGTTGCATATCTACAAATGAACGATATACATATTTATACACCTAAATGTGTACTTTTACTCTATTAATTCTAAGAATAAAGAAATTATAATATTACTGTAATATTTCAAGAAATAAATGTATATACAAAAACTTTGTTTTATATATATATAAATATAGACATAGTTTTATCATTAGTTTTACTTTATCGAATATTATATGGTTTCAATCTATTCACATGTACAATTAGTTCTTGGTTATTTTGTATTTTTTTTACAAGATAATTGTCACATCCTATATATCGTAATACTCGAAATAAACCTTTATATGGTCGACTAAGTTTTCGACTTTTACCTGATATTCTTTTTGGACAATGTAACAAAACTAATTGTCCTACACGAAGTTTAATATTAGAAGCTCTTTTTTATTATACGATCTTTTTTGTACTAAACGAGCTTTCCTTAAATTTTCTCTGGCTTGATTCACCGCACTTATATAAGTATCTTTTTTTTGTTGAACGGTCATATTACAGTTAGGATTCAACCTTTTATCAAACGGAACTTCAGGTTCTCTACCAAACATTAAATAATAAGGAGAAAATTTAGTTGAAGCTTGTTTTGAACAGTTTTAAGCATATATTATAAAAGGTAAAATTTGACACCAATCCCTTTGACTTTGGTTAACATATTTAGCTAATGAATATGAAATGGTTTGATTCAATTTTTCTACTGAACCTAATGTTTGATGGTGCATAGTGGTAGCTAAGGAATGTTTTATATTATATTGCCTTAATAAAGACTTAATTAACCTTGATGTAAACATGGAACCTTTATCTGACAATACTTCACATACTGTCCCGAACTTTGTTAAAATTTCATTAATAAAGAAATTATATACTATTTGAGCTGTCACTCGTGGAACTGCTTTGCAAATAGCATATTTTGAAAAACAATCTATACATGTTATTATATATTTATTACCATCTACTGAACGATTAAAAGGACCTAGTACATCAATCTCTATCTTTTGAAATAAACGATCCGTTACTATAGGACGTAATGGCACTATCTTATTAATTATTTTCTTTTCTTTACATGGCATACGACTCTTAATATTTTTCTTAACCTTTTCCACTACTTCAACTTTAAGATTCTGTTTCTCAGAACAACACACAACTTTGGAGTCTTGAGGACTCGGGGTTAAATTAAATTCATTTTCACTGACTTCAGCTACCACTAACTTATCATCATTACTAACTACTAAATCGGAAAAATAAACATATTCGTCCTTACTTAATTCATTTGAAACTTGTATAACCTGAAGGGTATTCTCGATAATATCATTATTATTAAAATTATTAATTTCATTATTTCTAATAAATTTACAAATATTATTTACAAATTGAACATGACCTTTTTTAAAATCTAATATTGCACCAGACTTCTGAAGAAAGTCTTGCCCGAGAATTAAATTTCTTTCAATATTGTCAACTACATAACAATTCTGTATATACACAACATGTTCAATCTCCAAACACAGTTGTACTTTATCTCGAATCTTTATATTCTCAACCTTATGTATTGTTATATTCAATTGGTTACATAAGTTTTGGGAGATTACAGAAATTGATGCACCTGTATCAAGCAAAGCTGAAATATTTTTATTTTTTAGTTTTAAATTAATGGATGGGGAAAACTCACTTGTATAATTATTTTCTAGATTATTTGGCATCAATTGAGTCTCCAATTCACAGACATCAATTGAGATCCTGTCTGATTGACGCCGATTGTACTCCAGGTTCATCCATCTTTGATCCATTATATGCATCGCCACGGTCTCCTCTCCTTCTTAAAGCATATGGATATCGGTTGAAGTCGTTTGCGAATCTTCCTCTCGTGTTCCCGTAGTCCATGTTGGTTAACCTTTGAGAATCTTCCTTCTCACTCCTCGGTGATGTTGTAGAATTTACTAGTATTTCTTGTGACATTTGTACGTTGTCTTGAAGATATAAATTTTCTTCTTGATTTCCAGTGAGAATTTCGTGCATCTGCATGATCGTTTCTTTTAACATTTTTTTATTTGTATAAATTTGAGACGCTAATTGGCATTTGTATGTGTATTTGCAATTTTTCAGGAAATGCTGTATAAAAATATTTTCTGTAATTGTGTTACCAGCTTTGTTTGCACACAAGTCCAACGCGTAAAAATAATTTATTAGTTCTTCGTTGGCTTGTTGCTTTCGTGAATAAAAATTAGCTACATGATCTATTTCTCTGCCAAATTCTTCAATAAATCTTTTTTTTATTTCGTCGAACGTTTCGCATGCATCGATTATCGTTTTGTAGAAATACAACGCAGGTCCGTCTAAATATGTTTGAATAATTAGCCTCTTGCTTTCATCGTTGTATTTATTTACTGCCGCAATTACCTCGAACTGGGCTAAAAATTCACTCACCAAAATTGTCGAAATGCCGGAGTATTTATTCATGGTTATTTTTAAAAGCGTCGTAAAGCGTAAAGCGTCGTCACTTTTAGAGTCTTAACTTTATTACTGGTATTCAGATGGATCTTGGCTTCTAAAATTTTCTTTCCGCTATACTTAGTGGGGAATATAGCTGAAATAAAATACACAACACAGCACTACACTTTTCGCGGCGCCTCCACCATCTCAGGGTTCGGTACCCGGGATGGACCTTATCTAACCTAGGGAGGTAACTAATAGGAAAGAAACACTTTAACTTGAAATTACTTTTATTTAAAATGAATCTATTTTAAAATAGCATATAAGAATAATTATTAGACTATTTTGGGGACGAAGCCCGCAATAGAATTCCGTAAGGAATCCTGTCAAGGAATGATCTAGAACAATCTTCGATATTCTCTATATTTTACATTTCACAAATAAAACCAAATATTGACAGACTTATAAGTTGCCAGTCATAAATGTCGGCAAATTTGTTTGTGCAATAACCTCTTTTAATAAATACGGCACAAGCAAACGTTGCAGTACCTTATATTAGAAGAATTATATTTAAATTTTTACATAAATCTTTATAATGCTGCGTTCTGTTTGCCGATTACAGCGCTCACAGCGCTAAAAGTGCTCAAAACCGTTCCGATTCGTTTGAGCGCGCTAAAAGTGTTATTAGTGCTATTGCAATTGGAACGGTAAATATCGCGCTAAAATTCTGATTGTTCGTCGCTTAAGTCTAAAGTTACAATATCATTAAGGCCTTTGACCCTGAATGAAGCAGGAGCCATTTTTTATATTATTACAAAAGAAAATTAATAAGCAAGCTTTTAAAATCTTTAATCGACTAGTTAGTTAGTTAGTTAATTATAAAAATGGCAATCAGCCGCGCTTGGTGTGGCGGGCTACTTCTGCCAGTGTCGCGTATTGGTGGGACAAAGTACAAAAATAAAATAAAAATTGCCAAAAAATTAATTCTGTCTTACATTGGGATATATTATAGACTAAAACAAAATAAAACACATGTACAATAACTTAAACTAATAAGAATGATTAATTATTATAAATAAATAAATAAATTATTTATATGGTATAATACATTCTCAAACTAAACTAAACTTACTTGCCAAAAGGAAAAGAAAAAAGAAAAAAAAAATTAATAATAATATTAAACAAAATACTCACTAACAATGTCAATCAAAGGCTAATATTAAATCGATGAATGAATTTACATAATATAATTAAAATCTTGGGGCTGTAAGTAGAAAGGAGAGTCTTGATATTAGTTGGGCGCTGAATCTTAGGGGGAAGGAAATCAAACAGTGATACCGGAACGAGCGGGCAATTAAAAAATATATGGTCCACTGTTCCTAAATCCTGACCACAGTCACAGAACGGGGAAGAGCGAATTCCAATCCTGTTAAAGAAAATTGGGGAACAACAGTGGCCTAAGCGAAGTCTAGAGATGACTGATGTTGTCCTTTTAATCGACTAATAAAAACATCAACAAAGTAACGTCATGTGTCAGTTTTGACAGGCCGTTGAGCTGTGTGTGTGAGCGCTGTAATCGGCAAACGGAACGCAGCATTTATTAGATATGCTGCGTTCCGTTTGCCGCTCACAGCGCTAAAAGTGCTCAAAACCGTTCCGATTCGTTTGAGCGCGCTAAAAGTATTATTAGTGCTATTGCACTCGGAACGGTAAATATCGCGCTAACATTCTGATTGTTTGTCACTTAAGTCTAAAGTTACAAAAGTAGGAGCCATTTTTTAACATTATAACAAAAGAAAATGAATAAGCATGCTTTTAAAATCTTTATCGACTAATAAAAACATCAACAAAGTAACGTCATGTGTCAGTTTTGACAGGCCACTCACAGCGACTAATCTCCGTAGCTTGGGCACTGTGAGCGGGAAGATGGCTGTGTTTATGACGTCATTGATGACGTATCGATATCGCTGTGAGCGCGCTCACGGGCGATCGAAACGGGTATATGAGCGCTGTGAGTGCTATAATCGGCAATCGGAACGCAGCATGGTGAACAGCGCCATACAGCCTGTTAAATACAATGAGGAATGTCCTCAATCAAATTGAGAAAAAAAATAGTTTCAATTATCTCGATAGATTGCGCTACAAAAGCTGATCCAAACATAAAGTATAAGACGGATAGACAGAAAAGAAGAGAAACCTTCTTCAGTGTTTAAATAATTAAATAAATGTAAAAAGATATACTAAATAAATATTTACGACAGACGAGGCTGTATTTCTGACTGTTTTACACGATAAGTGTTTACAAAAAAAAGTTGGACCATCTTTTACTCACTCTGTAATCGTGTTATTCACTCTGAACAAGGAAACATATGGAAATGCCATGTCAACGAAAAAGACGTGTATACCCACGCGATACTAAAATGGCGGACTAGTGTTGTACCAATTATTATTGTTTATCAATTTATCGATTAATGCTTCTGAGTTCTAATCTGTTTTACAAAACAAGAAGCGCCCTACAAATAAACGTAGTTTAAGTAAATGTTTTCGAATAATGAATAATCATGGAACAACATTCAATAACGGCACTGCCATGACATTATCAAATGACTAGCTGTTTCCCGCAACTTCGCCTGCGTGTTACTCGGTTTCAAAAAGCTAAATACAATATTTGATCGATTTAGCTTCAATGCTGACGGAGTTTCATACGAACTAACCCCCTCCCCTTTTTTACCCCTTAAGAGGTAAATTTCCGAAAATCCTGAAACCCTCATTAATTTCTAACCAAACAGCTAAATACCATTTTTAATCGATTAAGCTTCGAAACTAACGGTGTATCATAATAAATTTCAACCCCTATTTCAACCCGTTAAGGATGGAATTTAAAAAAAAACCCATTCTTAATGGATGCCTACACATTACAAAGAATATACTTTCAAAATTTCATGTCTCTAAGACCAGCGGCTTAGGCCATGCGTTGATATATATAGTTCAGGCAGTCAGTCAGGACTTTGAATTTTATACATATACAACGTGTAAATGAATTAACCCAAAACCAGAAATTAGTTTGCTAAGAATCGTATTGCGAATCGATCGCACCATGTTTCAATATAGGTTATATTTTTCCATATTTATTGGCCCATGTCTAAACTATTTATACTACAATATTTCTTGCTAGCGCCGGCTAGTTAGCATCGAACGAACGACACCGACCGACAAAACAATCCGGCACGCACCAAGTGATTACCGACCGCCATGCTAAAAATAAACCTTATTATTATAAAGTTAAAGAACAAGCCGCCCGCGTCCGCGCACCCCACGCCGATCGCCTGTGTTCTCACCTCCAAGAGCGAGGCGCCGCCGGCGCCGGTCAGTCTCCGCGCGAACTTCGTCTTGGAAGGTATCGACCTTTCGGTTTCGGTCGACGCGCGGCTGCAGGCGCCACCGATTTCACAATGACTTTTCGGTACACAAGTGTGTGCAATACACTGAAATGGTGAGAACGCTCGCGAGATGTAACGACAACGTGAGTTTGGCAGTGCGACAATTTCGTGAGCAATTCGGTGTTTCTGTCTCCAACGAGACAATGTTAGCAGCCACTCAAAGGCTTAGAGACAGTGGAACTTTTTTTTCCTCCTACCGCAATGGAGAGAGGTGACGACCCCTTTGACGTACGGATTCAAGAAAGGATATTGGAGTATTTCCATGAGAACCCAGAATCCAGTACACGTGAAGCAGCGAGAATTATCGGCTGTAGTTACGCCTACGTTTGGAGAGTTTTACAAGACGACGGACAGCACACTTACCACTTTCGTCGCTGTCAAGAATTGAACTCTCAGGATCTGGCTCCGCGTGTTGCATTCTGCGAGTGGTATTTAGCGAATGAACATAAGAACATTCTTTTTACTGATGAGTGCACGTTTACGCGCGCCGGTATGTTCAATCAACCTTAGTCAATCAAAATCAGTAGAGAATTCCTACCAACATAGGTTTTCTCTAAATGTATGGGCAGGTGTTCTGGGACCATACATAGTCGGCCCCGTATTCTTAGAACGTTTAAATGGAGAAACGTACTTAAGTTTCCTCAGAGAAACATTGAGTCAGTTACTTGACGACGTGCCTCTGTATCTGTTACGAGACCTGATGTTTCAGCACGACGGAGCTCCAGCGCACTTCCAGTGGACTGTTCGTAGGTACCTCGACGCGGAATACGGGGAAAACTGGATCGGACGTGGTGGACCTGTACAGTGGCCTGCCAGGTCGCCGGATTTAACTCCACTAGACTATTTTGTGTGGGGTAGAGTCAAAACAATTGTTTATGACAGTGGACATAGTGCCAGAAACGTTAGTGAATTACGCGAGGCCATTGTGAGTGCTTTTGAAATAGTGAAAACAGACACTTTGTAGCGTAGTTTCAATAAAACACAAAATTCTCTTCTGTGTTTATTTTTTCGGTAAAATTAAAAATATACAAAAATGCCTGTAAATACAAACAGAAAAATATAAACAAAATTGAAATAAAAAATAGTCACACAAAATAGAACAGAAATATTAATACAATTAAATTTGATCTGAAAAGAAAAAATAACAATAAAATAAATTTTAATGAATGAGAATCCTTACCAACAATTTTGGCTACGCACACTTGTGAACGTAAAAAATAAATATAGGTTTCTTAAAAAGAACTTTGATTATCGATAATAAAATATCTTAACTATGTAATTTGGAATAATAAACTCGGAAAATAATAAATAAATAGATTCAAGTTGCTTTGATAGATAATTTTTCGTGACTGACTTGTCAAATCAAAACATTGCCGTTCTCCGACACTACGTAACTCCTAGTTTAAAATTATGTCGGAAACAACAAAAAAATAAAATTTACTGACAAAAAGAGGTCGAAATAGACAACCGTCACAATACCCCGGGGGCCGGGAAAAAAAAAAATCTGAAAGATTTTTTTTAGTAAAATTTCAAATTCAAACCAAATCAAAATAAACCGCATATACATATCGAATTTTAATATTTAATCTGCTAAATGAAAGAACAATCAAAAAAAAAAATAATAATTAAAAGCAAAATGAAAATTAATATTAACATCCTATAGAAGAATTTTTTTGAAAAAACATCCTGTATATATGAAAAAAAAATAATACTGATATATTGCATATCAACAAGTTATTTAATAGAAAAAGAAAACAAAACAGACGAGAGAGAGAAAAAAAAAAATCCTAAATAATTATCTTAAATTACATGGTTCATGAATGATAAAATTTTAAACATGTTCCTGGAATATACAATGTTAATATACATCGTTCAACTCCATCAACGTACATTATAATTACAACATACATTCTCTATCATACTAGTCTTATTCCAACTACTGGAAATAAAACGTCATGCAGTTAGAGTTGCTTATGAGGAATCGTATCCTAAAAAAGTCAACTCAATAGAGTTGAACGCAACGGCAAAAGGCTTTAATAGTTGCCATCCGCTGAAAATATTAATAGCTTATGGCTTCTTTAACGTGTCGCTAAATCCCGCACGGTGATTACTATAAACAAGTTTCAGTTAAAGACTGAAATAAATATGCCGGAAAGCATATGAAAATAATTCTCACAGGAAAGTGATTCAAGTGTATAAATAATACACATAGGTATGGTTTAGTTTAACGAGTTACCTTAATAAACGCTCGTGCAGAAGGCTTAATTTTACAAGTTGCAAACCGCTTGAAAAAAAAAATTGAGAAAAAAAAATTGATAACATTTAACAAATTATACTATAAAGTATAATACAGATATTGAAAATAAGAGTTTACACTCCTAGAATTGCAAATATTAAATAAATTACACAATAAGTTAACCTAATACTACGATGATGATAATTAATTATAAGTTTTGACCAACGTCAATGTTAATGGTATAGCCAAACGATAATGAGGTGCATAGAAAAAAAAAATAAGACAAAAAGAATCGGCTTATGCTCGCCGTGAGATAATGAGCAATAATTATATATGAATTCATATAAAGTAATTGGTAACAACCAATCTAGTCACTCAAAGAAGAAGTTAAACGCGGTAGAGGTTTAATGTCTCTGATATGCCAACGACCTAATGGGTTATTATTCATATCCACTAAATCGTAAATTAATGGTGAAACTTTATTTGAAACTTTACATTTAATAAATTTGGGTGCAAACTTAGCACAAAAATGTTTTTTAGAGGAACTTATTACATGGTTTCGCCTCCAAACAATATCACCGTTATTAAATTCTAAATTCTGATGATGTTTGTTATAATAAGTTGCATTATATTGATGTGCATTAAATAACCGTTTCTGTACTTCGGAAAAGATAGGTATTAATATCTTCTGAAAATTCTTCAGGGCTATGTTGTAAAATTTCTGTTTCAGAATCTACATTAATATTTAATAATAATGATCGTAGTTCGTCTACAGATTGCGTCGAAGAAAAATTTATATTTCTGATTTTTAATTCATAAATTATTTCAGGTTTATTTAATTGTGAAAAATTCATTGCAAAATCAAAAAAAAAAATGTTAAAGTGAAACAAATTTGTTAATAGTCGTTATGCAGAATAGAGCCTTAAAAATATACGTATTTTCAAGTGATGAAAATGAATAGAAAATGTTATTTAAATAGTGAAATTACTGGGTTATAGAATGTTGTGTCTTCAGAAAATTTCTTCAAGGATATTATAACGAAAGAAACTAAAGAAACTTAAATGTCTGAATAATTTAGCAGTATTTTGATATATTATAGTAGATATATTATAGTAGATACATATATAAATATATTATAATGAATGTTAATGATTGAAAATGGTAACAAATAAAGTTTTATGCCTGACCTCAATAATAATTATAAAAAAAATTATTTTTAATGTTGCAATTCTTCTGTTCCTTTTGTTCCTTCTGTTGCAATTTCTCCTCTCTTCTCCATAAACTACGTTTGAATATTCGAGCGCCAGTATGTAGCGTAGTTTCAATAAAACACAAAATTCTCTCCTGTGTTTATTTTTTCGGTAAAATTTAAAATATACAAAGATGCCTGTAAATACAAACAGAAAAATATAAACAAAATTGAAATAAAAAATAGTCACACAAAATAGAACAGAAATATTAATACAATTAAATTTGATCTGAAAAGAAAAAATAACAATAAAATAAATTTTAATGAATGAGAATCCTTACCAACAATTTTGGCTACGCACACTTGTGAACGTAAAAAATAGGTTTCTTAAAAAGAACTTTGATTATCGATAATAAAATATCTTAACTATGTAATTTGGAATAATAAACTCGGAAAATAATAAATAAATAGATTCAAGTTGCTTTGATAGATAATTTTTCGTGACTGACTTGTCAAATCAAAACATTGCCGTTCTCCGACACTACGTAACTCCTAGTTTAAAATTATGTCGGAAACAACAAAAAAATAAAATTTACTGACAAAAAGAGGTCGAAATAGACAACCGTCACAACTTCAGTGCTAAACAAACTAAAAAGACACCAAAGAAAGCGTGCGAGACTGTGCTTGCAGCAAAGCTAAAAACTAGCCGCCAAAATTGGACTTCTAATAATTAATTTTGTAAGTAAGTTGTTATAAGTGTACATAACAATCAGTGAAAAAAATTTGATTAAACTTTTAAATACGCCAACTTGTTTGTACCTGTAATATTTTTTTTTATTACAAGTTAAACATTTGTTTCTTTACAAACGTACTACTTGGTCAAATTAACATGACACCTGCGTAGTAGCGATATTGTGTCTGCGCTTTAAAACTTTCGAGTTGAGGTGTTTTGATAAAATGCCGCGGCCGATGCATACGGCTCCCCTGGATTTGTAAGCGGTGGTTGCAGCGGCGCAGCGGCGGCCAATGCATAAGGCTCCCCTAGATTTGTAAGCGGCGGCTGCGGCGGCGCAGCGGTGGCCGATGCATAAAGATCCCCTGGATTTGTAAGCAGCGGCGGCGGTGACTATGGTGGCGCAGCGGTGGCGGCGGTGGCTATGGTGGCGGCGGCTGCGGCGGTGGTAACACCTTTATCTTGTTATTATTGTTATTGGATTTTTTTGAGTTCTTGTTATTATTGTTACATTTAGAGGTTTTCTTCAAACTATTGGGTTTTTTTAACATTTAACAAAATGGTTTGAAAAATGAGAATTTTAAAGCTTGATATGCAAAAAAATACCTGTCAGTTACGAGGTACTTAATAACTACCAATTATGTAACCGATTTAATAACATCACTTTAAACATGATTTAAACAGTAAAAACTATAATTTTCGTAATTAATATAAATTAGGTACCTACTAAAAAACTTTTTAGCACACTCAACAAGCGATATTTGAACCAGGTGTCATGTTTAATAATAGGTCTTTACCTATGAAACTGCCGTTTTGCCGTACTGGGCATTTCAAATGAAAATATTTTTTTTTTGACTGATAATTCTAATTTCAAATTAATTGTATTTGACAAACATGGAATTCTTTTTCTAAAATCGTCATTTGTTTAATAGTTAGTGTTTTGTTTTCAACGTATTCGAACATTTTTCGTCATCATGGATAAGTTAAAAATTCGAGTAATTATGGAGTATGAGTACCGTCGTGGCAGCAAAGCGGCACAAGCGGCACGCAACATCAACGACGTTTACGGAGCGAACACTACAAACGAACGCACCACCCGTTATTGGTTTACCTGCTTCCGTTCTGGAAATTTTGACCTGAAAAATGAACCCCGTGGTCGTCCGAAAACTTTGGTCGACAATGACGAATTAAAGGCAATTGTGGAAGCTGATGAAACTCAATCCACGGCTGAATTAGCAGCAGCTTTCGACGTTAGCATCATAACAATATTGGTCCATTTGCGTCAAATTGGTAAGGTAAAAAAGCTTGACAAATGGGTACCCCACGAACTCAATGACCGCCAGCGTGAAGTACGCGTGGAGACGTGCCTTGCACTGCTCAGCAGGCATACAAATGAAGGAATTCTGAACCGCATTGTTACTTGTGACGAGAAATGGATCCTGTTTGACAATCGTAAGCGCTCAGCAAGTTGGTTGGACCCTGGTTCAGCACCCAAACAATGCCCTAAACGAAAACTTACCGCTAGAAAAGTGATGGTCACTGTTGGTCTAACGCGGGTGTAATTCAATACAGCTTCTTGCCAAACGGGACAAGCATTACTGCAGATGTGTACTGTGAAGAACTGAACACAATGATGGAGAAGCTTGCACGTCTCCAACCAGCTTTGGTCAATCGTTCGGCTCCACTGCTCCTGCACGACAACGCGCGACCTCATAATGCACAGCAGACGGTCTCCAAGCTACAAGAGTTGGGGTTGGAAGTTCTCCGTCATCCGCCGTACTCACCAGACCTTGCGCCTACAGACTTCTACTTTTTCCAGAATTTGGATAACTTCTTGGCGGGAAAAAAATTCAATACCCGAGAGGCAGTACAAAATGCCTTTGAAGAATTTGTTGCCTCCCGTCCAGCTGATTTCTTCAAGAAAGGCATCAATAAGCTACCAATGCGTTGGCAAAGATGCATTGATTGCATGGGTGATTATTTTGATTAATAGAAATAAAAAATATATAAAAAAATTACGCTTCATTTATTTCGTGAAAAACGGCAATTTCATAGGTAAAGACCTGATATGATCGAGAATGCAGTACCTAATAATTTAAATCGATATTATGTGACAAACTATTACAAATAGGTTGCCAGTCCAAAGTGGGAAAGTGTGGTGGAAAGTTTTGAAATTGCTTTTGAAGTATTTTTCGGGCCATAGGTAGGCCAAGGTTTAGTTCTTACAGTTCACTAAAATAACTTGGCCGGTGTAAAGTGAACGTCTGTTAAACTGCTGAATAGTAGTCAGCTATACGGGCGCTGCGCTGTGTGACTCTGAGGCCGCGTGCGACGAGACGCGGAGTACCTACGCCGTAGAGCTCGAAACTTCATAGAAAGGTCACCTTCGATCTAATGTTGAATAACTTTTAAAATATTATTTATTTCGGCGCAATTTATATTTTAATCATATTATAACTTATTTTTTTAAATGAGGTGTATCAGGTTTTTGGTTAATTCATTTACACGTTGTAGATCATAAAGAAATGATGGTACAAATAGTATTAAGGTAAATTATCAATGTAGGGGAAAATCAAACAAATTAAAATCAACATTAGTAATTTATATTATATTCACTTCCTGGTTCTTCACTATTAGACAATTTTACAAACAAATGAGTATTTTCTCATAAATTCTCTTTTCCTATGGTTTCCAACCAAATTATTTTTTTATTTTCATTTTTAGGTAGTCTGTGAAAAAAGATAATTATATTTATAATAGTACATATATCAAATTACTTAAAAGTAAGGAAATTAAGTAACTACTTATCGATAGTAAGACGTTCGGTTATGTACAACACTAAAATCAAAACAATCAAGCAGATACAATTGAAATTAAAAGAAATTAGATTCATAAAATCACACACACATCATTCACTTCAGTAGTAATTTTAAATGCTCTAGTAGTAATTTTGCAATGTTTGCGATAATAAAACTAAACTATAGGCTACTTACCAGTGAAACGTAAGATTTGGATGATTTGAGTTTTTAGTTGCACCACATCCCTCTATACTACATTTCGAAGGCATCATAAGCCGTTAGTTTATCAATTTTCAAAAGATTAAAGGCAATTTTTTTAAATAATAAAAGTACACAACAAAAACCACGACATACGACGCACTACTAATATGGCGGATATCAGACACGCAAGTTATGTCACAAACAATATAGGCACAGAGAAGGACTAATACCAATATATTTAGCTCATTCTAACTACCTATGTCAAACAAAGTTGACTATATCCTTATTATTTTGGCTTTAAACTTTTTATATACCTAGGTTGGTGTGGTATTTCCATATGTTTCCTTGTTCTGAGGTTATTCATATAATATTTTTCCGAGATGTCATAAAGTCCCTCATTACTTCTTCTTTTATTATGATGATATAATCTTTAATAATGAAGATGATTAAAGTGTAAATCAATAGTAAAGTGATAGCTTGACTTAAGTATCCACAAGCGGACTTCTTGGACCAAAACGAAAAAAGATATCTACACTCCTCAGTGGATTTTCTATTTAATGCACATTTCTATGAGTATTCACTGTACAATACACTATCGCAATTATACACAACACTAACTTACGTACACACAAAAGAGAAATCAATGTCACAACTTGCACCGTTGAATGGCCGCCAAAAAGTCTCATCACAATGACGACAACGCCACTCTATTTTTTTACTTCTCGTTCAGTAATGCTAGGGATGACGTCCGACTATCAACCTAGGTCTATTAGTCTTTCATTTAATTAAACAAAAGCGAAGATACGGCATATCTACACTTTGAGAGACGCAATCTATCAAACATAAACCGACAAAGAAAATTATAAACCAATTTACAGGTAACTGGAATGCTGGAAATTTGGTATGCGCATTCAAACTTTGATAATTAAGGCTACCGTTATATTAGGTCTACGCTAAATATCACATCAATAAATATTGTAACATATTCGTTTCTGAATTGGATGTAGTAAAATAAAATAGCGCATTTACTAGAAACACTCCAAATTTGTGTAACATGCCTGGTAGGATTCGCAATTTAACTCCGACCTCATAATTTATTGTTACCTATTATTTAAGCTTAGGTGTAACCTTTGTTCATACTGTAGATATTTTTGTTCTTTAATATTATTCAAGTGGGTTGCAATACCTATTCTTAGGTATCTCGTTAAACTAAACTTATTCCTTTCCTTACGATGGCACTTCGCTGTCTTATTTTGTTAGCCATTAATCTGATCCTTAATTATCCGGTGCTAATTATTTAACTATTAGTTAACCGACATGGTAAATAAGCCATACGCTATAAGACAACCAGTGGGTGGTGACCATAGCAGGTAGTCTTCATACAAAAAAAACTAGGAATTATGTCTATGGTTAGAACTTTTTGATGCTGACATCTCTTGCTACTTTTCGAGCGAACAATTGTCATACGTCACTTCAATGTGAATGATGAATGATAACACTATGTTCAATCAATGATGTATGGTTTTAGGTTATGTTTCAATGTTTTAATTATGTTAAAACTACTTTTATTATATTAATACTTGAAATTGGCAGAAATAGTTATTGTGTAGTAACTACAGCTGATTGCCATAAAACGCAAAATTTAATTTAATTTTCAATCAATCAGCTCGATCTGCCATTACAGTTTCAATGTTTGACGAGTGAAGAGTTTGCATTGATCAATTTCAGAAACATAACCTCTCATTTACCAAATATAGTAATTAATATGCGTTTATTCGGTGCTTCACAATGTACAACAAGTGCTGTGTAGTGAATGAGAAAGTAGCCGAAAGGACGTTATTTTCCATCACTTTCCAAGAACTGAGACAGGACTTAACAATGGTTACTGTGTCTTTGTGCTAATAGTGCTTTGTGCTTACAAGGTTTAAGTATGGTACACCTTTGTATATTGTTTGTGAGCCACACAAGAAATGTTTTCTGGGTTACTCAATATGAATAACGGTGTTTAATTGGTGTAACATAATTAACAGAATACGAATAAAACGTACTGATGTCTCGCTTCTAGAAAATAAAGATTTGCCTCCCGTGCAATACAAACAAAGCATTAAAAAAAATTTAGAAATTAAAAAAAAATCATAAATATACAAGTCTTTTATTTATTTTACCTTCTTTATCTTTTAGATTGTTAAAATATATTGTAGAAAAGGAGACAACGCCGTAATTTTAAAATTAAGAAACGAAGGACAATCTATTTAGAAAAAAAATAGTTGTCAAATTGAAAAGTTCCTCAAGTTCCTAGTTCCTAGTGTTGTAGTTAGGAAGACGTTCGTCTGATGCGTAGCATCACTAGTTAGTTTGTGGTGGTGACTATTAAAAGCCTACATTATTTGATCATCCTCCACGAGTAGGTAAACGAACTTATTGGTTTCATAGGTGGTTGACTCTGATATGGTATGATATTTTAATACTAGTTATTGGATTAAGACTAGTAGTATAGTAGATGAAGTATGGCATTGAACGTTTCCGTTTTGGGAGCAGCTGTACCATGTATATTTATCGTTGTAAATTTCGTCATCATTGCGAAAGCTCTCAACCACATTCATCTTCATTCGGTTTCATTCTTAGTATTTTTTTTCTTAGGCTGTTTTCTTTAATACCTCATTTTTTTCACTCATTTTTTTTCTGTTCTTTTGTTTCAAAAAACCAACAGACTGCCTTATTTTTATCACGCCTTATTTTTTTACTTTTATAATGTCATCACTTTTTTAGGTTTGTCACAAATCGTTTTATTTTTTCAATTTTAATTTCCAATATTTCCATTGTGTAACAAGTCACCATAGATGACAAAGCACCGTTCTAGCTACACAGCTAAGCGAAGCCAAGCTGTGACGTCACATTCCTTTTCGCCCTGCCATGCACGCCGCTAGCACCAAACCAGAAGCTGTAAGCAAGCCATGCCAAGGGGCCAGTGGTGCCACCGCTAGCTTATAAATACTGTCATTTTGAATGCGCATGATTCGTTTTTATCATCTTATCATATGTATCATCTTATTGTTAACATATGTATTGTTAATTTCCACCAAGAAGGGATAACCAAAAAAACTAAAAGACGCAGTATCGCCTGTACAAAACGTACCAGGTCACCCGATTCAGAAGAAGTAGACCTACACCCAAATGGATGCAGAAATACACCGCCAGCTCGAAAATATTGAATAGAAGTTGAAAAAGCGTTAAGCGGTCTCTAGCCACAGTAATGAACGTCGTACTGCGTGCCTAAGACCGAAATTTGATCCCGATAGTGAAGAATGCAAGGTAACTGCCTGGTTAAAGAAGATTGAACAACTGGGTCTAAGTGACGACAGATGGGGCGATCAAATGAAATATTTTCATTCGTAAGTCACACAAAGAGGCCTTGCAGGACAGTGTGCAGCCGTCTTGATGAATGTGATTTCACAAGGGAACAGAGGAACAAATGCTACTTCGCGCTTTCCCTAAGCATAGTGATTACGATGTTACATTCGAATAAATACTAAACTGAAGAAAACTACCCTCTGAAATAATTACAAAATACCACCAAGAAAAATTAGCTATCTGCTTAAGGTATAAGTTGCCTGCAAATAGCACAACCGTCTCCTGCATTATACGAGAACTAAAAATTGCATTACAATCGCACACAGGGCTTTTCAGTGTGACAGACCCGACGAATTATACGAAGGATTTCTGTCTGCTTTAGAAAGACTGGCCAATATGTTTGAGATTGACTGCTACCTGATTTTCGAAGCTTTTTTAAATGTTGCGTTCTAAGTCAAAGCTCCACCCTATCTGAAATCGACAGTCCTTGTCTAGAGTGACCATGAATGTATACATAACTTTGATGGCAATAATTGAGATTTGAATTTAAAAGGAACATATTATGTAGTTTTCCATTCGTGTTGCCAAATAGTGGAATGATTTGCCTGCGTCTGTTTTTCCAAACCAAGGAGACATTTAAATTTGGGCACTTCGATAGCTTTTGTACGGGTGTTCCAGGATTGAATTAAATAAATAGAACGAGTATTATATGCCAATATTTCATAATTTCATTAACTTTTTTCTTAGGAAAACATTTTCAAATCCGTAAATCAGCCACTACAGTAAGATAAATTTAAGAAGTGCGATTTGACTAAATGGTGGGACTGTGTTGTGTCTCGCTGCGTATCCTACAAAAAAGAGAACTAAGTTTAATTAACAAATAGTTTTGGCTACGATAGATAGAAAGAAATATGATAGTCTTTTTCTTATACTAGCTCAGGCATCTTGTCTATACGTAATATGTCATTGTTATGATTATTGTAAACGAAAATTAAATCCCTCGAAAGTCATTCAAATATTAGTTATATCTTAGTTTTTAATTGTTGAAACCATACATATAGTCAGTTAGCTGTAACTCAGAACAACCACAGACTAGAAAGACAAGGTGGTCACAGACTCAGTGGTACAAGCATGCAGATTTGACGGCCTGTTTGGTGTGGAGGTAAGTACCCTTGCCTTCCATGCCAAAGGTCCCGGGTTCTAATCCTGGTAGAGGCAGATATTATATTATATTTGCTTTCTAGTCATGGATGTGTATTTACGTTTATTTAAGTTTATTTCTAATATTTATATATACAAAAAATATCTATGTGTGTTTATATATTTCTTAAGTTTGTTTATCCGTTATCTAGTATCCATAACACAAGATCTTTAATGATACTTAATTTGGGCTAGATAATGTAGTGTGATCGTTAGAAATATTTATTTAGTTTCTTATTTTGTTTCTTATTTTCGTTCAAGAATGCGGAGCATGGAAAAGTCATATCAAACGAATGGCCACATGATGTCAAGTAGAACATAATGCAGGGCATAATGTTTTAAATATTTTTAGTATGTCTACCACATTTTTTCATACATTTTGAACAGCTGTTAATCGCGCTAGCCGAAAATGAAATGTCTCCTTTGGTGCTGGATTTTTTAAGAGTTGAATGAATCGAAAGGTATCTCTTGGACCTAGGTGTGTGCCGTCCTAGTCTTCATAATTACTAACCATCAAGTAAGATGGAAGATGAACGCCTTCAAAGTAGCATTAAAAAAAGCAATTTTGGTACTAAGTATTTTAAGGGTTAAAGGGGGTTTGGTCATAAGTAGTCGCGGCAACGGGGAATGAGACAAAAACTTCATTTCTTATACTAATAAAACTAAATACGGTAAAGGTTTGCAAAAGTATTTTTGTTTGTCATGTCTTGACCATTAATTGACCTTAGTAACCAGGGGATAAAATTAATTATACTTAACAATAATTATTCAATTATTCTTTACTTTGGACATTATATATATATATATATTTTATAATTTCTTGACATTTATTGCATTACTTGATTTTTAATGAACTTATCATATCTATATTAGTTTTGTAATTTGCAAGTTTAAGATTACTTCAATTGAGACATTTTTACTATTTTAATTGATATTTTTTGACATGAATATTAATTTTCAATAATTATTAAATGTAACACAACTATTGCATTAGGTTTACCCTGTAATGATAGCTCTAAGGTGATTGTAATAAATAAATACATAAATTTACACTTGATAAATCAAGACAATCGCTAGATTTATGTCGAGCATATCGGTAAAAATAATATTATATGCGCTTCTTCTCTGAAATTGAATTATGTACACCATAATTAGAGGGAGTGCAAAAATAAATATTTTGTATGCCACTTGATATTGCCATGTCAGCGGTACACACTGCTTTCCTAACTTATCACCGACCTGACCACTAGGCTACCACGCAATATCGATGTTAAATTTTTAATATCCATTTGACTTAATTAGATTTGATTTTCGCAATCTTTGACCCTGAATGAAGCAGGAGCCATTTTTTTACATTATTACAAAAGAAAAGTAATAAACAAGCTCTTAAAATCTATAATCGACTAATAAAAACATCAACAAAGTAACGTTATGTGTCAGTTTTGACAGGCCGCTCAGAACGGTTTTGAGCACTTTTAGCGCTGTGAGCGCTGTAATCGGCAAACGGAACGCAGCACTTGCTCCGTAGCTTTGGCACTATGAGCGGGGAGATGGCGGCGTTTATGACGTCATTGATGACGTATCGATATCGCTGTGAGCGCGGTCACGGCCAATCGGAACGGGTATATGAGCGCTGTGAGCGCTATAATCGGCAAAATAAACGCAGCATTAGACTGCTATTAGAAGAGTACGATTATGTAGTAGAATATGTAAAGGGTTCGGACAGCGCAGCTGCACATGCTTTGTCACGGATTTCCTATTATCGGAGGATTTCAAAAGTTCATTTCATTTTAAAAAGGCTCAAGCTTGAAAAATGTAAAACTCGATTTGTGACCATTAAATGACTGATGATAATACTATGCGAATTTATTGAGAAATTCGAGATAAAAACCTTGAGCAAACAGACTAAAATTTCTGTAGAAAAAAACACCTTTTGTTTTGTAGAAAGCAATTTATAAATTTTTATCAATCCTGATTTCGATCACAACTAACGCGAACCGTATTTGTGAGGGAATTAGAACTAGTTTGCAAATTAATAAATGTTAACAAAACATACCTAATGAAGAATAGTAAAAATAAAGTGTTCATAGAAAAATTATTAAGTGAGATTAAATCGTTCAAAAATAAATGCGCACTACAATTTTACATTTTAAATGACATAGGATGAATTGAAAATAAAGATGATAAGAAAGTTATACTTAACGACTTCCATCTCTTACCCACAAGTGGCCACGCGGGTATGAGAAGGATGTTTAACAACATATGCTGCGTTTCGTTTGTAGATTACAGCGCTCACAGCGCTCATATATCCGAACGATTGCCCGTGAGCGCGCTCACAGCGATATCGATACGTTATCAATGACGTCATAAACGCCGCCATCTTCCCGCTCACTGTGCCCAAGCTACGGAGCATGGTCGCTGTGAGCGGCCTGTCAAAACTGACACATGACGTTACTTTGTTGATGTTTTTATTAGTCGATTAAAGATTTTAAAAGTTTGCTTATTAATTTTCTTTTGTAATAATATAAAAAAAGGCTACTGCTTCATTCAGGGTCAAAGATCTTAATGAAATTGTAACTTTAGACTTAAGCGACGAACAATCAGAATGTTAGCGCGATATTTACCGTTCCGATTGCAATAGCGCTAATAGCACTTTTTTGTTGCCACACTTGACGGAAATGCCGTCGCCGAACTTCCGCGGGAGTCAATCCGTTACCATACGTTGCTGCCACACTGCATCAGAGTTGGATTTCGTACTATAATTATAGTATTTGTACTACAATTTCATGACGTGTACTATATACTATCGCAAAGGTAGGATTGTACGCAAAAATACTATAATTTCTTAATAATAGTTATACCTGTACCCACATTTTATTTTATTACCACTCTAAGAAATGTTTTAACGTATGTCAACATTATGTATGGGTATTCCCCTTATAATGTTCACTGAATGACATTCTGCGTGATTCTGCACTTCATTCATTCATTGGGCCGGTCACTCTGACAGAAAGAGATGAATATTCGTAGTTTGTGTATAAGTGGGACAAAGATAGAGAGATACTTTGAGCCTTTGCTTTGAGCAAACTTTGAGCGACTTTTCCGCAAGCTTATCAAAGTGAATAGTTGAGCTGTTCATCTGACTGTGAAACATTTGAAGTGTTTTCTTTCTTTGTTAGTTGCAATTCTTTTTCATAATAATAAAAACATGAGTGAAAGCGACGACGATACAAATGCTGCTGGCCCTTCCACGCCAAAAAAGAAGCGAATCGTTAGGGGCGATTTGGTGGTGAAAGAAAAACAAAGGCAACAGAAATATAGAGCTGACTGGGAAAAAGAACCAAAGTTCAGTAAATGGCTAACTAATGATCCTCAAGATGATTTTAAAGCACGATGCAAGGTATGTAATACTTCTATGATTGCTGAAAAGCATGTTTTATCAAAGCATTCTGAAGGACAAAAACATTTAAAAAATTTGACATCGATCCGTGCTGCAAAACCAGTCACTTCCTTTTTTCCGTCTTCCTCAACATCTCAGGAAAATAACACGATCAAATTGGCAAAAATTGCTGAAGTTAAGATGGCTGCCTATTTTGCTGAACATAACATAGCTTTTAATTCTGCTGATCACCTCGGTAAACTTTTAAAAGAATGCTTTCCTGATTCCAAAATCTTAAAAGAAACAAACCTTACTCGCAAAAAGACTGCAAAGATTATTTACAAAGGCGTTGGTCCAGGACATAAAGCAGAGTTGGCTGAAAAATTGAAAACATCAAAGTTCAGTATAATGACTGACGAATCCACCGATATATCTACCTCTAAAGCATCATGTGTCGTAGTGAGATTTTTCAACGATATCTCCGGCCGAATAGAAAGCAAATTTTGGAACCTTCACGAAATTTTCAGTGACGATGACCCTAGCGCCGTAAATGAAGGAGCGACGGCTGAAAACATTTAGAAGAAATTAAAGAAATCCATAATGGATTATGGAATTCCTTTAAAAAATGTCGTCGGTTTTGGTTCTGACGGCTGTAATGTAATGATGGGAAGCGCAAATTCAGTTGCCAGCAGATTCAAAGAAGATTGCCCTGGAATTATTATTATGAAGTGCATTTGCCATTCTGCCCATCTATGTGCTAGTGCAGCGTGTCAAAAACTACCGAATAGGTGTGAACAGCTGGCACGAAACATATTTAGTTTCATTCACAACAGCTCGAAACGATCAGCGGCGCTGAAACAATTTCAAGAATTCTTAGATCTGAAGCCACAAAAAATGTTACATCCATCGCAAACAAGATGGTTGTCACTACAGCAAGTAGTGGCACGCGTTTTAAGCAATTGGGATGCTTTGAAATTGTATTTTACTGATATGGCATTGTCTGATCGATCTCTCTCGGGGCAGTCTATACTCGAGTTGCTTTGGGATCCATATATCAAATTATATTATGAATTTCTGACCTGGGTGCTACCAAAATTTACAATATTTAACAAATACTTTCAGTCCGCTGAGGTTGGGGTTACAGAGCTGGATGCTAAAGTAAAAGAAATGTACAAAGACTTTTTATTTTGTTTTATGGATCGAGGGCATGTCAACCAAACTGATCTATCGAAAATCAATCCAGAAGACAAAACGAAACACTTGAATGATGAACTCTTTTATCTAGGAATAAGCGTAGCTACAAAAATCAACACACCTGAAATAAAGGCAGACATGAACAGGCGAAAAGAATTTCTGAGTAGATGTAAAGATTTTCTTGTAGAATCTACTTTGCAAATTAAAAAAAGATGGGATTTCGGTAATGAAGCGTTAATTTGCATTTCCTTGTTAAGTCCCAAAAATGCCCTTAGTCAACGTATGCGAGAAAGAACACCTAGTATTCTTCCAATCGCCTCCAACTTCCCCAGAGTAATAGACTTACAAGATTTACAAACACTACAAGTTTTGGATGATCAGTGGCGCATGCTGCCACTGGCTGAGATTGACGAAGACTTAAAGGAGGAAAAAAGACCTGACGTATTCTGGGCAAAACTCAGTAAATGGTCTGACAATTCTGAAAGCCAGCCGTTTAAAGAGATCAGCAGATTTGCGCTTGACTGCCTTGTCTTGCCTCACGCAAACGCCGATTGCGAACGAGTTTTCAGCAAAGTGAATTTAACAAAGACCAGAATACGCAACAAATTAGCAACCCAGTCCATCGATGCCCTACTACTTACTTGTGATGCCGTAAAAGAGAGCAAATCAAAAAATTGCACAGATTTTGCACCGTCTGACGACATGTTACGTCGCATCGTTGCCAAGGACGATGTACCCAATATTGAAGAATTGGCTAACATTGAGGTTATTTTACCTTCATAGTAATGTTAATTATGCCTTTTGTCGATTTATTTAATAAAAATCCAACGTCCAAATGTTTTTTATTTAAATCTACACCTAAAAAAAGGCTTCTATAATTTTTGACAAGGTACTATCTTTTTTAGCAAAATACTATATTTTTGACGTCCATAGACAATAATTTTTTGAGAGCCTGATTCCAACCCTGCACTGCATGTTCAGTGGCGGATTATCAGTAGACTGCCAGCGCTTATACGGTGTGGTCGTAATGGATCCGATTTATGAGGCATTAGAAGAAGAAAGAAAAAGAAAGCGTAAATATTGGGTGCATCCCTTAAATACTCTTCGACTAGAAATTGGGCAATGTCATACCTTGTACTTATATGCAAATAAGACATTAAGACATTATCCAGATAAAGCATTCGAATATTATCGAATGTCCACAAAATCATTTGATGTATTGCTGAGTTTAACGAAGGATTCTAGAGTCCCAAAGGCAATCCCTATTTTTTACTTCGATAATAAATCGTTCAGTGTCGAAAATCCTGTGCGTGCGTGCGTCGCCGCCGCGAGTAATCCGCCGAATGTGGCACGATGCATACAAATATCTGGAATGCGACGTTGCCGATCTTACGCCAACGGAAAATCGGTGCGCGGAGGACGGAGCACACGCAGAGAGCGAGCGGTCAGCCACGGAGCGAACCGATCGTCCGCGACGGAACGACGGATCGTCCGCGTAGTGTGCCCGCTATATGTAATTTATATGCAATGTACATGTATTGGCGTTCCGTCGCGGAAGTTCGGCGACGGAATTTCCGTCAATTGTGGCGCCGGCCTTACTGGCCAGGGGCCAGGACTAGAACGAAATGTACGACAGTTCGTTAAAAAGTGTGAAAAATGCCAGAAACAAAAGTGTTTCATACCTATCAAAGAACCGATGGTTATCACTTCCACGGCTACGACAGCTTTTGAAAAAATATATTTAGACTTAGTAGGACCCTTAGATAAGGATTGTTATGAGTTTGGTTATATTTTTTTTTATTTTATTATTTCTTTTTATACTCCTTGTTTATGAATGTAAAAACGTTGTATATTGTGTACATTTTTATGTTTATTTTTTTTCTGTTAATAATCATTCTTGTTAACAGGCCTACGCTGTTCTCTCATACTCATGCATGAGATAGGTACTCACAATAACAACAACATAGTTCCTTGCTGTTGTAATTCTTATGCATATGAAATATTATGAAATAACTAACCCGAGCCGTGCACCTATTTTCTGACATTTTATAAGTGCCCATGTAGGCGTAGGTAAAATAAAATATTTTGATCTTGAATAAAGCAAAATATTCAAAACAATCATCCATGCAATCATAGAACCAATAAGAAATAACATAGGTACCTAAATTAAACATATTATATAAAAATAAATAATAAATAATGGTATTTTTTTTGCCACTATACCGCCGAGCGTTCAAGATCCGTCCGTATATCTGTACAGAAAGAAACTTTCATTGATATTGAAACATGGCATTGACACGTGTCATATCAAAGAAACATCATCAATCAATGAAAACCTGAAAAAATTGTGCTGTTTTCCTTGGTTTGCTTAGAAAAGTTTAGGCCATTAAAAAGGTAGTAACTTTTATAATAACTGAATCTTGAATTTATTTATTAAAATATTTTTATTCGGAAACAGGAATAGGGTAATTTAATTAGCACATAAGTTTACAATCTAACGGGAATGATTTCATTTAAAAGAATTGTACAAGTTATAACACCGCACCGGTTATCTGTTCAAGTACCAATTGTTAGAAGAAATCTTACGTCGCCGATAAGTATAGAGGCTAAAAGAGCGAATTATAAGTTTAACTCGTTTATTCTCAGTCGACTGAGATCTGCGATACTAAAAAGACGAGAGGTCTCAATTTTTTTTCTTCCTTCTAAGTAAGTCTAAGTTTAAAGTTAAAAAAAATACTTAGAAATAGTGAAAGCTATTAATTTAAAATTATGGTTTTAAGAATTCCTAAAAGTGATTACTTGTATGCATCGTTTTTATTGCTCTTCTGCAGCAACGCCGGAAGTATGACAACAAATGGTTCTGACCCATCTTCACATTCAAGACCAGGTAACTGTTTTACAGATTCATGTACTATTTTCGTCTTTTATTTAATTGGTTTTTTATTACACCTCTGTGATTTCAGATTTGGCAAAAATACGACATGCATCACTATCACTTGAAATAGATTTTGAAAGAAAAATTTTCAAAGGACACACAGTTCTAACTTTCAATACATTAGATGTGTTAAATGAATTGGTAAGTAATTATGTACAAAATTAGATTATAATGGTATAATGTGCATGTACTCAGTTGCTATTCAAATTTAAAATGTTAGCTGTTTAATCATAGTTGATATTAAATGTATTAAAACTTCAAACAGGTACTAGATGTTAGCAAGGGTATGGAAATCAAATCTATACTTTTAGAAGATGGTACAGAATTAAAATATGCAGTTGACAAGAAAGATAGTGTTGTAGGTTCTCGACTTGTTATACACTTAGATCAACCAGCAGGGAAAGAGTGAGTATACTAAGCAGGTACATTTATATATTTTATTTACATTAAATATTTATATATTTAATTAGGAATTGTTTTATTAAGAATGGATTAGTTTAGCAGATGTAAAATATTATAGTATTGTTTCATTACATTTATTAAAATTGCTTCATTAACCTTCAAAAACTAAGAGAAATAAGAATAAATATTCCTCTGATACTATAAAATGTGCAGCATTACTAGCTATTAAGTAGAAAAACCTTGAGTAAAAAGTAGTAATAAAGTAGGTTTGATTCTTTACTACTAAAATGCTATTCAAATTATAGTGACTTTTGTCAAACATTACCTGAATGTGACAAGGCAGAGCAGTCAGACATAAAACCGGATCCACAGTATTATTCACCAACTATAAATAAGCATCTCCCATTGAGTTATAACAATTTTGGATATCATCCTGCACTGACATTAAACAAACCAAGCTTTACATTGCACAAAGCCTCCCTTGATCCAGAAAATGAAAATAACAATAGTTCTAGAACTTGCGCTTCAAGTACTTACAGTGCAGGTTCAAACAATTGTGATAGAGATGTGCATGCAAGTAGAAATTCAAATGAGAAAGATTGTTCCATGGCGCTAGCTAAATACGAAGCAGCAAAAATCAAAATGACAGGGTTTCCAAAGAAAACAAGTGCTTATAAACCTGAAGTTGAACTTTTCGATATTAGGTTAGCAAAACACCTGTTTGATAGTTTGCCCCAAACATAGCTTAGTTTAATTTTGTTTCTTAAATATATTATTTATCTATAAAAGATTTATTTATTTGTAAGAAGAATTTCAGAAGGTTTAATTAATTGAAAAATACATGAAGTAATGAAGATAATATAACTTTTATTGTATAAGATCTATGAGTGTTATGTTAAAAGTTTTAAACATTTGGAAGCTGTGTATAAATGATAAATTTCCTTCTTATTATGGATTACATTCTACACATAAATCCATTCCATAACTGTTGGATGCTATATTAGTAAAGTAGATACATATTCTGTTTTCATATGATACAAGTACAAAAAATATCCAAAACGTTCAAAGATAGTTATGTAGATTGCCGGCATCAATACTTGATAACAGTAAAGGTAACCCTAAAGACAAGTATAATCTGTACTTAGAACAAATACAATTACAATTACAATTTTATAGTACAATTTTATAGAAATCCGTTTTCTTGTAGTTCATGGGCTGATCCCTTTTAAACTGGGACTGAAATCAAATAGAGAATTTGTTTATATTATGTTTATTACCATGCTTATTCTAGTTTCAAGTGTCAATTAATATAGACACTAAAACTTAAAAAAAATATTTTGCCATAGGTTCAAAGTAACGATAAATTATGCAACAAGTCCAACTGCCTCAGCTTTGCAATGGCTGGAACCAGAGCAGACGGCGGGAAAAACATTCCCTTATGTTTTTAGTCAGTGTCAGGTAAGAAAATATTAAACTACCTACTGAATATTGGCAAATAAGCTTCTGAACCAACTGATGGTTTCGGCCTCATGAATATGGATACTAAGCCAAAGATACACGATAAATTACATATTACCGAAATACGTAATTTATCGTGTATATTTGGCTCTTCTTCGAAATTCACGACTGAAATCATCGTTTAAAAATTATCAAAAGTTCTGGAATGACGAATATCTAAAATGCTAAATAGATTTTTTTGCTTGATGCTTGATGGAAACAATCTTAGAAACTGCGTTGATATTTGAAGTATTTTGAGTCCTATAAGACTTGGCGGTCCGATTGCCAAAAGGTCCTTAATTTGAAATTCTATAACTTCAATGGGTTCCCTGAACTGTGATCACAACAATACCTACACGCTGTTAAGGGACAGTGCAATGCAAATAAACTTTACTGCCAGTCCACTTACACAAATTAAAATAACTAAATTGCGGAGAACTATAATTTGGGTGGCTTTATCATTACCGTTCCTATTATTCTCTTAAACGAAATTAAACAGTCAGAAACTGTGTATGTTATTGAAAATATATAAGCTTCCAAACCAGAACCCGTATTTTTCTCCCCCTCGGTGGTTGCATTGCTGTATTTTAGGACTACGACAAAATAGCTTCAAAACATGTCTGGTGAATTCAAAAAAGTATTTCTTATTTAATAATATTATGATTTTTAATATTGAAATAAAAAAAAATATTAAACAATCATACGTAATGACATTAGCGATCATTTATCCGCTACTATTTTTACAATCTTAACTTAGAAGTACTGTTTTTGGGAACAGACGTCCATTTTGTTCCTAAAAAGCATTTCATCTATTGGTCGAAACGATAAATAATTCGTTAGTTAGCATCCCGGTGAAAAGCAATCAACTGCAACAAGACTTAAATATATTGTTTGTTACCAAGAGTTATTCTGATACCTGTTACATAGATAATTCTCATACTAACCCAACCATTTGTCTTTGTCGGCCTTGCTCACGTTGTCAGCAAAAATAATCCGTTGTGTATTTCAGGCGTATAAACAAACAAACTCATCTTTGTATTTGTAATGTAATTATAGCAATTACGCCTCTGATGTGTCTATTGTGTTTTCAGTTTTCTAATCACAGATCGAGATTATCGTAAAAATTATATTTGAATCCAACTGACTATTGTGAAGACTAAGGTCTAACCTATAAGACTAAGGTCTTCACAATAGTCAGTAACAAATTTACGATTGCTTCGAATTCATAGGATAAGAAAATTTCTTCATTTGCGTATCAAAAAAAAACAAAATGTACAAAGGAAACACACACAAAAAATTTATATGCATTTACAGAAAAAAAAATAACAAATATTACATAAGATAATAAACTAAAAAAAGGTAATACACAAAATTAGTTATTAAATTAAGAAAAATTTGAGATACATTATATAAAGAGAATGCGAAAATTCCGCAAATTATGCAAACCAGTGGTTTACAAAATAAAGTTATACTACAAGGGACTTTATTTTATACTTCGTATTAGTCTGCCAGAATTTTACAAACAAAGTAACAATATTATACTGCTCTCGAATTTATCCCGTCACGGTATTCACAAGTCGTAACGAATGAATAAAGGTACAATTGTTTAAGTTTTGTGTCTGAGTTTGAGGCACCAATTAATTTGTTTATCTATCTTTCAATTGGTAATTTTTTATGTACTTATAGTTTTTAGTGGTTAATGTTTAATCCTTCATTGTCTTTTATTTACAGCAATGACTAGATACTCCTGTCTGAAACACTGAAGTGTTACTATTCTAATAGGTCATAACTATACACTTTAACATACTCATTCGTTGCAAAACATAAGAATATTATTTTCACTCGAAAATACGTTAATTGACATTAAGTTGACAATGATTTTTACACTGAATATTTATTAATAGGTCTTTACCTATGAAACTGCCGTTTTGCCGTACTGGCCATTTCAAATGAAAATATTTTTTTTTGGACTGATAATTCTAATTTCAAATTAATTTTATTTGACAAACATGGAATTCTTTTTCTAAAATCGTCATTTGTTTAATAGTTAGTGTTTTGTTTTCAACGTATTCGAACATTTTTCGTCATCATGGATAAGTTAAAAATTCGAGTAATTATGGAGTATGAGTACCGTCGTGGCAGCAAAGCGGCACAAGCGGCACGCAACATCAACGACGTTTACGGAGCGAACACTACAAACGAACGCACCACCCGTTATTGGTTTACCTGCTTCCGTTCTGGAAATTTTGACCTGAAAAATGAACCCCGTGATCGTCCGAAAACTTTGGTCGACAATGACGAATTAAAGGCAATTGTGGAAGCTGATGAAACTCAATCCACGGCTGAATTAGCAGCAGCTTTCGACGTTAGCATCAAAACAATATTGGTCCATTTGCGTCAAATTGGCAAGGTAAAAAAGCTTGACAAATGGGTACCCCACGAACTCAATGACCGCCAGCGCGAAGTACGCGTGGAGACGTGCCTTGCACTGCTCAGCAGGCATACAAATGAAGGAATTCTGAACCGCATTGTTACTTGTGACGAGAAATGGATACTGTTTGACAATCGTAAGTGCTCAGCAAGTTGGTTGGACCCTGGTTCAGCACCCAAACAATGCCCTAAACGAAAACTTACCCCTAGAAAAGTGATGGTCACTGTTTGGTGGTCTAACGCGGGTGTAATTCATCACAGCTTCTTGCCAAACGGGACAAGCATTACTGCAGATGTATACTGTGAAGAACTGAACACAATGATGGAAAAGCTCGCACGTCTCCAACCAGCTTTGGTCAATCGTTCGGCTCCACTGCTCCTGCACGACAACGCGCGACCTCATACTGCACAGCAGACGGTCTCCAAGCTACAAGAGTTGGGGTTGGAAGTTCTCCGTCATCCGCCGTACTCACCAGACCTTGCGCCTACAGACTTCTACTTTTTCCAGAATTTGGATAACTTCTTGGCGGGAAAAAAATTCAATACCCGAGAGGCAGTACAAAATGCCTTTGAAGAATTTGTTGCCTCCCGTCCAGCTGATTTCTTCAAGAAAGGCATCAATAAGCTACCAATGCGTTGGCAAAGATGCATTGATTGCATGGGTGATTATTTTGATTAATAGAAATAAAAAATATATAAAAAAATTACGCTTCATTTATTTCGTGAAAAACGGCAATTTCATAGGTAAAGACCTAATATATATAGGGTTATACATTTTTTTTAATAAATAATAATTATTAAATTATTATATTATTATTTTTTAAATTATTATTTTATTATTATATTATTATTAAAAGAACCTTACCTTCCACAGCCCATCCACGCTCGGTCCATAATGCCATGCCAGGACACTCCGAGTGTAAAATTCACGTATGACGCTGAGATAACTGTGCCGGAAAACTTTACCGTACTCATGAGTGCTTTAAGGGATGGGCAGGCGTTCTCTAAGACTTTGCAGAGGAAGGAGAGCTGTACCCATAAGTTTAAACAACCTGTCCCTATACCGTCCTATCTATTAGCTATTGTGGTTGGAGTATTGCAGTGGAAGATCATTGGACCCAGGTAAGATTTTTTCAGATTCAATAGCCGGAAAACTACTAAGTGATCCATCGCGTGATAAATTGCACACGTGCCCATGAAGGTCATTAATCTAAGGTCTTAACTAAATTGATTGGGAAACTCGGTTAGATGTAATTGATTATAATGCGATGCCCAGCGCAGGCTTTAATTGGAAATGTCTTTGTTATTGTAATTTCACTGGACGCTCCATCTCATTAACCCGATCACAACCACGTATAGGAAGGATTCAAATAGCAACAACTTAAATACGCTCCAGGTGATCCTAACAAAAGATCCTCTACAATCACTATAGTAATACTCATATTGGAATGAACGTTAAGAAGATGGTGTTTGTTTATACGTTCCTAGCTGGATAGACTGTAATAACAAAGGTTTGATCCGAGGGGTTTTTATTAATTAGAAACTAAATAACTGTTTTCCCAATGAATAAGCAAAGCTTGTGTCACAAATGATAGCAATGTATAAGGGAGATCTAGAATTGACAAAGATCTATGTTCATCGCATAAATCCTAATTCGATTTTAATGATTTTATATGGTAACGAAGGCAAGATTTTGTACCTTTGTTGTACAATACAAAAATAAATTAGGTAACATAGGATACTAATAGGATTTACTTTGTCCTCGTAATAGCGATGATTGGATCTCTCGGAGCTATGTTATAATGTTTTTACAAATTATGTCCGTAAATGTAATTTATAATTTTAATTGTTTCATTAGCAACGCACGTGATTGAAATAAGATAATCATGTTTATTGCTTAATCTGAAGACCGTAATAATTCAATTGAGGGGAGATTATAAAGAGCCAGTTATATCGAATCCATTTCGATTCTCAATGGTACAAAATTTTTGTGTTAAAGTAATTAACAATTACTGAATGACTTGATTGATTTAAAACCAAAATTATAAATGCCTGAGAAATTTAATTGCGACCAAGATTTATGCGCAATATTTGATTATGAACCGAAATTTTATTTAAGTCTACATTGCTGCATTGCATCTTGTTCTGCAACTGTCTTGCTAGATTAAACTGCACATTGATTAACCTAGCTCTATATATAACACATACAAATAATTAGGACTAGATAGATTCCTTCTCATATATACAAAGGTGTGTTTGTCTAGAAAGCTTTCTGCAAGGGAACTAAATTGTTTGGCGAAACCTTTTATTAAATTTAAAAAGATTCAGATGCACGAGGGGAGGTCAAAAATTTCGCGCAATGGCGGAGAAGTGGGATTAACTAAAGTATAATTACTGTTTTTCTTTTTTAACATATTTTTCCTTCACCCTAAGTCATTTTTCAGATCCGTCCATAAAGCTATTAATACCCTCTAAAAAATGTTTTGTCCCACCCTGCCGAATAACGGTGAAATTGCTACCAATAAACCAATAAACAATGAACCAATTAGCTTGCGTGTTTCCTTCTTATCCAACTAAATCAATGTCGTATTATTCGTAAAAATACTAATAATAAATATATAGAATAAATGCGAAATCTTTTTTGTATATGTGTTGCGTTTTGCAATCATTGAACAGTTCGCAAAGATTCCAGTACGTTTGCAATGATTTCAGTACCTTTGCAATGATACGCAAAATCCCATTATACTACGACACATATACTTATATATACATATACTTATATAAATGTATGTCGTATATATATATATATATATATATATATATATATATATATATATATATATACTAATTATGAGTCGCTTAGTTAGTAACGTATTTAATGGTCCTCGTTTCCCCTCCATTCAGCGAACTTTTTGATCTCTCGTAGGTATTTCCCATAAATGAAACTAAAAATAAGTGTCTTCTGTCGCCTCGGTTCTTTTCGCATAGTGACAGTCGGATTGTGATTAGGTAAGTTAAATCAGACGTTGGGGACAAGAGATTCATGCGTTATGAACTCGTGACCTATCTAACGCTATTTTATATACTTTAGGTAATCAAAGAGCGAAGACGCCTAATTAGGCCCTCAAATGCAGGCAGCTGTGAATTGTAAAAGCAAATGATGAATTGTTTTACCTGATGACAACGCCCCAAAAAGCAAATGCTGCTTGGTAATGGGAGTATAATTAATTTTAATCTAAAAGAATGTTGTTTATCTATACTATACTATCTGTACTATTACACTAAACTTTTTTTGATTTGAGATTTTTTGGGTAATTTGTAATTTATAAATAATCTCCGAAACTACTGGACCGTAAAAAGTTTATGTTTAGTAATAATTCGTAGAGGCGGTATTCTTTTGTTATGATCTCGTCCAGGGCGGGACTCGGGTCCTTCCTATTTTGACCGTCATAGTAATCACGAGTACGTGGTTGTGTTCCTGTTAAAGGGAACTATTAGCAACTGCAATTACTGGAACAAAGGTAGTCCCAACGATCGGCAAGGCATCATTAGTCGATTAGTCGAGTCACATTCAATGTTGATAAATAAAACATCTACGAGTAATGAATGTCCATGGACGCGGATGCCATTTACCATTAGGTGTGTTGCGTGCTACTTTGCCTACTATGAAAATTATTTTTTGTGTTAATAAATTTATGTGAATTTGATTAGAACATTTGTTTAAGTACGAGTATTAGATTGCTACATGTTCCAAAGGCTACAGGCATACAGACTCACGGGAACAGAATTCAGACGGTGTAATCGTCCGCGGATCTTCTAGTTATAAATTACATTATTTTAAACTTCCGACAATAAGAAATAAAATACATGTTTGTATTCTTCTATGAGTTTAGAAAATATGCTTTGTTTCTAGAGCTTGTCGTCGTGTTTTTGGGGCCCTAGCCATATTACAAGCTTCGCTTAATATTCTTATCTATAATGTTACAGAATACTATTCTGAATATTATAAGAATTTATATAACTGTAGAAAACCATAAATGCAATGAAATTTCTACTCTATACCTCAGACTTTAAAGCGTTAACGATTATATATTTCGACAATAAGCGAAGTTTGTAATATGGCTAAGTTAAGAAGCCATATCGTTCTTTCTAACTTTACTTCTAAACCATTTCAGAACGGTAGTATGGGCTGAAGGATCAGTAGTAGAACGAGCGGCTGCCGAGTTTTCCGAAACGGAGAAATATTTGGAAGCAGCAGAGAGTCTCGTCGGACCGTACGTGTGGACCCAATACGACTTGCTGGTGTTACCGCCGTCGTTCCCGTACGGTGGTATGGAGAACCCGTGTCTGACGTTTGTAACGCCGACTTTGCTGGTAAGGTTTAGTATTCTTACTACTTTTAAACCACGGCTTTTCTTGCACTTTTTTATAATACCCTTTAGGAGCATACTTTGAGGGCTCTGCGTGAAAAGTACAATTGGAATGTGAAAAATAATTAATAATCTTTTTGCAGTCTAATATTTAATTAACGTTTGATCCTTGACATGGCTTACCGAAAACCAATAACATACCATTTATACATCACACAAATTATTTATACAATATTAGCTTAGTTTTTAGAGTTTGACATTTATACATTATATCTACTCTTCTAAAATATCATAAAATGGCATCATATCATAAAACCAAGGCATTTAGTTCGAGATGATGTGGTCCCGATACGGGCTGCACCATCACCGCCAAGAACAAATATTGCATAACGCTTTTATTTTCATATGGCACCCTTTCTTTATAATAGGGCTAAAAGTTTTACAACCATATGTATTGTGCAGAAATCAGAGAAAGGAAAATTAGTGTATGATTTCATGACTCAAACTACAAAGATTTAGAAAAATATATAAAGTAGATTTTTTATTTTTTTATTAAATTTGCTTATATACCTACCATACCCCATTTCACAAATCACACCACGAACACTATCCCTTACATCCATCTACTGACCAATACAATAAAAGCAGCACCAACTATATTACAATGTCATATTAAATTTTATTACATAGTTCGAATCCGACCAACATTAACGAGAATCCCGCAACAGTGGCAGTTTTACGTGTAGTATGAATGAGCTCATTAAAAAAAAATGTTACCTACACTTACTGGACTAGGGTCACAGCTTGTATCCAGTCACTACATTAAGCTACATTTAACAATTTTTTTTAAATTCAGGGTGTTGTTAATCATATAAATATAAATGTAGTTTAGTTAGTTTTTTATTAAGTGTTTCCTTTTTACACAATGTTTAAAAGATAAAAATTGAGACGAGACTGGATACCCACAACCCTGGAAACCCTGAAAGAAGGGCCAGTGTTACTGTATACTGTATATTTTTGGTCTACTTTTGTTGAAAATACTTTTTATTTTCTACTAGTATAGAGGCGATCCAGTATAGATACCTAGGTGTCCAGGACAACTATTGTTGAGGCTCCTACGAATCATGAAAACATATTTTTTTCATGCACCAACAACTATATATCAATAAATATTACAAAAATACTTGTTGAAAAACCACTTATATTCTATTTCAGGCAGGAGACAAAAGCCAAGCCGACGTAATAGTTCACGAAATAATGCACAGCTGGTCCGGGAACCTCGTAACAAACAAAAACTTCGAGCATTTCTGGCTGAATGAAGGATTTACCGTGTTTTTGGAAAGAAAAGTCACAGCGGCTTTGGCACCTAAGGCGGATCGGAAGAAACTTCGAGACTTTGAAAGCATACTAGGGTTGCAGGAGTTAGAAGAAGCTGTAAGTTTTCAACAAATTTTTAAGTTTGTACTTAGAGTAAGTGCTACCTCTGTGCAAAGTTAAATGTTTTTGGTCCACTGATTGAGGCTGTGCACTGTCTGTTAGTCTCTATTTCTGTAGATACTATTATTAAATTCTTAATAATAATAGTGAAGGACATGGTGGCCATTCTTCGAGGTTTGTGCCCATTGCTCCTCATTTTCGTAATTGCGAATTTCTTATTCTCTTAGCACAACTCCAAACAAACTAGTCCGTTTTATTGCTCTCAGAGCGACTATGAGCTTGAGGTCGACAGTAAGTGATCACATCTCTAATTCTGCATGATAAACAAGGATTAGGGGCGACGACACAGACTGAGCTTCCGCCGATTTGTAACTTTGTAAGTGAAAATGTATGCCTATAATTATACTATAATTTATAATTATACAGTTTCTTCTGTTTCAAATTCCCTAGATTGTATTCATTAAAATTCCAGGTTTGATGACGCTACCAGACATCAAAATGTTTATAGATCTTTTGATTGCTCTAGATGAAAATGTCTGAAGTTTACTTCTTTGTTCTTTTCTTTTTTTTTGTAGGTAAAAGTCATGGAAAAGGTAAATGGAAGTTACACTCAATTGATACCAAATTTGGAGGGCGTTAATCCGGACGATGCTTTCTCGACAGTCCCTTACGAAAAGGGATCATTGTTCTTGAGATATCTTGAAGATTTGGTTGGTGGAACAAGTATGTAATACGTTTTTTTATTATTTTTGTTAGTCAAATAATGTTTATACCAAAAAAAAAAAACAAAGTTTGTAATGATATCGAATATTAGTCCCGAGTTATTATTTTAACTATAGAAATTTTGTATTTTTAAATAATTCCTAGTGCCAGCGCAAAAGCAAAATTAAATAGACCAATAAGACACAAACAGTTAATATTTATGTCATGTAAGGCAGGACTCCTGTTACTTCTGATACAACGCTACAAATTACTAAGTTGTTTCATATTAATCACTCAGTACAAAAATGGCGTTCCCGTCTCTTTAACTAAACCTACTAAACCTACTCACCCGCGCGCTGACGACTGCATGCAAAAATGAGCTTAGACGCGAACGCGATACTATGACTTTCCTTAAGGTCCGCCGGCGACTTTAGCGCACGCGTATCATACATACAATACATCGAATGACAAAGGTCTGAAGAGACCGCCTTTTGCTTAGGTATACTATATCTAACTATTATTATCAAGAGGAATGATTTATTTGTTTCTATGTAATCGATAAGCTATGAAAGTACCAAACCGATTTAAAAAACTTCTAGAAATGTATGTAATCTAGGAGTAAGGGCTATATTTGTCACAAATATGCCACGGCTTCTAAAGATATGTTGGTGAAACCGCGCGGGACTTTTAGGCTGAAATCTAAATCGTACTTAGGCTAAACTCAGCTGAATAATCAAACAAATAGCGACATTATTTCGTACCATTTATTATACATATTCTAAAAACTTGTAACGCCTCTATTGTCAACATTTTTACTACCTACGTAGTGTAAATCAAAGTCGCATTTTATTTGACCATTAGCTGTGATAAGTCTGATATGAATCGAAGCACTCTTTATCTAGATTTAGCTATTTACAATATCATCTAGACGACCCAGTAGCGTAGTAGAACAGCCTCATACGCCGGGGGTCCCAGGTTCGAGTCCTGGTCGGGGCGTTCATTTGTGTGATGAACACAGATGTTGGTTCTCGGGTCATGGTTGTTGATACATGTATGTTTATTTTGGGTCCCACCCTCCCCAGTTCATTGTATGGTCATCCATAACACAAGCTCTGCTTACTTTGGGATGATACAGTTGTTGGGATTGTCTGGAGATTTATTGTTATTTTTTTATTATTAATATAAATTACAAATTGCCAAATTTTAACCATCGTATCCATACTATGTCTATTGATTTCAGCGGTTTTCGAGAAATTTGTTCGCGATTACATAAACAACTTCACAAGAACGTCAATAGATTCATACGAGTTCAAAGATTTCTTCATGAAATATTTCGAGTCCAATCCTAAAATCCAGGAAATTCAGTGGGACCAGTGGTTTTATTCGCAAGGAATGCCTCCGATTATTCCAGAGTGAGTTAAACTAGTAGAAATACTTTGAGTTATGAAATTTTTACATGTTCCAAAAAATATAAGAAAATTATTTTAAAATGAAAAAGAATAATTAAAGCAAAAAAAATATTTATTGAACTAAAGCTAGAAGTACCTTTACAATATTGGTTTTACAACGTCAAAATACGTTTTAAGTTCAGACTACTATTAGTACTATACTACATTATTGAAAATGGTTGTTAGCCAACCATTTTCTCGATGACAGCTCCTGTGAAAACTTGTGCGAGCGTTGTTTTTACATTATGTATGCATTATTTTATAAAAATATACCGTTTATACACGTACAAGGTTATATAATACCAGAGTCGGAGAAACTGATAGGGATGGAGCTATATCGATAAACGTAACACGATAACAGACCCGATGTTTTTTTACAAAATGTAAAAAACTAAACTACTGCCGGATACTTATGTACAAATTTATTAACTAATATTATATTTTATTACAAGATGTTACACGTATTAATTCTTGATTGATAATGCCAACTTCTTTAAAATGTTCAAAGCTGTTGTAAAATAAGTAGGTATAGGTAGGTACTCCACAATGAAACGAAATAAATATTCAAATTCAAATTCATTTATTTGGTAAAATTATAAAGAGTAACAATTACAAGAGAATCGATAACAGCTACTTTAGTGAGCACTGTGTTGCGGCTGTCATCGCCCACCTCCAGTAAGTATATAATACTAAATAATAAAATGTTGTACAAGTTTACAAACAAAATTATCGAATATAGGTATATAAAACAAAGTAAAAAAAGATAGAAAAAGACAATATTACAGCAAAGTTATAGACATCTTGTAGTTTCAGGATGAGTTAATAAGTTTATGGTGTAAGTATATGGGTGGGTGTTGATGGTGAGATTTGTGTGTTTAATGTGTGTGTGTGTGTGTGTGTGTGTGTGTGTGTGTGTGTGTGTGTGTGTGTGTGTGTGTGTGTGTGTGTGTGTGTGGCTTTGAGTGTGTAATAACTGCTAGTTTGAGTATTAGGTACTGTTTAAATTAATATGAAATAAGATGTTTTTTAAGATAAGCATTTTAATCAATAAAGAAACCTGTGGTTGATTTCAGTCATGGGCAAAATGTATCACTGAAAAGGAAAGATTGATGTGTATCTTTCGATCACTGTGATATGTATCACTCTTTTGTATCTTTATCACAAATGTATCAGTTGCTCATGCCCGCGCTTCGCTCTCGCTACTCAGTAGGTTCGCTCTGCTCCACTCGATCAAATATATCAATGAGAGATATAAAAGATATCATGAAATGAAAAATTACTGATTGATTTGGTTTAATCGGCAGCTGTTTCTTAGTGATGGCGCCATTTTGCGGTATCGAAACGAATCTATTTATGGGTACCCAATAACGGGTTCTGAAACTATGTTTTTTGAAAACTATTTGTTGCGAGTTGCGAGACTTCTTTATCCTAGCACTGTGTGAGCGAGATAATCATACGGTGCGTGCATGAGCGAGTGAGTTGTAAAGATACAGTGATACATTTGGATATGAACGGAAATAAAGAGTGATTGATTCAAACGGAGTGATACATATCTTTTTATCTATCACTCCCGAGTTACCCATCGCTGGTTGATTCAACAACCAGACTTAAGTTTCTCTAGTTATTTGGCCATGTCTATCCAATATTAGTTTAGTAGGCACTGATTGAGTCATAATATCACTGTACCTTTTTTTAAATTGTAATTTATTAAATGTAATAGTAATTGCAAATAGTGGTCGACTTTGCAACTGTATCTGTCATAGTCAAATTGCGCCAATCAGATACTATTTTTTATTCAACCTATTGTGATAAGCTAAGATGTTCACTGTTTATAAACATGGTATCGCGCATGTGAGAAGGAGGAGACGCCAATTTTTTAAGGTCATCGAGACTGTTTAAGAAGAAAAAGTGGGAGAATTTTAGTGTAATAACCTATACCTTTCAGAGTGGGCAATAATCAGATTAGTTCTTAGGAGTCACATAATCCAACAACCACTACAATCACTATCCATAGAAATGATAAAAAATACATACCTTTTATCCCATTCTTTTGTTCAATTAACCAAATAGAAATCCTTTATATTGTTGATCATAATTCATAGAAACATTTTACAAAACGCATAGCACTCACAAGCTTTTTTATATTCGGGTCATTATATAGCATTGGTTATTAAAACAAGTACATATAATTATTTTAATTTTATCTTCCAATTTCAAGCAACGCTCATATCAAACCGTGGGTAGGTAAAAATTTATAAAAAACAAAAACGTTACTGACAGATATGATACCCGCTTTCAGAAATAAGTTCACAATTTTAGAGTATGGCCCAATCAAAAGTAGTTAGCGGTTTTATTTTTAATATTGTATTGTTTGATATGGGAGTTATAATTATTATCCTTCTGAAATTCATTTAATTATAAATGTTAAGGTTATTGGATAGATATGGATAAATAAATTATATATAATAAATTTTAGGGAGTCAGTAATTTATATATATTTCGTCTGGAGTGTAGATATTCCTAGTACTTTTACTATTAATTTTACTATTTTTATTAGTGCAAGTGCGACATTTTATTTCATTTTGTGATAATATTTATTTATTTTTATTATTTGATTTGTAACTATTGTAATAGAACTTTTTGTTCCGATAATTTATTTAGGTAATTCTTATTCCTGACTGTCTATGTGACTTGTATTAATAAAGATATAGATAAATATTCAGTTTATTACTTTTTAGGAGTTAGGATTTAATAAATGTCTCGATTTGATGGTAATCTAATTCTAACAGCCAATTATAAAGGCGTTTGCGACATTGGTTTGTGTTTATGGAGTATATATTTAGGATTTTGTTGACTTTGTTATAAAGAGCTGAACTTATGTAGCTATAATGGCGTTGTACTATGGCAAGATGAGCTTTTCCCATTTGGCATACTGCATGTCGACGTCTCCTTCCACTGAGTAGATGTGGATTCTAGGGGGTAGTCAGATGTTTCCGAATTACGCAGTTGGCTATAAAAGTTTTCCTCACTGTGAGCACATTACATATAGTGTAGAATTCTGTAGTCGGGAAAGTATTAGGTTTAGAATACATCACCTTTAATACCGCTCTTTGTGCTTTCTCTAGCCGAAGAATTCGAGTTTTACAAGAGGCACCCCACACGGCAATGCAGTAAGCTATGACCGAGTGCGCTAACGCAAAATATACTAGTTTTAAGATGGGGAGACTAGCGCTACCTCTGCGTTTCCTGAAAACATATATAAGCTTTCTTACGCGTTCAACAATTAAGTTTATGTGGTCCTCCCAGGACATCACACAATCAAGAATAACACCTAAATATTTAATTTTATTGGTACGAGAGATTGTTAGTAAGATTAATAGTAAGAAGATTAGAATTGAGCCATTTCATAACACAATTTAGCCGGCCGCATAACACAATATAACACAAATTAGGCCGATTCAGCATATATTCGCGCTTCACTCCAAGAGTTAGCATGGATTAATAACGCATCAGCATATGAAATTATTTGACAGTTTTTAAGTGTCATTTTACAAAGATCATTCATGTAGACAAGGAACAAGGTAGGTCCGAGGACGCTGCCTTGTGGCACTCCATAGCAATGTTCAATCTCATGACTTGTGATGTCATTAAGCGTAAGACACTGTGAACGGGTGCTGAGGTAACTTTTAAAAAGGTCCAGTACGGTACCTCGGGCGCCTATTTGTTCCAATTTACTTAGAAGGATGGGAATAAAAACAGTGTCGAAAGCTTTTGAGAGATCTAGGAAGACGCACATCGATTTAAACTTGTTATTTAGATGGTTCATAACTGAATTTGTTAAATCTATACCATCAGTTTCATTACAGTCTGTATTTAGAAAAACCATGGAATTGGAATGGTTACAAGTCAATTTGTAGTCGATAGGCGATGAAGGATAGTTTGACAACATTCAGCCGCCAAATTTTTGCCGACACTTGCAAAGTATTCGTTGATCAGATTTACAGGATCTACCGGGTTAGAAGCGAGAGACAGAAGTGCATTGGAAGACGTTTGTTTATTTATATCTGAGACACTTTTGATTAATTTCCATGATTTTTTTTTATTTTTAGAATGTTTTTGAAATTTGCGTAATTCATATTCTCGTTTAATACTTTTGAATAGGTTATTGCAATAATTTTTATATCTTATACGTCAAGTTCATAATTTCATTGTCAGGTTGTAGTTTAGAATTCTTAAAAAGTTTATCTCGCTGACGTATGCACCGTAAAAGCCCTGGGGTGACCCGTGGTTTGCAAGTTCTCTTTCTGCTAGGGACAGTTATTGTTTTCGTTGGCTATGAACCATGTCAGATAGACAGTTAATAAAGTTGGTAGTAACAGTTTCAGCAGATTGGCAATGTAATATTGAGGAGAAGTCTTTATTTTCAATCTCAGATACACAGGAATTTAAGTTAAAGCGTTTCTTGGCTAAGTTTTTGAATTCACTGTATAAGAAAACTGGGGCATGGTCGGTAAATAAGGAATCTAAAACAATAGTAACGGAATTTTTGTCGGGTTTCAGGAGAACGTGGTCAAAACAATTTTGATTGCGTGTTGGATATTGATGACCTGGAAGCATAGCATGAGATGCTGTTAGGTTGAGATAGTTGTTACTGTTTAGGTCGTTGTTCTGCAAAATATTTATGTTAATATCATCGATTAACGCAATTGTTTGAAATTGTCTTGGTGATGTCAGCAAAGAATCCAGACATTTAATGAAATTATCGACATTACGTAGGCCGGTGACCGATATGCTGCAAGAATAACAGTATTTGCAGATATTTTGATCATCAAGCAATTAGCGTCTAAAACGTTCGCCTCTTCGATCGATACAGGAATGCTTTTCTTCGTTTAAACAATCACGCCTTCATTTTGGTTAGAGTAGTTAGATTTAACAGTATTATAACCAGACAGTGAAGGTAAGTTAGGGCATTTGCTGAACCAAAGACGGACACTCGGACATTCGGATAGTATCAATATGTCAAAATCAATGTTTATTCTTTCTAGGAGCATTAGAAGATTGCTGAAGTTCGTATCATTTCCAATACTGCGAATATTAGCGTTGGAAATTTTTAAAGAATTTTGTAAGTCTGACATATGATTTCGACATTCTTCAGAAGAGCATAATATCGATTTAAAGACTGAAATTTGATCGAGTTCAGTGTTAATTTGCGCGATATTGTTCATAATAGGACAAAGGGATTAAAAGTATGTCAAGTCTTATAGGTTTTGAATAATTTAAGTTCCACTTCTTACTAATAAAAATGCTTATTTGTACGAGTATGAATGAAAATGTATGTGTGACTTGGATGTGTATAGTTTTTGAGATGTCTATAAAAGTAATGATAAATTAACACAACTGAAATAAAAATTAGAAGAGAAATTAAATTTTGGCATATATGATGAACTAAACAAGATAATAAGAGAAGTATTGACATTCCGTGGTGTAGTCAGATTTTCTTGGGCAGCGTTCTTAAGATATTCTCATCCTTTATTAGCTAAAGAGCAGCCCCATCATTTTTACGGATAAAAACTTTACCATTAACAGCCCAGCAATATTTGTATCCATTGCTGGATGCAAAAACTCGAGCTAGGTAAAAAAAAGTCTTATTACTCTCGCCGTAAGATTTTCAGCAACGAAGATAGGTTTGGCAGGACCTTTTATTTTCAGATGCTCCGTACTCAATTTGGTATTTCGCTTGTTAAACTGTTTAAACCCAGCCAAAAGCTTTTCCTTTAATATTGCACTTTGTAGTTCGACAATTATGGGTTTATTGTCCTGATTTTTGGTGCTGATTCGAAATATGTCTTTTACGTCACCGGGCTTAATCGAAACGTTTATAATTTTGCCAATCTCCGAGACAATATTTACAAGACAGATTTTGGTCTCTGTTTTGTTGACTTGTATGTTTCTAATTTCTACAGAGGTAAACGCGATGTACGTTCCATTTTTTTTTCAATTTTATCCTCCAAAGTGGCTATATATTTGCACTTTTCTGATATTTCAGTTTTCATGCGATTGACTCTATTTTCCAGCAGTCATACTTCTCAGATAGGAACACTACAGTAGTTTTGATATCATTATTTTGATTTTTAATTTCGGCAATCGTGGCTGCTAGAATTCCTAACTGATTTGTTTCAGCTTGCTTAAAATCAGAGAACAAATCCCGCATTTCTGACATAAATTGAGAGAGCAGCTGCTGCTGTACATCCGCGTTATCGATTCTTTTGCGCTTGCGACGTGATTGGTTTACAGTATTTACATCGCATGCTGAGGATCCGTAGCTGTCGTAGGGTTCAAGTTCGGAAGAGCTATGAATAGTAACTTGGGGAGCAGACAGTAAGGAATTCTGCGATGGTTCTCCAACAGGTGCAGGTAAAGCGGGAGGAGTTCGTTTCAACGGCATAGTGAAATAACGGGAATTGAACCTCAAAACGCTTCCGCTTGTTAATTGGGACAAAACTAAGTTACTGACCAGTTGTTGTATTGTGGTGATGTGAAGTGAGTGACGTAGTAACAAGATTATGGACGCCTGGTACTTTGTTGTAGATATTGAAATATTGATCTTTAATACATAACGATAATCTTTAATACATAATAATAACGACAGGTAATCTTTATTGATTTATTTTAATCAAAATCTGATGAATCGTAACTGTCTCTCCCCAACATTTATTATAAGTTCCTGTACTTGTATATTATCGACTGTCACATGAATTTCCCAATGCGACGATATAATGTTTTGGGTTCTTCTCAAAATTTTTTCCCAGTTTTCGGCAGTTACTTCCGCACATGCATTTTTTAATAAATCTAACATCTTGTTTGCCGTAAAAGGGGGATGGGTATTGTTTCGAGTGGAGTGTCCTTTGTCTTGGTTAAATGCAAACCAAGTCTCGTCAGTGGAAATAACATTTAACCAATCTGATATCTTTTTGGCTTCGCTCAAAAATTCGCAGCGAGCCATAGCAACGTCGTGACGCTCCATCAATATTTTACGTTTGTCCGATTATGTATAAGAAAATCCAATTTCTTTCAAAACTAAGCTTAATGACGATTTTTGGCCATGGAACAAACCACATTCACCACATGTCACACGCCGCCTGCATGCCGCTTGTACCGTAAGCTTCGGTAGTAATTTTTGAAACAGTAGGTCCACTAATTCCTAATGCGGCTGCAACACGCTCTCGCACTTGCGACAGTGGTAATAGCGGGCCACCATTTTGATACTCTGCTTCAAAGTATTTACGAACCAGTGATCACCAGTTGATCACCAGTTCTCTCGCCTGTCTTTTCAGAACAGATCCTTTCGGCATTTTGATATTAGGTCTTTACCTATGAAATTGCCGTTTTTCACGAAATAAATGAAGCGTAATATTTTTATATATTTTTTATTTCTATTAATCAAAATAATCACCCATGCAATCCATGCATCTTTGCCAACGCATTGGTAGCTTATTGATGCCTTTCTTGAAGAAATCAGCTGGACGGGAGGCAACAAATTCTTCAAAGGCATTTTGTACTGCCTCTCGGGTATTGAATTTTTTTCCCGCCAAGAAGTTATCCAAATTCTGGAAAAAGTAGAAGTCTGTAGGCGCAAGGTCTGGTGAGTACGGCGGATGACGGAGAACTTCCAACCCCAACTCTTGTAGCTTGGAGACCGTCTGCTGTGAAGTGGTCGCGCGTTGTCGTGCAGGAGCAGTGGAGCCGAACGATTGACCAAAGCTGGTTGGAGACGTGCGAGCTTCTCCATCATTGTGTTCAGTTCTTCACAGTACACATCTGCAGTAATGCTTGTCCCGTTTGGCAAGAAGCTGTGATGAATTACACCCGCGTTAGACCACCAAACAGTGACCATCACTTTTCTAGGGCTAAGTTTTCGTTTAGGGCATTGTTTGGGTGCTGAACCAGGGTCCAACCAACTTGCTGAGCACTTACGATTGTCAAACAGGATCCATTTCTCGTCACAAGTAACAATGTGGTTCAGAATTCCTTCGTTTGTATGCCTGCTGAGCAGTGCAAGGCACGTCTCCACGCGTACTTCGCGCTGGCGGTCATTGAGTTCGTGGGGTACCCATTTGTCAAGCTTTTTTACCTTGCCAATTTGACGCAAATGGACCAATATTGTTTTGATGCTAACGTCGAAAGCTGCTGCTGATTCAGCCGTGGATTGAGTTTCATCAGCTTCCACAATTGCCTTTAATTCGTCATTGTCAACCAAAGTTTTCGGGCGACCACGGGGTTCATTTTTCAGGTCAAAATTTCCAGAACGGAAGCGGGTAAACCAATAACGGGTGGTGCGTTCGTTTGTAGTGTTCGCTCCGTAAACGTCGTTGATGTTGCGTGCCGCTTGTGCCGCTTTGCTGCCACGACGGTACTCATACTCCATAATTACTCGAATTTTTAACTTAACCATGATGACGAAAAATGTTCGAATGCGTTGAAAACAAAACACTAACTATTAAACAAATGACGATTTTAGAAAAAGAATTTCATGTTTGTCAAATAAAATTAATTTGAAATTAGAATTATCAGTTAAAAAAAAATTTTTTTATTTGAATTGGCCAGTACGGCAAAACGGCAGTTTCATAGGTAAAGACCTATTATTTGGCAGCTGGGCAGCAATCAACACGGAGGAACACAAAATACACAACGTAACGTATGGATAGTGTGAAAAACTCAGCGAACAGAAATGTAGTGACTAGCACGACCGCCTTGTTGCGAGTGACAGATTAAAACAAACGCAAAATGGCGGTGGGCCATTGAGTGTTCCCACCTTGAAAAAATATACTTGAATGTTTTTGTTGTATTTGTCTTTGTTCAAAATATAATAAATATATGCGATCGATATCATTACTTATCTGGTCACAACACTACATTATATCAAATTAGAACTGTCATCGAGAAAATAAAGAAATGGAAATAATATAGCGTATACAATCAGCAAGCAAGTAAATTAGCGGCCCATGTTTTGTTGCAGATTATCTGAGCCAAATACGTACACGCATTTCAGCGTAAAGTAAATTCATTTATAAACGTACACACTCTTACATATGGAAACATATTTGTTTCTATTGTGCTTACTTTTGTTTCAAGACATCAGTGCCTGCTTCGGTTTTATACTATTTCCATTTCTTTTTTTTTCTCATGACAGTTCTAAATTGATATAATGCTCTCTAACTCCATCCAATAGCTCCATCCCTATCAGTTTCTCCGACTCTGGTATTATATAACCTTGTACGTGTGTAAACGTCATATTTTTATAAAATAATGCATACATAATGTAAAAAAACGCTCGCACAAGGTTACACAGGAGCTGTCATCGAGAAAATAAAGAAATGGAAATAGAAAAGAAATGGAAATAAATATATCAAGATTGATGTGTTTTTTATGAGGTTTAATCACATTTACATACATTCTATTTACAGATACGACCATTCAATGACGAACGATGTCCTCAAGCTAGTCGACAAAATCCACAGCAGTGATCATGAAATCGATTGTAAAGACATTGCAAAGTTCAAGTCTAACCAAATGATTTATTTGTTACAAGTGCTTATAACGAAACCACCTCTTGAAACTCAAAAACTGTCTCGATTAGGTGAAGCGTATGGGGTTAGTAGAAGTCCTAATACTGAAATTAAATTCCGTTGGTACCGATTGAACATCAAAAGTAATAATAAGGATATTCTTAAGGATGTGTTTACGTTTTTGTCTCATGTTGGAAGAATGAAGTATGCAAGACCTTTGTACAGAGATTTATACGCTTGGGAGGATGTTAGACAGCAAGCCATTGACAATTTCCTAAAGACGGAGCCCACCATGATGCATGTACTCGCTTATACTCTTAGAGGTGATTTGCATTTAAAACCTAAAGATGTGGATAGCAATCAATGATTATGTATTTATTATTAAATTATATATTATTCACCATTCGTTTATAAGACGAATATGAACATTTATCTAAAGTCGACGCTATTTTTGATATCTATGACTATTGTACAGTTAAGTAATGAAGGTTTGGTAAATACAATACAATTTAAGGTGGACAAAATTTCCTTTTGTTTGCGATGTTGTATTAAATACGCATTTTGTTGATTATTGCAACTGTGGTATTTATTCATAGGATGGAAAAATAACAAGTTTTGCTCAGTTATATAAATTATGTAAAATTAACTAATTATTCAATATTGCTTTGTAGGTATTTACAATACATTTGTGAAACAACTTAAACTATTTACAAAATTTCATTCTGATGGTTTTATTTATTTTCTTTCTATCTTTTATATCTAAGTTTATAACAAGATATGAGAAAACACATCCTAAAATCACCCGGCTGAAGGAAAAGGCAAGCATATATTTTGTAAAGCTGAATCGATTTTCATCAAACATAGCTTCAATCAGCTTTCATGAATAAACCCCTCAGGTAGTCTTAATACCTTGAGAAAATGCACAGGCTACACCGCATAACCCGCAGATCACAGTAGTGGGGCGCCAATAGAAAGAGTTGAGGAGGTGCGAAATCTTGGACTATGGATGATACGTCTTTACGTTTTAAAACCACGTAAAAACCATTGTCCGTGTCTCCCTTTATTTTCTTTTTTTTTGCTGCCGAAGCACCCCCTCGGGAGGGAGGTGGGAGATTCGTCATGAATACCACCGCAGCCGTCTGCTGGGTGATGTGGGACTCACCAAAGTGGCACTTACCCACTAAAAACCACTTAAACGGCTGTAGCATGGGAATGCTGTCAGCTTTCATCGGAGCGACACCCGGGTAGGGAGGTGGGTGCGCAAGCAGGGACCCGCTAGCGGGTCACCCGCTGAGAATACTAATCACTTAAGGTGCAAATGACATTTATATTGATGATTATACGGCCTGGGCAGCCTTAAGCTGGTCCAGATTAGCGGAAAGTTGATCGGGGGGATCCGAGAGTGCATTTGTCGGTCTACGGGCTTCGTACCTCAACGGCATGGACGGAGCAGTATAAGCTACTGACTTGCGTATAAGGGGGTTAGGGTGCTCTTCGGATCGCTTAAAAAAAGCGGTGGAGAGCGTCCTAAGGTGTTGTTGTATAGTAGGCAGTTCGAGATCTCTGTGCAGGTCTGCGTTTCGCACGGCATCCGTGGCCCGGCGGCAGAAGAGATTCTGGACTACCTGTAGTTTATACATATCGGAGGGTTTAGCATGTGCAAAAATTGGGGCGGCGTACGTCATGACAGGTCTCACGCAAACCTTAAAAAGCGTTCGCTTGTTCCTAAGAGACATTTTACTGTGCCGGCCCATGTACAGGCGGGCGAGTTTGGTAACTCGATATATGTGAGGTCGGAATGAAAGCGTACGATCGAGCGTTACGCCTTGGTACTTGGTGGTTAGTGCCCACGGGATGGGCGTACCTAGCATTCGGATGTGGGGGTCGTAGGGACGACGGAGGACCTCCCTTTAATAGCTTAAGAGCCTTTATACAAATCAACGCACGCCCGAATCGGTAAACTGCAACACGTATCCGTTACACGCACACATCTGCAGTGCTGTATCATACAGTCGCTGGACTCGCTGGCCGTCTAATAGCGCGTCCGCATAGGTTTTGATACATTTTCAAATATGTTTGACTTATTTTACGTTATTATATTTTACTTTTGATTTATAGAAATATGAATTTATGTAATTTATTACTTGAGTTATGTTGTGCAAAGTAAGATATTTAAATACCTGGTTAGGATAATATGGGACGAAATAAAATTGGGGTAGGTACAATAAGGGCTTAACGAAGAGATTGATTTTATTAATATTGTTCGTTATGGTTTGTTATGGTAGTTATGATTTAAGGTAAGAGTGATTACGTAATAAAAATTAATAAAATTAGGTGAAAAAAACAATATTTATTATTATAAAATACAGTGACAAACAATGCAATATCGTATTGCAAATTAAAAATGACTAGAGCTATTAAATTTGCTGATTACGTTGACATATTTTTTACAATGAGCTGATGATGATCATTTTTTTTATACTGGGTACTTAAAAGTTCAGACTTTTAATTAATATACAGTGTAAACTAAATGTGCTAAAATCGGAACCTTCTTCACGTTAAGCTCATTATGTTAACTGAAGGTATGCAATTATGCCAATCGTGTCATTTTTGGTATTGTTTTATTGATTAAAAATCACTATGAACAAGGGGCAACCAGCGACTAACGAATAGTCGAATGTAACGAAGACCTTCCCAGTAGCTCCAAGGCTGTTAATTATCTTGTGAGTTAATTTTTTATTTCAAATTTTTTAAATTTTATATAAAAAACACTATCTGGTGCCCTCAAATCTAATAAAGCTGTAATTAGACTATATGACAAATTGTGACTTTCTCAGATTGACGTTTTAGAAAGGAAAAGTGAAAACCTTTAGATCGTAGATTACAGTGCATGTAGAGCCCTTAGTAAGCCAGATTATGACAATAGTAAAATTATTACTTTTGTAACAATACAAGTGTATCGAAAACTGCGACAAACTAAACTGAAATCCAACTTTTTCGCGCTGTTTGTATCAGTTACTTTTATACTTATCGAATGGCAAAGTACGCATGTTTCGTCGGATTTCAAGAAAAGGCGTATGAATAATGAATTCCTACTGAAAACTACCTGAAGAAATGAAAACATGTTTTAGATGATGAAATTTCAAATAATTTGACCTCATATTTCGATGCATACGTGTAATATTTTGATCGGAAACGAACACTCAAAACTCCTAAAATGGCACGATTTTGTATAAATGCTCTTAAGAAGCTGTACAAGTTAAGGTACTTCATTTGTGTTAAAATTAGGGTTATGCTATGTGAGACACTTATTTTATCCAAATTAACGATGGAGCTATCGTTTTTGGGCCTAGACTACTCAAAAAACTTACGAAATTAATTTAAAAAAGAAGAACTAAACAATATTATCAGAAAACATAAATTTACTAAAAATTATAATATTTACTGAAATTAAGTTAGCTTAATTTCCGTTAGTTAGTTTCATCTTCATCCCCAAGGCGGGAAAAAAGGATTCTTCATTACCAAAATCATTTAGACCCATCAGTCTATCGTCTTTCCTCCTAAAAGCGATGGAAAAAGTAGTTGACCTTTAGATCAGGAATGAAATCCTGATACAAAAACCGCTACAACCGTCGCAACACGCCTACCGAAAAGGCAGATCCACAAAAATGGCTCTACTAGACCTGACCGACAAAGTGGAAAAGGCGTTGGAGGAAAAACAGATTGCTTTATGCGTATTCATGGACACTGAGGGGGCATTTGATAACACTCCCACGGAATCCATCTTACGTGGACTGGAACACAAGTCTGTGGACCTCACCACGAAAAGATGGATCGAATCAATGCTCAGATCGCGAACAGCAAAACTAGAACTTAATGGGACACACCGCACAGTTCTTACCACACGAGGGTGTCCACAAGGAGGAGTACTCTCCCCCTTACTGTGGACACTGACGGTGGAATCACTCCTGGAGAAATTAAGCCTTAAAGGCTACGATGTGATTGGATACGCGGACGACATCTCTATAATCGTTAGAGGATCATGTCAGGAGGTCCTATCATACCTCATTCAAGGAGCGCTGAATATTACAACAAAATGGTGCAAAGATAACGAATTGACTATCAACGCCACCAAAACTGTTATAGTGCCATTCACCAAAAAAAGGAAACTTGACAAGCTCAAACCTCCTAAGATTGATGGAACCACTATAGCATTCTCTAAAGAGGTAAAATATCTAGGCATCACCGTAGACGATAAACTTACCTACAAAAAACACGTAGAAAACGCTACACAGAAAGCAAAAATCTCCCTCTATCTGTGTAGCAGAATGGTTGGATCAAGGTGGGGACTAAACCCAAAATGGTCATGTGGATTCTTGACGCCATCGTCAGACCGATCGTGACATACGGCTGTGTAGTATGGCACAAGAAGCTCACGCAAACAACTACCATTACTGAACTAGGGAAGATACAAAGAACAGCATGCATTCTGGCCACTGGCGCCATGACAACTACGCCAAACCTGGCATTAAATGCACTCTTAGGGCTACCGCCCCTGCATCTCACAGCCTTAAAAGAGGCTGGAGGGAGCATGATTAGAGCCAAAGCCAAAAGAGGAAATGCATGGCTTTCAAAAAATACGGGCTACCTGGGGAAACTCATCCACAAATACCCAATTATAAACATGCCCACGGATTACATGACACCAGAGTTACAATTAAAAAAACTCTACCAGATAGAATTTCCAAACAGAGAAGAATGGACTAAGGGCAACATTCACTGGGAAGGACATAGCCTTATCTGGTTCACTGACGGCTCTACAATAAGGTAGGTGTAGTGAAACACAAGCAGCTGGTTGAACACTGTTTATTGATGATCGAGGGTAGTACAATAATATTACAAGCAAGTACCCACTTAAATATACTACATCTTTCCCTTTCCAAAATGGATATAAAACTAATAAAAATACCTACACCAAAGTAATGAACTGCATCATGTAAACTACCTGCTTAATCAACTAATTACATATCCTTCTTTACTGAACATAGAAAAAAAAATTCTAAAAAAAATTGTTACGAGTTATACAGGTACATAATTTTACAATCAATAACAATTGAAGTTAACTTATAACTAAACTAATTAGAAGCATCCTTAACTAGATCCGCAAGTAGACGCACGAGTAGGTACATACCTATAGTTAACTTAAAAGATATAATACTTTTCCATTTTTACTGCCTTTGAACTAATGTAGGTCTATACCTAGGTATATTGTTTTTAAATTTAATCAAATTCCAAATCAAATTCAAAAATGAGTTAGTTTACGAGTATTACTTCTCGTACGCGGACCTATCCGTTTTGTCGATTCAGATTGTGTATGCTCGGATGAGTCGCTAGTTACCTGTTGCTCTGCGTCGGCGGCTCGGGCGGCGGCGCGAGTGCAGCGCGATGTGCGGGCGGGCGTAGCGGCGCAGTCGCAGGCGGCGCTGCTGGCGGCGGTTGCGACGGCGGCGGGGACGGGCCGCGTCTTTCCGTGCTGCTGCACTTGCCTGCGTATGATGTGGCGTCGATTGCGGCGGTACTTACGCCCTGTAGCATCCTGTAATATGTACGATCGAGGCTCCGCTGTTTTACCTACCACCTCCATGAAGCGACGCCCTTTGCCGTCCGCTACCGTGACTCGGTCCCCGTCATTTAAAGTAGGAAGCGATGTTGATGTTTTGTCGTAGTTACGTTTTTGCTTTTGTTGATTAATCAAAATCGCTTCATAATTCTTTTTATTATCTATAGTCCGTTTAAGTAAATTTTCAATCACCGGTAATCGAGTGGCTATTTTTCTACCCATTAACATTTCAGCCGGTGAATCCATTTTATTCCTGGGAGTACTTCGCAAGTTTAATAAACCTATGTGATAGTTTTGCCTCGAGATGGCGCATTTTTTTAATAAGTTTTTTACTGTACGCACCGTTCGCTCACTTTTCCCATTTGACTGGGGGTATAATGGTGAGGAATTCGTGTGGGATATTTCATATTTAGTTGTGAATTCCTTAAATTCCCTCGAAGCATACGCCGGACCATTGTCTGTTATGAGTTCTCTCGGTATACCGTGGCGGGCAAACTGTTCCATTAGAGCCTCTATCACGCACTTACTATTGATCGAACTTAACTTATTAACCTCCACAAAGTTCGAGAAATAGTCAATTAAAATTAAATAGTATTTCTTTTGAAACTCAAAAATATCAGACCCTAGTTTGACCCAGGGTAGGTCTGGTACGGCGTGCGGGTGCAGCGGCTCAGCGCGCGGTGGCGGCGCCAGCAGCGCGCACGTCTGGCACGCGCGCACCGTGCGCTCCACGTCACGCGTCAGGCCCGGCCAGAACACCACGTCCCGTGCGCGTCTCTTGCAGCGTTCTATGCCCAGGTGCCCCTCGTGAATGCGTCCCAACATATCTGCGCGCAGCTCTTTCGGAACAAATACCCGGTTATTTTTTAATATAATTCCATTAATATATTGTAAGGATTCACGGTAAGGCCAAAAGGAATCCACTTCCTTTTCAATACACCGTTTACTTCTTGGCCAGCCACTTTTTATGTATTGAGCTAATATGTTACATTGGGAATCCCGCCGGGTACAGTCTCTAACCAACGCTAACTTTTGATCGCTAAATTGCACGTTTTGTAATAAGTAACATGTTTGGCTTTCTATCTCCTCGTTCATACGTTCCGGCATTAATTCAGGAAGAGCTGCGCGCGACAGGGCATCAGACACATACATATACTTACCTGGGGTATACACAACCTTAAAACTATAGCCCTGCAAGCGTAGCATCATACGTTGGAGTCGTGCTGGCACTGCAGATAGCGCTTTTTTGAATATTGCTTCTAGCGGTTTATGATCTGACTGTATTGTTATATCTTGTCTGCCAAAAACATATTGATGGAAACGTTCACACGCAAATACAATGGCAAGCATTTCCTTTTCTATTTGCGCGTAACGTCGCTGCGTGTCCGTCAAAGTAAGCGAAGCAAACTCGACCGGCCGGCCGGCCTGCAGCAGCACCGCGCCCAGGGCCTCGGCGCTGGCGTCTACCGACAGTGTGATCGGTGTTTTGTGGGAATAAAGCGCTAACACGGGTGCTGTAGAAATTTTTTGTTTTAACTTATTAACCGCTTCTGTGTGTTGTGTATCCCATACCCACTCTGTATCTTTTTTTAATAAACTTCTTAATATAGCAACAGTTTCCGAATAATTAGGGATGAATTTAGACAAATAATTTACCATCCCTAGAAATCGTTCTAAGGAACGCCTGTCTACGGGGTTTGGCATTTGAGTGATAGCCTTTACCTTATCGCCGTCTGGCTTCATGCCTTGCTCATCAAATACATGTCCTAAATATTTTATTTCAGTGAGACCAAACTTACACTTTTCCTCATTGAAACGGAGTCCTATTTCTTTGGCCCTTTCGAGTAATCGTTGCAGTCTCGAGTCGTGTTCTTCCCTGGTGGATCCCCAGACGATAATATCATCAAAAAAGGAATCAGTACCTTCGAGATCTTCTAAGTACTGTCTTACCTTCGCGTGAAACATTTCAGGAGCACAGTTAATACCATAAGGTAATCGTAGAAATTGATACCTACCGAATGGCGTATTGAAGGTGCACAGGTCAGCGCTGGAATCGTCCAGCTTCAGCATCCAGAACCCGCAGCGCGCGTCCAGCACGCTGAACACCCGCGCCCCGCGCAGCCGCGCCGCGAGCTCGCTCACCGTCGGCAGCGCGAAGTGCGCGCGCCGGACCGCGCGGTTTAAGTGTTGCGGATCCAAGCATACACGAATATCGCCATTCTTTTTAGCTGCGATCACTATGGGGCTAACCCACGGAGTCGGATGGCTAACTTTTCTCACGACTCCTAATTTCTCCATTCTAATTAATTCGTCACGTAATTTATCTCGCATGCCTAACGGTATTTTACGGACTGGACAAATAACTGGCTGCGCCGATGGGTCCACCTCTATAGCGTGTTTACCTGGCAATTCTCCTAACCCTTTAAACAATTCTTTAAATTTAGAAATATTAAGTTGATCTATTCTCTGTATAGTACCTAGGTCAGTGCAAGCCTGCAACCCTAATATGTTTTGGCAATTCATTTTTGCAACCACAAACTTCAATGTATACTTTTTATTCTTAAATATCGGCGTCAAGACACATTCACCAATTATAGGTACCGAATCTCCTGTATACGAGTATACTTTTTTATTATAAGGCAAAAGGTTAGAAGTAGATAATCCTATACTTTGAAAACTTGCAAGTGATAGTACGTTCAACATAGAACCTGTATCTAACTTAAAATTCAAGCGCTTACCATTAAAGTCCATAGACTCACTCCACTCCTTTGTTTGCAAATTACTTGTTATTTCATTTATTACGTTTATATATAGTATGTCGTCGTCCGAATCTTTTTCATAGTCTAACACACTTACATTATGTACACGATTAACACTAACTTTCCTGAAGCACACTTTGGCAAAATGCCCTTGCCTGTCGCAAATATAGCACTTGACGTTGACTGCCGGGCACCTGTCTGCCCCGCCGCAGCCCAGGCTCCCGCAGCGCGCGCACGGCTGGCGGCCCGGTCGCGAACCGCGGCCTCCGCGGCCCCAGCGACCGCCGCGCGCGCCGCGCCAGGCCCGGTGCCGGCCGCTGGCTACTCGCGCGACTGCATCCACCTGCTCACTCGACGACGTTGACGCCTTCCCCAGCTCAATATGCTTGCGTTCCTCTTTAGCCATTTCATCGGCTTCGCATATTTGCACCGTTTTCATTAGTGTCAAGTCCTCCGTACGAAGAAGACGATCTCTGACTAAGTTAGATGTGATGCCACATACAACTCGATCTCTTATCAAGCTGTCCTTGAGTGCCTCAAACTCACATCCACTGCTCAATACCTTCAAAGCCGTCACGTATTGACAAATATTTTCCCCGACTTCTTGATTACGTGTAAAAAACTTATAACGCAACATCGTTACGTTGACCTTAGTACCGAAATGTTCGTCGAATTTCTTTTTTATACACTTAATATCATCTGGACTTTCAGACTTTCCGTATGTGAAAGTAGTAAATATCTCGTAACCTTCTGCTCCAATGAGGTTCACCAGCAAGCTTGCCTGTACATCGGGGTCCTCTTTGCTTACGCCAGATGCTTTAAGAAACACTGAGAATTGTGTCCACCATTTTTTCCAAGCGTCGGCGCGCGTCGCGGGACTTCCTTCCATATTTAGTTCTGTTGGCGGTCGTGCGTGTTCCATACTTGCGAAGTTATTATTATACGTTCACTTGCTAAGTAATACACTACACAACAGTTACTATTTAGCGAAAATACTAATTAAAATGATTATTTTTCGTAGCACCGCTGTCACCATGTAGTGAAACACAAGCAGCTGGTTGAACACTGTTTATTGATGATCGAGGGTAGTACAATAATATTACAAGCAAGTACCCACTTAAATATACTACAGTAGGATATGGGGTACACGGCGTAAAACCTAGGTTTAGCGAATGCTCAAGCCTAGGAGCCTATGCCTCAATATCCCAAGCTGAGATTTATGCAATCCTGAGATGTACGGAAATCAACATCAGCAAATCCTACAAATATTCTCAGACAGCAAAGCAGCACTAATGGCACTAAACTCATCCAGAGTTGACTCCAAATTAGTAATGCATTGCCAAAAGACTATAAATAAACTTGGGGAACAAAACACAGTACACCTAAAATGGGTCCCAGGACACTCAAACATCGAAGGAAATGACAAGGCTGATGAACTGGCGAGAAAAGGTGCAAAGCAGGAACATATAGGTCCAGGACCCTTCTGCGGTATCCCAAGGAGCCTAACACGACAAATACTAACAAGCCTGTGCCTAAAAGAAAGCAAACGCCTTTGGACCGAAGCAGATGGCATGAAACACTCCAAGGCGCTAATAGAGGGATACTCAAAACCCTACACAAGGGAACTATTATCTCTCAATAGGACCCAACTTAGAACAGTAGTGCGCGCACTGACAGGTCACTGCAAGCTGAATAAGCACATGTACAATCTTGGCGCAGCGGTCTCGACGTGCTGCAGATTCTGTAGCACGGAAGAAGAAACGCCCCTTCATTTACTGTGTCAGTGTGCCACACTAGTACAGAAGCGATCATTACACTTGGACAAACATGAACTGGACACAAGGGAGATTGGATACATTGCCGTCAGGAAGTTGATTCGCTTCCTGGACTCGATTGGAGTAAGCGGCGAGCTCTAGAAAGGTGGACTCACACAATAGATCTGCTAGGTCGCAGTGTGACAGGGCGCAGTTCTTGTGACCACATAGTCCCGTGAAACCAATAATAATAATAATAACTTAGCTTATGTAAAAAGTATGTCCATTATCCATATTTGAAAAATGTAAGCGATCAAGTGAGGAGTTTGACATTATTAGGAAAAACTATGAAACTGATATTAACTCCTTACAAAAAAAAATAATAGCCTTGAAAGTGTCTTGAAAGAGACAAGCGCACGTGTGATAGCCGTAAATGAACTTTTATTACTTTCAAAATACTTATGTAGGTATAATGAGGATCGTTTCCAGTCCTTAACAAATAACCTATAGAGTTATGACAAAAGCTCCTCGCTTCCAGCACATGAGATAAACGGAACAGAGACAAAGCTTCATACAACAGCACGAATCGGTTGCAGTACTACAAGCACGCGGGGAATGTGTGCGTGACCACTGGCCGCTTGTCACGTATGCGGCGAGACTTGTCAAAAAGATTGTCAAAAGGCACAGCTAGTTAACAATCTTAGGTTCATTGCGACGCACGTTGTTTGTTTTGTTAGTTGCAAGTTTAAATATTTTAATGTAAAAACGTGGTATTTTATTATTTATAATGGTTGTTTACTGTATTGTGTGTATGAATAATACTAGAAAAAATAAAATTGAATTGCTCGAGCAAAAGTTTAGCGAATTTTTCGATCTTGAAATAAATATTCTCAATATTTGCAATGAAATACTTAAACGTATTAAAGATTGTAAATTTTATATGCCATGTGAGTGTTTCCCTTTATATTACTTGAAAAACTATATGTTAGATTCAAAATTCACCACACCATCAAAAGAAACAATAAATTATTAAAAAACAAAAATTATAAAAAGAAAATTATTAGAGTAAGTAATTTGTAAAGTATTCTATCATACTGAATAATACAACTATTAACAAATGTTTTGTTTAATTTGTCTTAACCTATTGTGACAACCCTACCAAAATAGGTACCAATTTTTCACGTTCTTAAGAAGCTTTGTCTCTGTTCCGTTTATCTGCTCATGTGCTTCCAGAACCTGTACTAATAGAATAAATCATTCTGCTAATAACACTTGACTCATTCAGCTTTCTAACAAAAACATATCCTGGTCAAAGTCGGTCAATTTGCATGGGATATACGATGCCACTGATAGACACATGTAGACGATGAAAATTGTTTTTTTTAATAAATAAACTTGAACAAGGTCTCACGGCCGCCAGACGATACAGTAAAACTATAGGGAATGATTTCATTCATAACTCGATCAACTCTGAATGTGTAATGAAAAGAAAAATACAGCCGGCAAAATGTAAAAAAGATTATCGTTTCAAACATCCTAGTTTATAATAAGTAAATGAACAGCCAAAAACGCGTATTGTTCCAAATAGGTTTAAGTTCACAGAAGGCCAATGTTACATATTTTTAGTTACTTGATGAGCATGAGCAACTGAATACTGTCAAGTCAGAAATGGGAGAATTTGCTAGAACCTATTTATTTTAAAAACATCGTAATAATGATTTGACACAAAGGACAATTAACAATTACATTCTATGTAAGTCTACTCTAGACATGGTGTCTACAAGAGGATCATCACGGATATTCAGTAGGTTCGATGGGAAACCTAGCAAGCAAGTAAAGAGTGCGCCGGGTGCGAGGATTCACTTTTTGACGTGAGCGCCTTTGATTTTATAAGATATATATATAAATATATGTACGATATATATATACAACGTGTGACGGTTGTCTATTTCGACCTCTTTTTGTCAGTAAATTTTATTTTTTTTTGTCGTTCCCGACGTAATTTTAAACTAGGAATTACGTAGTGTCGGAGAACGGCAATGTTTTGATTTGACAAGTCAGTCACGAAATATTATCCATCAAAGCAACTTGAATCTATTTATTTATTATTGTTTCTGAGTTTATTATTCAAAATTACATAGTTAAGATATTTTATTATCTACAATCAAAGTTTTTTTTTAAGAAACCTATAATTTATTTTTACGTTCACGAGTGTGCGTAGCCAAAATTTTTGGTAAGGATTCTCATTCATTAAAATTTTATTTTATTGTTATTTTTTTCTTTTCAGATCAAATTTAATTGTATTAATATTTCTGTTCTATTTTGTGTGACTATTTTTTTATTTCAATTTTGTTTATATTTTTCTGTTTGTATTTACAGGCATTTTTGTATATTTTTAATTTTACCGAAAAAATAAACATAGAAGAGAGTTTTGGTGTTTTACTGGTACTACGTTACATACTGGCGCCCGAATATTCAAACGTAGTTTATGGAGAAGAGAGGAGGAACTATATCAACAGAAGAATTGCAACATTAAAAATAATTTTTTTATAATTATTATTGAGGTCAGGCATAAAACTTTATTTGTTACCATTTTCAATCATTAACATTCACTATAATATATTTATATATATATCTACTATAATATATCTACTATAATATATCTACTATAATATATCAAAATACTGCTAAATTATTCAGACATTTAAGTTTCTTTAGTTTCTTTCGTTATAATATCCTTGAAGAAATTTTCTGAAGACACAACATTCTATAACCCAGTAATTTCACTATTTAAATAACATTTTCTATTCATTTTCATCACTTGAAAATACGTATATTTTTAAGGCTCTATTCTGCATAACGACTATTAACAAATTTGTTTCACTTTAACATTTTTTTTTTTTGATTTTGCAATGAATTTTTCACAATTAAATAGTCGATTTCAAAAAACTAAATTACGAGGAGTGCATAAACAAAAATAATGGTATTAAATCATCAAATTTTGACAAAAAAGATTGGGATACATGGTTAAAAACTTTAACAATTTTTTTTAAATCTTATAACACTTGTGCTCTCCTCTTTAATAAAACATCAGATTTTGAACGTCCTTATTTACATATAAAAGTAAACGATTTAATTTTAAATGGTCTTTTAGATAGTGGTAGTGCTATCACTATATTGGGTAATAATTCTCATAAAATTTTATCACAACATGGTCTTTTTATGCAAAAAAACTGTTTAATAAAAGGTAATGTTGCAAACGGACAAACTATTTCTTCTATCGGCATTATTACTCTTCCTACTTTTTATAACAATAAATTTGCGTTAATTACAGCTCATGTGATCCCAGAAATCACTGAATCACTCATTTTGGGTATTGATTTTTGGAAAACTTTTAATCTTGCTCCGGATATTCTTAGTAATATCACATTACAACCTTCAAATTTAAACTCATCTTTTCTCATTAATACAGATCCTAACTTTCATTTACATGAATACCATTCTTTAACAGATACACAAAAAATTATTGCAGATGCAATTATGGAAAAGTTTAGGTTGATTTCAACTGAATGTAAACCTTTAGGTCGTACTCATTTAGTCGAACATTTCATCGACACTGGAGACCATCCACCTATTCGTCAACGCTGTTACAGACTTTCTCCTGAGAAACAAAAAGCTCTTTGTAAAGAAGTTGATGATATGTTACAATTAGATGTCATTGAACCCAGTGACAGCCCATGGCTGAACCCAATTATTATTACACCTAAAAAAGATGGTACTTGGCGATTTTGTATTGATAGTCGTAAATTAAACGATATCACAAAAAAAGATGCTTACAAACTTCCTTTCATTTCGGATATATTAGATAACCTTAAAGATGCTAAATTTATATCATCCATTGACATTGCTAAAGCGTTTTGGAATATTCCCTTAAAAAAAGAGGATAAACTCAAAACTGCATTCCATGTTCCAGGCCGAGGAATGTTTCAATTTAAAGTTATGCCATTTGGTTTAACTAATGCACCTGCTACCCAACAAAGATTCATTGAAAATCTACTAAATGACCTTACAAATGATAATAATGTTTTCTATTTTATCGACGATATAGTCTGTATCTCTCAAACCTTTGAACAACATGTCGATATACTTACTAAAATTCTTAAAAAACTTTCAGATGCCAATCTCACAGTCAATTTTCCAAAATGTTCATTTTTCCGGAAAGAATTAAAGTACTTAGGCTATGTAGTTAATGAAAATGGTTTAAAAACGGATCCTAAAAAAGTTCAAGCTATTCTTGATATACAAACTCCAAAATCTGCTAAGGAGGTCAAACGTTTTTTGGGTACTGCCAGCTGGTACAGACGTTTTGTACCTAATTTAAGCACCCTTGCAGCACCGTTAACTAAATTAACTTCTACAAGCAAAAAATCACCTCCATTTAAGTGGTCTGATGAAGCTGAAATTGCTTTCAAGGCTATTAAGCAAGCTTTAATTAGTACACCAGTTCTGGCATGTCCAGATTTCTCTAAACCATTTGCTGTTCATTGTGATGCCTCTTCCTATGGCATTGGCGCAATGTTAACTCAGGAAGTCGATAATATTGATAAACCTATTGCTTATATGAGTAAATCACTTACAGGCGCTCAAAAGAATTATTCAGTCACTGAACGTGAACTTTTAAGTGTTATTACGGCACTAGAGCATTGGCGTTGTTATTTAGATAATGGATTACAATTTACAATTTATACTGATCACGCAGCCCTTCAGTGGTTTATGCATTTAAATAATCCTACTGGCAGATTAGCTCGGTGGAGTATTCGTTTATCTATGTTTAATTTCGTAATTAAACACAAAAAAGGCTCAGATCATGTCGTACCAGATACTTTATCACGGATAAAACCAATTGATTTAATTAATTTTTCTACTTCTCAAACTAAAGACACTTGGTATTTAGCAATTTATAATAAATGTTTATCATTTCCTTCTAGTACTCCGGATTACATGATTCATAATAATAAATTGTTTAGATTTTGTAGATCTAACACATTATTTAACTCTGAATTTAATTGGAAACAAGTAATACCATTAGAATTTAGGGAATCTGTGATTACACAAAATCATTCTACTCCCCAAACGGCACATTTTGGTACTTTTAAAACATACCATAGAATTAAAAATCTCTATTTTTGGCCTGGCATGTATAAAGACGTAGCCATGTTTATTGCTAAGTGCGAGACTTGTTTAGCTACCAAGCACCAAAATCAAAACTTAATTGGTTTAATGGGCAAACCCAAACATTGTTCACGCCCTTTCCAATGTTTATCCATAGATTTGATAGGTCCACTTCCTACTTCACGTAAGCAGAATAGATTTCTATTTGTAGTTACTTGTTGTTTTTCCAAATATTGTTTGTTATTTCCAATAAAACATGCAACCGCTTCTATTATTCGCCATATATTGGACAATTTAGTTTTTATGGTTTATGGAGTTCCAGAAACTATTATATTAGATAATGGTCCTCAAATGATAAGTACAGAATTATCTGAATTATTTAAATTTTACAACATACCAAAAATACATTACACCCCACGTTACTGTCCACAGGTTAACACCGTTGAGCGTTACAATAAAACTATTGTAACGGCGATTGCAGCTTTTATAGATAAAGATCACAGAACTTGGGATACCTATATAAACAAAATACAGTTTGCTATTAATACTGCGGTTAATGAAACCACAAAATTCACTCCATCATTTTTAGTATTTGGTAGAGAAGCTGTTACATGTGGATCTATCTACAAAAATAAAGATTCCAGAGATGAACTAATTTTCAGTCCTAGGGATGTATATGCTGAAAACATAGGACAATTAATACCTATCTTTTCCGAAGTACAGAAGCGGTTATTTAATGCACATCAATATAATGCAACTTATTATAACAAACATCATCAGAATTTAGAATTTAATAACGGTGATATTGTTTGGAGGCGAAACCATGTAATAAGTTCCTCTAAAAAACATTTTTGTGCTAAGTTTGCACCCAAATTTATTAAATGTAAAGTTTCAAATAAAGTTTCACCATTAATTTACGATTTAGTGGATATGAATAATAACCCATTAGGTCGTTGGCATATCAGAGACATTAAACCTCTACCGCGTTTAACTTCTTCTTTGAGTGACTAGATTGGTTGTTACCAATTACTTTATATGAATTCATATATAATTATTGCTAATTATCTCACGGCGAGCATAAGCCGATTCTTTTTGTCTTATTTTTTTTTCTATGCACCTCATTATCGTTTGGCTATACCATTAACATTGACGTTGGTCAAAACTTATAATTAATTATCATCATCGTAGTATTAGGTTAACTTATTGTGTAATTTATTTAATATTTGCAATTCTAGGAGTGTAAACTCTTATTTTCAATATCTGTATTATACTTTATAGTATAATTTGTTAAATGTTATTAATTTTTTTTTCTCAATTTTTTTTCAAGCGGTTTGCAACTTGTAAAATTAAGCCTTCTGCACGAGCGTTTATTAAGGTAACTCGTTAAACTAAACCATACCTATGTGTATTATTTATACGCTTGAATCACTTTCCTGTGAGAATTATTTTCATATGTTTATTATATAAATATTTTAATTACTTCACAAAAGACCCTTGGATTTTATTTAAAAGTCAATATTTCACGACTGGCTATGATTTTCTTTTCTTTCCGGCATATTTATTTCAGTCTTTAACTGAAACTTGTTTATAGTAATCACCGTGCGGGAGTTAGCGACACGTTAAAGAAGCCATAAGCTATTAATATTTTCAGCGGATGGCAACTATTAAAGCCTTTTGCCGTTGCGTTCAACTCTGTTGAGTTGACTTATTTAGGATACGATTCCTCATAAGCAACTCTAACTGCATGATGTTTTATTTCCAGTAGTTGGAATAAGACTAGTATGATAGAGAATGTATGTTGTAATTATAATGTACGTTGATGGAGTTGAACGATGTATATTAACATTGTATATTCCAGGAACATGTTTAAAATTTTATCATTCATGAACCATGTAATTTAAGATAATTATTTAGGATTTTTTTTTTTCTCTCTCTCGTCTGTTTTGTTTTCTTTTTCTATTAAATAACTTGTTGATATGCAATATATCAGTATTTTTTTTTTTTCATATATACAGGATGTTTTTTCAGAAAAATTCTTCTATAGGATGTTAATATTAATTTTCATTTTGCTTTTAATTATTATTATTTTTTGATTGTTCTTTCATTTAGCAGATTAAATATTAAAATTCGATATGTATATGCGGTTTATTTTGATTTGGTTTGAATTTGAAATTTTACTAAAAAAAATCTTTCAGATTTTTTTTTTCCCGGCCCCCGGGGTATTGTGACGGTTGTCTATTTCGACCTCTTTTTGTCAGTAAATTTTATTTTTTTTTGTCGTTCCCGACGTAATTTTAAACTAGGAATTACGTAGTGTCGGAGAACGGCAATGTTTTGATTTGACAAGTCAGTCACGAAATATTATCCATCAAAGCAACTTGAATCTATTTATTTATTATTGTTTCTGAGTTTATTATTCAAAATTACATAGTTAAGATATTTTATTATCTACAATCAAAGTTTTTTTTTAAGAAACCTATAATTTATTTTTACGTTCACGAGTGTGCGTAGCCAAAATTTTTGGTAAGGATTCTCATTCATTAAAATTTTATTTTATTGTTATTTTTTTCTTTTCAGATCAAATTTAATTGTATTAATATTTCTGTTCTATTTTGTGTGACTATTTTTTTATTTCAATTTTGTTTGTATTTACAGGCATTTTTGTATATTTTTAATTTTACCGAAAAAATAAACATAGAAGAGAGTTTTGGTGTTTTACTGGTACTACGTTACAAACGTTGATAAAAGCGAGAGGCATTAAATGAAACCACATATATTGTGTATCATTATCAGGCTACACAACAAAAGTAAGCAATAGTTAAGTCACAGGAATGTTTTTTAGTTTTTACTCAGTTTTATTTGAACACTCTGTATCTTCCCGATCACCTAATCGTAAGTTTGTACTATAGGCATACATAGTTATCTAAGGGTCACCGCGAAACGACAAAATTCACGCGAGCGATGCGACGTTGCCGCTTTGTATCGTAAGTTTGCAATACAAACAAGGAAGTACACTGTTACTAAATCTTTCCTTAAAAGAAAGTACAGATCGCGGTTATCTCACTCTAATGTAATAAGCGAAATAGAAATAGATCAGTATGTTGCTATTGCGCCGGCGGCGGCTCGGCTAATTAGGTCAAGGGCACAATTTTTACTTTGTTTATTGCGAAGACGCGTTGCATCCGGGGTGCACGTTGCGCAATTCAGCACAGATTATTGTCGCTCACGCGTCCCATTTACTAATGTTAAGTTTTTATTGTGATAGGACACGTAACTGAGTATTTTAGGTTTAGTATTGTGAGTAGTTTTTAATTATTTTGTAAGTAAGCACGTAAGACATCCACAATGCCTCGTGCTACATACACGGCGTCAGAATACACTGACATGATTTTAATCTACGGGGAATCCCACGAAAACGCAGCTCTACCTCTTCGAACTTACCGAGAAAGGTATGGAGACAGCCGCACGTGCCCTAGGAACACTCGCTCCATAGTATTGGCAGTGCAACGGGCACGGGAAAACCATTAGTAGCGCATCAGGAAGGAGTCCCACCGCAGCAGATACCTACTGCGTGCGAGCAACAGAGTCTTTGACTATTTTGACCGCAACCCCACATCGAGTCTGCATAGAGCTGCACGCCAGTTTAGAGTATGCCATCGTGCATAACATTTTAAAAAGGAATAAACGCAAACCGTACAAATTTAAAAAAGTTCAAGCCCTTTTTAGAAGGGATTTGCCAGTCAGTCTTACTTATTGCCAGTGGATATTTGACAAAGTTACTGACGACCCGGACTTTTTATTAAATGTCATGTGGACCGACGAGAGCACATTTACACGCAATGGCATATGGAACCGACAAAATCTCAGATACTGGAGTATTGAAAATCCACGCATGATTCGGGAGTCGGAGCATCAGTACCGCTTCTCTGTTAATGTGTGGGCTAGTATACACAGGGAGCAAATTATTGGCCCTGTTTTTATTGACGGCATTTAACGCGGCAAAATTTTTGGAGATATTATCCGGTCCCGTTGCTGATTATACCGGAGAACTACACTTAGCCGATCATCGGCATTTATGGTACCAATTGGACGGAACTCCTCCACATTCAGTGATGTCTTCCAGAGAGCGACTCACCGAAATGTTTGGACAGCAGTGGATTGGTCGATTTGGACCAGTACGATGGCCACCACGGTCCCCGGATCTCACTCCAATGGACTTTTTTATCTGGAGGTAAAAGAACAGGGACACTGTTACGGATATTGCGAATGAAATATGAATCACCGTAAGTATTATGTTTAAATAACTATATTATTTTATTTATTAATTAATCAGTGACCGCAATATTGGATTAACTTAAATGAGTTTAAAACCCTCCTTTATCCAGCCCAAATTAAATTTCTTTCAGAACTTCTGCTAGGATACTAGATAACGGAGAAAAAGATTTAAGAAATATATCAACAGTAACTTTTAAGTATATTAGAAATAAACATATAAACATCCATGACCTGTTCATCACACAAATATTCACCCCAACCGGGATTCGAACCCAGGACCTCTGTCATAGAAGGCAACGTTGTTACCGCTACACTAGCCTTTAGCTTTACATTATTTATTCCTGTTTTCAGAGAAATACCGTATATCTTAGGGCTCTTAGGCTCAAGCGGTGGGATGAGGAAGAGCCCGTAAAACTACCGAAGCGCAGGATAGGGAGCTCGTAAGCCGAGTCCAAAGGCAAGGATTCGTTCGAGTACAGGATTTATCAGCTTCTTTACAAGTGTCGTCTTCAACAATTAGACGTCGCCTTAGATTCTTATCTCATCGCCATAAACAGCAGCGATTGCAGTTTGCTCGGCAATATATAAACTGCGATTTTAGCAGAACCATTTTTCTGACGAAAAAGTGTTAGTTTTTTCTGCTGATGGAAATCTGAAAAAAACTTGGTATTTAGAATAAAATATATTACCATCGAGAAGAAGTAGTCGAATAAGTGTTGGTGTTTGGGGACGGATGGCAGCCAGCAGTGGCCCCGGTGAATTGGCTGAAATAACTGAAAGAATGAACAACGAGCAATATTATTGTATTTTAGGAGAGGTTTTGCTGCCTTGTTTGGAGGTATATTTTCCTATACTATTTCCATTTCTATTTTTTCTCGATGACAGCTCCTGTGACAACTTGTGCGAGCGTTTTTTTTATATTATGTATGCATTATTTTATAAAAATATAACGTTTACACACGTACAAGGTTATATAATACCAGAGTCGGAGAATCTGATAGGGATGGAGCTATATCGATAAAGGTAATACGATAACAGAGCCGATATTTTTTTAACAAAATGTAAGAAACGAAACTACTGCCGGATACTTTTGTACAAATTTATTAACTAATATTATATTTCATTACAAGAGGTTACAAGTATTAATCCTTGATTGATAATGCCAACTTCTTTAAAATTTTCGAACGACAATGAAACGAAATAATTATAACGACAGGCAATCTTTATTTATTTATTTTAATCAAAATCTGATGAATCGTCACTGTCACTCGATGAGCTCTCCCCAACATTTATTATAAGTTCCTGCACTTGTATATTATTGAATGCCACATGAATTTCCCTATCCGACGCTATAATGTTTTGGGTTCTTCTCACAATTTTTTCCCAGTTTTCGGCAGTTACTTCGGCACATGCATTTTTTAATAAATCTAACATCTTGTTTGCCGTCAAAGGGGGATGGGTATTGTTTCGAGCGGGGCGTGTCCTTTGATTTGTGCCCATATTAGTTCTATAGCATTGTACTGGCAATGATACGGCGGAAGTCGAAGAACCCAGTGACCACATTCGGCAGCTATTTCGTCGATAACATATCTTTTAGGGATATTGTACTTTTAATAAAGTACTATCCACATTTTCGCCATGACGTTGGAGCCAGTAAATTATCTTGCTTTTTATTGGCCGGCGTCGGCATTTAATCAATTTGTCTGGAGTGATATGTAGCGTTGTCCATAAAAATTATGGACGGTTCTTCCAGAGATTACACCATTTCTTTAAACCATCCTTCGTAAATCTCCGCGTTCATTTCTTCGTGGTAGTCCACTGTTTTCTTGGATTTAAAGGCCAGTAAAGCATCTGACACGAATCCTTTCGTAGACCCTGCATGGCATATGATAAGGCGTTCACCTTTTCCCATTGGCACTGAACTAGTGGAAGCTGCGGTGTCGTCAGTCCAGTTCTTAGATACTGTGTGGTTTGCATTTAACCAAGTCTCGTCAGTGGAAATAACATTTTACCAATCTATCTTTTTGGCTTCGCTCAAAAATTCGCAGCAAGCCATAGCAACGTCGTGACGCTGCATCGCACTTGCGACAGTGGTAATAGTGGGCCACCATTTTGATACTCTGCTTCAAAGTAATTACGAACCTTGATCACCAGTTCTCTCGCCTGCCTTTTCAGAACAGATCCTTTCGGCATTTTGATATTTGCCAGCTGGGCAGCAATCAACACGGAGGAACACAAAATACACAACGTAACGTATGGATAATGCGAAAAAACTCAGCGAACAGAAATGTAGTGACTAGCACGACCGTCTTGTTGCGAGTGACAGACAAAAACAAACACAAAATGGCGGTGGGCCATTGAGTGTTCCCACCTTGAAAAAATATATTTGAATGTTTTTGTTGTATTTGTCTTTGTTCAAAATATAATAAATATATGCGATCGATATCATTACTTATTTGGTCACAACACTACATTATATCAAATTAGAACAGTCATCGAGAAAATAAAGAAATGGAAATAGTATAATTCCGGTGTTGTTCCTTTCGTGCAGGATAATTCTACGGTTCATAATTGTCGGTTGAGCTAAGCTTGGTTCATTCGTCACCGCAGTGAGGTTGATTTGTTTTCTTTTTTTGGACAAAATCTTTTTTTATTATGATTTGGCATCAAATAAAACTTATAACCCTAAATTTTCACCCTTTTACCACAAACCATGACCAAAATATTCACAAAAATAATGTATAAGGCAGAACAACGTTTGCCGTGTCAACTAGTTATAATAAGATGTTTGTATGGTATGAATATTTTTATTTATTGGCAAATACAAATTACATACTACTTAGGATATTTAAGACAAAATAACATATTATCGTCAGTTTTTTATACTTAAAATTTTGCATATTGATATTAATCATAATATTGATTCAACATACAACATTTATGACATAATTTTACATTTATTTAACACATATAAATGTAACATAATCTGGCATATTTTTGTTTTTTGATGTAAATAAGAAAATCATACTACATTAGAAAATATGAAATAACGTAGGTATTGAAATGAAATGAAATATTTATTTTTCTCAACATTGACAATTACTTGTTTTTATTGTCGTCAAATAAAACATGACTTTAGCACCAGTTCGGAAAAACCTTCGCGAAGAAGAACTGGCAAGAAACTTCACTTTTTTCACACACATTATTTTCTATATTCCAATCTTATCTATCTAAACAGGTGCGTTTGAATACCTACGTACCTACTACTGATTATACAAATAAATACACTATGATTCTATAAAATCTTTTACTACATACTTACCAATCCCCCAGAAACGGTGCCTAAAGTTTTTGTTAAGTAATTAAAAATCTAAAATATTTCGTATACGTTGCTTTGAAACTGTATGCATACACGTTATAGAAATTGTCATAATATACATAAATGAAACATATAACCGAACAAAAACATAACATTATTAAAACACACAAAACTGAATGCTTACATTTAATTGCAAACTAGGTACATTGTGTACATATTTTTGAAACGATATTCAAATTCAAATTCAAATATTTATTTCTCAACATTGACAATTACTTGTTCTTATTGACGTCAAATAAAACATGATTCTACCACCAGTTCGAAAAAAACCTTCGTGTAGAAGAACTGGCAAGAAACTTCACGGGTATATTTTTTTTCAAAATAAATTTACAGAGTCTCTTTATGTCTATACAAAATTATTCTTTTCTGCATCTGTTAGCTCGGCAAGTCTCCCTCCCCCCAAGTATCCAAACGACGAACACCCTCAAACGGCACCCGTTCACGAGTTAACGCGGGATCCAGCCATCGCCCTCCTCAACCATATACATTGTCGAAATAGTTAAAAACTGCTGCAGAACTTATTATTGAAAATAAACTATTGGATATACATTGCTCTGAAACTGCATTGTAAACATGTTATAGAAATTGTCGCATATACATAAATAAAACTTTACGAATGTGTAGTATTCACTGATGTTGCTTCGTTTACTTTAAATTGAAAAGTATACCTAATTTTGACCTTGTTTGCTGATTACATTATTTTGAGGGCAACATGAGACACTTCTTTTTGAAATATCTAATATGTACATTTGTTTGGAAATTTGTCAACGTTTACTTATCAATGCACGTGACTGTACATAGATGAAAATGCAAACTAGCACTCAGCACACAGGGGTGTCCCGCAAAGTGAGTCGGCGTGAGTTGACGTACCCTCAATAATAATGGATACGCTCACATGTAGATACATAGTTGCAATGGATTTGATCATTTGAGGATATATTGAAAAAGGTAATTTATGGTATCTAATTCTGATTATAATTTAAGTTTAAATGACTTCTTTAGACCTGTTCAGGGGGCGTCATGAGCTTTAATGTGCGTACCTATCTGTGTGAGTAATTATCAGCACAAGATCGCAGGGCCGCCCGACCTTACTTATGTTCTGAGAGATAGAATTGTTGGGATCAAATACTATTAGTATGTACAGTGGGGGTATGCACATCAGCTAGTTTGGGCGGACGGCTAATTTACAGGTTAACAGAGCCACCACTGTCCGTATGCTACTTCATCCGACAAATGTTATGTTTCAAAACATAAGTAGGTAAGGACTGGCGGCCGTGAAATCTTGTTCTATATGTGTCAATCGGTGGTATCGTATATCCCATCCAAATGGACCTATTATGACCGGTATATTTTTTTTGGTAATGCATGCATTTTCGGTCAGTAGGGGCGTTTTTTAAAATTTGCGTTTTATGAATGAGAAAATAATGTAAAATAACCAACGACTGAAAATGACTTTTTGAGAGATTAATTTGTCACAATCATATTTCATCACTAATTGATGGAAAGTCACCTCATTTTTTTGCTACTATTTAATGTCCTTGAGGAATTTCATACCATTGCAAGGCACATGAGCTGAATATTAGAAAATAATACCTAGATTATTTTTTTATTATTTAAGTAAGCAACATAACACTATAAGTAGTTCGTTCGCGTTAAGAATGCAGTGAATCATCGATGCAACTATAGATACTAGCCAATGAGATTACCGTATTAGAAAAAGTTTTCTTACTGTCGGTGATGCTATTGGCTATAAACTAATGCTGAGACGATATGTTACTGCATTCTTAACGCGAACGAACTATAGGGCGTGCTGGATCGGATGCCTTGTACAGGGGTCAAACAGAAAGTTCTTAGAACTGGCCATTTATACACAATATAATAAAAAAAATATTTTAAATTTTGAAAATGGACAATAATAATATGTATTTAATTCATTTGTCATTTGGTTTACGATTTGGCGGCAAATTGAAAATTGTCTGTGTCACGTCAGCACGAATTTAACCGTTTGGGTTGGTAACAATGGAGTATAGAGCTGAAGGAGTCATTTTGTTATAGAAAATGTGACTTTAACAGTGGTATCAGTTAAGTTGCAAATATGAAATATTTTGCTATAGGCGAATAACCAAGCAAAACTGTGAAAATCTTTTAATGAAAGTGGAGTTAATGTTTGGGAGAGCTAAATTGATTTGACGCCTATGTGAGATGTTCTCGTGGTTCGATTTGGAAATAATAATTGTTTTGGTGAGTACCTAAACTGATTTATCTATATAAAAAGGTTTGTAGGGTTTCTATATGGTTTCTTGGTCATACGTCAAGCGCTGCACGTTGAGCCCTTTCTAAATCAATCATGTATGACTTAGCTGCGCATCGCCACACGCTAATGCAGTAACTCAGAAGCGACTTGCGTAGAATTTTCATCGTTGCAATAACTTTGCTGATTCTATTTGTTAGTTTCGCAATGTGTTGCTCGAACGTAAGTTTATGGTCTAATGTGATGCCAAGGTATTTAATTGAGCTGACTCTTTGGATTTCTTCACAAATGCATGATAGCCTCTGACTGCACGAGTGTGTTTTTAATAATTTAATGGATGTTTTACTGGTGGCAGCTGTTTTATGAAATAACAGAAGTTAACTCTGTTATGTGTTCAAGGTGAGTAGATTATTATGTAGCCATTTACGTATTAGCGACATTCCTAGCTCTGCAATATCATCGATAGTATTTAAATGTTTGCCGTGAAACAAAATTGCCATATCATCAGCGTAGCAGATGATATCAGCAGCAGCGGCGGCCTTACCCATTGCGAGGCTCCTCCGGGTGACAGGTATTTGCGAGGCCCTTTGTCCTACGGAAGAGTACCTATGTGATGCGAAAGTAGGTCTGGTTGTTTGGTAGGTATTCGTTTTGTTTGACGAGAAATGCGCAAGTTATACAAATCAATAAAATTTGAGTTTTAACATATTTTACTTACATTGAAAGATTTACAAAATTAACAAATACAGAGATGATAAATTTTAAATTTGATGTTTGCGGCTTTTACTAAGACTAAAATCTTTAATTAAAGCACAATAAACCAATGAATGAGCTACGTCATTTTCGATTGAAAGAATAGCAAGGGCTGAAAGCCGATCCTGTGTCATCGAATTCCTTGAATATGTTTTAATAATTTTAAACCTCCTTTCAGCATACGTAACCGTAACAGGTGTGGTGGCAATAATTCTCAGAACTATTTCGATAGTGGGGTAAACTTCAGTAAATTTTTTTCCTATTATGTATTTCAGCACCGAGATAATGTTATCGTTTCCATCATACACACGGATGAACATATTCAGTTCTTCGTACCATAGGGTATTTTAGTCTAGATGAGAAAAAATTAAAAAGTGTGTTACAATGATTGTTTGTATATATCCACTTTAATATTCATTTACTTATATAACAAAATATATATTCATTTTCTATGCAGTTAGGTAAAATTTAAATATTTTGTCCATTCTGTACCACTCGTATAATCTATTGGCATGACAAATGCAATACGTTGATTGGTTGACAGATATTACACATTATTGTAGCAATACAAGTGCTGCATGTTTGAATCATTTGACTAGACAACTCAAAATTTTTGTAGCGCTGCATCTAATAATAAATGATTGAATAGGAAAAAATAGATCGTGACACAAAATTTGTTTTGAATAGCTTCTCTAGTACGTAGTTCATAGTAACTCAATGCTTTTTATATATTTATATAAAGATCCACGTAGATTTTCTTGTAACTGCTTTCTTTTGATAACTCATTTCCTTTTTGAACTACCTGACTCAAATTTTCTACCGGCATCACGATCACGCAAACTCATTTCGTAAATCTTGTTTTGTTTCGCACAAACAGTCAGAAATAATTTTTAAATACCTAGATGTCACACAGTTTTTTTACACTTTATCAGCTTACTCAATACTTAAAATACTATAATTTACACTTTTCCAGCTCACTCAATACTTGAAACACTACAAGAACGTAATATTAAATATAATTGAAAGATATGTAACGATTTTGTAACTTATAGTAAGGAAGCAAAATAATTCCAAGGTGGCAAAAGTTGACGAACGAAATGAAACAAGGGAATTCCTCTAGCGACGGGGATTTCCCGAGCGATGGACGAGCAGAACATTATGTCCCGACTCCCGAGTCACAGACTATATATCACTATACTAGTCCCGAGTGCTATGCGTTTAAGAAAACCGATCTTCAAGTGTTTCGAGGCGCGATACTCAAGTACTACAAAATGAATTTATCAATTATGATTTGAATGAATAACTTTATTTTAATTAACCGTTATGTTATAACCTTAATAAATCATTAAGAATCAAAATCAAAAGTTTTAAATTAAAAAATATATAAATAAAAATAACTGTGTTTTTTTTTTAATTTGCTTGACACAAGGCCCTGCAAGAGCGAGGCCTCGGGCGATTGCCATGTTCGCCACCCCCTAAGGCCGAGGCTGATCAACAGATTTTATATCCAAGCTATGAATGTCGTTCATATATACTAAAAAAGTGAAGGTACAATTATGCTGCCCTGGGGAACTCCAAACCTAACTGGTATAGAGAATATCTTAGTCAATTGTACCCTATTCGACAGGTAGCTTTTAAATTAGCTAAGGGCAGTTCCACGAAATCCACACCGTTCTAGCTTGCGCAAAAGAATGAGTGTAGAGACCGTATCGAAGGCCTTGGCTAGGTCAAGGAATAGTCCTATGCTCCATTGTTTCTTATCTATAACTGAGGACAAATTATCGACTAATATGTTTATTGCGACTTCTGTAGAGAGTTCCCGCCTGAAGCCAAATTGTCTCGAAGTTATAAGTTTATACCTCTCTAAATAAGCAACAAGTCTTTCGCTAATCACTTTTTCCAGTAGTTTAGACAATGCGCTAAATAAGGATGTGGGCCCATAGTTGTTAGATTCACACTTGTGTGCTTTTTTATAAATAGGTTTAATTACTGTGATTTTCCAAACGCCACAAAATTGGCCAGTTTCAAAACTATGGTTAAGGATGTGGGTGAGAGGTAAGGCCAACTAATTTGAAACAAAATGGTTTTTATTAACTTGTGGTGAGACCCATCTTAACCCAACGTACTATCACTTTTTAACACACTTATGAGAGAAATAATTTCGTTGCAATTTGCGACTCGCGATATAAATATAGCGACTCGGAGGGACTGTCAGTGGTTGTTTTGATCACAAACTAACTACGCATCAGACGAACGTCTTCCTAACTTGTTGTAGTTAGGAACGAACTTTTTCAATTTGACAACCATTTTTTTTTAATTTAGATTGTCCGCCATTTCTTTTAAAATGACGGCATTGGATTTTAGCGTAATGCCATTGTGGCAGCGCGAAAGCCCCTCTTCTATTCTACAAGGTATTTTGACAATCTAAAAGATAAAGAAGGCAAAATAAATAAAGACTTGTATATTTATGAATTTTTTATTTCTGAACTTTATTTTATATTTTTATATGCTTCGTTTGTATTGCATGGGAGGCAAATTTTTATTTTCTAGACGCGAGACATTAGTACCTTTTAATATTCAGCTAATTATGTTACACCAATTAAACACCGTTATTCTTATTGAGTAACCCAGAAAACATATCTTCTCAAAATGTTTGTGGCTTACAAACAATTCAACTACGAAGTTCTACCACACTTAAACCTTGTAAGTTCATACTATTATCACAAAGACACGGTAACCAACGTTAAATCCGATCTCAGTTCTTGGGAAATGATGGAAAATGACGTCCTTTCGCCTGCTTTCTTCAAGTACATTGTGAAGCACCATAAACGCAAATTAATTACTATATTTGGAAATTGATCAACGCAAACTTTTCACTCGTCAAGCATTGAAACCGTAATTGCAGATGGAGCTGATTGAATAAAAGTTAAATTAAAGAGGGCCGGTCAGATATGACCTGTCAACTGATTGATAGCCAGAAGACGCGTCTTAGTTACCAAATATATCATTAAAAAAATAGATTTTTTTCTGACTTCAAAGCAATTAAAACTGTCATAAGACAGTCTAGGGAAAAAAAGAAAATCGTTTTTAAATATTTACGAGAAATATTTTTTTTGAATGCAGCCAATATATTGTTGTAAGTTTTACAGAGAGCAACCTAATGGAGGACCGAAACTAAAAATTACATTATAGCAAAGCTCATATTAAATAAAAATACTATTATGCCAGTAAATACATACTTATAATGATTATTATAAAATATTAAAGCTGAACGTAACTATTAGATATGAGATGCTGGTTTTGTCATTCACACACATCAATCAGACCTCAACGTCAGATGTGATTGATATGTATTCAGTCTTGCAACTGCTAATGCGTCGTTGTGTACTGTGTATGTTCGATCTTGTTTGTGTTTCTCTATCTTTGTGACCTTTTTATGTTTATATTCTAATTGAAAGTAAACGGAACAGAAGGAATAAAAGATTATTGTTGGTATTGTATTGTTTGCCGTCGCACAGTAGGATGTAGCTCATGTTATGACAATGGTGTGGTACCTTGGTTGGGCTAGATTTCAAAGTAATATTGCTGCACCAGCAGAATTTTTTAGACCATGTTGTAGTTGGGGAGGATTATTGTTGTATATAGGTTGTATATGTGTGTAATGGCAGGCAACACTTGTCACACGTGAAGTGACAGTTTTCTAATATTGGATTGTTTATTTAATTGTCAAAATTACATCTATTCTAGACACGAACCATGAAACATCTTATTGTAAATAATATCAGTGTTTTAAAATAGTTACAAACCTCCAGTTTCCAGTTCCCTAAAATAGAACCCTCCAATAGGTTATGGGCAGCACAATTTTTAAAAGATAAAATTTGGCTTTAAGACGAACAGAAAATTATAAGAGCAAGAGATGTAAGAATTGATGAAAGGGAGAACACTAACACAAGTAACACAAATGAATATAAGTAATTGTGAAGATGAAGTCAGAGAAGTTCGAGAAGGTGATATTGGGATAATAATAGTAATGGAGTTAATTTAGTTTGAGAAGGTGATACAGAGAAGAAATATATTTAGTAGAACAAATAAAGATGAAACAAAATGCCAATGAAATAAATGAAAATGGAACAAATGATCGCAGATTAACAAATGAAAATCTGATGGATACTTTAAGAAGTAATTATGATATGGATGAAAGAGAAGAATATATTGATAGTGAAAATACTGAATTTTAGAAAATACAAGAACTGGAAGACTGCAGCGGAACAAAGATAAGAATGTGTTAATTTTCAAAAGTGAACTTATGGTGTCTCGGGGGAAATGTTTGTTTTCTTTATTGTGTTTATAAGTGTTTTATAGGGGAATTTCAATGTAGTATACAACAATAGATAGAACTGAAAACAGACAAGGATAATTCAACAATTAAGGGGGTGATCATAAAAATATAATTGTTTATTTGTTAAACTATAAAACTCTAAAGCCCTGCAGGAAGTACTCATTTATTTTGATACAAAAATATTTACAGTTGTTTTTTAAAATCCTTTTACATCTCTTTTATAGTTTTGTTTTATTGTTGTTTTGTTTTAATAGTTATTTGGTGTTTTGGTTTTATAATAAAATAATTGAACGGTTAATATGTGGAAAAAGTGAGAAAATTTAAGAAATGAAAGATAATAAAAGATAATGTAAGGTTGTGTGTGTTTTTTGAATTCAAGTGTTGAGTCTAAAGTTATGTGAAGTTGTTGTGTTTATTATGAGTTATGTTGTGGTTTATGAGTTGAGTTTAACTGATTTGAGTAAGACTGGCAATACTCTTAGAGTATTGGTTCCTATGTTGTGAATAGTCGAGAAGGAGTTTAAGGTTTTTAAATAAACTTAGAGAAGTTTATGCATTGAGTAGTCGAGAAGGAGTTTAAGGTTATTATAGTTATAGAGGTTTTTATTAATTGAGTAGTCGAGAAGGAGATAAAGTTTTTTTAAATAAACTTGAAGAGTTTATGTAGGGAATTTATGATTATTATAGTTAGTAATGTTTTATGTAGTGAGTCAAGAGGGAGGTTAAGGTTCTTAACATTATAGTTAGTATAGTTGAGTGAAAGTACATATTTAGTCAAGTAGGAGTTGGATAAGTGAGAAATGATTAAAGGTAGCGACATTAAAGTTGGTATTAAGTTTGAAAGGTTGAATTAATAGTTGTTGGTTGAATTGAGACGGAATATTTTTTTGTAAAATAGATGGAGTTAAGCGGAAGTAATTGAATATAAGTGGTTGTGAGATTTTAATGTACAATTAGGTATGTATGGAAGGTAATGTTTAATTTATGAAGGTGAGTTATTTGTTTTTGGTCTATTGTATTAAATTATATAAAGGGGGTTAAATGTGTGCAAGTGTTGAGGGGTTGTGTTGGAGGTTGTATATGTGTTTAATGGCAGGCAACACTTGTAACATGTGAAGTGACAGTTTTCTAATATTGGAATGTTTATTTAATTGTAAAAATTACTTCTAATCTAGACACAAACCATGAAACATCTAATTGTTATAAAAATATAAAATACCTATTGTAAATGTAAAACAGTATTAATGTTTATAATATAATATAATAACCATAATATCAGTGTTTTAAAATAGCTCTACACCTCCAGAACCCAGTTCCCTAAAATAGAACCTTCTAACAATTATGAATAAAAAAAATTAATATTAGAAATGTTGTTTTAATTAAACCCTTGACAAATGCAAAACAATATCTTAAGAAGCTGATTTTAAATGATGTAGGTAAGTAATAATGTAATCAACCATTTGCTTCTTAATATGTTGACAAACTGTAAAAGAACCGTCATCGAGGAAATAAATAGGTAGTGTATAATATGACCACTTCTGTGAAGATCTCTAGTTCTAAACCATGCAGGATCTCTAATATTTTATCTCATGATATTGACGGTGGTCTCAAAACTACGCGAAGAATACAATTACGCAAGTTACTCTCGTAACAGATTTTGTAAAATAACTAATTTATTAAGATAATTCGCCACAACATTTAATAAAATAGTATCACTATGATATGTTAATACTTGTTACATTACAGCAGGCCACTTATTGTTACGCAAGGATTAAGCAATTTGTTCATTATTTTCTTAAACTTGTTGATATCCTGATATATTTGCGACCATTTGGCTGCGACATCTATACAATTGTTATTTTTGTAAGTTATTGACGCCTGACATTGACGCTTTGAGGTTATGTATGTATTTTATGAAATAATTTTATTTCTGCATCGAATTTTAAAATATTGATAATAGATTTGGATATTTAATACAATAAACAACTGTTAAGAGCACTAACGAATTCAAGACGGGATCAATTAAAGAATTTAAGTGACAGGTTTTTGAATGTATGGAGCGGGACCGGCCCTCTTTGCGTTTTATAGCAATCAGCTGTAGTTACTACACAATAACTATTTCTGCCAATTTCAAGTATTAACATAATTAAAACATTGAAAGATAACCTAAAACCGTACCGTAAAATATGGCAACTTTGCCAAGTGTTACTAGCTTTGCCAACAACAGAGTGCTTAAGGGAATCTTTTAATTTTACAGACTACGTACATTTTTGAGTATTTTGACTACTTTTGGCTGAAAATGCGGATATCAGTTGGCAACACTATTTTGAATAAGGTAACACAACAGCGGCCATTTTTTGCCAGTTTAACTTTGAAATCCGTCCGTGTTCTCACCTCGAAACTCAGTGCTCAAGAACTTTAAACATTTTCGAGTATAAATATCGGTTCAAGGTAAGTACAATTCAGCTAGAATGTTATTTTTATGGTAAGGAATGGATTGAGTACTTTAAACATGCCATAGTGTTTGAATTGCGTCTAATTTTTTTGTTGGCAATATAACCAGACTATGCCGGATAATATGGGATGGCTACTTTGCCATGTTTTTTGTTGACATAGGGTTGAACACATTTGAAAAGAAATCTGCGAAACATTTTTCAACCTTTACATGTTTGTTAGTTTAATTTAAATACCTCATAGTACCTACTTGAAGGATAAAATAATATATATTTAACGACTGATTTTGACTTTTTTCAATGAATTTGGCTTGTATAGCATAATTTTTTAAAAGCTGTTGGTTTTCCATTTACGTATAAAATAAAAAAATAATAATAATAATTTTAGATAAAACACATGTACCCACTTCTAAAAAGCTTTCCCTCGAAATCGGTTTGCGCCAACCGTGTCTAGATGTATATTATGATCTCCTTTAGGCCTTTTAGCAGTTGTAGGTGGCAATAATTTTTTTTTTTTTTAGGAAATGGGTCGCCGTAGTCGACGAAAACTAGGATCAAGAAATTACAAAAACTATACCCAGGAAATGTTAGATTTAGCAGTCGATCTTGTTAAAAAAAAGAATATTACTTCGTTAGAAGCTGAAAAACAATTTTTTATACCTCGACGTACAATTGAAAATAAAGTAAAGGGACTACATATGAAAACCCCCGGTGCTCAGTTGCGTCTGAAAGACTCTGAGGAAAAAGACATCGTCAATGTTTTAATAGCCGCTGCAGATTATGGTTCTCCATTATCTCGTCTAGATCTACGTATACTTATATTTGAATATTTAAACAAAAATCGTCGCTCTTGTCTATTTTCCGATAAAATACCAGGTAAATGGTGGGTTCGAAATTTTTTGAACAGAAATAAAGATGCATTGACAGAGAGAGCAGTGCAGAACATAAAGAAGGCACGGGCGGAGAAAACTGTGGTTGAATTTGAAAATTACTTCAGTAATCTTGAACGCACTGTACTAGATATCCCTCCACAAAACATTTTGAACTATGATGAGACTAACTTGTCTGACAACCCCGGATCAACAAAATGTATTTTCAAGCGCAAAGTTAAATATCCCGAGCGAATATTGAATCATTCAAAAGGTAATATATCAATTATGTTCGCTGCAAGTGCAGATGGATCCTTATTACCTGTTTACACGGTATACAAATCTGAAAATTTGTGGTCTGCATGGTGCTTAGGTGGGCCACCTGAAGCAAGATTTAATAGAACTAAGTCAGGCTGGTTTGATGCTTTAGTATTTGAGGATTGGTTCAAGAATATCGTCATTCCATGGGCTATAAAGCGTGATGGACCCAAAGTAGTGATTGGCGATAATTTGTCAAGCCACTTGAATGTGGATATTTTAAAACTATGCGAACAGCATGAAATACGCTTTGCCTTTTTACCACCGAACTCTACACACATAACCCAGCCTCTAGATGTTGCTTATTTTGGACCACTAAAAAAAATTTGCCGAAGAATACTAACGGAATATAAAATAAAAAATCCGTCTGAGGCCCAAATAAATAAATCTCACTTTCCCTTATTGCTGAAGGAGTTACTAGCAGAAATAGAAATGTTTAATAAACAAAATATAAAAGCCGGTTTTAAAGCCACGGGCATAGTCCCTTTCAACCCTCAAAAAGTCCTTAGGAAACTTCCTGATTATGAAGAAGAAGAACCAAAATACAAAATAGACGCAGCACTCCTAGATTTTTTGAAAAAAACCAAAGCTCCTAATCCGCTTAAGAAAACAATAGCAAATAAAAAGTTGAAAGTAGAACCCGGATGCTCGATTTCGTCTCAAGATGCGGAAGTACTTATATATAAGCCTACAAAGGCCAAACAAAAAACAGGTACCAAAAAGTTAATTGATCCAAATCCTATCGAACGCGTAACTATCTTATCAAATATCCGAATTTCACCAGAAAACCAAACTTACATAGATCTAAAACAATGCAGCTCACTTGATTTAAAAAAAATTGATACAAATTCTAAGCTTCCTCTAAAAAATAAAGAAAATGAAATAATTAACCCGTGGGAAAACCCAATACCCTCTACTTCCGGAACCTGTAAAAGGAAAAGTCTAAACAAAAAACAAACACAAACAAAAAAACAGAAAGTTGATTATGACAGTGACGAGGAAAATGATGATGATTATTCACTTCGAGATACTTCAGATGGGGAAATAGTCATGTCTGAAGACGAAGACATGGCTCTATGTGCCATTTTAAAATACAATAAAAAGTATGGGAGTGATTATTATATAAGCGAAACCTGCGAAACATTTCAAGAATTTGATATCGATAAAATTTATTCAAACCTAAATGAAGAGACTAATTTACAGGAAGCAAACAGTAAACACGGAAAAAAAGACGAAACTAATATAATAAAAAACAAAAAGACATGTAAAGATTATAAGAAAACTAATACAATTTTGGATATGGACCAAACAGAAATTAATGAAAATGAAAAGACTGATAAATGTTTAAACTCAAATACTATGTACTATATTAAACCAAAGGAAACTGAAAAGACAACAAAACATGGGAACGAAGAACGTGCGATATTGGACATGGATAAAATTAAAATTAATCAAGAGACTGACAAACAGCATAAAAAAAAAGATACAAATAAAGACTTTGATGTGGACGAAACAAAAGATTCTGAAGTCTTCAAGACTGATAAAGTTAAAAAACAAAGAAGTGTAAAAGAGACTGAAAATCTGGGTCTCAACAAAAACGAAGATACTACTTATTTATATGTGGAAAAAGAAGGTGTGATCTCAGAAATATACGAAAACAAAAATGAAAACTCATTTAACGAAAAACAAAGTGTTTTAGTCAGATACTACAACCGCAATAACTGGAAATATTATATAGGATTCGTAGAAAAAGTTGAGGTACAACAAAAAGAAACTTATTATTCGATAATTTTTTTAAAGACAGTTAAAAAGCCCTATTTGAGATTTATTGTTTGCAAAAGAGATTTTGATGTCGTACCGTCTTCATCTATTGTTAAAGCTATAAAATTATGTTCCGTGAAGGAAAACCGAGAATTCTTGGTTGAGAAATGTGATGAACAATATTTTTAAAAAAAGTTGAAATTTTTTTAAAGCCAGTTAATGTGTTTTCTTCCAATATATATTTTTTTATTCGATCTGGAAAATTGCTCATTGCTCAAGTTTGATTCATTCTTCTATAGTATTTCTATTAGAGATCTTTATGTTTTGCTATTATTTATATTAAAAAAAATAGTTACCAATGAATAATGTTATATGTTTTTTATAATAATGTTGCAGAGTTGAGTACGATTCGTTTTTGATAACATTTTTATTAGTGTTTTGTATGTTTCCTCTGAGTACATATTATAACGAATTACTCATAAGTAATAAAGTTTATAAATACCTATATTATGTTTTTTTTTAATATATGTGCCAACCCTAACCATATTTACTAACTATCTATGAAATTTTCAAAAGGTGGTGATCAACTTTGCCAATTTCTCTGTGGTTTATTTCATGATAAATATATCTTAAAGATCCAATTCCTAAAGTATTGTATCCTAACCATTGAAAATTCTCTATTAATATTGTAAGTAGGTACAGATAAAATTTTCTATAAAAAAAGTAGTAGGCAAAGCTGCCATATGATATGGGTATCTTTGCCACTTTTTTTTTTTACGGTTGCCATCAAATCTATGAATTTAATATATAAAACACTTATATCTATGCACTCCTAGATAATCATTCTGTCTATCATATATACTTCAATGTTTTTACACATTATATTTTAAGTAAAAAAGTGGACGAAACTTTGAACAGTTCTCTAAAGTGGCAATGATGCCAGCTTTGACGGTACATCATTGATTGAACATAGTGTTATCATTCATCATTCTTTCATCATTCACATTGAAATTACATATGCTGCGTTCCGTTTGCCGATTACAGCGCTCACAGCGCTCATTTACCCGTTCCGATTGCCCGTGAGCACGCTCAGAGCGATATCGATACGTCATCAATGACGTCATAAACGCCGCCATCTTCCCGCTCACAGTGCCCAAGCTACGGAGCATGGTCGCTGTGAGCGGCCTGTCAAGACTGACACATGACGTTACTTTGTTGATGTTTTTATTAGTCGATTAAAGATTTTAAAAGCTTGCTTATTAATTTTCTTTTGTAATAATATGAAAAAATGGCTCCTGCTTCATTCAGGGTCAAAGATCTTAATGAAATTGTAACTTTAGACTTAAGCGACGAACAATCAGAATGTTAGCGCGATATTAACCGTTCCGATTGCAATAGCACTAATAACACTTTTAACGCGCTCAAACGAATCGGAACGGTTTTGAGCACTTTTAGCGCTGTGAGCGCTGTAATCGGCAAACGGAACGCAGCATATGTCGATTACAGATTTTTAAAGTTTGCTTATTAATTTTCTTTTGTAATAATATAAAAAAATGGCTCCTGCTTCATTCAGGGTCAAAGATCTTAATGAAATTGTAACTTTAGACTTAATCGACGAACAATCAGAATGTTAGCAAGATATTTACCGTTCAACAAGATATTTACAAGATATTTACATTTTTTGAACGGTAAATATCTTGCTAACATTCTGATTATTCGTCGATTAAGTCTAAAGTTACAATTTCATTAAAATCTTTCACCCTGAATGAAGCAGGAGCCATTTTTATACATTATTAAAAAAGAATAAACATCAACAAAGTAACGTCATGTGTCAGTTTTGACAGGCCGTTCACAGCGACCATGCTCCGTAGCGTTGACACTGTGAGCGGGAAGATGGCGGCGTTTATGACGTCATTGATGACGTATCGATATCGCTGTGAGCACGCTCACGGGCAATCGGGACCGGTATAATAGCGCTGTGAGCGCTGTAATCGGCAAACGGAACGCAGCATGGCATTCGGATCGGGTATATGAGCGCTGTAAGCGCTATAATCGGCAAACGGAACGCAGCATAATATTGTACGCCCGAAAAGTAGCAACGGAGCTGTCATTATCAAAAAGTTCTAACCATAGACAAGATTCCTAGATTTTTTTGCATGAAGAGTTCCTGCTATGGTTTTTATGAACCAAATGATTGTTCAGAAGTGTTCGTTTCTAAAATAATTTAATTTGCTAACGATACGATATTATTTTAGAGAAGATGAGTGCGGTTAAAAAAAAAAATTAATTAGTACCTGTCAAAAATTTTGATGATATCGTTTAAATGTATCTTTAAATGTATTGTAAAAATTATAAAGTAATGTAGGTACAATTTCTCGAAGCCCTAAAAAGTACATGCTTGTTTTTCAAAATACTTTTTGATTCTTATTAAAAAATGATTCAAATAAAAGTGCTTATAATCAAAATATCACAAAAATAAAGTATTTTAAATAAAATTTTCTAAAAATTTTTAATAAAAATTCTATGCTTAATCGCTCTATCTAAATACGTAGCATCTCTAATTAGTTTGTGCTATCTTGGCATGACTGAGATAATTGTGACAGTGCAGTGGTTTGAAACCACAGATAATCTTACTTTAGATCGACAGGAATTTTAACAAGAATGGTAACGTTAATGTCAAGCAAGTCGTCATTCTTGACCAGACGTTGATCTGCAATTTATTATATTTCTCTTTGTCTATGTTAGATCATGAAGGATGCCCATATAATGTGATGCAATAGGCAAAATATAAATACAATCTCAATATGTTTGTACTGGTGACTTTAATATAAAATGTTATAAAAAAAATGAAAATTAACACGTGATGTTACAACAACTAACCGCACGTGATATTTGTGGCCTTTTCTTATTGTGACAATAGTTTCACTCGGTGGAGACCTGGCTAAGGGCTGAGAACCGCTTGCGCGTTGTATGGTCTTTTGTAGGCTGACGGCACGGACGACATTGTTATCATTGACCTCTACTAATGGACAGGCCCTAAGTACGAAAAAAACGTGCATACCTAAACTTGAAATGTAACATAAAATGGCGTCCATTTTTAGTGTTGCACAGAGAGTATCGAATCTGCTATCGATATTTTAGAACAAAATATTATATAATCAACTTTTGTACGAGTTGACGTAGATGAAATCAGTAATTATTTATCTACTTTTATTATAATTCTTTGAATATAAAAAATAAAGAACTACGCAGTTTATTTTAGTAAGCCCTATTCTATTCTATTCTTGTAATATATGGCAATCAGCCGTCGTTACGACTCTGCAGACTATTACTGCCAGTGTCAAATATTGGAAGAGCAACGGTTATTGAATGACGATGGGTTCCTCAGAGCAGGACACACTAGACTCACTAAAAGAACCAAAACCTGTTAGTTCACTTAAAAACTATTTATAAAAAGGACTTATGGTTAGTGGAAACTACAACATGTACTAATTTACTGTGTTTACAAGTACATTTTATACTTCAGGATATAATTAGTAAGGGATTTCAAAATTTGGGGGTTGAGAGTAGATACTAGTGTTTTTCCATTAGTAGGCCTGGGAATATGTGGTGGAAGGATATCATATAATGAGGTGGGATGGAAGGGACAGTTGAAAAAGATGTGGTCTATTGTACCAATTTCAAGACCACAGTCACAGGGTGGGGAGTTCCGGACACCTATCCTATACAGAAATTCAGGACTACAGCAATGGCCAGTCTGAGCCTACAAATTGTTGATGTTGATCTTTTATCTACGTTTTTATATTTGGAGAACCAAGGTTTGTTGGTAACTGCAGGTTGGACATCCCCATAGTGTTTACCTACCAGTTTCCTGGTCCGATCTAATCAGAATTCCATGTCACATTCAGACGTTCTTTAACCAGAGTACCAAGGTCTTGGGTAAAACACTTATATTGGTCTAATAAACTAAAAAATGGTAGAGTAGATACCTGATCTACAGAATGGCCGGCAGTTTTGAGCCAGTTTTAAAAGGATTGGAGTTTAGGGCAAGCACACAGCTAAGGCAGTACGAGAGTATTAGTGAGTTATTAAGTTGGTTGTCACTCACATATCTGACAGCCTCCAAAAGTGCGATTGACTCTCCAGTAAAGACAGAAGATTGAGGGGGACATTTATATGACAGAAGAACTGAGTATTTTGAGATCCACACAACTGACCTAACACACCCCACACTGGATAGCTTTGAGGCATCCGTGTAGATCAGAGTCCAATCCATCCATCTTTCTTCCACAATGCTTATAAAGGTTGTATTGGCTTGTGGGTCATGTTTGGTCCCCCCAAAATCAGGGAATATACAATTAATATATTCTTGATTCATAAGGGAAGGTATAAACAAAATTATGTTCACAGTGGAATATGGGGGTAGGTGAAATTTCCAGATTGTAGTGGCTTTGTATAAGGCAAGGAGACGTTTTGTTATTCCAGTTGCTAGAGTTGGGGATTTGGGGATTTGGGGGTTGCTGGGGGGAGGACTTAAGAGAAGAGAGTTAAAGGTGTTTTGGATGGGAAGAGAATTGAAGGGCTCTTGCCAAGAACCTGTCTGACAGGAATTATTTGACAGTTGAAGAGGAGGTTCACAGCACTCGACTTGCATTGCTTTGATTGGTGATGATTTCATTGCACCAAAGATGATCCGCAGACATTTGCTTTGGATTTTGTGAATGGTTAGTAAACCTGATTTGTTAAATGGCTCAAGTAAGAATGAGCCGTAGTCAATTACACTCCTAATCAAGGCATTATAAAGGAGTTTTTGGGTGCTTGGATGCGACCCCCACCAAACACCCAAGATTGCTCGGATCACGTTTATGCACAGTCCACATCTTTTGGCCAGATAGCTAAGGTGACCAATGCCTGATAGTTTGCTATCAAACACCACCCCAAGAAATTTCACTTCACTTGCTTCGGGGATAGGTTCTTTTTGTTTGTTTTTGTTTCAAAAATACATGCACACCGGCAAGCAAAGCAAATACCGTTTCGATATGATTTACTGCGTAAGCGCCTGTTATCATTTGCATCGAAAGTATGAAAAATAAAAACATATTAATAATGATCATCGATATCTGGTTAAATAATCAAAGCTCCGGAACATCACTTTTGACAGCTTTTTTTGACAGTAATGTAACAATAAATGGCATTTCGTGGCACGCTAGCCACCTGCTATGACTTCACTACATGATTGATATTTTAGTGAGAACATTAAAAAATAGTACTATCTCTTTCTTTTATTAGCATTTTTGTATAAGTAAAGGGAGACAACCAAGTTCTTCCTCTTCTTCCTCGTCGATATACATAACTACTTATTTATATAGGACATTACGGCTACTCCATGTATTTATCACCTCACTGATTGTTATACATGCGAATAAGGAGTTTTCCTCAAAGTTAATCAAATAATCTGGTTAATTTTCTTATTTTTTAAAAAGAAAAAAGTCAATACATAGGTGTTTAAATACTGCTCAATAGACTTTTTGACAATATGAAAAATGATGAAATATTTATTGGAACCCGCATAGACAATGTATTTTAAAAAGAAATCGCATTACTAGACATAAAAGATAGTTCATATTTAACAAATAACCTTGTTTTTTGAGTTTGAACATCAAGACATTAAATGGTTTTAATTGGCTAAGTTTTAAACGACGTCACAGGCAAGTAAAAATCTTATTTCTGGTTGGCTTGTCTTGACACCACAAGCCAGTCTCGAAGACATATTACTGCAATAAGTGTTGTGACGTATCGAATAATTAGTGTACTTTGTAATGCGTTATTTTGAATGAAATAAATAAAAATCAATATTATTTCTAGGATTTCTATATACCACAAAATAGTTATTATTTCCACATTTTGGCAAATAGAAATACTTTTTTTAATTTGCATCGCATAAGTTTTACTAGACAAAGCTGAAAGCATTAGGGATGGGTGATATTTATCGATATTAGTAAAATATCGATTCATCTTTAAAAATATCGATATTTAAATATCGATTTTCACAATTGGCGATTATAGAAACATCGATATTATGGATACAAATATCGATAAATTTTCGTCGTTTCGATATATATCAAACGATATATTGCTTCCCTGAGTCTAAAGCAAACCATTGCAGAAAATCTTAAGAGTAATATACTTGCCGAATTATTAAACGTTTACTGCCAACGGAGTACCTATGTCAATATTTGAGGTGCACTACGTTATTAGATCCGCGTTGATAAGTATACATTTTCAGAATGCATTGGCTTGTTCCAAAGCAATCAAATGAGTAAAAGATTTTCTTGCAACTGCTATTGAAGTACAAACTTAAGATGAACAACGTCTTGAAAACTTGGCACAAAATGACGCCAGTGGCTTATAGACTGGTGAATGAAAAAAATAGTTTATCAATGACAAAAAACGAAAGTGATTCTACAAAAATGCTTTTGAATTGAACTCTTTTTTGAAAAGATCCTTGGTGGGCTTAAACGAGGATCCTTTGGAAATATGGAATCGCGTTCTTGGTTGCTCTTACCCAATGCTTAAAAAAATAGCAATTAGGTATCTTTCGCGTGCAGCAACTTCAACATCATCGGAGAGGCTATTTTCAAAGGCTGGTCAAACATTGCATCAGCAACGTAACTGGGTCAAAGGAAAACTACTCTCGAAATTACTAATCTTGCAGAGTATTGACATGGGACCTTTAGTTGTTTTTTGGAAGTCTTTAAGTTATACTTTTGTTTATTTGATTTTTCTGGCTGTATTATATTGTAACAAAACATTATGTTTATTTTATTTTTTATACAATTTTATGTATATATGTTATATATTTACTACAAACATACATAACTCATAGACACAGTTAAAATCTAATATCATTTTCCCTATCATATCGTCAGTAAGCCATCGATATTTGTGGTCTGATATTATCGGCATATCGATATTAAGCCTTCGATATCAATGTCGATATTTTATCAATACCGCTCATCCCTACAAAGCATAGTGTTCCACAGATGGTAATAAAATATGAAATATTTTTTTAAAGTTTTTACATAAAATTTGACAACGGTACGGCAAAGATACCGAAACGCCATAGTAAATTTTAATTAAACGCGTAAAAGTCCGGTCCACAAGTATTTTATTTAATCAAATACGTGTATTTCAACTCAATCTGCTTTTATGAATTCTTTTATTGCGAGTTACTACTACTTACTGACTTTTTTTGACTAGAGCCAATGGAACCAGACATGCGCTAACATTTGCGCACATGCACCACTACATTTGCGTAGGTTTTGGCACGCCTGGTGCTGACACGACGGTTGTCGCTTTTTCCACTCACAAATAATTATTTATTCTGTAGTGAGAAATAATAATTACATAATCATAAAAAAGGCTATGAATCAATCTAATGCTGCGTTCCGTTTGCCGATTACAGCGCTCACAGCGCTCATATACCCGTTCCGTTTGCCCGTGAGCGCGCTCACAGCGATATCGATACGTCATCAATGACGTCATATTTGTCAGTTTTGTCACTGTGACAGCTAGCAATAAAATATAACCTATAATAATTAATTAAGTGAATTAAACTCTTGAAAAGAAAAATAATTTTTTTTAAAGTTTTTAACCCTTTTCTTTATGTCCGCGGCAAAACGAGTTCAGGTAAATAAGTTCACATTACATATTTGGATGATTTTCTTAACATACTTCTTGATTTTATGCCTATATTTTAGCAATGGGCTACATTTGCACGGACCTGGCACGTATTTGACTGTAAGTGGCAAGATCCCTATGAATCAGCTGGAATTATTAAAAAGTACCTTATGGGATTACATAAACCAATCTATCATCCAATGAACGACAGCGGTGATGTAGTGGTTTGCATAAACAGTCGCCAAATAGCCCTCAGAGGCGATGAGTGGAGAAAAAGGGCATATTTCCACCATACTGGTTATCCTGGTGGAGCAAGCTGGACACTAGCTTGGGAACTACATAATAAAGATCCTACAATGGTAATTATCAATGTTACAATAATAAGAATATTTGTTGTTTACTTAATGCATTATAATGATCATTGTAATGTTATTGATAGTTAATAACAATGGTAATTTATTTCTTAATGACATAGCCACTTAACAGTAAAAAAAATTTTATTTTTTATGTAGTTAACATTGCAATTAGCTTCAAGGTGTTGTAAGGCTGTTAATGTGGCAAAAAAAGGAGCATCTGGATTCACATGGAATCTGCTAACAGATCTGCAGATACCATGCTAGACCGAGATCTGTATTATGGAACCTAGCCATTCTTCATACAATATATAATTCATAGTTTAACTTATGTTGAATGTATAATGATTATTTGAACACATAAGATTTTGCTTTTATTCTTTAGTTTAATATTACCATGGTTTTAAAGAAATTTTATAAAGCATGAAATAACAAAAAAATTACTTGAGTATTAATAGTGCTTTATCAAATCTCACATGGTTATAGAGTTCAATAAACACAACCAAAAGCATTGTTTAAGCTTAAAGGCAAGAGAAAGCTGCAAGGAAGCTTGAAAATGTACTAAGAAATAATCCAAACCCATTAAATAATCCACCGAGTTTCCTCACACAGTTTTGGTGAATAAGCTTCATTACCTTTTCACCTTTAGAAAGAATTATAACTGCAATCATTAAAAAATAAAAAAATATTAGGATTTAAATGAATAATAACTATTTATAAACACAATTATATTTTGAAATGGATATAACTAGATGTAACAATTATATTATTTGAAACTCAATGAACTTTGAACCAAAATATGTTTTAATAGTAAATAAATTAATTTCAGATAATTCAAAAAGCTGTGTATAGAGCCATGAAAGGAAACTTACAAAGAAGACATACTATGCAGAGATTATTTATATACCCTGGAGAGGATGTACCAGAAGATATTATGCAAAATGTTACTAACCAAATCAGGCAAATCAGATTTGTACCTACTAGACTAGATCATATACCTGAGGAAGAAGTCAAAAATTATCCTAAAGTTATGGAATACCCGGAACACTATGTTTTAAAATAAACAATTATATGTGTGACATATAAGCTTTTGTTAAGTAGGTTTAGCTAAGTATAAATAATAAATATTAATCCAGTCTTTAAATTTTCATTGAACTGTTATAAAAAAAAAATTTGTACATAAATGTTTATACTTTATTTACTACAATTTGAATAGTCAGTCTAACGTACCCAAGGATTAGGGAATCTTTTACTTGGGTAGTATACATAACCAGGGGCACTGTCAACAATAATTACCTTTGGAGTTGAGGATTGCTGAAAGGTTGCTAATGTGTTATCTGCTTCTCCCACTATTGAAACAGGAGATGGGCCGGTCTGCAGTTTCTTACCTCCCCTGCCACCAGCATAGATTTCCACAGTCTGCTTAGGAAGAAAATCTAAATTGGATTCAAGGACTTTAACAATGTTGCGATCATCAGGTATCATAACAGAAAGCCCAGTTGATGCAACATCTTCATCATTGGCAGTCTCGATAAACTTCACTGTGTCAACTTGTGGCACTGAGAAATCATTTCTTGCAGCCTCATGTGTGATCTGTGGTTCCGCATTAATGGCCGATTTAGGCAACTTGGTTGGCACGGTTGGTTTGTTAAATGGACCTTCGTTATTTATCTTTGCTAAGGGTAAGGCATTAACATCATCACCTGGAATAACTTTTTTAGATCCACCAAATAATTTTGCTAATGGGATTTCAACAGATTTTAAGACATTGATGGTATTATCTGTTGTTACTTCGCTAGCAACTTTAACAGTGGCGAACGATGCACCATTTTGGACAGAAGCAACGGCATTTGCAGCAGTCTTGGTTGATCTTTCATTGGTTACTTTGTTTGCCTTGGCAGATTCGACTGTACTGACTAACTTCACTGTAGTCTCCTCTTTGGTTGCTTTCCTGTGTTCGACGAATGGAGCAGCGGTCCTGATAGGTTGAGCTTCATTGTTATTATTTACTGACAATGCTTTTTGAGCTACTTTATTTTTTCCGACAAATAGGACAGGTGTGTCATTATACCCTGCTATATTAACGGTAGTTACCTTAATTTCTTCATTGGTTAATTTATTTTCTGTCGTAAAAGGGGCTACATTGTTTGCGGATTCAACAAAGCTCTCGCTAATGATTGGTGTTCTTTTATGGTTTGCATAGACTACTGGAATAATGGTATCGTTAGATTCAACAAATTTGATGGTGTTTATTGTCATATCTTTGGCTGTTGTGTTTACTTTGGCTAAATAATCAATGTTACCGCCAGTCTCAATAAAATGTACGTTTGTCTCTTCTACAGGTTTATTTGTTCTGGCAAATGGGAAAAGTTTCTTGACAGATTTAACGTCATAAACTGTGTGCACCTTAGTATTTAGGCCAATTTTATTTACCACTTCATCGACAGTTTTAACGATATTCGCATCGGACCCCTCACCGTCGCCGCTACTTATTTTGGAAAATGGAGCAATATTATTGGCGGATTCCGAGACGATATCCCCGGCCGTGTCTTTATTGCTTTGTTCGGCATTGTTGTTAGACTCGAGAATACTGACAACATTCACTGTGGGTTCTTCTTCAACTTCGTGATCAAGTTTGAATGGGACAACGTAGTCGGCGGAATCAACAACATTGATAAGAGTAGCTTTAGATTTTTTGGCGTGCTTATCGATGGAAGTTATTGGGTCAGTCCTTATAGGATTAATCACATTGACTTTTGCTTCATTGGCTGCTTTGTTTGTTATTTCGTCTTCGACTGTTTTATCTAGTGGAACTTCAACGAATTTGATAGCTTCCGCTTCTGGAGGCACAAGTGATGGAATTTCAAGATTTTCGTAGTCTTCTTTTAGGTGTTTAGTTTCACTCTTACGAGTGGGCGCGACTTCAGTTCGTGTAGGTGTAATGTCGACAATCATCGCGGGTTCCATAATCTGTGCAGTAGGTATGGTATCGATTACTTTAAAAGCATCGAACCCTAATCCATGGAGAGCTTCCCCTTCTTTGGAATTGTGCAGGGGTCGCAAGCTTTGTGCCATAGGCAGCGCGGAGGCCACCGCCAAAAACCCAACTGCTATGATTAACTTCATGTCGCCTAAAAAATAGTAACACTCAAATTTAGGTTTTTTTGAGTTTTTAAGTTTAATACAAAAGTTTTGTTTCAGATAATTTTACGACATTTAACTGTCTTAAACCATCTAATATAACCGAATTCAAATAAAATATATTTAAACGTCCGCAATTAATGAAAAACTTACATAAGTTACTTGTAGACAACACACTAATTAATAATCACATTAAGAATAGGTCTTAATAAAAAGGTAAGTAGGTACTCAATTATAATGTACGGTTCAAAGATATAAAATATTGACCCACCCGACAGTTTTATTGTCCAACAACAATTGTGGCTTGAATAACTTCTTAACACGGATAGCAAATCACGTTATCTTCGATTGTAAAGTGTCTTATCAATGATACTTTCAATTAGTCCATGTATATTTAGGACTTCAAATTCTCAGAATTATATACGACTGGTTCTCAATATTATCATTAGCTGTAGTGACTGAAAACATAAAATAAATGTAAATGTGTAATTCACGCAAATTGTTAAAAATAATTATTGATATACATACCAAGAGTTAAAGGTTACTTCATGTCAACCATTATAAAAATATTATTTATAAACGCACATTGCTGCCACTTGTTCAAGTTACTGAGCACTGTAACTTGGTAAGCAGATATAAACTACTAGTGCCCGCCGCTCTAGCACACGTTTTGTATTCGAATAATTATTTTAAATTATTTATTTACCATACCCCCATAAAAGTTTGGACCGGTCGATCGATGTTTAAAGAAACTATAACTAAATAATTAAATTAATTCCCACAACCTGATCATACATAGCTATTTTATTACGCGATGATGATGGATACAAAACAATATTACGTTTGAGTCATACATAGATGATCAAATCACATGTACTTTCTAATTTCGTAACGTCTTAAGCATTAGCAGTTTACTGAGGTCGCAATAACCACTACAGATGAGCCAAGTTGCGCTCAAACACCGTAGCAGGTATGTGAACCTTAGAATTTAAGGAAATGTACGTGCTTCAAGTAAGTACTTGAATATTAAAAAAAATGAAGCGTTTAGAGAGAGATAGGTACACGTTAACAATGATTCTAACTTAATTAATGAAAATTAATTTAAGAAAAATAAAATGACTAGCTGTTTGTGTAATCTGAAAGACTTTTACCTTAGACAAACTATAAGGTACAGTCGCACAACCTTCCTTACCTTAATTATACTATGGTTGTAAATATGAAATTATAATTTATGTGTTTTATTTCATTAGGTATAGGTGGTTTAACTCATTGCAGCGCAGCCCTATGTCCGAGTGCTTGTAAATACGCAACTCAATTTGCAACGTCGTCATCTTGTCGAACCGTGTTCTCGTCACTTTGGTGTGCGTGTATAATCAGTACTTACATGTTTGTCACCTACACACAATTACTGTGTATATACAAGATTAACGCAAGTCAGGGCCGCGCGCGCACAAATTACTAGAACCGTCTATAAACATAATGTGACAACATTAAGATCATTTATTTACTCATTTAATCTAAGGGCGATTCACAGCTAAAATTGCTTAAGGTGGTTCGATGAGCCTACAAAAAGCTAAAGTCCCGCTAGATGGCGCTAGTTCCACAAATTTCTGGTTTTTATTTATTTGTGAAATAAGCTTTAAAATTTTTTGACTTTAAAGATGTTTCGCGACATCTTTATATAAATACAGAATTGCCAAAAATTACTTTACACGTTTTGTTGTATTGTACTATCCAAATAAGTTAATTATGTATTCTTTTACGTAGTTTAAGCATATCGCACACAAGCAAACAAAACTCCTACAAGTGCGATAGAGAGCGCAACAGACGGCGTCCTTTTTACATGTATTATGGCCTCCTCGTAGCGAGTGTTTGATATTTAGTTTACGTAGTAATACGACACAAATATAGCATGCTGACTTTTTACGCGTGCGCCTAGATTCTAAGCGACAAGTTGTTAGTTCGAACCCCGAAGTATTTTTTTTTCGTTGGGTTAGAAATATAATTAGGTACCTAACTATAATATAGCTATATTTAGACCAGATTATAAAAAGGAGGCGTCGAAATTCTGGTGTTCTTTAAAAATTATTCTTTTTGCGTATATGTTACTGTTATAATATCCCCAAAGTAGTAATCCATGGCGCCTAAGAAAGCCATGGTTTGTGTTATGGATTATCATATGTATAGCCAACTAGCAGGTACTTATTTACATATATACCTAGAACCGGAACAGTTTTTGTGTTCTGTGTAACAATCAAACCAGGACCTCTTGATCAACAGCTTGGTGAGTTAGCCACTGCACTATGGAGGCCGTCAAAACCCGATGTTTGTAGTGTTATGGGTCCCTATCCAACGCAATATCTTTGTGACAGAAGGTATACAAAATAATTTTTCTTTTATTGGATCACACTGAGATGTTAGCCTAAAGTGCTAGCCGTAAGATCGTGAGGTCGCGGTTTCGATCCTCGCACGGAACAAGAATTAATAAAAAACAAAAAAAACCAGGTCTTGGATGTTATACCTATATTTATTAAAATTCTAGGTTCCCTCCCCCCCTAGTCCGCTACTTGGTAACACAAGTCTTGGGGCCCAGTAGGCAAGGCAGTGTGATTATCCGGGAACTTTATTTATATTGTAACAAATAAATTAGGTGTAAGTATGAAAAAATATGCAGCAGAAAATGTTTGTATATTTGTTTATGTAGGAAGTAGGATTTTTGGGATAATAGGTCTTGTCAATAATAAAAATCAAGAAACACACAATAGTTCGAATGGGTTTTATTTTATGCACTTATTGTAGATCAATACATTTAGCTCCCTTTTGTATTTGCCTTTGTATTATTTCTGGCAATATGGAGTTTTTATAAAAGTAAACCAATTTATGGATCATTTTCTTAATAAATGGTTCATTTTTTGTACTTCAATTACATTTATTGGCGTAGTTGAATTCACAAAACCAATGATATAACATTTTTTCATTCTTGTAATCCTTTGTTGCCCTGAATCTAAAAGAAAACCATAATTAGTACCTGGTAGAATACAAACAATATATAACAATTTAGCACACATGTTGTTCATAGCCCGGATTTACTTTATTATATCTATAATATAGCCATGCCACCCATTTTTTTCATGCACCCCTGGGTGGAATCAAACCGGTAACATGATATAATTGAATTTGAAGATGAAGCCCAGTTTCAGTTCCCGATTTCAACCACCATAATAAAAATGTGTAAAGGAGTTGTCTTTCAGATAAAAGGGAAGACCAATCAGGGAAATTACACATTTGAATTTGAACATTTAAATCTTGGGTCACTAATGTATTATTAATAATTTTTTTTCATTTCAATAATTTCACCTTTGATTAGCATATATACATAGAGATATATGTTGGCCTGGATTGTTTTTTACCATCAGATTGCTCCAGTGTTTGTTTGCTGGCTTTACTAAAATAAAAATAAAGTTTACAAAATAAGTGTGATGCGATAATATCATGTTTTACTTGGTAGTAGTAATTGTGATTTTCCTTCAATGATAAAACTCCATTCTTTTCGACAATGGGAAAATTCTTCTCATCTCTCACGGAGCAGTCAGGATGCCTATTGATTTTCTTGCTAGTGAAGGAAAACATTGTATTTCAGTAATTGCCTCCTCATTTAGCACTACACCTGAAATAAAATACAGTTTTAAAACATCATTCAAAATATGGTATTCGCTATGACATGTACGCATAACATGTATTGTAGGTATAGGATACTAAAACTAACCTTGTACTTTTAACTTCTTCACTTTCTACTATAGCTATATTCTCTTTTGTATGCCATACCTCCACACGACTGAAAGAACAAAATATGTAGAATATTTGTTGACTGGTACTATGTAAAAGGAGAAAGAAACTAAGTACTTTAATATCATCCTTTCCAACCCTAGCTACCCAAATGCAGGCCAAATGACAGAAAATATAAGTAGGTACCTAATCAAGAAGTAAAACAAATGATTACTTACGATACACTATCCCCGTAATGGCGTTTTAGTTGAGCTCGAGCCCTTTTTTTAGATTTCGGTGGGCCGGAATATTTGTGTTTTCTATAAAGTGCCTTTGAAGTTCCTTCCATGATTAATTTGATTTTCACGAGGGCTGATTGGCGTATAAACGACACAGTAAATGCATAAGGGATTCGAAAACAAATTATGAATCTAAAGATGCGTTGTTGATATTATTTGTAAGAAAGAAATAACCAACAAAACAAAGTGTCAACTAAGTCGTGAGCAGACAGACAGTAAGAACGGCAACATAGCGCACGAGCAACCATCCCCGAGCGTTTGTCTTTTTCGGTGAACGCACGAAGAGGCAACGTCGCATAGCGTGTTATTGTCACACACACATTCGTAAATTAGATGAAAATTTTCAGTTTTTAATTTTGATTTCTAAATGAAAAGTATGGTTTTTTATTCATTTCGCGACAAATTTAACTAGAAAATAGTTTGTAGAACTCGTAATTAAAGCTTTATTCTATATCCTGTATCAGTGAATACCGATTGTTTTTTGTATGGAAATCGAACCACCTTAACATAGATAGGTAGTAATAATAACAGAAGAAGCCATTTCTAGATCCTCGCAAACAACAATCAGGAAATAAACACTATTCGTGCTGATATAATGAAACTATCTAGTTTTAAGCCGAAAGTTTCAAGAGAAAAGATAATGTTTAATTGTTAAAACAATTTTTTTGGTCCTAAATATTATGTAATCTTATAAGCTTGTATCGATGGGTTTTCACATCTTGCGTGTAAGTAAATTTAGGAAAAGCTTTTTATTATCTGTGGGTTTTGAATGAGTATTGAAATATGTATGTGCGGAAGAGATGGGGGATGAAGCAGATAAGTCTAAGGAACGTTGTGCCCCCTGCAACCATTGTGTTGCCAGTCGATATCTAATTAGACCTACATCCACATTCGAATAGTCTCTAGCAAAGAAATAAATTAAGTGCTCGTTTAATCAAGTTCTAAATGTATTTTGGTTACAAAGAAAAGACAGCCAGAATTTAAATTGACTGTGATCGTGAGTGGATTGCTTTAAGGTGTGTCCATAAATACACAATCTCTTTTGTTAAGCAAACTATACTATTTCCATTTCTTTATTTTCTCGATGACAGTTCTAATTTGATATAATGCTCTCTAGCTCCATCCAATAGCTCCATCCCTATCAGTTTCTCCGACTCTGGTATTATATACCCCAGGGTTCTCATTTAGGCCCTATTTTGTTTAATGTATTTATTAACGATATTAACACATGTTTTCTTAATTCACAGTTCTTTTTATTTGCCGATGACTTGAAATTCTTTAGAATTATAAACGACAATACAGACATTGCTCTGCTGCAGGAAGACTTAAACCGATTGAACAGGTGGTGTGACTCCAATGCTATGGCTCTTAATATTGAAAAGTGCTTTTCCATATTTTTTACTAGAAAAAAAACTGTGTTACCTCCGATCTATACAATTGCAGGTAAAGAACTGTCAAATGTTGACCATATTCGTGATCTTGGGGTGTTTCTGGACTCCAAGCTGCGTTTTGATGTTCATATTGAAAGTATTGTCTCAAAAGCTTTTAGATGTCTAGGATTTTTACTGCGTAACTCACGAGATTTTAAATCCCCTACAAGAATCTTACTCTATAACGCACTGGTAAGGAGTGGTTTAGATTACTGTAGTGTGGCATGGAATCCTTTTTATGATGTTTATATAAAGCGTTTAGAAGGCGTTCAGAAGCGTTTCTTGTGGCATCTTACTTTCTCTTGCAACTTAGGTAAAGAACTTGTCCGGTATAACGATCAACTCGAACACTTTAAAATAAGCCGTCTATCGGAGCGACGACGTCTGCTTGACACCATGTTCCTTTATAAGTTAACTAATGGTATCCTTGACACTCCGGACCTACTGGAATCCATATCCTTTTCTACACCGGCTAGACTACCCAGAGCTTCTAGGTTTAACCTAATGAATTTGAGAGGTTTTAAATCCAGCCTTGGTCACAACTCTCCCTTACCTAGAATCTTAAGAAATTATAATGCCATGTCTAAACTTAACATAATCGATATTTTCCATGACAGTGAGAAGAAAATAAAACAATGCTTTAAATTAGTTTAAATTGTAATATACTACTAATAATACTACTATTTTTATTTTTTATTTTTTTAATATTTAATGTATTTAATTTTTGTTTTGTGTAGGTTTATTTGACTTTGTTCCTGTGCACTAATTATCATTACTTTTAAATTAATTTCAACTACATATTATTAAATTTTAAAATTTTTACTATGAATTAAAGTTTATTTTTTAATTAAATGTTTGAAACCTTTTCATAGTTTGACATTTTTGTGCTCATAAAATGTATCACTGTTTCTTCTGTTTTATTCACACAATCTGATTTATTTATTTTTGTATCCGAAATCTACTTTAAATTGAAAGATATTTTAAATCTGAATAATTTTTAGTATTAAGACTTGTATTTATTTTTTGTTTTTCTTGCTTGACTATTTTACTTTACTTTATATAATTTTCATTGTTTACATTTACTTAAACTTGCATGCTGTCGTCATCTATAATTGTGGTAATATTTAAAATGTAACTACTTTTACTTACACTATTGACATGTTATGATATTATTATGTTGGTGATCTATCTTAAATAAATAAATATAACCTTGTACGTGTGTAAACGTCATATTTTTATAAAATGATGCATACATAATGTAAAAAAAAAACGCTCGCACAAGGTTACACAGGAGCTGTCATCGAGAAAATAAAGAAATGGAAATAGTATAGGAAAAATATTCACAAATTGTGAAAATAAAATCTCGTTTTTGTAAATTTTCTTTGGAACCCGAGACTGATAGTAACAGTACTCACACACTTGGCAGAAATTGCACAACACTATCAGCATTGCTTTGTAGAGGGTATCTTTATCTAGGTACTTAAATAAAATAACAATCTGAATTGGAAACCAACATTATATATTCATTTATATAATTATAATCTCTTTACACCAAATTACTACTAAAATATATTTGGCAATATAAAAAAATAAGATTAGTTTCTAGACTCGACACTTTTCAATCAAACTATCTAAATATTCATAAAGGTACATTTTACTTTAGAATGATTTGGACATTACATTTAAGTAAATGAATTATTTTCAATGGGATTTTATTGAAAGTGATCTTAAATATATTTTACACTACATACGTTAACTACTCTTAGACCTGCACTACAGAATCAACTCATTACAAAATGTTTTTCTCTTCTACTTAATTCAATTGAAGGAATGTTAAACAACGTATAAATAATGAAACTTAATGATCCTCGAAATATGTTTACCACAAACGCAGGATGTATCTTGATGATTTCGTAGGAAAAAAATATAAAAATGGTTTCGAATATGTATTATGATTTAATAGTGCGAAGGCTTTTATCATATCAAAAAAAATTGTCGGACCAGAAAAACGGTTACTCACACTCGATTAATATAAAAGATGCTGATGATATCAATATTAAACAAGACACCCTGTATTTTGATGATATTATGAGATAGATTGACACAGTTTCAAAAACATAACATGTAGTATCGAATACTTAAAATCTTATCAATGATTAAATTAACACAAACATATAACTAGCAATTCCAAAAATAATGTCTCCATGTAAAGATTCGTTTACAATTCGGAATTTGTAAAATTAATAATTCGTTTAAATAGGTCAGCTTTTTGAAATTTTAATCGACTGGAAAAAAAAGAAAGGAATTTTTACAATTTTTATATTAAATAAAGTAGTATAAGACAATAAACCATACCAACCAACGATGTTGACGAGGTATTATTTAACATTACAATTTAATGACCTTTGCAAGTATATGAAGAAATTTTACGTCAGACATCGGGGAAGCAACGGGCGATAAGTAGCAAATATTTTGTTTATTCGACACGTAACAGAAGTTTTAGTTTGAAACTCCTTGTAATGCTTTCGCCTCTGAAATAACTCTGCTTTGTGTGTTCTTTATTCTGTTTTATGTGTATCGAGCATTACGTGGACTATAAGGCCATACAATGCATTTGCGTACAGAGGTTCCTGCACTTGCTGTAAGTGTCACGAAATACCAAAGGCTTGACAACACCAAGAAAATGATTAATCGAAAACGTTTATGAGCTGACTAAACTTTTTTTATTATTACGCAACTAAATGACTAAGCAATGTTAACTTAAGTAGATAACAGAAATGCATTACGTAAAAAAAAACAGTCACTTCTTATAAGTAGAAAGATTCTATAATAATGAAATATTTCTTTTCTATTAAGATTACAAATTTATTTATTTTTTCAAATATTACATGTTCTGTATGTGCTATACGAAATTCGAATTTTAAATAAAAATGAAGGGATACATAATAATTGTAAATTAAAAATGTGAAAAACAAAACTATATTGTTCTTCGTCACTGCAGCTTTTTAAAATGGAAAACACTATTTAAATACGTTTTACGTATATTTTGCTTAACATAATAACATATGATTAATAATTTCTAATAATGGATAAACATAATCAAAACATTTTCATGATCTAACAGTAAACAAATTAAAATACCTAATATTATAATAAAATCTAATTTCGTATAGGTATTTTCTTATAAACATTTATATTACTTACATCAAAATATTTTTTCTTAATTATTAATGTAAAAAAATACAATAGGAATGAACAAAAGGACCAACCAAATACAATTTTGAAAAATATCAACAGAATTATAATAATGCTTTAACATACATGTTTTATGTGATCTAAACGACGTTCATTAAAAAGGGCTAACTAAAGCCAACCAAATGCTTTATTTTTTTATTGGTCTCAAATGGGTCAGAACGAAACAGTGCGTAAAATCGCTTTGACCAATCGCAAGACAAGTTGACGATACGGCGAACGGTAATTCTTAAAAAGGTACTGGATTTGATTGGCCGATTTAAAAAGAGAGCGTAATAAAACGCTATCAATACGATACTCATTTGATTGCACGTGCTTCCGGAAGAAAAGCATCCCAGTAGCGAATAGCCTGAAAGTAACAAACGTATTAATCATAATGATTAATGTGGTCTACATTAATAAATATTGAATGATCGCAAAATTAGACAAAGTTGTCTTTGTACAGAAGATTTAGGATACTGATCTCATCCTTTGTATATTAAATAAACATTGTGTTTTTTCCAAAGTCTTTTAATTTCTTTATAATAATTCGATCATTCAATAAAATTGTACACACTGAAAAAAAAAACAAAGATTTTGTTTCTGATAAAAGTAATGAATGAAAACCATAAATCTCTGATAAGTAAATATTGGTTTGATTCAGATATGTTTTATAAATAAAATTGTAATTATTGTTGACATAAATCAGATATGGATGACACTCAATAAGATTTCAAAAAGTCAATATGGGTGATTTCGGTATGTAATCAAAAACCATTTCGACACTTTTTTATAATAAATTTATGCGCTTCGCGTGTTATTACTTGTTATGACTGAAAGACAGAGGAGACATTCGTTAACAGACCAAGAGTACGCCTGATATTGTTTGTTATTATGGGGCTGTCCGAAGGAATGCCGATGAGGCCCGTCGTTTGTATTTGGAAAACTTTCCAAATCGCTCTAAATTCTCGACGCCGATTGAATTGATTGAATTCGGCGATTTGGGAAGTTTTTCACATACAAACGATGGGTATATGGGTACAAATATAGATTTGAAATATCTTGGAAACGATTCACTTTTGAAATCGACTGGAATTTAACTTTTCTATACCCCCTTGTAATATCCGCCACTAATAACCAGTCACCCTGTATATGAACGTCATTTTTTATTACAAGAGTGCAGAATATGATGCAATTTACCATAACTTTGACTGTTTTAACGTGTATGTCACATATTATGTTACATACGTTACGATTATTATGGCTCCGTGGGTTATGTTTCTATCGACATGTCTTTTATTTGTACGTTCAGTTTATTTATTAAGTATAATTAATGTTAGTTATGTATAACATAATGCTTTCGTTACTAATTTACCTGTCCCTGATGCTTCATATGTTCCTCCAGGTATCTAAGAATGGTGGCCCTCATTTCCGTCAGTCTCGTCGCTTCCCATCGCTCGATTTCCTTCTTTATTACACGGGATATTTGGTCGAATTCCTGTTGGCCGCGTTCCACTTTCGATTCCCACTGTGGAGATTTACACATATAGCAACTGTTTATATTTTTTATTTAAAAGTGTTTGTATAATATGTATTCCAGAATTTTTAGTTCTATTGCAGGCGAGCAATGGAGTAGTTGTTCAGCTTTATGATCTACCACAGACTTGATGCGAAGTTTGCGGCAGATAGCATTGATTCGTCTAGCTAGATAATCACGAGCTACTAAAATCATTAATTGAAGGTGACTTGATAATTCAACTTGTGCTGATCCCTTTCTTTTTCTCTTGTAATTAAAAAAACATCACATAAAAATATGAGCATTACGCAACTAAGCAAGCAAACTAGGTACTTTATTTTGAGCAACTAAGGTACTTTATTTTGACTTGACAAATATAGATTTTTTTTAAACATGGAGCTGGATAACTCTTTTTAAAAATATGTATAAATTTTACGAAGGCGATTTTAAAGTTGGATGGGGGTTAAAAGGCATATTTTTGAATTTTATTATTATTATTAGACTTTATATAATTGCATTGTATTTATATGTTACTGAATACATTTGATAATATATATGTACAACTATATTGTATGTATTTCATCATGGAGAAATAAACGAATTATTTGTTGTTTTCTAAAATTCCCATACTTACTTCAATAATTTCGTTGGCAGCGGTTTCGATCTTGTCCGGTCGGTTGGCCAGCTCAGCTTTAGCTTTATTTTCCCTCCGCTTAGTCAGCTGCATTTGTGCGTGTTGCCAGTTTTGGAATACCTGGTAACGGATGGAAGGAAAAGAAGTGCTTAATACATTTATTCTTTGTTCCATGCGTGAGATCACCAGTTCCAAATGATAGTAGCTTAAGGACGTTACATATTATCTAACATCTAACAGTATGTTGCTAAAAGTGTGTGTGAAATAAACCGTCTCAAGATCTCTTGTGATTTAATAGTGTGATTCGAGTGCTTGCTCTCGTTTGTACAAAACTAACTCCTGTGGGATGGTTATAAAGCCTATTATTGTATGAAACAAAATTATAACCTGAATGACGGAGTTTCCATTTCAATTAAAAACAACTTAATTGCAATCGCAGTCGTTATAAATTTTCTACAATTTCTATTTACACTTCTTACTTCTATTAATAGTTATTATAATGGAAATACTTAATACTTTTGAAAATATTTCAATTGTAGAAGAAATTATTATTAATATCTCTTACGTGCACTTTATGTGGTTGCGATTTTGTTTAACTACTAAATATCTCGAAAATTATGCGTTATTGTACTACCTACCTGTTATACTAATTTATGTACTCAAAGCTTTCCTTTCAATTGTTTAATTTGTCAAATCAATTCTGCTGAGGGAAGGGACCGGTGATCCCATAACACAGGGCAACCTAGTTTGTTCAGTCTCCCGCCTAGATCTACATTGTAGTTATTAAGTAACTATTAGCTTAGAAATACATAGTTACTCTTACTGTGTGGAAACATATATCAAATTTAAAGAAAGAAAAGCAATTACAAAAAGTGTTAAATTTTGAATAAATTACAATGTAAAAATGAACAGCCCATAAAACGGTTCAACAAAATTCGTGGGACCTCGAACTTCATGGCTAACATAAGTTCATAAAGAATGCGGTGAGATAGTTAATATCTTTACTATTGCGCAAACAAGCACGCTCACCTTGACTCTTTCATGAAAAACGTCTTTGATAGCACCAATCAGTCCCAAGTAGTCCTTAATATGTTCGGTTAGCAGATAGAAGTCCGTATTCGACTGCTCTTGTCTAAGGTGCTCGATCTGTAACAAAATTAAATTGATTAGAAATTGAAACACCATATTGTGGATGGACGCACAGCGGGTCGATATTTGTACCATGATATATTTCGGTATATGTGGCTCTTATGAGCTGTATCGAAACTTAAGGACAGTTTTCCTTTGGAAGAAAGGGTGGAAAACGAGTAATGGAACCTAATAGCAACATATAATTTATTTTTATTTTGTATTTAAATTAAATTTACATATTTTATTCGCGTCTACTGATATAATTAAATTTTTCAATTAATAATAATATTAAATCCCCGAACAACCACACAAACTGCATGACCCCAAAGTAAGCAGAGATTGTGTTATGGATAACCATACAGCGACCTGGGACCCAGAATAAATATATATCAAGAACCATGACCCCAGAACAAACATCTGTGTTCATCACACAAATTAAATGTTTTAATCGTTACCCAGACATAGGATAAATTAATAATTGCTGCAGCTCAAACAAAGGTGGTAAAAAAAGGTGCCAAAGTTTGCGTGACAGTTGTTTGACTTTGATGACAACTACAAAGATCATTTTTATGCAAACAAATGCGACACTACTTTACATTGGACGAACAATATACTTATAATATACGAACAAAATACTACTCATCATTAAACTTTTCTTCCCACCTTAGCAATGCGAAACTAATATCCGGGCAAGGGATTTTTTTAGAAAAGCACACCAACTGAATGGCCCCAAAATAAGCAGAGCTTGCGTTATGGATGAACTTACAGCGAACTGGGGGAACCCAGAATAAATATACATATATAAATATCAACAACCATGACCCGAGAACATTTGTGTTCATCACACAAATAAATGCCCCGACCAGGACTCGAACCTGGGACCTCCGGCATATTAGGCAAGGCTACTTACGAGAGTGGATTGAAAAGTTCGCGGCCCAAATAAGAAAACACAGGAATAATGCAATTTTTTATATTTATTTTCCTACATACTCTCCTCCAAGGTCACAACACCTTAGTCCAGCGGTCCTCCAAAGCCTTGATCCTATTTAAGTAGAAGGTCTCCTCAAGGTCTTCAAAAAAGGCATAGCTGGGCGTTTTTCAAATAAAATGGCCCGTTACTTATGTGGATACCTAATTTCGATTTTACAGAAGTTGCGTGAAATTTATGATAAACATATAAAAAACGAAATAAATAAATTTAATTTAATAAAGTTTATGTAATAATATTAATAAAAACACGAAAAAAGAGAATTTTTTTATCATAAGTAATCCACGATCCGATCCATTTAGTAACTTTTTCATTTTAATATTTACACAAATAAAACCGTTTGTTTTTAATCACTTATTTGTTTATTGCACAAATATACTCGTATAATTATAAAAAAACAAGACAGAACTTAAAAAACAATCACACATTGCCGGAATTTTTTCTATAAAACTTCCATTACGTAACTATATGGCCGGTAACACAATACAAAATGTCTTATATTTAATAAAACAGAAGGCTTACCATCAACTTTTAGTTTGCCATTCAATTCCGATGCAATTCAGTTTAGGTACCTAAACTGAATCGCTAAGATTCGTACCATGAAGTGCCTTTAGCTAACTGGCGTTTGAATCGCTCACGGAGGAATGAAAGACCGAAATTTGTCTGTGGTCCGCGTGTGAGAAAGAGATGACGCTGTACACTCGTTGCATAAGTCTGTCTCTTTTACTCAAACCATATGCGTTGCGTTTCGAAATCTAGTTGATATGATTTTATCGGTATTTTTTGTGTAAAAATAACAACAAATATATTTTGAATTTGCGCTTTTTAGTGTCAAATTATATACCATAAGCCCGTTTTAGTACTCATTAAATATTAGAAATTTATATAATTTTTTAAATTACAAATAATTAAAGGTTTCCTTAGTGTTGTCGTAAAAATAAATTGACTATGACTAGTTTAGAACGCACCCAATTTGATTTTTCAACAATGGGCTCAGCTCATCACACTTTTCTTATACCAATCGTTTAGACAACCGATATGCTTTTATATATTCCTCATCTTCCAAATAAAAGGGGTCCGATTGTTTCCGTGTGTAGTTTATTTCATTATCATTTTCCAAGAAAATAAAAAGGACAAATTCGTCACACATCTACAAAAAAAATAGCTCTAGAAATCACTTTTTCACATTAACACATAAGAAACACTAAATATCCAACTGAAATACCTTAAATTACGTATATTTTCAACCATTTTTTTAAAGATAAACCGAAACGATTCACTTCACGCCAAGAAAGTAGCAACTTTTTTTGAATCGCTTACTTTGACATTTAAGTCATCCAATATAGGTTGAAATATCACCTCATGGTACGAAAAATGAACGAACTAAGTTTACGATCCAATTGCCGACTTGATTTGGCGTCAACCTAAACTGGATCGCTTTAATGACGTCGTGGTATGAAATAGCAAAGCAGTTTATTTTAGGTCGTCAATTGAATCGCAATAATAGTTCATAGTAGGCCTTCAGTACTCTTAACACAGTATGAAAATAACAGAAAATAAATTCATGAAGCATAACAATACTGTAACTCTAAAATACCTCTATACACTAATAAAATTTAGAGAAATCTTTAATTTTAAGTAACATTTTGATAGGACAGTTGCATATGTGGAACTAAAAGTTACTTAAAGGATTATGTTAGGTAACGTTTACATTGCACATCTTAATTTATCTGTCGTTAATCAGTCTTCATTCACTAAATAGGCTTTTTAAAATGTAATGCACTTACATTTTAATTGTAAAAAAATAAGGTATTTCTCCTTTTAGTATAAATTTTATATACTATAAACTACTATAATTTTACTTACTTTATATCAATCAAATACTTTAAATATTAATACTAATCAGAGGTGAGGCATATTGAGCAAATATAATCAAAAGAATCAGTGCCACTACAGGTGATACATATACAATTTTTGCATACCATACATTTCACAGTATCTTTCAAAAGTAAAGATTCATTTTTGTAAAGGTGGCAGACACGGCATAGGTTCATTTTCATGGATGGTAATAATACTTTAATTTTACGCTTTTTTACTTTCTTGGTTGGTGGTCCAGCATCTCCAGGCATCAAAATGCGAACTTTCCTATGATTTGAAACATTTTTTTGTGGACAAGTAAGGTCAATAACAGGCATATCATTAGCAGCACCACTAGGGACGGGATTACTAAAACTTTCCGCCATAATCATATTTTCTGATGCTACAACTGTTGTTGGCTCAATGCTGGGAGTATTTTCTAATACTATTTTATCATCAATTATAAACAAATCAGAAAGAATCAATCTATCAACATCGCCAGAAATCAAAGGAAGTAAAGAATCATCACCAACATCGTCAGGTGTTATGGAATCATCCGGTATTTTATTGCTAGAGTCAGTTACTTCCTTAGCATCCGTAGACATAAATGTTGCCGAATCACTATGAATAGCTCCATCTGGCACCAGCAAATGGGTTTCTGGACAAAGGCAATTGCATAACCCTCATTAAGTTGTGATAAAATTTTAATCAGTTTATATGAATGGAAACTTTTATAATTGATTTCCACACATACATTTTTAATATAGAAACTACCTGTAGTGTGCGGTAAAAATTAAATTTATTGCGTTAATTTAGATCCCGTCAAGATAACGGGGTGAAATGTAGCTTATGTGATAATTTAAGACCTAATTTATTTCCTGAAATTGGTTTAGTTAGTTCTTTGAACATAAAAGCCACACTTGAAGAAACATAAAGAAATTTATAATATTAGTCTGGTAGGTACTATAGAATCATTATATACACGTCTTTATAGTTCCATTAAGTAACATTTTTCGGTCCGCTTATATGTAACGCTACTTAATGGATGTTACGAATCATAACCTCGAAACTGTTGCAAATTATTATTGTATTAAAATTTTATAACTTCACTTAATTTGGTTTCTAATAATTATGCAGCCATAATAACAATTCCATTTCATAAATATATAAAGTAATAAACTTACAACTTACCAGTTATTGAGCCGTTCTTAATGGAATGTTTTTTAGTAGCACATCACTTCACAACACAACGTAACGAAATAAGTTAAAAGTAAGCGGGGAGGAGGGTCGTTGGGTATTTGAAATATAATAAAGTTGCAAGGACTAAAAAATGGCATAGACAATCAGTAGTTTTATTGGTTAAAAAATTTGTTATTGTCGTTACTTAGGCGGAAATTCCGCCACATACGTATTTTGAGGACAAACTTTTAATCTATTTTTTAATTTTTTTTCTCACTAAAAGAATTATATTTACTTGTAAATCAAAAAACCTAACATTTTACCCTTCAAGTCAATACAATTTCAATTAAAATAAGTATAAAATAAGGTTATTTTATTAACTACGAAGTTAAGCATGTGTAGCATGGACATAGTGAATTATATCTTGTTGAGAATATATTTTCCCAATATTTTATTTAATACAGTAGATTCTATTGAGGTACTTTATTTATGTTTAATTCTGAATTACTTATCTAGTAGAAACATTACTTTTACAAGTGTAATATGTAGTTGTTATTGAGAAATTGAATATGGATGTTTGTGGACAATACAATTTTGGAATACCCATTTTTTTTTAAAAACGCCCATCTACGCCCTCTTTGACCTCCTTTTTTTTAGTTTTGGAAATTTGGGTTAGAAAACGACGAAAAAAAACTAACCTAACCTAACCTAACCGTATCCCTCGTAATACTAAAGAAAACTGACAAGAAACAAATATGCCACAGTTAAAAAAGGTATTGTCGGGGTTATGCTGGTATCGTTCTTACTTTGCTACACAAATGGTGCGAGTTAGGCCGATATCTTCCCGATTTACTTGTCTGATTTGGCAAACAACTTTTCGAGAGAAAAAGGTGACTTAAAATAACTGCTATAATAATACACCGAAACCATTTTAATATAATCATATGCCCATTTTTAACACCATTTATCAAATAGGTACCTAATACAAGTAAATTAAAAGGACGATCTTCTTTTTTCACCTAAGTTCATAAAAAAGAAGACTAAAGTAAAAAAAAAGACAGAAAGAGAGAGAGAGAGAGAGATACACTTAGTTCATGTTGTTTTATCACGACGACAACGCCAAGTAGGTACTTTAATGAGTTTGAACTCGCATTCACTGAGGTTTTTATTGCGATGAAAACAGTGGAACTTCGCGGTAGCGTGAACTCAGCAGGGTGTAACTCTCTCAAACTAGGGTTTTTTTCCATCGAAACAACATGTCATCGAAACAAAAACCTTAAGAAAGTGCTATTTTATTATTATTTCTTATTAGAAAAACTGAAACTGTTCTGATTTTAGCAAACAAACAAATTAGGGGTCGATTTGTCGGAGCAGGACGTCGTCAGCTGCGTGCAAGTAGGCCTCGCGCTGGGGCAGCCGGCGGGTCCGGGTGGCGTGAGCGCGCCGCGACCGCAACCTATCATGGTGCGACTGGCGGCCCGCGTCTTGCGAGAACGGCTGCTGCATGCGGCCCGCGTTCGCCGCGGTGCCACCACCGAGAGCACCGACCGAGTCTCCGCGACGATTCTATATCAACGAAATGCTCACTAGGACGAATAGGCTGTTGTTTCGTCAGGCTCGTCAGGCGACATCGCGAGGCGACTTACTGGCACTTTGTATGGTCCGGAGATGGACGAGTTTTTACACGACGTGACCAAGGGCCAGACTCATCGCGACATCGTATTCGTTCTGTTTCTGACCTTATTCGAGTGTTTGGGGAAGCGGTAGTCAACTCTTCAGACAAGACAGAAACAATTAAAATAATTAACGAAGACTTACATCTATTATCGAAATGGTCAAGTAAAAACTGTTTGGTACTGAATCCTGCTAAGTCTAAATATATGGTTCTTGGTTCCAAATCACAAGTTTCTAAAATTATCAGGCAGGTTCCCCAAATCACTCTGGAAATGAGCCAATATCCTATTCGGAATCCATCTGAAACTTGAGAGTACTATTCGATACTAATTTGATATTTGAGCAGCACATTCAGGAGGTAGTACGCAACTGCTTTTATCGCCTGAAGGTTCTTTATAAAATCCGAAACTTTTTATCAGTTCCAATTCGCACTACTCTAGTTGAAGCCCTAGTACTTTCTGCTTTGAAAGTACTAGGGCTTCAATTTCAAAAGAAAAGTATGCGGATAAACTCTATGGACCCAGATTATTGGAAAGAACTAAGGTGTGCAACAGTATAGGCCCATTTCAAAACTATGCATCCTTGGAAAGATATTAGAGAAAATAGTCACCAAACAGTTGTCTTTTGCAGTTATCCATCATATAACAGATAAGCAGCATGGTTTATAAAATCTCGTAACGTGGAAACAAATTTACTCACTTTCACTGATCATGTATTAAATGCTATGAACTCTGACCTTCAGGATGATGTCGTGTAGACAGACTTTTCAAAAGCTTTCGACAAAATTAATTACGATATTCTTATTGACAAGTTAGAAAAGCTCGGTGTCCACGGAAATCTTCTCAGGTGGCTGAGTTCCTATATACGCAATCGTAGCCAAGTAGTATGCCTGAAAGGTTACTGCTCTAGTTATCTATCTATCTCATCTGGCGTACCTCAAGGATCACACCTAGGCCCAGTACTTTTCTCTTTAAATATAAATGATATCGGGGCAGCGCTTAATGATACACATAATTAACTTTATGCTGACGACACTACACTGTTTAGGATTATACATGAAATATCTGTTTGTCACAAACTACAAGAAGCTATACTATCGTTATCTAAGTATTGCTCAGAAAATCAATTATTTTTAAATGCAGATAAATGTAACATAATGATTTACACTCGTAAGAATGCGCCAGTTTCCTTTCCTTATACTCTCGATAACATGACGGCCTGTTTGGTATGGAGGTAAGTAGCCTTACCTTCCATGCCACAGGTCCCGGGTTCGAATCCTGGTAGGAGCAGATATTATATATTTGCTCTCTAGTCATGGATGTGTATGTATGTTTATTTATGTTTATTTCTAATATTTATATATTAAAAAAAATCTATGTGTGTTTATATATTTTTTAAGTTTATTTATCCGTTATCTAGTATCCATAACACAAGTTCTTAATGATACTTAATTTGGGCTAGATAATGTAGTGTGATTGTTAGAAATATTTACTATTATTATTATTAAAAATACACTTAACAGAGTCAGCATCATTCGCGATTTAGGTGTAATTATGGACTGTAAGTTATCATTTGTAGATCACATCGACCTAATTATACAAAAGCCTTGGTTTTCACATGCAGAATTACAAAACCATTTAAGAGAACTGTAACTCTTAAAACTTTGTACTTTTCTTTTATTAGGGCCTCATTAGATTTTGTTTGCACCGTGTGGAATCCTTACTACAAACATCATATTGATCGCATAGAAAAAGTCCAACGTAAATTTATAAAGATCTTGAACTATCGCAATAATTGTAAGCATTCGTTATATAAGGAATCTTTGTCTCACTATAAACTTTTGTCTCTAGCAAATCGTTGTAAGCAATTTGATACTGTTACGTTATTGAAATTAGTTAATAAGAAATTGGATTCACCCACATTACTCTTTAAAATAAACTTCATTTTTAAGGCACGACTTCCTGTACGCCCTTCCAGAAAATTAAATATTTTTGTACCACCTCGTCACCGTAGAAATTATACACGAAATAATTTTACCATTGGCTGTTTAAATATGTATAACCAATATTTTTATGAAATTGATTTATTTGATAACACTTTAAATTCAATAAAATCGTAACTGTTTTAAGCCTTGAATAACTAAGTTACCCACAGATAACCATTATGAACTTGTACGTAGAATATTACTTAGTTTAACATATATAATATTTACTTATACTTATTGTTTGCCGCAGAACTTAAAAAATGTAAAATTTAATTATAATTAGTTTTGGCATTATTTGTCTACAGAAATTGTAATTTGTTATCTAAGCACTGTATAATGACTGTTTATGCCAGAATAAAAAAAATAAAAAACTAAGCTATTAGTGCAGCGTGTTCAGAATTTTTGTATGCGGTACTGCCTGGATATTCCCCCTAGAAGCCACTTATCTCCCTATATTAACCAGCTCAAAACGTAAAATATGAACACTAGGAGGAGTGTTTGCTTTGCCACTTTGCTTTTCGGTGCAATAAGGAGACAAAAGTCAAACTATCTTTATGATAAATTAATTTGGGCTGCTAGTGCTAGACTTGTTCGTCTCAAGATACCGGAGCATAAAACAGCTGCTTACAGGGGCTCTTTTAAATACACCGCAGCAAAATTTTGGAACAATATCCTTCCACCGTTGCGCAGACACACTTTTTGTCAACTTTTAGACTGAAAATCAAAGAATACTATCTTGATCTTCAGATAAGCGGTCTGAAAGGATAAATGTTTGTACTTATTTATACTAACAAACTAAATACTTGTTTAATTTAATGTATAGAGCAGGACGGGCCGGTAGTTTTTATCTCGTTGTTAGGAATAAGTTGTGTTAAGTTTTTTAAATATTAGGTCTTTACCTATGAAATTGCCGTTTTTCACGAAATAAATGAAGCGTAATTTTTTTATATATTTTTTATTTCTATTAATCAAAATAATCACTCATGCAATCAATGCATTTTTGCCAACGCATTGGTAGCTTATTGATGCCTTTCTTGAAGAAATCAGCTGGACGGGAGGCAACAAATTCTTCAAAGGCATTTTGTACTGCCTCTCGGGTATTGAATTTTTTTCCCGCCAAGAAGTTATCCAAATTCTGGAAAAAGTAGAAGTCTGTAGGCGCAAGGTCTGGTGAGTACGGCGGATGACGGAGAACTTCCAACCCCAACTCTTGTAGCTTGGAGACCGTCTGCTGTGCAGTATGAGGTCGCGCGTTGTCGTGCAGGAGCAGTGGAGCCGAACGATTGACCAAAGCTGGTTGGAGACGTGCGAGCTTCTCCATCATTGTGTTCAGTTCTTCACAGTACACATCTGCAGTAATGCTTGTCCCGTTTGGCAAGAAGCTGTGATGAATTACACCCGCGTTAGACCACCAAACAGTGACCATCACTTTTCTAGGGGTAAGTTTTCGTTTAGGGCATTGTTTGGGTGCTGAACCAGGGTCCAACCAACTTGCTGAGCGCGTACGATTGTCAAACAGGATCCATTTCTCGTCACAAGTAACAATGTGGTTCAGAATTCCTTCATTTGTATGCTTGCTGAGCAGTGCAAGGCACGTCTCCACGCGAACTTCGCACTGGCGGTCATTGAGTTCGTGGGGTACCCATTTGTCAAGCTTTTTTACCTTGCCAATTTGACGCAAATGGACCAATATTGTTTTGATGCTAACGTCGAAAGCTGCTGCTAATTCAGCCGTGGATTGAGTTTCATCAGCTTCCACAATTGCCTTTAATTCGTCATTGTCGACCAAAGTTTTCGGACGACCACGGGGTTCATTTTTCAGGTCAAAATTTCCAGAACGGAAGCGGGTAAACCAATAACGGGTGGTGCGTTCGTTTGTAGTGTTCGCTCCGTAAACGTCGTTGATGTTGCGTGCCGCTTGTGCCGCTTTGCTGCCACGACGGTACTCATACTCCATAATTACTCGAATTTTTAACTTATCCATGATGACGAAAAATGTTCGAATGCGTTGAAAACAAAACACTAACTATTAAACAAATGACGATTTTAGAAAAATAATCCCATGTTTGTCAAATAAAATTAATTTGAAATTAGAATTATCAGTCAAAAAAAATATTTTCATTTGAAATGGCCAGTACGGCAAAACGGCAGTTTCATAGGTAAAGACCTATTATTAATTACTGTTCCTTAGTATACGATGTTATTATGTCTAACTTTAAGAAGTGCGAGTCAATGTAAATGTTTTTGTTATTATTTTTAATGTTTTGTTTATTTTTTGTTTGTTCGATTTATAAACTTATACTATCATAAAACTTTCTAATTTTTCTGCGCTCCTCGATGGTTTCAGCTGAAAATCAGCGCCTCAGTTTAGGCTACAGGCATTGTGTTGAGCTGAAACCTTTTCGGTGTATTGCAATTTTCATTTTTTTTTGTTATTGTATTGTATTTTTTTATTTTTTTGTTGTGCATGTCGTACGCCGAATCAATGATTTTTCATGTCATTCATTTAATTTTTTGCCCTATGCAAAAAAATTAAAATTTTGTTAAATTCGGCGATCATATGAATAGCCCAGCAACTCTGGTAGAAATGATAGCCTATATGTTATTCCTGGTTTTATTATATCCATATTATGGAAAAAAACCATGCATATCCGTTCAATCGTTTTTCGCGATTGAGTAACAAACATTCAGACACACAAGCTTGCACATTTATAATATTAGTAGGATATTAAATTAACTTTCTATGAAGTGCAATTATATACCTACAGGGTGTAACATAAAGGAAGCATAATACTTGAGGGTCAGTAAATATACCATTGTTAGAATACACTGTAAAAGAATTGTAGTTATTGGGGCTGGTTAAGACTTTCACACATTTACATTTTTTTACTTCAACATCATTGACAGCCCTAGGTGGTTTTCATACCTACATACGCATAAGGCGCGCAAGAAGCAAATTAATAAAAAAAATACGAGTGTTTTTATTTATTTGAAATAATTAAAGTAACTAAAATCGTGTCCTGTCGCATCGCATTACGTGCTGCCAAACATCTGCTCTCGCCTCATGCATAGGTAGATATGAAAACCACTTAGGGCTGTCAAAGATGTTGAGTAAAAAAATTGAAATAAAAATTATGGAAGTCTTAACCATCCCATATAACTCCAATTCTTTTACACTATATTCTAACAATGGTAAACTTACTGACCCTTAAGTATTGTATAACACAACAGTTGGTTGGTTTCCGAAAAATAGAATTTTCGGACACATTTTAAGTGAGGTTTATTTTACTTTTTTAAAGTTGCATGCGAAATGCGACTGTGCTTCGCAGGCACTGAAGAATCGCGAACATAAACGTTACGTATAGCTGTAAAGAAATGTATGGGATGGCGAAAATTAGGAAAGCCCTTTATAAGATCGAGCTGCCTTTATTTTGCATTACAAGTAAAAACCTCACCTTCTCATGCAAGTCCGCCAAATGCGACAGCGCCCGAGACAGCGGCGCATGCGGGTCGGCCGCCGACAGCGCCGCCGCCGCGCGCGCTGCGTCGTGCGCCCGCGCCGACAGCTCGCGCCGCTCGCCCGCCAACGCCTCGCACGCGCCGCACAGGCGACGGAGACAGATCTCGAGAGCTTCCACTCGGGTAACGCGTTCGGAGAACCACTGGTGGAGGGAGTGAGTGGATGAAATTTCCGAATTTATTAATAAATATGTTGACAGTAAGGTAATAAGTAATTTAACTTTACAATTATAGGTCTTGATGATATTTTGGTTGATGACAAATGAGCAGTTCTAATACTTTGTACTTGGCCTGCATAATAAAGAGCAGCAATGAAATGGAAGAAGACTGCAGAAAACGAAATCGCAACCTGTATCAATCTTAAGTTTACGGCAATAACAAATAATTGCGTAACAACAGACTAAAATAACTATATGTACAGATACCAACACCCACTTGCTTATTTTAGTTTAAAAGGGGAAAACCCTTAGGATTTTTGAGGCAAGGGTTTTTTTGATTCTCCGTTCTACAGACTGCAATACGGACAAATCTGGTACACATATTTCAAATAAAACCTATAAGAAAATAAAGAATTAGTATATTATGTTTGTAAGCTGTTATAAGACGCCGTGGTTAATTCGGCATTGTCTAGATGTTAGCAAATTTTATGTTCTAACCCAGATGGACAGTCGTTTTAAAGTAGTACTTTGCCCCACAATGCTAGCCTCCTTTGCCACGGCTTGGTGTGTACCTAGTCTAATACTGTATTATACCGCTACAAATAGGCACGCAGCAGCTCTTGCCATTCGTAAAGGAAAATAACTCTCTAGGGCAGCTATACTCTAAGTGTGTTCCGCGGAACCCTAGGGTTCCGTGATACCTCTGTCGGGGTTCCGCAAGAATTTAGAAAAAAAAATAAAAACACCTCTCTCTGGTCGCTCCGCGGCTGCGCGGACTCGGCAACCGTGCGGAGACAAAACGCTATGAACGTTATTTAATTATTTATCCCAAAAGGGTTCCGTCATTTAAAAAGTTTGAGAACCACTGCTCTAGGGTTACTTCTTTCGGTCGTCTAGTCCTAAAGACTTATTAATGATGTTAAGTTGCAAATATCCTTCATACACGAAGGCCGATCTCAATGTCGCTTCCAAACCAGTATGTACTGTATGTACTGTCATGTTCAATATCTCGGTTGGCTGGCTCTTTTTTCCAAGAAGGATAATATAGCTAAAAAAAATCTAATAATTTTATTCTATATTCTACCCTACGATTGTGAAATCATTAAATACATTCTATCTTTCACAACCTCAATAGTAATTTAAATTAATTTAAAGAAATGAAATAAACATTCTGAAAATTAGCTAGCTAAACGCGTCCTTGAACATGACAATATGCAATTTTATATAAATATACAAGTATGAAAATTTGATAGGGGTACAGGGAGGTTAATAGTTACGATGTCCCCCAAAACTTACTGGATCGGACTCATCCATTCTATAGGTGATCTTGTTGACCGTTTCGCCGACTTTATTAAAAAGTCGCAAGACGCCCGCGCCGCTCAATGCAGACGTACTTGTTGCTTTTGGCAGCTCCGTGTCTGGATAACAATAAATTATGTGAAAAACCTTATATCTTTAACAGGTTATTTAAAGAAAAGTGATAATAACTCCTTTATAAAACAGATGGATATCAAAGAATATTCTTGAACAAGTCACTTTTCACGCAAAAAAGAACTGATCCATCCTTTGATTAGAATAAAACAGCGGAAGGGTGCTACCACACCAATCGATCGACCGTCGATCGATCAATGTTGCCTGTTCCATTCTACAATCGATCGATTGGTGTGGTAACACCCGAAAATAGGTGACGTTCTTACATGACGTACAAACTGACGTACGAACTCACACGAACTCAATATGTTAAATTGTTGTAGCGTACTTCAGTGACTTTAAATTAATGACACTGGCAAAGAGACGGTGCGCAAGCGAGAAGAAAAAAAAAGTTTGTTCGAACGAGCCCCAATGCAAAAGATGTCGTGCAGTCGTATAATTCAAAAGTTGCCTGTTTTCTACTTAACAACATTTTCATAAATCAAGCCTTTAAAATAGTATATGGTAAAATTTTCCATTTTATTGTTATTAATCAGGCACTTTTAAAGAAAAACTTCTTTTACTGAAATATGTATTTGCCCATAAATACATATTTCAGTCGTAGCAAGTTCACTTTAATTTGCTACGACTAATTCAAAATAGTTTTCTAGTTCTTAATCCATGCAAAAGAGTTCGTCCATGTTTTAATTTTACCTGTTTTAATTGATAATTAGTTAAAGGACCCGTTTCATAACTGGCCTCCACTTGTGTCTTATCTATTAAATTGTGGAAAATATTCAAGAATGTAATAAAAATATCTCTTTTGAAAATAAATCAGCGGTTTTCGTGTACAAATAAAAAAACAACTCGAAATTATTGCCAGACATCCCCACAGTTTATCAAAAATGGCCGTACGTAGGGCAGTTTGACATGACACTACGGTAGGACTCGATCTGTCCATCGATTGAAAGACCGAGCGTTAGTCCATTGTTGATGATATTTTGGTATAAGTTTTCGATTTAAACGGGTTTTTTAAACTCATCGATAAAAACAAAAAATAAATACCTGATTTCTATTGAACCGAAATAGATAGGACCATACAAAAATGAAGCTAAGACTTTAAAAGTTACTAAAATCTACAAATAGTTTAAAAAGAGCGTCGAATATAACATAGGCTTGTTAATATTTTTAAGAAAGATTTTCGTTTTATCAGCTATATTGTATTGCATTACAATAAAACACAGACTATTAAATCTCAGAGGTTATGTGATAGCTTTACAAAAAAGCTTTTCGTAGGTATTACAATTTTAAGTAAATAAATAAATAAGGAAGGCAAAGAGGAAAAAAAATATTATTGGTCCGTTTTTACAGTAAAATATGTATTGTACATTACAATTAAGGACTGCATTACATTAGAACAATAAACTGTCTCTCAAAATTAGGTTTCTTGGAAAAGTTATTCTATCCGCCTATTCACTAATAGAGAACTTCGTTCTAGCACTGAGTAAATAACAAGCACTACAGACACGTAAAACGAAATGACAAATCAATAATATGTGTTTTTTTAAAATACTGCAATTGTAGATTTTAGTAGTGATTTGTAATAAGCTCGAATTAAAATTACTGCATACTTTGTGACTAAACTAGTGAACACCTCAATATTTTATCAATTCAGTTTCTTTCCATGTTTTTTTATTGAAATCATCTTTCGCGTTCATAATAATACAGGAATGTTGGCGCCACTGACTGAACTGATGACGCCATGTCAGTTCCCTGTGGTAAATGTCAAAACTATTGAATTTTTATTTTGTACACAAAAAGTACTTGGGTTTTTAAAAAACACCTATTTTTAGCATTTTAGTAATAGTATTCACCAACTATTTCCCATGGCACAGCTGCTAGCCAGGCGCCCATACTAAAATGAAACAGGTCATTTGATTTGAAAATAGAAATAATCTGTCACATGATGCGTCACTGTCATTTCCTAACATATAAAAACCATAATTTCATGCAATTTTATCATTATTTTCAAATAAAATGCCTCGCGCGAAACTTATCGCTGACGAAGTACGAAAAATAATTATTCAGAAATAAAGATGAAGCATTCCATACCGCTTGTATCAAAAGAAAAGTGAAGTTTCCTGGATCGGTAATGATATGCCAGCACAAGGTTTGGGTCGTCTACATTTTGTAGAAGGAACTGTTAATGCAGTAGAGTACCAAAACATTCTGGAAACAAATCTCGTGCCCTCGATTCCCGAAGTTTATTGCGTGGATGGTTCCCCAAGAATGTATTATATTTTATTTAAATAAGGAAATATTTTGTTACTTTTTTTAATTGAAAAGCAACTTTATTAAGTGTTGAACACTTAATTTGTTCTGCGTGTTTATTGAACTAATAAAGTTAAATTTATTTAGAATATTAGACACTTGTAATATTTGGCATTAGACGAACTCTTTTGCATTGGGGCTCGTATTTGTGCCTAGACTTTTTTCGCATATTGACAGTTTATATTGCGACTCAATGACATATTACATATAGACATATTACATATAGACAGGTTATCCGCTCTCAAAAATGGCAACGCTAAACATCAAACAAAACTTATTCCCTATTTTGTGTTTTTAGTACCGTACAATGCCTTCTTGTCTGTTTAGACAGTGTACTAATTACACTGTTACTGTTAAAGAAAGAATAAACGGTTTTTTTTCATGCGTAAGTACTATTTTTTTATAACTATCTTATTTATTATTTTATTTTGCTATTTAAAATGACGTTTTAAAATTGACATGGTAATTCATTTAAAAAAAATCGAAGAGTGAGATGTAATATGACTTTGTATGTGGGAGTAAAAGAGACAACGCTATAGAGTTGCGACAATTTACGTACTACGTCACGTACGCTCGCGACCAAATAGTGCGAAGCAACGTTACGAAGTACATAGATATCTCTTTCTTACAACAAGTGAACCGTATTATTCTTTCCTTCTCTCACAAATTATATTACTCTCTATATCGGGTAGGTATCTATAGTTACGTTGACGCCGTTTTTTTGTGCGGTAATGTTTGGGTATGACTTGTCTATATGTAATATGTCATTGATTGCGACTTAGTTTAAATCAGCCGAGAGGGATATGCTGTGTATCAGGAACTTGTGATCTGTCTTCCTTATTTTACTTTAATCTAAGGAACTAACAGACACATACACATACAGGTCAAACTTTATCAAAGTTATTTCTTCGCCTTGTTTACATTGAGGGATAAAAAAAATTGCGATGTCAATACAATAGACGTATTTACTTAATGATAAATTACATATGGTTCATCATATTCATTTACATCTATTTGATCTTCCTTCTGCTCCGGTACATACACTAGTTGACTACCCTTTATCCACAACACAAATTTCTGTCAGTTTTTAGTTAATACCTACATAGAGACAGGAGTACACTAAATTACTTTATTATCTGTCTTGTTCCGCAGTAAAGCTATGTTGATAAACTTCTGTACTCATTTACCATGGTCAACAAACACCTTTTGTATTTTTTTCATAATATTAGTATGTGTTATTGCAGCTGTACGTCAATAAAGTAAACATATGGCAACTGATATACTTAAATTGGATTTTTGACAACATTTGAAAATTCAAGTTTTTATCATTTTGTATTAAAGATGTATTAAATAATTAAGTTTTGAATTTAATGTCGAAATAATATAGATTAGAAAACTCAAAAAAGAAGCAAAAATTTTTAATATGACAGTAGGCCTGTAAACGCATTATACGCCCACACAATTTTAAGTATGGTTTACACGTTGTGACGTAACATCTCGCAGCAGCTGCTCAAACATATCTTTGTATCTAGAAAACTATTGATTGTAATCATACTGTTACTTTAAATAAAACACTTTTTACCGGATATTATCGCGTATATTTTAGTTAATTTTAAAATTATTTCGACGTTTCGGCATCTTTGCAGTTGCCGTGACGATAACTGCAAAGATGCCGAAACGTCGAAATAATTTTAAAATTAACTAAAATATACGCGATAATATCCGGTAAAAAGTGTTTTGTTTAAAGTATGTATCGTGAAAACTTAAGAAAAGATACTGTTACTTTATATCATACTCAAAACTATATTTTATTTACTTACATTAAATTAAAATTAGTAGGCTACAGAACTATCCTACTATCCTAATGTTATGTATGAATGCAGAAGTAATAAATAATAATAAATAAATTCCTAAACAAACACACCAACTTCTTGGCCCTAAAGTAAGGAGTGCTTGTGGTATGGATGATATTACAGTAAACTGTGGGAACCCAGAATAAACATATATATGTAAACAACCATGACCTAAGAACATCTGGATTCATTACACAAAAGAATGCCGACCAGAAATCGAATCTGGGACGACCTTCCAGCATATTAAGCAGGGCTACAACCGTTGATACCACTCAGCCGAAAAGTAATTTTATTTGTAAAGCTTCGATGAAATTTGGCATTCACATTCCAGGGGTGCAGGAAAGAATATGGTACCTTTTATCCAGAAAAAATATCATTGCTGAGTCATACTGATCAAAGCTAGTAAATCAATAAACTACACTTACCAGATTCTAAAAACTCCCTAAAATCAGGATCAATACAAAGCACTGGATGTTGCGCAACTCTGTTCAGGAACCGTTCGAGAGCCGCGCGGCGCCGCTCTACAAACTGTGATTGTACGTTGGGCGAGTTCATGCCATTTGCACTCTCCGTTGATGGTGTGGACGTCATCTTGAGCTTTGTTGTACCTGTAAATAATATTCATTCTATTTTGCATGGTATTTTATAAGATAAACTGATAAGACAGAAAAATTTTGATAAAAATATTGTAATTGTCAAATTTATTTTCATTTAATATTTACATTTCTATTTCACAGAAGATGAATAAATAAACCTAATCCTTATTTGCAGTCAATGGGTCTGACTCACAGACTTGAAAATAAATACCCATTCATCACACAAATGCTTGTCTGCCATAAATAACACTACACAGTGTGATATGGAGTTTGAACTGATATAACTATTGCAAAATACTGCAATTTTTTCTTTTTATTTTATTATCACAAAGAGAAAACTCTTTTTTGTTTGTTTATATGTAATAAACTTAAAAACTGTTTAACAATTGGGAAGTTCCAGTATCCAGGAGTAAAGGCTACATTTAATGTTTCTAGTGTAATATTAAAGTCATATCAACTGCAACTTACCTACAATACTTTTCTCCGGAGCAGGCGGTATAATCCTACCAGACCTCAGATATTTCTCAACAAGTTTTTCATGAAGACCAAGGAAATCACTGAATCTTCGAAGGACCACAAACTCTTGTTTGCTGAATATTGGCATATTTGTTTTAGTAATTATTCGATATGCCACATATGAACTCATCCCTTCACCCATTTTTTGTGGTTCTGTAACTATTATAATAATACTATTGGCACGCTCTGTTACTATCTGAAATTAGAAAAGTATCTATGGTTATTAATGTTATATATTTACAAGTATAAATTTACAGGGGAATGTTTTGAACCAATTCATGTAATAATTCAGGTTTCAGTAAAAACCTTTATTATGGAGTACTACTACATGTTATGATTAAACTACTTGTCATGACATATTATTATTTCAGTACAATAGAATATTCAATAATAAATTTTTGTACAATAAGCATATTATGTGCATATTTGACTCTTTAATGTATGCAATTAAAGAGTCACAACAAGAATAAATGTTTCCTTTAACATTTATAATAAGATAAGTCTACTCTTTATTTGAGAGAGAGAGAACTTTTACTCTAAAAATGCACACCCCATACAAGTTCCTAAAATGTATGCATGCAAAATAGTTCATAGACACACATGAAGACACCTCAATGTCATAAAGTAATGAATTACCAGATTTGTCAGTCAATTAGTGCATAAATGGTGAGGACTGTGCTATACAATGCCTGTACCTAGATAATTGCATGGCTAGTTGGCAAATTAGTGGGGAGATGGGTCCAAGTTCACAACAAAATCACTAAATGCACACTAGTAAGATATTGCAAAGTTGATTTATTTTCACACATTTAATTGATTACAATTAAAGGAGGACAGACCATTAATTAAACGAAAGAATGTAAAAGTTATATGGTCTTCTATGTAAACACATGAATCATCAGATAAATGTTCCAGGTATGGATACATAGTTACCTAAAACGCAAATTACTCTTAACATTGTACAAGTTTAAAGTAAATCTAGCAAGTAGTCATGATGGATAATTAAGTATCAAGAGAGAACTAAACATTTGCAATATAGCTTCTCTATTTAACCTAAAGCATATGAGTAACAAGTGTTGACTTAATTGAGTAGTATTGACATTTTGTATACAGAACCCTGTATTAGGAGGTTGGTCACTTCCCTTAACTTTTAGTGCACAGAATAACAAATCATTTTGTTTTACATTTAAAAAGCTTTTTATTACCTCTTCCATGATTGGACTAACAAGAGGACCTGTATCAGAGCTGGGTGCATCTCCTATTAGGACTTTCTTCATGCCTTTATGTGTACCATTCACTTCTGGGTCTAAGTCTAAGACACCATCTTCCAAGTTCCCTTCCTGTAAGTCCACTTCCTATAATTTCAAATAATAATAACTGCACCTTAGTTAAAATTTATATAAAAAAAACTGCTGTACTTATAATAGTTTAGTATTTACATAAATGCTAAAGAACTATTAACCAGAGAATAAGTACCAATAACATTTCAAGGAAACTCTGATCTCGTTATTATAAATGTTAATTACTGAAATTTCCAAGGCGATAATTATATTCGTAATAATGAAATTCATAATAAGTAAACTAAAATATAGAAATTCAATAACAAAAAGAGGGCGTTAACCCTGCACCTCTCAGTCATAGGGGGCGGACGCGTACAATAACAAGTTACAAGAACAGGATCCCAATAAGATACCTGGACCGCTGAAGCAAAAAGATCCTCGTCCTCCCTGTTTTCATTATTAATATCAACAGTGCTAAATGGTGGAGAATCAGGCTCTTCAGACATGATCCGGTTTTTTGGTAAAATATTGCTGGTGTCAATGAACGTCACAATGCACTAATATTCGGTTTATGTTTAAAAATATCCGAGATTATCTCGCGAATGAAACGATGAACAAGAAAAGATGATGTTTGACGAATCTGTCTGACGTATATGACAGTCTTGACAGCTATTAGTGCGTTCCGTTTGCCGCTGACAGCGCTATCAGCGCCAAAAGTGCTCAAAACCGTTCCGATTCGTTTGAACGCGCTAAAAGTGATGTTAGTGCTATTGCAATCGGAACAGTAAATAGCGCGCTAACATTCTGATTGTTCATCGATTAAGTCTAAAGTTATAATTTCATTAAGATCTTTGACCTTGAATGAAGCAGGAGCCATTTTCTAACATTATTACGAATGTTAGCGCGATATTTGCCGTTCCGATTGCAGTAGCACTAATAACACTTTTAGCGCGCTCAAACGAATCGGAACGGTTTTGAGCACTTTTAGCGCTGTGATAGCTGGTTTACACGCGTTAAGTGGTTAAGTTGGTAACTAAATTTTAACTAAATTTTAAGTTAAAAGTTGCGTGTAAACAGTCAGTTAAGTGACAAGTGGTAACTTAAAATTTAGTACGCAAGTGATTGAGTAGATTAGGATTCGTTCTATTTTTCGTATAAGTGGGTGGGCGGGGCTTCTCACTTAACACGTTTGGATGTGATTTTTTAGTTAAGTGCATAGGTTGACAAAGCTGGTGGCGGCAAAAAGCTCGTATATATTTCGCATTTACTCTTTTTTTTTAAATGTCGGAGTGGAGTTTAGTTTCAATTTTAAAATTTGTTGAAGAATATTTAAAATAGATATGCTTGTAGAATAAAAATTTAGAAAAAAACATATTCTTGTAAAGCTTTCAATTTCCGAATAAAATTCTTTTCTGAATTTGTCCAAAATCACATTTACCATATATCTAAGTACAGAATTGACGAATTCCTTGAGATTCATCACTGCTCATCTTCATTGAACTTATGAACTTAACTACTTAATCCGTTTGGACACACAAGTGACATGCAGTAACTTAAAATTTAGTTAAAATTTAGTTACCAACTTAACTACTTAATACATGTAAACCGCACATGAGCGCTGTAATCGGCAAACGGAACGCAGCATGGTTGGTTTGTCACTATCAAGTCACTATTGTTTTGTTTGTAAAATTGCCACAAATTAATCATAAACTTTTATGATTTTTCTAACTGCATTTTGCATAAAGACAAATTATTAGATATCTGAAGCCCGCATATTTCATCTTGCTTGAAAACAGAAACCCCGTATACGTAAATTAAAAAATAATTCACATTGTTATACGTGGAAGTTCAATCAATATTCTTAGTTAAAAACTTTGTGGAACGTTTTTATCAGCTCTTGTGTTTAGTTAGCCGTTACATTCCAATTACTATGAGTGGTGTGGAAAAAAAAGCGAAGATACCGGATGCTCCAGTGCCGCCTAGTGTTCCTGTAAACTTATTGTCAAGCGTTGCACCGCCGACGCAATTACCGAATTTTATAACTGCGTCTACAACTCTACAAACCGCTGATGTTAGTATCCAGGGTAAAAGTACAAAACAATACTTATCGAATGTTTAAAAATTGCTGCTTTTGTGAAGTAATATTAAATATTATTCAGTACCTAGATTTTGAATTTAGAAATATATTATTAATAAAATTCCAGCTTCCACCACCTGTACCGATTCAACCTATTCTTGTAAATCCAAAGGGAAAAGAAGATGAAAAGGCTGAAGTTGAAACTAACTTTAGGTGAGAGGTTAAAACTATAACTATAAAGAAGTTGTTACTTAGTAGCTACTGCTTTTAGTTTAAGAAAGAAAGTTGGAAGTGAAAGCTAGCTTGTTTACAATGTCTCACATAATCACTTATAACAGTGATGTAAAAAATAATTCAATATTATTAAGGCTTTCAAATGCTATGAAACGACAAAAGAATTTTATTATTGTGTTTATAACTGTTATCTGCTAGTCAGGATTTTCAGAACTATATACAATTGTAAAAATTCAATATAATAATCAGTTAAATATATATTTACTGATCATAAATCTTTAGTTGTTTCATGACAAAAATAATTCAAGACAATAACAAATACTTTTCTTCTTTAAAATCATAGCCTTTTCTTTTTTTGGAACCATCCAATAATTACTGGTTTTACTTGGGAATGTTCAAATTTTCAGGAGTAAAAAAAATTAATTTTATTACCTTCATCAATAATTAAAACACTTGTCTCTCAGCCCTGTAATCCCGTTGTCTGCTCAAGAACCACAAGGTCTTACAATGATGGCTCCAGAAGAAACACGGGCTACATCGGTTCCACCCTCAGACATCGATGTTGACAAAATTGGTATTATTTTATGATAATTTTAAATTCATGTTCATTTGATAATGCAACTTCTTTATATTTTATTATTAAGACTAGCTTTTTGTAGTACATACTCAGTTTTTAGAATTTTTTTTTAAATTTGTCTTTATCATTGATTTTCCCAATGGCAAAAAAATCACAGCAATACAATATTAGTGTGAAATACTTACTCTCCAAATTTTCTTTTTATTTAAAAATATAAACACAACACATAGAACTATGTTGACAATGGTAATTACAACAAATGTACCTTGCAGTAGAGTACCAAAACATTCTGAAAACAAGTCTTGTGCCCTCGATTCCAACCTTATAACATAGTAATGCCTACACCTTTCAACAAAATGGTGCTTCCTGTCACACTGCGAAGACAATCAAAGCTTGGTTTTACCAGAATCAGATCCCTACAATGGACTGGCCGTCAAGTAGTTCAGATTTGTCACCGATTGAGACCCTATGGTAGAAAATGAGGAAAATGCTGTGCAAGTATCCAGCAAGGTCTAAAAGCAATCTAAAAGTAAAAATTTAATCTGTCTGGGACTCCATAACTACACAACAATGCGAAGAATTGGTAGCAACGATGCCACGAGAAGGCTGTGATTGATGCTAAAGGCGATGCCATTGAGTGGTAGACGAACTATTTTGCGCCGTTGAATGTGATGGACGAAGTCAATTGCGTGGATGGAAATAGGAAAATGTTTTGACTTTTTTCAATTGAAAATAAACTTCATTAAGTGTTCAAAACAAGTGTGTATTTATTGAACTAATAAAGTTAAATTTATTTATCTAAATTTTACTTCGAATATTAGACACTAACTTGTAATATTTGGCACTAGACGAACCCTTTTGCATTGCGGCATTTACCATTTATATAACAACTGCAAACATCTTGATTTATAACAGAGTAATTGTTTTTGATTATTTCAGGTTGCCAAAAAGATCATGATCTTTGTAATTGACCATTTAACACATCCAGTCATTGAAATGTTTAGTATACATTAGCTTTAAATATTTTTGTAAGTCGTTACGGTAAACTGACTATGTCGTAACTCGTAGTGCATATCATTTATTAAAACCATGTCAGCTCTAGTTCGACAAATGGACCTGAACATAGCACAGACTAAAAAGACAACAAGATGCCACAGACTCAATGGTACAAGCAGGCTGTTTCATATTTTCGTTCAACATGGCGGAATATGGAAACCTCACCTCGGTGTGGCCACGTGACGTTCTGTTTTTTGTTTCAAAGTTGAACATATTGCAGAATATCATTCTTTTTAAATATTTTAGTGTGTTTACCATATGTTTTCATACATTTTGAATTGGTGTGCCTGAAATGTCTCCTTTAAATAAACAAACAAAACTATTCATCTAGTATGAATGCAGGCCAGTGTATTATCCACACGTAAGTTTACGCTAGAAGAATGGAAAAAGTTTACATGCTAAAATTAATAAATACATACACTATTTTCAGGTGACATAATGCCAGGAAGTGCCCTATTTTCCTGGATGAAGGGGGCTGTGTCTAGTGGGGGAATACTCCAGAAGGTAGCGGAGAAGGCCAAGAGTTCAGTGGACACCATGATCACTACCCTTGATCCCCAGATGAAGGAATATCTTAGTAAGTTAAAAAGTTTGTATTATACAGGGTGTTTGGTAGAGGGTCCCACAAATTAAATTCGGGAACCCATTTGGAGAATATAAGTTAGCCAAAAAAGTCTCTGACCCTCTATTTTTTTAAAGATTTTATTTATTCATTTTTCGGGTTTCACCAAAATTGTACACATTTACCTCCATAACATTTTCAGTTTTGTGTCCGTTTTCATCTATATATTATATTAAGTTATTGTGTATATTAAAGTAGGTTTCTTTATTGACATGAATATTTTAAGTTAATATAGTTCTATAGTCGACATTGTACGATTAACTATTTTCCTGCTAGTATGTATAAGTTTTGGGCACTCGATACTCTAGAGAAACCGACATAAAGCTGACCTGTGAGAAGCAAATAGTGCCCAAATACATCCTCGCAACTCAACGTTTGGGTTTAGGTCTTTTTAGTAATTGGGATTTGCGGACTCAAAAAGCAATTTCATTAAATTTAGCCTCGAAATCTACTAGTTAAAAAAGAAACAAAACCAACTAACACTTCCAAATCTGAAGTTTGAAAAACAAAAAAGAAACACAACTTTAATTTCAAACGAACTCTAACTAATCTCAAACCAAACTAAAAGTGAAAACATAAAAAAGTTAAAAATAATTCACAAACTAATCATTATTTTTGGTATTCGTTATGAGAACAAATGAAAACGTAACCAACTAACACTTCGTAAGTGCAGAGTTAGCCAGCTCTAAATCCAGTTCGTCTGTGTTTTTTTTTTTCAAAACAGAGGCGCACGATTTGCCTTATTTATATCGGTTGGAGACACTTTAAGAAAAATATCTACTATGCTCAAAACTCTAAAGGGTCATACTTCAGAGCTATGTGCTGAAAAAGATTGGAATAGAAAAAATAAAAAGAACCCTTTAAAAAAGACTAAGGCTTTCTACGCACTAAAGTGAGTCCAAATAGTAGTTCTGGCTTGAAATGAAATGAAATAAGTGAAATAAAATGAAATATTTATTTCTCAACATTGACAATGACTTGTTCTTATTGATGTCAAATAAAACATGACTCTACCACCAGTTTGAAAAAAACCTTCGTGAAGAAGAACTGGCAAGAAACTTCACGGGTATATTTTTTCAAAATAAATTTATAGAGTCTCTTTATGTCTATACAAAGTTATTCTTATCTGCATCCGTTCACTCGGCAAGTCTCACTCCCCCCAAGTATCCAAACGACGAACACCCTCAAACGCACCCGTTCACGAGTTAACGCGGGATCCAGCCATGGCCCTCGTCAACCGTATTAGAGGGAAGTGAGCGACCCGTCACCCGACGCTACCATAAGAAGACTTACTTTAGTGACAATGACGCTTTAGATATTTGTCGGGACGAAGAACTCAACGAGCAAACAGACACATTACACATGTTTTGTTACAAATACTAGTAGAATCCTGTTATTGAGGGGATTATACCCAAGGGCTTTTATCATCCAAATAATCGGATAGTTTATAATATGCTTTAGCACACAACTTCTGTTTTGTAGTTTCTCTGAATTTGTCAATAGGAAGACCTTGGATATCCTCAGGAACCTTATTAAATTGCTTTGCCCCATGAATGAGTTAGTGACTTTATGAAGCCTACTATTATGACCTGCCAGCATATTTTTTCCTCTTGTGTTAACATTGTGCAGATCTTTTTTTCTTTTGAACAAGGTTATGTTCTTTTTTACATACATTAAATTTTCTAAAATATATTGTGAATGGAAAGTAAGAATATTTATTTCCTTAAATTTACTTCTAAGTGACACCCTTGGACCGAGCTGATAGATTGCGGGAACAGCCCTTTTCTGCAGAACAAATATAGTATCGATGTCGGCAGCACTCCCCCACAACAGAATGCCATATGTCATGAGGCTGTGGAAGTAACCAAAATAGACTAAACGAGCAGTTGTTTCATTTGAAATTTGTCTCATTTTTATAACAGCATATGCGGCAGAGCCAAGCCTTTTCGCTAAACGATCAACAAGCGGTCCCCACAGGAGTTTGGCGTCTAAAGTTATACCCAGAAATAAAGTTGAGTTTACAGGAGTCAGTTCCTGGCTCTTAACTACAATGTTTGTGTTTACCTGTTTGACATTTGGCAATGTAAACTTAACACATTTAGTTTTTTTTCATTGAGGAGCAAATCATTAGCTGAGAACCACTTCTCTGTGTTGGAGATGCATTGGTTTACTGACATCTAATCAATCAGACATTTAGTTATTTAATTATAATTTTTTTAAACTTTAAATGCAAGAGACACCATTGCCAAAGTACCGCGTATCATACGTTTTACTATACTATTTCCATTTCTTTATTTTCTCGATGACAGTTCTAATTTTATATAATGTAGTGTTGTGACCAAATAAGTAATGATATCGATCGCATATATTTATTATATTTTGAACAAAGACAAATACAACAAAAATATTCAAATATATTTTTTCAAGGTGGGAACACTCAATGGCCCACCGCCGTTTTGTGTTTGTTTTAATATGTCACTCGCAACAAGACGGTTGTGCTAGTCACTACATTTCTGTTCGCTGAGTTTTTTCACATTATCCATACGGTACGTTGTGTATTTTGTGTTTCTCCTTGTTGATTGCTGCCCAGCGGTCAAATACCAAAATGCCAAAAGGATCTGTTCTGAAAAGGCAGGCGAAAGAACTGGTGATCAAGGTTCATAATTACTTTGAAGCAGAGTATCAAAATGGTGGCCCGCTACTACCACTGTCGCAAGTGCAAGAGCGTGTTCCGGCCGCATTAGGAATTAGTGGACCTACTGTTTTTATTAAAAAATTCATGTACGGAAGTAACTGCCGAAAACTGGGAAAAAATTGTGAGAAGAACCCAAAACATTATATCGTCGGATTGGGAAATTCATGTGGCATTCGATAATATACAAATACAGGAACTTATAATAATTGTTGGGGAGAGCTCATCGAGTGACAGTGACGATTCATCAGATTTTGATTAAAATAAATAAATAAAGATTACCTGTCGTTATAATTATTTCGTTTCATTGTCGAGTACCTACCTATACCTACTTATTTAACAACAGATTCGAAAATTTTAAAGAAGTTGGCATTATCAATCAAGAACTAATACGTGTAACGTCTTGTAATTAAATATAATATTAGTTAATAAATTTGTACATAAGTATCCGGCAGTAGTTTAGTTTCTTACATTTTGTAAAAAAATATCGGGTCTGTTATCGTGTTACGTTTATCGATATAGCTCCATCCCTATCAGATTCTCCGACTCTGGTATTATGTAACCTTGTACGTGTGTAAACGTCATATTTTTATAAAATAATGCATACATAATGTAAAAAAAACGCTCGCACAAGTTTTCACAAGAGCTGTCATCGAGATAATAAAGAAATGGAAATAGTATAATCTATGAAGCAATTAAGTTACGGCGCACAATAAAACACTTATGCCCGTCTGCACTAAACTTTGACAGCTCCTAAGTTGATGCTTAAGTCTCTACGACGTGCTTAGCAACGAGAATTGCGTTACTTACGTCAATGCCTAAATGCTTAAGACATTCCTAACTTTAGGACACCGATTTCCCATGTCATAGCATTAAGCAAGAAGTTAAGCATAGGTACCACGGTGTTAAAAAAAATTAAGCGAATACACTAGTTAGAAAAATTTTACGTTTATTATAAATATTAATATTTTTCCAAAGAGTCACCTTTTAGAAATAAAAAGTGAAACTTCATATCTCCGACGCGAAAATTCCTTTCTCCTTAAGTGTTCGTTGGTATATTGAAGAAACCTGAGCTACACAAGTTCCCACAATACTTTATACTATTCTCATTAGTTTTCGAACAACCCCAAATTGTACGATGTAAATATTGACATAAATAACCTCGCCTTATGCACTATAACTAGTAGCTGCATTATGTATTGATATAATAAAATATATCGTTTTCAAAATAAATAATATGTACGTTTTGTTTGAACTTTTGATAGAAGGGATATTCAGTTAACCTTCCTATACCCGCGTCAACTTGTGTAACACCTATACCCACGCATGGTCTTACAGACCGAAAATTCAGGACACAATTTCATTGTTTTTTATAATTAAAATAGGGGATATAATAAATGAAATAAGCACAAGCCTCAGTAAATACCTTAATAGCATGTTCCATACAAAAGTATATATTTTGTATTTAGAGCAGATATACCGCATCTTAAGGTTCTTTTTTGATGGGCAGTATGCACAACGACCGATTTTTCTATTGGCAGCTGTTACTGAGGATTCTGGACCATCTAATATACATATTTTAGAAGACTTAGCTTTATCAGTCTTGGCAAAGAGGAATTGACAGCTTGTTTTCTTAAAATCCTCCACCTCGCTGTCGTTTTGATCTCCATAGTTAGAATCCGGAATATCGTCATCCAACAACAAACTTATTGATCTTGTTGTAAACTAAGACCTAAAAGTAATAAAATATAATGAAATTATGCTAAATAACACAATATGATATCAAAATCAATAAAACAGAAATTATCACTTACACAAAAAGTTTGAACTGTACTCGCGTCGGTCTTACAGACCAATTGGCGCCGTATGCGTTCGCGGCAGCAAATCATGCAGCTAACAAAAAGTGCATATATGAAAAAAGAAATAAATACGAAAATTTTCTTCGTTGGTCTCACAGACCAACGCGCGGGTATAGGAAGGTTAAATATGTAAACCGTCAGGCAATATAAGTGACTTTGTGAAGTGACAAAAGACAAAATAGACTTTTTCGTTCTTTCGTCCGCTTTGTTAGGCAACGATCGTTCTAGGAGTCACTTAACGTAAACTGGTTAGTGCAGAGCAACGCAGGTAAGTCGATGCTTATGTCTGACTTAGTTTAGGCATGACCTAACTAAGTCTATGCTTTGTAGAGTTTAGTGCAGACGAGCAATAAACAAACGCTAAAGTACATGCGACTATGCTTTAAAGTGTCAAATTTCAAAAATATTCGCAGAGCAAGATTTTTGTAGAGAAACCGATAAAGCCCTATAAAAATTACTTCTAAGCGTTTGTAAGCACCTAGTAGTTTCCAATAACAATCATCACAAGGCTGCATCTAACATTATTTTCAACTCTGACTAATAGTTAAACTTATGTACGTATAATACACAAGTCACCATTGCAAAAGATTTACATGGACCTTTGTATATTGATAAAGAATTTAACTTACTTCGCACAATGAAACTTGCAATTATCGTAAGGAAACCCTTCAAATAATAAAAAAAAATTGTCTCATATTACTTTGAAGTGTGGCTATTCAGAACCATGCCCAAAACGCATCTGTAAAAAAATAATTTTAAATAGTTTTATGTTGAAGTTTAACGAATCCAAGCTTAGGGCTTATTTTTCGAATACTCGAATATTCGGAAAATTCGAGTACTGTTCTAATGTTCCTACAAAACAGATAAGTACATGTGTTCAAATAAGTCGAGGAAAAGTATTTTTTTATTTTGTTTAAATTATTTTGTAATTTCATAACATCCCATGATTTAGATATTATAACAGAGGTTCCCTTAAAAAAATAATTGTTTTCTGTCATTTGTCAATTGTTCTTAAGTACGATAAAATTTCCGAGAGTAAAGTAAAAAAACGATACATACATTTTGATATTTTATATCAAAACAAGGGAGAATGCGAAACATGCAAAAAATTTGTGATTTATGGTCATAATGTAGTGTCATTAAGGGTGTTACCACAACAATCGATCGACGTCGATCGACAGTTGAGCGACAGGTGTGGTAACACCCTATAAGAGTAGCACAAAGTAACTCGCCCTGGTCGCCCTGTTACGGATAAAGTGGACGACGAAGGTTTTTGGAAAAGTGGAGCAAGATTGGCATATTGGTAGTTACGACATAACTGAAGAATTGGAAATCGATTAGAAGAAGTTTTAACTGACTCGTTTGAAAAAGTCTAGCTATACAAAAAAGCTTAATACTTGGGTACCACACGAGCTCATAGAAATAAACTTAATGAAATGTGTACGCTTTTGCAATTCTTCAGTTGGGGATCACTTTCGACACAAATGTGCGAAAAATTTAATGGTCAAAGAGCGATTAAGCACTACGGACTGTCGCAAAACCCGGATGAACCCGGAATAAGACAATGTTGTGTCTTTGCGTGGGAGCTTATGCCACAGAGTAAAACTATCGATTAGGATTTTTACTGTCAACAGCTGATGAGGCTTAAGCAAGAAATTGAGGAAAAGCGGCCAGAATTGAGCGACAAGAAGCATGTAGATTTCCATTATGAAGATGTTGGGACTAAACTATTAGCACTGTTAAGAGAATAAGAATAAGAAATAATTAAGCAGAAAATAAGCAGAGAATCTAATGCAGATAAACCCAGGATATTTGGAAAAGGATTTTTATTAAATTTGTTAACTTATGAAAAGCTCACGACCAACTGACAATAATATTTATAAACAAATAAGACATAGAACCGTTGCTATCCTAAAGTTAATTTGACCAGTATACTTGACCGTCGTACCCGGCTAACAAGTATATTGATAAATAGGTCTGAATATCACATTAATTATGTATATTCAATAGAAAAGAAGTGTAAATAATATTTTTTTTAATATTCTGCTATTCCATATCTTTGCCCATTATTCGTGCTACATTAGGAATTTTGAAAAATAAAAGTTATTGAAATAAATAATGTTTTCATTTCGTAAGAGCACACACCTATCGGTAGATATTACCTTTTTATCACTGTTTACAACCGTCTTTTAACATTACACTTCGGAAACTTCGCAAAATTCGAAATATTTGAATAGTTAAAGTTAACAAATATTTGAACTCCCAATCACAGTGAAGACAATGAAACATGTTTGTGTCGTGGCCAAATTGGAATGATCGAATATTTCATGATGTGGTCAATTCTACGATATCGCCACGACACATGTATAAAAGTAACTATGCTCTAAAACGACTGTTTGCCAAAGCAGAGCGCTATCAATTCGCCTAATAAGTTCCGGTAATCTAACTGGCTTAAATGTAAAAAAAAGTAACACTCTTTATTTTTATGGTATCAATCAATAAAGTCAATCATAAGGATTAAATCTCTCTAACAAACATGGTGATTTCAATGAAAGAAAAACTGTGAAATCTTGAGTTATTCTAAATTCTAAATCTTGACTAAGCATCTTTACTGAAGGGTGCAATGGATTACTTATTTTAATTATTAACTATTATCTTTGAAGCAATTTTTTAAAATTACGAACAGCTACTAAGGTTACCAACAAAATTACAACTATCTTTACACGTGTTAGTAATGCAGACTATTTATCAAGGGCATATTAATTGCGTGAGATAAGTGTCCAAAAACCTATGAAAAGTCACGTTTGAATAGATAGTGCTCAGTCCCATAACAGCAGACGTTCCACATCCTATTCAACTAACAATTTCAAAACCTTGATCAGTACCAATGGCACGATCGGCTCCGATATCACAAGGTCTTTAGATGTAATGAGGACACTTAAAAAATCATATTTATAAAAAATACTATGCAAAATTAAACATATTTTATATAATATTTACAAAACTTACACAAAGTTTTCACTTCGTCTTCATCATTATAGCGTAAATGCATTTTGAACATTTACAGCTTTTAAAAGGTTTACCGAGTGGAAAAATCCGGCGGAAAAAGAACTTGGCTCAATTTTATAAAAAATGCTAAATACGTGAAATTTGCAATGCAATTGACTACGACATGAAAGATACGCAACTGTTAATAAGTTAAAAAACAAGGTTCATAGTACAATTTTAAATACTCACCACAACAAACAAATTTATTCATTTCTAACAATGAATACATCAAATCAAAGTCAAATATAAATCATTTTATTTGCACAAATATGGGTATATACAGGTGTAGGGCATTACAGATATAAAAACAAAATAGTTCAGCCATATTTCACCATCAAGGTATGTGCATTTTATATTAGTATTTTTCAGTCAAATGAAATTCTTAAAACAATTCTTTAGTCCAATATTATTTGTCATTTATCATTAAAATAATCTTGTACAGAATAATAACATTTTTTTATAAATAAATATTTCAATTTTTGTTTGAACTCATTAATATTATTAATCTCCTTTGTATAATTTGGTAGTTTGTTATAGATTTTGGGAGCCATACCAAAGAAACTCTCAGAATATAGCTTGGTTTTACGAGGTTGAGATCAAATTTTATGCTTGAATCTCTGGCTTTTTAAACACTTTAATTTGTCTAAGTTATGGCCTGCGCAGACGACGGACTTTTCTCCGCGGCGGAGAAAAAAGTATGCTCCGCGAATAAGAAGTCCGCCGCGAATTTACCGCGAACACAACGCACACGGCGTGCGATCATTTGTTGCCCGGAAATGTAGAAATAAACGCTGACTAAAGTCCTTTCACACTTCGCCTAGTCACACGAGTTCTTTGTTTTACGGGGACTACCCCGTACTTTTATCCGGTCCGCTCTCTGCATGTCTTCGGTTTTTCGGGGGACTTTTTGGACGTGGTACTTTTAATCTCTCGTTTGCGTTACTCGATACAGTTGTAAGCGATCTTTTTTAGCGGACAAAAGTCCGTCGTCTGCGCAGGCCATTATTCTTAACAAATAAAACCGTTTGTGTGTGCAACAAAAAAGAGATAATTTGTGTATGCAACAAAAAACAAACTTATTTAAATAGAAGATAACAAAATAACATCCCGTTTATTCATTTTTGCAGACAAAGAAATAAATTCAACAAATAAAACTGGATAATATCAATCCAGAAAAAACCAGATTACGATTTTTTTTATACGGTTCATACAAAAAGAACACTTACTCGTACAGTATGATTTTTTTTAGAAATCACCCGATGACGTTTTGTTGTGTAATTGAAGAGTGCTATCGATTGGCTTTTTTTAATCCTTGAGTATTTTTTATAAAAATATGCGATGTCCGGTTTCAATGTAAAGCGGCCCATAACAGACCGAGTTGTTTGCCTGACGAGAGCCTACGAACTGCATACGAACCCGAGGGCGACCCCGGTGATATGAGGTAATTGATTCTGGCGCGGGGCGGAGAGTGTTGCTTTTGTATGGGTAATAATTATTTGTATGCTGTGGTTCATAATCAAATTTAATTACAGGAATAATTAAAGAGCGGTTAGTGAAAGAATTAATAGATTTAATTGACCTTTCTAAAAACATTAGCATACATACGTATTCTGAAGTATAAAAAGATTGTGTGTACAGATGATAGCAAGCCGGGTACTGTTTAGTATTTATTTAAATGAAAATCACTTTGTATTTTGGAATGATGCGTTTTATTATAATTAGTTATTATTTAGTTACACACACACTGGTCTCGAGTCTGGCTGAGAGTAACTCTGGGAATGGGGACAGCTGGTGACATTGACAGATGACAGATTAGAATTGATAAATGCGTTCCATTATAATTACACTACAAGTCGTGAGGTTGTTTTCATTCAGTTTCATTAGTTACCTGCTGATTTTGTGGGCGGGTATAAAACGCGTAGTCTAAATCAATATTTTACATACATATCTACGTCCTACAAAGCCGCTAGCCCGCGTTCCAGGCCCCGCAGTATCTTCTGAATCTGAGTTTGATCCAACTGAACCAAAGCTAATTGTATTTATTTAAAAGCAAGCACTCATAGTAATGGGCAAAGAACCAATACAATCTATTTAATGTTGCATAAAGATCAAAATCGTAAATTCTCTAAACTAAATAACTGCAGCTTTGTTAGGTAGGTACACGTTTAGCTATTGATGCAATAAAATAATTTATTCTGAGTTTTTTTTTAATTTTTAGATACTGGAGGTGATGTAGTGCTGGTGGTCGCGTCAGACAAAGAAGTGAAAATATCACCGGTTCGAGAAGCTTTTCAGAATGTTTTCGGCAAGGCTACAGTTATGTAAGTTTAATTTTGTTAAACTTTGCGCGCCATCTTTGAACAGTTATATTGTTTCAGTTTAAAAATAATGTCTCGTTTCTTGAGATGATTGCGTCATGATTTGCGTGAGCTTTGTTAATACCGGCCAGTTAAAACATACGTTTTATTTTGGGTTATAACACTGTTCACTTTTATTTTTTGAATGTTAGAACATTCAAGGACCTGAATGAATCCTTATTTATGATATTTTTTCATTTGGAGATAAATTTTTAGAGTATTTTAATTTAGCAATAAATCTTGTTTTAAAAAACTGCACAATATGTCTTAACTTACCATAACTTCTAGCTTTAGATAAAGTTGAACAGAACTTTTCATAAAATATTGAAAAGCTTCTCGGTGCAAGGAATTACACTTGTATTTTTTACTTACTAGACAGATTAGTTGCAAGATTTGTAAAAAAGAACTATAAGTATATCGGTTGTCTTTATAGACATCCTTTCCTAAAAAAATTGTGAATAAATCCTAATATTTCTTACCAACTAATTCTGTATATTGTAAGAAACAAGAAACTTTGTTTGTTTATAATTAAGAAATTCTGAAACTATCCCAAGGTACATTATCCCAAACTTATTCTATACAAAAATATCTAGTGACGAGTGTTAGGCCCTCTATATATCCTCTAGTTATAAAGAAACCAACTTTTAAGTTTGAACTACTTTCAATAAACCCCTCAAAAGGACCCCTCGACAAGTGGAGACTTTTAAATGTCTCTTTTGTTCTCTTGGTCTGTATTTATGAATATGTAATAGTCGATAGTCTTAATAATGTAAGTTAATATAAAAATACAAAATGTAAATCCCATTGCAGAGGCTACCCTGCACAAAGCGATGTCACAGCCTCGCAGCCCGTCGGCTACGCATCAGCGTACGCAGCGGCGAAGCAGCGCATAGCGTACACTCGCTCCAAGCACACAGACCTGAACAATAACGTGCCTGTCGTAGCTGTGGAGAGCTTTCTGCTCGAGGCTGTGCAGGATAGGTAAGATATCCATATACAAAATGATTTGGTATTCATGTATTCATTATTCTAAGCAATAATCAAGCCGAACCCCACTTCTCTTCTTCTGACCCTTCCGAACCAGTGGTAGTTTCAATATACGACGTCCTAAGCTGAGGTCCGTGCCCTCTCGGATGATCTCAGGCGTATCGTATGTAGGAGTAGTTTAAGTTCCGGCTAAGTGCCCTCAGCGCTAGGCCACAAAGTCCGGTGAAATTTAAAAGGCCAATAGGGCCATAAATAAACTGCACATATAGAAAAAAGAAAAAAAGACTACTCTTTTTCTTGTATTCTCCCACGATGGTGTATAGACCAAACAAGTAGCGGGTACGACTTCGTAGACGCTGACTAGAATAGTATTTTATTTACAAGTCGTCGAACACGTGTCAACAACGCTTCTTAAGAACGTGAAGAAACCTATTTTGGTAGGGTTGTCACAATAGGTTAAGACAAATTGAACAAAACATTTGTTAAATAGTTTCATTATTCAGTATGATAGAATACTTTATAAATTACTTACTCTAATAATTTTCTTTTATAATTTTTGTTTTTTTAATAATTTATTGTTTCTTTTGATGGTGTGGTAAATTCTGAATTTAACATATAGTTTTTTCAAGTAATCTAACGGGAAACACTCGCATGGCATATCAAATTTACAATCTTTAATACGCTTAAGTATTTCATTGCCAATATTTATTTCAAGATCGAAATATTCGCGAAACTTTGGCTCGAGCAATTCAATTTAATTTTTTCTAGAATTATTCATACACACATTACAATAAACAACCGTTATTAATAAAAAAAACAATGTTTTTACATTAAAATTATCAAACTTGCAACTAACAAAACAAACAACGTGCGTCGCAATTACCCTGAGATTGTCAACTGGCCAGTGGTCACGCACACGAGCCCCGCGTGCTTGTAGTAGTGCAACCGATTCGTGCGGTTGTATGGAGCTTTGTCTCTGTTCTGTTTATCTACTCATGTGGCATTAGTTCGCTAAGTGCTGACATTTGGTCCAGATTTTTGGGAAATTAGTACAAATGAAATGCTTAAAGTCCCCGTCGATCCCACTTGTGCTACAAAGTTATTAAAGGTAACTCAATTATTACAATTCTAAATTGCAAAATATGGTATATAAAAACAAATAGTGGCTTTGCATCACAAGAGTTTTCTTCAACTCTTTCAATCGCGATATATCAGAAGAAAAAGCGTAGATAATTATAGGATTTTTTATCACATTTATTGAAAAAGAGCTAGTTCATTCTTCGTAAACAAGGAGTAAAATAGCTCTTCAATCCCTGGGAGCGAAAAGTGATTTGAATTTTGAATGTGAATGTTAAGTTCCAATCACCAAAGAGATCATCACGTACATTGTATGAACAAGTTACAAGCTGTAAATAAAGTAACTGCGCGCGAGCAGAATAAAAAAAAATTGTGAAAAAGTAAAAGGCATACTTAAATTCGCATTTCCTTAGTTTAAAAAAACTAGTGGGTCTTCCTCAAGTAGCGAGAGTGAAAGTCTTATATTAAATCCACAGAAAATTGTATCGGGCGCTAAAAATGTGATTCATTCTTCATCTACAAAATCCCGTGAACAAATGTGTATGAAAGCATATAATTATTTATATGCTTTATTAATTATATTTGCATAATATTGCATAAGATAATTTTACCCTTTGGAAAAATGCAAGAAGAGTAAACTATTTTTTCCATGATTGTTCGAATTATGTCGAAAGACATTAACATTACTATTATTTCTATGTTATGTCTTATTGTTCCTAATTGTATGTAAATAAAAAACATACTATTGTTATTCATATGTGCACTTACGTACTTTCTAATATGGGGTGATAAAAAGTAGAGTGTGTAATTTTATCGCAAAGTTATTTTTGCCTCGGGCGGAATACTTTAGATCATTCAATCTACTATTTACCTACTCTTACAATAAAGTTACAGTTTATTTACACTGATACTTTTGTCATTTAGCCTCAATTAACATTGTTGCATAAGCCCGATCGGTATGGCTATAGAAAAAAAATACAAAGAAGAGATGTCCTGAGCAAATGTACCAACCTTTCTCAATATGCACCATCCTACAGTGCAAGCTCGCATGGCGTTATTGCCGCTCGTTTGCTTAAAACAACCATATGTTTTTAAAGTCAAAGGATTCCCATAAAATCCTCTATTTTATACGACTCCCTGGTACGACATAAGCCTGCTCCAACATCCAACATCCATCTCTTGGAATCGATACTTTTGGTCAGGCGGACAGTTGAAATTTCCTAGTGATTTTATTATCTTTTGGCTCTACAACAAGATTAAATAATAAAAATGGAGCCTGCTACGATGCAGACGGCACGAAACCTTTCGTACTATACTTTTGTTAACTCAAACAATCTCATAACCCCCAGATGGTACGACATAGCCCTGCTGGTACTCTCACAACCGTCGCTAGGCATTGAACTGCAAGTACAGTCGCAAGGCACGCCCGCGCCCACCGCCGCTGTGCTGTCGGCGCGGGATTCGACGCCAGAAGACTATTCGCATAGAAACACTGGGTTTAGTACCACGGTCGGTGGGATTGTGGGCGATAGTTTGCAGGTAAGGGTAGTGTTTTACTTTTTGTATTATTTCTTTGTATTTTAAGAATAATGTTTATTTTTATTTACATGCTCCTGAGTTTGTATCATTGTTTGTGGTATTTGTTTTTGCGTCTGTATGGGTAAAAATAGCCCATACAGACGCATGTGGGTCGTTAGTAAGCACTATAATAACTATATTTGAACAGAGGTTGAATTAATTGGAAAATAATTTCTATTGTCATATAAAGTATCAAATCATCCTAGGTGTAAATCAAACCTAGGCTTCAACTCTCCTGTTAACCGTACAGTCAGTGCATTTAATGAACTGTATTCTGTAAATAATGACATTGACGTATTTGGTCTAACCTTATCACAATATAAAAAGATTATTAGTTTCCTTACAACCTACAGGTTTTTAACTTGTCATTATGTAGATTAGTAAATAACTTGTGGATTAGTCTGTATGTGAAACTTTACTGTTTTAGTGTAATGTAATAAGTATGTGAATGATTTTTATATAGCATAGGTAATCAAGAGTACTACATATTTCAGGATTGGTATACATACCTGTTAGCGTAAGCATTAGTCTACCTTTTAAGTGTACCATGTAACATATTTATTGTGAATCGTTCGTTAGTGTGTTTTTAATAAATAAATAAATGTCTGAAAAGTAAATATACTGTGCCAAGGGCTGTCTCTGATAAATCTAGTTCGTTATTATTAAGTTAACTAAATATTTTGGAATGAAATACTAAGGGATTAGATTTTGATTCAACTTTTATTCTCAGATGATATCGTAAATAACATACTATTTTCTTACCATTAAATGCTTATTTTTCTCACTAGGTTCCTCATACAGAATGGCAAGAAGCTATGACAGGAGTTTCACGAAGAGAAATATTACTTTTAGCGGCAAAATCTCTGGCTGGTTCTTATAAGAAGTTACTCGCAGTGTCGGCGGCGGAAACTTAACGTCAAAAGTGAAGGGCTTGGCAGAGTTTTCTACCAGTGAGAAGTAAGTTTAAAACGTTCACAATTGACAGCATTTCAAAAGAATTTACCGCTGATTTTACTTGTTTTACGAAAATACATTTTTTTAAAACAGGTAAAAGCCGATTTCTATAATACGAGGGTCAAACTGAATGTTATTAGAAAATCGAAAACTGATTAAACTAGCTAGTTGTTAGTTTTATTATATCTTTTCAAAATAATGGAACCACTGAGAAAAAAGGAGACAATTTGCCCAATCGTCCTTAGAGTCTCTTCGACGTTCTTTGAAAAGCAGCCACAGCTTCCGCAGCGTCCATAAAACGTTTTCCTCGAAGTTTTCTTTTATTTTCGGGAATAAATAAAAATCGCAAGATGCGAGGTCCGGGATATACGGCGGCTGACCTAGTAATCCCACGTTTGACGTCACCAAATAGTCGATCGTTCGCCTGGCGGTGTGCGACGCGGTGTTGTCGTGGTGAAGGAGGATCCTTCTGCGAGGTCGTTTCTCCCGAACAAGACAAGTGGCAAACAATTGTTAGTGTACCACTCCGCACAAACTGTTTTTCGATCCTCTAAAACAATTGTGGCGAAATGACCTACCCTTCCGGAGAACGAGGCATCCATATTTTTTCCCACGCTTCGACCTATCTTCACTTTAGTTGGCAACTCCTCGGAAGGAAACACTCACTTAGCAGACTGTCTTTCGGTTTCGAGATCATAACAGTAAATCCAGCTTTCGTCACCCGTAAGTAGGTCGAACACAGCATTTGAGTCACCTCCGTTAAATCTTTCAACCATTTCACGACACCAATCAACACGACGGAGTTTTTGGCCCTCGGTCAAATTAGGAGGTATCCACCGGACACAAAGCTTCCTGACCGCTATATGTACATGGAGGATTTTGTACACTTGACTCATACCGATGCTTGTCCGAAACTGCTGATAGGTCATTCTTTTGTCAGTCTTTATCATACGCCGCACAACACAGACGTTATCTTCAGTCGACGCCGTAGAAGGCCGCCCCTCACGCAGATCATCGGTGAGATTAGTGCGACCTCGTTTAAACTCATTAAACAAGTTGTAAACAGTGGCACGAGATGTGCTTTATCATGAAATGCCAATCGTAGTCCTTCATAACTTTCTTGTTGACTTAAATGACATCTAAAGTCATAAAAAATTATTGCACGAAAATTTTCTCGCGTTAAATTCATGCTGACGTGACGCAGACAATTTTCAATTTGCCACCACATCGTAAAACAGATGACAAATTAATGAAATACATACTCAATGATATTGGCTGAGAGTTCCGTTTTCAAAATTTCAAATTATTTTTTAATTATATTGTTTACAAGTGACCAGTTCTAAGAACTTTCAGTTTGACCCTCGTAAATTAACTCCAAAGAGAAAAACAACAACCTCTCATGTGAAAGAGCCGTCTGTATAACTGCTAGATACACCTATCATCGTTTTTTTCGTCGGTGCTTGCCGTCGGTGCCAGCCCTTATGGCGGAATGCGAGGCGCGAGCCACGCTCTATTTCAATGATTTCTTTTTCTCTTGTCTGCTGCTGGCACCGATCTTAAAATTAAGTTTTTGGCGTATGTAGCTAGTCTAAATATTTGTAGCTTATATAGTACCTATGTGACGTCATCTCTAATATTTTCTTATTTTTTTAATTTATTCAAAATATAAATTTCTAAAAACATTTTTTCGAATTAAATAATAAAGTTATATCCTGAGATGGTTTTTTTTAATATGAGTCCCCAATTTTTTTACGTTGTCAGACTTCAAACAGACCAAGAAATTACATAGCTAAGTTTAAAGTTTCTATTGCGCAGATTTTTATTAAAGTACACAAGTATAATTTGTGCATATAGAAAAATAAGGTTAGGGGCGAAAAATAAAAATGACCGAATGTGGAATTAAACTTTAAATTTTAATTTAATTATTGCCACAAGGAAGGAACGTCTGTCACCTGACACAGGGTAGAATGAAGCAAGAGAGAATCCGGAGGCTACAAGCGCTTTTATACACTTGTTTTAACAGTGTTGCCAGAACATACATTAATTTACAATAATTATAAAACAGATTAATTTTTGCAACACAAAATTAAATATAATATCAACAGTCCAAAGTTTGAATAATTGTTTGTAGAGCAAGGGCTTTCAAGTCAAAATACTTTATAAGTTTAATAATAATAGTATCCTTAGTAACAAATGTGCGGAATTCAAATTTTGGTACCTACATATTGTTGAATAAACAATTCAATAGAAAAGTAATTGTTTTTGACCGTCATTATACTGTTTGTAACTTTGATTAAAGTAAAATAGCGGTAAATAGGTGACACGCTATTGGCGCAAGGAATTCGTAAATCTTGCCTCCGTCGTCTGATTTACTAAGTCGCAATCCGACTGTCACTACGCCAAAAGAACCAAGGCGATACGACACATCAGTCTTGCTCACGATGTCGTTGCACCATTCTCTGTTTGATTCACGTAAAGTTTCATAAATGTAATAAAGCATAGATATCGAATATAATTACACTTTATTGACAATCCTGTTACAAAAATTTAAAGATCCTAAAATAAAAGAGAGAACGAATTTGGGCGGGTTTACCACTAAGGGTGTTACCACACCAATCGACCGTCCGTCGATCGACGTCGACGTAGAAACCATCGATTGACGTCGACTGGTCTATTCTCCGTCTATTATCCCTGAAATGCATAGATTATAAATAGTTATATATGCTAGGAAGCCATGTAAGAACGTCACCTATCTTGCGCTTTTTTAATTTTATCAAATAGTAGTACACAATCATATGTAAAAAGGGGTCGATGCCATTTTACCAGTTTTGATATCTCCCATTACTTGTTCTGTCACTGAGTTATTACATTACTCATAATCAAATCTTTTGTTTCAGATGAAAAACGAAGTTTGCCATCGGATTGAATATTGTGTAATATAGGTATGATTATAAATTAATATAATATTGTATAGAAATAAAAATAAGTTTATAGGGGCCATACTGAGTTGTTTTATTAAATAGGGTTCTTTCTGAAACCAGATGGGGCTAGAAGTTATTGCGGGTTTTTTTTGGTGATTCTTGGTATTCATAATGATGGTTTCACAAATCGCATTGATTTTGTTGCGTAGTAAGCATGACATTAAAAAATTTTACTGCGTGTAAAATGTGATTGAAAGCATACCTAGCTAGTCCAGTTTGGAGTGCAGAAAGGGGCTAAACCAAAAATATTAATTCACCAGTCTTTAGCCAATCGAAATTGCGACAAAGTTCGACCGCTGCGTTAGCTGCCGTCTTGTTTTAAGGTGGGAACTGTTTTTCCTCAATATCTAAAACATTTTAAAATTTTCGAGAATAATCGCGGGGGGTTAAACTCGTTCATAATTTTTTCAACATTTTTGTTCATGCAAATTTTTTGTGCGAAATGTTTCTCAGTCAAGAGAGGAAATCTCAGTTAATATTGACTTAGACCCCATTTTACCATAGACTGTTTTTTTAAATTAATGCCGTTAACTATTTAATACGGTATAAAGGCCAATATCGGTCCCCCAATGCTCAAAAAAATCTGGAACATTTATTCTGTCGATTTATTTTATTTTGTTTATTTATTTGTCAAGACCAACAGCAATACAATGTATTAATTACACAAAAATGTAACATTTATAAGAATAGCTAATAACAGGTTTTCCTTTATAACTAAATATTATTATTTATTATTATTAATTTATTTAGAGTATTCATTATATATTAAAAATAAATTTATTACTAGTATATAGCACTGATATATGATCAACATCGATAGTGTATCTGTTTGCAACCTCATTCACAAACAATTCAAGTTTTTAGCATTCCTTTCCTGTCATTCATTTCTGAAGTGTCCAGGTCGCTTACTTTGTACATTAATTAAACATTTAGCTCCTTTACTGCTTCTATAACAAATCTTTTGAAACTAGACTTCGAATCCACAAGGATCAATAAAGTGAAATAACTTATTATAAGTTGCCATAATGCGAGAGACGACCTCATTTTTAGCGTAATTGGTGTAGTGTTCAGGGATGTAAAATAGCGACGTGTGACGAGTGCGAGCTATAGGTGCTCGAAAGCATATTTCTGAAACAAGATCAGGGGAGTCAACCAAGCTGTTAACTATATCATACAACAGGCACATATCCAGGACTGTGCGCCTTTGTTCCTAAGTGAATAGGGGGTTTTCGTAGCAATCATCTTCATATGATGCACGGGTCTTGCCACTGCGATAATTCAAATGTTTGACAAAAAATGTTTGAATTCGCTCCAGACGGTTTATGGAGGTTTTGTATGAAGGCGACCAAATCGGAACAACGTACTCCAAAACACTCTTGACGTATGCAAAATACACCGACTTAATAGCTGTCAAATCCGTGAATGGCTTGCAAAACAAGCCAAGACTTTGGAAAGCCTTATTAACAACTACATCGATTTGATCAGAAAGTAACATCCTACTATCGAAATAAACACCCAAGTCTCTAATAAGTTTAGTTCTCTTTATGGGTTCATTGTTGAGTTTATAGTTATATGTGATTGGCTTTGATTTTTGAGAGAAGCCAATTATTTCACATTTGTGTATGTTTAGTTTGATGTTATTTACATTGTCGTAGTTTTGTAACCTAACTAGATCTTCTTGCATAGAAATACAGTCTTGTTTATCATTCGCCCTTGCAAAAATCTTGGTATCGTCCGCATACATCAGAAAATTTGCATGTTTAAAACAAGTACCAATATCGTACCGGTACATATAATAGAACAGAGGACCCAAGTGCGATCCCTGGGGCATCCCAGACGGAATAGAAATAAAATTCGAATGGTACCCACCTAGCAAAACGGCGTGAGAACGATCCGTGAGATAGGATTTCACTCAGCGGAGCAGGTCGCCATGGATACCAAAGTTATTTAACTTTCTTAATAAGATTACATGGTTACGCGTTCAAAAGCTTTTTCGATATCCTTATATAAATATATCGCACCTACTTGGCCCCCACGATCCTTTTTTGTTAGGAGGTAATTAGAAAACGAACTAAGGTTATTAGTATTCGAGCGCTTTTTCATAAGCCGTTTTGGTTAAAAGGAATTCCTCTAGATATCTGCAAGTAAATTTCAGTGTACACAATGAGTTCTTATAATTTCCCAAGGTTATTTAGAATAGAAATACCCCTATAATTCTCTGTCAAAGCTTTTGAGCCCTTTTTATGAATTGGTATAATTAGCGCCCAGTTCCATCTAGCAGGAAACACGCCCTCACGCAAAAAGCGGTTAAAAATAATGGTGATGGGGACTGAGAGCACGTTGGCGCATGTAGACCAAAAATTGGAGGAATCCCATCGCTACCCGCCCCTTTATAAGTGTCAAGTCGCTTCAACAGGCTTTTTACTTTGTCACAAAAACATTTTTATAAAAAGAGTTAAATGCATTGCAGATGTCTTTACCCTCCGTGTATTTGATGCCGTATAAACACAAGGTTTTTGGGTAGCTGGACCCACCTCGCATTGCCTTTATAAATGTCCAATATTGTTTTGGTTGAGTTTTCAAATTACTCTCTGTAAATTTGCTGTGGCACTCTTTTTGTACTAGACGTTCTTCAGCCGGCAACAAAGAAAATTCATCATAGTCTAGTCGGTTACCGTATTTCTTCCAACGATTTTATAATATTAATGAGGGCTGGAGAAAACCATTTAGGATATGTCCATTTGCTACAAGTTTTAAGTACCAAATGCTTCGATGCAATGCTCTATAAGGCAGTAAAATATGTCTACAGCCTCGTCCACTGTACCAGCGCTCAAGAGCGATCTCTAGACCTGATATTTTAGGGATTCAAAGATTTTATTCATAGTCAGCCCTCTTAAAGTTGCGTTTTGGTAACGCTGATTCAGCCTTGGGCCGCAATGACAGATCTAGTATCTCTATATTAAAAGCAGGGTGCGCGCGGTCTTCTTTAAGCAAAGGAAGTCGAGTACGAGTAATTGACTATGGCAAATTTGAGAAAGACAGATTTAATGTATTACCGGCGAAATTTTGTAGTCAATTATATCGATTAAACCCTAACATACCAAGATCTTCGATCAATTCTGTGGCAGCGCTTTACGCGCCTGCTGGACCACCCCTAGTGAATACGGACCCTTTAGAGCCCCACGAGATGTGTGGTAGGTTAAAGTCACCTTGTAGTAGGTAACTGTCATTCGGATTAATGTCAATAAATTCCCTAGTTGATAATGTAATTTCTTTAAGCATAAATATGTACTTTCCGTGGATCGGGTGGTACATATACAGAACTAATCTGCAAATCGGTGGTAGAACCGCACCCGCGTGCTGGTATCGTGACCCATAAGAAATCAACGCTTGTGAGTAGTGTCAAGTCTCGCCGCACTGCACCCAGTTCCCGCTTTACCAAAATATCCATCCCAAACCCAGTCCTTTTGTTATATTTCACTAAGTCACAGTCGGCACAAAAAACCTCATACCTAGCATCGCAAATCTCGGCATCGAATATTCCGGTACACAACCATGTTTCCGTCACAACAATTAAATCGTAATCACCACACAATATACTATGCCTTAGTTCCGAACATTTAGTGCGAAGCCCACGAACGTTTTGGTAATAAATCTTTAAATTATTATTAGACATGATTAATTGTAATAGTTCCTAAAAGTACCTTTTTATTACTTTGAAAATAAGCTTTGTGTGCGTATCTATTATAAATAATACAAGTGGCAACGCGTTTTAATAAAATAACTTATTTGCGATAAATCGATTATAAAGATGGATTTAGGAGGGTACTTTAAAAATATTATATCTAAAAATATGTTGAGCCGACAATAACAGTGAAGAATAGTGTATCTTTTGAGGGTACTTTGAAAATATGACCCACAAAAATGTGTTGAACCGGCAACAAATTGGTGCATTCATCTCGGTGTGTGCAAAGCAAGTGCAAACAATGTTGCGTACCAATGGGTATGGTGTTGTACGTGAATAAGTAATTTAACGTTAATTTTATACATCGATGGGAATTAAGAATGTAAATATTCTAAAAATTATTTCTTATATATGGAGTAAAAATATAATTTTTGTGTATAATTTAAAAAAATGTACAGATCCAAATAAATTAAATAGTTGGACGAAAATTTAGTATGTAAAATATAGAAAAAATGTATGAGTAAATTGTTTTTATTTTTAAATAGCAAGTAATAGACGGTTCTTTGTAAAAATATAAATTAAAAATAACTATAGAAAGAAAGAAAATTAAGATGCAACAAGGAAAAACAAGGTACATCACTTGCGTTATATTTCGTCGCTTCATTTTTCAGATAGTATATAATTAAACAGGTAGTCCTTTTAAGGTACTAGGTAACTTCGCACAGTTTTAGAGTATGTTATTTGACTTATTCAAAAAACTTTCCACTCAGCAGTGGCACCGTTTGTTTACTTCATCCACCCCGGTCCCGGCAAATCTTCATCCTTTTTTCGTGCGTCGCACAAGCACACGTCTTATACCAACGAGTAACTTAACAGTTCAATATTAAATATGGTGTACAAGTTGTACTAAAAGTGTACTAAAAGTTCGAAAATTGGTACTAACAATAAAAAATAAACGAAAGCGACTCGTTATTTCTTCCGATGAGGTAAGCCATTTTTTGTTTTTTCATAAGTGATTAAGTGGTTAAGGGTTATTACTAGTTATTAAGGGTTAAGAGGTAAGAGGGGATAAACTATAATTTCGCTTTGTCGGTAAGATGCAGAAAAAACGTGTTGTCTATTATAGATATATCAAGTTATCCGCATAAATTCCTGGTAGTCTTCTACCTGACGTTCCTTATTATAAACTATAATTTCGCTTTGACGAAAAGATACAGAAAATACGTGTGATCTATAATAGATTAATCACGTTATCTTCATAAATTCTTGGTAGTCTTCTACCTGATGTTTATTATTATAAACTTTAATTTCACTTTGTTCAAAAGATACAGAAAATACGTATGATCTATAATAGAGTTATCACGTTATCCGCATAGATTCCTGGTAGTCTTCTACCCGATGTTTCTTATTCCGATTAATTAATGCTGTGTAGTACTCGTATTGTTATTTAAGACTTTTTTTTTCTAGCCATTTCGGTTACCGCAATACCTGAGCCCTCTATGTAGACGCTCCCTAATCTGGAACCGTCGACCTCCCAGTATGAACCGGGCCAGTCGAGAGAATTATTTCCTACATGGATCCACAGATTCTTTCTGCCCGCGGGGCTTCAGGGGCTCCAGTTATGGAATAACTGCTATAAAGAGGGTGATGAATTTACTTCTTGAAAAAGCAGATAATAAAGAGTAAAAAGGAAAAAATAAGAAATAAAATAACAATAATAAAAAAGTACACCGAAGCTATCTAAGAACTCCCTAAACATCGACAGGCAACCGGTCAACCCAGTCGGGAAACTGGATGGGACCTCGTTACCCGGTAAACAGGGGCGACGTCAATGGAAAGTGCCAGAGCCTCCACTTCGGCGTCCACATTTGAATTCGGCGATCAACGCGAAATTCTATCAGTCCGGGACTCGTACACCGAATCAACCATAATTCAGTTACACACAGGTCGAATTCGTTACTCTTACGATTATTGGCCTAAAATAACAAATAATGAAACGATTTAAAAATGGATAAAATTCTGTTTCTCAATTTCACTTTGTCGTTTAGTGAAAAACTAAATATGATAATAGCTTTTTATTTAAATTAATTTATAAATTGTTAGGCTTAGAGGCGATAAAACCTTGTTATACCTCAAGTGACAAGTTTATATCAAACAAATTAGTAAATAAATATTTTTAGCGCCGAAACTAAACGGTGAAATAGTTTGTACTAAAAAAATAATAAATAATAATAGTAATAAATAAAATTATACAGTTTTGTAGAAAAAGTACATTTTAAAATACAATATTTTAAAACAGCTTCTAAATTAATTCCCCATAATGGTTTCTTAGCTAACATAGACAAGAAAGATCTTACCTACTCGTACCTTTATTTGTTAATTACAAAAAAAAACCTACGTTTCGAGTTTCAAGAGAACGATATGTTCGAGCCAATCACTTACGATTTCACGGCTATGCCATGCCGTATGGATAATCCGTTGCTGTGGGGTTATTTACAAAAATATGCGCGAAGTTATGGGTCACTTGTTGTGAATTTGGACAAAAATCGACTAGTACCGACAAATTCGGTAACATTTTTAGTCTGTATGTTTAACATCGAACAGATGTTTATTTCTTCACCTGACGTTAAGCGTTAAAGCGATAAGCGATGAAATGAAATGAAATGAAATGAAATATTTATTTCTCAACATTGACAATTACTTGTTCTTATTGACGTCAAATAAAACATGATTCTACCACCAGTTCGAAAAAAACCTTCGTGAAGAAGAACTGGCACGAAACTTCACGGGTATATTTTTTTTCAAAATAAATTTACAGTATCTCTTTATGTCTATACAAAATTATTCTTTTCTGCATCTGTTAGCTCGGCAAGTCTCCCTCCCCCCAAGTATCCAAACGACGAACACCCTCAAACGGCACCCGTTCACGAGTTAACGCGGGATCCAGCCATCGCCCTATAAATAAATAAATAAATTTACGAAACTTCAAATATGCTCTATACGAGATTTTGTCACACATATAGTTGTACTGGTCGCAGCCTGTCTAGCTACAAAATAAGGACAACTATGAGGCAAAAATTAAACTCCCTAAATTACTGTTCGAAGATTTGATCTGGTAGAAAAGTATAAGTAAAAATACCATTTCCTGTTCAATTACTTTACAAATTTATAAGATATATACAGATACATTCAAAACAGGCTGGGGCGCAGTATTTCAAAACAATAAATTTTATGGTTCTTGGAAACATTGTGAAAAAGAATCCCATATCAATTATCTAGAACTACTAGCCGTTTCCTTAGGCTTCAAAAGTTCAGGCGGGGAAGAAAGAAATTTTGCAATATTATTACGAATTGATAATACCACCGCTAATAGTTACGTCAATAGGATGGGTGATATTACATTTCACATTTAAATACTCTAACTAGACACATTTGGCTATGGCATTTGGCGAGGAACGTAATTTATGGATTTTTGCATAAATGTTAACATAAAAGAAAATCGGGCAGACGTGGAATCTCGGAAGTTGAACCCTGATGCAGAGTGGGCTCTTTCAGATAGTGCCTTCAAAACGATACTCGATCAGTTTAGTCCGGTGGATATCGAACTTTTTTCTACTCGTACCAATGCCAAATGTGACGCATTTGTAACCTTGTAACTTTAATTTGGCATTCGCGCGGCGCGGCTCTCCACCACAGACCCTGACGTTGAAGCTCGCCTGACGTTGAAGCTCGCTTCTTTGGCATCCATGACTATTTGCCAATACATCGTCACGTTAAGGTTATGATGGGAGTTTTGTACGTTACCTAATACTGATATGTTCAAAAAACCTGTTTTATTAGTTCGTTGTTTTTTAAATGAGCAATTTAATAAGGGTTGTTTATTCGGTTGATTAAATTCACACCGTTCAGCCTTGTCTCTATTGTTAGGCGAAGATATGGGCAATGACAAGGCAAATTTTACAAGAAGCCTACAAAATGAAAACAACTAAATCGAAGTACACATTTTCTTGGGATCCAAATTTATTTCTTATTCGGCTTTCTCTATGGTATCCTTATATTAATTTAACTTTAGAAAAAAATACCAAAAAGCTCATACATCGTTAGGCCTATGCACCGGACATAGGATCCAGACATTATCTTTAATTAAATTAGAAAATTTTGTTTTCACATCCGTACACATAATCATAAGCTACAAACAGTTAAATACGCCTTATTTAACAGAGCGTGCTCGTCTGTTAGCGGTGGGTTCTTGGGAGTCTGGGTTATAATTGCAGGCGCTTCCGTCATCAAACTTGGGAACCCTTTTTGACAACCATAGCTTTAGGCTTGCCTGTAGTTTACGTTTAGGAATAAAATTGTGTGCTCGACACCGCTGCCACTGTGGCGTGTTGGTCGATGAGCTCGGTCGCCATGGCCTTTCATGTCCTCGCAGCGGTGGCAGAATATCTCGCCATGCCAGTTTAAATGACATCACCCATCGGGCTCTTGTACCCTCGGTTCTTGAACGTGATGATGGCAAGCGGCCTGATGGTATGACTCTGGTCCCGTGGAGGATGGGTAGGCCGCTGGTGTGGGATGCAACCTGCGTAGACACTCTCGCGGCTTCCCATCTTCCTACAACTAGTGCACAATCTGGTTCTGCTGCTAATAACGCTGAAAGCCTCAAACGTAAAAAATATCAGAATTCGGGTAGTGGGTATATTTTTGAGGCTTTTGGCGTTGAATCCATGGGGTCCTGGGGACCAGGGGCTCATCGCCTTTTTTCGGACCTAGCGAGGCGATTGGTGAGTAAAACTCGTGACCCTAAGGCTGGCACCTACCTCGCACAACGAATTTCTATTGCGATCCAGCGTGGTAATTCGGCCAGCCTTTTGGCAACGTTGCCTTTAATGGATTCAAGTTTAGATTTCGTTTTTTATTTGTAGCATAATTTTATTTTATTTTATTAATTTAAGTTAAATTTTGAATTCGTCAATAAAAAGATAATTTAGTCTAAGCTACAACATTAAAACCACAGGCCTAACCTTGGCAATCTTTAAAAATAACATAATGATATGTCCTGTATCAATTCTGAATGATTATATTTTTTGTGACGAAAAATATTAAAGCCTTGAACTCGGAGTTCTTGTTTGTAACATGAAAGGAGCAGAGCCGCGTCGAGTCAGACGCTAAGTCCGTGGATAAAGCAGACGCTAGGTACGAGCGGCGTTGACATGAGTGTGTTCAGCGCACACTGCACGCGGCACGTGCTCAGTGTAGGTTATCCGAGAAACGGCTGGGTGGACCTAACTCTCAGGCCTTTACCAAATTTTACCATAAACCTATATTAGACCCCCTATACGACTTTGCCTTGTCCGTACTCAATAAATGAATGAAGCGACTCATATAATAGCGATAGAACTTCACTTGGAAGTTCGTTTAATCATCAAGCAACTATTCAGTATGTAATTGTGGTAAGTAAAATATCGCACATATGTTATTCGTGTTGTTAATTTCGGTATGCAAATAAGATGCGTAACGAGTCTTGTCATAGAGTAAGCAGAAGCAGTGGGAACAGGTACAACAATAAAATCCACCAAAATAAATACTATAAATTTAGGGATTACTTTATGAGTGGTATTTATGTCCGTTACATTAACCCTAGATTCATAAACGTGTGTCTCTCTCATACACCTCCAACTTAAATTTCTTTCACCGACTGCGGCGTCAGCGTGACACAAGTTCGTGCGTCTTAGTACTTTCCTACATCGGTGAGAGCTTAGCGTGGCGCTGGTCTTCATAGCGCTCGGACTTTTAGTTACCGCGCTACCGAGCTGAAGGTGTACGAGATACGTATGTTCAGTAATAGTGTGACAATTTAATTTATTTATAGGTTTTGCTATTTGCCTCGCAAAACGAAAAAACGTGTTGTAATTTATCAATAAATGTACGTATATGTTTTATTGTGTGTTATTTATGTTTATATTAATATAATTATGCGGTATTTATTGCCCTATATATTATATTGATATTTTGGTAAATGTTTCAAACATTTAGTCATGATGCTTTCGCTTGGTATTGGGATTTATATCTTATATAGATTTAGTCTTAGATTTTCCTGCAACAGCTCTTGTGCAATGGCATAAGAGTTGTTGCAGTAACCATTCAATCTAACAGTCGTTGCAACAACTCTATCTAATAAACGTGATATTCCGCAACAAATTTTACAGGCAACTTCAAGGTTTGCTACAACAGAAATACCACATCAGTATCTTCGAAACCAAAAAATAAATAAGAATGTTCTTCTACTTTAAGTATTTAATACATGTATACATCAGCTAAAATAATATTATATACTGTCTTCAAGTATTATTAATTTAATATTCAATATTTCGAATATACATATACAGACTATAAAGTTATCGTTATATATTAGGTCTTTACCTATGAAATTGCCGTTTTTCACGAAATAAATGAAGCGTAATATTTTTATACATTTTTTATTTTTATTAATCAAAATAATCACCCATGCAATCAATGCATCTTTGCAAACGCATTGGTAGCTTATTGATGCCTTTCTTGAAGAAATCAGCTGGACGGGAGGCAACAAATTCTTCAAGGGAATTTTGTACTGCCTCTCGGGTATTGAATTTTTTTCCCGCCAAGAAGTTATCCAGATTCTGGAAAAAGTAGAAGTCTGTAGGCGCAAGGTCTGGTGAGTACGGCGGATGACGGAGAACTTCCAACCCCAACTCTTGTAGCTTGGAGACCGTCTGCTGTGCAGTATGAGGTCGCGCGTTGTCGTGCAGGAGCAGTGGAGCCGAACGATTGACCAAAGCTGGTTGGAGACGTGCGAGCTTCTCCATCATTGTGTTCAGTTCTTCACAGTACACATCTGCAGTAATGCTTGTCCCGTTTGGCAAGAAGCTGTGATGAATTACGCCCGCGTTAGACCACCAAACAGTGACCATCACTTTTCTAGGGGTAAGTTTTCGTTTAGGGCATTGTTTGGGTGCTGAACCAGGGTCCAACCAACTTGCTGAGCGCTTACGATTGTCAAACAGGATCCATTTCTCGTCACAAGTAACAATGCGGTTCAGAATTCCTTCATTTGTATGCCTGCTGAGCAGTGCAAGGCACGTCTCCACGCGTACTTCGCGCTGGCGGTCATTGAGTTTGTGGGGTACCCATTTGTCAAGCTTTTTTACCTTGCCAATTTGACGCAAATGGACCAATATTGTTTTGATGCTAACGTCGAAAGCTGCTGCTAATTCAGCCGTGGATTGAGTTTCATCAGCTTCCACAATTGCCTTTAATTCGTCATTGTCGACCAAAGTTTTCGGACGACCACGGGGTTCATTTTTCAGGTCCAAATTTCCAGAACGGAAGCGGGTAATCCAATAACGGGTGGTGCGTTCGTTTGTAGTGTTCGCTCCGTAAACGTCGTTCATGTTGCGTGCCGCTTGTGCCGCTTTGCTGCCACGACGGTACTCATACTCCATAATTAATCGAATTTTTAACTTATCCATGATGACGAAAAATGTTCGAATGCGTTGAAAACAAAACACTAACTATTAAACAAATGACGATTTTAGAAAAAGAATTCCATGTTTGTCAAATAAAATTAATTTGAAATTAGAATTATCAGTCAAAAAAGAAATATTTTCATTTGAAATGGCCAGTACGGCAAAACGGCAGTTTCATAGGTAAAGACCTATTATATTGTCGCAGTATATATTGTCTCTTTTACTCCCACATACAAAATCATATTACATCTCGCTCTTGGAGTTTGTCAAAATGTATAGCCATGTCAATTTTGAAACATTTTAAATAGCAAAATAAAATAATAAATAAGATAGTAATAAAAAAATAGACCTTACCCATGAAAAGAAAAGATTTTTCTGTCTTTAACAGTAAGAGTAATTAGTACTTACATTGTACACACACAAGAAAGCATTGTAGGGTATTAAAAACACAGAATTGGGAAAAAGTTTTGTTTGACGTTCAACCGTGACACTGGGTTGCACAAGACTAAGTGAAATGTAGGCAATTGCCTTGTATTTGCGTTGCCAGTATTGAGAGTTGATAACTTGTCTATATGTAATATGTCAATGGTTAGAACTATCAAAAATGTCTGGCTTATGAGGAAATATCATTTACTTATTACCCAAGTATTATATATAAAAATCAGCTTTTGTACTATAACGTAAGTAAAATTATAATTTAATGAACTTTAAGGGTGTCTAGCAAGGGGTTGCCACGATGTTAAGTGTATGGCAATGAATAACGTGATTTGTTATAATATTCTGATGGTAATACCAAAAAAGCGCACTTTATTATTTGATGAATTTAGATCGGTATTTTACACAACTTTAGTACCGTTTACCTGCCAAAGCCACGGTAACCCGAACTTCATAATGGTCCATCGTTCTTACCTGTGTTGGGAGCATGCGCTGACAAACTTTCAGCTTTTATAAAATAACGAAGGTCTGAGGTTCGCGTGCTCTTGCTCTATCAGTACGCATCACCTAACAGCTGTTTTCTTTTAATTTAGTAAACAGCGCCATCTGCTAATGTGACGTTGAACAAAAATAAAACCGTTTAATCTTAACCAATATCAATCGAAATAGTTCCAAGATTCGTTCAAAGAGGACGTGATTTAGAATGTTTGAGAAAAGAAATCACCAATTTGCTACTCTCGATTTAGTTCAGAAAACAAATTCATAGTGGGCGCTATTTTATATTGTTACCCTAATTAACAATTTTAATATTAAAATGTAATTCGCAAAATTAAGTTAGTTCAGTGGTTGAAGTAAAGAGGGCGTGACCTGTTTTTTTAATTGTAGACTATGGCTACTATATATATAATAATACACTGAAATGTTCCTCGTGCAACATTGTAATAAACGAGGTGTTGTTAGCGTTTGTGATCAACAAGATTGATGTTATGGATGAATATAGCATTGCTCGTATATGTGTAGCGCTTTCACGGAGAATGACATCTTGACACGAAAAATTTGCTATTTGAGTCGATGCAAACAATTAAAAGGAATCGATCCCGAAAAAATCCCGATTTTCGTAGCACGTGAGTTGCAAAAGCTCCCACCTGTTAGATGTTAAGTTAATTAAAAGTAATTACGTCACTTCAGAACAGTTGGAATTAGTTACAGGGTGAAATCCAACAACTAAAGCATATACCATCAAATGATAATTGTGGCGGCCACTTCTTCGATAGCGAAGGCCACCCTAGGATCGCATGGGATACACACCCGTGTGGTATGCGGGTTAGGTTATAGGCGGGTTGTAGGATCTAAGACCTATTATATAAGGGACTACACTAAATTAACCTGGAAGGAGGCACCTAGCTCTCACCCAAACACACGACTTGGAGCGGCGGTACTTAGAACTTTTCTTCTTCCGGGCCCGGGTTATTTCAAATGTTTTCTTCCAGTAGGTATATAACTGCAGTACAGTAAGCGGGTGTGGGTCGCTAGTAAGCGAGCAACCACGAGCGGTGCGGTCAGGGAGCTCAGAAGAAACTTCCCTTCTACAAAGTAGAAGAGAGCGGCTATGTACTATTTGGTAGCGAATGATGCGGCGCGTTTGACAGCTAATGTCAAAGAAATATTAAATTATGCGGGTAGCCTAAACTACATACTGAGCGCCACATTGGCGCGAACAATAATTTTGAGTGCAACATAAATAAACGTCGTGGTGCATGTTTGTTGGATAGTTTGTATTATAACAGCGGGCCGATGGGATTACAGACGTTTTGCAATAATACTATTGTAGGCCATTGTCAACACTCGACATCTTCACCTAAATTGTGATATGCAAATGAACAAAAGTCATTTACCTGCACAGAGTACGGTTACGAAACAATCGCAAACGTGCAGCGACACGTCTGCGGTTACTACTGCGCGGGAGTGTAATGGTGCCACCGCCGCCACAGCCGCAGCCACCACCGCCACCGCCGCTGCGACCCGGTCCGATGCGCACGTACCTACTACTGAACTACGGCACACGGCCCTTCCGGCGGGCAAAACGATGGCTGAGGTAGTGAGAAATGCACATTCTAAGTCGGTTTCAAATAGTGAGGAATAAATTTTGGTTCAAAACAAAAAGAGGTTGAATAAATTTACAGGAAAACGGCGGATGGCTGTTCTAGAACCAGAAGAAAAATTCGGAGCGGCGGATGTACATACTCCTATATACATATATAATGTAGGGAAAGATGTTTCTGAAAATGACATAAGTGAGTATATTAAAAAAAGGACAAATATTAATGTACCAGTGGAAAAGGTGAAAGAAGAAAGATGTCTAAAGAATACCAATCGTATAAAAATGTTGTATCAAGATACCACCTAAGTACACTTCTTAATGATGACTTCTGGCCAGACGGAATAGCCTATAGGAAATATACACATTTTAGACCCAGAACTCGTGATCAAAAATCATCAACTAATGGGAACGACAAAACTAGTTAGTTTCAACTGCCAGTGTGTGAAACGATCGCTTGAATGTGTTCGGCGGTTGTGTAATACTGCGGATATAATTGCGCTGCAAGAGACGTGGTTACTGCAAGATGACATTCCTTTTCTAGGCTCTATTGATGACTCATTTTCCTTCACGAGAAAGTCTGCAGTGGATACATCTACTGGTATACTAAGAGGAAGGCCTTACGATGAGGTATCGCCGTGCTCTGGAGAAAAGCCAGCTTTCCTTTAGTTTCGGTTGTGCAATGTTCTAGTGATCGTCTCACAGGGATAAAAATAGTGAATGAAAACCATTCAATGCTTGTATTCTCCGTGTATATGCCTACAGATTCTAAAGTTAATTTGCCGGAATTCACAAGGTGTCTAGGTGAAATATGTGCGATATATGAAAATAGTAACATTGAGTCGGCTTATGTACTTGGAGATTTTAACGCCCACCCATCAGAGTTATTTTGTAACGAATTACTAAGTTTCTGTAATGAGCAGTCCTGGTCATTGTGTTGACATAGAGTTGTTAAGTAGAGATACTTTCACGTATGTGAGCGACGCGCACGGATGCCGGCGCTGGCTAGACCACTGTGTAGTGACTAGTGCGGCGCAGGCCTCCGTGTGAGCCGTCTCCGTTTTGTACAGCACATATCACTCAGACCACCAGCCGCTTTTGATTGAGTGTAATGTAGATCAAATCTGCCAACAGATCATCTTAAATGATACTCCTCGTACTCGCAGTAGCGTTATTTGGGGTGAGCGTAATGATAAACAAATGGATATGTATAGACATTTATGTGACAATGAGCTTAGAAATATTGATTTTCCTGGCGAGTTTCTTGAGTGTGCAGACAAACTGTGCAGCGATGAAAGTTTTTTAAGTATTGTAAGTAGGTATATTGTCTGAAGCTGCTGTCTGCAGTGATGTAAATAAAAGTAATAAACGGAAGTCAGTGCCTGGGTGTAATAGATATGTCAGGGAGACTCACGGGAGGGCTCGGCTTTGTTTCGAGGCATAACCACCAGGCATATGGTGAACCTAGACTAGGAAAAATATATGAAGCGATGTGTGAATCACGTAAAATATTTAAATCATAATTAAAGTTTTGCCAAAACAATGAGCAACAGATTAAAATTAATATTCTAGCTGAGCAACACAGGTTAAAACAGTTAGGTAAATTTTGGAAATCTACAAGAAAATTAAGCCCAAGGCCCAGTCTTCCTGTGAGCGTGGGTGGCCTTCATGACCCACATGGGGACTGGGACATGTGACTTGAACATGAGATTTTCAGCTACTTAAATATCTCATATTATACGCAATATGACAAGCGGGAAATCTCCGGGCACGATGGTCTAAGTGTAGAGCACCTAAAATATGCCGGAATTCACGTACCGAGGGTACTTGCCTTATTTTTCAACCCATCACTATCAAATGGCTTCCTACCTGAAGATCACATGCGTACACTGGTCGTACCTATTGTTAAAAATAAGACGGGCGATGCATCAGACTTGACCAATTATAGGCCCATCTCCACTATCATTGCAAAAGTATTGGACAGTCTGCTTGACAAACAATTGGAAAAACATATTAAACTACATGACGCACAGTTTGGGTTTAGGCCAGAGCTAGCCACTGAGAGTGCTGTCCTCTGTCTAAAGCAGACTGTGCACTTCTACACGGCTAGGAATACGCCAGTGTATGCATGTTATTTTGATCTCTCAAAGGCATTCGATCTAGTCAACTACCAGGTGCTATGGAGTAAGCTCTTTTCTGCCCAGGAACTTCCTTCCGAAGAATCCATGATACTGAAGTATCTGAAGTATTATATAAGTAAGTATAAGTATACTAAGGTAAAGCAACCAACAAAACACTGTAAGGTGGGTAGGCACTTTGTCTGAAATGTATGGGTTTAGGTGTGGCGGGAGGCAGGGGTGGTTGTGTTCTCCGCGACTCTTTAATTTTTATATTAACGACCTGATGGAGGAGCTTACCAATACCGGCGTTGGCTCACTTGTTTAAATAACATAAGTTATGCCGATGACATGGTGCTGCTGAGCCCCTCAGTCATTGAGGCGTCTGTTGGACATCTGTCAGCGGTATGCGCTGGCCCACGGACTCGGATATAATGCCACAAAGAGTGAATTTATGATCTTTAAAGTTGGCAGAAAACAGTACAAGGCGCCTGCAATCACTCTTTGCAGCACCTCACTAAAACTTTATGCAATAAACGGCATAATATTATTCTGTATTTGCGTTAAAAAAGCTACAAAAATATTATATCTGTGAAACAAAATAAATTGCAATTTATGTACTATGATTACGGCGTCTTTACATTTTTGTGATTATTGTTTTGGAAATATTAAGAGTTCATAAAAAAATATAAAAAAACATTTGAAAAATATGTTGGATTTTTCATGTATTTTCTATGAAGAAGTGAAGTAAGTGCATCAATTGAGTCTCCACTATGCAATATCAATCAACAAGACGTTTACCAAGCTTATATTTTCTTGATAATTATTTATTTTCCTTATCTAAACTAACAAAAATACATTAATGAACTGTGTTTATTAGTTAGTTAGTTTGCTGTGTAGTGACGGCATAGAATTTCACTACACCCTCTCATCCCGTGGGTGTCGTAAGAGGCGACTAAGGGAAACTTGATCCAAGGAGATGGGCAGCAGCGTCTCCTTGCGTGGGCCGCAGAATTGGTCCATACTGCGATCGCCAACCCGCCTGCCCAGCGTGGCGATTATGGGCATATCCCCCCAATGAAAAGGCACAGTAGGCCACGGCCCCCAGTTCCCGGCGGCCCCGCTATTCCTGGTCATGGTGGCGACCATGGTAACGGCGGGGCAGGGGGTGCGAAGAATCACCGGGCTACGGCAGGCCACCACAACAAACTGACCCTGGCGACGTACAACGGACGCACGTTACGGCTTGACTCGCATCTGGCGCAACTGGAGGTGGAACTTGGGAAGATTAGGTGGCACATATTAGGATTGTGTGAAGTCCGAAGAGAGGAGGAGGACACCATAACCCTTGAATCAGGCCACCTAATGTACTTCCGAGAGGGAGACCAACAATCCCAAGGTGGCGTGGGGTTTCTGGTCAATAAGTCCATTTCTGACAGCGTTGTGGAGGTTTCCAGTATGTCGAACAGGGTAGCGTACCCAATTATAAAGCTCACCGATAGGTACAGCCAAAAAGTGGTGCAAGCGTACGCACCGACCTCGACACACTCGGATGATGAAGTGGAGGATATGTTCGATGACATATCGAGGGCCCTCCACTTCACTACCAAGACTCACTACAGCTTTGTCATGGGGGACTTTAACGCTAAAGTGGGAGTACAGAATTGTGGCGAATCGATAGTAGGATCCCATGGATTTGGAAGCAGAAATGACAGGGGGCAAATGCTCGTCAACTTCCTCGAACGGGAGGGGCTGTTACTGATGAATTCTTTCTTCAAAAAACAGCCCCAAAGGAAGTGGACGTGGCAAAGCCCCGACACTGTGACAAAAATTAGATCGACTTCATCATGACGGACAAAAAGCACATATTCAGAGATGTCTCCGTGATCAACAGGTTTAACAACGGTAGCGATCACCGACTTGTCCGAGGCTCTCTAAATATCGACTTCAAAGCTGAACGTGTCCGCTTGATGAAGGCCAGGCTCCGACCTACTCCGCTCCAAACCATGGCGGGATCTAAAACGTTCCAGTCAAATCTGGAGAAACGATTTGCTGCCGTGGAAACCGTGGAAACCACAATGGACGTTGACCAGAACCTTGAAAATGTGGTTCGAATCCTCGGGGAAGAAGGTACGAGATTTTGTAAGATGCAGCGTAAGGGCAGGAAGTCTAAGCTTTCGGATAGGACTTTAGGGCTAATGAAGGAACGATGTGAGAACCCACCCGTCACTTCGTCAGGAAAACGAGCTCTAAACCAAGAGATCAGCAAGCGCGTACGACACGACCTCCGATGCTCCAATACTCTCGCTATTGAAAGTGCGATCGAGCAAAACCGGGGGTCAAAGGTGTTCGTACAATCTCTTGGAAGAAGCCACTTGACAAAGTTGACCACAGCAAGTGGAGAAGTCGTTGCTTCGAAGCCGGCAGTCCTTTCAGAAGTGGAAAACTTCTATGGCCGGTTATACGCTTCGCATGCATCTCGACCTGATCCCGAAAATGATGATCCTAGAGCCACATTAACACGCCATTACACCGAAGACCTGCCAGAAGTCAGCATTGGCGAAATCGAGATCGCTCTTGGGCAGCTTAAAAATGGAAAAGCCCCTGGAGAGGACGGCATTACGACAGAATTATTAAAAGCAGGAGGTAGACCCGTACTGAGGGAGCTCCAAAAGCTTTTCAACGCTGTCCTCTTCGAAGGGAGAACTCCGCAGGCGTGGAGTGGGAGTGTAGTCGTCCTGTTCTTCAAAAAGGGAGACAAAACCCTGTTGAAGAACTATCGACCCATTTCCCTCCTAAGCCACGTCTATAAGCTGTTTTCAAGAGTGATCACGAACCGTCTTGCGCGGAGACTTGACGAGTTCCAACCACCGGAACAGGCTGGGTTTCGGAGCGGATACGGCACCATAGACCACATCCACACAGTGCGGCAGATTATACAAAAGACCGAAGAGTATAATCAGCCCCTGTGTCTAGAATTTGTGGACTATGAGAAGGCCTTTGACTCGATTGAGATCTGGTCCGTTCTGGAGTCCCTGCAGCGATGCCAAGTAGATTGGCGATACATCCAAGTGATGAGATGCATTTACGAGGCCGCCACCATGTCCGTCCACATACAGAATCAGCAGACGAATCCCATACCATTGCATCGAGGAGTGAGACAAGGAGACGTAATATCTCCCAAATTGTTCACCCACGAACTCAATGACCGCCAGCGCGAAGTACGCGTGGAGACGTGCCTTGCACTGCTCAGCAGGCATACAAATGAAGGAATTCTGAACCGCATTGTTACTTGTGACGAGAAATGGATCCTGTTTGACAATCGTAAGCGCTCAGCAAGTTGGTTGGACCCTGGTTCAGCACCCAAACAATGCCCTAAACGAAAACTTACCCCTAGAAAAGTGATGGTCACTGTTTGGTGGTCTAACGCGGGTGTAATTCATCACAGCTTCTTGCCAAACGGGACAAGCATTACTGCAGATGTGTACTGTGAAGAACTGAACACAATGATGGAGAAGCTCGCACGTCTCCAACCAGCTTTGGTCAATCGTTCGGCTCTACTGCTCCTGCACGACAACGCGCGACCTCATTCTGCACAGCAGACGGTCTCCAAGCTACAAGAGTTGGGGTTGGAAGTTCTCCGTCATCCGCCGTACTCACCAGACCTTGCGCCTACAGACTTCTACTTTTTCCAGAATTTGGATAACTTCTTGGCGGGAAAAAAATTCAATACCCGAGAGGCAGTACAAAATGCCTTTGAAGAATTTGTTGCCTCCAGCTGATTTCTTCAAGAAAGGCATCAATAAGCTACCAATGCGTTGGCAAAGATGCATTGATTGCATGGGTGATTATTTTGATTAATAGAAATAAAAAATATAAAAAAAAATTACGCTTCATTTATTTCGTGAAAAACGGCAATTTCATAGGTAAAGACCTAATATGTATAAAAATATTAAGATATCTAGAAGTATTCGTAATTTATTTTTGAGTTTCCCCTGAGCTACAACGACTTATAGAAAGAACAAAGTTGGTTATGCTAAGACAGATAAACTGTATTAACCAAAAAAAACCGCATAACAATGTGTCCATTAGTATGGCTGTTACGATGTCACAGACATATATACCCAGACGCTCATATTTACACGTAAAATTTGTAACACCTCATTTTTGCATCAGGGGTTAAAAATATATTAGGACAAAAACACTTTTTTATTTGTTTTATTTTGATGTACAAAACCTACTGGGTTCTTTTTAAAGATTATTTAATTTATATATTTTATTCATGTTTGAGTGGAACCAACGTTTTCCTGCACTGATTCACCAGCGAACACATTTAATCCCTTCACTTTGTACTGGTATACAACGTAACAAAAATTTCCATAACAATTAAAAAAATATATAAAGTCTGATATTTTTTTTTGTATTATACTCTTAATGACTGTAAGAAAACACAAATAAGATTATCAGATTAGGTGGTTTACATACTTCTTGTCTTATGTATTCTAAACTTAGGTAACTTTTATGTAATCTGGAATGTAACTGACATTCTATGGCTGATGTCAAGAAGTGCCAAACCTGGTGGACAAGGTATACGAGTGTTAGGTTATATTTAGTTTCTGCAGAGTCTTTGTGGAAGTTTGTAAGTTTTAAAAATCACATTGAGCAAACGTCAATCTCTGTACTAAAATGTAATCTGTCAAACAATTCTACACGATTATGATAATTTGTTGGTTTCTGTAATTTCCCACTATTATTAATAAAATAGGTTACAGTCCAATCCAAAAATGATAAAATATTAAACTGTATATTATGTACCTCTTGATCCCCGCAAGTGGGAAGAGCCTAAGTGAGTGAACATGCACCTAATAATTTACTTGCACATTTTATGCTGTTTCTAAAAGCATGATGTACCGAGATAAAACATCAGAGTGTGTAACAAAAATATAATTTGTATCTTTTGAAAAGGCAACTCTTCTTTGCTATGATGAACGGTAAAGCAAAATCTTTCCATGTTTCCTTTTTTATCATGCTAAATGTCTATGTCAAAAGGCTTGTAAATAGATACTAGATATGGTAGCCGATAGATATTTCCTTAATCAGGATATAAATCATCTGTTTTATCAAAGTAATATCATATCTAGCTACTTTTTAGTTTTCCTTTATGACGTCTCACCTTCAATACTAAAATTGCTATTCATGGTATTTTATTGAATAATTGATCTATATAGATATCTGTGACATTTTAAGAGCTTTATAAACACTAATTTATCTTACCTATTTAACTACCTACACTTACCTATTTAATTTTATGAAATAATTGTGCAAAGTCGGTAAAATTTAACCAAAACCTATGACATAAAAAATTAAACAAAAGGTTTACTAATGTTTTACAAAAAACGTATGACAAATGATCATTTAACAAATTATTTTAGAAAAATTAATCATTTGACAAACTGTTCATATACTAAACTGATCGTTTTATAAGTGATCATTTGACAGAAATAAATTTTTTTATTTGTTTAACATTGCAAATGTTCTGAATGTAAAACTTTTTTAAATTACTAAAGTATTCGTTTTTCAAAGTCTCAATTTGACAAACTGTTGGTTAATAAATGGATATTTTATAATTATTGCTGTTGACAAACTTATTCAATTTCGCTTATAGTGCTTCGCCGGGTGCTGCCGCACCACGTGACCTACATACAACCTAACTGCTCCTCCTCGCTACGCTCGTCGTACCTTGTGTTCTGTGATTTAAAATGTTCATGAAGTAATGAATCGATGAAACAATTTTATATGAACTGTATTTCAACGAATTAAAAAAACCTTTAAATGAGTTGTCGATGAAATGAAAATACAGTATTTGAAAATACTTGAACTAATTGAATCTTTTCTTAAGTTTTCACGATACATACTTTAAATAAAACACTTTTTACCGGATATTATCGCGTATATTTTAGTTAATTTTAAAATTAAAATTATTTCGACGTTTCGGCATCTTTGCAGTTGCCGTGGTCACGATAGACTAAGGTGTTGTTCATCTATTGCCAGTAAAAAATAGATGAACAACACCTTAGTCTATCGTGACCACGGCAACTGCAAAGATGCCGAAACGTCGAAATAATTTTAATTTTAAAATTAACTAAAATATACGCGATAATATCCGGTAAAAAGTGTTTTATTTGAACTAATTGTTCGATGTATCATTTTCGAAGATTTGAAATTCGTTGAAAAGTTTGTCGGCGAATCAAGGGGAATTATATGGTTGTTGAATCAAATTATACTACAGTAATTAGAAACATAAACTGAATTTAAAGTACCTACTTACTGTCTGTAATGAAAAACTTCTGCTTAAATTATTTATGTATATATAAACGATTTCACATTTTTGGGTAAATTAAGTACTTACTTACCAAACAATGCATTTTGTCAAAGGTAGGCCTTAAAGGTAGGGCTAAAATGCTTTACAAAATGTTTTACCTATTAATGTATATAATAAGTGAATAGTTTGTTAAGTGATGTTTTGAAGAAAAAAACTATGTCTCGAAATTGTTTTGTCAAATGAATTATTTATAGAACCATTAGTTTGTACAAAGATGAACTTACGAATAAAAATTTTGCCAATCGATGTTTGGAAATGAAAATTGGCAGTTTGTTTTTTTTATCAAATGACGGGATACCGAAACGAAACGTTATTTCGAATTGAAGAGCCCCCCTAGAGGGAAAAACGACGATAAACTTCTGTTTAAAGGCTACACTGTTACGAACGTATTACATACGTATAACAGTTTAGCAGAATTAATTTTCGAGTGAATACGAATGCCTGTTGAACTTAGGCAATCATAATTTCTAATTTCAGGTTGTTAATTTCAGGCTGCTAATTTTCAGGTGAAGAATCCTGGGCAGGCAGGTACCGAGATGATCGTGAGTATGCCTTACAAATATACTAATTGTCGCTTGTGACTAAAACAAGACGAAACTAAATAAAAGGTGTCATTCTTGAGCACGCCGCCCGCATAGAATGTTGCGGTACAGATTTATGTATAATTTCTAAAGTCAACAAAAGTATAAAATCCAGAAAACATAGATTTTACTTAAATATCCTCTTCATCTTATTTAGGTCGTACTCGTAGGGTACGCTGCGAGTTAAGTGTAGAGTAGTAATCTAGGTATGTACTATTCGCTGCATTCGTTTCTAGACTCCAACTAATTAGAAAATTTTGTTGGCGTCTGTTGCATTTTTTAAACTAATTTATCAACGTTTTAATCTTCTCTAGGTGTAGGTAAGTTATTTTTAATTTGTATTTCTAGTTTTTCCACCCTAATAGCTACGTATGGTAGTAGGGTAGGCTTATGTCTTGACATTTCCTAGGTTAAGTAAAGGATCGGTTAGAGAAAGGAGTAGTGAGATGCTAGAAGTTATAACTTAATATGCTTCAGGTCAATAGCGCAATATTTATTGTGGGTCGAATGTCTACGATACTTTCAAAAGCAAAGGGCCACTTGCGCAACTCCACTTAGGCTCAGGTTAACCGGCTAGATAGTTAAAATGTTCATCAGTCACTTTCCATTTCAATTCAACTGAAAGAGACATGAAGCAATATTTACCGTAGCGCTAGTTAATTCAGAGTTGCGCAAGTTGGTCTAACAGTAGATACCGGTTTCTAGCATTAAAACCTGATAGTCTGGATTACTGTTAAAATGAAAAATATATTTTCTAATTATTTAGATTACGAGTATCTACTTCTAGCGCAAAAGTGAAAATTATCGTTCATATTATTCAAATGAATGTTATAATGGAGCAATTATGATACCGATTTAAAGAAGTTCCGAATTTAGCACAACTTCTTGACGGTCATTACGAAGTAACAAGTAGGTTTCTAAGTCGTATTTCGTAAATTTTCTCGGTAATCGGTACCTACGTAAGTATTGTACGGAAATTATTCTGGTACTCGGAGCAGTTTATAAATCAGGAAAACAACGTATTTTTCAGTTTAGACACATTATTCACAGCAACCTGTTACCGTCAATAATGTGGTAACGGATCATTAAAACCACTATAAAAAAATGATACTCCGCGTTTTTTTTACTTGTGTGTTATTTAATTATATATACGCGTTTTAAAGCCGTAACCACATTGAAAATAGTAAAATAAGCTCTTACACAAAGTTATTTTGACGACATATACGCAATTTTTTAAAAAGGTAAACAAAAATTGCTGCAAGTACTTCTGAAGTCCTAATCTTAAAGTAATGCCGAAATATAACAACCATAAATAATTGACGCCCCAATAAATATTATCAAAGTACAATTAAATGTTTTATTGACAACTTCATATAAATATCCTTAGCTTCTGTGTTGAAATCAAACTGTTTTACAGTCAGGTATGTGAGTATTGTTTCCATTATTAAACCAAAATAATTTTCTTAAGATCTCCTCTGAGGCGGTACCCAGTCCTTCCTATTTTATCCACCACAATAACCACGTTCACGTGCTTGTGTTCCGGATAAGTGGAAGGGACAGCCAGTGTTATAACTGGAACAAAATCGACTCCAAATTGAACCTACGGTCGGCAACACATCATTAATCGATTAGTATATAACAGTATAATTTATCAATAACATCTACAATTAATGATGTCTATGGGCACCCGTGGTGGGTCGCATGCTTGTTTGCCGGTTATGACAAAGTTAAAACCTTTTATCACTTTATTGATTTAACTTATCTACTATATCACAGCCTCCATTTCAGTCCTACTTCTTACCACAGTTTTTCCACTTCCTACATCAGAAACAGAATCAACCATGAAGCTGCTTATTGTCCTCGCTCTGGCCTGCATGGCCGCCTCCAGTCCCCTGAGCCAGGACTGGACGCTACAGGAGCTGTCTGAAGCTATCCAGAGCCCTGCCACCAACCCAGCCGAGCTGCCGTACCTGGAACATGCCTTGAACGAGATGATGCAAGCTATTTGGGATGGAAAACCTGTTGTAAGTTCTGATTTTGTTAATTACCAATTTCTCTTAAGATTCATGAAGCAGCTGCTCTTATTTCTAATAGAGCCGCTTTATAATAATTGGTAGCCGTGTTTGTGATATTGAATTTTCTAACAATTTCTTATTTAATGAGATCTTTTAAAACATAAGTGTATTTATGCTTTCAGGATACCGTTGTCGTAACTATGCCCGTAATAGTTGAGTCCACCCCAGTTGAAGTTATGCCAGTCGTACCTTCTCCAGTCGGTGTTGTGGATGTTATGCCTGTTGTGTCCACTCCAGTATTTGAAGTGCCAATCAAGCCTGCCCAAGGCTCAAACCCCCTGAAGCCTACCCCTATTGCATCAAACCCTTTGAGGCCCAACCCAGTTCCTACCCAAGTTCCTGCGATCGCCGCTCCCATGGCCACACCTGTTCGTCCAGTCAGCGCAGGAGCTGCGTCTTCAGCTAGCAGTCCATTGGTGCAAATAATTCTAAACATCAACCAGCAAGTAAGTTCATTTTTTTACTTTACAACTCCAAAGCAAAAAGCTGTAGGTAATACATAATAATAATAAATCCCCAGACAAACACTCCCCCTTTATGGCCCCTAAGGAAGCAGAGAGTGAACCCAGAATTAATATATATCAAATGTAAACAACCATGACCCGATAATAAACATCTGTGTTAATCACACAAACGCAAGGCTACTCTCTACCTCTGACGCTACTCGGTACTCGGTTTGTATATGTACTAAAACAGAATAAGGAAACAAAACCTGTTTTAGGAACCATAGAAAAAAAACTTGATTTCAACATGATAAACAGGGACACACATATTAAAACAAACATTCGCTTCCAGGCAAGCGAATCAGTTTCGCCAGCTTCTGTTGCTGATGCCATCGTAGACAGTCTTCTTCCCGTGCCTGTGGTTGAGTCCGCTCCCACACCAGTCACCGTGGTTGACGGCCCCTCTGCACCCGTGCACCCCGTCGTTGTCGTCGAACAACCCACCGTTGTCGACCCCGTAGTCATTGTGGAACCAGAAGTTAACCCAATTGATGTCATCGCTGTAGCTGCTCCTGAACCTAACCCTATTGATGTTATCGCTGTCGCTGCTCCTGAACCTAACCCTATTGATGTTATCGCCGTCGCTGCCCCAGAACCTAATCCCATTGACATTATTGCTGTAGCTGCTCCAGAAGTAAACCCAATTGACTTGCTGCAGCCACTCGTCCCTGTCCCTGCTGGATCAGGGAGCCAGGTTGGAGCCCTTGAATAATCAAATAAATTTAATGTCGAATGAGGTTTTAGTCACCTTTCAATTGTTTTTATCTAATTCCTTTAAGCAAAAATACACTTATTTTGAATTTCAAGTATTTGTTTTTATTTGAAGACGCCTCCGTGACATACATTGAGCTGCACACGTTAAACTTAAAAGACCTGTCTCTTTCCATAGGGGTTTAAAAATAACTAGACTTCACATGCAGAAACAACACCTTTTAATCAAATCAAAAAATTGAGGGTAGGGTTCCATCAAAAAAATTACCTAAATGAAATCTTGTTAATGGGAAAAATAAATGTGATAACGTTGTCAACAGATGCGTTGATATAGCCAAGACTGGCTTTCTAAGACACACCATCTGACTATTAATGGGTCCTTAGGCGTAAATAATCATGTTAATTAGAAAAGATGCGATGGTTAAAAAATCAAGGGATTGAACAAAGTTTTGAATGTTTTGTGACGGTTGTCTATTTCGACCTCTTTTTGTCAGTAAATTTTATTTTTTTGTTGTTCCCGACGTAATTTTAAACTAGGAATTACGTAGTGTCGGAGAACGGCAATGTTTTGATTTGACAAGTCAGTCACGAAAAATTATCCATCAAAGCAACTTGAATCTATTTATTTATTATTTTCCGAGTTTATTATTCCAAATTACATAGTTAAGATATTTTATTATCGATAATCAAAGTTCTTTTTAAGAAACCTATATTTATTTTTTACGTTCACGAGTGTGCGTAGCCAAAATTGTTGGCATTTTTGTATATCTTTAATTTTACCGAAAAAATAAACACAGAAGAGAATTTTGTGTTTTATTGAAACTACGCTATAGTTTTATATAAAAACTTTTCTTTTTGTTAAGTGTAATGAGGGGTTTTCATTCTACGATTAAAAATAAAAAATAGTTCTTTTTTCAACATTAGATGGCGCTGATCAAAACTCAAGAGTCACATAAACTGACATGACATGATAACAATGACTGAGTGAGCGACATACAAAAAAAATATGCGCCCGAAAGGGCTTCTTTTGAATATGAATCATTTGTCACTGGTTCTTGCTATGTGTACGGTGCAAGGTGAAGGAGCCATAGGTATCAATTTCAGTAAACTTTAGGTAAAGAAAAAAAATGAATAAAATAAAACAACCTAATCTACCTCAAGGAACACTATATTATTAATCTTTTATAAGATGTGTGTGTGTCACTAAAAATAAATATATGATCAATATGTAACTGGTATAAATATACAGGGTGAATCTCTATAATGTGCACATATTAAAATGAGGGAAACTAGACCAAATTTTATCGACAGACAAGAATTTAAAAAAATTTAAAAAAATGTAAATAAAATTTTTTGTAGGAGTTATGATGTTTTGAATTTTTCATTCGGGAAATTTGAAGCTATGTAAATAAATTGCTATAACTTGTAAACTAAAAGGCTTATCGTGTTCAAACAAAAATTAAAATGACAGTAAAGCAATGGCAATACTGATTTATAAACAAAAAGTACCAATAAAATTTATCTTCACATGAAAAATAAACATTTTTTTGGAAAAAAATGATTTTTTTTGTTAATTTCCAGGAAATTGACGATTTTATCAAAAAGATCTCATATTTTTATTATTTTATTATTATTTAATCTAATTCTACATCGTATTAGCTTTCAAATACTAAAAAAAACATTCTTCTAGCTCAAACATAACATTTGCTGCAGGCCGTTAAACAAAAACACTCATTACGAGTCTTTCGCGGCTGCATGAATCATAACTCAGGTAGAGACCATTGTTTATGTATTGTTCGACTGTGATTTAAAAAAAAGAGATTTTATGAAAATCAAAGCATTTATTCATTGTAAAGAAATACAAAAGTAAACATTAATGTAATAAGTTTTCGAAATGGCCGCCCCTTTGTTGCAAACACAACGTCGCACGTAATAAAATGTTCTGAGTGGCCCTTCTCACCATTTCGGGGTCTTGCCTAATTTCAGCGACACAATTATTTACTCTGTCCAGTAGATCAGCCTCAGTATTGATGGGGGAACTGTACACGCGTTGTTTCATCGCCCCCCATAAAAAATAATCTAGTGGCGTCATATCTGGTGAACGCGCCGGCCATGCGACAGGTCCTTGGCAGCCAATCTAGCGGTTTGGATACTTTTCATTAAAAATTCTCTCACCGGTCTGGCGTAAAGAGCAGAGCATCCATCCATTTGGACATACATCATTCGGCGCGTAGCCAATGTTTGTGTTTAACGGCCTGCAGCAAATGTTATGTTTGAGCTAGAAGAATGTTTTTTTAGTATTCGAAAGCTAATACGATGTAGAATTAGATGAATTAGATGATAAAATAATAAAAATATGAGATCTTTTTGAGGAAATCGTCAATTTCCTGAAAATTAACATAAAAAATCATTTTTTTCCAAAAAAATGTTTATTTTTCACGTGGAGATAAATTTTACAGGTACTTTTTGGTTATAAATCAGTATTGCCATTGCTTTCCTGACATTTTAGTTTTTATTTGAACACGATAGGCCATTTAATTCAAAAGTTATAGCAATTTATTAACATAGCTTCAAATTTCCCGAATGAAAAAATAAAAACATCATAACTCCTACAAAAAATTTTTTATTTATTTTTTTAAATTCTTTTCTGTCGATAAAATTCAGTCTAGTTTCCCCCATTTTATATTTGCACATTATAAAAAATATAAAATAATATAAACATACGATCAGTCAACAAACAAAGAGATTGACATTGATTCTTGAGTTTTGTTCAACGCCATCTAGTTTCGAATGAAATATCTTAAAAAAAAAAGGAAACGAAAAGAAAGAATTTATTTCAGTTTGCTTTTTTCTTAACAGTATTCATAACTTAAATCTATAGGGAGTAGGCCTTGATGACGATGACAACGGGTTTGCCCAATTTACTACCCCAATTAATATGAGGTGTAAAGTCGGCATGAGACGCAGAGATCTATTGAAAAAGACTCCATCAAACAGCTACAGCTTTGCCCGACTTGACGCTTAAGGTCACATTAATAGTCAGATGTTGTGTCTTAGAAAGCCAGTCTTTGCTTTATCCACGCATATCTTGACAACGTTATCACATTTTCTTAAGTTTATATTTGACCGATTTGACGCCTAAGCCTGTCATTTAGTCACCTTTGAGCATATGACTATTAGCATGAGGTGTTTCTTTTAATCAATGTTTTTTATCAGATTATTTCATCGCATGTTTTGCGATAAAGTCCTAAATAGCAATAAAATTACCAAAATCTAAAATACATAAAATACATTGCTGCTTTTCCATAGTGATAAAGCAAGAGTCGATATGTTGGATACGCTACGTATGTGTAAAATGTAAACATTCACAATCACCTATTATCGTCTGTTTAACACTTCAGTGACGTGTCCGCGTTTTTGTTAGATATGATTTATGAATAAGCCTTCGGTGTTTTATCAATTTTAGTTTGTTAGTATCCGTAAACAAGGAATTGCCGTTCGGCCCCAGGTATGTACAGTACGGTCGCTAAAATGTTTTAATACAGTTTTAGTTATATTATGGTTTGTTAGAGTAGAATCATTATAATTGTTTGTCTTCAACTAAATCTCAGGATAAATGATCAACCTTAGTGTTATATTAAGTCAATTTTAAATTACATGAAGATATACTTCGTCTAATATTCAAGAATTTGTCAACTGCAAGCCATTTTAATTATTATTATAATTGCTCAGGGATGTCCGCGTGGGTTCTTACTGCATTATACATTTTATCTGCGGTATAACTAACGGGGGCCATCACCATCATACTCGATAGCGGAGTTTAAATACTACTTAATAATGGTGATTTTATGATTGTGAATTCATTTTTAAAGAAAATTAGGATAACGTCTAAAAATACCACAAAAATAGAACGAGATTTTTTTATGGAAAAAGTTATCATGAATTGGTATTTTCCGATTATATGCTTTTACTAAGGTCTTGGTTTATTTTAAGTCATAAGAAAGCAATAGTTCTTCTTGAGAACACAAAAAACAAGATTTTAGCTACAAAATTATCACCTTGAACAAGAATCAAATGCAGATACCTAAATAAAGAAATGTATACGTTCCACCTGACACTCGTTATATTATTGTTGAATTTTAAATATGATTTGAAAAGTTTTCCCTACAGCAGGAATGTTGTAAGCAGTAAAATGCTTATTGTAGATCACCGTAAGACGCGCGATATCTGATGAAAAAAATAATGTGGCTGACTTAAATATAAATAGTAATCATATTCTATTCTCAGAAAAAAAATATCAATGTAAATTTCATTTACAAAAAAAACCTGCACTACTTTGCACTGTATCGCAGTAGGAGTCTTCTACTTAACATTAAATAAAAATCAAAAATCAAAATTTATTTATTTTTAAGGATTTACAAATTGATGCGCAAATAACTTTGGCTTACCTAGCAAAGGAATTTCAGTTGTTAGATAATTTCCGTAATATTCTTTAATTAATTTGATATCACTTTGTCCTCCAGACAATGGCAGTACCAACTGTTACTATCAATGAATTGTCCGAAGGGATTGAGACAAGCAATCCTCCAGCAAAGAATGTCCTAACTGGCATCTTGAATGATTACATGGATCTCATATACGGTAAATGTACGCCCTACACCACTGGTAAACAAGTCTTGCCTTCTGAGTCAACTCTACACGATGTAGAAGCAGCGAAGAATGACCACACAATTAAAGAATCTTTCAAGAAAATATTTGAAATTATTATTGAGGTGCATAAAAGTGGCGATCTCACTCCTCGATCCCATAATGATGGATCCTGGGAAACGCAATTTAAACCTGTTCTTGTATTCGTGAGACCTAACAACAAATGAAGCTCGTATATAATTATATACTTTTGACATTTAAAATTGAATTAACCTACTTATTAACTTCTGTAGGCTATTTTTAAATTTTGTATATTATTTTAAAGAAAGCATCTAAAATAAAAACCGAATCATATATTTGTAGTTTTATGGCTTATCTATACATTAAGCTTGGGATTAACAAAATGCTCTTTCCTGTTAAATACCAATATTGAATTATAGCAAGTTTTATTATCATATTTTTTTATTTTTTATTTTATTCTGATGGCAAACTTACAATCGATATTTATACAGCATTTCTAAGTTATTAAACTAGGTAGAACAAGTTCACACGATTTAGTTAGAGTCAAGTACTAGGGCAATGATTATACTGTTACTCGAATCCAAATTATTCATTTAGTACCATAAAGTATATAAAACTAAGTTAAATATTTTTACCTTTGTAAAATAAAATGTCTAAATAAATCTTCCTTAACAAATAATTGCTCAGCATGCGCTTCGCCTTGGATATGTTCGTGCTGAATACGTCAATGTCACATTCATTACTTAATTTATTGAAATTGTTACAAGCTCGCCACAGGAATGAGTTTTGGCGATAGTTCGAGTGAGCCAACGGTATCAAGAATGTTGTTTTTGCTCTCAAATTTAATGTGGAAGTTGCAAAGCTTAGTTTAAAAAGCAAATCAGGACTTTGCGCTATTTTAATAAGAAAGACAGAGTCTGCTATGTCGCGGCGAATGGACAATGGAGGCAGGTGGTGTCGTTCACAATTTTGCAAATAGATGTTACCTAGATATTGCTGATTTATTCGGGAGCAAAAAACTTCATGAACCTTTTCTAAATATGCTCAATCCGAGAGATAGATTTCTGGTAGCGAGGATTCCATATCTGAGAAGCATATTCTAGATTACTTCGCACGAAGGTGCAATAAAGCATCTTTAAAGTTTTTGCGGATTTAAAGTCCCTTGAGCTCCGAATAATAAATCCTAACGCGCGGGAAGCTTTAGCAACGATGCCATTTATGTTGGCTTCAAAGATAAGCTTGTTGTCAAAGTATACACGAAGATCACTCACTGCTTCAGACTTACTCAATGACTGACGATACAGCATGTAGTTGTATTGAACGAGGTTACGCTTTCTACTGAAGGTAGTAACTTGGCATTTTGCAGGGTCCAACCTGTTGATGTTGCGGTAGTGCTCTAATCCCATCAAGTCGGATTGCAGCGCCTGAGCATCAACGCGAGACGATATTTTATGATAATATATAACATTTCCAATTCACGGGAATTGCCCGTGAGGTTACTTATTTTCTGACTTTTCTGATAGAAAATGTGCAGGATTGAAAAGTACCTAGGTTAGTCCGAGTATTTGCTTTTGTAAATAATGGAGAATTTACCTTCAAGTGTTAAACTAGGTGGGAGACCCAGAATAAACAAATAAAAACAACCATGACTCGAAAACAAATATCTGTCTTCATCATACAAATGAATGCCGTCAGAATTCTAATCTAGGTCCTCCTGCGTATGAGGCAGGATTACCTAGACGCCACTCGGGCGACTCATCATCAACATTAAACAATTAATAAAAATTTTTGATTTTCTTATTAGTGCAACTTATTAGTGCTAAAATGTTTGTTCGTTTTAATTTTACTCTGCAATGCGAAAACGCTGATTAAGTCATTCCATTTGATTACAGAATTAAATGATATGGAGTAAAAGATGACCTATGAAAAAATAAAATATTTAGGATTTTGTATCTGCGCTAGCAACGCCTTCTTATGGGACAGTATGGTGTAAGGAGTAACAAAGCTAGAATACTGTTTTTCTTTTTAACACATAGTTACATCAGCTAAGTTGAAAAAGAAACTTATTACTTATTTCTTATAAAACGAACTTTAGGAGATGTTAGACGTTAGAGCCGCATATGATTCAACTTACTTTGAAGTACATCGCAGATGCTGCGTGCCAAGCGCGGCTTTATTTTCTGTAATGAAAAATCATTCACATGGCTCTTTTTAACGATAATCTTCCTTTTATTACAATAAAAAAATTTGATGCCATAAAATAATAAAGTTACTGCCTAGACCTATTATCAGTTGTGGAAGTCAAACTAATTTATTATTGGATTAATATTTATAGCTCAATAAACTATTATCTTTTATAGAGGCTTAGTCATTATCGACATTGTATCTTAAATCTCCTTGTATTTTCGTCAGTCGCATAAGTGAAAAAAGATCAACAACATCTCTGGTAAGTAACAAAGAAAAATCGAAATTCAATTGGAGCAGAAATTATCGCTTTTATTTGCAAACATTAGTTATTTTTGATTGCAGGAAATAATGAAACTCTTATTATCGGGAATTTTCATTGCTGTGGCTACTGCCACTGCTGCTGCTCCAGCCCATAATGCCGAATCAGTGGACTTGATTGTAAACGGGGTGTCCGAAGGAGAACCCGTCGAAATCGGACACATTCTGGACGTACAACTAAAAAAAAAGGTGGACGGTGAGATCATCAGCTCCTCAAACATGCTTTATCCTATGACAGCCCAAGGATTAGCTGAGGTGGCTGCTGCTGCTGCTCAAGAAGATGCTTCTGCTGTCCCTAAACCTGAAGTAATAGAATCTGCAATAATCCTTGAGCCAGTGGCATTACCAGCTCCTGATTTACCTGATGTACAAGTCCCTGATTCAGTAGTACTGCCACAACCTGTACTGCCCGAAGTAGTCCCTGAAGCCATTGTATTGCCTGAACCAGTGACTCCTGAAATTGTTCCCGAGCCTATAGTGTTGCCAGCACCTGCAAGCCCTGAAGCTATTGAGTTACCCGCTGCTGCTGTGCCTGAAGTTGTGAAACCTTCGCCTGAAGTTGTAGAATCTTCACCTGTATCACCTGAACAGGCACAAGATCAAGAAGCTTTGGAATCTTCCAACCAGCAATATGGGGTTTATGAGTACACTAACGGCCCAGTCAGCCTTCAAATTAACACCTTCCCAGGTTCATCCCTTTTTACAAGTGTTCAAAGTTGGGTTCACGTTGTCATAAATTACATCTTTAACTAAATAAAAACAGATGTCATTGATCAAATAATAGAATTAACATCTTTTCGCACATCAACATTTAATGTGTAATTAAACTATCCGATAAAACAAGGTTTATTTGTTCTTAATATAAGATTGCAGATTTTTCAGTGTTTTATTTAATAATAGCTTTTGCCCACGACTTCATTTCCGTAACTTCCCATCTGTTTAAAGATTGCGGAATAAATACTAGCTAAGAGGTATATACTTAATTAATTTTCAATCTTACTTCCAAACATTTAAATCTGTTTGGCATACTTACTAAGTAAAAAGAAGACATAATAAATTTTCACTTACAAGTTAAATTGGAGAGTGAACATAATCTAACTGAAAAACATCTTTTGAATTTTAGGAAAATAATGGCCACCAACTGTTTTGTGGAAAATTTTTTTGAACATAGAAACAATAAAATATTGAGTTACAGACATTTAAGTGACGCCACTTTTGTAATGAGGGGGTTACATTCTAAGATTAAAAATAAAAAAAAATAATTCTTTTAGATGGCGCTGATCAAAACTCAGGAGTCACAAAAAGTATGACAAGACTGAGTGAGTGATAAACAAAAAAAAAAAATATGCTCCCGAAAGGGCTTCTTTTGAATATGAATCATTCGTCACTGGTTCTTGCTATGTGTACGGTGCAAGGTGAAGGAGCCATAGTTGTCAATTTCAGTAAACTTTACGTAAAGAAAAAAAAAAGAATAAAATAAAATAACCTAATCTACCTCAAGGAACACTATATTATAATATAATATATAAATATATGATACATATGTAACTGATATATATATATATCATAATATAAACATACGATCAGTCAACAAACAAAAAGATTGACTTGACTTGAGTTTTGTTCAACGCCAGCTAGTTTCGAATCTTTAAAAAAAAAAGAAACGAAAACCCCTCATTCTGAAACAATGGAAAAAAAACAAGTTTCGTGTGTTAATAAAACATTGTTTTAAATAGGAAAAACACAGTTTAAGCACAACAGAGGCTTATAAAGTGTTATCCGGAATCTGCTCCGTCTAAACCAATCATTTTACGGTTTTATGCTGATATCAAATATAGTCGAATGGATATAAATTATGCATAACTATTTATTTCACTGACATAAAAAAATTGGCCAAAAAAAACTTTGGTCCAAATGGCAGCCTCGTTTCCTAACTATTAATCAAAAGTATCAACGTATTGGTGCTTGAGAGCGTTGTTTGGCCCTGTCTGATAGAAATAAAATATGTGTTGGTATATGACAATGGATAAAACTTGAATTCACCATATCACTCCGAAATCCAAATGGCAGTCAGCAGAATGCAATGCGGTCGGTGACAGGCGCTAGAAGAGACACAAAAATTATTTGTGATTGGCGGAGTGCTGGTCGCGGTGAGGCGCGAGCTGGCCGCATTTTATGGTACTCATCCGCGGAGGACTTGTGGGTATCGGTAAAGTTACGTAATAATCGTACACTTTATAATATGAATATCGGAGTAGTTTACATATGTAATCAACATCTAGGGCACTCACAAAACTTACAGCTGATTAATTTTTCCGAATCACTGTCAGGTATTGTGATGAAGTCTGTTAATGACAAATGTATAGTTCTAGGAGATTTCAATTTACCGAATATTTATTGGATCAAATCTATTTTTAAATCTATTTTGGATGTCATACAGGTGACATCCAAAATAGTTTTATTGATAACTTGAATTTTTGTAATATGTACCAATTATTTTTTAAACATTAATAAGTATTATCGACTAATGACATAACTATTACCGAGTGCAATTGCCCGCTAGTCCCACCTGACCCGCACCACAAGTCAATTGTTGTGCATGCTTGTCAAGCTGAGTTGCCCAAACTGCCCCCCAACCCCTGTACTATTTATATTTACAATCAAGCTGATTACACTGCGATTAATAATAGACTAGATGAAATTGAATGGAATCGTACTTTTTAATCGATGGCAGTTGAGGATTCAATCTCATTTTTCTATGACCACTTATATAGTCTTCGCGACATTCATGTACCCCGAAGAACTCTAAACAACAAGAAATACCCTTACCCTGGTACAAAAGCCCCTTAATAAAAATTTTAAAAGAAAAAAAATTAGTTTCATAAGAAATACCTAAAATATAAAAATCTCTCTGTCTACCATAGTTTCACTATTTTGCGCAGTCGTGCTGAATTACTGGAACCTGATATGTACGCTGATTATATACACGGTGTTGAAAACAAGATTAATACGAATCCGAGGGAGTTTTGGGGTTATGTTAAGTGGAAGAAAAATTTCAAACTCGCTTCCTTCCGTAATGAAGTACGAAGGCAAGTCTTCTAGCTCGGGAGGTGAAATATGCGATTTGTTCAGCGACTACTTCTACTCCACCTTCCAACAACAAACACCAGCGCCTACATCGCCACCTAGCGACTCGCAGACTTACGATTGCTCGACAACCTCTGACATACACGATGTGGAAATTACACCTAACCAATTTTAAATTATTATGTTCTCTTGACATAAATAAATCTGCTGGACCTGACCATATACCACCTTATTTCATAGTTCGTTGTGCCAAGAGTGTTACAGTTCTAAATAGTAATCTATATATCTATACAATCTAATAAATGGGCGGTCTTTCGAGATGGGTTATGTACCTGATCTTTGGAAAACTGCGTTTATTACGCCTGTTCACAAAAAAGTGCTCAAAATGATATTAGCAATTACCGACCAATATCGAAATTATGCATATTTTCTAAAATATTGTGTGGTCCTCAAGTGTATGCTTCACTAAAACAATCCTTCATGAGTCATCAGCATGGTTTCCTAGGAGGCAGATCCACGTAATTAAATCTACTAGTTTGTACTGAGTACCTGACGTGACGGAAAATATGTCACAGCCGTCGCAGGTTGACGTTGTATGTACAGATTACTCAAAATGTTTTGATCGTATAGACCATGTCATCCATGACCATGGCAATCTATACCGTTGGTTTGCCTCTTACATTAATAACTGAAGTCAAATTGTGGCATTAAACGGTTACACATTAAACTCTGAAGTACCACAGGGATCTTTATTAGCCCCGCTGCTATTTACAATCCTTATTAATGACATTCATAACTATTTCACTCATTCGAAAATTCTATTATATGCTGATGACATGAAAATCCTATGTAAAATTAATTGCTTAAATGACACAACTAAACAACAACATGATTTAAATAACTTTTATAACTACTGTTTTAAAAACAAATTGGATCTAAATATACCTAAATATTGTGTATGTTCTTTTAGTAGAAGGAAAAACATATTTACCTATGACTATAAAATTAATAATATGTCAATCGCAAGAGTTGACTCAATGATTGATCTGGGTGTAACTTTCGACTCGAAACTAATTTTTGACAAACATATTGATAAAATAATTAGCAAAGCTTCTAAGGCTCTAGGGTTTGTATTAAGATTGTCATCAGAATTCAGCAATATTAAAACCCTCAAAATACTGTACTGCGCCTACGTCTGATGTCATCTTGAATATACATCATCAGTCTGAACCCCTCATACGATATTTATATTGATCGAATTGAGAAAATACAAAGAAAATTCTTAAAATTCCTGCAATACAAATGTAATACATTCTGGAGTTGAAGAGCAAGTGGTTAATCTCTTTCGTCTTCAACCTGACACCAGTACTAGAAGATCAGCACGGTTATCAAGCGTCAGTCACACAAACGTATAGCAAGTGCTGAAACGAGACTGAAGGTTCAGTCGTTAGAGCAAGCTGACTTTTCTCGCAGATTGAGTGCGCCAATTGTGTCGTAGGTAAAATAAGCAGAAACCGATATTTTCTAAGATTAGTTAGACCTTTGGACTGATGAGATATAGCCTAAAAAACAAAATTTGCATGTTTAGTTCTGCTGTGTCTACTAAAAAAGGGATATTTTATTAATTTCTTCATTGAAATACTCTTAGATACTTGGTCTATAATATAAATACAAATTTTAATTAAATTTGGAAGCGTGAGCCTAATAAGAGCGTCTTTTTTGTGATTTTTTAAGAGTTTTTGTTGTTTGTCTAACGTCGGTGAATAAAATTTGATCTATATATAAACGCTTTGTTCCACTTTTTGGTACGTCTATCATAAACGGGTGGAACCTCTATCTGCACCTGGTTGATCGGTGGCAAAATTGGGAAGGTTTGTTGACTAAGGAACTACAAGCATGAGCTAACCTGGGCTGTGTATAGATTAAGTAGCTGCTGCAATGATTCTTAACTTTTTTGTAGTTGTCGTAGCCATGGTTTCTATCTGTCGACCGACATTAAGTCATGCCCAGAAGCTCTAGCTGGTTGATAATCGGTACAGATACACTTTGGAAACTTGTTGTTAGGTAAAATAAGCTTTTTTTACTGTAGAAGACACATGCTTGGGTTTTGGTAGGGTTGAACTTAATTGGCTTCACTCCAATCGGAAATTCTACGTACCGTCAAATCAACCCGTTCGATCGTCAACACACTCTGATGTCAGATTTGATTTGTCTGGTAGACGGTGCTGTTATCAGCGTAACCAATAATGCCCTTCTATAGAATGGCATAATGTGCAGCAAGAACAGTGTTGCAAATAGAACAGATTCCAGAGGTACGCTGTGGTTGATCGCCGCTAAGTCAGATTAGAAGCCATGAACGACAACTCGAGTTTACCGTTAATGAGGAAATTAGATATAAATCATACGCTGGAAGTTTGCTTAAAAGGTTTTCGGGTACTACGGAAAACATACTGGTTGTCGCTGAGGTACTCATTTAGTCCCCAGGTATGTCAGGAGACGATTAGTCAATACACGTTCCATAATTTTGCAAATTATCTGCACGAGTACCCTTTTTTGGTACTTTAGAAAACTTCCTTTTTCCAGTCTTCAATGAGCAGTGCTTTAAAACCACTGAAGAGCTGCCGTCACAGAGATGCCACTGGCTTTATTCACGTTTACTTATTGCATGAATTTGAGTACTGCGATTTGGCACCTTATGACGGCAGCCATCTTGGGGGCGACCGGAGGTAACGTGGGTGAGCTTTTTTTTGCAATTTAGACGTGCATATTTTGCAATGAGATTCGCAAATAAATCTGCCTTCTCTTTTGCGCTGTGAGCCAATGACCCGTCAAGTCTGTGCAGTGATGGACGACAAAAGTTCATCTCAATCGGCTTGGCAAGGGACCAAAGATTTATTTTTCGTGTGAAAAGATGCTAGTTTGTCTTCGATACGGCCAATGTGGTCAAGACGAGCTCTTCTAATCCCCTTCTTGCAAGAATTGGCAGCAACATTGTACGCTTGCTTCTTAGTGCGGTGTCATATCTCTGCTTTTGCGAGCGGCAGCCCAGGTAAGGAGCGCTTTATGCTAGCGCTTTAAAGCCAGGGAGCAACCAGCATTAAAACACGGGCGAGCTTTGGTGTCTAGAAATACATCAGAGAACGGTATGAAGTACTCCATACCTTAACATATCACACTGGAGACAGCATCAGCGTAGAACAATGGATCGTTAGAAGCAAAGCTTGCCAGGATAAGAGATGAAAAAGTATGACATCACATCCCAACCTGCTGACTTATACAACCATACTCGTCTTGTGACTTTTGGCGTGTATTGCGACAAAATTTCACCAGACAGTGATCGGATATCCCTAATGGTGAAGACACGGACACCGATTATCTATCTGGATCGGCTGTCAGCAGAAGTAGATTCACCGCCGATGATCAAACTATAACAACAAAAAATCTTAAAAAATAAATCACAGCGTAAAAATGATTTGCGCAGGTTACACAGTATTTAACAGTATTTGAATGAAGAAATTAATAAAATAACCCTTATAGTTAGTTACCTTCTCCTTAAGTCTGTCGTGCTATTGACTTGGACCCTGTAAACGCAGTGTTAAACGTATAGCGCCCATCTTTTTGTATCGGAAATTAAAAGTATATTAATTTACTTAAAACGAAACAAGTTTTTGGTTTTCCTTTGACACTTCCATTATTTATAATCATTAAGTTTTTTAAAAGACCTATTTTAGATAGATTTTAGTATTTATGAAATAAACAGAATGTGGAGGATCAATGACGTAGAGAGAAAAAGCTTCCTCGAAAATATTTAGTTTTGACGAAATCTATCAATGTTCAGAAGTGTCTTTTTCATAATTTTTCTTTATATGTCCTGATGTGTAATACACAAATAAAAGTCTCTAGGGAACAAGTACGTTTTAGAGTATTTCTACAAATAAAGTTTATTATACTGACTTTTTTGCAGCTCGAAATTTATTTTACTTCGTAAATTTCACTAAATAAATAAGTTAGTTTAAACTTCAATTATAAAGATAAAATCAACTGGCAATTTCTCTTGGCACTACACAAAGCATTATAAACCGCCTTTGAACACACTATCGCATCTCAGGCACGTGGCCGAGTGGCTTGGGAGACGATCTCGCATTACCATTCGCAGACAGGACCGGTATATCCAAAATACTGTTCGACGTAATCGACCAATGACCGCCATATTTTGTTAGGAGGCTCCACAGCTCTTGAGCACAGCTCAGCACAGATTTTCAGCGCGAGCTCCACAGGCTTGGTAATAAGCGTTCAAGTCATCTGAAATTGTTGAGGTGAAGTGGATCTGCATTCGCGAACACCGCTGAGAGTCCTACCTATAGCACTCTGCAATCGTAGCGTCCGTTTACAATGGGCTTGTGCACACAGAGATTAGGAGGAAGAATCATGAACGTTTAAGATTCTGGGGCAAGAGCAACCACATTGCTAATATTTACATGTAGAAGATTGCTTCAGACGTAATCATCCCTTTGCGAGGCAGTTTGGGATAGGTTTCAACTAATGGACGACAACGCACGTCCACACTGGGCTAGAGTCGTAACACGCACTCTTACCGACGCTGGTATACCTCAAAGTGATGTTGACGAACTGCAATTAAGCATGTTAAATCGCTGCGATTGTGTTGTTCATGTTGATGGTGGAATCATTAACTATACAATTAAAATTGATAAAATCCTTCCTATTTTGTCCTTTTTTCGCCATTTGATTGACGCCTTAATTTGAGTTGATTTCCCTCAATTTTCGAACACAGCTATTTTTCTTAATTTTTACAAAATATTCTAAAAGTAATAAGAGGGTCAATCTGAAAGTTCTTAGAACTGGCCACTTGTAAACAATATAATAAAAAACATAATTTTAGAATTTGAAAATGGAACTCTTTGCCGGTACTATTAAGTATGTATTTCATTCATGTGTCATTTGTTTTATGATAGAGACTATTATATAACGAGGTTGAAAGAGTTACCTAACAGCAGATTTGGACAAGCTTATGCATCGGTATGAGTCAAGTGCACAAAATCCTCCATGAACATTTAACGGTCAGGAAGCCCGGTGGATACCTCATAATTTGACCGAGGGCCAAAAACTCCGTCGTGTTGAATGGCGCCGTGAAATGGTTTAAAGATTTAACGGAGGTGCCTCAAATGCTGTGTTCGACATACTTACGGGTGACGAAAGCTGGATTTACTGTTATGATCCCGAAACCGAAAGACGCCTGCTCTGTGGGTGTTTCCTTCCGAGAAACTAAAGTTGCCAACTAAAGTGAAGAGAGGTCGAAGCGTGGGAAAAAGATGGTGGCCTCGTTCTTCGGAAGGGCAGCTCATTTTGCGACATTTGTTTTAGAGGATCGATAAACAGTGTCCGCGGAGTGGTACATTAACAATTGTTTGCCACTTATCTTGGAAAACGTTCGGGAGAAACGACCTCGCAGTAGGATCTTCCTTCACCACGACAACGCCTCTTCGCACACCGCCAGCCGAATTATCGACTATTTGGTGACGTCAAAAGTGGAATTACTAGGTCACCCGCCGTATAGCCCCGACCTCGCACCTTGCCTTTTATTTATATCCGAAAATAAAAGAAAAGCTTCAAGGAAAACGTTTTATGGACGCCGTGGAAGCAGTGACTGCGTTTCAAAAAGCCGTCGAAGAGACCCCTAAGGACGGGTGGGCAAACTGCTTTTCTCAGTGGTTCCATCGGATGCAGCGATGTATTGACGTGAATGGACATTATTTTGTAGTTTATCATTTAATCAGTTTTTGATTTTCTAAGAACTTTCAGTTTGACCCTCGTATGTTTTTAATTTAAACAAAGAAATTAAAGTGAAGTCGTTTTGGATGACTAGATTTGGTAAATATTAATTGGTTATTTGTTTTTGCAAAAAAATTACTTGATCCCTATAAATAATAAAGGACATGGGCAGATCACCATACATGGTTTTAGTTGGAGTTAAAGTGGAGCGTTTAGAAGTCAAAATATCTAAAACTACGGGACATAAAATCCGGATCCATTAAAAAAATATATATATTATGGAGTATGTCTAGGAACAATAATAATTGCATTTTCATTAAGTACTAATTTTGAGGTTATCATTTCAAATTATCTACATTTACATAGGTAATTACTACTATCACCAACCGACCATGATAATAATGACACGTAAATGTTCATCAATATCTTTAATCAACTTGTCTAAAACTCACAGCAATAAGTCGTCGTAAGCGCAATCCATCGGAAGTTTTTTATCTCAAACTCGCCGGCTAAGGCAAAAGCTACACAGCCAAGGATAAGGACTCCAGTGAGTAATAAATAATTTTCCAATGAGGAATATAAAAAAATATTCTTTCATACAAATGAGTCCTTACATTCTGAAGTGACTATAATTTCCTATAATTAAAATCTTCTTATATTACAAAATCAAATACAAAAAAAAATACTTGTGCTTGGTCACAATCAATCCTATGTATAGTAATAAAAAATGACAGGAGCTAAAACAAACTGATCAAGTCAAATCAAGTTTTATAAATCAACTATTTTTTTGGAGACTTCTACACATGAAGCTAATATTATGGAAATTCACATTTAAAAAAATTATAAACAAAAGTGCTAGTTTTTTTTCTAAACGCTCACTGTTTACTTAAAAAAGGATTCGCCAATATTCTTTAGTACTTAACTAGTAGATTCAACAAACAAACAAACGGCAATCGGTTTGAAAGGCGACACATGGACTCTATACAGAGACTATTTTTATGCAAACATTTGTTGTTTTGTGTTGAATAATACTTCGATTAGGATAAAGTTTACTTTGGTTTGACATAGTAATTGACGTATACTCCAGGTGTACGTAGTACGTATTAGATTCATGGTATCAATGTAAAAAAATCCAATTAAAAACATTGTCATTTTTGTTTTAGACACTTGTTATATGTGGATATCAATAAAATTTTCTTGTTATGTATTAATTGAATAAATCATGAAACTCCAGATATTAGTTATATTTATTGAAGCTGTGGCTTTAGCAAATGCCGCTCCCGTCGAAAAAGCTGATCCAGTAGATGTAATTATCAATGAAGAACCCGAGGAAGGCCCTGCCTACCGTGAAGACATACTTGATTTAAAATTGCCTCAAAAAGTAGACGATGATATTGTCCGGTCTTCAGATTTCTTGTTGCCGTTGACTGCTGAAGCCTTAGCCAAAGCGGTCGCTGATGTTGCATTAAAGGAAGCTGCTGCTGTATCTAAATCTGAAACAACAGAATCTCTTCCTGAAACAGAAACATCTTTTACTGTATCTGTTTGCAAATTGCAGAAAGTGGAAATTTTAGAACCGAAATTTGTGTTTAAATCTGCAACTACAATGCCTGAGAAGATCTTTGAAAAGAGCGTCACACCCTTAACTGCTGGAAGTGAAGTAACTCTCAAATCTATAGTATTACCAGTGCTAGCAGAACATGAAGTTGTATCTGAGCCTGTAGCATCTCTGGTACCTATATCTTTACCAGCTGCTCCTTCACCTAAAGTTACGGAATCAATTGTTGAATCACCATTTACTGTAGCATCTTCTCTTGTGTTATCTGAACGAATCCCGCAGCCTGCAGAAGCTTTGCCATCTCCCAGCCACCAAAATTATCAGAATATGCCAGACCAAGTAAATGTTCCTTCCATGTCAGATTCATCAATTTTTTCAAATATTCAAGGTTGGGTATATATTTTATTAAATTACTTTTTCAACGATAAATCATAAGAACCGTTCATAATGATAACACACAATTACCAGGCATTTGAAGCTTTTACTGTTCTAAAATTAAAATATAAATACTTGTTTTGTTTTATTTATTTCTCGAATTTTCCTGCAGTTTATATTTATTTAATTATTTGTGATATAACAATGAAAGCTTGAACACAGGTTAAATTCCACCACTTTTTGCGACGATGTCCTAATTTGAGAAATTATAACTACTAGGACGACCGAATGCGTATGTTACATACTTAAAAATCAATATCATTCGAAACTATAAACTGAATAAATGGTAGTAGAGTTTCTTATGTTATGAGTTTCTTACCTTGTCTGGGGTGGCACTACAGTCCTTTCTATTTTGCTAGCCAGCCAAAGCAATTACTGGAACAAAGCCAATTTCAACTAAAGCTTTACATTATCACTTATTAAATAAAACACATATCACTAATGTTGCCCGTGGGTGCGGATAGCACTTACCATCAGTAGGGCCACTTGCTCATTTGCGAGTTTTTTTTTGTTGCTTCCATCCATCGCTTCTAGTTGGTGCTTTGCAGAACCATCCCAAAGGTGGCTACAGTACTCCATACAAGATCGAATTAGAGCTGTATACAAATTAAGTAGCTGTTCAGGGCTGAAGTACCGTCGGACATTCAAGATGATTCCCAACTTCTTTGAAGCAGTTTGAGCCATGGATACAATTTGTTGCCCGAAGTTTAGTTGGGACGATAAAGTTACGCCCAGAAGCCCTAGGTGGTCGGTTAAGGCTACAGAAACATTTTGGAAAGTGGGCGTTAGATCGAAACTGATCTTTTTGGCGGAGAATAAACACGCCTGTGTTTTTGACGGGTTAAATTTGACCAAGTTGGACTCACCCCAATTGGACACTTTCTTTAAGGCCAAAATTCCCCACTCAATCATGGACTCTCTCAAAGCCCGGATTTATTGAAGACTCGCTCGCGCATTGGACATGTATCTCTCTACAACGTTGCTGTCATAGGCGTAACCAATAATGCCTGGGGTTAGCAGGTCATTAATGGGCAGTAAGAATAACGTTGCAGAGAGAAGAGATCCCTGAGGTACCCCAGCATTAATTGCCATTAGGTCAGAAGAGCAGCCGTCTAAGACTACTCGAATTGACCGTTCCCTCAGAAAATCAGATATCCAGTCGCAGAGCCCATTAGGTATTCCGTCTGCTGGAAGCTTACTCAATAGACCATCATGCCAGACCCAATCAAAAGCCTTGGAAATGTCTAAGGATACAGCTATAGCTTCACCGTGACATTCCTAGGGTTCGCTCCACAAGTAAGTGGCATACACAAGAAGATCTCCAGTCGAGCATCCACTGCGAAAACCATATTGGTTATCTCTAAGGAGCTCGTTTGTTTGGAGACGATTGTTCAATACACGCTCCATAACTTTGCAAAGTATGGAGGTGATTGCAATAGGTCGGTAGTTGATAGGATCTGCACGGCTTCTGTTCAGTTAGATTGCCCAAAGCCTTTCTGCCATTCTTGGCCGTCAAAAGACTTTCTCGAACAGAAATTCAGGAAAAAGCCGTTAGTGTTATAATTTAATCCAAAATGTATTATATATTTTAAGTATGATTGCGTTGTATAATACAAACTGTAATAATTAAAAGTACTGTAATGACATTATTATGAAAAAGCATATGATTGCGCCATTTCGTAATGTGTCAATATTTGAAAAGGGTATAGGGTTGCAAATAGGCCATACAATATTCGCCCTAAAAAAAGGATTCAAGTTTTATGACTACCACTATTTACTTGCATTATTCGAATAATCCGAATTCGTCAAATATTAAAAAAACAGATTATCAATACAATATGTCACATTTTATTCTTCAAGCAAAAACCATCTGTCGAATGAAAAATCAGCCATAATTATTCATTGGGCAAATGTCAAATCTAGCAATTATAATAGCAAAAACAAAAAATAAATAAATTAAATGTTGGTATTTAATTTCCTTAGTTGCAAATTGAAAATGTTTAAAAAACATGCATGCACAAATTCATAGACTGCTAGAATAATAAAATTCCAATAACAAACAAGAAGAATAATTGATACCTTAGCAGAAATATGGTCTACGGTAAACTGTACGGTACTTTTCTTACTTAGATATTTTCGAAATGTAGTATTTTTATTAAGTTCCAGATTCGTTTATTAAATCACATCAAGAGGTGTTAAAATGTTTAGTGACGGACGGATTTAGGGTGCAAACTTGAGGTAAATTGAAATTAAGTCCTAGCAACACTGAAAGATCATTCGCTCCTGCTTTTTGCGTTTTGAATATCTACTTGCGATTTGTTTTCATTTTTACGATTAGTTTTCGAAATGGACTCTGCTTCACATGATGACCCTGGCCTTACTACGGATTTCGAACCATCCATAAACGACCACTTTCACATGAACTTGGACCCGATTTCTCAGCCCACGACAACCTGCGCATGAACATGGATAATTCGCAGCCACATTTACGCTGTGTGAACTGTAGTCGAGACGTTCCACAACGTAGACGGCACTCGCTTATTTAAATGTTGATTGTGTATGATGCTGAATTTATTGTAATTAATTATTTCCTGGATTCCATTTAAATTTACACTTAATGATTAATATTATGTATTTTGAAATAGGTTTCCTAAAACAAATAAGTCATTTCTGAATTAAAAATTAAATGTCCAGCTCATAGCCAACAGATGTATGAGAAACGGCAGGAAGCCTTTGATTTAAATTTTCCGGTAACTATCACTATTGGCTGGAGTTTAGAGATAGGTACTAATAAATTGATAATTCATAACAACTAAAGTATTAACAAAATTAATAAATTACATTACTTACGTGCATCATTATGTGGTAGCTTCATTCATCACTGCTTGCGATTGATAATCTACACTTTAAGGCGGACAATTACGATGCAGCCTGGAGATTACTGTGTGATAGGTATGACAGCACCAGGCTTCTAGTTAATAATCACGTACAAGCTTTATTTAATGTTGATCAAATTCACAGGAAATCTAGCAAGTCACTGCGTAATATTAAGGATGTTACAAATCAAAATTTGAGAGCCTTGGTGACGTTAGACCAGCCTGTTCAACACTGGGATACCTTGATCATACACATTATGACAAGTAAGCTTGATCAGGTAACTAGCCGTCAGTTTGGAAGAGCATAGAAATACGTTGTCTGAGCCTCCTTCACTTTCAACTCTTGTTACATTTCTTAACAATAGGTCTGACTTACTAGAGTCACTCGAAGAATCAAATGCGTTAAAAACAAACACAAATCATAATAATTTTAATAAAACCAATAGCAATAAAAACAAAAAAGCTTTGTTTTGTCTAAATCAGCTGATAAAAGGATAAGAAATATTTCATGTCCAATTTGCAAACAACAACATTTTCTCTTTTCGTGTAATGAGTTTCGTAAACTTTCTATAGAAGCACGCATTAAAAGGGCTAACGGTTATAATGTTTGTCATACCTGTCTTCGTCCAGGACATAATGTTAGTAAATGTAAATTAGGATCATGCAAATATTGTAACGTAAAAAATTAATTATTTATTCAGTCAGCTGATATTTGTGCAACTTTACTATCCACAGCGCTTGTGAGGCTGGAAGATGCTGAAGGCAATCTCGACACCGCACGCGTTTTATTGGACAACGGAAGCACCGGGCACTTCATGTCAGAAGAATTCGCTCGTAAGCTGAAATTCATACTTATAAAGATAAATCCAAAGTTATAGGTATCAACCAACAGTCATCACTTAGTTCGCAAGCCTGCTTAATTTCTATAAAGTCAATGCATAAAAATTGCAAAATAAATCTCAAATGTTTTGTTTTACCAAAAATGTCTTCGTTTGTACCTCATACATACAAAGACATACACAAAATACCTATACCTTCGGACATTCGCCTTGCTGACCCTCACTTCAACGATCCTTCAGCCATCGACATACTTATCGGCGCGGAAGCGTTTTGGGGGATCATAGATACAAATCGTATTCAGTTAGGTAAAAATATGCCAACCCTATGTAAAACAAAATTGGGTCTGGCATTGTTTATGAGACTAACTCATCCTCGCAATTGTTTATGTTTCTCGATAATTCACAGCCAGATTTAACTCGTTTCTAGGAGCTGGATTCAATATCTCTAAAGCATATCCTTACTGCTGAAGAGAGATCATGCGAACAAATTTTCACAGACACTACTACATACCGCAATCTAGAGTTCGTAGTTAACATTCCTTTAAAACAGTCCCCTCATACATTAGGTGATTCTAACACAATGGCAAAACGCAGATTTCTGTCCTTAGAAAACCGTTTAGCCCGCAATCCTAAGTTCAAACGACTCTACATTCATTTCATGCGAGAATACATTCAGTTAGTTCATATGACTGAAATGCAGATTCTTTTCATGATGGCTTTACTAGCTTTTCATCCTATATCCCACATCATGGCGTACTTAAGGAATCAAGCTCTACCTCGTGGTAGCCAAGTTTCGTAACTTAAGGTAGTGTTTGATGCTACCGCCAGTACACCAAATGGTAAGTCTTTAAATGACATACAAATGTTAGGTCCAACTCTACAGGACGACCTATTCAAAATTTTAATACGCGTTTGACAACATGCCATTGCCTTTACTGTGGATATAATTAAAAAAGTAATTAAAAAAGAAGTTTTATAGGCAAGCTCTTGTCAATCCAAAAGAAAGGTCTCTACAACAGATTTTCTGGCGGGAGGATCCTATGCATACTCTCAAAACATACACCTTAAATACCATCACGTATGGCACTGCATCTGCGTCTTTCCTAGCTACAAGGTGCTTAAAACAACTGGCTGACGAATATCCCGATCCAACAACGCAGTTTGCAATCTCTCATTCTTTTTACATGGATGACTTATCCAGTGCTTCAAGCGTGGAAGAAGCCATCAATCAAAGCCGTAAGGTCGCTGCTGTTCTACAGTCAGTGCATAATTATCTTTGGAAATGGCGTAAAGTACTACAGGCTTTATCTGGCAGCTTAGAGGGTTCGGGCAGCGTTAATCTTAGTGAAAATACAATGTCAAAAACATTAGGGGTTAAGTGGAACTGCCTAAACGACACATTTCATTCTCTATTAACATTCCACCTATGGAAAGGGTCACAAAACGGGTAATCTTGTCTGTTATTTCACAAATTTTTGATCCACTCGGTCTTGTTGTTCCATGCATTGTAGAGGCTAAAATATTAATGAAGCAGTTATGGATTTCAAAATGTTCGTGGGATGACCCCGTTCCTAAAAATATTTTGGCAGCTTGGAATGATTTTCCAAAGACTTTTTTGAATCAGTTTGAACTTTCACGACGAGTGATATGTGATTCGGCTGTCTTAACACAGCTGCACTTGTTCACAGACGCGTCGGAAAGGAGTTACGGAGCATGTATTTATGTTCGCAGTGTTGCATCAGATGGCCAAGTTCACGTTCAGTTGCTCTGTGCAGAGTAAGGTTGCCCATTAAGGTAAATACTATACAAACTATCATCGGTAATCTCCCAGAGCAGCGTCTACACCTGCAGTCTCCATTTCTTGGTTCAGGTATCGATTATGTCGGACCAATCATGATAGCTAACCGAAAAGGGTGAGGCTGTACCCATGTTAAATGTTTCATTGCGGTATTTGTGTGTTTGGCTTCAATACATCTCGAGCTAGTTTCAGATTTCACTAAGGAAGCTTTTTTGGCTGCACTCAATTGGTTTATTGCTCGACGGGGAAAACCAAGCAATATCTTTTCAGATAACGGTACTACGTTTGTCGAAGCCTTAAATGAACTTGCTCAACTTCTTGCACAAGATTTTTCATTTCATAGTGTAAAACCTGCTATTAACTTTTCCTTTATACCCGCATATACACCGCACTTTGGTGGTTTGTGGGAATCAGCGGTAAAGTCCGTAAAATAACATCTTAAGCGCATTCTAGGCTTGAATCATTTAACGTTTGAGGAAATGGAAACGTGCTTGACACAGATTGAAGCTATCTTAAATTCAAGGCCCTTAACTCCTGTTTCCAGTGATCCTGCTGAACAACCCACCTCACTCCTGCACACTTCCTTCTAGGACGATCTCTGGTAACGGTGCCACATCCAGATATCCAAAATGCTAAGATTTCCAGCTTGCAATGATTCCGCCGCATAGAACATCTCAAGCAACACTTCTGGGCTCTCTTCTCTGAAGAATACATTGTGTGGCTGCAAAAGAAGACGAAGTGGTCCCGGTCTTCAGGAAAGCTGCAACACACTAGTCGTCATCAAGGACAGAACTCAGCCACCGTTATTGTGGCTCCACAGACGAATAGTGAAAATGTATCCGGGCAAGGATGGAGTCGCGAGAGTAGCAGACAATGGCACGCGCAAGGGGGTACTCCGGCGTGCGTTCAATACAATCTGCCCTCTTCCAGCCAACATCGTTGAAGATACTTCAACCGGGGGAGCATGTTGAGGCTCTTAACATGGCAACACGGGGGAGGGGGGCGGAAGGCGCGAGTGGAGGTCCTGCGTCGCGTCAAAACCAGTTAACCGTAGATCGCCACTGCGACGCATCGTACGCGCACGATTATTGTAATAAACTATTAATATAATATAAGTCGAATACACAAGAACTTCAATACAGACCACGGGTTTTATTTACAAACCAAACTAACAGCTTCCCTTCTTTGGTACTGGTTGCACGTTAGCCAGCTTCCAGGATTTAAGGACCTTTCCGGATTCCAAAGAGAGTCGATACAGGCGCTTTAGAATGGGTGACAACTCGGCTGCGCAGTGTTTTAACACAACTGCAGGCATGCCATCGCGGCCGCTGGCCTTATTCACGTCTAAATTCTGCAACCATTTAAGAACCTCCTTTTGGTGAATATGAACGGTACCCAATTTGGGTCCGAACTGAGGTAACTGGGGTGGAGCTTTACCTTGACTATTAAGACGTGAACAATCTGCAAAAAGATTAGCAAAAAGATCTGCTTTCTCTTTTGCGGTGTGGGCCAGTGAACCGCCAGGCTTCCTCAGAGGTGGCAGCGATGGGCAACACAAGTTCGACTCAACCAACTTGGCCAGAGACCAGAAAGCTTTGCTTCCTGAAGGATATGAGGCTATCTTGTCTCCAATGTGGCCAATGTGGTCAAAGCGAGCTTTTCTAATCACCTTTTTGCAAGACTTGGCGGCAGCATTGGATCTTTTCTTCAGTTCATGCGAATCCACGGCTCTGCTTTTGCGAGCGCCAGCCCAGGCTTTGTACGCTTCTTGCTTAAGCTTTTCAGCTGTGAGACAAGCAGCATTCAACCATGGGCGACCTTTGGTTTCAAGGGATAGATCAGCGTAAGGAATGAAATACTCCATTGCTTGGCCTATCACACTTGATACAGCATCGGCGCAGCACGATGGATCGGTTGATGTAAAACAATTCTGCCGCCAAGGATAAGACGCGAAAAATTGCCGCATCTCATCCCAATCTGCTGAATTGTATCGTCATACTCGCCTAGCACCTTTTGGGCGGGTGTCAAGCGGGGAATACTGCGACACAGATTTCACCACGCAGTGGCCGATTGTCCCTAAAGGTGCAGTTACGGACACTGAGTACCTGTCAGGACCAGTTGATCATGATTGTTGTGGCCAGCAAAGTTGGGGATGCGCGTGGGCTCGTGCACAAGCTGTGAGAGGCCTTGAGTCACGGAAAACTTAAAAGCCTCTCTTCCAGCGTGGTCAGTGTCTTGATATGGGTATAGCTATTGCCAAGCCAGTGAGGAAAACGTTGCCGAACCGTATCTGCTGCATCGCGAGATATTCTATATACTAGATACTCTATGAGCCTCGTTGTTCCCCGATCTCCCATCGTATCGGCCATCTTACCGGACCATGAGTGCCAATCCATCTATATATACTAGGTATGTATTGAAATGCTTCTTTAAGTGAGAATAAATTAAATTATTATTTAAAAATGATATTATGATAATTGTAAATTTTTAGATTTAAATGACATTAGCGATTTTTATTATAATCTTAATTTTGACTACATACCAAAAAATTTAACCAAATACTATTCTTTAAAAATTAATATTGAAATAGATTATTTACAATACAAACGTTTGTTTTTAAATAAAATTAATAATAATCGTATGAATTAAATATTTGTTGATGCTTGCACTCAAACAGAGAACACTCATTCGGGTCATTTACATTCTCTTTTTCGTGAATAACAGGACTTTGGAAAGCATTCCTTTTAACTTATTTTACCAAAACATTGCAGGAATTTTAGGTACCTAAAAGAGACATATTTGAAGTGTCGTTGCTTGCCGTTATATGCTTGACGGAAACGTTCATAAAAAGGGTTCGGAGGCAAACTTAAAAATTGATAATTACACACTAGCCAGTTCTTTTTCTCGCACTAGGGGAAAAAGAGGCGGATCATGCATTTTAATAAAAAATTACGTTTGTTTTAAAAAAAATTGAAAACTTATCACCAATTTTAAATATTTTTGAATGTTGTGGAGTCGAGTTAATCGAATATAAAGTTATCGTGATAAGTATTTACAGAACACCCCAATCTTCTGTGGTAGTATTTTTAAATGAATTAAATAAATTATAACAACAATTATCAAAAAGACACAACAAAAAAATTATTTTATGTGGTGACTGGAATATTAACATTTTGAAAAAATCCGCTTCTTCAGAGACATTACAGGCTATTATAAATAATTATAACTTAACAATATATATTACGAGACCAACTTGGAAAAATACGTGTCTTGATTTAATTGTAAGTAATTCAAATATTATTACACCAAATCTTTTTAATTTGGCTGTTTCGGACCATGATAAAGGTCAAAGTATATCAACTACATTCGAGCAATCAGCATTTAAGTGTACATCAATACCAAAATGTTGGTTTGAAAAAAAGCGAGATTTTTCAAAAGAGAATAGGCAAAAGTTTAAAAATTGTATACAATCACTATCCTTCAACGATGTATATAATGAAAATCAGACAGACTTAGCTTTTGATTAATTTCACGATACCCTGACATTATTTTGCGAATTGTGTTTTCCAAAGATCTAAGTTAAAGTATCAAATAAACCGGTTCATAAGAAATGGTTGTCCAAAGGCATTAAGATTAGCTGTATACGAAAAAGAATACTTTATAATAAATATATACTAAGTAATAAAAACAAAGGGCAGTATCGAAACAAATTTTAAATTTATAATACAATTCTTTGTAACACTCTCTTACCTAAAACAATTAAATTAAACTTTAAATTAATAATAAAATAAAACAATCTTACTACAAAAAATAAAACAAGCTGTATTTGCGGTAGCAAATACAGCACTTCCATCTTACCATGGATTAGTTTCCTCAATCTTAAGATATGGCATATTATTATGGGGCAACTCTGTTGACTCAATTAACATATTTCGTGCACAAAAAAAATGTATACGCGCAATTTGCGGTGCTGGATTTTTAGACAGCTGCAGGCCACTATACACATTTATGACATTTATGAAATTTGTGCGAGGTCATACAGAGTCGTTCAAAACTAATGACTGTAGGAACCTTCCTACACTCACATATTTTTATTTATGTAACATTTATATATTTTGCAATTCGTATTTATTATATATTATACTAACATATGTTTTACACATTACAGCTATATTAATATACAAAATAAATTCATACGATTAAATTTATTATATTTCATAAGTTACCGGTTGGTCGATTGATCCGGTAATTTATCGTCGTGATCATTGACTTTTCCTCACACAAGCGAAGAAGGAGCCTAACGGTACTCGGCCACCGGCGCCGCACGCGCATCGCGAGTACCGGGAACTGGCAGTCAGATCTTGCTTTTGCTGCGGAGCGCACGCTTCTCGCTCGCTGACCCTTTTGCTTTTACTGACGAGATTACTGCCTTAATTGTAGTCGACGAACCCCTCGGAGGTGTATGAACGTTATATAATAAACGGTTATTACTTTTCGTATGAACTATCCAACTGTGCTTCTTCTGTCTGCGAACTATCTCGCGTGTGACTTGTGTCATTTCTTCTATACTGTCATTTGTTTTGCCTGTCTATTACATAGTAACTATTGGTGTTGATCTTGTGTTAAAAGTGTTTTACTGAGACTATATAACCTATGTGTATAAAACAATATACGCCCTTAAATCTGTGACTTGGCATTTGTTCTTTTGAACTCCCTGTCCACTATAGTGCATCTTCTGCTTAAGTATATAAAGCGTACGTATATATATTCATACATAATAAAAAAAAATAAACTAGCGCTTCACTGGTGACCCGAACATGAACACGAATAAAGGCGGCGATGACGCAACCGAAAGTTCCAGAACGCGTCACACTAGTGATGGGACACGATCGATACCGGCGAACGATACCGAAGTTTTTAAAGTCGGTGTAAGAGTCCCTCCTTTTTGGCCAGAGGAACCTGAAATTTGGTTTGCGCAGGTTGAGGGACAATTCGCTATTTCCGGAATAACAAGCGATTTCACGAAATTTAGCTACGTCATCGGACACTTAGATAATCAATATTCAAGGGAAGTAAAGGACCTTATCATAAGCCCACCTGCGGTAAATTAATATGAGACTCTCAAGACTGAGCTGATCAAGAGGTTGAGTGCTTCAAAAGAAAATAAAATCAAACAATTGTTGATGCATGAGGAGCTCGGCGACCGAAAACCGTCACAGTTTTTCCGTCATCTTAATAGTCTTGCCGGTTCCGATATTCCTGAAGACTTCTTGAGGACAATTTGGACCAGCCGCCTGCCTCATAGTATCCAGACTGTGCTGGCTGGCCAACCAGCAACCACACCGTTGGACTCGGTGGCAGACTTAGCAGATCGGGTCAATGACCTCGCTTCTTCATCGCCAAGAGTAGCTGCAGTTAGTGACCCCGTTCCCAGCTCAATCATTGGAGACCTCACAAGGGAGGTCGCAGAACTACGGTGGCAAGTCCAGCGGCTCTCAATGAACAGGAGCAGCAGACCACGGTCACGCACCCGTGATAACCGCAGGCGTTCCCGAGAGCGGTCGGAGTCAAATTACAGGAAGTTCCCAATATGCTGGTACCACGCCAACTTCCAGGACAGAGCTAGCAGATGTATCCGCCCCTGCGACTACAAGGCGGGAAACTCACAGGGCAGTCGGTAATGGTGGCCGACGATTGCCCTCCTTCTTCGTCATCTGGCCGCCTGTTTGTCACCGACCGTGCTTCAAAGATGCAGTTCCTAATTGACACCGGGAGCGATCTCTGCGTCTTTCCACGGTCGGCGCTCCACGATCGTAGATCTCACACGGATTATTTTTTGTGTGCCGCCAAGGGATCCAATATAGCAACATATGGTTATGTTAATTTTAATTTAGATTTTAATCTTCGTAGGAACTTCCCATGGCGTTTTGTAGTAGCCAACGTAACAAAACCAATAATTGGCGTAGATTTCTTAAATTTTTATAACTTGATAGTAGATTGCCGCAATAAACACCTCATTGATAACTTAACTTCTGTTACTGCCGTAGGAAAAATAGCATATTGCAGTTCAATCTCGTCAGTTAGGGTTATGACTGGCGAAACCCATTACCATAAAATCCTTGCTGAATTTCCAGAAATCACTCGGCCAGCTGGTACATTTCATACTACACCACACAGCACAGTACACCATATCCGCACCACTCCAGGCCCTCCAGTTTTTTCTCCACCTCGCCGCTTAGATCCTGATAAGCTAAAGATCGCCCAGCAGGAGTTCCATTCCATGCTGGCTAATGGAACAGCTAGACCCTCGGAGAGTCCCTGGTCATCGCCTTTACACCTGGCCCCGAAAAAGAACAATGGATGGCGGCCATGCGGCGATTACCGTAAGTTGAACGCCCGTACAGTGCCTGACAGGTATCCGATAAAACACATCCACGATTTTACGCATAACGTTACAGGTTGCAAAATCTTTAGCACGTTGATCTGGAAAAGGCGTATAATCAAATACCTGTCAGCTCTGAAGATATTCCGAAGACCGCAATCACCACGCCTTTCGATTGTACGAATTCCCTTATATGACTTTCGGTCTTCGAAATGCGGGTCAAACCTTCCAGCGTTTCGTCGATATGATGACCCGCGGACTCGATTTCGTCTATGCCTATTTGGATGATTTTTTGATCTTTTCGCGCAGCGAGGCCGAGCACCTGGAACACCTGCGCGAAGTCTTTAAGCGGCTGAAGAAGTATGGCATGATGGTGAACACGACAAAGTGTGTTTTCGGCAAGAAAGAGGTAACTTTCCTAAGATATCACATTTCAGAACACGGTTGCAGACCTCTGGACGTTAAGGTGGAAGCTATTAATAATTTCCCAGCTCCCACCAGCGTGCGCCAACTGAGAGCTTTCCTAGGTATGATAAATTTCTATAGGAGATTCCTACCCAATGCGGCCCAGATACAAGCCCCACTTCACTCACTTTTAACAGGCTCCGTGAAGAGTACTACGCCAGTCAACCTTGCTAGCGACGCCCTCGCGGCTTTTCAGGCCTGTAAGGAGAGCTTATGTAAGGCTACACTCTTAGCCCATCCAGACTGCCACGCCAAGCTAGCTGTCGTAACTGACGCATCTGATTGTGCTATCGGCGCAGCCCTGCAACAGTTTAAGAATAAGACATGGGAACCGTTAGCATTCTTCTCGAGGAAACTTAGCCCCTCCCAGACAAAGTTTTCCCCTTATGACAGGGAGTTGCTTGCCATTTATGAGGCAATAAAATACTTCCGGCATATGCTCGAGGTTCGTCATTTCACTGTCTATACTGACCACAAGCCTATCAGTTTCGCATTCCACGAACGGAAGAAAAACTGTTCGCCTCGTCAGTATAGGCACCTCGACTTTATCTCCCAGTTCACTACAGACATACAGCACATTTCCGGCAAGGATAATATTGTTGCTGATGCGTTGTCACGCATTGAAGAACTGAGTGCACCTGTAAGCCTCGAGACAATAGCCGAAAGTCAAACTTCCGATCCAGAGCTTCAGAAACTTTTGAGTGGGGACTCGTCCCTTCGGTTACAAAAGCTGTACATTCCTGGAAGTCGTGAAACATTATATTGCGACGTCAGTACTTCGACTTCCAGGCCTTACATTCCAAAACTACACAGGAAGCAAGTTTTTGAGAGCTTACACTCCCTAAGTCACCCTGGAGCCAATGCATCAGCAAAACTTTTAGCCGAGCGATTTGTTTGGCCAGCGATTAGGAAAGACTGCAGAGAGTGGGCTCGTTCCTGTATCCCGTGCCAGAGAGCCAAAGTCAGTCGGCACGTGTCTGCCCCACTTGGCACCTTTACTTTACCTCGCGCCCGTTTCCACCAGGTTCATATAGACCTAGTAGGACCGTTGCCTCTTTCGCATGGCTATCGGTATTGCTTAACGGCAGTAGATCGGTTTACTCGATGGCCCGAAGCGATACCTATCGAAGACATCACAGCAGAGACCGTTGCAAAAGCATTCCTGTCGACCTGGATTGCTCGATTCGGCTGTCCGACAGAGATCATAACCGACCGTGGTCGTCAGTTCGAGTCGGCCTTATTTCAACAACTTTCAAAGATAGCCGCTTTTGAGCATAAACGGACGACAGCTTATCATCCGGCCTGCGACGGTCTGGTTGAGCGTTTTCACCGCCAACTTAAGGCTGCAATTGTGAGCCATGCGAATGATAGGTGGACAGAGTCTCTCCCATGGGTCCTGTTGGGTGTCAGAACTGCCTTTAAAGGTGATTTGCAGACTTCCTCGGCAGAATTAGTTTACGGGAAACCATTGAGGTTGCCAGGAGAATTTTTTGATCCAACCACTATTGGTACAACCGACTTTTCTGCAAGAATAAGAAAGTTCGCAGAGCAATTACGGCCCGTCCCAACTTCGCTACATGGAAAACAAAAGGTTTTTGTTTACAAGGAGCTCGAAACCTGTGATCAAGTCTTCCTTCGCGTAGACGCATCACAGGGCTCCCTCCAAGCCGCATACTCTGGCCCTCATCAAACTATTTCGCGAGGAGACAAAGTTTTTAAAATCCTCTGTAATAATAACGAAGTGACAGTGTCAATAGACCGCCTTAAACCAGCCTTCACTCTATCCCCTCAAGACGATGAACCTATTATTTTTAATACTCCGAATGACAATACCAGTAAAAGTGTTCGTCGTGTACGATTTAGCGACGAAGAACAGATGGCACCAGAAGTACCTCGTGACCGTAGAACCCGTTCGGGACGTCAGGTGAGGAGTCCTCATTTTTATCGCCCTTGAAGGTCTCTGGAGGGGGATGGTGTGGGAACCTTCCTACACTCACATATTTTTATTTATGTAACATTTATATATTTTGCAATTCGTATTCATTATATATTATACTAACATATGTTTTACACATTACAGCTATATTAATATACAAAATAAATTCATATGATTAAATTTATTATATTTCATAAGTTACCGGTTGGTCGATTGATCCGGTAATTTATCGTCGTGATCATCGACTTTTCCCCACACAAGCGAATAAGGAGCCTAACGGTACTCGGCCACCGGCGCCGCACGCGCATCGTGAGTACCGGGAACTGGCAGTCAGATCTTGCTTTTGCTGCGGAGCGCACGCTTCTCGCTCGCTGGCCCTTTTGCTTTTACTGACGAGATTACTACCTTAATTGTAGTCGACGAACCCCTCTGAGGTGTATGAACGTTATATAATAAACGGTTATTACTTTTCGTATGAACTATCCAACTGTGCTTGTTCTGTCTGCGAACTATCTCGCGTGTGACTTGTGTCATTTCTTCTATACTGTCATTTGTTTTGCCTGTCTATTACATAGTAACTATTGGTGTTGATCTTGTGTTAAAAGTGTTTTACTGTGACTATATAACCTATGTGTATAAAACAATATACGCCCTTAAATCTGTGACTTGGCATTTGTTCTTTTGAACTCCCTGTCCGCTGTAGCGTATATAAAGCGTACGTATATATATTCATACATAATAAAAAAAAATAAACTAGCGCTTCATGACTATATGTTCAATGGTACAGGGAGACATAAACAGAAATTATATATTCCAATGCAAAGATTAGGATTGTATTCGAAAAATGTGTTCTGTACGGCGATCCGTATTTTTAATAAATTACCAAACTACTTGAAAACATTGCATTGAATGTATTTAAAAAAATACTATAGTTATAGCATAGTTTTCTACTAGAAAAAAATTACTATTGCGTAAATGAATTTTTAAGAATCACGTAATTATGTTATTGACATTGTATAATTTTATTCTATACCGACATTTAAGTATATTATAGAAATTGAATTGTTATTTTTCTGTATCCAGACTGAATTTAATGAAATTGAATGATATCAATCTTGTAATTAGGCTTTATTTATGTTGACAATTTTAATTTTACTAATTTTATTGCTTATGACTTTTATTTATATTTGAGACATTTAATACTTAATAATAAGGACATCTAATTTGATTTTTTTTCATTCGAATAACCTAATAAATAATAATAATAAATGTTACATTACTAGAAAATTATTATAAATATTTGCACGCCTGTTAAGGTTGAACATGATTGTACATCCAAATTATTTAAGATCATTGTATATTTTGACCATGTTCAGCGAATAAAATTTTTCTTTCTTTCTTTCTATCCGCAAAATGTTCAATCAACATATCTCTAACCCCAGGGCTGTTATGAGCTGGGGCTCCGTCTTGCTGGAAATACAGATCCTGGCTATTGGCAAATTCTCCATTTCTTCAAATACGTTATTTAAAATTTCGAAATACATCGTAGCATTTAAAGTGCCGTTGTAAATCTTTATGAAAAATATCCTGCTTCCTAGGATTCCACACCAACAGTTAAACGAAAATATAATCTGGGGATATCCTTCACGTGTTTGCAATGGATTCTCTTGAGATCAGTAAACAGGATGTTAAACAAAAAATTTCGATGCCTATCCATTTCTTCCCTAAGCCAGTGTCAAAACTCCAGGCGCCTTTCATTATCACCTGGATGAAAGTTTTGAATAACCTGTCTATAACGGTAGCACTTGTATTTATGTTTTTGAAGAACTGCATAAATGGTGTTCCAGGAAACTTGAAGATTCGTTTCTGCTTCAAGACTTGAAACACTCGGATATGCTTCGAAAAACGTCAATATTGCCAGTTCTAAATGTTCGTTGACGATTCGTGGATTCAATTCAATGGATTTTTGTAACTTCCAGTCGCTTTTAAGTTACTCGCCATAGTTCTAAGCACTTTTTCCGAGGGTAAAGAGCGCTGTGGGTATTAGTTTTGGTACTAGCTAAGTGCTCGAACTATGCTTCTACTATTTAAAAAATAAGCCTCCATCAAATCAAATCGTCTACAATTTGATAAATCCATTCTTAGAAAGATCTTTTTATTCTCATAAACCAACACAAAAAACTCAATTCGAAACAAAACAATAATTTTTTTATTGAAAAAGATTTGTTTTCTATCTCACCTGATGGAAAGTGACAAGTTTTCTGGAAAAACAGACGCAGACAGATCATTCTACACCTTGGCGACTCGCACCAAAAAGGAACTATCGAAGCGTTTGGGTCGACTTCTTGGGATATCTACTATAAAGGGATGGAAGGCCTGTCTGCATCTAGTAGTCCGATGTAAGAAGGGTGTGGGATCAACCTGATGAAAAAGAGCATTCGCGCAATCTCCAAGACTGCTAAACTGGCAACTTTCCGACGATGGTCGAGGCTTTGCACTTTTTTGGTGGTGAGGTCAAAGTTGTTCATAATTTTTCGGGCTCTTCGGTCAACTGCGTCCATCGCTTCTATTTGGTACTTTGCAGAACCTATTATTCGAAAAAACATGAATAAAATTATTTTTTTGATTTTTTACTATTGCCAAATGAGACAAATGAGTTTCACACATAACGACAAAAGCATGAATAGGAGGTGAGTTTTCTTCCGTGTAAAAATATAAGATAGTGAAAATTGGCTATTTCCTTTCATTTTTGTCAAACGTTTATTTGCAAAGATTGATCCTTTTCAGCAACAGAATCCATAGGTTCAATAATAAAGAACGTAATGTTTTTTTAAAAGTCATTCCGGTCCATTTCCGTCAAAAGTGAAAGATTAATAAAAAATTATACAGTTATTGTTTTCTTATACAAATAGGTCAAGCAAAAAGTTCAAACGCGATCTTCCATGGTTCAACTAACCAGAGCTAAGATACTTGTAGAATTGATTTTGAACTCTAGGTTAAAATTCGATTTAGAATATATGCAATTTTTTGGTAGGTGTTGACGTAGATCAGTTGCCCGGACAGCAGAGCCGTACGACCGGCCAAAAGTGAAAATAATACTATCTATATTCTATGCTAACTCCACGTAGCTGCCTCATGATGAAAAAAATTTTGAAATCCCTTCGGTAGTTTCAAAGATTTGAAAAATAAAAATTAAATATCAATGATTTTATTGTTTCATAAAATTACACATACAAATGTACATATCTTCAGTGATGACAAAATTATTCTCAAGAGTAGAAAGTCACGTGATGTTTAAATTATCTTTGGGCTTGGATTGGTGTTGAATTAGAATGAAAATTAGTTTCAAGAGTAAGCCTGCAGGATTAGCAAGCTACAGAAAAGGCTTAGATCCAGCAGTGGACTTCAATAGGCTAATTCAGGGGTCAGCAACCTGCGGCTCTTTGGATGTGAAGCTGCGGCTCTTTGCGCAAATATTATTTATTCTATAAACAAAAAACATTTGAAAATCGTTGTGAGTCGATTAACGAGGATTAGGCACCATTTCTATCCCTCAGCCACTTGAACTGGTTTTTACCGCACCCCTCCCCATGACACGCGTCGTCACTGTCTTTAGTCCGTGAATGTTTACTTAAATAATAAGTGATTATCGAATAATACTATATATATATTATCGAATTTGTTGTGACAAAACACTACTTATATATTAATAAATAAATATTTTTCTTAAGAATAAATAGATTTTTTTATATTTTTTATATTTGTGGCTCTTTAAAAACTTATAAATTTTGTTAATTGTAATTTTGACTCTTCTGACTTAAAAGGTTGCCGACCCCTGGGGTAATTGAATAATTAGATTAAACATTTTCGGATTTCAAATCAGCATAACTTTTTATTACATAATTATGGAAACCTATGATATTTTAATTATCATTATAACTATAGCCAAGTTAAGCGCTAGTTAAATGGCAAAATATGAATATCCTGTTTTTTAATGTCTTTGTAATGACCGTTTATTCTTAACTAGAATATATCGATATCGAACAAGTACCATTCCTCGTATAGCAGTGATGGGAGCCCGCCGGCAGGACATCATTCCCCGTCCTTTGCGTCTGTTGTACCCCCGAATCAGCATATTATGGAGGGAAGAATTGAACGACATCGATAATTTAGCGCCAGATCACTCAAAGGCAGAAAGCGCGCCTCGATTTACCTCAGACTTATAATAATAATAATCATTTATTATTCAGGCATAAATCTTATCTCAGCTCAATAGTAAAATAAAAAAATCTTCGTTTTATACCAATTTTTGTCACTAATTTTTCATCTCTATGCTGTAAAACAAAGTTGCTTTCTATTTGATGTTTCAGCTGACATAAATTTGAGTCAACTCTACGCATGCTTTATTTATACATTTCAACCTATATTTTTAATAACAGGTGAAAACTCGATTCATTAAAAGTGTTACTTTCATTTTAATCCTTAAGTAATATTAGTGAGCGAAGCCGCTAGTAAAAGTTAGCAATTTCATAAAAACTATTGATTAAGAATCTTGGTTGAAAATTTATTTAAATTTCAAAATAAAAAGTAAATCATTTCCAATTTATGAGCTTATGTCTTATGTCGAAAATATTTTGATGTCAAAAATTCAATCAAAACATTGTCAAATTTATTTATATTATACAGGCACTTGTTTATTATTTATTGAATATACCATGAAGCTCCATATATTAGTTACATTTATTGAAGCTATGGCTTTAGTCACTGCCGCTCCCGTCGAAAAAGATGATCCAGTAGACTTGATTGTTAATGAAGTGCCCGAGGAAGAGCCTACTGACCGTGAAGACTTACATGATATAAAATTGCCACAAAAGGTAGACGGTGATATGGTCAGGGCTTCAGATTTCTTGTTGCCTTTGACTGTTGAAGCCTTAGCCAAAGCAGTCGCTGATGTTGCATCAAAGGAAGCTGCTGTTGTATCTAAATCTGAAACAACAGAATCTCTCCCTGAAACAGAAACATCTTTTACTCTATCTTTTTGCAAATTGCAGAAAGTGGAAATTTCAGAACCGATATCTGTGTCACTGACAACAACTACAATGCCTGAGAAGATCTTTGAAAAGAGCGTCACACCCTTAACTGCTGGACGTGAAGTAACTCTCAAATCTATAGTATTACCAGTGCTAGCAGAACATGAAGTTGTATCTAAACCTGTAGCATCTCCGGCACCTGTGTCTATAACAGCTGTTCCTTCACTTAAAGTTATGGAATCCTTTGTTGAATATCCACTTGCCGTGGCATCTCCTCCAGTGTCACCTGAACAAACACTGCAGCCTGCAGAAGCTTTACCATCTCCTAGCCATTATAATTTGCGAGAACAAGTAAATGTTGGTATTGATTCCGTGTCGGATTCATCTTTCTTTTCAACTATACAAGGTTGGGCACATATTGTAATCAATTACTTTTTCAACGATAGTTTAAGAACAGTAGATCATGATGAAACACAATTACAGTCGTTTGAAGTTTGTACTGTTTTTCATTTAAACCATATATACTTGTTTTTTTTTTAATTTAAGGACGTTTTGTGGCCGATCTCAAAAATACCATGGTTTTTGGTACATTTTTTGGCCTACCTACGCTGTTTTTAGTAAAGTCGCACCAACAAATAGATTGGACCCTCTATAATGTTGTGCTAAATAATATTAAAATTTAATTATATTAACTACAGTAAAATCTATATTCCTACTTTTGTTGTCACGCAAAGTGGCGATTTTGGGTCCGATCTAGGTACATTTCTACAGTGTTATTCAGAGACGCTTTCTAAAACAAGGGTCTAAGACGGTTTTACTAAAACCCGGTTTTACGTTTAGTCCTTGGGTTAGCTTATAATGTTATTCAGAGTAACCTATCTAATATTAGTTCAACCTACGGTCAAAGGATCAAAATGGCAACACTGACAGTAAATAATGATTGCACTAGCAAAAACAATTACTAAGGGTACCTAATCTATCTAAGTATCTACAGTTTATTTTCTTGAGAAACCTCGACAAGTTATACATAAAGACATATCAAGCATGTAAAGTAACGAACGAATGACTAACATCTGATAGAATAATTATTTGCATAATATTACTTCAGTTGCAAATAAAACAAGGAGTTAGGTAGGCAATAAAACGTTATATTTATTTTATAAACAACAAATAATAAGGAGGGCTAGCAGGCAGATATCAGCGCGGTAGCGGTCTCTTATTTAGTTCTAGAACTTCTTAACTTGGCAATTTGTCACTATTTTCACACAAATTGACAATTTGGTAACTGTCAGATGCAGAATACAATTTCAAGATCTAAGCGCGCGCTGTCGGCTCACGTATAGTGCACCTGGGAGCTTAAGATCGAGAAGTCAGTGTCTTAACCACAGCGACACCGATGCTCATTATTTGTTTTAGCTTTCAACTTATAACACCTACAAATTTATTATTCTATCTACCATTATTTCAAAGCTCCTGCTAAATCTTTATGCCTTTGTAACTTATATTTATTAATGTGGGCCACATTGGGCACACCCATAAAATATGGTGACCTGCTACTGTTAGTGAAATATAATGACATACACAAAGATATTAGCGAAGGAATTAACAGTAGTTTAATAACATAAGGAGTGTGTGGGTATGCCATGTATTATTTCTAAGATGGTTGTATTTATTTAGGTGGATAGGTTTTATGTCTAATTTGACTTACTCTATTACGTGTAAAACCACTAAGCAGAGCACTTTTAATTCCACGCTTATCGGCTTTCCTGTCTTAGAAAGTCCTGCCTTCAGGTAAGTTTTTATTAAATCTAAAATACTGTTTCTTATTTTGTAAATCTATGTCCTCCTGAACTCCGTTTCAGTACATTGTTCAAAGATATTCTTCCTTTCTCTACATAATCTTGTACTTGCTTATTTACTTAATTTAAATCTTTCATATTATTTTTTTAATTTAACACGACCTACAAGTTTTAATCTGTATATTTTTGCTGATTAGAAGGACGTTTTATAACAATCATAACGTCATACTGCCAACATAAACCACCCCTAACCTAACCCCCGCGTGGTCATAACTAATGCCCTTTGAATAAGGCTCTTAAAGTTTACAAAATCGCGTCGGTATCAAAATAAGACGTGTCATTATCTTAATTACCCAAATGGTGCATGCATTCGTTGAAATTTGAAAAAAACCTATTTGGCAATTATGAATAAGCCAACAATTTACAAAACAAGAGCGGATCGCAAGTTTGATATGCCTAAAAAGAGATGTATTTATTAATTTCTTCAAAATATTTGTAGACCGCGATACATTTCATGTTTTACGATGGCAATATATTTGTCAAACGTTTGCGTTGAACTTTACGATCGCGTATAACATTTGCGGTGCCACGCATAAATGCATTTGAACTCAAAAACGTGGTACCTATTGATTTTTTGCATTCTAATGTACGTAAAGAAACAACAGCATAATTTGGTATTAAAACATATTAATTTGATTTTTTGAAAAAAAAGGTTTAAATTTCTTCCGATAAGACCCTTCATATAATTTTAACAGAGATTTGGACATCGTCACTATCTGTCATTTTCTCATTTGCGTCTGTGACTCATAAGCGTCTGTACCTGTCACCTGATTTAAATCCCTGTATTTTTTTACTGGGGAACAGCGAAAGAAAAAGTTTATTCACAACCAATTGAAAATTTAACTGAGCTTCGAGGGAGATTAATGGAAGCAGTGGATTCGTCAATAACGGACGATTCACCCGTCTTATATCAAGATCTTTTTTAAGGAGATCTCGTACGTGTATTGTGGGCGAAGGAAGAATGCTATAATTAAAACGAAACTGATTATCTTTTAAAAACGTTTTTTTTAATAATTTTGGATCTGATCTCACTCACACTTTATGGAATGGCTCACACCGTCTTATTCGCACCAGAATCTGAAAGTTACGGTCGCTTTCGGTACACTAGAATCATTTTTAGTGATGTTAAGAGAAATTGTTCAAAACCGCGTTTCTTTGTAAACATATTTTTACACGATTTTAAAACTGTTATTAAATGCGTTCCTTTTTAAGTTACTTGCCAAAATGGCTTAGTACATTGTTTTTCAGTACCGGCAGTTAAAGTAGGGCAAAAAATTAATTTTGAATACTTGGTTTGACATAAAATGACATCCTCTTTCAAGATAGAGCAGTTGGCTTAAAATTTAATGTTACAGATTACAGAAGCACTATTCAAGAGGTCGTAAGAAAAACAAAATTGGCAAAAAGTAAAGATTTGTAGCAACAGCAGTTAAAAGAGTAACACAAGGTGTAAAATTCGTCCGGAAATAAGTAATAAACCAGGCTAAAACCGATATTGTTTTGTATTGTCCGTTGCTTTTTGAAATGCTCCAATTAATTGCCTCATTTTACCTATGTAATGTTATCTACATTAAAAATGATTTTGTACGAGAATATTAGCACGAGAGTATTAGAATATTAGAGCCTCTGCCTCCAGCGCCAAACAAAGAGATGAAAATCAAACAGGCACATTAACTATTTGACTATAGTCAGGTCAGAATTATTAATATACAATGTTGATAAAAGCGAGAGGCATTTAATGAAACCACATATACTATAAGTGCCTACTGTTAATCCGAAACTATTAAAAAAAAGTTTACGAGAAGTATACGAAAAAACGTTTTTCAAAGAACTTAAATAGCTTAATAATTAAGTTAAAATGTAAACATCCTTTGTTGAGTAGCCTGCCGCCACCTGCGTAACAAATTGGCAACGTAGCATTTGAGTAGCATAGCGCGTGCGGCGGCAGGCTCACCGGCTCGCATACCTACCTACATAGCGGAGCGCCCGGGTTTGATGTGGATGATAATGTAAACATGTGTTGTAGGTAACGTTGGAAGGTATGATCGATGAAAATAATAAACAAAAATAATTAATTGTAACACTTACACATTAAATCTTCAATTGTTCGAAATGTCCGTCATTTGCAATGGTCAAATTATAACGACGTATAATATTGTTATTTAACCGTGCAATAAGGTCACTGTTTGTTGTTAAACTTTTTAATTTATTAAACGCTAAAATAATCCGGTTTTTAAGTTCCTCTACGGTATTCACGTCTGTCGCGTACACTTCACTTTTCACAAACCCCCAGATAAAAAAATCCATTGGAGTGAGATCCGGGGACCGTGGTGACCATCGTACTGGTCCAAATCGACCAATTCACTGCTGTCGAAACATTTCGGTGAATAGCTCTCTGGAAGACATCACTGAATGTGGAGGAGCTCCGTCCAGTTGGTAACATAAATGCCGATAATCGGCTTAGGGTAGTTCTTCGGTATATTCAGCAACGGGACCGGATAATATCTCCAAAAATTTTGCCACGTTAAGGGTGCCGTCAATAAAAACAGGGCCAATAATCTGGTCCCTGTGTATACCAGCCCACACATTAACAGAGAAGCGGTACTGATGCTCTGACTCCCGAATCATGCGTGGATTTTCAATACTCCAGTATCTGAGATTTTGTTGGTTCCATATGCCATTGCGTGTAAATGTGCTCTCGTCGCTCCAAATGACATTTAATAAAAAGTTCGGGTCGTCAGTAACTTTGTCAAATATCCACTGGCAATAAGTAAGACTGACTGGCAAATCCCTTCTTAAAAGGGCTTAAACTTTTTTAAATTTGTACGGTTTGCGTTTATTCCTTTTTAAAATGTTATGCACGGTTCTATGGCAAACTCTAAACTGGCGTGCGGCTCTATGCAGACTCGATGTGGGGTTGCGGTCAAAATAGTCAAGAATCTGTTGGTCGCGCGCAGTAGGTATCTGCTGCGGTGGGACTCCCTCCTGATGCGCTGCTAATGGTCTTACCTTTCTCGGTAAGATCGCAGAGCACGAGCTGCGTTTCCGTGGGATTCCCCGTAGATTAAAATCATGTCAGTGTATTCTGACGCCGTGTATGTAGCGCGAGGCATTGTGGATGTCTTACGTACTTACAAAATAATTAAAAACCACTCACAAAACTAAACCTAAAATACTCAGTTACGTGTCCTATCACAATAAAAACTTAACATTAGTAAATGGGACGCGTGAGCGACAATAATCTGTGCTAAATTGCGCAACGTGCACCCCGGATGCAACGCGTCTTCGCACTAAACAAACTAAAAATTGTGCCCTTGACCTAATTAGCCGAGCCGCCGCCGGCGCAATAGCAACATTTATTGATCTATTTCTATTTCTGTTACGCTTATTACATAAGAGTGAGATAACCGTGATCTGTACTTTCTTTTAAGGAAAGATTTAGTAACAGTATACTTCCTTGTTTGTATTGCAAACTTACGATGCGAACTGGCAACGTCGCGGCGCTCGCGTGAATTTTGTCGTTTAGATAACTATGTATGCCTATAGTACAAACTTACGATCAGGTGATCGGGAAGATACAGAGTGTTTAAATGAAACTAAGTAAAAACTAAAAAGCATTCCTGTGACTAAACTATTGCTTACATTGATCTGATTTTTGTTGTGTAGCCTGATAATGATAAACAAAATATGTGGTTTCATTTAATGCCTCTCGCTTTTATCAACATTGTATGTCAGTGTAGGAAGTACAGCGGTACGCCTTTCAATAGTCAGAGCCACCAACAAGAAAAACATGAGAACAGGTCGCAGCAGTGTTTTGTACTTCTAAATCTTATTTATTGTTTTAAAGCAAATCAATAGAACGGTTTCTTAAGAAATTAACTAAATATAGGTATTTCAATTTCAATATACCCGTTGTTAATATGTTAACAAACCGCATACTTGCTCATAGAATACACCCCAATTATATAAACAGCAATACACTTCAAAAAAATTGCCAATAACAGCCTGTCACATGGTCATTATAAATAATTTATTACACAACCTTTTAACCTAATTCCTAGACAACCCATTGACAAGTTTTGTATGTAAAATAGCTATTATTATTGCAATAATAGGCATAAGATGGACGACTAGCCTTGTGCAGGGACATAACTGTTATTGTAGTACGAAATGTTGCTATTTCATGTATATTTGATTTATAATATAAAACAAGTTGTTACGTGTGATTTAACTTGTTATGATATGGATGGTGAAAATTATAACAATGGTATTTGTGTTAAAGAAAAGCAATAACCGGAACACTCATTGCGGTTTCCGAGCCTGTGCAAACTCTAAAAAGAAAAAAAATCAAAAGTTGTTTGAAACATTAAATAGTTGGAGAATTAACAACAAATACGCGACAACCTCACTGCATGTATTTTCTAAAAAATTCTGACTAATCATAAAATAAAATTTTTGGAGATACACCATATTTAATAATATTAATAGTGGTTGTTGACCATAACATAAATTCCACTACATTGTACATACCTTACAGGTAAAATAACGCTGGCTCATAAACATTATTGTAACATCTAATACAAATGCACCTTTATTTGTGCAAATTAATTTTTGATTTGATACTTTCCTTCTTATTTAAAATATCAAAAAGCATTCTCCAGAATAACGAATAAGAACAACTGGAGACACTTGGTAACCTAATTTAATCATCTATGTCGCACGTTTATCAGTGTCTAAGTAATATCTTAGTATAGTATATAATATAAAACAATATGAAAAGTCCAAAAGCCCTCTATAAATAAAGGCCTGAAACGCTTAAAAAGTAAACGGTTGCATTGAGTAATGCGGCATTCTGCCCATCGACCGGGCATTAGCGTGTGGTACATTGCGTGACCACCCTGCGTGACTCCCAACATTGTTTGTGATTCTTGAATTGTAATAAAAGTCCGCGGATAATGTGTACTAGTTCGCGCCTGTGGACATATTTGAAAACCTGGAGTTCGGAAAGTTTTAAGTAGAAATTCAGGTTGAAATGCACTAGCTGTAAGTTGAGCTCCAGGGAGGTAAACTTACAGCTAGGTTGTCGGTTTGAAATGGGTGTTCTTGGGGCCAAGAGGTGGTTGTACGTAATCCTCAAGGAACCGTCCAAAAGAGGAGGTCAGGTACTCTGTTTGGAACTCCCATCGCCTAGGCCAAATCATGACGTATGCTAGTATTTAAGAAAGACGAATCGCAATCACTTGAAAGTTATCCAAAATAGGTTCATATTTTACCATTTAGACCTTATAATAATAATAATAATAATTGATCCCCAAATAAACATACCAACTGTATGGCCCCAAAGTAAGCAGAGCTTGTGTTGTGGATGACAATACTGTAAACTAGGGGCGAATCCAGAATAATAATACATATATAAATATCAACAACCATGAACCGAGAACAAACATCTGTGTTTATCACACGAATGAATGTCCGATCAGCACTCGAACCTGGGACATCTGGCGTATCAGGCAGGGCAACTGTCGCCTCTTTGCCGGAATTCCGCGAGGGAAAACAAGATGGGACCTCTTGAGTTTGATACTTGCGGACAGCCGTCAAACCCAGACCTGCATAAGAACCTTGAGCTGCCCACCAATATCGCTTTGGTGGAGTTGGCGGCTAGACTTCGATAACGCTGCCCACCGTCCACAACCCGCTGGTCAATAAGTTAAGTGACGACACAGCAACTCCCACGCAGCGGTTCGTTACAGACGACTGCGTAACGTCTCAGTAGATCTCGACGACGCTATTACATCATGGAATGCAGGCTTTCCAGTTACAAATAGGGCAACCCAGTATTGAAACCACCTAACCCAATGCTGGGCCAGGCTATCGTGACGTACGCATCCTACTGAGTTTCTTCCTACCGGACTAGTGGTAGTTACAATATACTACATCCTAGGCTATCTTCTCGGGTGTCTTTAGTTTCAATTATCGGCTCCCTCAGCGCCACAAAGTCCGCTGAAAAAAAAAATAAACAGTCTATTTCGAAAAAAAAAGGAACGTTGTACTTGAGTGTTTATTTTACAACTGCTTTGTACAATACGAACACCAAATAAAGCTCAAGTTATCGTAAATGCAATATCGCAGTTGTGGCAACATGAGAGACCGCTACCGATTGTTCTACCCACAACCATTTGTTCCAGTTGTTGTGGAAGAGAAAGTAATTAATTAATCACTTTCCTCTTTAGCCTGACTACAGTACTAGAAGTGTAGCGTGGTGGTTAGGCGTCATTCACAGATACGTACATAAAGGCACTCCGCCCAACGTTTTGTCGCAGAAGCGTTCATTGCACTCGACAAATGGAAGTGCGATGAATGCTTCTGCGACAAAACTGCGAAACACCCTAGTTCGAATTAATGCACGCTAGTGCGAAAAACTCATGGTTACATCACTGCCGGTCGACACTTGTCGAAGGTTTGTAGGGTTAACAAAAAAGGTTATTACTAATTAAAAGGGAGGCTAGAATCAAAGTAGAAAACTGAACAGCTTTTGATACGAAATACATATCAAAATTGCGAAAAATCTTTCACATCTCAATACGAAAATTCGCAGCCTGTTTAAGCCTATTGTTTTGAGACATTATTTTTGAAAGATTTGAGTATAACATTTATTTTCGTAGGGTAGGTTTCGTAGGGTTCGTAGGGTTGAAGTTTGCCCATAATTGTATGCTATATTGAGCAATCATTAATTTTGTTGGAAAATTTAGCTGTCTCACAATTGACATGGTATCAACACCACCTCATGTATCGGCCAAAGTTCGAGAAGAGTTGAGTGAGATGCTTGGAAGTCAATGAATCGGAAAATATACTGCAACCTCTTAGCCAGCGCGCTCGCAGGATTTTAGTCCGCTTTACTTTATGTTTTCGGGCTGAATGAAACAACCACTTTTTGCATTTCAACTCCAGAATAAATTTATTTTCGAAATGAAAATATTCTCGGGTGCTGAATCGTTTTAAAATTCATTAATATACTTTTTTTAGTGTCTGGAGTTGTTGCTGGATCATTCTATATAGAATACGTTGTGGCCAGATCGTAGAATTGTCCACATAATTATATGATCGAATATTTCATATCTCCATCTCCATATAGCCTTTCACATTTTGGTCATCCACGATTGACGATAAAAAATCCTGATATCCTGAGATTTACGCGAACCGAGCGAAAGTAGCGTGCGAAGCGTAGTGCCGCAGTACTCGAGGAATATAAACTATGAAAGTAAGAAAGTTTAAGAAAGCAATAATGTTTAAACAAATGCAAACCAGGTAATTAATACTTTCACTTGAGAAATTTACAAATAAATAACGCGTTTTCAGAGCCTCTAGCGGTAGTTATTGTAACTATTTTAGTATATAATCAAATACGCTTGGCCATTTCATGACGGGTTTCGGCAATTCAATGTTCATGTTGATAAAAGATTTCTTATCATTCACTTTGTCAAGGCACATCTCGATGCAGTTAATCAATTCAAGATACGCGATAATTTCAGAATGTGGACAATTCTTCGATGTATATTTATTTTATTACAAAAAATATTTTATTACAATAAAAGAAAAGGTTTTCTAGTTACACATTTTCCTTCTAAAATTGACATATTTTGCTACATATTTCTCTAATATAATGCCGGATTTGGGCTAGGACCGGGTTTTTAAAACACAATATTGCCAGAGTGGAACTAGCAACTGCATTGTTCAAAATTAAGCTGAGCTTGTATTATGGACAATAGCAAATGTAACAAATGTGCCCTTTTCAGTCAGAGCTCAGAACCTAGTCTAGTATGAGGTAGCAGTTCTACTACCACATGCTTGATCCAAAACTATTTTATTAAGCTTTAATATAAAAAATATTTTCATGTTTATGATGCGCTGCGATCTCATTTATAATATTTGTCGATGTCTGTTATTAGCTTTTCAATTGCTACTCTACATAATTAATTCGCAAGCATGTTATCTACAATAATAACAAAAATATTGGTTTCATGCAATTTATGATTTCAAAGTCTTGTTTTCTACGTCATTGGAAACTTATCAATACGAACATGGCTTATTACTATCACTATTTATCTTAATGATAGGTAGTCTTTATATTTTAACAATTATTGCTTATACTTAGAAAAAAAGAACTTAAATATCCCCATAACAATGTCCACGACGTTCTTTGTAACTTCAATCTTCTTACTCTTTTTATTTTGATCTTTACGTACAAATTCTTGTATGACTTGATCAGTATCTTCTTCTACTTTGTTTTCAGCGCTGTTTTTGGGAACAAATCCAAGGTCTCGTTTAATTGAAGTGTTAAAAGGAAATATTGAAATGTTCTCAACGACTACAAAATCATGTGAAACAAACTCTGAAACGGATATATTTCCAAGTGCATCCACAAAATCCCGTAAATCCGTTTCTGATACATCACTTCCCACGTTAGTGCTTTCACCTGTAGTACTTTGAATATATGAACTCTGTGCAGAGGTATTTAGAGTTGTCATACCTACAATAGAATCTACACCAATTGTGATGTTCACAGAATTACTGTTTATGTCGTTACTCATTTTAAAATAATTAGTTTTAGTCGAATCAAAACTATTAGTATTAAGTATTCGATTTTCATTGTTAACCATATCGGATGATGTTGATATAAAGTTGTTTTGCAATATTTGTGGTGATGATTGCAAATTTTTTTTTTGGTTTAGTTCATGATTAAACAGCCAATTAAGAATCTTCCTAGGTATAAGAGGACTGTCTTCCATTTTATCCTGTAGTTCGCTTAAAAGTTGTAATTTTATACTTTCTAGATATTTATCAGTGATATTGTCCTGCGATTTATATAAATTGGATTTTTGTACCGTTTTATTGCCAACTTTGAGATTGTCACTCTTTTCTTCTTGGTCACTAATTTTAAAATCATTTGCTGCATTTGATATGAGAGCTGCTACTTTTAAACCTTTAAACTCTGTTGACCGGATTGGTTTTTCATTCATTAACACCATATCGGACGCAATATTATTAAGTTCAGTAGACACAATTGGTGGCAAATGTATCACTGTTGTTGAATTATCTAGATCAAGTGAGCTATCATATGGTTCAATTTTAGCTTCAAATATTACGTCTACAGATAATTCCAAATTAGACGAAGCCAACGCGTTTGTTTTATGTTCTTCTAATAAATCCGATGCGTTGTTAGTCATGTAGTAGTTATTGTTAAATAAATCAAACGTCACCACTTTTGAAGTTATGCTCAAAGTTATTACACACAATATTATTCTGCTAGAAAACATTTTTAATACTAATAAAAATCACCTTACTTTACTAGTATAATAAAACACAACTCTATATTTTCACTGCAAATAGTATGGAATGTTTTTATTATATTGCATTATTGTAGTGCTAAGAACTTGTACAAGGTTGTCAATAACTTTGAATGGAAAACAAACATTAAAGTTGAGAATAAATACGAGTAATAATTATCTGTTTCAGTAAGTAAGAGCACAAACAAATACAGTACAAGTATTCTTTGAGTAAGAATGAAAGCATTATAAATATAATGCATGAAATATAATACATGGAAATTCATGGTTAGCTAAATTATGTGTCAATAAAAATCTTATTTGATGTGACTCCATGTTTGCCGTAAAACAAATACCGAGAGCTGTAATTTTTTTAATGCTTGCAAAAAAACTTACCTTAAGAACCAAAAAATTAATTTGTTTTGGATGTATTTGACGATCGAGTGGTGTAGCGGTAAGTAGCCCTGCCCCCTGCGCCGAAGGTCCCAGGTTCGAGTCCTGGCCGGGCATCATTTGTGTGATGAACACAAATATTTGTTCTCGGGTCATGGTTGTTTGTATTTATATATGTATGTATATTCTGGGTTCCCCCCCAGTTCGCTGTAGGGTCATCCATAACACAAGCTCTGCTTACTTTGGGGCCATAGATTTGGTGTGTTTGTCTGGGGATTTATTATTTATTATTATTATTATTTAATTCGGTACAGAAAAACTCAGGAGGATAAAAAAGTTGAAAGGGCCATTTGGGGTGTTAAGAGGTTTAAAAGGATAGTAGATGACCTCGTTTGAGAAAATATCAAGTGTTCCAGCCGGTACCATGTATTTTTAAATAACATTTTTTTAACGTAGTACTCTATTTTACTAGAATCTAACGGTAGGATCGAGCACCTTTCATCACATATTGTCATCGCAATACATTTCTGTTCTGCGAGTAGAGATTATTTTCTCTAATTCGCTATCTTGAGAAGTGAAGGAAGCTTGGATGTTTACCTATTTGTTGATGTAGCGTATTTCAGGTGCCTTGTTACGGACACAGTGCATAATCACAATAAGCCGTAGTAGCGGCGTCCAGTAGTGGCAGCCGCACACAGATGCCGGTTGCCTGTAACCGAGACGGCACTCGATTGGAAATCGCCCATTTTAATTTGCTGATGATACATAGATCATTTTAAAAATTAATAGACAAAAAACCAATTTTGATGATGTAAACCATGCTCTCTAATGTTATGCAGTGGTAGCATTAATGTAAAACCAGTCGAATCAAACTTGCATCTTAATGGTAACAGGTTGAACCTAGTAAATAATACTGTTTTTGTTGGCATATCCATAGATTCAAAACTTTATTGGGGGGTCCACATTTCACAACTAGCTAGTGGACTTTTTTCTTCAGCGTTCGCGCGGCTAAGAAACTTCACTCACTGACTGTTATGCATACAGCGAGGATGGTCATTTTAGCTATTTTCATAGTTAAATTTCTTATAGTATCCTATTGTGTCATCATATTCCCTCCGCAAAAAAGGGCTATTCGTGGAATATATAAATAATGAAATATAGGAAAGTTTAATAGAAAAGTTCTAATAGAAAAGTTTGAAGAAACTGTAATATTAATCCTTGCTTAACAATATATTTATAAACATGTTTTGTACATTCACAAGAATATTAATAAATTTAAAACTAAGAAAGATAACCATGACAATAGTTACTTTTTAAGAACAAGAACGACTCTATGTAAGCATTTCCAAAATTTAGGCTGGATAAAAGCAGTAAATCATTTATAGGAATGTCAATACGTAGGTATTATAACATACCGAAATCAGTTCAAACCCCGGCCCTCAATCAGTCCAATAAAACTATTAAGGAACACTACGCTAAAAAGCTAACTGTAAGATCAAAGATTATTTGGATGACAAAAGGGCATGGGATTGAAATCCCCACATCCTGTTTATGTTTCTGTTTGTAAATAATATACATACTATGCTTTCATTAGCATGCACAATTTGTTTTCATGTGTGTTTCTTTCATGCCATCGTCAAACTGTTCTACCCCAAGTATTTTATAAAATATTTTTGTATAAAAAATGCCGAGAGGATTTTCCAACGGCTTTTGTTCCTCTCAGCCTACCCATAATACCTTTTAAAGCCGAAGTTCAGTTGTATTTACGCGATCTTGATGAAAATGAACAAATATAAGACTTTCAACGAGTGTAAAATTTTTACCTCTAATGAAATAAAATACTTTGAATTTGAATTATGAATTTGAATGTGCGCTGGAAATGGCTGGAATACAAGGAATTCTGAACCGCATTGTTACTTGTGACGAGAAATGGATCCTGTTTGACAATCGTACGCGCTCAGCAAGTTGGTTGGACCCTGGTTCAGCACCCAAACAATGCCCTAAACGAAAACTTACCCCTAGAAAAGTGATGGTCACTGTTTGGTGGTCTAACGCGGGTGTAATTCATCACAGCTTCTTGCCAAACGGGACAAGCATTACTGCAGATGTGTACTGTGAAGAACTGAACACAATGATGGAGAAGCTCGCACGTCTCCAACCAGCTTTGGTCAATCGTTTGGCTACACTGCTCCTGCACGACAACGCGCGACCTCATACTGCACAGCAGACGGTCTCCAAGCTACAAGAGTTGGGGTTGGAAGTTCTCCGTCATCCGCCGTACTCACCAGACCTTGCACCTACAGACTTCTACTTTTTCCAGAATTTGGATAACTTCTTGGCGGGAAAAAAATTCAATACCCGAGAGGCAGTACAAAATGCCTTTGAAGAATTTGTTGCCTCCCGTCCAGCTGATTTCTTCAAGAAAGGCTAAGCTACCAATAATAATATGCGTTGGCAAAGATGCATTGATGGCATGGGTGATTATTTTGATTAATAGAAATAAAAAATATATAAAAAAATTACGCTTCATTTATTTCGTGAAAAACGGCAATTTCATAGGTAAAGACCTAATATATTCTTAAGTATTAGGACAGCTTTAGGCTTGAATTTTTAAATAAATTGAATGATTTAATTATGGTATAATGTATTGTTTCTAGGCCTAACTAGAACAATAACGAAAAATATTATATCATGTTCTAAAAAACAGACCGAGGAACCTCCAATGCCCTAACAAGCTATAACGGTTTGATTATTTTATTTTGTTGGGCTCTATTATTTTCAGTTATTTTCTTATAACAATATAATTTAAATTTAGTTGCGTGTTTTCATTAATAATTTTTGGAAAAATATTTGTGAATGTTAATCAATACATTTTTACATACAGTACATGTTATATTAGGTCCTTATATAAGAAATTGGCGTTTTGCCGTACTGACCACTATGATCTGTATTATCTCCTCTTTGGTTAAAAATTCCAATTTCAAATTTATACAGCTATGTGCTCACGCATTTGTATTTCGAAAACCGTAATTCATTTGTTTTTTTCCTCTTTTGGTTTTTTCTTTGCGTCACTTAGTTTTCAAAATGGAAAACTTGGAATAACGTTGTTTACGAGTACGAGTTCCACCGTGGCACCAGTGCTGCAGAAACGGCTCGAAGTATTAAAGCTGTGTATGGCGGCGGTGTCACAAAAGAAAACACTGTGCGTTTTTGGTTCCAACGTTTTCGTTCTGGAAATTTCGATCTGCAGAACAAGCCCCGGACGGAGACCAAAGTTGATAATGAAGAATTGAAGGCTATTGTGGAAGCGGATCCATCGCAAACCACGTCCGAGTTAGCTGTAGGCTGCGGTGTTAGTGAATTGAGTGCAGCAAACCGACAAACGCGCGTCGACTGTTGCGTAACATTACTCAACCGGCACAATAATGAAAGGATTTTGAATCAAATGTAATGAAATATACCTGTTATGAATAGTGTATCCTGTACGACAATCGGAAACGCTCGCCGCAGTGGTTGAACTCTGGTGAACCAGCCAAATCCTGCCCCAAGCGAATCTTGACTCAAAAAAAGTTACTTGTGAGCGTTTGATGGACTAGTTCCGGTTTCCTTAACTTTTTTATTTTATTGAAAAAGGATTAGACGTTTGTCTTCTATCTCACCTGATGAAATTACGATGAAGACGAAGGCGTTACACGTCCATCCACGAGACCTCTATTCACTCGACGCTTGAAAGAACAAGGACTATAGAGATCGGGAGACAACGAGGCTCATGGAGTATCTCAGCGATGCAGGAGTATCTGCAGATAAGGTTCCGCAACGTTTTCCCTCAGCGCAGTTGGTGTTCCTGGGGGATTTTAACGCTCATCACGGGCAATGCCTATACCCGTATCAGGACACTGACCACGCTGGAATTGAGGCTTTTAAGTTTTACGTGACTCAAGGCCTCTCACAACTTGTGCACCAGCCCACGCGCATCCCCAACGTTGCTAGCCACACTATATATTGCTTACACCTTAAGCAAAAGCTGACAACTGATCCTGACAGGTGCTTGGTGTCCGTAACTGCACCTTTAGGGACATCCGACCACTACGTGGTGAAATCTGTGTTGCAGTACTCGCCGCCTGACACCAGCCCAAACGGCGCTAGGCAAGTATGGCAATACAAGTCAGCAGATTGGGCTGAGATGCGGCATTTTTCGCTGCTTATCCTTAGCGGCTGACTTGTTTTACATGAACCGATCTATCGTGCTGCGCTGATGCTGTATCAAGTGTGATAGGCCAAGCAATGGAGTATTTCATCCCTTACGCTGACCTATCCCTTGAAGCCAAAGGCCACCCATGGTTTAATGCTGCTTGCCTCACAGCTGAAAAGCTTAAGCAAGAAGCGTGCAAAGCCTGGGCTGACACTCGCAGAAACAATAAAATGAAGAAAAGATAAAACCCTGCCGCCAAGTCTTGCAAAAAAGTGATCAAAAAAGCTCGCTTTGACCACATTGGCCACATCGGAGACAAGATAACGTCATACCCTTCAGGAAGCAAAGCTTTCTGGTCTCTGGCCAAGTCGGTTGAGTCGAACTTCTGTCACTCATCGCTGCCACTGCAAAAGAGAAAGCAGACCTTTTTGCTAATCTTTTTATAGAAAAGTCCCACCCCAGTTTTATCAGTTTGGACCCAAAATGGGTACCGTTCATATTTAACAGCCCGAAAAATTATCAACAACTTTGACCTCACCACCAAAAAACTGCAAAGCCTCTTCTACAGATTACATTTTGGAGATTGCGCGAATGCTCTTTTTATTAGGTTGAACCCACACCCTTCTTACATCGGACTACTAGACGCAGACAGGCCTTTCATCCCTTTATAGTAAATATCCCAAGAAGTCGAACCAAACGCTTCAATAGTTCCTTTTTGGTGCGGGTCGCCAAGGTGCGGAATGAACTGCCTGCGTCTGTTTTTCCAGAAAACTATAGTCCTAGTTCTTTCAAGCGTCGAGTGAATAGGTATCTCGTAGATAGACGTGTAATACCTTCGTCTTCATCGTCCTTTCCATTGATTTCCATTAGGTGAGATAGAAGAAAAACGTCCTTTTTCAATAAAAAAAGCTAGCTGCTAAACAACCGAGGCTGGTCAATCGCTCTAGGCTACTGCTGCTTCAGGACAACGCTAGACCACACACTGCACAATAGACGGCTACCAAATTAGAGAAGCTTCAATTGGTATTCTAAGACATCTACCTTACTCCCCGGACCTTGCTCCAACAGATTACCATTTTTTTCGAAATTTAGATAACTTATTGCAAGAGAAATAATTCAACTCCGATGGGGCAGTCCAAACCGCCTTCAAAGATTTTATTGATTGCCGTCCGAATGTTTTTTTAGTAAAGGTATCAATGAACTACCTATGAGATGGCCAAAGTGCATAGATAGCAATGGTACATACTTTAATTAAATAAATATATTATATTTAAAAAAAAAATTATGTTCCTCCCTTACAAAACGCCAATTTCATATGTACTGATCTAATATTTGTCTATACAACACATTTGTAAAATGAGAGACATGATGAATGGTGAATGAGAGTCCTTTTAGTCCGGCTTTTATCTCAAATGTCGGTTTCTGTGGGAGACCCACTCCCAGTGGGGCAGAGGTGCTCGGCTTGACATCCACTTCGGTGGATTCTCGTGTGGTCCTGGTAGTTGCCGTGGTCGCTAGCGCCACAAGCGAAGGTCACTCGGGCAAAAAACATAAACTGTAACCGCGTACTTAAATGCTTTCAATAACCTTCAGTATTTGTATTTTTTATTTTAATTTTGTATTGTATATTTAGTTATTATATATTATATAATATTTTTTTAAATATTAAATTACACAAAAAGTGAATATTACTCTTACTACATACATTCGCATTAATTCATTCACACACTCGTCCTAACATCACACACACATATACATATATATTATGTACTCATTACCTTAATCTTAACTGTAATGATGTTTCTTTTTATTTTTCAATTAAAAATTCAAAATAATAGGCTGCCTAATCAAAAAAATTGTCTTGGAGATAGCTTTATAATTTGTCAGTCTTGGCAATTATGAGATTTGAATACCTGCCTGTACAATTGAAATAAAAGGCACAATATATTATTACTCTATATTCATTTATAAACAAATTCGCGCTTTCGTGGTATCATTGTAGGTTATTAGTATTTTATTATAAACGAACAAAAAAATCAAATACGTAACTATGCAATTACAATAAAAACAAAAGTAACTTGTAATAAGTAACTACTAACCACAAAACAACCTTACGATACCCACCTAATGCGTGTCATATTCAGTGCGTTTTCAACAAATTGGTAGCGTTTATTCGTAATGTTAAATTTTTTATGTTACGTTAATACTAAATATATGTTGTTATAAAATACGACACTTAGTTCGGTAGTTCTTAAGTTATTTTCGTAACTAGTAAAATGTGGGCACTGAGTATTTTGTTGTGAACTTTTTTAAATATAATGACTGTTTGATGCCAAAAATGAAGAAAAAAAATTAGAAATAAAATGACTATCGGTTTTTATTTACTTTGTTAAATTTGATCAATTCACTGCTTTCTTTTTTGGATACAAGTGAAGGGCAACATATTTTATTGAGCGTAACTATAGAGGTTTTGGATTATTTTGAGGAAGTCATAGTTAAAAAAAAACGACTTATTTATATTTTTGATATTGAGATACCAATAAAAATATGAAATTATTCAACAAAATGTCATTACAAGCTCATTCCTGATCGTATTGGAAGATATATAAAAGGTTTATGGTAGATGCGAGGCTACAGGGCTGCAGGGTCTTGAACTCAATGCCTTTGACCTGCAATCTTTATTCAAAGTGCTTTGTCCACAAATAACAACGCAATTAATTTTGAGTTCATCTGCCATCAACGTGATATCAAGCGAAGATGATACGTCGTCCTTTTTTTAAAATAAAAATATTTAAAGGTACAATTGAAGTACTACTTGAAAAGTAATTTATCTATATTACTTATTTTTTGAGTTATACTAAACGCTACTTGGTATTTCCTGAGGCGTAAGTTTTCTTAGGTACCACCCAATGGGAGAGCTCCAGGCCGAATCCAAAGGTAGTATGAAACCTTGATCCAACATTTAGCCCGGCTCAATCTGATTCCGGACTTCCTGACTACGTACAAGGATATGTACGGGCTGGTATTTTGTCAGTAGTTATTTAATTTTGTGCTTAATTTGTTTTGTGAAGGCCACCCTGGACCTGGACCTGGTGGGTAGAGAGACTTGCCAAACTAAAAGATGCAGGTAAGAATTACTTTGTACATAAATAAGAGTCATTGGAAATTTATTTTGAAAATGTGATATCCAAAGGTTTTTGCGAATTGGTGCGCATGAGTCATGCTGTATTTAACTTCGACTAGAAATTACTATTTTTCGATTTTGAGAAATTAATATTTGAATTTGACCCTCTCAATAAAAAATATCTGAATACTGAGAGCATATAAATTGGCAAGCTTTATGAGTCTAAACGCTCTATACGTAATCCGGAAAGTAATTCAGTAGCGCGCGATGATGATTGTTGGGTGCGTGTGTAATCAACATTATAATCTCTTGCTGATTGTCTAAAGAAAATATAACGTCCCTTTTCGTCGTATTAGTTAGTCATTTCTATAAAACCAGGATTCTTAAACCTACGACTACATAGTTTGAAGGGAACAGGAATATTAACCTAACATAATGCACCAGAAACAATTTCAATGAAAAACAAATATTACAGATTGTTAGGGACTATAGAATTTATACCTTCTGTGTACCCGTAAGGCGTCGAGTATTACCGAACACATAACTATAAAAATGCCAAGCAAAAAACTTACAATAGTAAAAATTTTGACTCAAAAACAAATATGTTAAAGAAAATATAAATTCATACTTCGCTATTATTGACCATCGCCTTTAGCCAAAGAATAAAATCTCATTCAGTTTTGATTATTATCATTTAAATTCTTATTTATTTACTAGTATCTGAAGTAGGCACTTAATTCGTAAGAGTAGTTACAGTTTTGTCAACATTTTCACATTGTTTTATATATTTACCTAATTGTAATATTTTAGTTTTATTTCGTTTTACGTTTTACAAACAAATTTTGATATTATACAATTTTTTGTTCATAGTATTAGTGCATTAACTTTTCTTAAAAATTAAAAATAAACAAAACTTCTTAAATCTTTTATTCCCATCTTTCTCCTGCTTAGTAATCAGTACAGTCACCTTTTAGTTCTCTTACTTGTAAAAAAATATGGGTGCGTTTCCACTGAAGCGGAGCTAGGCGAAATGGAGCGGATAAGAATGGAGAAAAGTGGCAAGTGTTTGCACTGAAGCGGAGTGGGCTGAGCACCGTGGACCAAGTTCCAAAAAGTTTTGGTGATTTTGTATTGTGCAGTGCAAATACATGTAAATTAAATAGAAAATCTAATTAGGAGTGTAAACAGTGCTTTTTATTTCACTCCAAGAAGTCCGTTTCTTGTAAAATCCCGCTATCACTTTACTATTATCGTGTTAATTCTTTGGGTGCGTTCTGTCCAGTTTGGGGCCACGTGTCCATATATTTTATATGAAAGTCCACACAGTTCCGCTCAGCTAAGTCCGCTCCGCTTACAGTGTTTGCACTGAAGATGAGTGACGCTTTCGAGCACCGTGATTGGACAATTCTCCGTATCGCAATGTTTTCTTCATTTACTAAAGAGAGTGGCTTGATCTATCTCTTAAATAAAAATAACAACTTTATTTTCAACAATTTTTTTATACGAATAATATTAAAATTTTGCATCTACGGCGGTCTTACTCTACGGGGTACTAAATAATTTTTTTATATATCGTTATTTTTTAGAAACTCTTGCTCAGATGCGTTCCAGGCACATTCCATGATAGTGTGACCAACATTTTCTTTACTCAATGTACTTTGCTGTTTCATGTAGCCGAAACCGTTTAAGGGAATGTGTCCAAAACGCAACCTTAACATTATTATAAACTCGTTTCTATTTAGGTGCCCTTTCTCAAACCACGGCCCAAATGGAAGTGTTGGGCAGATCCTTTAACGCAAAACTCTTTGGTTCACGTACCAATTGTCAATTAATTATTACCTCCTAGGGATAAACAATTTTTAACGTGTTTTGATTGTGTAAAAAGGTACACAATTATACGCAACACCTTTGATGCAGGCTTGTATTGTTTACTCATCGACCATATCTTTTATAGAATACAGCGACACTTCTTCCATGCTACGTGAGATGGGTAGCGGACCGGTAGTCCTGTGCTGACTACAGATTGAAAAAACAAGCATGATACAATTTAGGCGGCCTTATTACTAAACAACAATATCTGCAAAGCAACCTATAAAATGAAAGAGATATTGTATAGCAGGAGTTTGATGGGAATTGTAATTCTTAAATAATACATTTATATTATTTAAATAAGGATTGAGTTTAACTACTTTTATATGTTACAGTCAAAGGTTAATATGCAGCTTCTTCGCGGGATGACTGGTTCATCCAAGGAATGACCAATGCTTTTCAGCAAACCCCGAAATAGATTTCAATTTTGGTCTTTGGTTGATGTATTTTTAATAAAGCCCAGAAGTACCTAGCTTTTAGTTAAACATCCACAGTAAAATTTATTGGTTTCTGGATTTGCCTAGTTTAACCTAGAAGCGACTAAGGCAAATTCGGTCAAATATTTATTTGCACATGTACTACAAATATAAACCACAGTAGGTTTTTAGGTTCAACGTTTTCGTTCTAGAAATTTCAACCTGCAGAACAAGCCCCGTGGACGGCCGGAGACCAAAGTTGATAATGAAGAATTGAAAGCTATTGTGAAAGCGGATCTATCGCAAACCACGTCCGAGATAGCTGTAGGCTGCGGTGTTAGTGACAAAACTGTTTTAATCCACTTGAAGCAAATTGGGAAGAAGTGGAAAAGCTTGATAGGTGGGTACCTCATTAATTGAGTGCAGCAAACCGACAAACGCGCGTCGACTGCTGCGTTACATTGCTCAACCAGCACAATAATTAAAAGATTTTGAATCGAATCATTACTTGTGATGAAATTTGGGTCCTGTACGACAATCGGAAATGCTCATCGCAATGGTTGAACCCTGGCAAACAAACCAAATCCTGCCTCAAGCGAAGATTGACTCAAAAAAGTTACTTGTGAGCGTATTGTGGACTAGTGCCTTTTTTAAATCTGGCCAGACGATTACGGCAGATGTCTATTGTCAGCAATTGCAAATTATGATGGAAAAGCTAGCTGCTAAACAACCGAGGCTGGTCAATCGTTCTAGACCACTGCTGCTTCAGGACAGCGCAAGACCACATATTGCACAACAGACGGCTATCAAATTAGAGAAGCTTCAATTGGAATGTCTAAGACATCCACCGGACCTTGCTCCAACAGATTACCAATTTTTCGAAATTTGGATAACTTCTTACAAGGGAAAAAATTCAACTCCAATGGGGCAGTCCAAAGCGCTTTCAAAGATTTTATTGATTTCCGCCCGAAAGGTTTTTTTAGTAAAGGGATCAATGAACTACCTATGAGATGGCAAAAGCGCATAGATAGCAATGGTACATACTTTGATCAAAAATAAATATATAGTATTAAAAAAAAATTACTTTATGTTCCTTCCCTTACAAAACGCCAATTTCATATGCAATGACCTATAATAATAATTCTCCAGAGAATCACACTAACTGTTCAGCCCCAAAGTAAGCAGAGCTTGTGTTATGGATGACCATAAAGTCATAAACATATATAAATATAAACAACCATGAACCGAGAACTAACATCTGTGAACATAACACAAACTGACATCTATGTAAAGTAATAAACATTAAACTAAAGATTACATCACATTTATAAATAAACCATTTTTCATAGTCAATAAATTGTGCAACGTGATTCCGTAGCCCAACGTAGCATAGTCTCTGCGTAGCTGATGACGTCTACGGCGTAGTCACGTAGCAGCATGTAGTACTATACTATTTCGTTTTGTTATTTACTTCTTCATTTTAATACTTTGCTTTGTGTATTGTATTTCTTTTTCTGAGTTTCGTTATAATCACCTTTACTTTTTTTAAAACTTACTTGGCAATAGTGCTCGGAATAACGTAGTCAGAGAGTTTTGTTTTATAAAAATACTTTTCATTTACTTCACTTTGCAAAAGTTTTGACAACATACATTCAAAAATTAGTTTAATGTGCAAAAACAAACACAAAAACTTTAATTTGCTTAACAAAAGCTCGTATGGTGACCTAGAAATGTTAAGGATTGCGTTACCGATAGAAAACAGCATTGACCGCATTGTATTCGATCGGTTAACTTTTTACTTTCACGAAAGCAGGAGAATCGATAGGTGGTGAGTGAGCGAAGGCGAGAGGCGAGTGGCGAGGCGAGCAGAGGAGCGGCGAGGCGAGGCGAGCGCGGCGCGGACCCGGCCAGTCGCGCTGTGGCCGCCGCCGCCGCCGCCACGCGCCGCCCGACCTCAACCGCCACGCGACAGTGAACATGTTCCAATAAAAAACAAGTGACAGACAGTGCCCTATTCTTATGGATTACCCCCTAAAACGAATCGGAAAAACTACTCTAAACAGGTAAATAAAATTTAAATTTTTCGCTTGACAATTCGTAGTTCCCGCCTTTAGGTTCTGACCTAGTTGGATGAGAACGATCGATTTGACGTTCAACAGTTGATTATGATCGGTCGCGGACTGCACGATGGTGGTCACGACTACCCGCAACAAGTCAGCAGCTCCCGACGTCACTGTTCCCGCTGCACGGAAATAGATGACCCTTGACACTTACCGGTGACACTATTCCGAAAACCAACCTGTCTCTAAATCATGCATCACGCAAAAACCTACTTCTCAATAAGTTCACTAAGTGAATTATATCACTTTTGAAACAATTCAAAGTAAAACTTAAACCTTCATAAGTTTGCGTCATTTTTTATTCAAAATGAAGTATTTAGCAAACATTATTACTGTGTAAGGTAATGACTGGCAGGTTTAAAGGCCTAAACGCTCCACTGCGGCACAGAGCCAGTGGGCGGTAGTAAATTGGTACATGCGGCCGCGGCGGACTCTAAATTATAATTTACTTTGTATGTAAGCTAAATATTTGAAGCGGTTTTGTTGAAGCCTCGAAGTTTTGGAATAGCTGACGGTTTGCGGCGCGAATACGTGCCAGCTTTACAAGTTTACTTTTGTTGGGAATTACTCGTGTTTTTAGGTAGATTGTTTAAGTTTTGTCTTCGTTATGATACGTAAGAAATTATAAGTTAAAAAGTATATCTGTTATGAGATGGAGTTTTTAGGAATAACAAGGAACTGAAACATATTTTAAAGAATGAGCAAAGAAGCATTTTTAAGAATTTTAAGATGATGCCAACCCACGGTAGAGTATTGCAGTAGTTGCAGTTTAGTATGGCAGTTAACATAGGGCAGGATTATTAAGCGATCATATCTAAAACAATAAAACAAACTGTAAATATTTCAGTTTTCGATATTGTCGAAGAAGAAGAAGTCACGTTTTCTTTCTTTCGGAAATGTTTAAAGATCTTTATTAACAACAAAGACAAAAGTCCCTTACCTGTAAACATGTTATGCTTGGTACGAGTTAAATATTTTTTCGTCACGTTTATAACTTTTACTTTTATTAACTTTTACGTTTACAACTTAACTAAATGTAAGTACTATAAGTTTACCTATTATATAAATAAATAGCTAAGTAATTACTATATGGAAATAGGTATCACTGTATAATTGTATAACACTTTAGACTTCTCTTAATTGAAAAATTATAAGCAAAGAAATTAAACAACTTCTAATATATAATTATATTGCTATTTTGATTTTAATTTATTTTACATCTTAGCGAGTAACGTAGACCTCTACTCTATCTTTATGCCAACATCAATCAATAATTCCGATATTCATAATTACGTACTATTTTGTATTTTGATAACAATACTCAAACAAAAACAAAACTATACAGATAGTAACTTTTCCACAGAAAACTCTCAAAAGAATTATTTCTTTTAAATCGAAGAGAGATTTAAAAATAGCGTAAAACGTGTTGGTATAGCGACGTTATCCTTTATTACTTGGGTGATAGAGTACAAAATAGCCTGGGATTTATTAAGCTAGAGGAGCAGCCAACTGTATAAGGATTTACACAAACAAGTAATATTTGGTTTATTTTCTGGTTTTCAATCAATTCTTGTTCTTTCTGCGACAAACCAACATTACGATGTAATTGATTTGAGCTTAGCTTTCTTTATGCGTCACTTCTTTTTGTATTTATGTATTTTCTTAGGATTTTGCTTTGAGCTTTGATAGACTATAATAATACAAAACCTTACAAAAACATATGTTTTTAAACACAATAGCCACGTTTACGTGTTGTGTTCCGGATGAAGGGAAGGGACTGCCAGTATAGCCAGTTAAGCCCGCCACGCATAATGTATCAATTACCAATAAATAACAATGATTATTAATTAATCTACGAATTATGTTGTCTTGGGTACGTCTTTTCCACGTGCTTGTTTGCCGGCTACGCCAAAGTTAAAATAATCTTTAATACCAAAGCATATGGAACAAGCTTTATTGAAACTTTATTTTGGCTGCCAGCCATCTTCTTTTTATGTCACATTTACTAGAAAGTTGTAAGTATAAATATTATGATAACTAAATATAGTATTAATGATGTATAAAAATATGACCTATCTTAATTTTGCTAACTAATCCTGATTAAAGTCCAAACATTTTAAACTGAATTTGTGTGTTTTTCAAAACAAAAGTCGAATCTAAATATTTTATTTAATTATTGGTTTACAACAGAAACGCTTCTCAAACGTCAACCGAACGTGAACAACTGTACTTTAGCGTTGAAGTCTATATATATAGGATTCCGAGAAAGAGATAAAAACCTCTGTCTTTTATCAAACACTTCCAGTATATGCAATGAAAGGTATACTATTTTACCACAAATTTAGTATTTTTCTACTGATTTATTTCGCTTTACTTTAAGACAGAAATGCATAACGGTTATTTTGAAGAAATGGGTTTCTTGTATAACTCGTGACTCCTCGTATAGCATATGTGTATGAAGCCCTCTAACGACACCAAGGGCACTAGCCAAGTTGCAATCTATGATCACTCACGCGATCTAAATACGGCCCATCAAGTGATATTACGATAGGTAAGTGATCTGCTCCATCCAGTTTCAGCGTTCCCTACAGCGTTAGCTATAATAGATCCTTGTCTTAGAGGCGCGTGTTTTTTTTGTTTTTTTAATACTCTCATTAATTACATTAAACTTACTTGAGAATTTAAGGCAGTTTGGTTCTAATCTAAATAATTTATTATATGCTATTTGTCTGAGGCCTGGTCGTAAGCAACAGAGTACCGTTTTACTGCCACAGGTTCAGAACTTATAAACTTTAACATCACGAGCGCATCAACACTTAATTTTAAAGTCTTGAAGTTAGATTTACAGGTTAGGTACAATTTTACTACCGTAATGCTGGATTAAGATATAATTTAAATCTGGAAAACTGTTTCAATGGTAGTAAACTTTCTTTTGTTAGGAACTCGTTAAGGTCAGTCCTACAGTCCTTCCTATTTGGACTGTAATAAGAATCAAGTTTACGTGGTCGTGTTCCGGTTGAAAGGAGGAATCAGCAAGTGAAGTTACTGGAACAAAGGCAATACCGACTGAAGCCTACGACTGAAGACTGAAGACTAGCCAACGCAGCATAAGTTAAATAATAGTTAGAAGAACAAAAAAATATACATAACTGGCTAATATAATTAATAATCAGATTTTCTTTGTGTTCTTATTATAAGATAGACTATTATACGAGTAATATTTTTACCAGTTAAATAAAAAATAATTTTAAGAGGCGTTAGCTTTACTTATTATGTTAAATTGTAAATGGTGTATTCGCTTCATTCAATAATGGAGAAGGCAAAAGTTTAATATAATGTGGTTAAGATCTAACATATTTAATTCACAGAACTGTTTATGGATTTCTGTATTCTTCGCATGGCGTGCCACAACAAAACTTATGTGACGGATTAAAATATATTACAATTGCATTAATTATTATTTGTTCATTTTTGTTACGTTTTATTACGGGCACCCGTGCTAACACTTACGCCTCATACTTAGCCTATTATTGCTCGATTTCTTGTCTTATGACTTGATTGTTATTTCTCCCGTGCTACGTGTGCTGGCTTAGTTTTAGAGCCACGATAAGGGTGACATTATATAGCTATTTATTTTAAGTTTAATTTAGGTGTCTACAAAAACTTGTACAGCCAAATGTAGCCTGAATATGACCGAGAGGTTTTCACGAACTGTAGTCAAATTCACGAATATCTCTCTAGCTGATTATGCGAGTTTACTCAATCTAACCATAAATATATACAACCTTGGTAATTTGCAAGTCAAATCATCAAATATTATTAAGGCTGATAAACAGCATATGCGTTGAAATATAAAAGTATCAAAAGCCAAGCTGCTCGAATATCCAGCTCGCTTCCTCGCTGCAGCTTACTTCGAGCTGCTTTATAGCTTCGGCAAATACCAGCTCTAGCTTAAAGAGATTTCTCTCTACGACTCTAACACAGTTTCATGTTTAGTGTTTGGAATCATGTGTAAAGTCAAACGTTTTATGAACGACAAATGGTTGTATTGTATACATCCAATTAAAATAAAGAGATATGAGAAGCTCTCGACTATTTAAGATTTTTTAAATATATTCAGAGTCGGCTAACAAGCATGTGACCCACCTGATGGTAAGTGGCAACCGTACCCATGGGTTTCATTAGTCGTAGGTGTTTAATTTGTGAATAGTGATTATCTCAACAACTAATGACGCATTGCCGATCGTTGCCTCAGTTGAAATTGGAACATAACCACCTGAACGTGATAATTATGGCGATCAAAATAGGAAGGACTGTAGGACGAGATCTTAACAAACCAACTCTTCTACTCTAGGTTGAATTTTGAATATCTGTTTTATTTATTGAATTCCTAATTTTTGGGTCCTAATAAGAATACGTCATTTAACACCGCTGTTCTCAAGCCCACGCAACATTTCACAAGTCAACAATTCAGCTCTAAAATAAAGTTAAATCCGGGTTTCACTAAATAAACCATCCATAAAGCTTAAAGAAAATCCTAATAGCAAAATAATTGTAGACAGTCAACAAGGAAAAAGTTCATGTCTAGATTTCATGAACACCATGAAAGAACACGGCTTATTATTATTTATTCACTTATTACGGGAAAAATTAAGATGCGCTATTTGTATGAAGTTTTAATATGGTATTTAAGGTAATGTTACAAGACAAATATCTAAAAAAATATTTCGACATCGGAAAAGCGGAACAGAAAAAAAATTTTTTTCATTTAATATTAAAACTTAGTTATATTTAAAAAAAAATATTTATTAAATGAAAAAAAAAGGATTTATTAGATTTATGAATTTAATTTATTATGAATTATGTTTTTGTATGATAATTTTCAAAACACAACTTCGGATGCAAATTTACTTTACATGAAAAATTAGCTATTTTGTGGCACATAGGGTTGTAGGCTTCAGTCGATCACTTGTATACCTAATCATATGACCTATATTGTCATATCGCGACTCCTCATGATAGTTCTTCGAAACTCGACATCCTTTTCGATTACCAAATTATTATAGGTTTCCAATAAACTTGTTGCAATATTTCTTTTGATCCCTAAATGATCATAATCTCCGCCATCTTTTTTTATAAATCTGCCATGCACTATTCACTGCCATGTCAAGGCAGTAGCATATAAGTAAAAAGTACCATTTCTTCCCAGGAATAAGAGTCCGGTATGAACCGATATTTTGTTCAGACCTATCTACTCCACCCATATTTTCATTATATATTTTGATTGTAGCAGGTTGATCTACAAATATAAATATATTTCTTTTGTTGTTTAGAAAATCTCTTTATCTTATTAGTCGGTATTACTATTACTGCGTTTGATGCAACAACGATTGTCATGCTATTTACACACCACTATTTCTTCTGGTATACGGGACTGATACTTGTTCTTTGAAACAATCGGTGTGGATAAATTTGTGGAGAGATATTGGTGTGCCATCTGCATTGAAGTTTGTTGGTGTCAAAATTGATATATAATCTGGAACTGGTTATTTTCATCAAATCTCATCAGCTCCTATATTTCATTCAAACGAAGTTGAACTTTAGTATGATGAACACCACAGCAGTGTATTTTACTAGGGGTCCTTATGGGGAACACCTTCATAAAACATGAATTTTATTATAAAAACCACCTATGTCTATCACAAAAATACTAAATATAAATGGCTTCCAGTCTACTTCATAAAATTCAATTCCTAAAATATTACTTACTTATTGGATTTTATTATAACTAACCGCAACGTTTATAACTTTTACAAAATGTTCACTACATTCAGTCACAACACACTAGAAACATTAAAGTAAAAATAAAAGCAATACCCACATTATTGTTAATAAATTTATCTTGTCATGGTCCTTTAAAGGAACGCTAGTAACAAGAGGGTTAATAATATTAATAATATATTTATTCACTGTAGCAAATAGGCCCGCTTGTTAATATTACAAAGCTAACTTGTAATTCTAAAAACCATGTCAGAGTGACAAAATTTTCTGCAAATCCTAAATCATCAATCACACATTTTAACATTACAATTTAGGCAGTGTTTTCTTTATTAACTAACAGAAAGAAAGTTTTTGCACTTTAAAATATAATTGAATGTCCGTTGGTGTTGCAAACAATCAATACACACATAACTTAAGCAACGGGATTTTATGCCATTTCATCATTTGAAATTTTCAGAATTAAGAGCTATCCAAAGATAGAATTTTGAGCCAAGAAATTGCCATCATTATTTTTATTAAGAACTGTGAAACGTCACATTGCTCAATTTGCGAAATACCGCGCATTATTCTACTATGAATTTAAGAATTTAAGAAAGACTTATCTAAAAATTACTTGTTTTTGGATACTAGTAATTTCATTCCGTTCCTAACAGTCCATGCTGTTTGGAACAAGTTTTTTCACTTTGAAAATTGGTAATAAGTTGTGTGTCAAATAGTCGAAAGAATTCTTTAAATAAAGGTAAACCTAAGCTTACATAACCGACCGAAACCAAACAAAACGACTAAACATAAGTTTCACTGTACAACATGAAAAACAACTTCGATAATAACTTGGTTAGCCACGGATTACTTAACCGAGCGTGGGCGAAGTCGGTCCTCAAGGCGCCGCATTGTTCTCACTCTGAGCTCATATCAGGGATTGTGAAGTTCGCTGTCTGTCGGTTAGAATTACATTTTGTGGAGTATTGTTTTCGTTTCTTTGATTCGTATTATACTGGGCAAGTTTGAAAATAAATGTTTATTTTATCTGACGAACTGTGTCCTATGTAAACGTTCAAATATTATGGTACAGAAGAATAGATGTAATACGAATAGATGATTTGCACTTAGTTTTGTTTGTAAAAATGTCATAATTAATGTTAGCTATGGATATGAAATTGACTGAAGAAAGATATGTAATTATTAAAATAATGTAAAAACATTTATTTTTCAAAGACGGAATGGGTTTCTAATACCAGACTTCTGTATTTACACTTAGGTAGAAGCATATTTATAAAAATTAGGTTTTTCAATTTTTAAAGTAACTTGATCCAACTACTGAAATTATTCAGAAAGGCTAAAGTCGATAGAATAAAACAAGCCGGAATTACCGAAAAATTTTAACGCCAACTATTAATTAAAATCTGCTATTCAACAGTTTAAAATGAACTTTAATATTCAAAATAAAAAAAGGTTTGATCAATGTTTTTATACAGTCTCCATTTACGTTGAAACTCTATAAACTTACGTTCTATTTCACTTAAAATCAATAAAATATTAATAGCTGTGTTCTAGTTCACAATACAAATATTTTTCATTATTATATAAATTTATATAATAAATTGTTTACATTTAAATATCAACTTATTTTAAAAACGCTGGCCATTTATAAATCCTTGTAGGACATTTATGAACAAAGAAAATCTGTCGCACCTAGGCGGGAAACAAACGTTTTCCGAATTTGAAAAAGTATACAACGTTCCTTTATTTTTTGTTCTTTTTGTTGAAAGTTAGGGTTAAGGGATAAGTTAGGGCGTGACGTATTTCAGTGTAGAGATCATAAGTTAGTAAATATTTAGGAGAGTTTGAAAACATATTTCGAAAGAATATATTTGTCTTGTAAAGTTTTTGTCATTTATTTATTCATTTCGTGCGTCCCAGTTGGGTACGGAATGTACATACCATAAATGGTTCAAATGATTATTCAGAACTTTATGTTTTAATAATATGTGAAGTTGTTAGTGAAAAGTATGTGATAAGTATGGCTTTTGAATAAGTCAGCTTAGTTTAAATTCATAAAAAATCCATAGAACGAAAGCTGTAAAATCGTATTGCTAATGTATATATTTTCTGTATTAAGAATTTACATTGTAAAGAGCATCACGAGATGTTTCAGGAATGTTTTGACAACGAAAGATAAGTCCTTTTATAATTGTATCTGTAAGACTGTTGTATCATACAAATAACTATGTAGAGTTACCATGTTTTCGTGTAAGTACGCAGATACTTTGTGATATGTATTGGGATACCTTTATCATAATATAATACTATATATACTATACTATAATACAGGGTGGCCAGAAATGTGAGATCCAAAAATATTTTATAGGTGCCTCGTGAGAGGTAAAAAAATAGAAGGTTTCTTCGGATTTCTATTTTTGCTACTAAATCTCTACATAAATCTCTGTATAAAAACCTTTGTAGGTTATATTGTGTCTATGGACACATTTGTGTGTAAATGCATGTATAATGGTATAATATTATAGTAATAACTACTTTGCTCTGACTGTCTTTACATGATATTGTTTAAAAAAATATGAGTCCGTAATTGACCGTAAGTAAAAAAAAATATAGTTTTACAAAAATTTCACGGCCTTGGATTTTGTTAATTAATAAGGATACAAAATGCGATGTAAATAATTAATGTATTTCATGTTTTATTTTGAAATAGTTTTTAAATACAAACTGAAATCTTACTCATCCTGTAAACACCGGAATCACGCTGGCCCGTCCGTGTTAGTAAACTTAGATTAACAATACGTCATAAAAAAAATCATGGCCACTGAATCCAATAAAAAAAAATAGATTTACAAATAAGATAACCGAAAATGAGAAAACAAAAATCCTTTGTTATATTCATCAGAAAGCGAAATCAAATTTACTCTTTAATCGATAATTTAACACAGTAATCTAAGAGCCCGATAGTACCTCTGCAAAGTAATTTACGGTTAAGGAAAACAATAATACACATAGAAACTTTCAAAGCGGGAGTTAGTGTGGATTCCAGCGTCTCTACGAGCCTGCGGAGGACCATTGTGCTTTAACTTTTTGATAAAGTTACATTTGCGGGGAAATAAATTAAATGTAAATATTATAGTGTGTTTGTCATCGAACACGGGAGGAAGTTGGATCGTTTATCGTGGCTATATTTTATGGCGAACTTTTTCATTTGAATTGTAGTATTTTTTTATGCGTCGTTTCAAAGTAATTTAGTTTTTATTTATGTAAGTTATTAATTATCCGCTTTATAGCTTAAGTAGGTAACCGATGGTTTACTTTTAACTTATGAGGTCCATCAGGTTCCGAGTAGAGTTGCGAGTAGAGCCGTGCCTCATACGCCGTAGGTCCAGCTTCGTCTCCTGGTCGGGACTTTCATTTTTGTGACGATGTTTCTGGTGATGCTTGTTCTAGGTCATGGTTGTTTGTATTTATATATGTATGATTATTCTGGTTTCCCCACAGTCCACTGTATGGTCATTAACACAAGCTCTGTTAACTTGAGCCATAACGTTGGTGCTTGTCTGGAGATTTATTATCATTATTATTTTTATTAGTTTTTGCGTATAAAACGTTATATTAATGCCCCTTGCAACTTAATACTTATGTTTTAGTTTTGGTTATACTTTTTACTCGGGATTGTAAATGATCTTGTAAAAAAGCTGTTTTCTTAACTTGGTACGAAATCTTGAAATCCGATAAAATAAAAATATTCCCTGGAGCAAATTCATATTAACAAATCCAACTGGCTACTTTTCTAAACAAAGCAAGCTGCTGAATTAGACATATTAAAAAACCCGACAAGAGTTATTTTCCTGTATTATGCCTGCTCCCATGACAATGCCGGGAAAAAATATTCTATGTCACTCTCACGACTGAGACAAATGTTATGACACCTCATATGTTGCAATCCGTCAAACGGTTAGGCTGTGGAGCGTGCCAAAAAATATACGCACATACATACATATCATACACTCAAAAAACATAACCTTCCATCTGACAGTCGGGTAAGTATATAGCATTAAATACAATAAAAAAACCAACCGAAAGAAATTAATTTATCATTCCATCCCTTGGCGGGTCTCCCTGGAAAATATTTGATACCGAAATAGTAAAGTGAATTGAAACGGAACGCCCATTAAATTTCATGTTTCAGTTTATTATAGTCAGCTTATTTGACATTTTATTTTAGGTACTGTGTATAGGTCGCAGGCGGATAGTTGAATTCGACGCTTTACTAAACAACTAGCTGTTTGGTTGAATGGCTTTGTTCATACAACCGGCTAGCCATCATGTTGAATATTTAATTAAATTTTCGTAAGTTTTATTTTATTAAGCAAGGAATATGCGATTAGTTTGTTATTTTCATACAAACTTATTGATTCGCCATTATGAAAATTGAAGACTATAAATTAATACTTAAACGTTTAACCAAAGGACTAACTTTTTGGTTGAATGTCTTTTTCAACAATCCGCCTACAACATATACACTTAGTATATTACTCCGCAAAGACCTACGACCTGACACACGAAGTGACGCGTAACCAGTTTTTATTTATCATTGTGCAAGTTATTTCCCTTTCTGATATGGTAAATTTCCGCAAAGGAGATTCTTTTCTCTCGCATAGGTTGGTCGTCTATACGGAGTAATATTAGTCTATGGTAGTAATCGTCTAGATTCAGAGTTGTTATGATTTCAGATTTATTAAAATTCTTTGGGTGCCTTAACATTTTTGAGGCTGTTTTGTAAATTTTTGCCGATAAATGTTTTTTTTTTAAAATTAAATGCTTACATTAATTCAGCAAGACTCTGTAGCTCGCGTTCAATATTTCCTATACTTGATTAATTAATTTTTTGCCAAGTTCGTTTTGCCATCAAATTCTTTTTTTTAATAGCCTATAATAGTGTATTGCAAATCACCGCAGTCAATAATCATGGATATACAATAAGGTGTAAAAATTTATGAACTTCATATAAATGAACTTCATGGAATGCTTACTTTAGGTAATCATAGATATAAAATCATCATTAATCTGCCCAAATAATAATTAATTTTAGCGCAATCATTCACAAATCTACGTAAGAATGATATCGATGGGGTCCATGGGCCTTCAAGCCATTCGCCTTCAGGTGGTATGCCCCTAAAACTCCGAAATTAAAAAGTGTAAAGATACAGAAAAAAAAGAAAGGTAAGTAATTTATTTGAGATACAGTACAAAATTACAAACACAATAAAAATCATCAACTATCCCTATGATGGTTACAGTAATATTTTTCTAAATAGGGTCCCCGGCTCAGCACAGTCTACATATGCATGCGACGCTGTTTTGCAGTCGGGACCTTAACAACTTTGGGAAGCCCTATTATTCGGGCTGGCAACAATCGGCATTAAGGAGCGGCAAAATATGTGTATATGTATATAAAAACACCAGTGTATATATGTGTATATACACACTAGTGTATATATGTGTGTATACACTGGTGAACCGAATGGGCCGGCTGAATACTACCCACGCACCCCTAAAGTATGCGGTTGTAAAAAAAGTGTTATGGCGTCGACGTAAGTGGTTAAATCTGGATAATAAATAAATAAAGTGTTTATAAATTAATAAAAAGAATGACGATAGCCTCAATAATCCCACTGCAGGGACATTATAGCTTCTCCCAACTAAGAGGATTAGGCAATTTACCACCATGCTTGCCTACTGCAGTTGGCAGACTTGCATACATACTTACATAATTATGTACGTCTTCTTATGGTAGCGTCGGGTGACGGGTCGATCACTTCCCTCTAATATGGTTGAGGGGGGCGATGGCTGGATCCCGCGTTAACTCTATGTAAAAAATATACCCGTGAAGTTTCCTTGCCAGTTCTTCTTCACGAAGGTTTTTACGAACTGCTGGTAGAGTCATGTTTTATTTGACATCAATAAGAACAAGTAATTGTCAATGTTGAGAAATAAATATTTTATTTCATTTCAAGGTAATGAAATAAAAAATTTATGAAATGAAATGAAATATTTATTTCTCAACATTGACAATTTCGTCACCTTCGAAATAATTACTTACGTATGTGGGTTTCTTCAGGTTTTCCTTCACCCTTAGAGCCGTTGGCTTTATGTACTTAAGCTGTAAAAGCTCACTGTTACATTTGCCAGGTACAGTGAGCGAACCCGCGGCCGTAGATAGATATTATTTATTTATTTATTTACAAAATCTACAGCTCTTTAATACTGTAACTATTAGTGAAACCTTAAAGCCAATAAAGGATTCTCATTTTACTATACAATACAGGGTAAGTTGAATTAACAGAAACAGTAAACACAAAAAAATAAAAAAATACTTGTATTTCAAAAATATTTAAAAAAGAAAATATACATGTATCTCTATAAATAAAAATTGTAGGTACTTTACTAAATGTATGTGTGTGTGTGTGTGTATGTGTGTGTTTCTGTGCGTAGTTATCTGTGATATAAGTTGTGATGTAATTTTATTGATTGTGCATCTACTGTGCCCATTGAGCAATCTTATCCGTAAATCATCCATGAAATAATAAAGTGCTATACAAATACGTTTTATAAATTATATGTAATGCAGATACGTTTCAAAGCTATACATAATTATATCAGTAAGCGCGTTAACTACGAATTCTTTCAAAGGTATTACTTTGATATTCTATTTGCTTAGGAGGAAATATCAATATTTCGGTAATAATTGCGGTATTTCTGAGGCATTTGGCATTGAGCACATCAGTCGACTCTTCAGTAAAACTTCTAAACGATCGGAGAGTGAAACGCGTGACCCTAAGGTTGTAACTTATTTTGCGCAACGTTTATCGCTAGCTACCCAACGTGCCAATTCTAGCCTTTTGGCCACTTTACCCTATGTTCATAGTAATTTAGGAAATGTATTTTATCTTCAATATTTTTTACTTCCTTGTTTTTCTTCGTCCTATTGTTAATTTGCGTAAATATTTCAAATTGGAGACTATATGACCGCAAGAGTATCATTTGCAAATACGTATAATCAGCACTGCGTCATGTTTCTGTAACAAGTGGGCTGTGAAATGCTAGCTGTCCCGATGCCAGATTTATTGAACTTAGGCGCCATTAATTTGCTACTAAATTAGTATCTTTACATACCGTATCAAATTTGTTGGTCATTATGATTATATATATGACTTATATATATATATTATATATATATCATATATTGACCCTTCATAAATGTATGTATAACTAAACTAATGGCTCCATGCGTGGTGTGTCTTATACTCGAAGTAGCTCAGCCTCTTTAAACAGATGTTCCGTATTCGAATCCTGCTAGGGACAGGCATTTATGTGAATTAAGCAGATGTAGGTTTATTTTGGCTTGGTCATCCATTCACACATGATCACGGTATAAACTGAATGCTGAATTCGTTTTTATTCAAATGAAGTCGGTTTATTAAATATTTTACATCAATAACGTTATCATAACTTTTGATTAAAACTATAAAAACAATCTTGAATGGCCCAAACCGACAGTTCCATTAAAATATTCACACATTCATAAAATGAAAAGAATCATCATAAAGGAAACCCATTGCAAACAAATGTTTGCTACAATTCTCTACTGAATAAGTATTACCGAAATCCTACTTAAAGTTAGGCTTAACAAAAACTTAATTACAAATGGAAACGCCGACATTAGCCGCCGGAAGTAGGTGGCGTTGCGGTGGTAGGTATTTCCGGTTTATGTCGCACAGGCACACAAAGACAAATATTGTGTTTTAGGCGAAGTTCGAAATGCTTTTGTTATCGTACTTGTGTAATGGCGTGTTTTTTAGGGAACCAGTTATTTTTATTTTGGTATTGATTTATAAGGATAAATTTAGTTAACAACGGTTATTTGGTATGTAGCTGTTGTTTATTTTCTTCAAATTTTATGGGTCAAAGTACTCGCAAATATAATAGTAAGTATTGTAAGATACTGATTTCGCAAATCTGTGGTCCTTTTATGTTCTGAGGGGAATGCTTTTGGTATAAAACAAAGATAATTATCAATGTTACTAATCAATGATCACAAACGCAGTGTTTCATCACTGTACACAAAAAATCGACTATACTTTCATAACAGACCAAAATTAAAATTTTGCGAGCAATCGGCTTTGAGCGTGATAAAAAAAGAGATGAAAATGAGGATAGAATAACATTCTGTGTTTTGGGTTCTAAACAAAGGAAAATTATTTTATTGACGAGCATTTACTTTTTTCGCCTTTATCTCTCTGCCAATTAATTAATTACCAATTTTTTTATTGAGAATTGGGTTTGCGTTTGTCTTCCACCTCTAAGAGGTGGGAATGGAAATCTATGATGGAAAGTGATTATGATGACGAGTATGTTACCATCGAAGAGGTGCCTATTCATTTTATAATACAAATATAACCCTGGAGCTTTCAAGTGTAGAGTGAATAGGTACCTCTTAGGCAGGCGTGTATGATCCTCGTCTTCATCGTCACTTTCCATCAGGTGAGATGGAAGACAAACGCCTGCTAATTATTAATAAAAAAAAAATGTTACTCTTAACGATTCCAGGAAAAAAAGACAAAGGCAGCTAAGAGATAGACTGTATACAGTATGGTATAATGAACCAAAAAATATGATAAAAAGACTAGACTACATTAGGTATAGAAATAAATGTTTTTAAACAATACTTAAATGTAAGACTGAATACGATAAGCTTAGTAAACTGTTATAGAAACATAAGGAATGTATGGGCTAAGATAAATAGCCTTCTAGGTAATGACAAGCAATCATTAGAACAATTAATAACTAGTAATATGAAAAATCAGGGCACTGTAAAGGACATCTGTGACAAATTTGCAAAAAGCTTCGTAAGCGAAGTAGATCTGGTTAAACATTTGTGTTCAAAAAATGGAATGCTAAATGGAATTGACGAATGTGGTGTGGGGCAACCACTAAACCTATGGTTCGTGATTACATCACATCACGCCACTTCTCTGTCACCGCCGGGGACACGCTCAGTGAGACGACTAGGGTGAAGTACGGAGTACCTGAAGGATCCACGTGTGGGCCCATTTGCTACTTATTACATGTCAACAGCTTATGTAGCGTACTACAGTACTGCACAGCCTACATGTTTGCAGATGATCTCTGCACACTGCGTGCTGGTACCGACCTAGAGGAAACGTGTCGCATGGTCCAGAGTGATGTTAACGCAGTAGTCAAATGGTCACATGACAATGGCATCGTGTTTAATACAGATAAAACTAAACTGCTTCTCCTACACTCACCTTACCTCCGTCCTGCTGAACTGTGTCCTAATTTGTTTACTCATATTTTTAACTGCCTCCATAATAATTTTGTTAACCTATAGATAGAGTCAATTGTGCTACTTACCTTGGTGTTAAAGTTGATGATAATTTTTCTTGGCCTCATCACATATACTCTGTTTGTAATAAATTGAGAATATTGTTAAGGAAATTCTACCACCTAAGCTCCTTCCTCTATATTAAAATGTCTCTACTTTTCGCTAGTCGATAGTATACTGTGTTACGCTCTTGACAGTTATGGCCTTACATTTAAAACATATATTGACAAACTTGAGTCCTTGCAGCTCAGATGCGACAGCGACAGCTCGAACATTGTATAGGTGCTATACTTTCCATCAACGTAAACTGTGGCAAAATGCGCCTGACAGTCAAAATTCGAAGCCAAAAGAAAGTAAAATATAAAACTTTTTTACAATAAATAAAAGTTAGATTATGGCAACCAAAAAAGCCAACATAGAATAAAATGAGTATAGTAGTGGACCTTGGTGCAGGGTCAGATTCGCTCCCGAATCCCCTGCAGTGTCGTCGCCCCTTAGTATGCGGAGCTCCTACAAAAGACCGTACAAAGCGCAAGCAAATCTCGCCTTAGCTTGAGCCTCCGCTGACTTCCGCGAGTGTACCTGCATAAAATTATTATTATTATTATTTTGTTTTATGGCAATCAGCTGTTGTTACGACACAATAACTATTTCTGCCAATTTCAAGTATTAGTATACACACGTACTACACGAGGTTAATAATTTTGTAGCGATCAGTTGAGTAGAACTTGCAGTATCTCGAGCATTGAGTTACCTTGAACAATACAAAAACAGGGGGATGAAATAAGTTTTTACAGATATTTTTAACATAGAAGAGTATAATTTATAAGGGCATCTGGCCATTGTTAAGAAGAAGATTAGCAATAGGGGATAACTTTTTAGCAACGGAGGACGGTAGTGGGATGTCTTCAAATTTTGAAAGAATGTTCAAAACTAGGTAAATCAGGAGTTCTAAAAAATTGTCACTAGGGGAGCAGGAAGAAGTAGGGGGGAAGGCATTATCAGATTTAGTAGATGGAGGGTTAGCAATAATAGCGTTATGGGCAATTTTGTCATAGCCTGGAGATAAAGACGGACTGGGTTTTGATGGTTTGTATATTGTTTTTTTGTAAGAAAGATTCAGTGAAGGAGAACTTTTAGAAGCATCTGCGTACGATTTTTTAACTGAAGGGAAGAGGGATGATGCTTCCTTGAATGATATGTTCTTTTGGGACATGGTGATTTTAATATTCTTTTGCCGGGAATGTTCCGGGCAAGATTTGTCAGTTGCTAAATGAGGGCCTGAGCATTGCAGGCAGGAAACTTCAGAGGATGCAGGACAAGAGTCACCTGAGTGAGTTTATGCACATCTGAAGCAACGAGCACTGGATAGGCATTGGGCTTTCACATGGCCAAATCTACAACAGTTTAAGCATTGTATGGAAGGCAAAATGTATGGATCAACGGTTAATGATGAGTTAAAAATAAACACTTTATCAGGTTAGCATTGTCCAGAGAAAGTGATCACTACAGATCCTGTGGGGGTCCAAGTGGAACCAGACTCCATGGACACTTTTCTGTTTAAGCGACGCGACTTCAAAATTGTTATATCACCTTGGCTTGTGGAGATTGTTGATACAACTTCCTCCATAGACCATGAAGTTGGGATCCCGCGGATCAGCCCCATTCTTGTTATATTATATGTAGGAATTAAAGCTATATAGTTATGAGATTTAAGACTCGGGTTTCTGAGAAACTCGTTTGCTGCACATGCAGATGAGAATTCCACAGAGACCCGATTTCTGCCAACACTCTTTATACCATCATTTTTAATATTTTTAATGATTGATGTAAATAAAAATTTTCCCAAATTTAAATGATTAAATGTACTGCCTGACTTAGGGTGAGTTTCTGACCTGGACACATGAACAATGAAAGGAACTTTGTCAGAAGGATGGTAAGATTTTTCTTCTAAAAGACTTGGATGAGTGTGAATAAGGTTATTGGTTTGAGATGGAAGAGCATTCGAAACAGATTTTTTAGGAGTAGGGGACGAATCCCGATTTATACTTGGACGTTTTCTTGTTTGCACATGTTGAGAGAAAGGGTCAGGGGAGTTGTTGACATCAGAAAACGGGATTGGGTCTGGGGGCTTAGGAGGGATTGGAACACAATCCATGCTCATTAAGAGCTAGATAATTCGTACAACCACTTACCAGGCGAGGAAGAGAAAAACAGAAACACTTAAAATAACTCAATGATGATAACAAAATCGCCAAAATAACCGACAAATAACGAAAACCGTGTGTACACCGCAAACGAAAAATTGACAGTCCGTTTATCTACCTGCATAAAATCCAACGACATCTTGAAGCATCTAAGAAACTTTGACAGTAAGTATGTCACTTAGAAAACAGTGTAAATTTCAATTTATCTTTGCTTATTTTGTTGAATGTGAATGATAAAATTTTGTGAATAAGGTTTTTTTTCTTTGAATTAAATATTATATAAATATAGAACAAAACAGCATAAATGATTTGAAAATTGTAAATGAGATTTGAATACTACTCAAACTGCTAATTAAAGGGATTTATTATCATTGCCAGGGAAAAAAGAGTTTTTATTGTTATCTTATTCTTCAGTATATGTGTTATTATATAATGATGGGATTCTGTGTTGAAAGAAAGTTATCATCAGATGAAAGGAGTCAAAGCCAAACTTGTAAACCTCACTCCTCAAATTTATAATTTGACACATAAAAAAGTGAGATATTTATAATTTTCTATACGTAAACAGTAAGTATGACTGCTCTTGCGGCAACTTAAAAAGCCGGTTGAGTTTTTGGTTCGGCTGTACTTGTTAAACGACAATTCCGGCCAATACACTCTATTCGGGCTACATGTTGGACGGCACATTCATCTCGTCTCACCAAGATATTTTTCCAAATATTCATCTACAAACATGATTGGCTTTGCTGATAAGTGGCGTTCTGAATATGTTAGGCTAACCTCGTCGTAGTTTACAAAAAGATTGTAATAAATCAAAAACTAACGCCCTACCTGACTATTATAACAAACTTTTGCATTATAGGTATTATTCAAAGCCACTAGTTTCGACCAACATGGCTTAGCATGACGTCTGTACAAAAGGAATCAATAAAATTGATTTTTATGGCATTCAAGTAGGGATCAGGGCCATTCCAATGTTTGTAGTAGCAAAGTTAAATTAAAGTTTATTTGAAAAGTGAATTTTTGTTAATACTAGTAATTATTACCCAGGGAATTAGTAGAATAATAAAGCCTTAAAAAAAAAAAAGAAACGCACAAAAGTGCACCATTATATAGACATTATATTTTACATAATATAATCTAATCTCTGATTGGCGAAAATCGCCCAGCAGAAGTTTTGCCCGAAGCCGTTAAGTCTAGCAGAAGCGATATTGTACAGGAGCATGAAATAACCATGATTCTCAAAGAAAGCCTGCGGAACTAATTTAACTGATTAGACTTGATGGTCCACATTTTGCCACGCTTATCTGATAAGGAGCCCTTACGAAGTACCCTTACAAAGCAGATCGTTCCGCTATCTTTTAATTTTATCAATTTGTAGATGGCGTTGATAAAGGTAAATTAATTAATACCTCTTAATTTGTAACTTGTGCCTTGAGTAATAAGATATATTTTTAATCAAATTTCTAGTAGGAGTATTTCTATAGGATAATAGATTCATAAGTCAGACTCTTCAGTATCGTTGGAATTGCAAAAACTTTCAAATTTCAAACTATATTAAACAAAATGCTAATCGATGAAAATACAACAGAGGAAACCGTTATTCTCACGTCAATTCCTCACACTTGTAAATAAATATCATGTACAATATTTGGTTCATGTTCCAGAGGCAGCCAGAGGGTGATGGCGTTAAGGGTGTCATCCCTTAACGGAGTCAAATAGGAAAAGGTTTCAAATGTAGCTAGGGTTGACACGGCTAAGAGGGTGCGGGGGCTCGGAATTCCGCGGTTCCTTTTTTTCTCAGTTATTAACGTAAACACTAGCTTAAGCCTATAAAAATGGGAAATAAATCAGATGAATATCCAAAATACATCAGTCATTAAAACTATGGAAACAAACATTCAAAATAATGCAATAAATAAGACAGGTTTAAAATATTCCTTAACTTTTCACGTGATATTTTATAAAACATTATAATTTAATTAATAATATAATAAAATGCGATAAAATCCGGTTGAGGAAGTTTGTTTTTTGTTATATGGTTTAAATTTGACAATATATAAGACAACTATTTTATGATAAAATTATCAATTCGAGATCCTTGCCAAGAAATAAAATAAACTAAAAAATGACCTTCAGGAGTTACGCGTGAACAACAAAAAATATTTGGTAATATTTGCAGCCTTAAAGTTAAAATGCCAGTAAAGTTTTCATGGCCCCACCGTAGAACTATAACGCTGTATGTCGGATTACGTCGCGGTGGGCAAAGAGATAAAGGCGCTATTCCCCGATTTCAGGGCGTCGCGCTATGTGACGTTTTGGCGGCGCACTTGATGTACTAGCCTATTTTCCAACGGCGCTTCTGTTAATTATAGTCAACATTTTTGGAGCAATAAGAGGTGTAAATATAGAGCAAATATTCTCGAGCTATAAGAGGTGTAAATAAAGAGCAAATGTTCTCGAGGGAAATGCAGGGCACTAAGGTTACACAGTTTTCACATGTATAATTTAATATAATCTATTATTTGTGTAGATGTATCTTCAGTTGAACCCACATGAAAATATAAGTTTATCACAGATCGGTATTGGTTCTTGTCATTATTGTTTTCCAATTTAGTTTATCAAAGATAGAATTTTGCTTTCGATCGCTCGTCGTTAAAGAATAATAATAATAAATAATATAAATCCCCAGAAAAAAACTGCAACCCTAAAGTAAGTATAGCTTGTGTTATAGAAGACAAGCTCTGGGGTACTGAGGTAGAACCCAGAATAAACATACGTATACGAATACCCTAACAACCATGACCCAAAAACAAACATCTGTATTCGTTACAAAAATGAATGCCCCGGCCAGGACTCGAGCCTGGGATCTCCAGCGTAACAGGCAGGGTACTACCTCCTACTCTACTTTTCCGTCTAATGTAACAAAAAATTAAAAGGTGATAATGATGAAAATACACAATGTTTGACCTACTCCACAATAGCACAAGGTTTTATTTCCTTTATTTTCTTCAAACCATAGACACGATTAAGATTTATCATATAAAGTTGTGTCTCAAAGGAGAGACATAAAAACATTTTTATTACCCACCGCTTTGCAAGTAATCTGCTTGTGAAAATTTTAGCAACTTCGTAGAATTAAACGCATAAAAAATTAAAAACTCATTAGTGTAACTCGGTAATGAGGAAATGTGGCTGTAGAATTTTCACGTTTCTCATTTAGCGCACCGGCGTATGGTACATGTTAATATTTTGTTTTTACATTAAACCTTGTCACATTAAGTTTAAAGGTATTGTTAATGTAAGCTTTGGTTTGTTCAAATTTTGAATTTTATCAATTTCAGGATTATTGTACGGCAGCTTTACTTGTGGTATTTTAAACATTGGTGAGTAGCGGCAATGGTACTAGCCCTGTCTCATACGCCGGACTCATTTGTGTGATGAACAACAGAATTTTCTTCCCGGGTCATGGTTGTTGATATTTATATATGTGTGCTTATTCTGGGTTTCCCCCCAGTTCACTGTATGGTCATCCATAATAAATGCTCTTCCAAAATACACATAATATACACAACACACAAGAACTTTAATCTCCATTAAGAGTAAATAGACATAACATTGCATTAAACTGAGGCGTTAATAGACAGAAGTATAACTGAGATAAGAAAAAACAGTTTTTGGGTTCTTTTATATTAAGATCTTTTAATTCTAACTATAACTATTAATAATGACACATATTGCGAAAAGGTCGCGCAAGCGGTGCCCTGAAGGGGTCACCCACTGGAATTTACATAGCGCTGAAGATGCTCATAGCACTGAAGTTGAATTCATAGCGCTAAAGGTGCTCAAAATTGCAAAGAGAAATTAAATTATTTCGAATTAAAATTAGAATTAGAATTTGCGGCCTGAAGGGCTTCGAGATCTAGTGACAGTTGCGTGGCTACGTTCGTGTGCGCGTTTCTCGGTCTAGCGACTTTGCACTTCGAATCTATGACAGGGGTAGTATATGAGACTGAATCTCGAACTAAAGGATCTGGGTGGGTTTCGGAGCGTTTGAAGATCGCTTCATAGAGTGTTTTGAGGTGCTGTTGTACTGTAGGTAGTTCAAGATCTATGTGCAGGTCCGCGGTACGCACGTACCAAGGTGCGTTTGTGGCGCTGCGGCAGAGGAGATTTTGAACCACCTGCAGTTTGTGCAGGAGGGATGGTTTGGCGTGTTCAAAGATTGGCGAGGCATAAGTCATGACGGCTCTAACACAGGTCTTAAAGAGCGTTCGTTTCTTACGAAAGGACATTTTACTATGTCTACCTAACATACTATTTAGTCAGCGTAAGTAGAGATTGGCGAGTTTCGTGACTCTATCGACAGGCTTGAAAGAAAGCGTCGGGCCTAGGGCGACGCCTAAGTATTTAGCACTGTGTTGTGTTCCCAGGGGATGGGAATACGTAACATTCGAACGTGGAGATTGTCGGCAATGCGATGGCGTTTGAAGTCGAAGTAAACCCCAGAACTCTTGTCTGGGTTCACATCGCTACGCCATTTTTGAAACCATACACCAAGGGCGTTAAGGGCCTTTTGGAGCCTGGTGATGAGGTGTAAAGGGCGGTATCATTGGCAAAAAGGGCGAGTTCGACGCCTTTCGGCGGGATGGGAATGTCGTTAGTGTACACAATGTACAACAGAGGGGCGAGGACTGATCCTTGAGGGACTCCAGCCTTTATGGGACGAGGCTCAAAAAGCGTGCCTTCCTGTTTAAAACGAAACGTACGATCTTTGAGAAACGACGCGATTTTCCTGACTAGGCGATCCGGTAAGCCTATTTTATAGAGTTTATAAACGAGGCCGCTGTATCATACCTTATCGAAAGCCTACGTCAAAGAAAACTGCTACCGTTTTATTACGTTGCCGACAGAAGCCGTTACGATACGATCACTTGCTGAAGGCAAGAGTGCTTAACGCGAAAGCCGAACTGATGGGGAATGATGAGGGATCGCCATCCGTTGGAAACAGATGGTTCCGCATTCGAGAGAGTATGACTCTTTCAAAAAGTTTAGCAATGGCCTTGGGGAGGCTGATGGCTCTGTAATTAACCGGGATATTCAGAGATTTACACGGCTTGGGAATGCCTATGACTGTCGCTTCTTTCCAAGCTTTTGGACAGTAGGTAAGGTCGAAGCAGGCATTGAAAATGATAGCTAACAAAGTAAAAACCTGATGTGGCAGGTGCTTAAGTGCATGGTTTGAAATTCCATCAGCACCCGGAGCTTTTTGGACTTTTGACTTCTAATGAGAAGAGAGATTTCATTTCATGTGATGGGGTCGGCAGTGATGGGGAGAGAGTCCTCCACAGCCTGGATGTGGGAGGGATTCGCGGGTTGAGTACTGGGCAAGCATTGTGAGGCAATGCTGTCAACGAAGCATTTGGCATTCTCTTCGTCTTCGAAGACGGTAGTGCCGTCGAAACGAGTGAGAGAAGGAATGTGAGAGGCGGCGTCTACGCGTAAGGCTCACGCGTTTCTGTAATACGCTTGGTGGGATGGGGAGGTATTCTCCATGAGATCGTTCATCTGAGCCTCTCGGACATCCTCGAGGCAAGACCTAACTTTACATTGTAGCTGATTCGCAGCTAATCTATATGCGGGCGTGGGATAGAGCTTGGCTCTCCGGAGAGCCGCGTTCTTAGCTTTAATAAGATTGCTAACGGCTAAGGGAAGCGTGGGTTTGCCTTGCTTAGCAACCTTTTCGTTATCACTGATGGCTGAGTTGATAGCAACAGTGAGAGAATCGACTAAAGAGTCTATTTTGTCCGGGCTCTATAGAGAGTCGGGCGAGATCGCGAGCGGAGAGTTCGGGGCCTCTAGGGCTGAAACTAACGTATTTTAAAAGCCTTTCCAGTTCGTAAAGGTCTTAGGACACGTAACGTTGTCGTTTGGCGGTCCTAGTACGAGGGGGGCGGGGCGAAGATCGGAGCCTAGGTCATCGAGCGGTTCGATAGACCTGAGATCGAGGTTTATTCGCTTGACAATCGCAAAATCGAGGATGTCGGGAGAGACTAACCGTAGTTCGCCAAATCCTAAAAATGATTCGCAGGCAAAAAATTGACGGCGTCAACCTTTACCGACAAAAAGGGCAAATGAACACGAAAGGACACAAATATGATAAAGATAAATATGAAAATAGAAGAGTAAATATATAAAATAGCAGATCGGAAATAAAAGGACTGAATCAGTACAAATTAGTTGCCCCCGTTGGTGCTTTGTACTAAAATTCACACACAGCACTCAGCACAAGCACAACACAGTACAGCACTTTGCATACTAAGAGACTTAGTCGCAAATAAAAAATCACTTTGACAGCGGAGGGAGTAAGAAAACCCAGAAAACCGTACCACGGAACCAACACGCTAAACTGTGGCGTCAGTAAACTGAGCGCCACGGAATATCGGGAAGGGACCGATCAATCGTAGTGGTCATGGAACGTCCGTACCGGGCGGCTGTCGCAGCGAGTATTCTTGAGTGAGGTTTATATATATGGACACTAGTTATTCATAAATCTGGGTTCCCAAATTGTAGACAACTTTTTGTAGTTCTAAGTAGACAACAAATACCTTCAACTATTGTCATCGCAAAAATATCACAATATATTTAATAAGTTTATGAAATTATCAATTCTAAAATTATTTTGTTAACCATGCAAGCCCTTATCTTACGAAGTCAAGATTTGTTTTAGTAATAAATGTTTTGTTACTAGAGTTTGATAATTTTATTTTAGAGTGGCCAAGTGATACTTGTTTAATCCAAATACAACGTATGACCTGTAAATGGTATAGTAAGAATTTTCTTTTTATTTCGGAAACTTAAGAAAGAACACAATAAGATAGTTTAAGAATTAAAATCAAAATGTAGCGTTATTTATGCTGTTCCAGCTTGCAGGCGTTTGCAATTTCCCTTGGGAATGCTGCACGGCAGCTTCCGAGATAACGGAAACAACTTTGTACCGAAAACTTTAATTAAATATCGAAGGGAAAAGCTCACAGCGATACCATCAATTTGTCACAAAATTCTTCTTGATGAACCTGTGAGGTCCGACTTGAGTATGAATAATTACACACCTTCGGACGTAAACAACATTTAGACTACTAACGAAGCATCTTATTTAATATTGGCTTATGCTCGACCTTTTCTCAAATTTCTTGGAGAATTGATAAATTAGCCAACTTTCAAGTTTGAGATGTACACCGTTCCTAACAAATTAAACAGACGCGTATAATTTTCTCAACACTTGGGCTATCAAGTGCAAAAGTAAAGTTTACTTTAGCCGGCTGTTAGTTCTAGAGTAAATTTTCAAAAATAAAAATTTATGTCGTACGCAAAATAGTCACTGAAACAAATTTAAATGCTACTCCCTATATCGCTCGCACCTTTATTTTTATTAATCGAAATTGCAGATTTATTTTGGTATAATGACAATTTCAGAATCAAGAAGTTGTGTTGCAGTGACCGATAACAAATATATCTTCAAAATTCGACTAATCGTAGTAAACCGCGGTTCGGTATGACCCGACCCTGTTTGTGTTTTTTTCTCAGCAAGATAAAACTAATGTCATTGATATGACAAAATCTTTTATAATTTTAAACACGTTCACGTTGTTCATGTAAAAAAAATTTTTCATCCTTTATAAGCTTTATAACCATAAACTTAGCATTACTCTGTGTAGACGAACAAAGTGTGCAAGGGAGAAGAATCTCTACTGTAACCGATTAACACTCACCAAATTATCTGCGCAATCAAGGGTGGTGCTGTTTTCTATGTCAAGATTTCTTTTTGAAGAACAACATAGTTGCAATATAAATCTTTTAGTACTAATTAGGTCTTCCGAACTCCGAACAGATAATTTGGTTTGTTAGTAATATGTTTAACTTAAGGATATTGGAAAACCACTTCAGGAATAATATTCTGAAAAGTTATGCGGCAGGTTTTGTTGTATCACTTTGTACAGTCAGAGTCAGGGTTGCATGCTTTCGCGTCGCAGACTCTCGACTACTGGAGAATACTGTTAGAAATTCCTTTAATCTTAGTTGTCCGCCAAGAAAGGAGGATTTAAACTCGAAAATGTAATAAATCCAAACAGTTTATATGACACATCTTAATTTTCGTAATTATGATAGTGGCACATGCTACTAAATTTTACCCAAATTCTTTTATAAGGTGTGAACAAACTATCACTGCAGTATATTCGTAAAAAGGTAAACATTTAATGTCTGCCAATTTTTGTTTAAAATAGCACACTAATAACTACCGCAAAATGTTCCGAATTGAAACCGCATGTTATAATTTAACATGCGGTTCGCACGTTACGGTTTCAGTAAAAGCGTGTATTTGGTTAAGTTTCGGTATGGCGGGACTTGCAACATTTTGAAGTGGCAACGGTTGAATATTCTATGAATTTTACTGTGTTTATATTTTGGGTTAAGATTTAATTGTTTATAACGCAATGTGTTTAATTCTTTATTGGATTAAACACATTGCGTTAATAATTGGTATTTATTTTTCTTTTAATCTAATTAAAGTTTATTATTTTGTAAATAAATAATGGTAGAAAAATAACAAATCCTTAATTTTCGAAACAATTCAAAGTAATGACCGCAATATGGAGATTAAGAAGCTAAGGTTTTCTATTAAAAACGGATTGATATGAAAACAATTATATAATTTTAAAATATTAGTTGATATTTGTATAAACGCAAAACGTATTCGTCAATCTCATTTCCTTCTTATAAATATCTTAATAAAATGCGATTATACTATTTGTCTAGTAGAAGAACGATAATTTATTTTCGTTTTACTTACCCATTACTACAAATCAAATTATATTACAAACACCTTCTGTTGCTAAAGTACGCCACAAAACACTTCTCAAAAATTCTTTTCATTTACATGCCACAAACTACTTGATTCCTTGAATAAGATGACAAGTCTGGCTTGAACCCTCAGGGCAAGAACACAATACAGCGAAACGAAGAATTTGTAAGCCAGCGAAAACACTTGAAAAACAACTAAGGGCCACTTACTCAGAACTGTGACGCAACAAGTCAGCAAGAAATTGCAACACTCTGAAAATAACGGAATTATGAACGTCTTGTGTTATTTTGAGGGTACTAATATTTTGTTAGTGTTGATTCAGCGGTGATATGGTTGTAGGCTGAAAATGAAAAACATTTATTAATAATATGGATTGATATAATATTTGATTATAAAAAAAACAAAGAGAATTTAATAGTTTCTGATAAATTGATATTTTAACCGTGTTAGGAACTTTTGTTGGGTATAGAATCCCTGATGATAGATCTTAGTAAGAGGTGGTCGAAAATGAGTCAATCCGGAGGCATTTGAATATGTTTATTTATTTCATTATAGATATTGCTTTACAAGATTATTAAACAAAGCTCGATATTTTGCGTACATCCAAACTTTGACAAAGAACTTAACATAACTCCCAAAAATTTACGAAACTTCGTTGCAAATTTTGTCCTAATTCCTGGGATCCCAATAAAAGCCAATTTGTCGAGTTGGTAATTACTTGTTACGAATTATGTGACATGAATATGACTGTGCTAGATTGTTACTCTATTTACGATAAGTTTGCTACTTGGGCGTGGCATTGGTAAATCTATCGGGGATATAAGTTAAGATTGCGATTTGGATTTTTTGAAATTAAGAATGTGAATATTTGAACCCCTTTTTTCAAATTTAGTTCTAATATAGAGAATATATAGTTACGAAACAGCGTATATACCCATAAATTCACCAAAACTGATTACTTGATAAAAAATACAGTAGCAACCAACCTTCGTGAAGTTGTTCGTAACACCCCCAAGCAATGAGTCCGATGGAGCATTTCCTGCCGCTGGAATATTTTGTAATAAGTTAAGAACTCATCTACTCGAAAACACACATGATAGGGTTTTGTTCTTAATATTGAACAATTAATTATTTCAATATTTTGCAGCTTTATTTAAAATTATAAATTATTCCTAAAAGTAGTTAGCATAAAGTAACGCGTGTAATTTAATATTTAAAATATTGAACCAAGCTTCCAAAAATCCGATTTATCTGGATTTGCATTTGTTAGTTACATAACTAACCCATTCGTTATACAGCACTTAAATTTCGCTCATAGAGTAAACACGACAAGTGCAAAAGTTGCATGTTGATTCCAGTGTCATTACAATGCTTCAATCAATTGAGTACTGAGTGACTATGACTAATGCAATCAGGGAAATCTGTTTTGTTATACTTTTTCTTGTATGGTTTATCTTTCAAATTAAAAACCTCTCACAAAAAATTATCGTAGAATCTTCGTTTTTTTTAAATATGAAATCCTTCAATGGTTTGACAGTATTTTAATTTAATATGTATCAATTCACAAGCAGTTAATAATTAAATGACTGGAGTGCCCATATGGCTCATCTTGATTGGTAGAACAGCTGCTCATTATAATTACACATGACCCCCAAGAGCTTAAGCCTGCCAGATAAACCTTTGCTAATTAATGTGTTAATACGCAATAGGAAGAACGTTCTAATGCGCGGTTTACACATATTAAGTAGTTAATTAGTAACTAAATTTTAAGTGACTACATTTCAATTGTGTGTCCAAACGCATTAGGTATTTCAGCTCCTAAATTCGTTAAAGATGGACGGTCAATAAGCTAAGGAATTCATCAATTCTATAATCAGATTTGTGATTAGCGGGTCAGAGAAGAATTTGTTTCGGGAAATAAAATCTCTCGAATACAACAATTATATCTGAAGTTTTTACTCGTAAATTCTACTAGCATTCTTATTTTAAATATTCTGCAACAAATTTTAAAGTAGAGCCTTAGCTCCAATCCGAAATTTAAACAAAAGGATAAAATGCGAAATAAATATGAACTCTTGCGGCCAACCGCTTTGTAAACCTATGCACTTAACTAAAAAATCATGACCAAACGTATATTTAGTGAAAAGCCCCGCCCACATTTTTACCTGAAAAGTAGAACGAACCCGAATCTACCTAATCACTTGATTGACTGCTTACAGATAGTTTTTGACTAAAGACTTGTTAAAATTTAGTTACCAACTTACCTACTTAATTCGTGTAAACTATATTAATTGAAGAAATGTTTGAAGTCTTTAAGTGTGAGGAATATGAATTTAACATGTGAGTTGGTTTTAGACAATTACACTTTAACTGCCTCTTTCTATTCAGTTCTCATCGTTTAATTTATTTCAGTATTAATATTCTTACTTGATATGGTGCAAGAAACTGTACTAAACTAGTTTATTAGCTTATTTCAGCATATGACTAGTGATACTTATTTATATCTTTGCTAAAGGTACACCTATCTAAAGATATCTTGATTCATTAATAAACATGTAGGTACTGTAGTCCGCATAAGCTAGCCACAAAATGGCTTGATAGATCCGCCAGTATTTTTATAAAACTATATGTATATTTATACACCATGCAAGTTTCATATATTTATAGTGAGTTTCATCTACGTCGTTCCATACAAATAGTAAAATAGTTTTGGGACGTGGGTTCGTAGATGACACTCACTATAGAGCTGTATCTGTATACATACACAATTTACAGTCATAATTATTTAAGTAACGGTTTAAATCAAAATATCGGGCAATAGTTTTCTGTCCTGTCAAATTGACAGTAAGTAGAAACATCGTGAACTTCTATCAAAAGCTTGTATATTAATAACTTCTGGGAAAAGTGTAACGCATTAATAATATTAGCCGAAATATTTCATATTTTGTAATTACAAATGAAGATTTTTACAAGGATGTTTACAAAATACAAGAAAAGAAGAATAATTACTAATAAAATAAAACAAATTCATATTTTGATTATGCCTTTCACTATTTCGTGCCTCTATTGGATAGCGTGAAAGGAATAAAAATTTTTTTTTAAGATGAAATTAATATAAAAAAGAAACTTTAAGGTATGTAAGATCTATGTAACTGGTAGTACAGCCAACAGCTTATCAATCTACTGTCCAATCCACTGTGTCAAATTTTGTCAATCATTTTCCAACCACTAAAGAGTCCACTACTAAAGAGTTCAAAATCAATTGAGGATATTTGACATTTTGTGGTAGGTCGATGAGCCGTTGACTATACATCACTTTTCTCTACAACTTTTTAAGTCACTATTAGTGGTTTTCTTGACTTTGTTTTTGATAAATCGAAATTGGTTTTAAATAAAATCTATGATTGGTTTCGAGAGGATTTAAAAACCATCAAAAATTTAACATACTCATCTTTCAGCATCATTGCATTGGAAGAATAATTTTGAGAATTTGACATAAATTCTATGGAAAATCTTGTCAAGTGTCAAAGTTATTGTCCAGATAAGAGTTATGAATATTGAAAAATCTTCCCTTAGTGTGATATTTCCACTCATGTGTTATTATGAAGAACGTATATGCAGTGCTATAAGCATAATTATAACTTGTAAACAATAATAATGAACAAACTTGTCAAACGCGTTTCTGAGTTACAAAACGAGAATTAATTTCAATTTCAATAGGCTTCACTTTGACGTGCATCATATGTATTCTAATCCCTGTGTTACTGAATTAATTTAAATTAACTACTCAGCGGATTTAATATAGGGTTACTATTAAGTTTCTTTGTTTTACATGCGGCTTTGGCATGTTTTTCAATCTTATATTTTTGAATTTCGTCTGCTATGATATTGCGTTGCTAACTCAAGCTTAAGATGGAAATGATAAAAATACTTTTATTTGATTTCTATTCTAGATACTTAAAGAAACATGTTATTATTGTGTCGTCTAAGATGAATAAACAAAATAGATAGATAATTCAAATACATTTAACACAATAATTTGAAATAAATCTCATAAGTACCTACTTTAAGTGCTGACTTTACGCAAGTGCACTAGTCCGCAAGTTTCTTTGTGGATTAAAAATACCTTTTACACAAAAAAGGAAATAAATCCCCAGTAAAAAATTATTACACAATTTACCTCCATATGGCATGCATTCCCTAATCCCTTAGCTGCAGCGTGTACAGCTATCCTGGAAGCCTGCCAAGGGTTTACACCTGGAACCTGGAAATCAGAAATCAATAGGAGTCCGTTACAGCTTCACATCGATAAAGCTGTAGAGTAATTGATACAGGCTTTTGACTGACTGAATTTTTTTGTACTTTCTAGCATGTTTGTAGCTACAGCTGTAAAGCTGTAAAGAAGTGGACAGAGTTGTATCAAATAATTTCGTTGTAAGTGAGGCACTTGGAGTAAATTACTGGGGAAAAAAAGTTTTTCGGAAATATATCTGTCTTTAGTTATAAATATTTTAAATCAATCTAAAACGGGCCTCTCGTTTCAAATATTTGATGTTTTAAATTGAATGAAATGATTGATGAATATGGTTTAAAACAATTTAAATAAAAAATAAATTAACAACATTCTTACTGAATTCATTACAGTATTATAATAATAAATGACTGTATTACTGTAGTAATAATGAAAATTTAACAATGACGTAAATTGATGAGTTTTCACAGTTAAGGATTACATTTCTCGCAACATCGGCTGTTAAGTATCATTTATTATTGAATAATTAACTGGGAAAGCATTTCATATAAGTAGATAAATATTAATGATAGAGAAAGGAACAATTACTTTCTCAATATCATTAGAAGTGTCTACATGGACAAGTGTAGATAGCATTTGCATAAATGTTTGAAACTTTGGAATAGTGTAACTGGTTATTCGATACTCTAAGAAAACATTAAATTATTCCTTGGCAGTTTTGTAAAAAAAAAGTTTTGCAGTTACACAAGTGCCGAGAAGCCTTTCTTTATAGAATTATTCATGGTGCGGTTGATGGAAAATCTGCCACCGCGATCAAACATCGTGATTGCGAATTCTGTAAAGAACAACAATCTCATGCTGATCACATCTATTCATGAGTCTGAGATAATTTTACTTATTTTGTCAGTCTATTTACATTTTTATAGTTATTCATAAAAATCAGATTTTTTAATTAAGCAAATGTATTTGCTAGAAATTATTTAATTTAGTTTGTGTCTATGTATTCATAGCCTTAGCTAAAAACAGCATGGTCTGAGAAATGGTAAAGTCGTTCAAAGTTTACCAAAAAGCCTTTAGTTTTTGTTAAAATGAACAGAGTTCACGGGTTGTAATTTTTCCGTATTTTCTATGTTTACAGTGTAAATTGAAAAAGGTCGAACATCGCGTTCTGTGGCCCACAATAAACCAGCAGAGTCATTGCGCTGCGGTAACGCTCCACTCATTACTTATTTATAGTCTATCCATATGTTATTTATAGCGCGCCTGCCCATAGATTTGATAGTACAGGAATATCCTTTTTATGTATACTGTGGTTTTTGTTACAGAGCTTTTTTATTGGGCATACATGTGGGAAGAAGGTCGTGTTTGGTTTGTAAAAGTGATCGCTTTGGTTTCGAACACAAAGTGGTTTTTGAGTTCCTGTAGAAATCCTAGAAGGTGATATAATTACTGACAATATATAATAATAATATTTCTAACAATCATACCACATTATCTAGCCCAAATTAAGTATCATTAAGAACTTGTGTTATGGATACTAGATAACAGATAAATAAACTTAAGACATATATAATATACACACATAGATATTTTTTTAATTTATAAATGTAAGAAATAAACTTAAATAAACATACATACATATCCATAACTAGAAAGCAAATATCATAAAATATCTGCCCCTACCAGGATTCGAACCCGCTTAACTGTAGAAATTTTTCACCCACTGGTCATTCTTAGAAAAAAGTACAAGTTCACATCATTTAAAATACTATTTGTACAGTTCATTGACTTTCCTATACAATACGAAGACAACTTATTAAATCTGCACACAAACTGGCAACTGCATTGAATAGTTTTAGGTACAACAGAAGATTTTAGATTCAAGGGACAAATACAATCTACTGCACCAAAAATAGTTTGATCAAAGAAAATACGATGAAAAATAACACCTTTGCCAAAATAACTTCTTTTTATGAAATGAAATTTATTTTCCTTGTTGCAGTCTGTTTGTCACAGACATAAAATAAACACATCATTGCTGTTTTATAAATTTCTGTTGTGAACTGGCATCTTGAGACGCATTTGGCTAAGATTCGGCTATTCTTCAGGATTTCGGGACGTCGACCACCCTTTACGACTCTTGGGAGAATATGCTAGGTTGTGGCATGTTTATATAGTTACAAACATTAATGGCAACTTTGATTTGGCTCGACTGTAACATGTTTTTGAACAGAGGTATTTTTATCTACTATTTAGTAGTACGACCCTTTAAAATGATCATTTCACAGCTTTGGCGTTTCAAAAATAACATTTGTAATAATTATTTAAGGTACAAAACTAATAAAAACCTATTCGTATAACTTAGCTTTGTGCTATTGTATCACATAATATGTAAGATTACTTTTTTACTCCAGTATTTAAAACTTATATTACACTGTAATAATATTATGTTACTATTAGTTACTCACTGTGGTTTAATTAACAGCTCTTAACCATATTACCATAAAAAGTATGAAACCCAATTCTTAGATTATATGATGTGTCTCATATTATTGTGATAAGATGTGGCTCAGGTATCTGAATTTCTATCGAACAGTACAAAGTCAACTTTAACGTCCGTTGAAGGTTTTAATGGGTGTTTAGATAACTCTGATGTGCTTGAAAATCTTCTTTTCATTATACGATAAATATAAAAAGGTTTGTTTTTCTAAATCTTTACGAAGCCATACACCAAGTTGGTTGTGTCGGCCGTAATAAAGAAACAGAAAATATCTATGACTATAACTAAACAAAATAAACTTAGTTCACAATTTACATTATTTTGTCTCGTAAATGAACAAATCAAAGAACTCAAAACTCTATCACTGTTATAACATTAAAAAACCATATATACAAATACATTACGAAATAAAAAGAATAGTTCACTTTTGTAAAAAGTTTAATATGCTGAATTTAGACTAGCTTTCCACATGTTGCTATAAGGTTTTCATTTATTTTCTTTTGGTGCGTTGTTCTTGTATTTATGGTGCTCTCGTTGCGTCGTTGACGTCACTAATAACGAATTTTATATAAATTAAACAACATTCGAACTGTATAGTCCCTAACTAAAGTACCATGAATCATGGCTACTTCCACATACACACTAAGATCTCTTCATTGACCTTTTCAAAGATTATTATATAGTAGACTTGGTTCTATATTGCTATATTACTTAACCTAATGTCCATACAAAGTTTTAAATTAATAGAAATAATTTGAGTCTATGAAGACCAGCCCGTGTTTATAAACCTTTTTTTCTAATTATACCGGGTAATTTTCCTACCGTGCGGGAAAGGGCACAGAAAAGTTCGGTTCAGCTTCATACAAAATCGGCCTGTAGAAATTGTATGAAGACGATATTTTTTCTTTTTCCGCTAGGTTGTGTCTTTGGAATAGTTGTTCAGAATTGTGGTGCGTTCAGAATGACATATTTTTCCAAACGGTAAAAAAGTCACCCAATGTATTTGTCTAACGCTCACGTTTCACTTAATTATGTTAACACGATCACTGACAACCCTACGGCAAACTTTAAGCAATCGATTACCCATTAAAACGTTACTTGTCTCGAACTATTACCGCATTAGTATGCCATTGTCAACCATTAATTACGACGATATGTGCAAGAGACATGGCTTCGTTTGGTACAGTCAAGTTCAAAGCTAATGTAGCTAAGCTAAGCTTTGATTTATAGAGTTGGAGTTTCGTTTAATAGAGAAAAAGTGAAACTTTTTTGTACCAAAAGTGAAGAGTTTATGCTAGAATCCTGTTGTTATTTTTATTGTAACAATAGCTTAGGTAGATCTTGGAAACTGATTCTAGATAGTATATTGAAATGCTTAGAAAGGAATGAAAAAAGTTTTTATTTCTGTCGAAATTGAGTCTAAATTTTATAAAATAAGTTTTCTAAACTAACTTAACCAGGTTACGGTGTCCTAGTACGAACGGGGTTTTGGATTCAAGTCCCGGTAAAGATAGAACATTTGTGTCATGAATTATTGAGTATATATTACGTGAGATAGAAAAGAAAAGAAAGAAATAGATTGTTTACCAGTCATAAATACCTTGCTAATTAACTCTGGAGTTTTTTTTCGCGTCGTGCTAGTTCGTGATATATGCTTAACTTTTTCATATAGTTTAATTATTTTATTAACTCAAATTAAATTATTAAAATTAAGGCAAAATAAAATACCATACAGTAAGAAAAACGTGTTCACACAAAAATGGGAAATAATAATCTCAATGAACGTGATTGTAACCCTAGCTGTGATCGTTCGGGGGCTTCGGCGAATAGTTCCAGCGGGCCCCAGCGCACCGGCGATAGCACCATTACGTGCTAGAGTAACCCGTTGTACAACGCGTTTAAACCTGTGGAGACACAACGCCAAAAACTAGTCAAACGATAGAAGTCTATCAAGATTGAACGAGAAGGTAAAATATGACGACAGAAGATAATTTTTTTATTTATAGTTTCTGCAAGATAAAGTACACAATCACCTACTCATTTCGTAAACTTTTTCACAGCAAGTGTTAACCATAAACAATATAACCCATTGTAATAATATTTGCTTCTATAAAAATCTTTTAAGAAAGAATATAATTTTTCGTAACCTCTTGTAAAACTACTTTATATTTTCTGAATACAATTTACACAATTCACACAATTTCATCAGACTATATTTAGCAAAATACATATAAGTTATTTATTACAAATACCTGACTATCCACTCTACTAGCTAACACCGTTTGCCGGTTGGCCATGCGATCGATACGCCAGCGCCTCACCGCGGCCGCGCTAGTACTACTGTGGCTCGTGACGTCACGCTAATTAGCGCGATGCGACGCTGCTACATAGGACGAAAGCTCACAGCTTGTAGGTTAGGACTAAACTGCACTGTGGCAATTGGAATAGTTTTAGTTTAATAGAAAACGGTTTGCTTGTTGGAGTGGGATCTGGCTTTATCATAGGAATTACAAATACTTAGTAGGGAAAGTAAAGGTTATGTAGAATTTTCAAATGGTTTTGGCAATTTATATGTAGTGTACGTCACAATAATACACATATATTAACATTGTGCAGTCCTAACTTTTAGCTATATATAGGATGAAAAAATCTTTTATAAATATAAAATCGTAGCTCTGATCTGAGCCCCAATCATCATGCAAGTTTCAAGATAGATTTTATTCATAGTCTATCATAGTCACAGATTTGATTATTGCCACTTACGAATTTCAGGCGCTAGATGTCTTGTCACATCGATTAGCTCTCACTATACTTTTTAGGAAAATATTCAAACCCACTTAATTGTAGGAATATCTAATCATCGCTGTTTTTAGACTCGGTTTGTAGCTTGGACGTCATCGTCTACGGACTAGGCCCGACTATATACTCGTGAAGAAAAACTCCAATCAAAATGTACAATGATGGAGATCATTCTAGCTGATTAACCGAAAATCGCTGAATTTAATTGTTAACTCAGGTCTGCGCAATTAGCCCTTAGTGTACTATTTCTCCTTATGAATTTCAACTACAATAAAACAAGAAAGACAACCCCTGATTCATAAAAATTTAATGAAAATTCGCTCATGCAATGATTTTAAAGTAACAACCAGCATATTTCAAGTCCTCTAACCGAATTTCGTCCATATCAAAATTTTGTCCTTCTTTTTGTACAGAAGCGTTTTTATTTATTTCTATTATATACTTTTAAACACGTAATTTAGACAGATTAACATCAATTATGACAACTGGTTAATTCGAAAATTTTTTAGGTATTTAAAGGGCAGCACTTGTACCTATATAATTAAGTTTCTCAAAAATTTTAATGAAACCTGCAAGTTTAGAGTTTTTGAGTTTATAAATCGATTAATCACAGTTTTATTGTCTTTTTTAATCTTTTTCCTTCTTTCTCGTTCTAAAATAAACGATCTATACTTATGACCACATGTGAACGGCTTTGTAAACAGGCTCGTAATGAATATGATAACTGTTAGTCGAGTAGGCGTGACTATAATTAATTTGCTACTTCACCCGATCCAGAAGTATTTGTGATTTATGTTCGATTCTGTGGTAAATGATACATTTTCTGGAAAGTGTCATGATATCTAAAATAGATTAAATAATCACTCTGAGTATCTATAGAATAGGTTATGTAAACCTTAATAAAGTCACGTCTGTTGGCAAAAGTTAATTTCTGTTTTTCTCATAGTTGATATATATAAAGACAAAGATATCCTCTCTTCGTTTGTTAGTTTTTAATATAAAATGCAAACGATAGCTTAAATCACTTATGTTTGTCCACAAAACTGGCTTAATTTGTGTTTAACCCAAATCACATATGAATTTCATGTGTTAGTTCAGCTGAAAGACGAAGACTTCCCCTAAGGTTACGACCACACCGCTCGAACCCGTAACCTCGCAAAATATGAACTTAGAAGATTATTAAAGTACACCGTGGCCTTGATAACATTTGACATTTATAATAGAAATCATACTAAACGAATCAAAAACAATACCAAACATGTCTGTGTTTTTTGTGTTTTTATTTTCTGGCACCCTACAGAGTGAAAAATGAAGTTACCGTAATTCTAAGTATCTATTTATTTGTGTCAAAGTTAATATTTCTAATGTTATTGCGAAAGAATTCTATAAGGTATGGTTGTACGTAAAAGGTTAAAATCTAATTTTGTCGTAATTAATCTATAATCTGGAACAATGGACTTTAATTTTTGCATTCGTTAATATTTTTCAAATGAGTTAGTAAAATTATAGAGAATAAGGCAAAATTCAACAAATTAGGAATAGAAATTCTTCGAAAACGGGATGTTATTCAAAGTTCACTTAGTTTAGAAGCGCCCCTTAACAACTTAATTGATATCCTTTTGGTAGCTCCAACCTAACGTGTAAGTACCATATCTACTTAGTTAGTTCCAGTAAAAATTCTGGAGAAACCTGAAGTTTTCTTCATAAACCTTAACTTTTACAAACGCATTTACATTCAAGCCTCATTAAATACCATTTTATAACTAACTTAATTATTATTTGGCAAAATACCAAGTCCTTCAATACTTATTCGTTAATGCAGTTCTTCTGCTAACCGCTTTCCTGAGAATGAAGTAGAGAAAATTTATAATTTCTCTCACGTTTTCTATTGTTGACTCACAAAAAAGAAAATAACTGAATTCTATAAAAATATCTAGAAATATGTCTGCAAGGAACAAGAGTTTTCACGAAGTTAAGATGCTTTGCACTGCGAGTTATCGAGAAACTTGATAAACTTGAATGCAGTTACAATAATAACAACGTGACGTCATTGTTTAAGCGAATTCACCGGTTCTCTTCCATAGAACTTTTTACAACAGTGCAGTATGTTATGGTAAAAAAATATTAATTTAGCGTAGTAAAAAAGTAATACGGGATCTCTGTTTAAAAGTGTTAGACTACGTAAGACGTACTGGTGAAGACTACGATGTAGTGGGTGAATATCATATGTTTGAATTTGATTTTGCAATTCTGTTAGTAAATTAATTCATATCTAATTGACGAAAAAGCACCTACAAAACATACTACAATGATACCTCCCAATAAAAGTGAAATTCCATTTCCTGTAATATTATCTGTAAGAGATGAAAACAAAGCGGTATGAAGCACCGGCAGCCTTTTTCATCATCGGTAGGCCGAGATCGAGACCATTAGCCGTGATTAAAAGTAATCAATAAGAAAATATCTGTTGTCATTCACAATCGGTTTTAGAAGGATTCACATTCATTTGGGGAAATGTTTGCTTTGTTATACAATTGCAGTAGTAAGTATCTATTTAAGTGGTTTTGTTTGCCTGCCTCTTGAGCGATAAGGCCGCATGATTTGTCGAATGTATATGAATTTTGTTACTTCTTTTTGGTCACTTGTATTATTTTATTTGGCAAAAGTGTTTTGTATTTGTTAATAACAGAAGCTTTATCTGCTTTTGTTTAAAGTCGTAATTATTAAAGAATATCCATGAACTAGTTTACTGGGTTCTGTGTTTCTCTATATCGAAAATCTCTATACTTCGATATGCTAATACACAATTACTCGTTATAAGAACGAACTTGCATAATAATTCATATTTAGGTATACTAAATGAGGTCTTCTCCAGTTATTTCTTCGTTCTGTAGTGTATTAATTGATTCAGCGTCACAGAGTGATTGTTATCTTAATGATTTCCTTATTATTATTTCTTGAGCAACATACATCTCAACTACCTCGCAAATTTTTACCTGAATGAAAAAAATTCAAATCAAGAAACAAGTAAAATAGAAGTTTTTTTTTATTGCATTTCGAGGCAAAAGCTAGCTGTATATAGAGCTTAATACTTCTCTCATAAATCGACAGGGCCGTGCGACGTGCCCGGCGTGCTAACGACTTACAATACTTCTTTAAAATACAATTTTGATTTAACAGCGCCCGTGCTCCCGCGCGGTTCAGAATTTACTCCTAAAAACCTTGTTTCGTTTAGGATTGTTATTTTTAAATTAACAGGAAAAGCGACTTTATGGGTTGGATGTTGGCTTTTAAAATTTGTATTCGTTCTAGATTTAAATAATTTGTATTAATCCTTTAATAACCCATCGGTTCTAAATCAAACGAAATAACTAAATAAAAATACTAACATTTCAATACGACAAAAACAGCTATACATACCTTCACATGTTACAAATCTTGAATAAAATAAATTAAAGACAATTAAAATCTATAAAAATGTTTCAAATTTTCTCTTCACTTATATCTTGCAAAATAAATGAAATTCGTGCCTAACTGGCCGTAATAAAATATTTTGGGCAAACAATTTAGAAGTCCGAGTAGAAATATTTAATGTACAGAACTGAGACTTGGACCAAGGATAGCTTGGAGTAGGTTCACTAAATAGACCCAGTGGTTCGGAAAAACCACAAAATCCTCGTTTTGTGAAAGATATCACATATTATATTGTTTGACTTTTTTGATGTATGGGGTTGGTAAGGATTTATCTTGTTAGGCTTTGTATATTAAATGAAATGAAATATTTATTTCTCAACATTGACCATTACTTATTCTTATTGACGTCAAATAAAACGTGACTCTACCACCAGTTCGAAAAAACCTTCGTGAAGAAGAACTGGCAAGAAACTTCACGAGTATATTTTTTTCAAAATAATTTTACAGTGTCTATTTATGTCTATACAAAATTATTCTTATCTGCATCTGTGAGCTCGGCATGTCGTGTGCGTAGTGCGTACGGATACCTTTCTCCAATTTTGTTGTATTTGCTTAGTACAAGAGAACAGTATTGGATTTAAATATAGTTCATGTAGGTATAGCAGTCCCTGAGGGGCAGACACACATATTCGGGCTGGCATTATTCGACATAACCTGGCGGTCAAATGTATGTAGATGAATGTTAGGGCAAAAGCCGCCCGCTGTTCGGGATGAGACGAGAAGAGCTGAAAGAGCTTCCTGCAAAAAGCTGATCGGCATATACCAAAATTGTGTAGTAATTCCATCGAGCCGGCTCTGTCGTACAACAAATGGTGCCGACCCAAATGTGCCAGAATATGGGGGGGGGGTAGCGTTCGTTAGCTAATACGTATTTTCGAAACCAAAGTAAGTAACAGAATCCAATATTTTGAAATAATGAAGAACCTGTGGAGTATTAGTATTCGTCGCAGTTGCTGTTTGTGCATAATGTATGTGAGTTTCATGTATTTCTTAAATTAATCGTCATTTAATAAATAATGTAGTGGGATTTTAATATTTTGTACCAATTTGTACCAATTTGTTTTTAATAAAAATAATATTAATAATATTATTTTAAAATTTTTTTGTTATGATCTCATTGTACATTCGAAAAACTCAAATTTATGTTAAAGCTCGGGATTACAAACGAAAGTCAAAAATACTTGGATTACCTTCATACATTTTGACAAAAACCCCAGTTTATTTATACACGTAAGGGACTTTCACCCCTTTGTTCTATTTTATTAAAACATCAAAAATATGAAGCAGCAGCATGTTCAGTAATTACGGATCGATCCGGCTCAATGATTAATGACTTGTCCAAAGTTCGGCAACCCACTGAAACAGTTTTGTTTAGCCCGACGCGACGCGACGAACAAAAGAACTGGGATTTTGGTTTAGATCAGAGGAATAAATATGAACACAGTTTGTATTTTAAAAGAAAAAAAATTTGCTTCATAGTATGATTTCCTTGAACGGTCATTTTGGTTCTGTGTTTCTGACGGCTAATTCATATCTTATTGACTGATGTTTAATTTCATATGATACATGTAATTTGTGCCGAGTGATTAAAGTGATTCAATACACAATCCAATTATAGTTCATTCCATGTTAAGGGTATTACATTCTCTAAAAAAAAATAATTACTTATGTAAAGTGACGTAACACTGAAGTAAAGAGCTTATAAGACCTTTATAAGTTCTTTTAATATCAATGCCAAAGTAATTAGCTTTCATTGAAGAATTTGTTCATCAGAAATTACCATCCAAAACATATATTTATTTGTAGGTTATATTTCAAAAACGAGTTCGCACAAGCACAAAAGTTATGCGTGTACAATGACGCGAAATCACACGTTATTTAGATACTGCACATCATAGATACTTACAATAAATGTCCGTATTTAATTTAATTTGACTTTATCCATGTACGTATGGCGCAATTGTAATGCCAGTTAACTTTGAACTTCATTTGTTACAACCAATGTTTCGGTGACGCGGCTGCTGTGAATTATTCAGACGAACGCGCGTGTGTATGCGGTCGATGGACGAGTTTTTTTATAAGGGTAAATTCGGTGTAGAATTTTTAAGTTTTTGAGCCGTAGTTTGGCTTCGACTCAAGATTATGGTCAAGTTGTGATTACCAGAAAAATCACGTAAAGGAGGTTTAACAAGCCAATGAGTAAAATTGCTTTAATTTTATTTGAATGATTTGTGAAGAGTTTACTTAACATTTGGAAAGATAGAATATTTTTTTCAATTCTGGGTCACATATTTTAAAGCAGGTATTTTGAATTCTTGATAAACAATTCTTTGAATATTATAGCTGTAATGGTTTTTGTTTGTTTTGCAAACTCATAAGTCCTATCGATCTTTAATTTAAACCACTAAGTTAAAGTCAACAACTTAAACGTACTTCAACATTCGGTCCCCTAGTGTTCAATAAGTACCCAGCGACCGACAAACGAATCTATCGACGAGCTAGAAACGAAGCGAAATCTGGGAAACTTACACTATAAAAGGTTTTAAACACCTCTTTGCGGGTTAAACAGCGTCAAATGTTATTATTATTAAATCATATTTTGTTAGTAAACAAATGACATCGATCGATGATGCTATCGAGAAAAAATATAGTAAGTTTTTTAGATAATTTTTTTTACATTTGATTAGCTTTTTTGCCAAGCTAATAAGGAAACCGACTTGTTTTTTTATTTTCCTGTATTGGAGAGTATACCACGTTAACTTCACTGTTTATTTGCAATATCTATGTTCTTATACCTCATACAAAATATCAAATACTAACTAAAATACAAAAACTATTAAAGTGTATACGCAAGCAGCAGGAAAAAAATATTTTGTCGTTACTCTACAGCAAAAAAATAATACGAAAATATTCAAAACTTTGACACCTTTTAAGTTTAATCTTTTGCAAGTGGCAAGTACCATATCTTTGATGCAACGAGCATGGCTGCCATTTGTCAAACTCAACACCTACACTATCAAGATATTCGGGCCGCTTACGTGCTCGTTTGTCACTCTTAGCGGTAAGTGCCACTTACGCGACGAGTTGTAAACGTACTTATGTATTTTTGAAACATGCTGTATAAGGTTTCAGTGGATATTTATCGATGTGGTTGATAAAATCTCGCTTGAAAACGAAGATGATTTTATCCATGTCGTTATGGTTATAGCAATTATTGGTATTATTAAGTACTTGACTGCTACTCCAAAAACTAACAGATATTTTTTTGCTAACAATATACTTTCTGAAAATAAACAATTAGGTCTCTGACGATTCTCTTATTAATAACTTACTTCTTAACTTAATAACTTAGTATTTATTGTGGGTACTTCTATTCCTTTTTTAGATTTTGAAAATTTTATTCGTTATAGATCAGAAAAATTCGGATTCAGAAAAATCTACTTTTCACCCACTGTAACCTAAAAAGTGAGCATCATTTTATTTATTATATACATATACAAACCTGTAGAAACTCTCGATGGTTGTAGCTCCCTCCTTCTCTTTGTTTCATCCCCTGTGTTTCATAATTAGCCGCGTGGAACCTTTGTGCTAAACACTGCCTTTTGTACTTCTTTGTTAGGTTCCCTTGAGTGACTGACAGGGCGAAATTTAGATAATATTTTTTGAGTAGGGTTTCGATGATGTGTAGCACCGCTGTTTCGTGATTTGTGTTTTACTTTTTGATTTCTGTTGTTAAATTTTTTCCATTGTAAATAAATTTTGTTACATCTAAATTTTAAAAGGCTAATTGGATATTTTGACTGAACTACTTTTTATGTTCATATTATGTCAGGCGAAAATAATTGAACGTCCGAATCAGAGTGTTTGTTAACTCAGTTCAAAAACAAAATTTTTTTCTCATATTAACCACACCCTTGCTCACAAAAATTATTTTATGGTTTTATTACAGGATAAAAGAAAAATTATTTACTATATTTATGTCAGTTATTTGATACAAATAATTTATTAACTAGCTAAGTTATGCTGTTCATTATCTGTTTTATAATCTATATAAAAAACTATAAATTGTAGGGGAAATGAGAAAGGCTTAATTAGTGATAGAAACTTAGAAAATTTAAGCTAAAGACGAAATTGTAACTCTGAATTCACGTGTGTTGTATTATAATGCGTAATATTTAGTTAGTGTCAAGAATATTGAGACAGCGACTAAGGATTGAACAAGACAGTTATTTCAATATTGACTTACAAAAAAATGGGCTGAGGGTCTACGTTCAATAGCGTCTGAGCAAAAATGGAATGAAAATGCAAACATGGTAATAATTCTTGATTTGTTCGGCCACTCTTTATGGATTATTAATAACATTGATCAATCCAGAGCCCGACAACACATCCAAAATTACCTAGTTTGGTGAAAACTGTCAAAATTTTAACGATCAAAGTGTCAAACCTGCATATGGTGATTTTATAGTCAATTTCCTAGTTGCAGCTACAATAGGTGTAAAATTGTATTAAGCAATAATCAGCTGTAAGGCATGATTCACGATTTAAATTTCAACTGATTTAATTTTTATATGTGATTCTGTACATATCGTAATTGTTTTAAGTTTGACGTCAAAATTTTAATTACGGAAAAAATTTCTTGGTTTTGGCTCCAAGACCGCTACCGCTCGCTATGTGTAATATGTGTGTCGCGGCCTAATAATAATTCTGTACACAAAACATATTTTCAGACTTAGTTAATCTTACCGTCCAAATCATATTTAAACTTACCAAGGATACAATTTCGTTATGGTTAAGGTATCGGGGTCAAATAAAAGCCTCCTTTTGACTATTGTTTAAGTTACGCGGTATGCAACTGGGGGGTTAGAATGATTGATCAATCATTTATCACAGAACCCTGTGTACTCAGTGATGTAGTATAAATAAACTTTTATGATTGAATATAGATTTATTTATTTAAGTGTAAGGCTATTTATGACGTCGATTTTACTCATTTTTGGTATTATGTCATAATGGTGGATTTATAAGTAGGTAAGAAAAAATTGTTATTTGTTCTGCAAGGCAGCAATGTTGTTTTTTGACAAGAGTACTTGTATTGAAACCTGAGCAAGTACAGTATTATAGGATTGAAGAACGAGCGAAGTCTTTGGCTCGTAATAAAGAATCTAAGCATATTTGAGGTTCAGATGTTTATTAAATTTAAAGCGTTGATATTTTTGAGTTAGTTTCAAATGCGCCTTAGTCTGCACCTCAAAATTAATATTGGCCACTTTTAATTTTTAAATACCTACACAAATGTTTATTAATTAATGCAAATTATGATAAATAATATTCGATACAAAATGTACTAGTTTAATCATGGTAAATTTAATCATTTAATACAAGTATTACCGTATTTAATTGAAAATGGAAATACGGTCATACTCGTTTTTAATGCTATGCTAAATAGATATATCACTGTATTAGCCGAATATTGATGAATAAAGAAGTGTTAAAGATACAGTCTTATGTTTTTAAAAGAAAACAAGGTCTTATCAAATTTTAACTATTAATATCGATTATCTGTCGTCGCCCTTCAGTTAGACCGGAGCCTTACAGCTTCCGATATAAGCTACACTGTAACTGACGTCGACCGAAAGTTTGATCGAAACTTTAAGTTTACATAATGCAACATGATACTTAGTTAAGTGAAATGCTCAAATGAACTGATAAACTTACTCTGTTAACTTCTAAAACGGTAAATCAATATCAATTTACTGGTTCTATTTTCACTTCAGGGAAACTGAAGCTTCTTTGGCCGGAATATTTTAAGCATGAATTTGGAAATAGAAATTGGTATATCAATAGGACAATAGGATTTATCACTATGTTTTTTTTATACAATTGCGTATAAAAACTAGTGTCTGATTATATTAACACAGACGTGAAATATGTTTGTGATCCATAATAAGCGATCATGCTTACTTACTCGATATTTAAGATCGGCACGGGTAAGTTTTGTCATGAGACCTTATGTATAACATCTACAGTTTATTTTCAAGCTTACTAGATTAATAACAAGCATTGAAATAATTTTAATCAACACTAAAACGCAAGGAAAAGTAAAGGAAAACTCTATAACTACACATAAATTATTCTCTGATGAAAATTCGCTTCATTCCAAGCGAGATAATAGTCGACTCATTCATTTCACTTGGGGCCATACATTTTAAACTTTGCTCGGTATTTCAGTTCGCGTAAGAAACACCTAGACATCTCGTTCATTCATTCGTTCTACAGTTCATTATAAGTATGGCGTCTGCGGCGTGATAGTTTGAAATTAATTTAATTGTAAATAACATTGCTATATGTTTAAATTCCAATTATAAAAAGGATTTTTTTAGTTGGACATAAAGATGAAAACTTGCCCTTTGGCGTCGAGTCTTTCACGTGGTGATAGTCAGACAACAAATAATAATATTGTGTTGATATCAAAATTTTTAAATGAAAATATGACATTTTGGGATCTTTATTTTTATAAATTTATAAACAGATTATATATGAAAAAAAAAAACATTACTAGGATGAATAGTTTTAAATTTCTGTGTTTTATTTGACTATTGTAAAATATATACTACTTATTCGGCCAAGTGGCCCTGCCTCATACACCGGAGGTTCGAATCCTGGTCGGGGCATTCATTTGTATGATATACTTGGAGGTTTTTTTCTCGGGTCATGATTGTTTATATTTATAGTATGTCATAGTATCATAGTCATCTAAAACACAAGCTCTGCTTATTTTGGGGCCATACAGTTGGTGTGTTTATCTGGGGATTTTATTATTATTATTTATTATTATTCAGACTTCCACAACCCAATATTAAAAGAAGAAATTAACAATCGTTATACAAATAAAGATTGCTAATCTCTTTCACAGAATAAATAATATCAGAACATAACTCAAGTATGTACCAGTCTTTCATTATAAGAAAACAATGAAACGTAATTCCCGGTTGGTTTTGGATCCCGGCCAAGTTAGGCCAAACACGCCGCCATGAATACAAGGGGTCAATCAGACCCAAGTTATTGTGCATCTTGGCTGCTTGAATAACATTGATTTCGGTAAAAAAAATTATGTTTTATTTATTGTTCAAGTTATATTTTTGTTGCTATAGGAATTTATAGCAACAAAAATATAACCTATAATATAAATATATAACCTATAAAAGTTTTTTAAATCCTTTTTTTTGTGTTAAAACTAGTAAGCTTACAAACGTTTCGAAATCTCAATTGAAAAATTCTACCTGACTATATTAAATTGTTGAATTAAGGATTTGGGGGGGAGAGGTCAAACTCAATAACGGTAAGATAGGGTAATTAAAAAAGGCTAAAGATGCTAACCAAACAGCCCTTAGCAGTTTATCAACATTTAGTTCCGCGTAGTCTTCTTAAGTTGTTTCAGAAAAATAATACTTTCAATGCGCCCCTACAGTTACGTAGAAATTTATTTAGAGCCAGAACCTATTTTGGTATAGAATTGATACCTTATTTATGAACTAACTCAACATTTAGGCAATGGTTGTATTTTTGACACTTTTGTGGATCATATGGGGTCAGGGTGATCATATAATCTTCAGTAAAATTTAAAAAAAGCGATTGATGTATGAAACTCGTGACCCAGCAGGATCTTATTTTGCGCAACGTTTATGCCAGCCACTGTTTGGCCACTTTGCCCTACGTATAAAGTAATTTAGTCACTGTTTCTATATATTCTTTAACTTTCCTTGTTATAAAAATTTTAAGAAATAAACTTATTCAAACATTCAAATGAAAATATAAGTTATCAAAATAAGAAATAAAAGTATCACTTTATGATATGAGGTATTCTAACTCTTTAATAATTATTTTTTACGCGGTAAATTACTTTCGACAAAAACTTCATAATAAATCGAATAACTTAAAGGTCGAATAATTTAATCGAAGGTAGGATGATATAATTTTTTGAACCTTTTTGTTTCAGATACAAAACAAAACGGAAAACAAATTTAATAAAACCTTTGACTTCCAAACAATTATCACCCTTGCAAGGCCGCTGAAATATCGGAAACTCGATATTAAAAATCATAATCTTGCTAAGAATCCCGTTAATTGCTTAAATATTAATATACCTACCATCAGAATTTTATTCGTGTTTATAGAAGCGAACGCGAAATCTTTTTTATAACCTACGATTTAAAACCAAACAAGCGCACGAGAACCGCAGAAGCTTTGTGTAAACAACAGTGAATTATAGTTGTTGTGATTACATGTTTAATTTATTAGCATTTTAAAGTTCTTCTGGGAAAAGTGTTGTAATTCCTGGAACAAATTTCGACTTCCGCTTCGGTGAGCGCTATCGGCCTTTTTAAAAGCAGCTTTTTAAAGTGTGATTGCAGCATTCACTGAAAACTCGATATTCTTTATATCTGATTGCAAATTCTGGCGAAATAACAGCTGAAAGAGACGGGATGAAATAAGTTTAAATAATTTGATTTATGTGAATGTGGGAAGTAGCCCTAAGTCAGGGTCAGTTGGGAATATCTAGTTTAGCTCATGGTAAAATACTGCATTTTTGAGAAAATTTTAGTTAATGAATTTTCTGTGAGAATTGAAGTACGATAGTGCAAACGCGGCAAAATGATCTATCAATGCAAATGTTATTTACAGATTGAGTAATCTTTTTACCGTCGATTACTCAATCAAAAGTAGTACCTAAGTATGCTTTAGGTTTAATTATTTATTCATTTCGCAATATTACCCAAAAAATTTACGGTTAAAATCTATCTACTTTTGAGGGCAATGGCATTGCGAACTTTCTACGTGTCTGGCAGTTACCAATACGCGCTCACTTAAACAGAACTCTCATTTCATACACAAAACCCAAGGCACCTCAAATTGACGGCTCAATTTCTTCGAGCAAACAATTAATTCAGCGAAAGGCTTGAGATTGTTCTGCAAATAAGAAAAATCTAAAACAAAGTGGGTTCACACTTGTAGTATTGGAATTTTATCGTGTGACGTTCTTGTGATGACGTCACATATTTCTGAAGCGTTCCCCCGCGAGAAACAGTGAGCGGCGCGACGTTTGTGAAAAAGCTCGGCGTGTGCGAGATTTACAGAAAATACTACTAAGATTACAAAAAATACTTTAATATTAATAATATAAAAAAAAATAATATACAAAAATTGTGCTCAGAATTTGTGTGAAAATTGGGAGGATAGAAGTTAATTTATGATTCTAATTGATTGAATTTATGTGTTACAAATTATGTAATTAATAACTGTAGTGGGAGGATCAAATGATGAACTATTTAATTTTGTTTATATAATAAGTAAATAATATTTATTTTAATTTACCATATCTCTGGAAAGACTAATTCTATAACGTTCGTACAATAGATAATTTTAACAGACAGAAAAATGTGTATAACTCTCTTTACTAGATCAACTCTAAGATTGACGATATTGTAATAAAATACACCAAATCCACACAACATTAACACTAACAATGGAATTCATTTATTTTAGAATTAAGAAATATTTGTGCACTTCAAAGGAAGCATTGAATCTCATGTTAAGTAAAAAAGGTAAAAAACACCATCTTTCCTTGCTTTTAGGGCTTTACTCGCAAATTTTCCGGAACCAGATGGATGTAATTTATCGTAAAAAAAAACAAAATTAAGCTTGTTGCCATAATGTAGGACGTATTGGCAAAATTCGCAATATTTCCTACTCGCCGCGTAATAGCACCGGAACACTGGTCCAATCATCGTACCTACGTATTTATCTGATTTATTACCCTGCGTGACTACATTCATTCTTCGAAAGTGATTTTAATAATGCGTCTTTACAATCTAATATAGACTTTAAATCATTAACAACAGGGTTAAGAACGCAGTGACAGCATCAACTATGATATCATGTTTATATAGCATAACCCCGAAATTAGGAATGACCGAAGTAATCAAAAGATTGTTATTAATTTGTGATATGTAGGAAATTGTATTTTTTACTATTGATAAAGCGTAGGTAAAAAGGTATACGGCTCGAAGGACGCCATTATCCTAATTTCGGTATGATGGCATAGATTCCAAATAAAAATCTTCGAGTCATGCTCGGAAAGTGAAATGAAGCATCCTAATTGCTTAGATACTTCCTACAAAATAATGTTCCTGAAAAAATCTTATTTCTGTGCCCCAATTATGAAAGCGTGATTTTCTTTAGAAAGGTTTGAGCGATTCAGCACTCGGTTCGCCTTTTATTTTAGTTTATATTTGTGTGTTTAATTTTTCTGAATATGCGTTCTTTTTGCGAAAATGTGTTGAGGTTTGTTTTGTTAAAAAACATCTCGGGAAAAATTACGCATGACATTAAGATGAATTTTTATTTTAAACTACTATATTACAAATTAAATGGTAATTAATATACACATTTACGTATTTATTTATTTTCCAGAATGAGTACTTAGTCAAAAACTCACAATTCGTATATAGATATGAATAATTTCGATCTATTACTTCACATGTATTTGATATGCACTCAAACGAGATTTCCAACTAATACTGCCGCTATCACATCAAGCCTGAACATAGATCTGCAAATTTGGTTCTTATATGGTTGTGATAGAGTATTTTCAAGCTCAGTCTATTGGTAGCTCCCTCTTAAGACTTAGTAAATCGTTTTCCGATACCTTTGTAGATGGGAGCGGATGGTAAAAGCAAAGCCTTATGGTGAATCTTTGCGAGGTATTTTATGATACCTTGTTGCTACGCAAGCTTTTTTATATAAGATAAAAAGATCTATCAAAGGATTCCTTTATGATAATGAATTTTTAGAAAATTTTATTTTATTTTAGGCCAAATAGTATTGTGAGATGTCAGAAAATGCAATAAAACTACAAACACTTTGAAAAACGTCAGGCTACAATTTTAAATATATTTAAAATGACAATTTAATATTGTCCCTACTAAAATAAGTCTCATGAACTTGCATGTAACATTAAAAAAATATATTCAGTCTGTATGTTTACTCCCTTTACATGGCAGGAACCTTTGATTTCAAATGTTGAAGCAAGTCTGCGGCAGGTCATTTCTTGTATTAAATTTTTCAATGGAGTTCATGCCTTAAGTTTATTCGTTGATGCTACTCATCTTTCCGAACCTCCGCTTTCTGCAGATTAGCCGCTGGATTATTGATACAGCTGTCGCTTCTCTGATTTAATGGAATGAATTTTAATTAGTATATTACACGTAAAATACATCGCTTTGTGTTGAAAGACTTAGATTGGCGTTTGCATAAAAAATAGAAAAGATAAATAGTTGTTATGCAGTGGTTCAAGTTTTTTTCAGGATTGATTTTTTTTTCAATGAAGATTCATTTGTCGTGATGCAGTAAGAATTATCAACGTGCAGCTGAAACCTCGGAGAAGATTGTCTTATCTTAGCATACAGACAGCTAGACTGTATGGAAAATATTTTTGAATATCCCTTGATTTCACCGTAAACTTTGTATACCGTTTTATTTTAAATTAGAAATGAATACACGCTTAAAGAAAATGGTAGAAATGAAAACAGAAAGATTATTATACCTTATTTAGGACCCATATTGATATAACGTCATTTAAGAAGAGAGAAAGACATTATTTTCTATACAGCACCGTATACCTGTCTTGCTCTTTACAATTGTCAAAATGGCACGCACTTAACTGAGATTTATCAACTTTCAATGTATTTTTTCACCATTTTAGTAGCCGCCAAACGAGCATGCGACCGACCCATGGACACTATAAATTGTTGGTTTTATTTATTGCTAATAATTGGGATTCAACTGTTTCTCATTTTTAGTGAATCATCAATAGTAAATATATTTTTTAACAATTTTTCTGTAACTTTTTGCTCATCATGTTATTTTTATTTCGTGTAGTGTATTGTGTTGAATAAATGTGTAAATTTGAATTTGAATTTGATGCGTCAAACAACTTCAATTTAAATTGTCAATTATTCCAGGAATGGCTGTTCCTTTTTTTGAACCAGAACACAACTTCGTAAACGTGGTTATATCAGGCAAAAACTGACAGGAAGGACTATAGTACCACCTCAGACGAGATTATTACTTAACAAAGAAATTCTAATACCACTCAATTTTTACTTCAACTATTATTTGAACTTTTTTGTATTATATAATACTGTTCTTATTAAACCTAGTAAATCACTAATGCAGCTTACATACAGCCTTGCAGCCACACATACACCGCCACAGATGTTACCAACAGGACACGATTGCGATAATTCGCACCCCGCCCCACATTAACCTCTCAGGCGTGTTTATTGCCACAAGCACCGCTTGCGCTGGCCAGCTTGCCTGACACGTTGCCAACTGATCCAACGGTTCTCACTTCGGTTATTAATGGGCAACAGTGAAGATTTGAGCCTTGTTGGAGCATGCTTGGAACGTGAACTTTAAGTTTCACTTAAGATTTTCAGCTCTGCGATCGAAGTTATAGTTGCTTGTAAGAAAATTTACTAGATTGTAAAAATGTTACTGCTTACTTAAACATGTAAAAAAAAAAATGTCTTGTTCGACCTTAGAATAATAGATCACAGTTTAACAAACCGTAGTAGAAATGTATATATTTATATAGTCATGTTTATTAAACTTTCAAGTCAGTGTATGGTCATCCATAACATAAACCCTGCTCACTTCGGGGCTACACAGTTGGTGTGTTTATTTGAGGTATTATTTTTTTACTATTATTATTATTTTCCGTAATTAAAACGGCCGAAAATGCAACAATTAGTCCGTTCATAATAACTGTTATATATTTTTCGAACAAATACTACAATACACAAAAATGATTCAACTATCTTTTTACTAAATTGAGTTCCACACCGAGTTACGCCACATCTTCACGCTCGCAGGCAAATCTCGACACAGACACTATCGGCGTGCTTGTTACGGGTCAGGCCGAGGGCCGCGGGATGGTATACGTGACATCACGTGCCACTTGACACTCGCCACGAGCGATGGAGTGTCAACACTCAACACTGTGGGCTAAATATTTTGCCGAGTCTTGTGAAATTAAATCTCATAGCATGGCTATGAATTACGACCTTCTTTTAAAATATTCAAAACACATTTTCAGTAAACCGCGATTTGTCCGAAACAAAACATTATTGATACACATGTAAAAATGGTACCTACAAATAGATAAATCCAGCCGAAAAAAGTACGAAAACACGAATAGAAGCGTATCCTAAATCTTCAAGATTTGCTGTTCCAAATTGGTTCTTTGTCGTTGGCTGTATCACCCGAGGCGTTTCAAACATTCAGAGGCATTCAGTCGAGACGCGAACGAATGAACGAATAACCGGCTGAATGGTGAACTGCGAGCCAATCCCCCGAAATAATACTCGGGAAACTGAATGGGCTCGGGTTGATAAAAAATCGGGTTACGTTGAAACAGAATTCATCATCTCTTCTCAGATTTTCCGAATTTTGAATGCTTCGTTTGAATGTCTGTTTAATTGTTTTTGTTGTTTTTATATTTTCGAATTTATTTGAAAATACGTTTTAAATTATTGAACTTCGATCATCGTTATGAGATTTTATTTACTTATAAATACGATATTTCAATGGACCGCAATGGTTTACAAGTTTTGCAAAAAATTACAATGGGAACTTAACATCCTATATTAATGCAATTACAACCCTTCGTGAATGATTTAAAATAAAATTAAGAAAACTATAAAAAAACTGGTTTTTATAAACGAAACTCGGCCATTGTTTTTGAGCTGGAATTAAATTAAAAATCACGTTTTTACACTGAATTTTTGACTCAACACATTGATAATAATTACAGATGTAGTTCCCAAAAATATGATATTTAATATTTTTTAGAGCACAAGACGGGAAATTTTTACAATTTGTTTGAGATGTTTACTGTCGAAGTTCTTCTGAGTAAGTACGTCTTTTTGACACTGATTGTGTATCTCACTGATGTGTTTGTATTTGTATGTATGATATATGTGATCGATTCAAATTCAAATTCAAATATTTATTTCTCAACATCGTCAATTACTTGTTTTTATTGACGTCAAATAAAACATGACTATACCAGCAGTTCGGAAAAACCTTCGTGACTGGCAAGAAACTTCACGGCTATATTTTTTTAAAAATAAATTTACAGTGTCTCTTCATGTCTACACAAAATTATTCTTATCTGCATCTGTTAGCTCGGCAACTCTCTCTTCCCGCAAGTATCCAAACGACGAACACCCTCAAACGGCACTCGCTCATGAGATAACGCGTGATCCAACCATCGCCTTCCTCAACCATATTAGAAATAAGTGAGCGACCCGTCACCCGACGCTACCATCCGATGTTATTGGAGCATATTTATGGCCTTTTGATAGTCTTATTATTAATGGCCTTGCGATACAGAAGAGTTCCCAGTTTCGACTCTTTGTATTCACTAAGGATATACACATTGATGTGATAAACTCATAGTTATATCTGTTTACGAATTATCGAAATAGTGCACTTCAATTCGTTATATGATCATCCATCACCAAAGTTTTTCTCGCGTTTGACAGTTGGTGTGTATATCCAGATATATTTTATTTCCTTATATATTTCTTGCAGAATAACAAAACAATAATATGTGAAATCTTTCCACAAAACACAGAGTAAAAGAAGCTAAACCACAGAATCAAAAAAGGAACAATGATTTATTATTTGTTTAACCCTTGAAACCTGATGACAACGTAAATCCGAAAAAGGAAACGTCTTTAAAATGAATAAAACAACATTATTAATCCAGCTTTATATTTAATTATGCAATGGTTTACTATGATGCTAATTTAGTTTAATTTAATTAGATTTAAGTGTAGTAATAAAGTAATATGAGATTTTATACGGGAATTTTACGGGTTTCCGCTTATTCCCCTATTTGCTTTAGCTTTTGTTGTTGGAGAAAACTTTAAACTACTACCTGCGGTTTTAGTTAAAGAATGAAGACTGAAATAGGTGTTTTATACATTGTGATTGAGATTGTTTTATTGTACGGATTTAAGTTAAAATGAAAAACATTAAATTAACCCTAATTGAATAACTCATTTTATTACAGTTGATTTATACATTTGTTCAAAATTTAATTCATTAAACCACACCTGTTTTGCAAAAAATTGCAGTATTGTATAGATAAAATTTTGCCTCGAACTACGCGGTAAACTCTAGCCAGAACAAAGGCGAACATTTGTGGTTGTGTGACTAGCACTACGAAGTTTTAATCTTTATCCTTATTTTTGAAACGTTTGTTAGTGTTGTTAACTGTCAACTTTTATTTTAAATTCTGCAACATCTGGTCGAAATAGACATTTCAATTTACAATAATTCGCATATAATTTAACGGCTGAGTAACGAAAGTGATAGTTGCCCTGCCTCAAACGCCAGAGGTGCCAGATTTATCTCCTGCTTGGGACACTCATATGTATGTTAAAGATAGATGCTTGTTAAAGGGATAGATGATTGTTTATATTTTTATGTATGTTTATTCTGGGTATCCCCCCAGTTCGCTGTATGGTCATCCATAACACAAGCTCTGCTTACTTTGGGGCCATAATTTTATTAATATTTTTAAAGATCAAAAAATGTCAAAACAAATTTTATTCTCCCCGAAAGCTGGAAATTTTATCATAATAAATAACGATTTTGCTAAAAAATAATGTAGTTACTAAAATGGTATGGTAAAATAAGGATATCTGTTGCGAAGTAATTTATTCCCGTAAAGCAAAATGCTGCAGCTGTTATCACTACGTTATCACTATGTCTATTGAAATACTTTAATTACTTGCAAGTTTATTTAGAGGTTTGAACTTTATATCTTATTTTTTTTGGTTTATTCATACTATACCGGGATCTATATTAATAAAACCCAAGTTAATTATAAGTATAATGGCATATAATCTTATTTTAGTTACATAACTTTGGCAAGTTTGGTCTACGTCACGTGGTCGTAGTAAAACATGTAGCAGCGTAGCCGTTGTAGTACAATCGTAGCAAGTTTTATGCTATCTTTCAAACAAAAACTTACCAATATTACCGAAAAACCCAAAGCAATTAATTTTCTTGATCGGATAAAACATTCTTTGAACCTTCACACAACTTATATTAATTCCCCAAAATTAAATAACTAACGTATTAATATTCAGTAGCATTAGTTATAGGCAATAATCTAATTGGCAAAGTTAGAAAACAATTATAATACACGGCTCAGTGATGTAAAGATTTACTTGAGTGCCTGCTCAATGTTGCGAGAAATTGGTTACAGTATTCTATTATGTGCCCTAATGTTTAGAGTTAGGATCGATAATTGTTTGAAATGTAGGAGCATCCTAAATTGTTTGGTTTATGCCTTGTGGTGAAGCTAAAACGTATAAGGCGAGTTCACTTTTGGCTTATTTTAAACGATGTTTAAATTACTGGAATACATGATCGATGTTCATTAGTTATCAGAGTTGAACATTGATATCTGTGAAGTTTCTTAGGAATCGAGTTTATGTAAATAGATTAATAAATTGGTTGTGTGTACTGGAAACGAATATTCAGAAAATCATAAACTTGGGGTTTCTGGCGTTAGTGACTACGACGGCCTCTCTCTCTCTGGTGTAACTCCATTCTCTTGTGTAACTATAATTTTTACTAGTTTAAGTTATATATAAAAATACATAACATACATTGAAAATAGATTAATATATTTCGGAAGCAAAGAATATCTTTTAAATTAATAGAATAAACGCGATAAAACGTGGCAGACATACGTAATTTTTACGAGCGTTGGCTTTCTACATTCAGCGATATTAAAAATGATCTTACATTCAGACCGAAACTAAAGTATTCAATACCATCCAGTTATTCGTTCTCAAAGCTGATCCGACAGATATGATAAACTTCTTCACATTTCCTTATCCCATTTATAACCAGACAGATAAACTTACCGGCTCACTTACACTTATCCTACGGTGCCACAAATGTGTTAACCTAGAAAATACCCTACCCTCGTGAATATTCCTTACCTTTCCCTGATCGAAACTAAACGAACCAGGGTCTGTATTTATCGCCTTTTTACATATACTTTTATCTCTCATAGGATTTTGTTATAAGATACGAAAGGAGTCTTTTTTAACAATTTATATTAGTATTAATTGTATTTTTTTTAAAGGACTGTTTATATATGTCTCTGTATGACTTTCAAATTTGACTGGACTCTGTGGCTTAGCACCGGGGCGCTTAGCCAGAACTTAAACCACTCCTATATACGATAAGCCTAAGGTCACCCTAGAGGGTTCCGTAATTTGGTTTTCTTGTAACTAACGATTTAAACAAATCTTAAAAGTCAAATTAAACCAATTCCAATCAACCAAATGTTTGTTATACTGATGATAACGCAATAATTTGGTTTCGTCTAGCTGATCAGATGATGTAACCAGCAAGTCTATGCCAAAGCAAAGACAAAGTCATTGTGACAACCAAATGGAGACATCTTTCTACAATCACGTGTCCTGTGACTTGTAGGTTTTCACCACGCTAACTCGAGTGTCAATCGAGATGTCATGTATTTCGTATACGGGCATTATTATTTATTTCGGTATATCCTGCCAGTATTTCTTTACCTGACTAAATTACCAAAGTACATGTTGTTTTTTAGCAGCGCTTGTTTTTTTAGTACTAGTAAATGATTGAATGGGGAAACCACATCCCGCCCGTTCGTCTAGTTTGCTTGGTCGATTAGTATTCTCTTTAATAGAAGACATAGCGAAGGAATTCTTCTACCAAACCAGACCTACAGGAGCTGGATAGTATCTTTAATGGATTTTGAGCGATGGCGTGTTGGTGATGTGTGGATTAAACGGGTGCCGTTTGAGGGTATCCGTCGTTTGGATAGTTGGGGGGAGGGAGAATTGCCGAGCCAACAGATGCAGATAAGAATAATTTTGTATAGACATAAAGAGACTTGCTAGTTCTTCTTCACGAAGGTTTTTCCGAACTGGTGGTAGAGTCATGCTTTATTTGACGTCAATAAGAACGTACACAAATAAAAAAATTGGAATCACACATTTATTACAATTATTAGATATATCGGTATTCTAGAGTATAGTAGAGTTTTTTTATTTATTTTCGAAGTGTTTAAGTAAAATATTGTATGACCTCATACTTCAAAACACTGTGGATAGCCCAACGGTTCAATAAGATCTATATCTATAATCTTTAATAACACAACCGTACCATGGATTCCACGGTCAATCTACATAATATTCAAGTTCAGCTTGAACCTTGATAAATTATACTTCGACGCAGACATCATCTATTATCGGTCCTCAGCCACTCCCGATGCATAATATTGTACTAAATTTAATTATGAAATCATTATTTGGCTCTGTTCTTTGCCTCAATAGTTCTTTTGTAATCGATAAAAAAACAAAAGTAATCAAAACTATTGGTGTGTCCGTGCTGTTTGTGTTTTTTCAACATTTTACTAGAATTCAGAAGCCAAGTATGGGGCACATAGTTTTTATTAATTTTTTTTATACATTTCCTGTTACCCATCAAGATTTTAATTATCTTAATGGGTGCGCAAAGTAGAGTATTCTTTTTAATTGTGTACATTTCTGCACCTTTACACTCTGGATAACCGAAAACTATAAACCAATTTACTTTAATTTGGCATTGATACTCTAGAAACCTTTTCGTCGGGTAAATAAAGAGGGCCTGTTTCTCTTAAGGCTCAGGGATAAAACCTTTAATTGAATTTATTATGCATTTACGATACAGTTGGTGGCCAATACAGCTTAATGATAATGTTTTGACTTTGTTAGTTCTTATAGATACGACCGATTGCGAATAAAACCATTTAAAGAGCTAATTGCAAAATGTGACACACCGCGAAAGGAATTTGTAATGTTTATAGATATGTATACTCAGCGACATCATGACAATGTCATTGAGAGTAAAACAAAGTTGGTTGAAGCATGTTTATTCCGGAATTTTGGCTATCAAAGATGCCGCTCGTTCTGTTATGGTTGAAGTGAAGCAAAATCGGCATATTAGTACTTATGACACAGCTGAAGAATAGGAAATTGACCACAAGACAGTTTTGACCCATTAAAAAAGTCTGGCTTTACAAAAATCGTTGGGTATCATACGAGCTCAAAACTGCTACATAATTTTTTAGTTAATGTTAGGTCAAGAGAAGACTGTCAAAACTTCTTGTCTTAATACTAGTTTTTTTCAAGCAAAACTCGCATCATTTTTGTCACATCGGCATCATGCCCAACTTCTAGATTGCAACAATTTATAGAACAAGATGGTTCATTTATCTGTAAAAAATAGTCCTCCTTCTGTATGTAAAATACGAAGATTCTTTTTCCCTGACATTGTACTTTTAGAACACAAAGCGTTCTATTTAACAAGTGAAAAAACCAATAATTCATCATTCGTTCATCTATATTAGAACATTAGTTTGATACATACGCTCGTTCGGAACCGTATATGTCCATATGCTGCATGCTGATTAACTGCCTCTGGTATTCTTTTTTCTCTTCGGACATCTATTTTCAGACAATAATTAATAATGAACCGGACTCGGTTCAGATTTTTGTGCTGAACAGGAATTTTTATATGTCTTTGGGTCTATTTTATCACTAACTTATCGTTGCGTACAAAGTTGAAGTATTTTAAGAATACGTTTCGTTAAGTAAGTTCATATGTTCTTACATCAAGACATTTTGCAAACGCAACGAATGTTCTAGGAATCTTTGGTTAGAACCTTAGTAAACTGTCATTTATGTGAGGTACATCCTATGTTGTAACATAAACCTAATTTGTCACACACTATTTACGTAGTATGTAAAATTGTTCAGGGTTCGAGTATCTATAATCATTTATACTTAAACATTTATACGTTTCTTTATTTAATCGTTACCTAATATCTAACGCCAGTTTGATAGAACCTTAGTTTAGCTTTGATGTGTCAATGCGAATTTTAATTACAGACTTTTTCATTTTTACTTGCCCTACGTATCGTCGTATCTACCATAGTAATTTCAGTTATTTACTACATATGAGTATACATATAGTTTCATATAAATCAAATCTAATATAGAGCGTATGATAGTTTATAAGTTTAACATTGTACATAATATAAACCCAGGCACATTACTTCTCTAATTGTTATCTAACATCTGTAACCCCGGATGCTAGCTTTGATTTTCAATGCGAATTTTTGCTACCTAATTTCCTATGCATTTGCATTAATAATATAAATTTATATCATTATATTTCCTTGGGTTTTCACAATTCATGATAGAAAAGGGAACACTTTTTTTACTGGATTTTATTGCGTTTACTAATAATTTTACGCTTTAACTCGACTAACTTACTAGCTAACTAACTAACCGTAATTGGGTAGATGACACCATTTAAAAAATTCAAGTTTTTATAATTTATTTATAAAATATTAGTTATTTTGACAGGTACAATGTTTTGAAAAATATAGTTTTGAATTGAATATCGAAATTATATAGATTTGAAAACTTGAAAAAAGAAGCAAAAACTTATTATAGTATATTTAAAATTTTTAAATATCATTAGCTTACTGACATTAAATATAACAATTTTTACTATGACAGTATGCATGTAAAACGCATTATCTACGTAGTTTATGTGGGACTCACCAGAATGGCACCTACCCACTAAAAACCACCTGTTGGCTGTAGTTATTACCGTTAGCCTTCATCGGAAGCGACACCCGTCGGGAAGTTGGGCGCGCTGGCAGAGACCCGCTAGCGGGTCTTCCGCCTGTAGTGAAAGTTGCACTGAAGGTGCTCAAAGGGACATGAGTTGGTGGCCGTTCTGGGCAGCCTCCGGTGAAGCCGGGGCTGGGCAGAGGTCGGCCGAAGCATGATTTAGGGATCAATTCATTTAAATGAACCTACAATGAATTGAGAAGGGAACTATGCTCCGCCAGAGCTAGCAAACGCTCTGTCAGAGTACGTGAAGCCCTAAGTTTACGGGCTAAGGCTGCGATTTCACTAACATCGACATTTTTTATAGCGTCGCAGACGATACGCATATCGTCTGCTACGGAGGATTGAGGAGTGGGTTTGTATGGGCGAGGAGCCGGGATGGGATTCGATGCGGGGCGCTGCCTCCAGTTTTCTGGGGCAGGCCTGGACTGTGTAGGCTTTGCAGCCGGAGGAACCCGGCTACGCAGCGGCGGAAAGTTTTCTTGAGAAAGGCGCGGGGCCTGTTCGGGTGCCGACCTCTTGGGATTGGAACGCATACAACGGGGTGCACGAGGGCAGCCCCTGTAGTTTGCGGTGTGGCCGGACTGGCCACAAAGCACGCAATCGGGAGGAGAGGGAGTTTCAGGAGTGCGATTGCACTCCTTAGTGAAGTGCGGGACCAGGCACTTGACGCACCTGGGTGGTGCGCGGCAGTTGGCCGCCGCGTGCCCGTACAACTGGCACCGATGGCACTGGCCGGGATGACCGCGGCGATGAGGCGCCTCGATCGAGATCCCAGAGAGGCCGCAAATAGAGCTAACCCCTTTCAGGATCTCTCTGGACTTGGGGACGTTGGCGAGAATCACCAAAGCGAGAGGGTGTTGCCTCCCGTACTTGCTGTGCATTTTATGCACCGCGAGTGCCGGGAAGCCTTGGGACTGCAGATCCTCAAGGATAGCCTCGTTCGATAATTCGAACGGGACTCCCCTGAGTACCGCTCTAATCTTACGCTCTTCTGACAGAGCATAAGTGTGATAAGCATATTGCTTATCGGTGAGGAGCTTAGTCAAAGCTCGGAAATCGTCTATCGACGAGACAGTGATTTTAATAGATTCACCCGAGTTTACCGCTCGGGTGTAATGGATCTTGTGCTCATTGCACAGTGTCGAGACCTCAGTTCATTTACCCTTTTCCCGAAGGAAAACGGGTGGTGGGACCTTGGCCTTGACAGAAGTTGGGGCCGGAGCGGGTGTTGAAGACACCGGGGCAGCTGGCGTTGAAGACGCCGCAGGGGGTGTGGGGACGGGCGTTGAGGGCGCCGGGTCTTGTTTCGAACGCTTCTTAGAGCGCTTCTTAACAAGCGTAAAAGAGGGAGACTCAGGGCCAGTTGGGGTGGCGTCCGAGGATGACTCGGTCGCGGGTGCGCGCTTGCGGCGCGGAGGGGCGTCTACTTCGCACTCCATGTCACTGGAGGAAGGGGACGCGGGAGGGCCTAAAACCTGAGGGGTCTGGGGAACTGGGGTGGCCTGAGGGGCCATTGTGGACATTAATGTCATGAGATTAGGGATAAGGGAATCTAAAAAACGGTACTTATCAGCATTTAAAGACATGCCTTCAGTACTTCCAATTAACTTCTTCCTAAACTCGTCAAAGCTTAGGGAAGCCCTTGCGGAGGGGTTGGGGAGGGACAATATATGAACCTAACAACGATGACTGACTTCCTAAAACCACCCTACACGCAGTAGGGCGGTTGAAAACGACGCGGATAACTTACTCGAACACGGCACTTGAAGTCCTGGAACAACGAATTCCCGTCGACGAAGCTCACGTTCCACGGAGTACGGTTAACAAGCCACTGATTGCCGTGAAAACGGCGTTAGAAACTTATTAGAAGTACGGTTAACGAGCCACTGTCCGCCGTGAAAACGGCGTTAGAAACTTAATACGGTATACAACTATGAACTTATATATTACGACAACAACCAGTGAAATTTGGGTGCTCAATTAGCGCGGGGGCTAATAGAGCGGGAAGGCGTCTGCGATCGACGTGCGCTCGAGAACGCACGCAGACCGAGACTGGATGATTTTATCCAAACGCCCATATAATTTTAGTATGATTCACAAGTCGTGACGTCACAGCTCAGTACCGTTTTGTATGGAGCGTTTTTCGCCGACTCGCAGCGGCTCCTCGAACACATCGCTGTATCTAGAAAACTATTGATTGTAAACATACTGTTACTTTTGCAATATTTATTTACTGTTGACAAACTATTTAAATATGAAATAAAAAAAAATTTGTCATGTACCCAATGGTCAAGATGCCTGTCATCTTAGTCACACATGACCACGGTGTTCCATCGTTGTATTACTAATTTCATACACTTGAACATTTAATTTCGTACTAATCAAACCGTACAGAAACAGAAGTCCTAACTTCAATCACTGGCTGATTGTCCGGGAGTCAATTAGGCCAAACACCGCGCAGGCGGTGTGATCATGTTATACAATCCAAACACTTGATTAATTTATTCATTTGGACTCTCACGAATCTTTGTTGCGTAATAGATATATTGTAAGCATAATATGAAAACTAGGTTACGTACCTACGTAGTTATGACCGTCTTTGTTGATTTTTAATGTGAAATTTCTAGACTACACAGCTATTCGACCCCAAAGTGAGCAAACGATGTGTCTGAAGATTCAAAAACACAAATCAAATTGAGTTTAACGAAGTCATATAAAATTTTTCTATTGTAAAACTAAATTTTAAGTGTTGATAATCTACTTGCTTTACATAAAGTATTTTTTATTAAATCTCATTTAGGTCTAAAGTCTATGTAACTATGTAACTTTTTTATTTACCTACATAAATATAAAGTAAACACGACTACAATGACGATTTCCGAAAATACTTTTATTGGACAATGAAAAGATACTAAGGTTTTATTAGTTAAGCTTAAAATAGCAGTAATTACAAAGTTTCAAGGATCTTTACCGCTGCCAACCCAGAATTTAACAGTGTTTTATCTTGAATTCAAATCTTTTTTCCTTAAAGTAAAAGAGTAGAAGTTTCTGCCTAAATATTGCATTAATCATTCTAAACCCATTAAAAAGAATTCAATTAAATGGTTCAGGTATAATGTGGGTCGATAACGGCCGGTTCCAGACTGTAGCTATCAAAGTAGGGCATCCACTAGGCTGAAAAAAAAATTATTATTTTTATCCTTTTTAAAAGGATTTATGTGCCACCAAAGGCAATAAATTCTGACTGGTTTTAATTACACATAAAAAAGGAAACATGGACTGGCCTAACCTGTCAAAATTTTTATCAAAAAATTTATTTTTCTCATATCTCATCTTCTTTTTATTTAAAGTCTATCCCAGGAATAAAAGGGATGAAATTACCGTTTAATAGGACATATTTATAATAAAACAAGAAGCTTATTTATTTTGTTTTATGTCTTTATGTATTTAACTTAAGGAAAATCTACAGTTAGAACTTAAGCATGTAGGTAACAGAAGGAAGCCATTTAACAGATCCTCGCAAATAAAAAGTTTCAAAAGTATTAAAACTGGCAATAAAGAGAAGACATGTTAGGGATTTAAAAAAATATGTTTCATTAGTAAAAAATATAAAAAATCCAGTTTAAACACAATATATGACAATATTGACGGCTAGAATAATGCATGAATAAATATAAGTGGATGGCAGCTATTGTACATGCATACAATGTGTGTATCCCAGTTTATTATTAGCTGAAACAACCTTGGCCAGATTTTACTCATGTTGGGTTTTTGAAAAAAAGGTTATATTATAGGATTTTTTATGGAATTGCCTTTGTCCAGTACTCTTTTGTCAAGCGGTGGTAGTCTTTTGACAGACTTGGACAAATCAAATTTAAAAGGATGAGTATTTTTGTTTAAGGTTCATATTCTTGGTTCATGTAGAGTGGAATGTTAGTAAAGATAAGATTTCATGCTGTTTGCCATATTTCATGACATTTGCGTGTAACAACAGGCATCGTGTAGATTTAATAATGAACAGGATAAATAATAAAACGTTTGTTTGAGTATATCGTTGCCACCCAGGTTTTTTTAAACTAAAGAAATAAAATATTTTATTTTGTATTCTAATTGACCAGCCGAGTGGCGTAATGGGCAGTAGCCACTACTCATTCACCGAAGATCCCAGTTTCCAATCCTGGTCTGTTGCCGACAAATGGTTATTCTCGGGTCCAGATGTTTAAATTTATATATGTATGTTTATTCTGGGGGTGCCCCCCAGTTACATCCATAACGCAAGCTTTGCTTACATTGGAGCCATATGTACAGTTGGTGTGTTTGTTTTTACATATTATTAATAACCCATAATTTAGCAAACTCCTTAATTCGCCACTGCTGATAGAAAGTGTATCAAACCCGTAAATAAAGGTATTGTTTCCATCGCTAAAATTGAAAAATAGCTTTTTTACTTTATTTTAAATTTATATGACATTTCGTTAAAGTAAATCCTTACTTTTCTGATTATTCTTTCCTTTTTTTTACCTAGAGTTTTCTATATAATACTAACAACATCAACATCAATTCCTCACAATTTAAAACTTTTCAAATTAAGTGCAATACTTCAAACCGTGCTCCATAAAATACTTTACATAAAATGGCGGCACGTCCGGCGGCGTGCCCCTAAACAAGCTCTGTCGAAATTTATGCGAACATTGAATGCGGAACTTACCTCTACTTTACAAGGTGGTGTTAAATTAAAGTTATTGATTGAATAGAAATGTACATAAGGTAAAATATTAAAGTTAAATAATGTCTGTGGGCACGGATCCTACTTACCACCAGGTGGAGCGCGTGATCGTTAGCAGGCTATGACAAAGTTGAAATTGTTTTTAAAAAGCTGAAGGAAATTATTTCTTGCTCGAAATATAAAGTAATAAAATAAGTACAAAAGTTATCAAGGCAGCTTACAGCCGTAAGCTACGAACGTAAACCGAACAATAAGGCAGAGAGAGCAATTTAAATCTTTATAAATCAAAATGCAAAAGCGGTAAAAGAGCAGGCTTTTTCTGTGTAAAATATTTCCGTATGTAGGACGGGCGTGGGTGAACAATGGGACAATGGCGTTCAGAAATGTTCAGAAACTATAGCTTTTCGCAACGCAAGCTTGCAGGCCGCCGTTCGCTCCGGATGATCACTATCTCGTAATTAAAGTAACTGTGCCTGTTTCAAACAGTCGCAAGGAGTAAGTGGGCATTGTTTGACTCGGCTTTAGTCTCAGTGGCGCTGCTACACATTCGCGCCGGCTTTACCGGGCGGCAAAAACGTTTTAGCGTTTATTTCTAGATTATTCATTTAATAATCTAGAAATAATTTTACCTAAAAATAATATTAAAATCTTTAAAAAATATAACACAACCGATACACAGTAATAAACTTCACGGCCTTGACTCGTTCAATGAAAAATATCATCTGTTCCTATTTCCTCGCATCTGCGTATCTCGGTTACAATAATAAACAATCGAAATTTAAACGGGATGGAAATAAACGTATTTCTCTTTCAATGCAGGTGGCGGCATGGAGCCGGGGGCTCGGGAGTGAGTGCAAGAAGGCGCGGCATGTCTACGAGGTGGTGGTAGCAGCATGGAGGAGGACGAGCGGCGGCTGTCGTTCCCGGCGCCGGCGCCGCTGAACTCACCCGGCGAGGAGATCGATGGCTCGCGGCTGCTGGGCGAGATTGTGCGCACATTGGAAGCCACAAACCCAGAAGCGGTAGCTCCGCTTGTGGCTTCTCAATCGCGCGAAACTTTAGACACACCTAAGGATGAGCCGCCGGTGGAGAAGCCGAAGCGGGAGCAGCTGCGGATCCCTCTGGATGTAAAGTTCGAGGCGGCGGCGCGGAAGGGGGTGGACGAGCCGCGCGCTGCTGTGACGCCGTTCACGCGCGAGTCGGCGCGGCGCGCGGGGTCCCGCGGGGCGCAGATGGTGCGGGAGTTCGGCTTCATGCCGCGCCGTCGCCTTAGCGTCGAGGACGGTGCGCGTCTCCCGCGCAAGTACGAGCCCTTCCCGCCCAAACTGTATGGACGACCGCTTGAGGAGATTGATAACTTTATCTATGATGAGGTTAGTGGGTTTGGATTACTTTACACTTTGGATTTGTATATAGAATTTTATTTGAATAACGCATAGATTGGAGTTGACAAGTGCATAGTGACACACAATATGTGATTTCTTTGGACAGTAGCTGTATTAACCTGAGCAACATGAAATTGGTCAAACCGTTACATAATTATTGTTATTGATAATTTCATAGGCCTTTGAGTATACAAAAAGCTGCGACTAAAGTTTTCTCTATATCGACTGATAAAGTAAATAGAACAGTTGACATATAAATCGAGAACAATTTAACAACAATACTGAATATCTTACCTAGTTTTTGATATACTTATCACTTGAATCGTGCATTACATCAAATTGTAACAGACAAGTTCTGTAGGTAATTTGTTACAAGATATAATACTAATTGTTGAAATAAAACTTTAATTCAGAAAACAAAACTCTATCACTAAACAATTCGAGTGCGACGCCATTCCGACGCGACGTGAAAGACTAGGAATGGTCTTGTAGACGGTATAAACGCTGCGGACAGACGAACTGAATCGTACTATGACGATATCTTTCTAAAAAGCAACTCCAGCACGATGGAAACTATATTAGCTTAAACTTGCTTCTCCAACTTCATTTTAATATCGAAATCTCGAAACTCATTATATTACTTCCTCTACCTACAGTAGTTTCGTTTGTACGTTAGTCTGGTTTACAATACGAAACAGGAAAATAAAATAAAAAGATTCATCACTTAAGCAGTTAAAAATGTGATTTCTTTACAGCGTTATAAAAGTAATACGATTATTTTGTCAACGCACCTTGCGCTATAACTTAAGATCGTGAAATAATAATAAAATTCTTCTTTGTTGCTTACCTGTTATGGTAATGCCTGTTCCGCATCTCTGGTTACGAATTTCACTCAAGTTTTGTATACTCCTTGCATTTCTACCTTCTCAAACAAGGGTGAAGCTGAACTGAAACCAGTCCAATACGTATACTCAAAGTTGGGTTTTATTTAATTTGCTTACTGAATACATTTCGCGTACGGAGATTTATCGAATAAATTTACATGAATGTGTTTGTGGCATATTGTTTGCGGTGGATTGCGGTTTGTGTATAATTATAGCATTAGCTAAGCTTAGCTTAGAAAGTTTCCTAATTAATTGGAGATTAACGAGTATTTAGTCTGCTGTGTAATGAAAAGCGTTATGTCTGTAGTTATACCTGTACATGTTATGTAGTATTAGTTATATTAGTGTTTGAATGGTATAATAATTGGTTTAAGGAATATTGACATATTTTTGTGAAGATTATATTAAATATTAACTCAGAAATGAATAATTCCAGTAATTAATTCTGTTGCCATGCAGGTATTCAAAATATTCAAAAAATCAAGTAGGGACCCCTACCATACCATAACCTATCATAACCTGGGTTAATGATTGAGCAGAAAAACTAAACTACGAAATATATGAAACTTTAATGTTATTCTTAATTTTTTGTACATTATCTTTAAAAATTAAACTAGTATTGTTTTGAGAAAAGTTGAGCAATTGACTATCTAACCCATACAGCTCACATAATATCAACATTATGTTTATTTTATTATATTAATATTCTAAAAATATTAATTATAATAATATTATGCCAAAAACGTTATTCTGAAGTACCGGTGATGATTGTTACCTACTTTATTAACATTATAACATTAGCATTATACAGCCAAGTAACTCAGTGGTAGTAGCCCAGCCTCATACGCCTGAGGTCCCAGGTTCGAGTCCTGGTTGGCAATCATTTGTATGATGAACACAGACGTTTGTTCTCGGGTCATGGTTGCTTGTATTTATGATGAATTCATATTTATTATATTTAAGTATTCTGGTGTCCCCCCCCCCAGTTCGATGTAAGGTCATTCCTAACACATGCTCTGATTACTTCGGGCCATACAGTTAGTGTGTTTGTCTGGGGATTTATTTATTTGTTTTTAAAAACATGCAAAAACGTAGAATTTTTATCAATGTGAAAAGTTGGTAAATCGATATCATACTTTCCTTTAAAGTAATATCAAAATGAATTGATAAAACATAACACACACTAGATGTGCCGAGCGGTGTCACCCGCATAAGCCCCAATTCCGAGGGGTATTCGGAATAAAATAATAGGTCTTTACCTATGAAACTGCCGTTTTGCCGTACTGGCCATTTCAAATGAAAATATTTTTTTTTTGACTGATAATTCTAATTTCAAATTAATTTTATTTGACAAACATGGAATTCTTTTTCTAAAATCGTCATTTGTTTAAAAGTAAGTGTTTTGTTTTCAACGCTTTCGAACATTTTTCGTCATCATGGATAAGTTAAAAATTCGAGTAATTATGGAGTATGAGTACCGTCGTGGCAGCAAAGCGGCACAAGCGGCACGCAACATCAACGACGTTTACGGAGCGAACACTACAAACGAACGCACCACCCGTTATTGGTTTACCCGCTTCCGTTCTGGAAATTTTGACCTGAAAAATGAACCCCGTGGTCGTCCGAAAACTTTGGTCGACAATGACGAATTAAAGGCAATTGTGGAAGCTGATGAAACTCAATCCACGGCTGAATTAGCAGCAGCTTTCGACGTTAGCATCAAAACAATATTGGTCCATTTGCGTCAAATTGGCAAGGTAAAAAAGCTTGACAAATGGGTACCCCACGAACTCAATGACCGCCAGTGCGAAGTACGCGTGGAGACGTGCCTTGCACTGCTCAGCAGGCATACAAATGAAGGAATTCTGAACCGCATTGTTACTTGTGACGAGAAATGGATCCTGTTTGACAATCGTAAGCGCTCAGCAAGTTGGTTGGACCCTGGTTCAGCACCCAAACAATGCCCTAAACGAAAACTTACCCCTAGAAAAGTGATGGTCACTGTTTGGTGGTCTAACGCGGGTGTAATTCATCACAGCTTCTTGCCAAACGGGACAAGCATTATTGCAGATGTGTACTGTGAAGAACTGAACACAATGATGGAGAAGCTCACACGTCTCCAACCAGCTTTGGTCAATCGTTCGGCTCCACTGCTCCTGCACGACAACGCGCGACCTCATACTGCACAGCAGACGGTCTCCAAGCTACAAGAGTTGGGGTTGGAAGTTCTCCGTCATCCGCCGTACTCATCAGACCTTGCGCCTACAGACTTCTACTTTTTCCAGAATTTGGATAACTTCTTGGCGGGAAAAAAATTCAATACCCGAGAGGCAGTACAAAATGCCTTTGAAGAATTTGTTGCCTCCCGTCCAGCTGATTTCTTCAAGAAAGGCATCAATAAGCTACCAATGCGTTGGCAAAGATGCATTGATTGCATGGGTGATTATTTTGATTAATAGAAATAAAAAATATATAAAAAAATTACACTTCAATTATTTCGTGAAAAACGGCAATTTCATAGGTAAAGACCTAATATATGTAGCTTATGTTACTCCAGCATAATAGGGGTAATGGTTTCTAAGGTCCATTCGCGTAACTTTGAGCAAACCAGTTAGTTGATATTTCCCTCCGTCACTTTCTATTTCTGTTGAACTGATAGAGACATAAAGCAACTTTAACCCTAGTGTTGGCTAATTCAGAGCAGCGCATATGGGCCTAAGCGTCCTAATTGTAAATATTTTTTGATCCATTCAGTAGTGTCGGCGTTTATCGATTACATATTTATTAACTTTGTCATAGCGTACTTACCACTACGCCACTCGGCCGTCATAAATATTGATTTATCGAAGTCTATGCTTGGAAATGCCTTTGTTCCAGTACTTGTACTGCCAGGTCCTTCCCTTTGACCGGAACACAACCACATAAACGTGGTTATCATGGTCAAAATAGGAAGGTCTGTAGTACCGCCCCATACGAGGTCTTTACAAAAGAAACTCTACTACCAGTAAGAAATATAAAGAATGAAATCCTTCCTATTTATAACAATAATAAGGTAGATAAAGGTAGCGCAGTATACCTGATATCACCAGCCACATGAAACGAAATAGCTCCATGAATAAGTCTTCCCATGGCAAGCAGACCAACATAGCTTTTGAACCATTTAGCGATAGGCCATTTAATGGGCAATAGGAACTGAATGGCCCTTAAATGGCCAGCATAACTTGACCTCGGCCCTTAGACGAAATGAGGGTTTTTGCTCTATTGTATGGTGATTTTCAATACAAGGGTAGTACAGATAAAAATGTGTTTGGGACTCTATATTCAGAGTCTTGATTGAAAGGATAAGGTTTGTGATTTTTTTTTGTTATGTTGTGGTAATTTGAAAAACTATGTTGAATATTAAACTTTTTCTGCGTTCATTATTTTATTACATCATAAAACTCATTTGTCTCTAAAACATAATCTTTAATCTATTGAATATTCAATTCATTTGAGTTGTCTCCGATTTTTTTTTATTTGGATCTGGATTTATAAATCCGGTCTCAATATCAATTAACTCCATGAGTTCCATTTGCTAATTATTTTTATGGTACTAAAGCTATTAGTACCATATTATCACAGAGGCAAGTCAAATAATACTTTTTACCTCAAAGTTATCCACAACGTCTTTTACTACATACGTATTGGTAAATATAGTAGGCCCATACATAAAGAACCTAAACAAAAATAACGAGCAATTCGATGACGTTATCATGTCCAAGATGGCCGTTTGACCGAGGAACAGGTGGTTCAAGGCTCTGGAGACAGACTCGTTATAACTAACAACCCGGAGATTATAGTGTATGATCTTTTTTCGGGTTTATGGACTGTGACAATATGTTGCTCGTGTTGACCTTCGTTAGTTTTGGCAGGAAAGCCCTGAAATTGATTTTGAATGGTTCTCTGTTTTATATCAGCGTTTTTCAAAGCACCTATAATAAAAGATTTTTACATAATTTGGATCTGAATCTGTTCCATGACAGCAAAGACAAGTTTATGCATAGTTTAGGCAGATAATAAAATAACTGTGTAATAACGAAATAAATAAAGAAACACCTACTAGGAGCGGCTAGTTTTACAAGGAGTCGCTGCATTGATGATACTGGACTGCTGCAAATAAATTTTAACATCGTCAATATTCACTTTCCACCTTTCACACAATGTTAAAGTAGTATTCTTCTTGTGCGTAAATATATTGAGAGATATGTCATAGACAGATCACTTAACTGTACAAGGGTAATTGAGAAAAATGTATCCAAAATTATCAATTCAATTGGCACATATGTTTGTGATTCTCTTAAGGTCATATTAAGTTATTTTAGATTTAAGGTACTTTTAGGTAGGTTACTAAAAACGCCCCTTAGTATAATTTTTTTTTTTTTGCTGCCGAGGCACCCTCGCGGGAGGGAGGTGGAAGATGCGTCATGCATACCGCCCGCAGGTAAATTCTTCTGCGGGGGGTTATGTGGGACTCACCAGAATGGCACCTACCCACTAAAAACCACCTGTTGGCTGTAGTTATTACCGTTAGCCTTCATCGGAAGCGACACCCGTCGGGAAGTTGGGCGCGCTGGCGGAGACCCGCTAGCGGGTCTTCCGCCTGTAGTGAAAGTTGCACTGAAGGTGCTCAAAGGGACATGAGTTGGTGGCCGTTCTGGGCAGCCTCCGGTGAAGCCGGGGCTGGGCAGAGGTCGGCCGAAGCCTGATTTAGGGATCAATTCATTTAAATGAACCTATAATGAATTGAGAAGGGAACTATGCTCCGCCAGAGCTAGCAAACGCTCTGTCGGAGTACGTGAAGCCCTAAGTTTACGGGCTAAGACTGCGATTTCAATAACATCGATATTTTTCATAGCGTCGCAGACGATACGCATATCGTCTGCTACGGAGGATTGAGGAGTGGGTTTGTATGGGCGAGGAGCCAGGATGGGATTCGATGCGGGGCGCTGCCTCCAGTTTTCTGGGGCAGGCCTAGACTGTGTAAGCTTTGCAGCCGGAGGAACCCGGCTACGCAGCGGCGGAAAGTTTTCTTGAGAAAGGCGCGGGGCCTGTTTGGGTGCCGCCCTTTTGAAATTGGAGCGCATACAACGGGGTGCACGAGGGCAGCCCCTGTAATTTGCGGTGTGGCCGGACTGGCCACAAAGCACGCAATCGGGAGGACAGGGAGTTTCAGGAGTGCGATTGCACTCCTTAGTGAAGTGCGGGACCAGGCACTTGACGCACCTGGGCGGTGCGCGGCAGTTGGCCGCCGCGTGCCCGTACAACTGGCACCGATGGCACTGGCCGGGATGACCGCGGCGATGAGGTGCCTCGATCGAGATCCCAGAGAGGCCGCATATAGTGCTAACCCCTTTGAGGATCTCCCTGGACTTGGGGACGTTGGCGAGAACCACCAAAGCGAGAGGGTGTTGCCTCCCGTACTTGCTGTGCATTTTATGCACCGCGAGTGCCGGGAAGCCTTGGAATTGCAGATCCTCCAGGATAGCCTCGTTCGATAATTCGAACGGGACTCCCCTGAGTACCGCTCTGATCTTACGCTCTTCTGACAGAGCATAAGTATGATAAGCATATTGCTTATCGGTGAGGAGCTTTGTTAAAGCACGAAAGTCGTCTATCGACGAGACTAAGATTTTAATAGATTCACCCGAGTTGGCTGCTCGGATGTAATGGATTTTGTGCTCATTGCACAATGTCGAAACCTCAGTCCATTTACCCTTTTCCCGAAGGAAAACGGGTGGTGGGACCTTGGCCTTGACAGAAGTTGGGGCCGGAGCGGGTGTTGAAGACACCGGGGCAGCTGGCGTTGAAGACGACGCAGGGGGTGTAGGGACGGGCGTCGAGGGCACCGGGTCTTGTTTCGAACGCTTCTTAGAGCGCTTCTTAACAAGCGTAAAAGAGGGAGACTCAGGGCCAGTTGGGGTGGCGTCCGAGGATGACTCGGTCGCGGGTGCGCGCTTGCGGCGCGGAGGGGCGTCTACTTCGCACTCCATGTCACTGGAGGAAGTGGACGCGGGAGGGCCTAAGACCAGAGCGGTCTGAGGGACGGAGGTGGCCTGAGGGGCCGGTGTGAACAGTGCCATGATTAGAGGGAGAAATGATTGCAGTGTGCGAATCATATGAGGGGGGCAGTGAGTGCCTTGGGCGTCATAATCAGCGATCAGCTTATTCAGAAGCTCCTCAGGGCTTAGGGAAGCCATTGCGGAGGGGGTTGGGGAGGGACAACAATATATAAATATATATACTATGAACCTATCAACGATGACTAACTTCCTAAAAACCACCCTACACGCAGTAGGGCGGTTGAGGACGACGCGGATAACTTACTCGAACACGGAACTTGAAGTCCTGGAACGACGAAACCCCGTCGACGAAGCTCACGTTCCACGATGTACGGTTAAAACCCACTTTCCGCCGTGAAAACGGTGTTAGAAACTTATTAGAAGTACGGTTAACGAGCCACTGTCCGCCGTGAAAACGGCGTTAGAAACTTAATACGGTATACAACTATGAAATTATATATTACGACAACAACCAGTGAAATTTGGGTGCTCAAATAGCTAATAGAGCGGGGAGGCGTCTGCGATCGACGTGCGCTCGAGAACGCACGCAGACCGAGACCTTGTTTGACTTAGTATAAAGTTTGCTAAGCCAATTTATACTCTACGAGCCCCAATGCAAAAGAGATCGTCCAGTCATATATTGCAAAGGTTGACTCTTTTCAACTTAACTACATTTTCATAAATCAGGCACTTTTAAAGAAAAACTTATTTAACTAAAATATGTAGTCATGGGCACTTTAATTTGCTACGACTAACTCAAAATAGTTCGTCTAGTTCTTAATCGATGCAAAATAGTCGTCCATGTCTCAGTTCTAGGTAAAAAACAGGTGTTTTACTTGAAAAATGAGTAAAATTCGATTTGAAAATATAAATAATCTGTTATATGATGCGTCACTGTAATTTCCAAACATATAAAAACCATAATTTCATACAATTTTATCACTATTTTCAAACAAAATGGCTAATGGCGGGACACCTGTCGCCAACAAAGTATAAATAAATATTATTCGTAGCTGCAATAATGGCAAATCTGCTTACTAAATAGTGAAGGACTTACACTTACCAAGGTCGAAAGTACAGACCATGATCGAACATCACAGAAAAAATGGCACAGTTGAATGTTTGAAGAAACCTGGTCAGCCGCGAATCACACGCGAAACTGAAAATCGAGTTTTAAGGAAAACCATTAAAAAAATCGTCGTTCCTGCGCAGGAGAAAACGATTCACAAAGATGTATCTGTAAATACCTGCAAGAGGGTCGTTAAACGATTGGGTTATGAATTTGATACTGCTAAAGAGAAACCTTTACTCGCGCCTCTCCAAAAAAAGGCTGAAATTTCCTAAAGATCATGAAAATTGGATTGCAGACCAGTGGGGTGAAATAATATAGAGTGATGAATCTAAATTTGAGGTGACGATCGGTGATGTACGGAAAAAGTTATCAGGAACAAAGATGAAGCAATCCATACCGATTGTATCAAAAGGAAATTGAAGTTTCTATCTGGATCGGTAATAATATGAGGCTGCTTGTCCGCACAAGGTTCGGGTTGTCTACATTTTGTAGAAGGAACTGTTAATACAGTGGAAACAAGTCTCGTGCCCTCGATTCCAACGTTGAAACATCGTAATGCCTGCACCTTTAACAAGATGGTGCTTCCTGTCACACTGCGAGTGGTGGACGAACTATTTTGCGCCGTTGAATGCGATGGAAAGAGTTTATTGCGTGGATTTCCCCAAGAATTTATTATATTTTATTTTAATAGGGAAATATTTTGTTAATTTTTTTTTAAATTGAAAATAAACCTAATTTAGTGTTCAAAACCACTGTATTTATTGAACTAATAAAGTAAAATTTATTTATCTAAATTTTACTTCGATTATTAGACACTTGTAATATTTGGCACTAGACGAACTCTTTTGCTTTGGGGCTCGTATACATGATCTTATTCTATATTTGCTAAGCAAAATCTATAGTTAGCGAAATATATAATTAAGATGCCCTAAGTAACTGCTTGAGGCCTCCGAGTGCAGCTGTAAGACTAAAAAATTTAGATTTTATTTTCAAATAACTGATAACGCTTACTTGTACTATACATTTTTATATACTCTTAAATAATAAATAATATTAAATGTCCAGACAAACACACCGACTGTATGGACCCAAAGTAAGCAGAGCTTGTGTTATGGATGACCATACAGCGAACCCAGAATAAACATACTGATACAAATATAACGACCATGACCCGAGAACAAACATCTGTGTTAATCACACAAATGAATGCTCCGGCCAGGACTTGAACCCGGGACCTCCGGCATATCAGGCAGGGCCACTAACCACTACGCTACTCGGTCGTCATAGACGGAGAGGTATATATTTTTTAAAACTTTTAATATTATTTCTAAAACCGATGAAATAGTGAAACAATTCCAAATTAACTTTTGATCGCAAAGCTTTGATTGCATTAATATGTAAATCAGACTTTAGGATCTATTTGCTTATGTAAATTCAAAGTTACGTATAACTACATTCGTAATAATTTTATTGCATCACTCAGAACTTGTATGTCACCTAATTAGACTAAAGATGTTTGTTCTTGAACCGATAGAACAAACAGTCGTAAAGTTAAAGTAAACTGCCAAAAGTCTGGCCGTTCATCCAAAACTTACCATGTTTACTGAGAAATCAAGTTAGTTGCAAGTATATAGTCTCTATCACAATAGAGTAAGGTTGAAAATATCGGGGTGTTTTAAGAAACATTCCGCACAAAGTAGTTGGGTAAATATTTGCGGTTCTCCACAGGTGACCCTTTATAAACTTTAAGACATATTCTGGGGAATATTCAAAGGCTTGCTCTTTGTTCATTCGGTTTTATTTTTCGTCATAAACACAACTTGTTCAAATCATTTTTGAAAGTTCCAAGATAGAGAAGGAAAGGTACCTACATGTATTTTTGTTTGTTTTGTAGCATTAGCTGCATTACAAAATATTAATTATTACACATAAGCAAATGCTTTCTTATGAAATATTGCATCAGACTGGGTCTTACCTCATCCTATGTTCATTAACGGAAAAATAAAGTAAGGTACGTTTTGAAGGCCAAGTGTCGCCAGTGTTAATATCCCAGCCTCAACCCCCGTGGCTTCCAGGTTTGAGTCACAGATGTTTGTTCTCGGGTCATGGTTGTTAACTTTAGGTCCTATATGTAACTGTTTTGTTAATTTCTACAGCTTTTCATTACATTTTGGAACGAAATACTAAGACAAAATATTTCAACGGTAAAGCTCCCGTGCTCTGTATTTTAGGTGTCGTAACATTAACACAGGCTGTTTCTGCAAGATATGAGCCGTGGTGGGTGCTGCTCTGTTTGAGGTCTTTGCATAAGAAATGAAGCAAATATGCTAAGTGAACTCGGTGTTAAGTGGAGTTGCTGATGTAAATAAAAAAGGTTTTAGACGAGTGCACAATAAAAGAGTAGCAGGCTTCGGTGCACGAATTGATCCCCTTTAAGTAATGGGTTGTAATTTCAAAATGCTGTTCAAACAATATTCACTAGATTATTTATTTTGCGCATTTAAAACCTAGAGTACCTTTTGCGATCAAATAGGTTGTAAACGATAAAACAATTAATTATTTACTAACACATAAAAAACACCAACTACTTACTTTTTAATTGCAGTGTAATGCCAATAAAAGCCATTATGTACCTAGAAAACAAAAAAGTAATATAATTATAAACCAGCAAACAAAAGCTTATTATTCTTCAAACACAACTTACACACAAAATCTTTTAACTTCTTAACAAAAACGTATGTTCATGCTAGGATTGTTTCCAGCAACGTCTCTGCTGCATTTCTTTAGTTATTTGCTCCAAAGCTAAGTAAAGCTTCTGTTTTGTGTAACTCTTCATGTCTCATGAAAACTTAGTACCTTTGCTGGTGTTTTAAAAAGTACATAGTTCAAAGAAAATATTGCCAATTTATTAACGTCCAAAAGAGCTTCTAAAAACTAAGAAATGCAATGTTTTATTTTTTCTTTTCAGTAGATATTACAGCATAGTAAATATTTGTTGTTACAAATCTCTTTCTGCTCGTAGTGAGATATATCCCTGAGTAGGTTCAGTGTTTAAATATCATGTAATTTAAATAATGTATTATCAAAATATTAGAACCTTACATATGAAATTGGCGTTTTGTCATACTGGCCACTTTGATCTGTATTATCTCCTCTTTGGTTAAGAATTCCAATTCAAATTTATACAGCTTTTTACTCACACATTTGTTTTGAAAACCGTAATTCATGTGTTTTTTCCTCTTTTGGCTTTTTCTTTGCGTCACTTAGTTTACGAAATGTAAAACTTGGAATATAGCGTTATTTACGAGTTCCACCGTGGCACCAGTGCTGTAGAAGCGGCTCGAAGTATAACTGCTGTGTATGGGGGCGGTGTCGCAAAAGAAAACACAGTGCGTTTTTGGTTCCAATGTTTTCTTTCTGGAAATCTCGACCTGCAGAACAAGCCCCGTGGACGGCCGGAGACCAAAGTTGATAATAAAGAATTGAAGGCTATTGTGGAAGCGGATCGATCGCAAACCACGTCCGTGTTAGCTGTAGGCTGCGGTGTTAGTGCCAAAACTGTTAACATCCACTTGAAGCAAATTAGGAAGGTGAAAAAGCTCATGAATTGAGTGCAGCAAACCGACAAACGCGCGTCGACTGCTGCGTTACATTACTCAACTGGCACAATAACGAAAATCATTACCATTACGTTACATTACCATTACATTACGTTAGGTCGTTCACTACAGTTTTCTTAAATCTGGCCAGATGACTACGGCAGATGTCTATTTTCAGCAACTGCAAACCATGATGGAAAACCTAGCTGCTAAACAACCGAGGCTGGTCAATCGCTCAAGGCTGCTTCAGGACAACGCAACAAAACAACAGACGGCCACCAAATTAGATAAGCTGCAGTTCGAATGTCTAAGCCATCCACCGTCCTCCCCGGACCTTGCTCCAACAGATTACCATTTTTTTTCGAAATTCGGATAACTTCTTACAAGGGAAAACATTCAACTCCAATGGGGCAGTCCAAAGCGCCTCCAAAGACTTTATTGATTCCCGTCCGAATGGTTTTTTTAGCAAAGGGATCAATGAACAACTATGAGCAAAAGTGCATAGATAGCAATGGTGCATACTTTGATTAAATAAATATTTTACATTTTTAATAATTGACTTTATGTTCCTCCCTTACAAAACGTCAATTTGATATGTAATGACCTAATATTTATATATGTATGTTTATTTTGAATCATCCCATCAGCTTGATGTATGGCCATCCAAAATACAAGCTCTGTTTGCTATTGAGCCATATAGTTGGCGCGTTGGTCTGGGGATGTATTGGTGTTATTGTTTTATTTGCTTATTGACGAACTTCTTATTTTAGTAAAGACAGTGTATTATTACATAATATTAAACAAGTGTACAGCCAATTACAGATAGATATAAAATCCACTCGGTAAAATAATAATACATATCAATTACACAGAAACTGCCAACGTTTTGGCCACTTTACCTTATGTACAAAGTAATTTAGTCGTTGTATTCTTTTTGTTTCCTTCTGAATCTTTTTCCTATTGTTTATTTGTAAATACTCATGTTTGTAAATAAAGAATTATTTGTTATTGGCAGATATCAAAAAATAATTATTATAAACTAGCTATTGAAACTTTGTGAAACCTACATATAAACTAACTAACTAACTTTTACGACTACTTCCCAATATGAATAAATTGTATTACTAAATAATAAAAGCAGTCTTACAGTTGAAGCTTCCAGTGGAGCGCCCGGCAGTGTTGGCATCTATCTCGGCACTTCTTGGATATATGGCGGCAAATATGTGGATAAAATTTGGGGAGCAATACCGCCCAACTTAGGTGTGCCGTTAGGTCATAATCGACACGAACGGAATGTACCGCGAAAGGACTGTGTAAAATATGTCGCGAGATAGGGCTACCCGATCGGCGCGAGCCGAATTTCGTTCAACAAATACCGCCGACCCAAATATTCCAGCCTGAACATGTGGGTACCGCTTCCATCATCTTCGTCTACGTCCATCCAATAAGATAAAAGACAAATGCTTATTCGGCTAGTGCCGATCGGGCAAACGGTTCGGGCTAATATTGATTCCCAAAACCCAACTGACATTAGCCAGGCGGCTTTTTTCCTAAACATTCATCTAGACGTATTCTATTTTATCTACCGCCTATTACATTACACACACACCACAAAAATATAACTCTGGCTGACATCCTAATATTTCAATTCATAAAAGGTCTAATAATATAAAATCTTTAACTTCTAAAAACAATTCCAACGAATTCAAAAAGTCTTTGTTTAGACCTTGCAATACCAGCAATTACCTAGTTACGTTCCGTTTCAAATGCGCCTTTTCAATTCCTATTACGCCGCAAAAAGGGAACATTTATTTTACATCCATATCGTTTTTTGTTTGCATGTTATAATGGAACGTGAACATTCATTTGAGGATTAAGGGGATGTGGTGTAAAATTTTATGGATCTTAACACTTTTACTGGTTAGTTTGGTAGCTAATGTTTTGATACCTTCTCTGTTTCATTACAATTTTGGGTTGATAAAATATGTTACTGTAAAGTGTATTAAAAGATCTTATGTAAGGAGTTTTAAACAGACTTAAAGTACTTTTAGTGATTTCAAATCGTTATTGATTTTTTATGAAGTTTGTGATTTTTAAATTTCTCGTAAGAGGGTTTCAAGGCACGGCTTTATCAATTTGGACACTAGATTTTGTTAGAGCTTCAATTGATAATTAGTAGTGGGATCATTTTGAAAGAAAAAAGAAATCACAGATTCATATTATACAAAACACAAGCTCCAAACTTAATCTAAAACACGTTTTAAATTTCTGGTGGTAGTGAAGTTTCAAGATGTCGCCTGGGGCGGTACGACTGTCCTTCCTATTTTGACAGATTATAATCACGTTTACATGGTAGATTTTCCGGTCAAAGGAAAGGAACAGCCTATGCAATGACCAGAACAAAAGCAGGTCCAACTGAAGGCTACGGTCAGCAACGCATGATTAGTCGATATAATAATACGTTCAGTATAGATAAATAAATCACCTACAGCTAATGGGTGCAGAATGCCACTAACAATCAGGTGGCGTGCTCGTTCGCTGGCTATAAAAATAGTAAAAGATTTAAAAAAAGATTCTCTTTAGCTCTAATAGTTGGAATTGCTATCCATAGCTTTAAAAATGTAAATCATCGTCATATAATAATGGAAGGTTATGAGTTATGAGAATATATATTTTTTTAACTCTGCTCTGACTCTGCTAACTGTATTGGCCAATGGCCAAATGGTTATATTTAGATGAAATCAAAGATTAAAGTAATTGGGTTAGATAGCTGAATCTAACCCTGAGAGAACTACTGAGAGAACAAAGCGTTTTCTACTTTTGCAATCTTTCAAAAATGATTCTGGATAATCAGTGGAGAAAGTATACATACCTAACAATAGTTGAGTATAACGTCAAGGGGTTTAACGTAATCCTTGCGTAAAGCCTTAATATATTTAACATGAAATATCAGAAATTGTATTGTACTTCAATATTTTCCTGAATGCCGTTATCCCTTTAATACGATATTTTATTCTATAAGATAAAAATAGAGAGAGCTTAGCCAAAAGAAAAAGCAGTCGGAAAAGTAGTTTTAGATAATAAAATAAAAAAATAAGATTTAAAATTTATTTCAAAGTTCTCACTTTTTAAATCTGCTTTTAAAAGTAGCCGCTGTGATATTAACTCATACGGTTATGTAAACTAAAAAGTGTCTTAGGCTGCATGGCTGAGATCCATTGCCAAAATTTTAATCTGCGATTTGAGTCCAATATTGATCTGACAAATTTTTTTTATACTACTTTTATTATACTAATACTTAAAATAAGGAGACATAATTATTGTGTCATGAAACGTTAAATTGAATTGAATTGAGTGCAATATTAGCGTATTTGTTTACATGGCTAACTGATGTCATGATCACAGGGCCACTCCAACATTTTCATCAAATAACTCGCGAAAATTGAAATGTAAAATCTTAATGCAATTTTATGACAATATGGATTGAATGAATATTTTGAGGCTTTTCAGTGGTTTTTATTAATCGGATCGAATTATAATAATTAAAAAAAATACGTATAATATCCTATTTTACATAATGATTAGCATAATAAAAAAAATCTAATTGTTGCTCAGCTAAATTGTTACACAGAAAACTTTCATCATATAATTTCTAAAGCATTTCTAACAAGTAACAGCCAGAGTTTGTAGAATCAAGAACGCTACTTTTAACAAAGACCATTCAAACTTGTAGAAAAACTTGTGCGCAAAGAAATAACGACCTCGCGACTATAGCTGTAACTTTCAACTTGCAGTTATTTTTACTTTATCTGAGCCGGAAAACCAGCAGGCGATCCGCCTGATGGTAAGTGGCATCCGTGACCATTGACATAATTAATCAATTGACTTGATTAATAAGGTACATTGTTATTTATTAATGATAGATTTATGATGCGGCCGTAGGCTTAAGTTGGACTTGCCTTTGTTCCAGTAATAACACTGGCTGTTACTTCCCTGTCATCGGAACACAACCACGTAAACCTTATTATAATGGCGGTTAAAATAGAAAGAAACCTTAGTACCGCTCCAGAAGAAATCTCAAAAAATAAACTCTACTACCGTGTACTTACGTTCGTACTTTTGTACTTTAATCGCTCGAATCCCATATTATATTCGCTAATTATTTTTTTTCATTTAGGCGAAGGAAGAATTATACTAAGTAGAGTATTATATAGAGGCTATCTTACCTTGCCGGCAGATTTTTGTATCTCAGGAGGCTTTCACCAGCTGCTCGCCATTCCGCTGAATGCCGTTTGTACTTCGGAGTGAAATGGTTTACCTATCTACCTTTTATCCTCTGTCACATACAGATATAAAAAGAAATATTCAATACCTCTCTATTTGAATGCAACTCACCCTAGAAACAAAGTACTGCAAAAAAGAGTTTTTGATGTTATTGCTTAATTTAGACTTACTATACCTTTAAATATTACAGTGAACAATATACAGTGAGTGACAAAAAAGCTGTTTAAAAATTTTTTATTCAACATTCAAACCCCGAACAGCAATAAATATGGTGTAATTACAACTTTTAAAAATAAAATATTATCACGAGAATTGTGATAAATATTTACCTGTGAATTGCAGATTTCCATGTATCGTTCGTTTTATAAATAAACATTAAATAACCCGAAGGTTGAAGAGGAATAAACAAAAATATACATACCTACACTAATTCCTTTTTTAAGCTTAGGTTCTTATAATAAACGGAAAGGTGAACAAGTAAAGCACATCCTATTGAACTACAATTACATACACAGTTTCAACATTACAATTCATGACATTATTTGTTAACTCCAAGCATTATATCAGTGACGTAACACCCTAATGACGTCATACATGATTACTGAGGCAAATAGCATGTCTTTAGCGGAGTGTACTGAATCGATTTGTATTGTATTGTGTGAGGTGTTTTGTTAATAAGCCAATAATAATTGACTTTTTTGTTTGTTGTTGTATCTGTAAAAGGTGTTGAGTGTTGTCACAGATCTTTGAACTAAGTATATACTTTGTGATAATTAATTTATAGAATACTATTATCTGTTTTGAGATATCGTAATTAGCTTGTCAATAATATCAAAAGCGCTTGATTACTTTGATAAACATAAGTTGATCCGCCACGAATATAAATTCAAAATAAGAGTAGTAATTTACATATATCTATAAATTTCTCCAAAAATGCAAAGTTCTGGAACCTTCAAGAGTAGAGTAAATATATACCTCTTGTATAGGCGCGTGACATTCCCGTCTTCGATGTCGGTTTTTAATCAAGTGAGATGGCAGACAAACGCGAGTGCAATAAAAAAAGAAATCATTTGCAATGGATCAGGAAAGAAACTTGGAAACTTCAGTAGATGAGGCAGACCTACTTTCTATTAGCCATCAGTGTTTTCCATATTGACATCCACCACTTATGGACTTCAAGGACTCCATTCCGGGAAAAATATATAAAAGGAAAAGGTTCATAGGGGTTCAGGATACAAAGAACCTAATACATATTTCCCTACGTAGTAAATAACCAGTACCATCAAAGTAAGCCATTAATATTTTTTTTTGTTATAGCCTAACACGGCTTCAAACGGAGGTACATTGAGAAGCATATTGAGGTATTTTATAAGATCAGATATATGTAGAGACTTTTAAGAGAGTAAACGACTAAGTTTAGAATGATATAATTATTATTTGAAATAAGTAAACAATTTTGGTTTAGTTTAGTAGTGTCCTTTGTAATTTACATACAATATTATGCAATTAAACGCAACGGATCATACAATAATAATTAATATTAATTACGATAATAAACACATAATTGAAAAACCCTTGTAACAGAAAGTTAAATTGATTTATTTCGTTCATGAAAACCTCATTTGAATCTATACTTACTTTTCTTGACCTTAAGTAATCATGTTGTTTTAAAATGAAAAACATACTCAAGATTACTATTTATAGTCTAAATATTTCTATTCAAGAATTTATCAGACAGGATTATGGCAATCAGTATCACAGTCATTGCAAAATAAACTGTAAGAAAAGGCGTTACTGGTCTCATTATCCTTTATCTAACCACAATCAGGTAAGTCAACTAAAATTTTATCGGTCCCAGACGTTTTCTAAACTAAAGAATTTATAATGTGAAAAGTAAACGTTTCTGTCTAGACAAAGTTTAGAAAAGTTTTGACTAAAAATAGTATTTACTGTGGTACTGTGTTCAAGATCTTTTAGTGTAGCGTTGGTTCATGTCGTGTGTACGTAATTGTAAATGTAGGTTTTTAGGTTTAGTGATAAACTTTTGTACTACTTGGTTAAAATAGGCATTTATAACTGCTTGGAAAGAAACACTTAAATATATAGCGGTCTGAAACCACTGCCAATTGTAAAATTGTTTTAAATAAGAATATTCCTTTAAAATTTAAATATTACGAGGCTAGAAAATTTATATGAAAATATATTTGATAAAGAACTGATATATTTAAGAAAAACACAGTCAACTGCTGTTTTTAATACAGTTAAAAGGTTTAAGTATAATTATTTTGTTTGCAACAACTGTTAATAATTACCATTCTGTTAATCGTTCAACCGTTGAAACACAACGTCTTCGTTCTTTATTCAAAAACGACATTTCGTCTGTCTACCGTTGCACAAAACGAAACATAATTTTTTTTAACGGACAACTAAAGCTGCTTTCCCTCCGTAATATAAGATCACCGAGCAAGCCAGAACCTAATCCATGCCAACCTAACAGAAAAGTCAGCGATAAAATTGCTTTACTCCGCGCGAGCTCAGCGCTGAAACGTTTTGAATTTTTGATGCGCTGCAGTGGTATTCTACCGTACGGCCGGCGGCAAATGAGGCGAACACCTGTGTGATACGACCTAAATAAAACGTGCATAAGTAATATTTTCCACTACTTTTTCTTTTGTTTTCAAGTGGACTTTACGTTGGTAGGTTGTTCGTGTGGGTTTACCGGGAATTTATATTGATTAGAAAAATAGAATAACCAGCGTTCGGATTTTTTTTCAAAATACAATTTTGACATATTTTTATGTTTGTAATATACACCTAGGCACTAGGTTATTAATAACGAACCAGTGTTTGAGGATACCAATTACAAAAACAAATTATAAATATTAAAGTCTCAAGTTCCTAGAATAGCGCTGGTAGATTTGCAATCAAAAAGGTTAAAATTATTACTATTTTAGTGGATTAGAGTTAATTTTTCCTGCTTTATGCTTGATGATATAATACAGTGTTGTACCTATGCTTTCTACCAAACGTAAAGAGTCATGCTTAATAATAACGTATTAATATAGCTAATCAAAGTTGGAGTAGATAGCATTTAAGCTATATATATATATATATAGTAGGAGAATATGGCATTCATATAAGTTTAAATATATTGAATAAATCAGAGAAAAAGAAGTACTATATTTTCAAGAAAGGAAAAAACCTTTAATTCTATAAATTACTCATAAATACCATACCATTACCATACCATTTGCAAACTATAGGTTCTTATCGTTTTATTAATAACCTGATGAGCAAAAATTTGTTGCTTCAGATTCAAATACCAACGTATGAAATAAACCATTAACTAATTAAGTATTTGCGTGGTAAATGAATTTGACATCGTATCGAGGGCAGGTGGGAATTTCATAGCGAAAGCGTGAATGAATATGGCCGGATACAGCTTGGACGTCACTTCCGTAAAGCGTTTGGTAATCTTGTGCCTGTCAGTGTTCTGATCCGCGAACTAATAAGAGGATTTAAAAGTGTATCTTTTTGGGTTTCAGTTTATGATTAAAAGAAAGTATAAGTAGGTAGGTACATGAAATGATAATCATTTAATTATCTTGCTGGATCATATCACTTCGAACTAAAACCAAATTTTCAAAAAAGCCTTTCTCATTATTAAAATGTTTTAGATACACCTCATCATAAAATAATTCTCAATTTAGGTACCTTTAAAAACGGACACTGGCAATAAACATTTAAAGCCCTGTTACTGAATGTTAAAACCGCAACTGACATGAGAATTTGCCGCCATTTTACGATGCGTCCGAGAAGGTTTTAAGCTGAAATTGTTTAAATGACTTAAATTGAGGTTATTACAAGGGAATTATAATGTTAAGGGTTTGGATGGTGGATATCTCGCTGCCTATAAGATTTGTTAATTTGAAAAACGAATGCTTCTCGTTATGCTTTTGTCGATCCGTGTGGTTTTTAAAATGTTGACCTTTTTAATAATTTATTTGGTTAAGGGCTGATTTTTCAATACTCAGATAACTTTTATCAGTATTATTTTTTTCACATTATTATTTCCACACCTACTTAGTGCCCATTATTCTATCTTAATATTCTTTAGGCATAACTTTTCGATATAGTATGCTCTTTTTGCCATGTCATCCTGATTTTTTTTTGTAATTTAAAATTTTTGTACTATAAAAACACGAATGCCTTTTGTAAATAAGGGTACAACCTACCTGTAATTTAGATCTACTTCAATAGATCTACTTATGTACGATGACTACAAGAAGAAATCTCAAATTAATTTAACTTATAATAATAACATTACAGCATAATTTTAACAAGCAAAAAGCGGATAACGAAGTAAACACATATTTTCAAAACACATTCAAATCTGCGCTTAGTCCGGATTTCATTAAGTATGTACACTGTTCGCGCCCCGCTGAGATATTCTTCTAATTGAATTCGTACCTGAGAACTTCCTTATGTATTTCTTCGTAAAATCACCCTCCTTCATGGGAGAAAAAAAGCTTTGTTACAGGCGTTTGTCTTTGTATCTCGCATAATTTATTGATGTATCGAGGTTCCTGTAACATTTAATATTTGTTTATACAGAAGTCGGTGAATCTGTAAAAGATTTGTTATTTATAAGTTAATGTTCTTCTTACGACTAACAAATAAAAAATGCGTAACAAAACCGTATCTTGGAACCTATGGTTTCGAAATCAAATCAATCTCATAAAATATATATAAACAGAAACAAATGCCGAGATATAACATCTTTTACACGTGACACGCTTCTAATACTAGGTCGTAAGAAGAAAATGGTGAGTACCTTAGCGAAGACCTAGCTGAGGTGGTGTGGCATATTACTTAATATGCTCATTTACTATGCTTTGGTTATTTTATTCAGATTGGTAAGAGGATATGTGCTGCCGTAAATATTCGCAATGATCGAGCTTTACACCATTCTGGCATAAAAATTTAATTAGTTATATTATTTCTGTTTTTAAATTATTAGCAAACCTTATTTGTGTTACCAAGGCTTGTTGTTAAGGCTCGGTCGTCACGGCATCTGGTCACAAACATCACTTAAAAACCTTCAAAAATGTAGTTTTAAAGTGGTTTAATATTTGAACGTGTTTTTATTTAGGCTGTTGAATTCATGCAGAGTAGTTACAAGTACGCCAACATTTTGATTGGTCGCGAGGCTCAGCTCGCGTTGAAAGAGGTTGCCCGTGGGCTAACGGAAGGAGCTGGGGTATAGTATTGTTGTAGGTATCTTAAATGAGCAATCTTTTTGTTAAATGTTATATACAATGTGTTTGTTGCGCTTCCATGATTTAACTACTCACGAAATTTTACATCCCGTTCTCGAGGATTACGTGCGCAAAGCCGCAGGCAAAGGCTAGTATTTATATTTTACTATTAGGTAATTTTACATACTTCGTTTGGTCAATTTGCTTAATACATAATTCAGATTACATCGATCGTTAAAATAAAGCCAAAATTCTAAACCTTACACGAGCAGAACCTTGTTATTTCTCCTCGCACCAGGAAGACAAATCCTTCATTGTCAATTTACATCAAACTTCAAAGGGAATAGTGCAATAAATGATACAAAAACATCAAGCTCTGTTGGAGCCCCAACTTCGGAAATCGACAGTTCGCAGCCTGGCATTCTGCCAAAAAGCACTTAAGTGAAAAGGGACTTTTTCCAAACGATACTACAACTGGTGAACACCAAAACGGTAAATCTGGCTTTTTTATATATAAAATGACACTTTAGTTACGTCAAGAGGCGTACTTTCACAGCTGAGAAGGATCCTGTTGCGTTGTTTTAAGTGGGTTCGAAATTTTATTTCATAACATAAGATGTTGTACGCCCTATAATGAAATGTAGTAGCATAAATGCTGTATTTTTTTTTATGAAAACAGATAATGAAATACAAATTTACATACCTTAAACAAGGCATAAAGCACCTATAATCATATATATCAAAACGTGAAGACAAATTGGGAGTTTATATGAGAAAAAACTTGTCCCAAACATCTGGTAACATCTACAGACCATTTGTTTTATCTCTGCCCAAATGATAGTATCTTGACAGGGGTCACGGCTTGCCTCGAGACTTACGTGACGGAGACCAAGCCGTATTCACTGAATGTAGCAAAGATCAAGAAATGGAAAACAGCTTTTATTTCGGCCCATTTTATTACCGAAGCACAAAAAAGGGAAAATGAAAAAATTACTTCTTTTACCTTCATTTCTTCGAAAAATTAAGTACCTACCTGCCTTTTTTGCCGGTATATTTTTGGTTGTCTGAAAGAAATTGTTTATCGTGGAAAAATATAACACAAGTATTGTCAATAAAGATTTTTATTCTATCAAAAACTCGGTGTGAATAAATTTTTGAAAAAAAATCTATTTTATATACAGACGAGAAGTGGCCGTGGAAACACTTAAGCTCACGGATAGGGATATTTCAAGAGGTCGAAAATTTTAGAAATTTTGTATTTTTTCTTTCAACTTTTTTAAAATGCCGACTGAATTAGGCGCAAGCTGCTCAGTTGTAACTCTGAATAAGCAAATTATAAAGAATGTGTGTTCTTTTACTAGTTTTTAGCGCCAACTATCTTACTCCTGATAAATGGAGTTATTTTGATCTATCAAAAGTAAAACAAAGGATTAAACTAAGAAATAATATTCTATGTATCTTACGTGGACCTATATCGAATATATTTGCTGACTTTCAATTTATTCTAAACTAGTAAGTCTAACATAAGAATTTTTTGCTATGTATTTTCTTCAAGAGAGAGTATTTCGACCAAGCGAACTAGGCAAACGGGTATTCCCCTTTTAATGAACTACTTCTTTAAAAAAATATACACTCAAAATTTGGTAATGAAATTAGATACCTAAATCAATTTAACACCGAAATGAATAATTCTGTTTTTTGGATCCAAAGTACATTCCAAAACATCTAGTTGGCTTAGTCAAACAAGCCACTTGACACGTGATTGTAGAAAGATGTCTCCATATGGATGTCACATTGACTATGTCTTCGCTATGTCTAGGGCTTCATGTTAGACCCCAGAAGGTAATAAGATCAAAGCGGGCAAGTAGCTTCAATATTTCACAACAGGGAGAAAGGCTCTTCTCATGACAAAGGTAGAAGATACTCACAATACATAATTTTAACAAAGCAAAAAGTCGATTTTCTTTTTAAAGTGAATGACAAAGGCAACCCACTGTACAGACTGTGAAGCGTAGCGTTATCTGTCTTAATGAACAAATGGTTCATTGTTTCAAATAAAGCGAGCAAGTATTGTGAACCCAGGTACAAGTATGATTGAAACTCTCTTTGTCTTCCTGTCCAATACAGTTTCATTTAGTTTCATAACGTGGTATCGAAAGGTTAATTTAAAAATTTGAAACTTTTTCGTTTTGAAATCTCGTGTAGTTAATTTTGTGAAAGTGTTTCTTCAATTTGCTTAATACACAATTCAGACGTTCATGGTCTTTTTGTTTAAATTTGTTGTGGTTTTTATTTACAAGACGAGGCTTAAATTAATTTATGTTTTGTATAATGGTATATGTTACATTTTAGTTGTGGAGTAAATTTGCGTAATGAGTTAAAGATATTGAGTTCACTCATGCTTCCTCAGGTGATAATTTATAAGCTATCTTTATGTTTGAATTCTGTTAGAGATCCACTTTTTTTGTCACTATGATAACAATTTTGCGTCTTATGTCGAACACCAGCGCAAAATTTTATTTTTGGTAGAAACTATTTGTGTCCAAAATAAAGTTAAACACTTTGATTCTTTGTGTTAATATTAATTTATTTTAAATAGGTCTATAGGATCTCTACAGGAATCTTTAAACAAAAATTACATTTTAAAATACATAGCAAGTATAATTATTTTCTGAAATATTTTATGTATTAGTCGCGGAGTTAATTTTGTTAAGTCCTTTCTATTTTAATCGCCATGATAACCACATTAACGTCTGTGTATTCTGGCTTATGAAAGAAATAACCAATGCTTACGAAGCCTTCGGTTGGCAAGGTAACATTAAGCAATTCTAAATTCTCGGTCAATAAAAAAATAATTAAGCAGTAACGCCTACGTTCAATAGCACGGGTGCCGGTTATAAAAATATTTAAAAAAAAAAGTTATTTTGCATTTGATGGTTAATATTTAATGGTTATCTTCCTAATTAAAAGGACTATGGCTGTAATATACATTACGCTAATTTATACCAATTTACTATTTCAGGGCTGGGTTTAATGGGTTCTAACGTCACTGTAGAATAAATACCTCATATGTAAAGAATTGTTATTTATTATTTTTGTAAAAAAAACTAAGGAAAATCACGTATTTCAGTTAACAACACAACCCTGAACCCAATTATATGACTACTGGAGGCATTTATGGAGTCGAACGACTTATTTTTTACTTGACCGCCGTTTTGTTTCAGTGATTCAGTTATGTAAGGAATTGGTTAGAAAGGTAAACTAATACTTTTGGTCATTCAAAACATGCGACAAAAGCACTTACGACGAAAACAATATTTTTTTAATTTTCTGTAAAGTATAGTTCTTTGGACATTCTGGACATTTTTCAGTTTGTCGACTACCCCCTCAACAGCTCCAGATTACGATAACATCTTTACTAGGTCGTATAATAATACGTCATCGTTTATCAGATTAAGTCTTTTTACAAAAATAAAACTAAAATAACCTACTGCTTGCAAACTAAAAAAAAAGACAGAATAAATCATTTTGTTTATGTATGATATTACAATATCTTAATAACAAGCAAGGTTAAAAAAATTAACGCATTTACGTTAAACTTTTAGTACCTTAAATTTTTAAGTAATCTTAAAAATAAATATTATTACAAGCGAAGGTATTTGAAGGACTTTGTTATCCAGCAATGAAAAATAAAACAAATTATTTTTATATATTTTTTTTCCAGTTACATAATAGGTAACATTACATAATATTCCAGCTTACCAAACATCAGTTTAGATATTTTTGTGACTTTCAAAACTCGGGTTCGTCCCCTGGGTTGTATGTCTACATTAATTTGTTGTTATATCCGCCCCATTTGAATGACCCCTAAGGGCTATCAAAATAAACATCACGAAAGCTTTGTGCGTGCTCAGCTTTAACTAGATGAAAACCGTAATGTATGCTAAGCTCCGAGATATCGTTAGAATAAAGTAGTTTGAGCTTCGATTGCTTTTGTTTATTGTTCCTTGAGAAGTAAGCTCTTTTTAAATAGGAAATAAATACTGTTTTCCATGATCGGTGAAGAAATTATACTATTAAGTATCCTAGTTTATATTTCAAAAACTGGCATTGATAAACAGTTTGGATATTTTATTCTAGATATTGCGTACGTGTTAGATCAGAACTATTCCTTTGGTCCTATCGAGTCACACACGGTTAATTTAAGGAGCTTGTAATTTTGTGAGAGCACACCTTGGTGGGACCCTCTGTACAACAGTTTCAACTAATTAAGTAAAAGTTGTGTAAGCCTCTTGAATGGCTCGCAATTAACGCGTGAGCAACTGAAACCTGGGTATGTATAGGGTTTTCACACAACAGCGTCTAATCAAAATTGGATTATACCTACCTATTACTTTGACTTATAAAGATTATGCACCTACTGTTTTTTTGACAGTTTATATATGGCCCTATGAGTTTGTAAGTTTCACCGGACTTTGTGGCCTAGCTCTCAAAGTGCTCAGCTGGAAATTCATCTATTCCTACATTCGATACGCCTAAGGGCACCCGAGATGGCACGGACCTCGTCTTAGAACGTCGTATATTGAAACTACCACTGGTTAGGAACGGTCTAAGATGATGGAGAGCGATGTCGAAGTAGCGTCTAAACGCCAATTTCATGAACGCGGCAATGGTGGGCATCTTGGTGGTATATGGCGGCCATAGGGCGGGGTCGCATTTGCTTACGAACCTATTTTGAAAAACCTGCAGGTTGATTGAGACTTGCTGGTGTGAGGCTTATGTCATGACAGGTGGCTCAGTCCCGGACTCGTTTTTTGTGAGCCGCGAATTTGCGAGCAATATCTAAATCTAAAGTGACTCCTAAATATTTTACGTTTTGAAGAAGTACACAGCAGCACCTTTTTCCGAAACCAAGGGCCAATTGCGAGGTGAAATCTATAGTGAAAACGAAGACAGAGAAAGTACCGAGCCTTGAAGGACACCGGTTAATACAGGATGGGGATTGGAGTGTGCACCTTACAATCTGAAACAAAAGGTTCGACAGTTAAGAAAATCCCATATGATGTGTACGCAAGCCAATCGCGTATCCAAAATGTGCATATTGCGCTGAGCAAACTAATAGGACGATAGCTAAAGGTAAATTAGCCAGTTTTCCAGGTTTGCTAATACCTCTGACAAACGCTTCCTTCGACGTTTGCGAAAAGGAGCAGTTTGTTAGTAAGTTATGGATAATAACAACTTAGGGTTGTATGAGTAAGAGGGGAAAGCTTTCAGAACCCTATTTCGTATTTCGTCTGAACCTGGGGCTTTCCGTGGTTTTAGGTATTTAATTATTCTCTGCACCTCTTCCACAGTTATCGCTTGGAGGGTCTTCTACTAAGGGTGTGTAAGAGGGTGTCCTTGACATTTTCTAAGTGAAGGGAGTGTCTTCTGTACTCGGAGTACATTGTAGAGTTAAGCTATCAGCTAAGGTTTCAGCTTTTTCGCGCCTTCTGTGTAAAGATTGATTAGTCATAAAAAGGCTTTTGTATCCATAAGCAACTTAATAAAATAAAATGTTTTTGAAGCTTGAAAGAAGCTTGAGCTTGAAGAAGATACTTTACGTCAAAACACACAAGAAAAACAAAAAAATTCATTTGAAAAAAAATCAGTAAGCTTAGATTAAATATTATTATAGAATTAATAAAACTAGCATTGACTCTTAGAAAGCTTTCACATTTTTCTAATTTACATCACACCAACATGAAACAACAAAGCTCATCGTTTAGATTCAATAACAAAATTATTGTTCTATAATTTTCTAATTGAAGTTCTGCCAACCCTGTGCTCGGCTATTCAGCGCAATTTAGTGAATGTGTCCCATATATTGATTACGAATACTGTTTAGGGTATGTTTAATTAACTCTGTTTGTTCATTGTAATGATAGTTTGAAGCTTCAGAATTTTATTTTAACTAATGGTAGTTCAAATTGGGAGCCAGAATGATATACTTTTACTCTTGATAAGTATTACTTATTGATATGGTGTTCTGAGATTGCATTAAGCGTTACTTTACTATTCCGTCGACATCAAGAAACAATTTCGAATATGTTATCCGCATGATAAAATCAAAATACAGTAACAAACCTACACGACAAACAGAAACTTATTTTTTAATAGAATGTTGGTTAAAGCTTAATGTTAACGTTGTAGATTAACATCCACAGTTTAGCCTTAATGACTGCTGTAAAAAAAAGAATAAATATTTAATCTATTTTTATAAAAATAATAATTTTAGCTTTCGAAAAATTTTGTTACAAATTGAATTTATTTTTATTACGTCTTAGTTGAAAACCCACGCTTAGCCATCCAATTTTAAGCTACATAAAAAAATGCTAAATAGAATGAGAATTTTTACAACTTCCATAGTTTTTATTCTGCGTTACATATATTTCAATGTTTACTCATATTACTATTTAATTCACTTAAACTGTTAAATCTTGAATAGTCTATAAATGAACTAGGTACTTTTATTGAAATCGGCGATACCTTCGAGAACAAGACTCGACACTAGTAGCTAATTGAAATAATTAAGTATTTAATTTGGATCTCGCTAACAGCCTCTCTACAGTTAATGCTATTTAGAAACGGCTGCAAGCTGGAATTAATCGCTAAGACTATTCTGGAAGCAAAATACAATCCAAAGTTCTAGGATAAACGTGAAAGTTTAAAGTTAAAGCGGTCTTTCAAACGTGGAGTAAAGATTCTGTTCATTATATATTATTTTCATTATTCCTTATACTTTTTTTTACAAAAGTTTTGAAACTGATTCGGTCGCAAGTTTTCGAAAATTCGTAAACAAAGTCGTAACTCGAAAACTATGAAAAATCTTATAACATATATAGGGGTGATTCAGATACCTCAACACGAGGCACCTAAAAAATTTTTTTGGACGTCAATTTTCAGGCCACCCTGTATAGTATAAGTTATGTAGGGTGAAAAGAGGACGAAGTTTCTATGACACTACAGAAGGTATACCTGTTCAGTGCTCAAATAATTAAATAAATTATAATGTAAAGATTAATAATTACAGTCCTTTAAATGTAACATGATTAGAATGACAGCTGTCAAAGTGTCGTGGCTAGTGCGGGGAAAGTATTCGCCACTTAATGTTCATCGATATCGATAAATTGTATTAAAATATTGGATTGGTTATAGAATATGCCTTTTAAAATTACTTTTAGAATTTTTTATGTTTAATTTATATTTTTAATATATAATATATATAATAATAAAAAATATAATAAAAAATAATATAAAAATAATAATAAAAAAATAATAAAAATATATAATATAATTTATATTTAATTAAAATTTTTAATAAGGGTTAATAAAATTAAACACATGTAATAAATAATACACATTTATTGACGTAACGGTGTACATATCAAATCAATTTCATCAGCATCTGTTTCGCAAGAAAATTCTTGAAGGTTTATTATTAATTCATGGTCACATATGGTAGAATCGAATCAGAGATTGCGTTCCCAATCATCCGCAATTATCTTTCTTGTTTTGTTAATAACTTACTTCCAACCGTCCGGCGTAATATGCTCACATGCCGTGGTTAATAATTGTAACATTTTATTTGCCGTGAAGGTTGGGGTGGTATTATGTCTTGCTGCGTAACCTGAAATAAAATAGTAGTTGAAAGACAAGTTATTTTGATAGTCAAACATTTAGTTTATTATTTTATATTGAAACGCATTGCGTCTTTATATAAATGCAAATACATCCTAATCAGTGCTTTATATTATCCCACATTATAATTATCGCAATAATAAATTAATTTACCTTTATCGATGTGTCCCATCTCTAAGATTATCGTGACGCGACGTAACCTTGTAAAGACGTCATAAATAATAAAGCTATTTTCTGTTTACGGTTTTTTTTTGAGATTTCGTTTGTTTTGATATGTTTAATAAAAAAATATTTTTAAAAGTTTAAAAATTTTTTTACTCCATTATAAATTGATGATTTTTCGTGTGTCAAATAAAATTTGAAACGTCCTTCAAGATTCTATCATAAGTTTTACTGACATCTGTCATTCTAATCATGTTACGTTTTAAGGACTATTTAACTTTAAACAAACGAGGCTGTATCGTTTAGTTCCTTGCCTTACTCACACGATACGATAATTTAAAAAAGTAAGCCTAATTTTATTAGCGCCACCTATCGTTTAATTTATTTGCTTTTTTGCCGAGCTGTCAGAAAATCCCTCATTCTAAATTTAAATGTGAATAATATGCTGTTTTTAACTATCGCGGTTATTTTCATTTTAATTTAATGAATTTACGGGATTCTTACCACCATTTTCGATTTTTATTTCGCGCGTTCGATATTTCGGTGCTGTTGCAAGCGATCATGGTGCTTGCAAATATATTATAGTTAAATGTAAGTATCCAATAATACCATATTACGTAGTAAACAATATTCTCGTGTAATCAATGTGTAATGAGTTCAAATATAAATTTATTACCAAAGTCTGCTCCAATTAAAACCAGTTCAAATGAGGATTCATGTTATTACTCCAGTATAATCTAAATTGTGCTATTAAAAGCTAAATGTGCTAAATTGTTAATAAATTATTTGTCAATTTCACAGCAAAGCGTTTGTGCACGTGTTCTGTATATTTTGCGCTTACCGCAATACGATTGCTGTGGTTATTCTGAAATCCAGATGAAATAAATAATATAAGTTATACTTTTTATTACGAATACGACTGATTTTAGTTATAGGTTTTATAAAAGATAAAATATCGTTTATTATAGTACAGTTTCACATTTTATGAAAATAACAAGCTTAGGTACACAAGGAAACGGGATTTTGTATGGTTTTGAAGAATAACATTAAAAAACGATAAAATTAAGACTTAAGATACAAAAGGCGTCGGTTCGGTTAGTACTATTCGGTTACTATAGGATCCAGTTGAGGCTTCAACTCACAGATGTGGTCTTACACACGCACTGTAGTCTTAAATACTAGGCTTAGTTCACATTCATTAACTAAACAATTAGTGCAAAACCTAAAAGGCTGTTTAAAAACTTAAACCTGCACTAAAATTATAAAGACTGTTTAGTCAAAAGCTATAATATCCAAACGTACCAAAGTCTTATCAAAAACTAAGATGAAGTAATCTTCATCTTAGTTAATGGTAAGATAACTAACTTTCAAACAACAAAGTTATAAGTTTTGTGGAATAGGGTAAGCAAAATTAAAGTCACAGGATTATACAATTCATCGTCAAAATTGCCAATGTTTCAATTAAATACGTGGGTTTCACATATTGATACCTTAAATATAATAGAAATTAATTTAGATAGTGTCAGGGGAGCAAAAAAAACATTTGATCCCAACATACTTAATAAAGACGTTATTTATGAATTAGGACAAAAATACAAAGACTGGCATACGATTTTCACAGATGCCTCGAAAATTGATAACTGCCTAGGTGCAGCATACTTAGATAATAACAATAAGGTTAGCTATTGTTATAAAATCACTACTGATGTATGTATCATGTCTGCGGAACTCTTTGCTATTTCAGAAACCATATCATATGCTTTGACCGTAGGCCACCATAAAGTAGTTATATTCACAGATTGCAAAAGCGCTCTTCAACATATCATTCACTGTTCGGGTGGTGTTAGAGGTATTCCACTGGCCTATTCTGTGTTACATAAAATAAATCAAATACCTAGTGAGCTGGCACTGAAATTGCAATGGGTTCCATCTCATGTCGGACTTATTGGTAATGAGGAGGCTGATAGATTAGCTAAGTATGCATCTAAGGACGGAAATGAAGTGAACGTTTTACTAAATTTTTCAGAACTTTTACCAAAATTTAAAAGAAAGTGCTATGACGACTGGAAGGCACATTTTGATGAAAAATCAAAGGACAAAGGGATTTGGTACAAAATTATACAAAATGAGCCTCCTCATCTACCATAGTTCGATAAAAGTAAAATAAATAGGAACTTATTAAAAATAGCTTTTCGACTTCGTTCCGGACACATTCCTTTAAACAAGTTTGGCTATCTGATGAAGAAGTTACCTTCACCTAATTGTGAAGTATGCCAGAAGATAGAAGACGCATACCATATTTTGATGGAGTGTGTTAGGAACAAGGTCGAAAGACAATGTCTTTTTAATTTATTAAGATGTAATCCCTTCTTGTTAGGATGTATCCAAAGTTTAATTTCTGAACCTTGCACTAAAAATTCTAAGTTAATTTATATATTTGTATACAATAGTTTAAAAAAAATAAGTACCTACTAATTTTAATATTTAATATGTTGTAAAATCTCATAGTTGTGATGTACTATTATTAAGCTCCGATGGGACTGACATGGTCACAACTGTAGTGACCCAAAGTCCCAAAAAAAAAAAAAATAATAAAGAGAAAAAAAAAAAAAAAAAGGATTATACAATTTGAAACGTCGATGTCTGTGAGTAGAGCGTGACGGAAACTGTGCTAACGGACCTCGGCCGCTTACACAATAATACATTAGATACTTACAATCGATTATATACATTCAAACTTCAAATTGCACTTTATTTTATGTGTTTATAAGTATGTTTGCAACAAAAGTGCAGTCAGATACAACAAGAAAAAAGACAAATTGTAGGTTGTATCATCAGAAACCTAGGTTAAAAAAAAATTAGGGGCAACAGGGCTAGGTGAAAAATAAATAAACAATTGTTTTTAACTACATTCGGTTTTAATGAAAAGTATTTTTTTCCAAATAATTGAACAAAAAGTTATTGATTTAGTAATTTCATAATATGAGGAATACTGTTAGCTTTACAATAGGCTAACTTTGATTCGTGTAGACCACAACCAAATAGAAATATATTTATTTTCAGCTAAGGTAATTTTCTAAACATAAAATATTAAAATGCCTGTTACTCAGAGAATTGAGGGTTGTGACCAGTTTTGTCAGTTTTGTCGATGAAATTCATCGTAGTGTCTGCCGTTCAAAGTTATGTGCCTACTTCTGAAACACATTGTATTTATATATAAAAGAAAACTTACAATTAAATACTTGTTTTGTCTAAAACTTCACCGGGATATAGGTAGGTGCCACGCTATTTAAAATATTGAAATCAGGAAGTGATTAGATTCGGGCCTTTGTTAAAAAAGGGAAAGTTACGTGACGCATATTATAATCAATATACCTACGGCATAACTTCTCATATCCTTGCAGAGTAACAATGGAAGTACTTCTAAGTTAGCATAAAATATTTATGTTTTGGACAGCTTGTGAAGGATACAGATATGTTTGCGTCCACCCTATGATATAACTTTCACGAAATTTTTATTGAACATATTCTGAAATGACACTTCTTATTTCTGAGATAAAATTTCCTTAAGTTTTCACGCTCCATTATTAAATAAATAACAAACTTTTGTTTTAACCGAATTTTATCGTGTTTATTGTTTTGTAATTATATATTTTTTTATTTTATTTAATAATACAGAAACTTTTTTAGGTTTATACAGGGTGACCCTCTATAATGAGCACATATTAAAATGGGGGAAACTAGATCGAATTTTATCGACAGAAAAGAATTTAAAAAAATAAAAATGAAATTTTTGTAGGAGTTATGATGTATGGAATTTGAAGCTATGTAAATAAATTGCTATAACTTTTGAACTAAATGGCCTATCGTGTTCAAATAAAAACTAAAATGTCAGAAAAGCAATGGCAATAGTAATTTATAAACAAAAAGTACCCATAAAATTTCTCTTCACATGAAAAATAAACATTTGTTTGGAAAAAAAAGATTTTTTGTGTCAATTTTCAGGAAATTGACGATTTTCTCAAAAAGATCTCATATTTTTATTATTATTTTATCTAATTCTACATTGTATTAGCTTTCGAACACTAAAAAAACATTCTTTTAGCTCAAACATAACATGTGCTGCTGGCCGTTAAACAAAAACACTCATTACGGGTCTTTATTTTCATTAATGTCAGTGTGGGGCATTTTGAACAAAGAAGGGTTGCATCCATACCACTATCAACGGGTGCAACACTTGCATGCAGAAACAGACGGGTCATCAAGATGCGTCATGTCTGCTTGGATCCTCAGAAAAAACCGAGAGGATCTGGAGGTTTGTAAAAAAATTTTGTGGATGGACGAATCACAATTCACGAGGCAGGGCATCGTAAACTCTCGTAATTTACACGTGTGATGCCCAAAAGAACATAACCCGAAACTGAAGAAACCATCTACTTTCCAAGTGCAGTTCTCCATTAATGTATGGGCGGCTCTAATTGATGACGTCTTGGTTGGCCCGATCATACTGCCAAGAACCTTAAATGGTGAAACATTTTTGCAACGTTTAAGAGACGAGCTGCCCGTGCAATTGGAGAACGTGCCATTACGCCAGACCGGTGAGAGAATTTTTGCATGAAAAGTATCCCAACAACTGGATTGGCCGCCGAGAACCTGCATGGGCGGCGCGTTCACCAGATATGACGCCACTAGATTATTTTTTAAGGGGGGCGATGAAACAACGCGTGTACAGGTCCCCCATCAATACTGAGGCTGATCTACTGGACAGAGTAAATAATTGTGCCCCAAAATGGTGAGAAGGGCCACTCAGAACATTTTATTACGTGTGACGTTATGTTTGCAACAAAGGGGTGGCCATTTCGAAAACTTATTACATTAATGTTTACTTTTGTATTTCTTTACAATGAATAAATGCTTTGATTTTCATGAAATCTCTTTTCTTTAATCACAGTCGAACAATACATAAAAAATGGTATCTACCTAAGTTATGATTCATGCGGCCGCGAAAGACCCGTAATGAGTGTTTTTGTTTAACGGCCTGCAGCACATGTTATGTTTGAGCTAAAAGAATGTTTTTTTAGTGTTCGAAAGCTAATACAATGTAGAATTAGATAAAATAATAATAAAAATATGAGATCTTTTTGAGAAAATCGTCAATTTCCTGAAAATTAACACAAAAAATCTTTTTTTTCCAAACAAATGTTTATTTTTTCTGACATTTTAGTTTTTATTTGAACACGATAGGCCATTTAGTTCAAAAGTTATAGCAATTTATTTATTTAGCTTCAAATTTCCCGAATGAAAAATTAAAAACATCATAACTCCTACAAAAATTTTATTTTTACTTTATTTAATTATTTCTGTCGATAAAATTCGATCTAGTTTCCCCCATTTTAATATGTGCACATTATAAAGATTCACCCTGTACAAGTTCGTGAGAAAGCAATACAACAATGTAAAATACATCAACGATTGTAATAATAAGTAGTTACTCGCTTAAATTTTAAAATAACAGCATATTCCCTGAGTTTTCAAGGCTTGCGAAAAAATGTAGTTGGGATGGGGATGTAAATGGGGTTATCTTCTATAATATCTATATATGTTTCGTTAAAAATATATATATTACAAAAGTGTTGAAATTAATATAAATAACCGCCTTCCCTCAATACTGTTAAGATTGACACATGTCAACGTCAAACTTGTCACTTATAAATATACTCACTCGCTGTAACTAACCTATCGATCTCTGCTAAATAAAGTTCCTTTTAATTAAAAAGTAATCCGTTTTAATTACATCAGGTTATGGGCCCAGAATGCTCTAATCTGCAGAATAGTATTTAAAAAGTTTTAAAATAGTTGAAACAGTTAATATTTTCTTTATTAAAAAGAAAAACCGCGTGCATAACCTTAATAGTTACCGGTTCGCGAGTTTCTATTTTTCAGCTTTTCAGAAATAATGAATAATAACAATACAATAATGTCAATACCCAAACTCACGGGTCGAGATAATTGGACAAGTTGGAGTTTCGCAGTCAAAGCATATCTGCAGCACGAAGACTTATATAACTGCATATTGACCGAGCCAGTACTTAATGATCCAAAATCAATAAAAAATGATGTAAAGGCTAAATCGAAATTAATATTATTAGTTGACCCAATATTATACATTCACATTCAAGATGCAGAAAATGCTAAACAAGTTTGGGAAAATCTGGCTAAAGCATTTGAAGACAGTGGATTAACTAGAAAAGTAGGTTTATTAAAGGACCTGATAAATACAACATTAGAAACGAGTGATAGTATAGAAGCTTACGTAAACAAGATTATGTCATCAGCTCATAAGCTTAGAAATATCCACTTCAATGTAGATGATGAGTGGTTGGGAACATTGATGCTGGCTGGCTTACCGGACTGTTATAAACCGATGATTATGGGTATAGAAAGTTCAGGTGTAAAGATTAGTGCCGATATGATAAAAACTAAATTACTGCAAGAAGTAAAATCAATTGATTTAAACACTACCGCACTTTACACAAAAACTAGTAAGTTTACTAAGCATAATAAATATCAGAAAAAAGGGCCAAGATGTTTTAGCTGCAACCGCTATGGTCACATAAGTAAAAATTGCAGATCTAAGAAGAATGATAAGGAACAAAACTCTGGTTATGTCGCAGTATTCTCTGCAACAACAAAAAATGAAAATGGGTGGTACATTGATTCTGGGGCATCTATGCACTTAACAATGAGGCAAGACTGGCTGACAAATGAAGTATCCCCTCCGATTACAACTATAAAAATAGCAAATGATAAAATGCTTTCAGTTAAAAGTTGTGGCAATATAGAACTAAAAGTTGTTGCAACAGATGGAAAAATACATACTATACAAATAAAAAATGTTCTCTATGTACCAGAATTGGCAACAAATCTTTTATCAGTTTGCCAAATAATAAAGAATGGCTGTTCCATTAAGTTTACCAAGAATGGCTGCAAAATATTTAATAAAAATAATACTGAAGTAGCAGCTGCAAAACTCATCAGTAATATGTACCGGCTGAACACAGAAACTGTTCAAGCATACAGTTGTGAAGCAAATGTGAATGATTTACTCTTATGGCATCAAAGAATGGCACATCTAAACTTCAATGATTTAAATAAATTATCAGACAGCACAAAAGGTGTAAAAATACTAAAATATAAAGACAGAATGAACTGTGAGATGTGTCAAAGGGGAAAACAGACCAGGCTGCCTTTTCCAGCTGAAGGTTCCCGAGCAAAGAAACCTTTAGAAGTCATACATTCAGACATCTGTGGACCAATAGAAGTAAAATCACTTGGAGGAGCCAAGTATTTTCTTACATTTACTGACGATTATACAAGAAAAGTATTTGTTTATTTCTTAAAGAATAAATCAGAGGCTTTCTGTAAGTTTAAAGAGTACAAAGCATTAGTTGAGAATCAGCTTGACTCAAAAATCAAATGCATACGTACTGACAATGGAAGAGAGTATCTGAGTAATGAATTTTCATATTATCTTAAGAAATCTGGAATTATTCATCAAACTTCTAATGCATATACTCCTCAGCAGAATGGTTTATCTGAGCGAATGAATCGCACACTCATGGAAAGAGCTCGCTGTATGTTAATTAACTCTAATTTACAGAAACAATACTGGGCAGAAGCAATTGCAACAGCTGCATATATAACAAACCATTGCCCAACACATGCACTTGCATTTGCAACACCTGAAGAAAAATGGTCTGGAAAGAAACCAAATGTCAGTCATTTAAGAGTTTTTGGATGTGAAGCTATGGTTAAAATGCCAAAAGAAAAGTTACAAAAATTAGATCCTAGAGCAAGTAAAATGATTTTTATTGGTTACTGTGATACTACAAAAGGCTATAAGTTAATAAATCCTAAAACAGGAAAAGTAACAATAAGTAGAGATGTTGTTTTTATGGAAAATTCAGTAAAACCAAATGATATAATGATACCCTGGACTTCAGATGAAATAAATAAAGAAAATTGTGAAATAGAACCATTGATGATCAGTTCTGAGTTGGAAGGAAATAACCTAAATAAGTCTGAATCAAAAAATACTAGTATGATATCAGACAGTGATGATTCTTTTCAATTACATGAAGACTCTCTGTATATTCCTAAAAGAAATGTTGATACAGTAGAACATAGCAATGTGCTAACAAGATCTAATAGATTAAAACAAGGAAATAATATTTATCTTTGTAAAGATAGTGGTTCAGAGGATCATAATATACCACAGTCTTACACTGAAGCTGTACAATCACAAAACGGAGAAAAATGGAAAAAGTCAATACAGGAAGAGCTGAAGGCGCATGAAAAAAATGAGACGTGGACACTGGTAGAGAAACCTCCGGGAACAAAAGCAATTGGATGTAAGTGGGTTTTCCGTGTGAAAGATGGACCATCTGGTCTCATATATAAATCCAGACTCTGTGCAAAAGGGTGTTCACAAAATTATCAAATTGATTATACAGAAACATTCTCTCCAATTGTGAGATATGATTCTGTTCGAATCTTACTTTCAGAAGTATGTCAACAGGAACTGGAAATGATACAGTTTGATGTGAAAACTGCTTTTCTCTACGGAGACATTACAGAAGATATTTATATGAATCCACCTGAAGGAATAGATACTGAACAAAATTATGTATGCAAATTAAAGAGATCATTGTATGGATTGAAACAAGCTCCACGTTGCTGGAATAACAAATTTAAATCTGTACTTAATAAGTTTGGGTTTACCAATAGTCACTCTGATCAATGTGTCTATACAGGTTGTGTAGAAAAAACTAAAGTATATCTTTTACTTTATGTCGATGATGGATTGGTAATATCTAAAAATAAAAATATTCTTAATAAGGTATTAGATGAACTGAAGAGAAACTTTGAAATAAAAACTATGGAAGTCAAGAATTTTGTTGGTCTTCAAATAGAATGCTTTAAGAAAAATATATTTATTCATCAGAAGAAGTACATTGAAAAAATACTAACTAAATTCAACATGAATGATGCTAATGGTAATAGTATTCCTGTAGATCCACATATAACCTTAGTAAAGAAAAAAATTGAACCTGAAGAAAATATACCTTATAGAGAAGCAGTAGGGTCTCTCATGCACCTTGCTATTGTGAGTAGACCAGATATTATGTTTGGAGTAAGCTTGATAAGTCGTTTTCTTGATTGCTACAATAATACACACTGGGCTGCTGTTAAAAAGATATTAAGGTACTTAAAGGAAACTATAGACTATGGGATTCTTTATTCTAAATTGAAGAACAACATAGTAGAAGGCTACAGTGACTCTGACTATGCCACTGATATTGATACAAGGCGATCTACTACTGGGTATGTTTTTATAAAAAATGGTGCTCCAATCACATGGTCCAGTCAACGACAGCAAAGCATAGCATTATCTACTACTGAGGCAGAATTTATGGCAGCATGTTCTGCTACAAAAGAAGCCCTGTGGATCAAAAGACTTCTAGATATTGGTGTTTATAACCAAGACTCTATTTGTTTATGTGTGGACAATCAAAGTGCAATATCAGTTATTAAAAATATAGATTTTCATAAACGGTGTAAACATATTGATGTGAAATATAAGTTCATTAAAGAAAAGTTTAAAGAAAAAGAAATAGATGTAAAATACCTATGTACAAGTAAACAGTGTGCTGATATATTTACAAAAGCTCTTCCTCGAGCTAGATTTCAATACCTTAGAGACAAAATAGGAATAACATGTAAAATACAAGGTAATAGATTATTCTGAATATTGGTTTAATAGTTATGGCAGCATACTAAAGCTCATTTGTTTTTTTTAATTGCATCTTAATGTATTAAAATATGAAATGTTTTGATTTGGTGGATGCTATGAGATAAATATTTTTATAACATTAGTTGTGTAAAATGCATAAGCATAGTTTTATATAGCTTTTTATTAGGATTCTAAAGTGTTAAATATGAATGAGAGAAGGCTTTCATTTGGTGGATGTGTTGAAATTAATATAAATAACCGCCTTCCCTCAATACTGTTAAGATTGACACATGTCAACGTCAAACTTGTCACTTATAAATATACTCACTCGCTGTAACTAACCTATCGATCTCTTCTAAATAAAGTTCCTTTTAATTAAAAAGTAATCCGTTTTAATTACATCAAAAAGATATCCCAAGAAGTCGAACCAAACGCTTCGATAGTTAGTTTTTGATGCGGGTCGCCAAGGTGTGGAATGAACTGCCTGCGTCTGTTTTTCCAGAAAACTATAGTCCTAGTTTTTTCAAGCGTCGAGTGAATAGGTATCTCGTGGATAGAACTAGTAACACCTTCGTCTTCATCGTCACTTTCCATCAGGTGAGATAGAGGAGAAACGTCTAATCCTTTTTCAATAAAAAAAGGATATACGGGTTACCTATTTACCGTCTTACGTATTTATATCTTAGATATAAATACGTATTGTAATCTTTATGTTATTGAAACTTTGTAGACATGTAGTTGCAAAAGGCATCTGTGTCACATAAATAATTTTTTAATACATTAGTGTGTCTTACCTAATATAATATTACAATACTTAAGCTTAGCTATAATTTAAGGTTGAAATACACAGAAAGAAATACTCTTAAATAAGAAATACTCCTTTAAAGAAGATTACCGAGGCCGAGTGCAGTCGAACCGTTTAAGCTGGTGTCAAATCCAGTCCGATAGTTCGGAAACTTTCCGGTTCGCAGTCCGGAAACTACGTACGTACTTTATTTACCTTTCTGATACCGTATGGGAACGTTGCTGACTTATAAAAAATTAAGACCCAAGTTTTGAAGTTTTCTATTGATGTTTTGAAAAAAAAGTAGTCCAAAAAGAAGTGGAACACAAATTGTGAAAACTGAAGTGGAATATTTACCAATAGGAATCTTGTTAAGAGCCCTGAGCAATCTATGATTTGTTAAAATTCATATCTTTTTAGGACTTTCAATCTCGCAAATGATCAATTTATGAAGGATCACCCAAGAAGTAGAACTTTTTGCGATTTACCAGGCGTTATACATGGCTTCGGTAAATAATCCTAATTTTTTCTCTAAGTTTGATGTATTTTTGTTGATATAAGTTGTTAGCCTTTATAAACTTTAGTAGTATATTTTAATACACAATTAATATAATATTTATAACACTGAAATATTACTAGATATAATAAATTCAATTCAATTTTGTATAATTCTATTTATATATTTCTTAGTTATAAATATGTTTATGCAAAGACTTTAAATCTAAATTAAGCCTACAAATACATATATCTGATATCAATGGAATGTAAACTGTAGATAAACTATCTACCAGATATTAATTAAATATCCACAAGGCATAAAACCTTCTCAGAGGACTTAAGTCTTCAAAGTTCAGTATAATATACAGATTCCAGGGGTCCAGGTACGAAGGCTGCGGTTATTAAATCCTTGGCCTTCCCGTATTTTATGATGTTCGGGAACTCAGGTGCTTCAGTAAACTGGGTAAATGCGCTAAGAAACTTGAAAACTTATAGAATATGGTGCAGATTATTAATAAACGTTTTAGTGTTATTTTATTTTTCTAAACATGGTTGTAATTTTTACGGTCATTTAAATAAGATAAATGTTTACTGCTGCATTGTCAAAGATATTCTGTTTAACATCAATGGTGCTATTGAGGATTCGCATTTGAAAAGAACACCTTGTTAATAACCAAAATTCGTAAAAAGTAACCTTTATTAATAAGGTTTTTTTTGGCAGGTAAGAGGGATGAGATAGCCTAGATGAAAAGAAAAAGATCTTAGCAAAATATATACTCGCTACTCTTTTGGTCTATGGTCGCACACTAAGGTGTACAGATCAATACAGAAGTTGTTCGTCTTCTTTGGCGGCACTCACTATACCCATATTTGGTCCACATAGACGATAGAGTATGAAATAATATGTAGTGTTTACTTCTAGAAGTTGGCTTCATTCTTCATAAATTGCAAATAACTCGACCCGCTTCAGTACACCCTAAATTCAGTGTTTTAAGAAGGTACAAGTAAAAATAATTTCAGGGAATAGCAATAAATAATTACCTGTTTTCTTTTATTAACTAATTGCTTCTTTTTTATGTATTAAATAGATTTCTTAGCAGTATCACAGAAGCTCAGAAATTACTTTAGATATATTTAAATAACTGATCAAGGTTTGAAAAGGGAAGATTTCAAGCTTGAATATCTGGTGTGGCCATAAGATTTTCATCATACACTTGCTCTCAAAACAAACTGTCAGAAGGAAGATAGTCTCTGTAATGTGAAAAAAACGAAAATAATGTTCCACATTTTTTACTAAAATTATTTGTTGTCAGCCGTAGAAAGCTTGCTCTTGGATAGATTGACATTGGCAAGCCACCACTGAAACGTTCTGACACCTGACTGCCGTGATTGACAGACAAAAATAACCTTACACACTTACCCTCGCCTAGGTACCCTTGAAGTGTGTGAAATTGCATTTTTTTTAAACTCGGCTATCATACTGAAATCTGCTTGCCACTTTTATTAACTTCAATCGTTATAGTTTTCCTGAAACCAGTAAAAATGTTAAAAAATGGCAACATTTGAACGATGCTAGTGACACTAGTCAGTTTACAGATATGTTAGTCGGACTTGCAGTTGATGTTTGAAAATTTATACGAGGTCGGGCATTCCCGACCCGATAGGTACATTTACCTATAGTCATTTTAGGGCATTAACCGACTGCTAAAGAATGATCTGAATTGATTACTTAAACCAAAGAATACACTCGCACTTAGGTACATTAAAATTTATTTTTATTTTTCTCTGAAAAAAATATGATTGAATTATTACAATAAATAATCAGTACAATAACAAATTATGTTGAGAAACATTTAAGTTAGTTTATTCGTATATCAGAACTTTATATGTAATATTGTTATAAACTGTCTATCCTGTTCATCTATTATTAAATAAGTTTGATTTGTTTCAAACAACAATACCCATGCAAGACCAACATAAATCCCTCTAACAAGTACGTTTAAATAATTCAAACTCTACAAATTTGCAGTTACACCTACGGATTAATTACAGCCCATTTATAGCAGCTCAGCCAGTAGGCAGGCTCGCGTCGGTAACTGCCAGTAGATCTACAAGTACCAAGTACCCTCCCAATCCATTATTTATAAGTAGGTTAAGCGGATTCTCTGTACAATTTTAAGCGCTTATGTTTCTTAATTAAAACCTGTCACATAAATACCGGAGTGGCACGGAGGTTATGTAACTTTAAGATCATAATCGATTTAATAAAAATAATAAATGACCAGACAAAGACACAAACTTTATGGCCCCAAAATAAGCAGAGCGTGTGTTATGGATGATCACACAGTGAACTGGGGGGAACCCAGAAAAAACATACATATACATAAATCAAGCATGACCCGAAAACAAAAAGTCAGTTTTTATCACACAAATAAAGGCCTCGACCAGAACTCAAAACTGGATCTACGGCTTGACTATGAGGCAAGACATCTTTCAACTACGTCTCTCGGCCGCTAATAATATAATAATTATAGAATAGATGCCTGTTAGTATAACTTAGTGTGTAACTACACTTTTCGTGCTTAAACAATTTACTGGAAAGTGAAAGGATGGTTGTTCTTAAATTAGACAAACTCTGCCGTTGGCGTTTTCAGCGCTTACAGAGCAAGGTGTGAAAGGATTTACCTACTCGAATTCCAAGCACCTGTAACGTAGTACCAGTAAAACACCAAAACTCTCTTCTATGTTTATTTTTTCGGTAAAATTAAAAATATACAAAAATGCCTGTAAATACAAACTGAAAAATATAAACAAAATTGAAATAAAAAAATAGTCACACAAAATAGAACAGAAATATTAATACAATTAAATTTGATCTGAAAAGAAAAAATAACAATAAAATAAAATTTTAATGAATGAGAATCCTTACCAAAAATTTTGGCTACGCACACTCGTGAACGTAAAAATAAATTATAGGTTTCTTAAAAAAAACTTTGATTGTAGATAATAAAATATCTTAACTATGTAATTTTGAATAATAAACACGGAAAACATCGGAAACAATAATAAATAAATAGATTCAAGTTGCTTTGATGGATAATATTTCGTGACTGACTTGTCAAATCAAAACATTGCCGTTCTCCGACACTACGTAATTCCTAGTTTAAAATTACGTCGGGAACGACAAAAAAAATAAAATTTACTGACAAAAAGAGGTCGAAATAGACAACCGTCACAATACCCCGGGGGCCGGGAAAAAAAAAATCTGAAAGATTTTTTTTAGTAAAATTTCAAATTCAAACCAAATCAAAATAAACCGCATATACATATCGAATTTTAATATTTAATCTGCTAAATGAAAGAACAATCAAAAAAAAAATAATAATTAAAAGCAAAATGAAAATTAATATTAACATCCTATAGAAGAATTTTTCTGAAAAAACATCCTGTATATATGAAAAAAAAATAATACTGATATATTGCATATCAACAAGTTATTTAATAGAAAAAGAAAACAAAACAGACGAGAGAGAGAAAAAAAAAAATCCTAAATAATTATCTTAAATTACATGGTTCATGAATGATAAAATTTTAAACATGTTCCTGGAATATACAATGTTAATATACATCGTTCAACTCCATCAACGTACATTATAATTACAACATACATTCTCTTTCATACTAGTCTTATTCCAACTACTGGAAATAAAACATCATGCAGTTAGAGTTGCTTATGAGGAATCGTATCCTAAATAAGTCAACTCAACAGAGTTGAACGCAACGGCAAAAGGCTTTAATAGTTGCCATCCGCTGAAAATATTAATAGCTTATGGCTTCTTTAACGTGTCGCTAACTCCCGCACGGTGATTACTATAAACAAGTTTCAGTTAAAGACTGAAATAAATATGCCGGAAAGAAAAGAAAATCATAGCCAGTCGTGAAACATTGACTTTTAAATAAAATCCAAGGGTCCAGGGTTCATGTCCCTGTTCGGGCGCCAGTATGTAACGTAGTACCAGTAAAACACCAAAACTCTCTTCTATGTTTATTTTTTCGGTAAAATTAAAAATATACAAAAATGCCTGTAAATACAAACAGAAAAATATAAACAAAATTGAAATAAAAAAATAGTCACACAAAATAGAACAGAAATATTAATACAATTAAATTTGATCTGAAAAGAAAAAATAACAATAAAATAAAATTTTAATGAATGAGAATCCTTACCAAAAATTTTGGCTACGCACACTCGTGAACGTAAAAATAAATTATAGGTTTCTTAAAAAAAACTTTGATTGTAGATAATAAAATATCTTAACTATGTAATTTTGAATAATAAACACGGAAAACATCGGAAACAATAATAAATAAATAGATTCAAGTTGCTTTGATGGATAATATTTCGTGACTGACTTGTCAAATCAAAACATTACCGTTCTCCGACACTACGTAATTCCTAGTTTAAAATTACGTCGGGAACGACAAAAAAAATAAAATTTACTGACAAAAAGAGGTCGAAATAGACAACCGTCACACACCTACGGATTAATCACAGGCCATTTATATCGCTGCACTCGAAGACCCGTGACACAGACTAATGAAGCATCCCAGTACGTGCACCAGACACTGCCGCATTCGTTCCTGTCTGAGCGGCAATTAGTGTAAACTGTGGCGGAGAGAAGATTGGTTTAATGTATGTGATTTGATAAGTGGAGTTGGAGTTGAAGTGGTTTAGTATAATAAATAATAATAGTGGCAGAGAATAGGTTGTTTCCTTTCTTAAGATCTTGTGTAGACGGTAGTAGAGTTCTTTCTATTTAAACTACTATAATGACCACGTGTACGTGGCTGTAATCAGGATACACGGAAGGAAAAGCCCCTGCCAATACTGAAACAAAAGCAATTCCAATTTAAGCCTTTTTAATCGATAAATCAATCAAAAATATTAACTACGATTAATATGATGTTCTTGGGTGCAATGCCACCTACCATCATACGGATCGCGTTTTCGTTTGCTAGCTATGATGAAGTAAAAATTATTAGACATGTTGTTTTGCGTCGTTATCACGAAGCTTTAATATTACTTTTTTAAAGCTGCATGATAACGACTCAAAACATGTACCTACATAGGATAAAAAAGGGTGCTAATGAAACAGATTTCATTTTAATAACATTATTCCCCTCTAAAAATGTACATTGCCTTTAAAATTACTAAGTCAGCCACAATTTGCGAGCGTCTGATCGATACTAGCTTAGCCACTAAAAATATGTTGTCGCATGATGTCTTTGCTGTAAAATTTTGAACCATCATCCAATTTCGATCATCGCGCTTCGCCGGGTGCTGCTGCAAGACGCTCGCTTCGCTCGTTCGGCTCGCGTATTCGTTAAATACAGCCTAACATTAACCTAACCCAAATTTAACTACTACGCTTTCTATAGAATATTTAGAAGCGTTGCAAAAAAGACGAATTAGTGTATTAGAGGCTAACTAATTTTCCCGTGGCTTAGTTATAAAATTAGAAGTTTGATCACGTGGCCAATAAAGAAATTTGTGGCTTGACTTATAATTTCCCGATAAAAAATATTTGTATACGACAAAGATGGTTTAACTACTTTTGTAGGCAAAACCAGCACACCATCCTCCCGATGGTAAGAGCCAACCGTGCCCATGAACATTTTATATCGTAGGTATGAACTTGATTTATTTTGATTAACGTAATAAAGCATCGAAATATGATGATGCGTGGTTGATCGTAGGGTTTAGTTGGTATCATAAAATTTCTCAGGCTGTTTTTATCTTTAACTGGAACGCAACTAAATAATCGCAATTGTGATGGCAGTCAAAATAAGAGAGACGAGATCTTAACAAAAGAACTTATACTACAACTATTAATCAGATTAGCTTGTGTTCATAACTTTACCTTTTTGAATTAAAGACTGTTATAGGCATTGGGAAAAAAATAATCCCATTGTTATCGGATTCTAACTGTTGTTTTAACAATAACCTTGAACCATCCTACGTCCAGGTATGAAATATTGAAGTTTCATTTTAGGGAGGTAATAATTTCGTTGGTAGACAGCGCCAATTTCCGCTCAATTTTGTACTTCCGGTACTGCCGCGTATAGTCAAAATAATGTCTGACACTTTGACATAAAGCTTCCGTTCCGAATTAAAAATATATATTTTATGAGGAAAATGAGACGATTGGCCATAGAAAATGGTGTTAAAATTATAAAGTTTCCTGAAGTAGTTACTTTTTAAAATTTTACATTAAAAAGATAAAATTGTTACATAAAAGAATGTTTAATAGTTTTTCGAGACTTACTGTAACAATTACGTTGTGAACAGAGGTCGTCCGAAATATTAATATTACTACAATATTGATATTACTCAATATTGATATTACCACAATATTTATACTACTAAATATTGATATTATATACAATATCAATAGTAAAAAAACAAAACAACAGCGGTAAGAGAGCGACGATGTGTGCCATGGGAGTGTTAAGGATCGTACTGCCTCGTAACTGGCTGGCAGAGGAAGGGGCAGGAAAAAGTGTCAGAGACAGACGCATACTTTAGCTATCGTAAGAGCATAGCAACGGCTGTGGATATGAAATAGTCTAAACGTTCAAGAATCGGTATCGGTATCATAATAAAGGTCAGAACATGCAGTACCGTAGTAGTCCCCTCGTACTCATAGTGTTTGTCGTTATTAGTATAAAACAAAATGAAGCGCATGTTAATTTCATGTTATTTATCAATATAGCATGGCCAGGGATCGGTAAAAATGTGTAATTTAAATTTAAAAGTCGGATTTAATTTGAATCAGCCCCTTTGGCACAATTCTGGCAATCACTTTTTTTCTAGAATAACATGGCTAGTATTAAACATTCATGAAAATCTTCATTAATAACGTAATTTATTTGTAAAATGTGCAGGGACAGTCCAATTCATTTTTTTTTCACCACTGGTTTTTCTCAATGGTACCTAATGATATGTAACAAAATGATATTTGCATAATATGGTAGGTCTACAATTCTAGAATATTTAGAAGAAAAAAAAACAAAAGTATCTGCTTGTTTGTACACACCAACAAAAAAATTGTCCAAAAGCGGCTTTTTCGAAAAAAAACAAAAGTCGGGAATATCTCGAAAACGGTGACACTTTTACTGAGGTCATTTTTATTTTATCTGGTAGGGCACGACTCAAACTTTCTTTCATTTCAGTTTGTCGTTCAAGTTATGGGACACCCTGTATATGTACGTTTATTCAGGGTTCCCCTCAGTGCGTTGTATCCATAATACAAGCTCTGCTTACTTTTGGGCCATACATTAGGCGTGTTTGTTTGGATATGTATTATTATGTATCTAAAGGTACGCACGTATTATTCTTATAATTATTCCAGGTAGCGCCGGAAATTTGTGAAAAATTATAGTCTTTGTCATTTCTTGTTAATCGGTCTAGTTGTTTCTAAGATTACATTTAATTTATGAACAAATAAATAAATTGACAAAGCTTGCTAAAACTACGTCTTGGTCTAAAAAATAATAAAGTTATGACATTAAAGGCATTAAAATATATTGTACCCAAAACTAAGTACCCAAGTCCCACATTTCTCCATCACTTTACCAGCACCTAGCTAGACCATCTTAAGAGCAACTCTTTGTAAGGTGCGCGCGGGTGTCTCGACCTACATGGAACGCCCGCGCGACGCCGCGACCGCAAACACTCATGACCCATTATACCTTCACGGCGTTCGTGACATACCTCCTTTTGCCGCGAGCTGGTTTAGATGTGCTTCTTTGAATTTTTTTTTTCATTTTATTTCAAAGGAGAATGTGCTGAAAAGGTAGAGGTACTTTTAGAGTTTAGAGGTACTTTTAGACTTGTAAACAGAGCAAACTGATGAAAATTATTAATCTTATTCGGACTTAGTTTAATACTACTCCTAAGTTTTAAAGTACAAATTATTGTTTTTATTTTTAATCTTTTCTTCGTATTAATTTTTTATATATGAATCTCTTAGACAAAAGCTTTAACTGTATGGCCCTAAAGTGAGCAGAACTAGTGTTAGGATGACCATACAGCAATCTGGGGGGAAACTTAAAATAAACAAATATACATAATAATATAAACAACCACGACCCGAGAACAAACATTGTGTTCATCACACAAATTAATACCCCAACCAGGACTCAAACCTACGAATTATCTTGTACTGAATATGTTCTTGTAGTACAATGTTATATACTGATTGATTTAAAATGTAAGTCTTTATGGGATTTTATGTGTATTATAAATTAATAAGCCTTTAATGTTACGTACCTTTATAAGTCAAAGTTAAATTAGTATACATCTTATAAAGTTATCTTTTACATGGATGAAAAGATACGACTTTGGGAATCTTGGAACCTTTTAAATAAATAACATGTGGTGAAACTAATTTTGAAATTACTCCTAATCCTTTGAGCATTTATATGATTATTTTAATAACCAGGATTAAAAACGAAGCTTCTATGTTCTCGTATCTAAATAACTTATTTTCATGAACATTCAGTTACTTGTATCACCAGATTTCAAAACAACATTGCGTTATCTAATAAATTGAATGGTTTTAGGTATGTGTGAAGTTTTGTCTACTTACTAAACCTCTGTAAAATCCACATGTTACTATAACTAAAACATACATTTTATCGAAACTCCTACGCATAAAACTGTTTGTTCTGAAACTGTCAGGAGGTTTCTGTAAGTGCATTGAGTGAAAGTTGTTGTCAACGCCGCCGCCGGCCACACACCGGCGGTCGTGCGGGTGCCTGGCAAGCTTTTGTGTTTATGTACTCGGAGGGAAGTAAAGGGAATTTTTAAAAACACTTTCGCCCGTAGCTTCTCTGGTCTCCCGAGGGAATGAGCCATTTCTCTTGGTAGTTGTAGTTTAAATTTATACTAGATCATAGCTTGTTTATGTACTAAACGACCAAATCTGTTTCAGCGTAAATATAACAACATTACTACAAATAATACACATGTAAACACAGAAACTTTCACATTTATAATATAATTAGTAAAATAAAATTTCAATACGATCAATAAAAATAAGAAACCCGTTCACTTGAAATACCTCACTCTTTTACAAAATCTTTCTGAATCGATAAACCTAAGACAAAAACGCTTTCATCTCCGAATTCCAAATAACTCAGAATTCCAATATTTTAGTATACTTACCGAAGAAGATTTATATTTTACTGTATTCATGCGTTCCCGGAGCTTTTCATCTTATTGAGGGTAGCTAGAGTAAGCCATACTTCAGCCCTATTGAAAATATTTGACTTTGGAACAAACAGGGTGATATTAAAATAACTCGGAACAAGTTAAGTTTGTGGTTTTGTGATATTTTGATAGACGGCAATTTGTTTTATTTCTTTCTACTAGTTCTGGAACATAAATATCTTTTTTTTATTGATTAACTTCACGCTTGGACCTTAGAATCCATTCAAATATATTCAAGTCAGAATAATTAGTTGCAATCAAACTTCACATAATTTAACTTACATAAAGCTAACCCCTAATAATTCTACAACCAATCCTTCCTACCAATTATGATCCTAATTTCATTCAAATTAAATGAGCCAGCGTTTACTTACTTGCCGAGGCACCCTGTATAAGCCAAGGGTTCAACAAACGACCTGACCAATTTCAGCATCAATGCTTCAAGGGTTTGTAAGGTCAGTAGGAACTTTATTAGGACTCGGTGTCAACGGATTGGGCTATGGTAAAGATTGTGAAAACGTTGGACAATTGACCTCACCCACACTAAATCCTTGGATTTTGTACTGTCATACCTTAAATTGTTTTCTCTAGTGTTTGTCATGACCAAGGCACCAACCTTTTTGTTGTAATTGTACCTACAAAGTACAGGCCTTTTATGCTAAGATGTTCCAGATTTTATAAGAGCTCTTCCTAACACAGGTAGAAAAGAGTAGACATTTCATTTTGGTTATGTATTCGCAGGCTTTGGAAGATATGCCTTATTCTTGGGATTTCCATTATTATAATTTTAAAACTGTCCGTCTTCTATCTCACTCTGTAAAATGTTATATGGCAATGAAGCCATGAGTACACGATAACTAATTGTGAATATGATTGTTGTTGTTATTTGCATCACTCCTTTACCCTTTAATTTGATAACCCACAAGTCAGGGATACTGTAAACTGATCTTTACTTTATAAGCTATTGTGTTTTAAATGTTTTGACCTATGGCCTACATTATTACCTACTTTTCTATGTTTAACCTAATCTTTCACATAATAAATATAGACGGTCAATGCGAATGTGTAGGCACCACAAAATATGTCCTGTCCTTATCTTTAAATTTATGTATTATACATCTTTAGATTTACTACCACAAAGAACATCTCTTTCACATCTTATTGAAACTATAACAATTTTATTACAAAAAAGTTAAACTAGTTTATCTTTGGACATTATATAAAGATGTAACACTGATAAATAAAAAATATTCTGTAAGAGTTAGGCGAGTCACTAGGTACTGACATTTTAGTTCAGCTGTGTTATATATCAAGGCATTGCCTAGAGATAAATAAGTCGTGTTTAACTATTTTGCAGTAAGACCTTCAATGCTAAACTTTAATTTGTAACTGCAACGCAAAGAGTGACCAGTCGTAAACGTTTAGCAAAATTTTTTGCCGTTCGGCGTACATCGAATAGCTGACAAAGAAAGTTCAATAGCCATTTATGAAATGACTGATGTAACTATCGACCTCCATCCCTAAAACTATAATCCTTTTCGAAAAGTGAAATACCGATAAATAAAATTGAGTAATGCTAAGCGCACTGTGGCCCAAAAAGCTTAAATTCTGAGGTATTGGTTCAACCGGCCGCAGCATTGGCAGTTTGTGCGATCATCCGGCATACTGTGCAATTTTTCAACTTAAATTTTACATTTCGTTTAAAGTTTTTGATATTCATTGATCAAAAACTTCTATACCTATATATATGGAATTTAATAATGTAAAATGTGGTTTAGAATTATACTGCATTGCATTATTACTCATTCTTACAAAACTTAATAGCATTAGTATCTCTTTGCCTTTGTAGATAGATGTTCGATTTATACATTTTCTATAGATTACTTTTTTGAAAGTACTCTCAGGAGTTATTGATAGATTTGATAATGTGTTTTCAGTACTTTTAATATTTAAGTTTACTAGGTATTTAATACATATATTAATTGAATCTATAATAACTTTTCGGTGTCGAACGATCTCTATCAGGCAATGTATCTGTAATAGACAATGGATAACTGACGCTTCATTGTGAAACAAAGTACTCTTTCTTATTCTTAACGACATCCTAACTACGTCTTTATAGTTTTCTAAGTAAAGAGAAGGATGTAACAGTTAACTTACATGAATTTTGTCAACGTCAGGGCAATTACTCATTAAATCTAATCTGATTGGTCATACAGGGCACATGCTGGTGCTTATTATTAACTTCACTATCATTACGTACCCTCAGATCAAAATCAACCCCATCATTTTGTTGTATAAACTACCTCTCTCAAAAAAACGATAAATCTCATTCCTCCCTGATATGACATCCATACACTACCAAAGCAGCAAAAAAAATTCTTGCTACACGACCAAAAAGTCCCCATCAGATAGGATATATGCGACATAATTCTAACATTATTACCTGAACAACGAGAGAGTTTCTGTGGGCTTTGTGAATCGCAAATTGCCCTGGAACCCATAAAATTATCATGAATAATGCGCCTTAAGTGACATTTACTGTGTTAAAAAGGTTGCATTTTTGCGGTGAATGGCAAAGGGTAGAGCCTGAAAGATGACTTTTTGACTTAATAATGTTTGATTAAGTTTATCGTTATACTTGTTTGAATTGTTATTTTATGGTCCAAAGTTTTGATGGTAATTTTTCTCTATGCATTTCTGCTACTACACGCTTAAAAAAACTTTTAAGTTTCATGTTTTTATATATATTTAATAACCATTACTTTCTCTAGATTTATAACTTACATCATTTTCTCCAATTCACCAACTAAAAATGGACCCTATAAAAGCTTTATTACTTTGTGCTGGCGCCCAACGTGGCTCGTGATTCTATTATCTTTCTACGTTAGCGCCTTTAGACGATTTATCTTTTGCGTTTGACAGCAGAAAGCGCGGGACCACGATTGTTCTTGCTTTTGTCATTTATTGAAACATAAAAGGAGTTTATTTCTTCTATCAAAAGACCCACATGGATATTAAACGTATGGTCCATACATTATTTAAGTTTTTTTGTGTAATATTGAGCTGATAAATACTTTGAATGGCCCGTAAAACACAGGAAAAATGTGAGTATAACAGTCAATTTATTTTGAGAGCGCGAGGAAAGCAATTTATAGAAGAAGTAAAATTTTGGTTGTTGTAATACTAATAGACGCAAAAATCATTTCAATTGTGGAAATATTATTTGAATCATCTATTCCAGTGTGTTATTTTCAGTATCATTTTGAATAAACACACACCGAAAACGTTTACAGAAATATTTTATAATTTTGCTGAAAGTAATCAAGGTACTTTACATAACTTTACATAACTTTACATTATATTTATTTGGTGATTTTCTCTAGCACATTTCATTTCTTACAATGGCGTGTCGTCACGAAATGGAAGACCATTTGTTTTCTATGACGTCAACAAATAATAAACAAAATAGGTATGTTTTCGTGTCGAAAAAGATGATATTGTGTGCTTAGGGTAGCTTGAATTATCAAATTTTTTATAATATATTGGTATAATAGTAATTGACCTGTTTATAGTCCTTTAACTGTACAAATTAAGTTTAAAAGTATCGTGTTTTCATGTTTTGATAAATAAATGAATACATACTGTTGGTAGCAAACATTCTATTTTATTAAATTATATCTGAATTTTATTTATACAGTTAATAAATTATAACAATTAACACAACAAAAAAAGGAAAATGTACAATGTTTAGAATACTAAGCCCAGCATATTAATTTAATATTTAAGCTTGTCATATACATAACCTTCTCCATATATTACTTTCGTGCAGAAACCTGATGAAAAATAAACTTTGAAGCAGTGGTGTAAACAGCTATCTGAGTCAACACAGACGCTTCGTGTCGCCCCCATGTTTATGTGACCATTTAGCTGAGATAGTTCTAAGGGCACGTACACATAGAACGTCCGATTTTACAGGATCCTTTTTAACGGATCCGTCGCTACTGGAGGTAATATTCACACAGCATTTTCAGGACCGAATTTAACAGATCCGACTGCTGTGTGTGCAGAACACCGCACCTTGCGCACTCCCGTGCCAAGCCACGCGTGGTTTCGATTCGAACGGACAGTACTTCCTTGTTACTGGATCCGAAATACTGTCATGTATGTGAACTGGCTCATACAACTAAATACGCTAATAACCTATACGTTTAAACGGACCTGTAAAACGGATTGCTGCTTATTTTGTCATATCGGTATTTTTCACTGGATCCGGAATACTGTATTCTGTGTGAACTCGCTCATACAACTACATACGCTAATAACATATACTTTTAAACGGACCTGTAAACCGGATTGCTGCTTATTTTGTCGTATCTGTATTTTTCACTGGATCCGGAATACTGTATTCTGTGTGAACTCGCTCATACAACTACATACGCTGATAACCTATACGTTTAAACGGACCTGTAAAACGGATTGCTGTTTATTTTGTCGTATCGGTATTTTTCACTGGATCCGGAATACTGTATTCTGTGTGAACTCGCTCATACAACTACATACGCTGATAACCTATACGTTTAAACGGACCTGTAAAACGGATTGCTGCTTATTTTGTCGTATCGGTATTTTTCACTGGATCCGGAATACTGTATTCTGTGTGAACTCGCTCATACAACTACATACGCTAATAACATATACGTTTAAACGGACCTGTAAAACGGACGTTCAACGTTTACGCGCCCTAAGCTCAGTTTATAGATTTCGGCCTCAAAATTAAGTAGTAGTCACAAATAAGGTTTGCTAACACTTTTTAAAAGAAATAATGAACAGATAAAACAAAATGAAAATAACTTTGTCACTACTAGTCGACACGCTCCCGCGCTTTATTTTGTTAGATCTTTTTATAAGAATAATAAAAAAGGCGTAAATATATGAGTTTTGTTTTGTATAAGCCTTCTTATCTATCTTATCTATAAGCTTATGTATAAATCGCATGGTGGTTCTTACGGTACTTACCCCCAATCGTCATATATGTATATATAGGCTTTTATATAAAAGATTCATAAATGAATCGAATACTTTTCTTCCGGCCGACTCTTACGATTATGTTTCCGGCCATGTTTTGTTTTAATTGTCTTAAAAGAAGAACTCCTAAGACGCTTTGATTGACATTTCATCATTATTTTTAATTTATTATTATGAAATGAGTTTTTGTGAGTCTAGTCTCAAATGAATCAGTTTGTATTACAATCACGTTTGAGTACGATTTCAGGTTTATTCTATTTAGCGCCTCTTCAATTTACATTAAACTAGTTCGTTTTTACTCCTGTTGTTTATCAATTTTGTTACTCACCTTATCCTTACGTAACTAATAAATAAATAAATATTTCCAACAATCACACCACATTATTTAGCCCAAATTAAGTATCATTAAGAATTTGTGTTATGGATACTAGATAACGGATAAATAAACTTAAGACATATATAAACAAACATAGATATTTTTTTATCTATAAATATTAGAAATAAACTTAAATAAACCTACATACACATCCATTACTAGAAAGCAGATAAATTAAAATATCTGCCCCTATCAGGATTCGAACCCGGGACCTCTGGCATGGAAGGCAACACATATTACATAGCTTTACATTACATTACTTTACATTACATAGCTTGCTTGTCAGAACCATCATTTGATAACAAATATCCGGTGTAAGCTTAGCCAAGAATTGTGAAGTGGTTGTGACACTACATACATTTCTAGACTACACCGCCCCGTCAAATCTAAACGGCAAATATCAAATGCAAGCATGAATGTATTTCTCGGGATTTATATCTCGCTATAAATTTCACACAAACTCAATATACGCTTCAGTAGTCAGTTTATTCATTTTTATGATTATAAATTTAGAGTTTTATGTACATTCTGCTTTGAAGTTTGTTTAAAAAATGAATTTTATCGATGCATATTGGACATTAAAAATATGTGTAACGTTGGAATGTTCTGTTAACTTCATAAAAACTTTTGCAACTGAAACGTAAACGTATTTGTTGCTTGATTCTAGATGTCAATACTTAAGTTAATAGGTTAACGCCAAATAAAACCAAACAGTTGGTGACACAGGTGCCTCGGTTCTTTTTATACTTTAACTGTCGATATATTGTTGATTTAAATAGCCAATATTTCCAACATAAATATAATCACCGCATTGTTTGATGAAAAAAATTGCATTTATCATTATATCCCCAAAAGTAAAAGTGGAGACAAAAGGAGAACCAGTATCAAACATTTTTACTCCGTAAAAATTTAGAAATCGCAATAAAAAGAAAATTTACGACCACATCCATATTTGTTTCACAAAAGCTAAATTCCTTTTCGTTCCAAACAAACCACATATTTCTTTAAAAATTCGACAAAGCTAACGTATAATTTACATTCGCAGGGCCCACGGCAAAATAGCCTCAGTGAAATTCTTGCATTTTGGGAGTTTCAAACACCGTTCGTGTTGTTCACAGACGGGGCAATAATAGGATTCTTAAATGTTATGATTTGTGAGGTTATGTCCGTTTAGCTTTATGTCTTGTATTCCTTTTCACCTATATGTTGGTGTAAAACAAAACATATTCAAGTAAGTATTAGTGTTTTGCGTTAAAAGGAAATAAGTTTTTATTAGGTTCAATTCGGTTTACTTGGCATTTTTATAATAACTTAATTTTAATTTGATAATTGATATTGTTTCACAATATAATCATGCAAGATTCTATTTACGTAGTATTTAATTTACGTAGTGGAAATTTAAGTCAAGTTCTTGACAAAAAAATTTCAAATTTAAGTTCTTACCCTGTCACTGTGTAAGAACTTAAATTGAACCATATCCTAGAATTCCATGAAATTTTCGATGGAAAAGCTTTGTTTGTGTCAATGCCGCACGTGTATAGTATAATAAGCTAATTTTGTAAATTATTTTATTTTCTTTTTTAACGATTTACATAACAGCTTTCCGCCGACTTCTCTGAGGAATTCTACGATCTGCCCTAACATATGTGTTAGTGCTTTGAACTATGTATTTCACTATTGTAGTTTCTAGTACGCCCAATTTAAAAATAACCTTTTTGAAAACCGTCTGGGACGCTGGTTCAGAACTGCAGAAACACGAGACAGGAGTTTTTACCGATGTTAAAAAATGTCACCAGGAATTACCGTTTCTGCAAAAACTATAGAGTTACACCACGTTGCTGTCATGATAAAAGGGCGAGAAAATTCGCGATGGAAAGCATTCCGAAAAATTGACGGAGGTCGCGTTGCCGTCACATACGGAGTGGGAAATTGCACTGCCACCTGGAGGGAAAGTACTATTAATACCAGATATAGCAAGATGAAATCTAAGAAACCATTCCTTTGTTTTTTTTAATAAGAAAATCTGCGTTCAAAAACCTGCCACCTACTAATATCCGAAAAAATAACAGCGTGTATTTTTATGGCATCAATCAATAGCAACAAACCTGATAAATGAAAAGAACGGAAAAACCTTACATTATTTGAATTTATTGAATAAACTAATAGGCAACTAGTAAATTAAATACGAATTTGTTGCAAAGCTCTATTTGTTGCATACACAAATAATTAATTTAAAGCATTCTCCTCGACAACATTTTTCGTTGCGAGTTGTGAAGAATATTGAATATTGTACTATGAACCTCAGTTTTTATCTCATTAACAGTTGTATTGTGTATTTTATATCGTAGTCAAATGGAGTGCCGAGAGGCATCTTTCCTTCGGCGCTTTTTCTCTCTCGGTGTACCTGTAATACTTTTTAAAAGCCGAAATTGAATATGATTTATGATACGATGATGAAGTTAAAGTGAAAGTAAAACCTGCATTACTCACTTTCGCCAAGTGTGAAAGTACAAAACCTATGCTACGAAAAAATTAAACATTTTCAATTCGGCAAAGTTTAGTTAGTTTTTTTTGGTATATATTATTTTTTAAATGCACTCATTTTAAAATGTAAAGGGTCTTTTGATCTTGCAGGCCATCCGGTTTTGTTGTTTGTACCGATCCAGGTATAAAATATTAGGCTGTGGAGAATTTGCTTTTGCTATCAAAAATACTCATACTCTCACGCAGTTATGCCACTTCTAATAAAAATTCTGCATTAAAAACACGTGTTAAGATTGTTGTTGTTTCCTTAACAGTTTTTCGGAATTTTAATGAATCAATTACGTCAAAGATAAGTTAATTATTGAAATAAGTGATTCGACGCACGTAAAGATGTTTTATCTTGTTCTTGTTATTGAGTATATTAGTTAAGATTTCATGGTTTCTCTATAATTTAAATCAATTGTGTCAAAAAAAATGATAGGAACCATAGATTTTAATGTCCCAACGATTACTTATTTAAGTTTTTTAATCTCGTTGAAAACCAATGGCATAAATAATTCATTATAAAACAACTAACATAACAATGGAACGTCATTCGCGGGCCCTCACAGATAGATCTAAATCAACCAATCAAAGATTAAAATGTAAATGAAATTATGCAATGTAAAGGTTAAATGATTATACATGCTAAATTATTAGAGTAACTTAACTACACGCATAACACTAATAAACTTAACAAGTGAGGTTACAAATACAAGAAACAAAAGAGGACTAGCTTTGTTTCTATAATTGGAATCATTCCCTTCCATTAAATTATAAACTAATAAATTTATATGTACTTTTATTGTAAAATACCAAAACCTCTTTTTTGTACACAAATTGATATAATACGACTAAGAAACATCACATAACTCGGCGGCTCTGAACATGCAGCGAGCCGCTGCACAGTACACAAATATGTATATGCGTTTTAATTAATATAATTAATTACTTTGTCGATGAATAATCGATCTACTGGGTACTTTTCAATTAATAGTAGCTTTCACAAACTTATCATTATTGTAAAACAATTTCCGTTTAATCAAAACGCACCTTACTAACGCCTTGTTCAAACAAAATTACCACTAATCCTGAACTCTCTTTGCAGACATTCTGCGTGGTGTCAAAGCGGTTTCGCAAGAACTACATCCATCGGTTCACGGCCACCAGGTCCCTATTCTGGTGGTCTCCCTGGTCCTCCGTCCGAAGAGCCTGCGTGTATCTCTCCACAAACCAGTACTTCGACTACTTCGTCATGGCTACTATACTGCTAAATTGTGTCTTCCTTGCCATGTCCGAAACTGTTGAAGAGGCTGAGTAAGTAGATTTTTATAGGTTTCAGTTGATAAGTAGGCTTTTGTGATAAACCATGATTGTGATAAACGAACTTCATTGAAAACCGCTTGAAAAACGCTTTTTAATTGAGATATTGAGAATGGCAATTGTAATTTTTTAAATGGAGTTAACACATATTGAGAAGTACAGTTTATCATACTTATTCAGTTAAGATTCTGCATTACAATCAACTTCGGAAATTCTCCATTTACCCTATTAAACATTGAGATGTATTAAAATTTTATATGACTATTATTTACCATCGTATAGTAGGAGAGCTAATGAACAAACATTAATTACCATCTCTCGGACTATTACTTGTAATGTAACAGGAGATATGTGGGGGAGGTGTAAAACGAGGTTAGCTTACGTGTTGGTACCTAACATAGAATTGAATTAATTAAAAACAAATTGAACAGGCTTTCAGGTAAAAATTCGCATCCCAATTATTTATAACAAACTCTTTAGAACACGTGGGCACTTTTTCTATGTTATTTGTAATAATGTCTTTTTAGATATATTATTAGTACAAGGTCTGCACCAAATTTCAGCTGTAAGCAAATTAAACAAAAATAAGCGAACCGCTGTTAAGGTAGCAAATTCATAAAAATAAATCTACAAATAAATTATAAATATTGTAATAATTTTGATTGAACGTGAAATTGAAACATTAAAATATGTTTAAATTTTTCATTTGTACGTATCTTGTTGAAATAGAGGACTTCGGATTTTTATTTACTTAGCTTTGGTAAACTTTACCAAGAGTTTACTTATTTTTTACTACGAGAACAACATTGTTAAAATTTTTGATACGAGATAATTTAGCCAACTATAGTTTAAGTACAAGTTTTGTGATTAAGTTCCCATGGTAGGCACTCACTAATACTGCTGTCACAACTCATACATTAAAATCCTTCGTTATTCTTCCAAATATTCAATAAATTAATTAAATTTTTGAAAATTAAATAATTGCCAAATAAAATCAACATCTTATTTATTCAGGTTCCTCATTAGAAGTCAGAGGCAAGAGTTGCTCATTATTTATCAGCTTACCCTCTGTTTTATAAAATCCCTGAGGATTAGAAAGCTAATTTATTTATTATTTGAGGGTGATAATTATTGCCTATTATATTTGAGGTAGTGCTATGTTGATGTTAATTAATTAAGATTTTTATAAATTACTTTTGAAGCTCCTGATAAAAAATAAAATTTGATCATTGTAATGTCTATTTTGTACAAGACAGGGTATATACCACTTTTACCATAAATTTTTCTTGCACTACAGTTTTGTAATCATGTATATAAGCCGACAACTAAAAAGGTACTGAAACACTGTTTTATGTGCTTGGAGAGCGTCGTGCTTAGTGTGTTTCATAGTCAACAAATAAAGCTATAGGTGATGATTAAATATTGGAATAGGCCGACTATATTTACCTAAACTTCGGAGAACAGAGACAAAAAGCGGAGACTTCTTTACGACGACATTTATTTACTTATTCATTTATTTATAAGTTAAATATATGTTTTATTTAAGATGTGTAAAGGCTATTTATAACTATATTTAAATCGCTGTTCTTCGAAATTTAGGTAAATATAGTCATCCAATTCCGATCTCTGGTGATAATATAGAGAACTATAACTTATCTCGATAACTTATATTTCATAACTTATCTCGTTTAATATTTAATAACATAAGTGCTAAATACAGTTACAGAGTTAACAATTCTTACAAAGCAAAAGACAACGCATACAATAATTAGATTTGGCCCCCTTTATTACATAAATACCGCTTCAAATCCAAAGCTCTTACTTAGTACGAAACGTTTTGTTTTATTGAACATTACACGTTTTTACATTAATCGCAGCAGATGTTGCCAAAATAAACCATTTATAAAACAAACTCGATACCTTTCAAAGAGACGATAATTACATCTGTATCCAGTTGGCTTTATTCGGTAAGCGAGGGGGAAATATGGGGTTACCATTTTCTTATTTGCCATATTCGCAATTTTTGCCGACAATGATGTAATGACGTCGTTCATTGCGGCTGGTGGGAGAACATATTTTTGTTTTGTCCGTCTAGTTTCAATCTGTTACGAAAATATTTTAGATTTTCTTCTGTGGTGAAATAGCAATATTCTTAGTCTATTAGTGGATAGTGTGAATTGGCTAGTTAAATTGAATTGTTTTCTATGACTTGACTAGAATAATTTTAGCTTTATACTTAAAGTACAATTATTAGGTAATTTCAAGGAATTATTGTAAAACACATCTTGTTATACATTTCTGTGAATTTTTACGCTATTTACTGTTTTAAACTAAATATAGATTCGGTACCAAGAGCTTACTGCACTGACTTGGATTTTTAAAAAAAAATCAAGGTACAAAAAATTTTAATAGTAAGATCATAAAGACCAAACGTGAAATAAACCTTAAATGTACCAAAGTTATTCAGCCATACTTAATTCATTTAAATTTTTTCTACAAGTGGCCAGAAAAGTTACGTCCAAAGATTTTTTTTAGGTGCCTCGTGTTGAGAGGTATTTGAATCACCCCTATGTATGTTATAACATAAATTCTCAACTTTAGGTAATTTTTTGAGTAACTTTCATTAAAGGTATGAGCTTGTTTATTATATGCATAAACACACAGTTTATAGAGATTTAGTAGCAAAAATATAAATCTGAAGAAACCTTCTACTTCTTTTATTTTAGAAATTTTTGAAACTGATTCGGTCGCAATTTTGCAAAAAATCATAAAAGATCGTAACTTAAAATCTATGAAAAATCGTATAACATACATAGGGGTGATTCAAATACCTCTCAACACGAGGCACCTAAACAAAATTTTTGGATCTCACTTTTCTGGCCACCCTGTAGAAAAAATTTAAATGAATTAAGTATGGCTGAATAACTTTGGTAAATGTAAGGGTTGTTTGACGTTTGGTCTTTATGATACATAGGGGTGATTCAGATACCTTTCAAGACGAGGCACCTAAAAAAATTGTTGGATCTCACTGTTCTGGCCACCATGTATAACCCGGAAGATACTAAATCGGTACATATATGTACAGCCCAGTGTAACTTAATTTTTACCCTGAAACCCCGCACGTAACATTGTAGCCACGTACAGAGTCTATTAATCCCTAAGCGCGTTTTAACAAAGTCACATCTGTTGGCCGCATAGTAGCTGTCATTGCTTTGACGTGGCAGCCTTTGTGTGGCGTCAGCTCGATGTGTGGTGGAAGCGATACGGGAATTAACATCATGTGACGTCCGTAGTGGTTGAAAATCGGTCTATTTATTTTGATAGATAGATAAATGTTAATTCAAATATTTATATCTTAACATTGGCAATTACTTGTTCTTATTGACGTTAAATAAAGCAAGACTCTACCGCCAGTTCGTAAAAACCTTCGTGAAGAAGAACCGGAAAGAAACTTCACGGGTATAATTTTTTCAACATAAATTTACAATGTCTCTATATTTACATACAAAATTATTCTTATCAGCATCTGTTACCTCGGCAATTTTCTCACCCGTTAACGCGGGATCCAGTCATCGCTGACATAGTCTTTATAACTTACATTTTCGTTAATAGCCTTAATAATTTTGGTAGTCTGTTGGGTGTTAAACAGACGTGTTTGGTAGAGTAGCAGTTTAGTGTCGGTATGTAAATACGAAATTAGTATTGTTTGGTACCTATTCATTTCTATAACAAAATCTTGATTACTTAATTAGTCGCAAATCGTGGTAATCCAGTTTCCGCGTAAAAGGTAATCCTTTTGAAACTTGCCCAAAGTTTTAAGAATCCAAACTCTGTTCTGTAAGCAAATTGTTTAAAATCATAACAAAAGTGAAGTTTGTTTCGAAAAAGTTTTGATCGCAGTAAATATACTTTATAAATAAAACAATACATTGAATGGAAATATTTTACGCGTTACAAATTTATAACACTGCCACGAAGACTATAGAAATATAATATCCCCGATATATTTTACCATTGGCAATTTTATTTTATGTCAAACGGCTACACAGCGGGATGCAGTACACTTTCCTATAAATATATAGTTTCATCAAACAATTTCGTCCGTACATTTTTTAAATGAACTAATTTCATATTTGCCTCACGTTTGCTGCGACTAGAACCAAATAAACTTGCAAAACTTCCATTGAATTTAGTTTTTTCTGGTGTGATGTAATTTTAGCTTCACACGACAATGTGGATAATTCCTTCAATTTCATGTTGAAGGAAAATTTTTAAGCACGCTCGAGGAATTTGTTGGATATTCGCCAACATATAACATAAGTTTCGATAAACAATAACCAGTACTGCTAGAGTACTGTTTACTATATTTCTTTTTCAACGACTCTAATTTAATTATTGTAGTAGTATGTAGCTGCGATTAGGGCTGCGTTTGGGCGGAGTTTGAAGACACCATCGGTCGCCACCTGGCTGCACCGACGCGTGCGCTGAGTCTCAAGTCTCTGGTTGGTTTTCTAAAAATATTATACCAAGGAAAAGTTTCCTTTTACACTTTTATAGGGATTTAATGTAATTTTCTTACAATTTCTGTTTAGGTCAAATGGGTCACGAGATACAATACCTCGAAAATTAGCCATTATCTCTAATCATTCGAAAATATAATTTCTCACAATATGGTTTATAACAAACATGTATTGACATTTTAATTTGCTTACTATAAATAATTCAACTGAGTTGTCTTAATTATACTTTAAAAATCCCTTGCAGTTGTCAGGACCCTGTTTTGTTTGCATTGTACCAAATTAAAGCTAAATAATTTTTTTACAACTTCATTTCGTTCAAAAGTTAGTAAATGAGCCAATATTCTGCGATAAAAATTGATTTGTAATTGCTGCTACTGGACCTACAGAAAGCAAATGCACTCAAATTGTAGCGTTTTTAGTTACATTTTAAAATTGTCTTTTTTTGAGTCGTCCAAACTATATAAACACTTAGGTACACTATAATGTCCACTTGGCTTCTATCTATACAAATATAGGTAGATACGCCTTCCTATCTTGCGTTGTTGTTTAGTTTTATGACATTATTGAGTTTTATTACGCACTCAAATTACTAATGTTACTGTTACCGCTAGCAAGTATTTCATTTTAAACTTATCAGGAAAATAATTTAAAAGCGCATCATGGCGCTGCAAAAAACATAAACAAATGCATAATTCGAAAAACAGCGTTCATCGCAACAGCGCGTGCGAGCTCCAAACTTTTTTATCCAACGACAAAGTTTTTAAGTATACAGCGAAGTATTTCACATCAGAATGGCAACTTGCATATTTCGAGAACAGGCGTGTTTTTTTGCATATTTTATACTACATTTTGATAAAGTGTGGTCCCACGACACGGCTTTCTGCAATAGAACGCCGCTTGGTTTCAGAACTGAACTGCATTCTCAGAACATTTTGCTGAGAATTATGTTTTAAGAAGATTGAAATCCTTTTTGGAATGTTTATTGTAGTGTTAAGTCGACAAGGCAGTATTTCATTGTTATAGCTTTCAGTGAGACTTCTCACACGATGTTCAACTTCGTGATACAAGTCAAGTCTTCACAATTATAAATTTAAACCATCAATAAGGTTTTTTATCGAATGGATACCAACTAGATTCGATCCTAAAATAATTCAATTTAGCAAATAAATATAAACGTACCCCAGTGCTTAAAAATCTAAAGACGATTTCCCAGAAAAACCTCTTTCAAGTTTTGAATTTAATGTGACTTTTATTACAACAAAATCAAGCTCTTTAAATTAACGAGTAATAACCTCACTTGCTAAAGCCATTCTCAAGCTAAATTCAATCAAGACAAACGACTAACTCAATTTAAGCCGGACAATTCAAATAGAGAATAACCTCAAAAGCAGCGAGGTAGCCAGGGTGCCTTTCTAATTAAGTTGTGTAACAGTAGCAGGGACATGCAACAGATCTAATTACTGCTAAAATGGACCCTTGCAGCTCCGGTTATGACACGTTCTGAGTCACTATGAATTTCAATGCAGTAAATGTACACACTAAGCATTAAGTTTGATGACTGTTTTGATCTGGTGGGGCTTTTCGCACTTAATTTTTAAATCTGTTAAGTATGATAAATATAAGTGACTTTAAGCGCTACGGCTAAGTACGGTTAAATGCTAAAGTAATTTTGAGGTGTATAATTTTTTCTGAAAGGATTATTTTGCGAGAACAATTTAAATATTTCTATTTTCTGTGCATTTTTTAAAGAAGTAATTAAAATTATTTTTTAATTTTAAAATAAATTTTTATAGAAAGTTGTATGGTGACGTCACAGAGTAGTTATCTTTTTAAAATCGCATTACAAAGCTTTTTATATTACCTGGAATAAACAAATCTATAATTTTCTATGGATTCTTGATGACCGATATTTATTGAAAAAGACATGATAAATTAACCAGAAAGAAGTAAAGGATGCTACTTTATGGCGTCATATAGATGTTAACTGTAAGCTTAATCGCTTTCATAAATCTTGAATAGGTTTTTGAATTAGAATCAGCTTTTTTTCTGTACATACCGAATTGAGAGAATTGTTAACAGCCAATATTTGCTCGTCAGTTATATTGCAAAACGTGTCTATATGACAACATTTTCAATGTAGTTAATTTATGTTTACAAATTAAAATTTCTATTCTTGAATGTCGTTTAATGAGTCTCCAAATCGAATAAAATGTCTAAGTGATCAATGCTTATTTTTGAAATATTTAATGATCCGATTGCATGTTACTCAATATATTATATTCTATACCTAAACATGAACTAGGAATTACATCAACTTATTTCAAAATATGAATTCAGGTTTAATTTTGAAAGACTATAAAAAATAAATATTTGATGTAATTTATCGTAGCATTAAGTTTTTATTTATTCTTGCATAAAATGAGATTATATTAAACAAATAACTAATAAATAAATATTATTCATTAAAGATTTAATTTACATTTAGTTGTGTATTGACAAATTTAAAAATTAAATTAAATAAATTATTATACCTTAAAATTATACTACAAATAAAACACTAAATCTAAACTTGAATGCATTGAGGGCAACGTAGCCAAAAGGCTGGCTGAATTACCACGCTGGATCGCAATAGAAATTCGTTGTGCGAGGTAGGTGCCAGCCTTCGGGTCACGAGTTTCACTCACTAATCGCCTCGCTAGGTCCGAAAAAAGACGATGAGCCCCTTGTCCCCAGGACCCCATGGTTTCAACGCCAAAAGCCTCAAAAATATACCCGCTACCCAAATACTGATATTTTCTACGTTTAAGGCTTTCAGCGTTATTAGCAGCAGAGCCAGATTGTATACTAGTTGTGGAAAGATGGGAAGCCGCGAGAGTAATAAATTAATTGTCATGAAACCAAACTATTAATTGTCATGAAACTTTGGGTATATTTCAAAAAGGTTCAATGTATATCGCAAAATTTTTCATAAAACGTTAGCTTACCTAACAACTCAGAGAAATAGAAATAATAATAATAATAATAATAATAATAAAAATCATTTATTCTCTCCAAAAATGAACAATACATGTGACACGATTTTATTAGTTATGGGAGACTGGAGCCTAAGCTAGGACAAGCCTGTATTATAGGTCTCCAGGTCACCACTGACAGTAAAATTTGAGCGAATTATTTTAATTTAAAACACCTTTTGGACAAACAAAGAATAAATTACAATATTTGTTGTGTGATTAAGTGAGTGTGAGTGTGTGTGTGAGTGTGTGTGTGTGTGCGTGTGTGTGTGTGTGTGTATTGGTGGAGAGGTGCTATATGTAGAGTATATGGGTTGGCACTTGTATAACTAGTGAATTATAGTTAAGAGTGATTCCGTTGTTTCATAGTCCAGAGAAAGCAAATAAACCAGTAATCTCTTCTTACAGTTTGCTCCATCTAGGTCATATATTTGCACTTTTTTATTTATTTTATTGTACAAATAGGGCCCCAGGAAGAGAGAGAACTTTTGGGCGAAGCTAGTCAATACCGTGTCTATAGCACAGGGGTTAATACGTCGGGAATTCGATAGGGTCGGGTCAAATAGAGTGATAGAATGTTGCTTTATCAAAATATTATGAATAAAAAGTTGTCTCACTGTTAGGACCTTACACAGCTTATATAGGTCAACTGTAGGGTATCTATATGGAAGGAAGTAACTTACTTTCAGTAATGCTCTCTGTGCTCGTTCGAGTTTCAGTATATAAGTCTTACTGGTACCACCCCATGTGGATATGCAGTATGTAAGGATGGATTGGCATAGGGCGAAATACACAGTGTGAATAATTCTATTGTTGGCGGCACGTCGAAGTGATTTAAAAATGAAAATTAATTTGCGAATTCTTCTTGTCAATAATTGAATATGTTCATGGAAGTTCATTTGAGAGTCAAAAATAATACCAAGATATTTATAGGTGTCAGTTTTGAGTAATTTTGGGCAAGAGCAGTCACTCTTTGATGAGCATGAATGAGCTAAAAGTTCATGTGATGATAAAGTTTGACGATTTGATATTCGTAATGAAAAGGTGAGGTACTTTGTTTTTTCCGCGTTTACAGTCAAAATATTTCTCTTAAGCCAGTCCATAACCAGGTTCAGTCCAAGCTGTGCGTTAGCGTATAGGTTATGCCAAGTTTTTGCACTAAAAAGGAGAGCAGTGTCATCGGCATATACTAGGATTCGTCCATTAATTAAGGGGAGGTTGCATAAGCCATTTATGTAGATAAGGAACAATGTAGGTCCCAAAATACTCCCCTGAGGTACACCGTACTCAACTGTGAGATCATTGCTAATATGGTTGTTAATTTTAACACATTGCCTTCGGTTTGTAAGATAGTCTTTAAAGATTTGTAGCTGCATGTCTCTAACTCCAATGTGCTCCATCTTTTGTAGTAGAAGTGGTATGGACACCGTGTCAAAAGCCTTAGACAGGTCGAGAAATATAGCCATTGTTTTATGCTTGCTATCTAAGGATCTTACGACATAGTTTGTAAGGTCAGACACAATAGGTTTGGCTCCGTCGTTGTGCGATAGCTTAGGCGACAACATAAGCTAATTACGCTGCTACAATACTAAAATCTATAATCACAGTCTCAAATTATCTAGTTTTAAAAACTTCGAACTCGAAGTAACCGCAAACGACATAATCGGCGGTTTGATATTAAAAACAAAATTGTAACAGGACTCCTTTGTCTTAATATTATATCCGTCGTTTCAATTTACTCCTTGATACACAAAATGCAGTACACTACAGTCGAGTTTATAAGAAATTCAGGCAAAAGCTTGTTTCACAACAAAGAAACTGAAAAAGTTTTTAGAAGTTTCTGGAAAAACTCCTACTTGTAAATGGGAATTCTCTAGAATATATAATAAAAAGCTACGCTCGTGTCACTTCGAAATACCCATTGTAGGTTAAAACAGTTTAAAGCTTATGGAAAGTCCTCGAAATGTTCCAAAAATAAAGTCTACTAATCCGCAGTTGCTATATATTGAGTAACTTTGACAATCAGTTTCATACCGGATTGACTAGTTAAACTAATCGGCTCTTATCTTAAAGATCGCAGCTTTCGTTTTAAACACGAAGATATGCTGTCCACCCCCTGCCCCCTCAGGGCTCGGTACTCACCCCTCTCTTATACACCACCTACACCAATGACATACCTATCCCGTCAAAAGGTGTCCAAATCTCCCTCTTTGCCGATGATATTGTTCTGTACGTCATAGGCGTGTATGTCGATAACCTTATCACCAGACTCCAGAAGGCCGTAAACGTCGTCGGACCCTGGTAAAAAATGGTGAATTGATGTGAATCCAGAGAAAAGCTCTGTGGTACGCTTGGATCATAAACGCCGTCGTCCCTGCGACCCCCATATCTGAATGCTAGGTACGCCTATCCCACTAAACACCAAGTACCTAGGCGTTATGCTCGATCGTATGCTTACATTCCGGCCTCACATTCTCAGAGTTACCAAACTCGCACTGGTTTAATATTGTATTTTTAATTACAATTATAATTTTATTTCAGCTAGTGTGAATTGCTACTTTGAGCCTTATAGCTACAAACGAGAAGCAATAATCACCATTACGCCCAACATTTCCAAAAGGAAGCAAAGTCAACTCTTAAACCACGTGAATATCTGGAAGGATGATGAAATGAACCTTTATGGCATTAAAGGCTCTTATTATTTTCTTCTTAAGTTTAAAGGAGAGTTCCGTACAAAGTTCAATATTTTTTATTGTGGAATTTACCCAAGGTTTAACTTATGAAAGTTTACGATGTCTTAATCACCCAACTAGCACAAATGGTTGCGTATAAGCTTAAGAGCGTATCATATTGTAACTTAAGGTGCTAACGATAAGGTCTATATCCTGCTCTAGACCCCTTATGCAACCGATATAGCCCTAAGTTGGCACATCGTATAGCAGGTCTAGAGCGTATCATATTGTGCCTAAAGGCGCAAATTGCTGCGCCTGTACACCTGATTTGCCACTATGATTAAACTGTTGATAGAACGGTTGAGCGAACGATTAGATTTTGTTTATTCATACGTACGTTTCGTTTCAAAATTTAATGAAAATTTGAACCCAAAGTTAATTTGACAGACTTTATTTATATTAATCACTCCTAAACAGTAAGAAATTGAGTCATAAACTAAACCGCAATTATCCCAAATGTGCTAATTGTGTAGCTCCCGTTATAAAAAAAATGTACTTACTACGACTTAAATTATTCTAAATTCATCTTCATCTGATAATCAACATTTAAAACACAATTTGCTTTTTTAATTTGATTTGCGTATACCCTAATGACACATGAGCCAAAATTTATGTCTTACAATGCGTATTCAACTGTGTTCTGATTAAAGGGAACAAAATACATTTTTAACAGACTGACTGAGATCTGACTTTTATTTAAAATTTAATAATGAGGGGATTACTGTTACATGATAACAACTATATTTGTATAATGTTAATCTAAAATAATATTTCACTTATAAAATTCTTATAAGAAAAGTTCTTCGGTAGTTTTTTTTGCCTTTTGGATTTTAACGAATTATTATATAAATCTCGGTGCTTAGCTCTGTGGCAGTGTTCGGTTTTCATGGCAAACTATTGTATGCTGCATTCGTAGTTCCGTTCAATAGCTGAAATAAAATAATGATTGCAGTTAAAAAATACAATATTAAACCAGTATGAATTTATTACATTATTTTTATCCAAACAAAGTTTTTTTATATTGTCAATTGATCTCTAAACTTATGAACCCTAAATGTTTCCCTACTGAAACAAGAGAACCATAAATAATGTATATAAAATTCACTCACAGGCCCTTCTCTGGACCACTTAGTAATACGAAAGGTGAATTTTAGCAGTTAGAACAGCAAAAATTGAAGTACGCGGGTGAAAATTATTGCCTATACGGAACGATTCGCCATCTTTAATGGAATGTTTTTATGAAAACCCAACATCTAATTTACATTATTTTTACTTAACATGTTTATTTTACAACAATACTACGAAAATTCACTATAAGTATAGTATGAATTTGCATTTTTAAGCACAATATGATACGCTCTAGATCTGCTATGCGGTGTGCCCACTTAGGGCTTTATCGGTTGCATAAGGGGTATATAGTTATTTGTGCTAGTTGAGTAATTAAGACATCGTAAACTTTCGTAAGTTAAACCTTGGGTAAATTCCACAATAAAAAATATTGAACTTTCTACGGAACCCTCTAATGCCATAAAGGTTCATTTCGTCATCCTTCCAGATATTCACGTGGTTTAAGAGTTGATTTTGCTTCCTTTTGGAAATGTTGGGCGTAATGGTGATTATTGCTTCTCGTTTGTAGCTATAAGACTCAAAGTAGCAATTCACACTCACGCTGTAGCTTAGAGTGGTAAAACAGTGGTAAGGTGCACACCTTTAACCCTGTAGGTGGTATTAATTGAAAATGTTGAACCCACAGTTCGTTTGATAGACTTTATTTATATTTATCACTCCTAAACAGTAAGAAGCTGCAATTTTTACCCAAATAGCACTGATATAAAACTTTGCGTCATAAACTTAGCTGCAATTATCACTAATGTGTTAGTCGGGTCTTACACTGCTCCGTCCCTGCTGTCGAGGAACAAAGTTCGTAGACCGAGAAATGCTCTCTCGGTTCCTCCCGATCAGCTCTTGGCAAATCTGTACGAGCTTAAGCCTGCCCAGGCCGAATCAATCTCCAACCTGTCGTTAGCACCTTAAGTGATAATTACTCTCAGCTGATGACCGCTTGCGCACCCACTTCCCTAACCGAGTGTCGCTGCGATGAAGGGTGCTAAGTATTTCCATGCCACAGCCATAAAGGTGGTTTTTAGTGGGCAGGAGCTACTTTGGTGAGTCCCACATCACCGGCTGCGGAGGTATGCATGACGCATCTTCCACCTCCCTCCCAGCGGATGGTGCTGCTTAGGTGGCCAAAAAAAAAAACAATCAGTTTGGACAAAATGAAGAACAGAAATTCATATTCCTATTATATATTCATATCATATTCATATATATTCACATTCAATTATTCAATATGATAACGCCAAAACTCACATATCGCGATTGTGTTCTCACCTTGACTACTTCGAACAAAACACAGACTTAGTTTTTCTGCGTATAGACAACCAAAGCGTACTAGGGAGAAACCAAGTCTAACGCCATTGTAACTGGTTTTCAATGACATGTCGTCACACGTCGCCGCACAAATTCTCAATCCGACCAAGTTATCTGTGCAGTTAAAGGCGGCTCTGCTTTCTAGGTTAAAATCATTTTTACAACATAGTTTTCATAGGACTGTACCACTATCCCAGGCTACCCACCCTCCCTGGAGCGTTAAATAGATAGGTATTGGAAAGCATATAATAATATAAAATCTCTATTTACTGAAATGGCAAGAAATACTTATCGTAACGAAACGCCGTAAGAAAATTTTATGATACCACTTTAGGAACTTATACTTAGTGAACAGGCATGAAAAGAAGCAAATAAAAACATTTTCTGTAACAAACTCTTATGGGCGTCACAAATAATGGGACAAATATGAAAGACTTTTTCGTTTATAAAATTTCTTTATTTCGACAACAAATATCAAAGTGTACAAGTTGAAAACAAAAATTACTATTCAGTGCCCTGGTTATTCTTTTTTCAGCACATAGTAAAAAGGTTATTATAATAAAATTTTTAATTATATTAAAAGTTATTATTATATATTATTATAGTAAAAGCCATCGCTATCTCTTTCTCTCTCCCTTTGATTAGATTTATATAGTGGAAGATAGGTGATGTTCTATTATGAGCAATAGATCTAGTACTCACACACAGTACACACATAAAGAGACAAAATAATGCAAGAGGACGTGGTGCGTGAGCAAGACGGAATAAAGCTTAATAGCGTCTTAGTTCTTTTTGCATGTGACAATCGAATTGCGACAGAGCAAATTCAGGTGATAGGATCAAGATTTACGGGGTTCATCCGTCAGGAGCTAGTCTGTTTAATTTTTATTGAAAGGTAAAAATAATAAAATGTTTTGTTTTTTTTTTTCTATTTCAATCATGTATTATTTCTCCCCAGGTACATATTTCTGGCGATCTACACCGCGGAGATGATCATTAAGTGCATAGCTAAGGGTTTCATCCTAAACAAGTACACCTACCTGCGGAACCCTTGGAACTGGCTGGATTTCGTGGTGATCACGTCAGGGTATGCGACCATCGGCATGGAGGTCGGAAACCTGGCTGGGTTGAGGACCTTCAGGGTCCTAAGGGCGTTGAAGACGGTTTCTATTATGCCAGGTGAGTTTTGAGTAGAAGAATTATCAAATATAGATAATCAATAATGAAATTCGTAGCAAGTGCCGGTCATTGTTCGCTCGTCGGTATTTAAATTTGTTTGAAATTAAACTTCATAGAATTGGAATTGAATTGGCATCTTCATATTATCAAGCATTTCCTTCAAAGTATCATCCTGCAAAGTGTTTAAAATTTTACCGTAAAATGCTATCCAAATGGACGTATAATTTATTAGTGAAATGTATATTCGATTTCATCACCTGTTAGTTTCTCATAATTTTTAGAGACAAAATAATCTAAAAATAAACAAGTAGCTTTTACTCAGTCAGTCCATCAAACCCCTGGTAACCTACATTTCAGCAAAATTTGCATCGCGACATAAAGGACGCATCATTTCTGTAATTCAAAGGCAGATCTGCCTCATTTCCCCGCAAATAATGATGCTCCATTACTTTCGAGGTCATGTTCCACATCCAGGCAATTACAGCCATGGCTTTTATCAGAAAAACAACCTCTTTCAAGCCACGCTGATGACAAACTCGCGTACCGGTTTCCCAACATTTTGCACTTCCAAATCTACGTTTCCTTATTTTAATAGAACCTTATGTCTTTTAAGTTTATTTCCAACACGTTTCTGGCAAACAATACATTTTACCATATTGTCTACTTTGTAAAGTCGTTTATTGTCTGTCTAAGTTACTTTAAAGAAATAGACGAGGGTTGTGTTTGCGGTAGAACTCTTAAGAGTGGCATTTTTTCAATTTGTTTTATTTCTATTGCTTAGGTATCAGTTACTTTGGTTTCTGAATAGAGAGTATATTTTTTTACGAAAAAGAATTTCCGTTAAACCTGCACCTAATAACAGATTTTTTTAAACTCTAACAATTGTTAATATATTATATATGCCGTTTAAAATAAAATAAAGATGTTTTGTCGAAAAATTCAGAGCTTTATAAAATAAGCTGTCTGGAAAATATATACGTGAATCACATAAAATTTTTAAAATCTTGATCGAAATCTTTTTATTATAATAGTTGCGGTTATGTTAAATGGTGTAATCAAACAATCCATCTGTGACTTTCATATGTAGGTAGGCAATTTCATAACACCAATTTAATACATATTTATTTATTATTTATTTTGGAAAACATCAAAGGTACACCCTAGAAGTATAGCATACTCCAATTTATGAAAAAGAGAATCAATAAAATTTGTTGACAATTGATAGGGAAATAGACATATATTTAAAAATATATTATGTAAAACTTAAAAACCTCCTTCTTTGTATTCATTATATTGAAATATCTTCAATCGACATAGTCAATTGCTTGTTCTTGTTGACGTTTTAACAAGCATGATTACAGTCTACCACCACTTCGGAAATACCTCCATAAAGAAGAACTGGCAGGGTTATAATATTTAAATTAAAGATCACTATCTTCTTTCCTCTTGATAAAAGCAGGTTTACGCGTTTCTCTGATTCATAAATATTTCAAATTAAACAATGTCTGATAAAGCTCCAGCTACGCATAAGCCGTAACTATGCATTATGTGTTTTATGTTCATGTGAATGATGGACGAATAAAATGAATGAATGGCTTATCTTCTTAGATACCATTCAGTAGACTAGAATCAATTGAGACATGAATATTTGTATTAAATAAAATAAAAATCAACACTGAGTGTGTGATTTATTTCTTCGCCACCAGAGCAGTCAGCTTCGTTAATATGAGATGTAAAAACTCTTCGGTACATTAATAATGCCCGGGAACGTGAAGGTCGACAGTCTAGCTAGCGCCTTCAGCACTGCGCTACCGACGTTCCACATTGAATTATTTGAGTCATTGTTTAAAATGAGGAATGTAATGTTTGGTAAATGAAGACATGTTCATTTTATTTTATTATTATTTTCTTGAATACAATACTAATTTACTATTTGCGGCAACGATTTTGAATTTTCTCTGGTCTCATGGACTCTTTGTCACTGCTACAAGAAATAATACAGTTCCTGCTGTAGGGTTGGTTATTAAGCCTGTTATGGAATAAAGTAATCAAATATTATCTTTTAATTTGAAAAAAAATTTATATAGTAACATATATTATTTTATTTTAATTTTTTTATTTTAATAGATCAACAGCCAAATTAATAAAAATAGATAACACATATTGCTTTAGTGGGCCAATTAAAGATCCTCACCAATAAACGGAATCAGCCATTTCTCTTCGTACCGATAAGTCCGGAAGCATAGGAATCTCACAAATCTCTTCTGTATGGATTCAATTTTTAAATTATACTTTTAATAACGCGGGTTCCAAATTTGAGAAGTGTACTCAAGATTGCTTCTCACAAAATTGCAGTATAATATTTTTAATGTTTTTGCCGACTTAAAATCACTTGAGCTCCTGATTATGAAGCCTAACGCTCGTGATGCTTTAGCGACAATCCTGTTTAAGTGAATGTCAAACAAGAGTTTGTTGTCAAAAACTACTCCCAAATCTCGCATTGTTGGCACTTTACAAAGGAGTTGTCCATGAAGTAAATAGGAATATTCAATGAAATTATGCTTACGACTGAAAGTAGACACAAAACACTTGGTAGGATTAAGGTCTTATTTATTTAATGTGCAGTAACGTTCAAGCCGCAACAAATCTGCCTGAAGGGCCTCAGCATCAGCGCGACAATCGATCCGAGCGTACAACTTCATGTCATCAGCAAAACATAATAAGTGGGAAGACGTGATATGATAATGTACATCGTTGACAAAAATTATACTACATAATATACATACATAATTATACTAATACACAACAGATTATAATATACGCAATTTTTTTTTGTAATTACAATAGATGCGATTTTTTTGGAATATGACTGGTATGTATTCCCGAGTGGTAAACGAAATTTTTGAATGCACTTTTCCTTTACTATTAAAACTCTGTATAATGACATTATTGTACAATATTCAATACATTATCACCGCCTTGATAATCACTTACGAAACATTGAAAGCAAAACTAACATTTGCTAAAAGTCTTCTAAAAGTACTATTTCTTGGAACAACTTTATCCGTAACTTACTCAAAATTGACCTGCTATTGACATAAAACCACATTTTATCCTCAAATACTTCATAAATGTCGTTAAGATAAAGTTTGCACTTTCAAGTTACCGCAAAGCCGAGATAGTCAGTTTCAGTGTTTACCCGTGCAAACTTTAGTTATTAACCTATTACAATATTATCCTTAGGGATACCGTTCACTATTTTTACAGAAACAATTTAAATGGTAGATATTTAGTTTGTATTTATTTTGGGATTCTCAAAGAAAAAAGTTAGAGATAGGTATTTTTGCGTTGAATTTAAATTTTTTTAAATATTCAGGCTAAAGTTTTCAAAATTCGAACCAAGACATCGGCCATATACACCAAAATAGGTAAAAAGCTAGTACAAGTAAATTTTTGAATATTTCTAATGTAATTAATATTTTTAAAGAATATTGGCAAATCCTTATTTAAGTAAACAGTGAGCGTTTAGAAACGCACTTTTGTTTATTCTTTTTTTTAATGTGAATTTCCATAATATTAGCTTCATGTGTAGAAGTCTCCAAAAAAATAGGACATAGAGCATTTACGTGTCATTATTATCATGCTCGGTTGGTGATAGTAGTAATTACCTATGTAAATGTAGGTAATTTGAAATCATAACCTCAAAATTAGTACTTAATGAAAATGCAATTATTATTGTTCCTAGACATACTCCATAATATATTTATTTTTTGAATGTATCCAGATTTTAGGTCCTATTGTTTTAGATATTTTTGACTTCTAAACGCTCCACTTTGACTCCAACTAAAACCATGTATGGCGATCTGCCAATGTCCTTTAAAACTTTAAAATAGGCATGTGTTTTTATAATAAATCTCGAAGTTAAAACACGTAGGTTATTGTCGACCGTGTGAGAAAAATGTAAAATCATAGGTAATATATTTATGTAATATAGTATTTGTCATATGTATGTATTTATGAAGTGTGTTTGTAGTTTTTAAGTGAATTAAAATGTTATACTTTCTTATATGCCGAACCTGATATAAATCTTGATTGTAACATCAAAGTTTCTGGTTGTCTGGTAGAGATCGCTGTATAATCAAATTCTTTTTTATGGTATTTCTTTTTATAAAGGTGTATTGAAGTGTAAATAAATAAATAATATTTTTAATTGCTCTCAATCTTGTCTTGAGTGTTGTGTGTGTAAATTGCTAATGTAGGTACGTAATTAAGTTTATTCTCCTCATTATTCAGCTTTATAAGTTAATAGTTTTTAATATTTATCGTCATTAATTATAAAACTCATTATTATGGTGTTACTAATCAAAACCCAGTCATCAAAGTTGGTTAGCTAAGTAATTAATAAATGTAATCCATGATGATCTTATGGTAATAATTATCTTTGGCAGCATCGAATAAATCAGTATCATCAAGGTAACATCAGGTTTATCGATTTTCAAAATTTGGCAATAAGTAACTGTATTTAAAAAAGTGTGAGTTGGTATAATTTATTATTATTCTAAAGCTATAACAGGGTGATATTTAAGTCTCTTTCCAAAAACATAATTGCAATTCTCTAAACAAAGCTATAGCTAATTGGTGGTGACTTAAAAAGAAAAAAAATCAGAACGATGCGGGATACTTAACCTTATTATATTTTCATAGACTGAGATGGCCATAAAAAATAAGTATTGAGATTTTGTATTTTAAGATTATGCAAACTGTGAAGGCGCTTGAATTTGATTATTCCAGTAGAATTGAAATTAATTTATCGAAAGATCGCGTAACAGTTGTCATCGAGCGAAAGCAAATCCTTGAAATTAAGAGCTAGACACCGTTACGTCGTCGTGAAAGTAAGGAAGTGTCTAAAACGTTATCACTAAACTACGTCTTCTTACGGTAGCGTTGGGTGACGGGTTGATCACTTTCCTGTAATATGGTGTAGGACGATGGCGAGGGCGATGGCTGGCACCCACGTTAAGCCCATGAATGGGCGATGTTTGTCGTTTGGACAGTTATTTACGCATTATAAATAAAAATCAGTAAACCAAATACTGCATTGGTTATAGTAAACTAACTGGCTTAATCTAATCATTAATTTCATTTTCAGGTCTAAAAACCATCATCAACGCGTTGCTCCACTCATTTAAACAGCTGGCAGAAGTAATGACACTGACAATCTTCTGCTTGATGGTGTTCGCACTTTTCGCACTGCAGGTGTATATGGGAGAGCTGAGGAACAAGTGCGTGCAGAACTTGATCATCCAGGAGGGAGAGAACTTTACTGATGAGCTGTGGTATCAGTGAGTATTGGGTTTGGTATAAAGAAAAAAAAACAAGATAACAATTCATGACTTTAATTTTAAATTATTGGTGCAGGATATTCATAGTTTATGTTATTCAGCTCACCCTTGCATAATTTGCTGCGGATTATGAGATCTTATCTCCCATAAAGTCGAATTAACGTTAAATAAGTTAATAAAATATGGGTCGGCTGCTGCAACTCTACGAGAAAACACACAAAACAAGTCGGTAATAGGTCATCTTAAAATGAAATTTATCCTTTGTCATACTTAACTCCAACAGATGGATCAAAGACCCCTCCCATTGGATGGTAAACGCTGACGAAGTGCCGATCATCTGTGGAAACCTGACAGGGGCTCGTCACTGCCCTTCCAACTTCACTTGCCTCTGTATCGGACCCAACCCCAACCACGGGTACACGAACTTCGACAACTTCTTATGGTCCATGCTCACCACCTTCCAACTTATCACCTTGGATTATTGGGAAAACGTTTACAATATGGTGAGTTTCAAATGAATCGTTTATTTATTTTAGAAGGTTAGTCGCATTCACCTTTAAAGATTTAAAGATTAAAAGAATTACGTGTTTTTGGCTCATATCCAATTTTACCAACATACCCTACATGTATAGAGTCCCGTAAACCTATTAAGGGGTTACATAACGTGCTCGTGCGTTTCACCAACGCATATGGAACACAAGTTAAAGACCTGATTTTCCGTCGCAGAAATCTTATGTGTCACATAAGTTTTATTATTTGTTTAAAAGCAGCTGAGCACGATAGTTTTTTTTTTAGGAGAAGGAATGTGCTGTACAGCCAAAACGTTTAAATCTTTATAATGGCGTATTAATATTAAAAATACCAGTTACGTATATAGCGTCGATAAATTACTGTATGAATTTATTGTTATTGATGCCAATCAAACACAAAAGATATTGCCAAATAAATTATTTAATAAGAAAAGTACGATTATGGTTAAAGCCTATAAATGTTACACAACTATGTAGTCCCTGGTCTACATGGCGAAAAGGATATATACGGGATCACATGGCTCAGGTAATACTAGTTATAAGATAATATAGGGGTAGTTGGTGAAAATGAGCATCTGGCTGGCATTCAGACATTAGTTATGGGCAAAAAACAAAAGATACTTTTATTAGGATGTTTTTTTTTAAATAATTATTATAAATATAGGACTAATTTAGTGTGTTACTTCATTGAAATACATAAAGAGCGGTATTAAAAGATATACCTCGCAGTTGCAGATATCTTATCGCATCGGTGTAGTGTAAGCTAATGTTGCCCTCGGGTTCTTAATAATAAAATTTGACATATGACAGATCCCTGCAAAGCTTATATTTGACTCGGTCCTTTTAAAACTTATATTACGTTCTAAACAAATTCTTCTTCTTTTAGTATATGCTAACGCAACACACCTACATCAAATTCAAAATCAGAATCCTTTTTTGGCGAAACTAGCAAATCTAGGAGCTATTTCCGATTTACAATATACAATAATAATAAGATATGCAATATACCTTAGGTATATTGTTTGAAACACTCTGTGTAAACAATTCGCACAACGAAACAGGTCTAGTAACTGTGCAGGAATTCGAGCGAATATGTCATTATCATAATATATATGTATAATATATATGTATACCGAGATAAAATATTATCGTATCTGCGTAGTGTGTTAAACGCATAAAAACTTTTAAAACGTAATATTAATCAATTCTCAAAAAAAAAACTTAGCTTTGCACAGTTTTATTATAAAAGATAACAAAAATATATATATGTTCTTATTGGTCAAAGTTCTTCATTCAATCCGATCATATGATCCTCCCTAGAGATAAACCTTATACCTATTAAACTGCACTCTATATCAAATAAAAAAAACAATATACTATTGTATATAAATTGTTCAAATACCTGCCCATTTTTAAGATAAGAATTGAAAAGACAAGTGCAAAACCTTTATAAGCTTATATAAAAATAAGAAGTACATTGCACTTCAGCACGTTCGCTGTGATCGATTTTCACAGGGAGCAAATATATGTGAGTGCGCGTACAGATATTTCTGACTGGACCTGTGAAGAAGTCAGAGTATCTATAGAAATATCCTATTACATACTTATTAAGGCAACGAGGAAAACCACTTACATGTGGTTTCTTCCATCTGTTTTGGTTTTGGCCAAAATCAGCAGAAACGTCTATAGCCAAACCGAAACCCAGTAATTATTTATTTAAACACTATGAGTAATTAATATTAGTAAAAAGATAACTTATAATAAATAAAATCAACCAAATACCGAAGAACGCCGCTCGGGTTCGAATCCAACCTGAACTCAAATAAAAACTTACTTATTTTCCTTCTTAAGATTTTCGCAGCACTACAAAAACCATGGCTCCCTAACATAAAATTATTTGGTATTTTTAACACTGAGAGCCTGAAAAAATAGATTTAGACATAATGTATGTTCGTGTAACTCCTAGTCATCGAATTTTCAATCAAATGTTAAAACCTATTGAATGAGTCGGAATGTCTATAAAGAATTGAGTATTGACTGTCAAAGCCTAGGGAACTCTTACCAAAATTAGTTTTTCAAAGATAAGATGAACTAAAATACTAAAGAAGAAAAATTTCTTTAACTAGTCCACATTTGTAGTATTGATAAAATGTAGAAAATTATTTGATTAGGGTCAGATATAAAGACATTTCAAGATAATGCTTTAATAATGTAAATAATTTTCAATCCTGAATATTTAAATATTAACTCGTAGTTGGTAACTCAAATCAGTTCTCGGACGTTATATTACAGCCAACGTCGAATTTTAATTTTGCAATTCCTACTCTACCCAAAGAAGGAAAATGGAAAACTGCATTCTCTCTCAACAAAATTAATTAAAATTTCAAAAGACTTGTCAGGTACTTGTATCCACACTGTCTAGATATCATGTTGATGTAGTAAGCACATCATCAGAGTGTATGAAATGGAGTATTTTCACAGGCCTATGTCCTTTAAAGTCTATAAAAGTTAATTAAGAACAGGCGGCCCGGGCTGTACTCTGTGCACTATCAAAATAACTATCAGCAAACGGTCGTTTATTTAGGAGCAGTTTACGGCTAAGACTGGCACGCTGAAATTTTGCGTTGGAGTTTCGTTTTTTAACTTTTTGCAAGCGGTCTTCTTTCAATGATATTCTGTTTGGTCTTTTACACGGCTTTAATAAGCAGTAATTTTTTTTCAGTACTTGAAATTACATGTCGTTCTTAAAATTACCACTCGTTTCAGTAAAAGACATGAGCGTACACGTTTATTTATACATTTTTACACAAAAAACTAGCTAGATTTTCATAAAACTTAAAAAAAATTCTGTGGGAAATTGAACACAAAGTAATTTTACCGCATTTATTGAAATACTTCTTGATGGGCGGCCACCGAATGATTACTTGGTAATATTTTAATGACCTTCAGAAATCTGTTTAACTTTAATAAATAACCGACAATAAATCCTACCTAATTATACAATGCAAGAGAGTGAATTCACTCATTTTACCATTGGTTGTTGTATAATAAGGCCAACAGATTTTAATCGGATTTAAATGAATTTGGCTCAGCTGTATGGCAGAATTAAATTGATTTTATTCGTGCATTTAAACGATACTTCTGTTACATAATTCTATGAGGACAAGGGCTTTCTTAATGGGAAAGGTTTACTTACTTATCTTCTAAAGTTATTATTTCAGCTAAAGTTCAATATATTTGTTCTTTTTCGAACAAAAATTGGCATTCAAAAGAACAGAAACCTATTAAAGAAACATTATGTCAAAAAGCTTATTACAAAATCAAAGAATATTTGGATGACAAAAGATAATAATCACAGTCGGTTCAGTTTCTGAAAAGTAAAATATATGTCCTGTGTAAAACATCTTGACAGACATTAACACACCGAATAAGCTGTCATGTGTTTTGTCATGTTTTTTTTTCCTTTCATGTTGTGAGTCAAATTATTTACCTACTATTTGATGTATTTAACAATTTCGGTATTTTTTCCTCACGGACTGCCTGTACCTAATATTTTTTAAAGGCCGAAAGTTAAAGATTGATGGTGAAACAATGATGGTGAAGGTGATGATGATGGTGAAGAAAACGATGACATTCGTTAAGTGTACAAGTGTTTACCTAAGTTGAAATAAAATATTTCGAATTTTTCAGATTTACAGCTTAAAAAGTCGCCGTACCTACTTGTACACCTACCTGCTAATAAAACGACTACCTATCAGTGTCATCAAATTTAAACTACCCACATCTGGTGTTATAATTATATATTTATCAATAAGTAAATATAAACCCAACTCATGTTTATTCACAACAAATTATCATGTTTCCACAGGTCGATTTAATTATAAGATTAACAATAGGATCTCCCACTGTTTGTGTTTACTCGGTTAGATCGTTCAGCAAACATCGACTTGCGATTTGTATGATCGATTCTGCACAGGAAATTGATTCGAAGCCTCTGTTGGTTAGCGAAGATAGTTTGGTAACTACATTTGCTTTTGATAAGACAATTTGAAGCGATAGTTGTAGCTAAATTTGAGAAGTTGTTTGCATTTTAAGATCGTTTAATATAGTAAATTATTTTCTATTTAAGGATAATAAAAGATTGAAATTTACTTATGTAGAAGATGTTTTTACTTATGTTTCTTTTGATAGAACAACATTATCTCTCCGTTGGGTAGTACTAAATATGACGTATCTTAAGATTAGGTATATATTCCTTTATTATTGCCAACAGAACTGAATTTATTAAACATAAGTTTCATCATGGCCCCCTCAAAGCTTGAAGTTTGGTTCGATCTTAAAATAAAACCTAAATAATAGGTCTTTACCTATGAAACTGCCGTTTTGCCGTACTGGCCATTTCAAATGAAAATATTTTTTTTTTTTGACTGATAATTCTAATTTCAAATTAATTTTATTTGACAAACATGGAATTCTTTTTCTAAAATCGTCATTTGTTTAATAGTTAGTGTTTTGTTTTCAACGCATTCGAACATTTTTCGTCATCATGGATAAGTTAAAAATTCGAGTAATTATGGAGTATGGGTACCGTCGTGGCAGCAAAGGGGCACAAGCGGCACGCAACATCAACGACGTTTACGGAGCGAACACTACAAACGAACGCACCACCCGTTATGAGTTTACCCGCTTCCGTTTTGGAAATTTTGACCTGAAAAATGAACCCCGTAGTCGTCCGAAAACTTTGGTCGACAATGACGAATTAAAGGCAATTGTGGAAGCTGATGAAACTCAATCCACGGCTGAATTAGCAGCAGCTTTCGACGTTAGCATCAAAACAATATTGGTCCATTTGCGTCAAATTGGCAAAGTAAAAAAGCTTGACAAATGGGTACCCCACGAACTCAATGACCGCGATCCAGCGCGAAGTACGCGTGGAGACGTGCCTTGCACTGCTCAGCAGGCATACAAATGAAGGAATTCTGAACCGCATTGTTACTTGTGACGAGAAATGGATCCTGTTTGACAATCGTAAGCGCTCAGCAAGTTGGTTGGACCCTGGTTCAGCACCCAAACAATGCCCTAAACGAAAACTTACCCCTAGAAAAGTGATGGTCACTGTTTGGTGGTCTAACGCGGGTGTAATTCATCACAGCTTCTTGCCAAACGGGACAAGCATTACTGCAGATGTGTACTGTGAAGAACTGAACACAATGATGGAGAAGCTCGCACGTCTCCAACCAGCTTTGGTCAATCGTTCGGCTCCACTGCTCCTGCACGACAACACGCGACCTCATACTGCACAGCAGACGGTCTCCAAGCTACAAGAGTTGGGGTTGGAAGTTCTCCGTCATCCGCCGTACTCACCAGACCTTGCGCCTACAGACTTCTACTTTTTCCAGAATTTGAATAACTTCTTGGCGGGAAAAAAATTCAATACCCGAGAGGCAGTACAAAATGCCTTTGAAGAATTTGTTGCCTCCCGTCCAGCTGATTTCTACAAGAAAGGCATCAATAAGCTACCAATGCGTTGACAAAGATGCATTGATTGCATGGGTGATTATTTTGATTAATAGAAAAAAAAAATATATAAAAAAATTACGCTTCATTTATTTCGTGAAAAACGGCAATTTCATTGGTAAAGACCTAATATTATATAAATTGGTTGGCTTACAATTTTATATTCGTACCGACATTTTTCTATAACAGATCACTCGTCATTATCAAATAAAGAATATTGACTACTTGACGTACATGAACTATACTTATAACCAGATGATATTACCTACTCACCTATAAACATATCTGTAAACGTATTCTTCTATTCACCAGGTGCTATCCTCGTGCGGTCCCATGTCGGTATCTTTCTTCACGGTGGTGGTGTTTTTCGGGTCCTTCTACCTCATCAACCTAATGCTGGCCGTAGTGGCGCTCAGTTACGAAGAAGAGTCGCAAATCACGCAAGAGGTAAGTCTACAAGAAACTTTAGTTTGAGGAAAACCTCGACCAATCGGGTTAGTAAATTTATTTCTTCTGCTTTAATTCGAAAAATGATGTTATGCTATTGGTCGTTTTCCTTGCACAACGCCCAGCTTCCTCGCGCTGCATTGATGGATATACAGCTTTATGCATCTCAGCAAAAAAATAATTTAATTAGTCTCTAGCATATTTGGTTTATAACATTTTTTATTTTTATTAACACATTATTTATTTATTATTATTTAAGACCTAAACACAACCTCCCAGACAGCAAATCGAACGCAAGCAAGTGTCATAATTTTAGCAGCCGTAGCGTGGCCTGCCCAGACAAGACAAATCTTACGCATTTTTTCACAATTTAGCTAATAAAATCCCGTTTATTCGTGAATCCTATATCACGCCATGTCATCCTAAGGCACAGCAAGGGATTGTGTTAACTGTTATGTGTTATGTTGTAAAAACTGTATATGCCTTATACTTCTTTGAAATTATTTGACTTTCTGATAAGGTTTTGAATGCCTGATGACATGACTTTAGCGACTCGCAAAATACTTGATAGGTACACCCTCTTAATAATATTGTAATTTCAGGGTTACCCAATAATCTTTGAGTTATTCTAATCCTTATTTGCTCTGCCTATGAAAATGTATTCTTCCTTTCTTTCTCTATTTTATTGGAAATTGCATATTAGTTTTTTACAAGAGGTGCCTATTCACTATACTCTTGGAGACTTCAGAAATACGAGTAACTGTACCATTAACTAATATGATCCTTTTTTTCTGAAAATAATTCACTTCTCAAATCTCACTCTCCCAAACAGGAAAGAAAAAAGGACCTAAACGAGCACCGCGACGATTCGACATTCAGCTTCGACCCGACGTCATTGGCCGTCCGAACACTGTCCAAGGACTCCAAGAAGAGGATCGACGCGCGCAAGGGCCTGCTGTTAGCGTCATACTCGAGGAAGCGCACGCGCCGACGCAAACGAGGGAAGAGTGCAATACATCATGCGGCAGCCGTAGCCGCTGTGGCGGAGAGGTGAGGCAGTTTGAATATGTGTTTTGTGTTTAGTTCTCAGGACACGTACTGACGTTGCTTCAGTTCTGGAATTCCTATAAGTTTCCTACGTTATTTAAGGATAATGCTTGCTAACGGAAAAAGGGTTTATAATCGGTTCCTTAGTTTAATGCGTTTTTTTAAAACAAATATCCAACAAAGTTTTTCAACATATTTTTTTAAAGGTAAGTGAAAATTAATGACAGGCAATAGTTGTGTACGATGTATAAATACAATCTTATCTCTTTATTTTAAGGTGACATTAAAAAACATCTTTTGTCCAGAAAAGAAGACAAAGCGTTTATTCTTTTGGGAAATCCGAACTAAACAGTTCTTTTGTAGGTTTACACCTATACGTATGGCGTATTGTTTATACAGTTAAAAATATTGAAGTAAGTATTTTTTAGACGAGTATTCTATCGACTTTTCTTGTATTAAGGTATACAAATACCAGTAGTAGGTATTGGCGGATTCTGGCTCACTTATTAGGTATGGTTATCAAATGCGAATTAATTTGATAAGGCCGCGGGGTGGCTGAATCAAACCGCGATGCTCGATAAGTTAGCGGACGTTTCTGTCTCTAATCAAAGCAATGCGCAGTATTGAATCGCGTGATATGGTAATAACGCCGAGTCTGAGTAATAAATGACAAATTCTCACTTAAATTCAGACAAAATTCTCACTTAAATTCACCTCTTGTCCAATTAGATTTCCAAATGAATAAATTCTTATTTCTAACCAGACCCGCGGGGCTCGTGGAATCGATTTGATTAATCCGCGTATCAAAATAATTAGGTCACGGCCGCGACTAGTAGGCGGAGAAGTCCAAATTTCCTCAAAAATCCAAAATGTCCTGTTTCTGGGTTGATTTTCATAGTTTGAACATTTTAAACAATGCTGTTTTTTATATTAGAACCTTAGACGGTTTGTACATCAAAGAAGATATTTAAGTTATTTGATTCATACTATCACAGTAAGAGTACCTTTAATGTAATATTAACGATAACCTTTTTTTTTAGATGTATTTACTTTCACAATTTATTCATGTACTAGTGAAGATTGATGCATGAGATTTGTCGAAGCATGTGTTTCAGGAGTTAGAATTTTAAAAAGAGAAAAAGTATGTGTAACTAGAACTGTAGACATTTCAAGATTATATAACAGGGAATGTTACATCTAAACATCAGGCATGTATTTGTGAAAGAGAGAGGTGTTTATACGGATGCGTGAGTGTGTATGCGTGTTTCAGGAGTTAGAATTTTAAAAAGAGGAAAAGTATGTGTAACTAGTACTGCAGACATTTCAAGATTGTATAACAGGGAATATTGCATCTAAACATCAGGTATGTATTTGTGAAAGAGAGAGGTGTTTATACGGGTGCGTGAGTTTGTATGTGTGTTTCAGGCGTTAGAATTTTAAAAAGAGAAAAAGTATGTGTAACTATGACTGTAGACATTTCAAGATTATATAATATGGAATATTACATCTAATCATCAGGTATGTATTTGTTAAATAGAGAGCGAGTGGGATTGTGTATACGGGTGCGTGAGTGTGTGTGTGTGTGTGTGTGTGTGGGAGAGAGTGTTTGTTTTGCAGGGATTCGGTGTCGGCGTACGATTTTTCTTTAAGCCATGTAGCAACTTTATTTTTGCAGTTAAATGTAATTTAGTGGTATATGTATGGTTCAAGAGAGTAGAAAAATCTTTGGCTGAAAGAGGTTTTCGGAAAGGTGTAGGAGAAAAGTAGGTGATTTCTTTTAGATTAAGTCTCAAAACAGAAGGGTGAAATTTTATGCTGGAGCAGTACAGTTTGTAAAATAAACAATATCCTATATATTTAAGGGTGCTAATTAAAAATCTATATTGCTTTCTTAATTCCTAAGCCAGCCACAATTTGCAGGCGTCTGAACGATACTGTCTTAGCCACTAAAAATTTGGTGTTGCGGGGTGTTTTGTTAAAAAATTTTGAATTATCATCCAATTTCGATTATGGCGCTTCGCCGAGTGCTGCCACACCACGCTCACTGCTTCGATAATTACAGTCTAACATTAATCTAACCCAAATTTAACTACTACGCTTTCTATAGAGTATTTAGCAGACGTTGCAAAAAAAAAAGATTAATTAATGTATTAGAGGATAGCTCATTTTCCCGTGGTTTAGTTATAAAATTAAACGTTTGATCACGTAACCAATAAAGAAATTTGTGACTTGACTTATAATTTCGCTACATTTAATATCTACTTTACACATAATTTACATTTCAAACAATATTTCGAATCCATCCATCCGTATATCAAAGCTGTTAATACCTTCCAACGAACACGGTTTTTAACTACTGCACAGACAGTTTTCTTAAAAAGTATTTTATGTTATTGTACTTATTGCGATTATAATCATTTCACTTGCAAGGTATTGCTTATATTTTACGGAAGGGGTGGTTAAGTATAGTCTTATTGTTCATATTATTTAAACGTTATGTAGCTTGTTTTAACTTGTTAGATAAGGCAAACGTATAGAAATATATGAGTAGTAAGGTTTTTTGTTAGTGTTACCACCTATTGAGAGCTTTAATAATTAATCTTCTTAAAGCATGTCAAATTTTATATTAGCCTTTATATTAGTCATGCGCAAATTATATCTCTGAAAGAAAAGAGTGATATATATCTTTTCAATCAAAGATATATGTATATCTATTATATCTCGCTCTGAGCGAGATTTAGATATTATTGTGTAATGTCGGCCGATTGAATCAACTGAAGCAAATATACGTACTGACACTGATTATACTTACTGATCTTATACTGTACAATTATTTTTCCGTAGTGTTATTTCCAAATAACAGTATGAAATAGTTATTGGATCACTAGTCATAGTAAATTAGACCTTGGGACTTAAAGGATAAAATCTTATGCAATAGAAATGTGTTATTTAATAATGAAATATTTAGGTTTCAATGTCTACAACCTTACTACGTCGCATTAAAGTTTATTTTCTATTAGTGGCGAAAGCAGTATACTGGTTATCACTGTTAAACGGTAATTCTCACGCGGTCATAGGCATTCAACTTTATCAAATTTCTTTTAAATGAAAGATCAAACTTTGTGATAAAATTTTTATTTTAATATGAAAATACAGTCTTGAATAGATTTCGTTCAAATTAAATCGTTATATAAAATATTCTCAGTAAGCATGTTTTAAAAATCAAACGTTGGTATTTTGTTAAATCAACAAACAGTATACAACAACAAGTATACAAACAAAAGACTATACATTCCACAGACCGAAGTCAGGTAGTTTTGCAGAACTGATTAAACTGGTAAAAATTGAAACATAAATCAGGTATACTTAATTTTACATAAACAATACAAGTTGTTTGAGCAACGCATAGTGACCACATCAATTTTTCTTTTTATTCATTAGGAATTCTGACTCTCGTGAAAATAAAAATACAAATACTGTTCAGTTTTAATACACAATTTATCTATAATATAAAGATTAACCCTGAACAAGTGGAAATAAAATTTAAACAAATTAACAATTTTCAAGATAGCTACAATGAATTCTATACGTGAAGTTCTTTGATTTAAATTATCAAATTTTAAATTTATATAAACGCTGTGTAACAGCTGATATCTGAAGACACTAAAAAATTGCCATTCAGACTGTTCATATTATTATATAATAAATATTTGCAGTAATTTCTAAAAGACCGTTTAATATTAACTACATATAAAATGCAACGTATGTCAAAACAAGACAATGAGGTTATTTTAACATAATGTCTAGTACTTTCTGAACTTCTCAGTGACGTGTTTAAACTTAAGTGGTAGTTTATTTTAATATTATTTATACATTTATGTATATACATTTTAACATATTTTGTAAAACGACCTTGGAATTGACCAACTGGAATTGAAAACATTTTAAAGCATACAAAAAATACGTGTCGTCCTATGACCATTCTTATTTTAAAACAATGACCTACAATCGATGTCAATAAGACAAAAAGGAATGAATTCTTCGAATTAAAATTTTAAATGATATTTGAATTTTGAAAGTATCAATATTTGAGTTGCTTAAACTATCAAAAACATATCCAGGTCCGCCAATACCTACTACTACCCAGAAACAGGACATTTTGGATTTTTGAGTATAAATTGTGAAAGTAAATATATCTAAAAAAAAAGGTTATCGTTAATATTACATTAAAGGTACTCTTACTGTGATAGTATGAATCAAATAACTTAAATACCTACTTTGATGTACAAACCGTCTAAGGTTCTAGTATAAAAAACAGCATTGTTTAAAATGTTCAAACTATGAAAATCAACCCAGAAACAGGACATTTTGGATTTTTGAGGAAATTTGGACTTCTCCGCCTACTAGTCGCGGCCGTGACCTAATTATTTTGACACGCGGATTAATCAAATCGATTCCACGAGCCCCGCGGGTCTGGTTAGAAATAAGAATTTATTCAGTTGGAAATCTAATTGGACAAGAGGTGAATTTAAGTGAGAATTTTGTCTGAATTTAAGTGAGAATTTGTCATTTATTACTCAGACTCGGCGTTATTACCATATCACGCGATTCAATACTGCGCATTGCTTTGATTAGAGACAGAAACGTCCGCTAACTTAGCGAGCATCGCGGTTTGATTCAACCCCCCGCGGCCGTATCAAATTAATTCGCGTTTGATAGCCATACCTAAACATGTTATTACCATATCACGCGATTCAATACTGCGCATGCTTTGATTAGAGACAGAAACGTCCGCTAACTTATCGAGCATCGCGGTTTGATTCAACCCCCCGCGGCCTTATCAAATTAATTCGCGTTTAATAACCATACCTAATAAGTGAGCCAGAATCCGCCAATACCTACTACTAATACCTTAATACAAAGTTCAAAAGCTTATCATTTAATAAATAATTATTTATTTGGTAACTTTATATTTTGTTACTAAAATTGCAAATATTTAACAAATTCAATTCAAAACCTTTAATTTAAAGTAGAGCCAACACCACCTAAATCTATTAACATGCTACAAAACAGTTTACCTAGAGCGGCATCCGTTCCCAGCATTGTACATAAATTCTTCCGTGGCATCTTCGCAACGCTTTCGATTCAATTTGTACATCTTTGCATGCACTTAGCTGCAGCCCCTAATGTGCAAGCTGAATAAGAAACTCAAACTGGATAAACACTTTCTTAATAACATAATTTCGTAGAAAACTTAAAACATTAAACTAACTTATCTAACCAATATTTGAGGAACGAGTTCTCGTAAAGATTTTCCACTTAGCTATAAAAAATAAGGTGCTTTTCTCTAGCTCCGTCAGATTAAAACTTTGTAATGCTCAAACGTTGTAATGAAAAATGGCGCCGTTAGCAGTCAACCCACTCAGCGAAGAGGCCAACAAATGCTTGCACCTTATTTGTAAAATTCCATTCACAACAAAGAATTCCTAATAACCGCAAGTTTAATAAAAGCTCACTTCCATTTTACACTCGATTCCCCGCAGACCGAACCAGCTAGAATGCATAGTATCTACCGTGTATTAGAACTGTTCCAAAAGCCAGTAGCATTTGCACGCGGTTTGTCAATTGAATTTTAGTTCTCTGAAAATACGTTCGTACGTTTAGTATTCTAGAATATTAGATTATACGTTTGCTTTAAGATGTTTCATGCAATTTGGTTTATTTGAAAGGAGACATTTCAATATTTAAAGGGCACTTGACTAGCTTTTGTACGGGTGTTCCTAGGATTGCATTAAATAAATAGAACGAGTATTATTCGCTTATTTTTCATAATTTCGTTTAGTTTTGTCTTAGGTAAACATTTTCAAATCTGTAAATCTTCCACACTACATAATGAAAACATGGCCCTATCTATTATTTCTGTTCATAAAACATCGTGATTAAACGGATATTTGGATTATTTCAGGTTGCCAAAACGATAATGATTATTATAACCGAACATTAAACACCTCCAAAGTCATTCAAATGTTAGTAACACCTTAGTTTGAAAAAAAATTTTAAGCCGTAATTCACAGTATTATTCGATTATAACAGTCACCTCTAGTTCGTCAAAAGGACCTGAACAAACCACAGACTAGAAAGACAACAAGTTGTCACAAACTCAGTGGTACAAGCATGCAGTTTCTTATTTTCGTTCAACAATGCGGAGTATGGAAACGTCACCTCGGTGTGGCCATACGTGGTTTTTTTTTAAGTAGAGCATAATGCAGGGTATATATTTTTAAATATTTTTTCATACATTTCGAACTGGTGTACATCGCGCTAGCCGAAAATGAAACGTGTCCTTCGTTAAAGACTTATTGTAATGTAAGCGATATTGTAGCGAAATAAGCAGAGCCCTTGTGCGATAATTGATTGTACCATTATGTATTATTCAATGGCTTTATCCTTTGAGACAGAACTTTAATAGTAATAATTAGGTTGGTTCATTAATTAAAAGTTATAAATATAGTTTAGGCAATTTGTAATCCACTACGCTTGTCTTCTTGGTACCCACATGTGAAATATTTTTTTAGGTTTGTTTTGTTTTTCTCTACTCATTAGAGTTACATTAGACTACTCATTAGAGTAGTCAGCTTAATGTACTTGAGTTGTTTAAACTCATTACATTTGGCAGTCACCCGGAATCTAACTACAAAAGATTTGTATGTATCACTGAAATAAATAATTAGCACCAGATGAGTGTGAGTTTATTTTGAAAAAAAATCCGTGAATATTCTTGCCAGTTCGTCTTCACAAGGATTTTCCGAACGACTTTTGGTGTCCCTGGGCACGGATGCCCCTTACCATCAGGTGAGTCCCGCGCTCGTTTGCCGGCTATGAATATAGTAAAAAAATTTCAAGCAGTCTAAAACATTCTGTCAAAGCGTGACCTGAAATAACTTTAACACATTTATCCCATAAAAGGTTTTAAATCTAGTTATTTGTAGGTAACATTTGAAAAAGTTAATACTTTTACATAACACTACCAGATTCACTTTGCAAACTTATCTAAAACCAATAAAACCCCTTTAAATGTTTTTCAATCGTAATAACCACATGTTACGCTTACCAAAAACAATCTGTTCGGCTTTTCAAGCTGCAGCCGTCTGCCGGTAGACCGCACGACCGGGCGTAATTAACAGGTTCCCATTACCTGTTCACACGCCATCGAAGAACGGGCTCTTTTCTCGAACGAGACACTAATGGCTTCAGAAATACCGCCACCAGGCGATTGCGATCTTAAGGAGGTGTGACTTGGGTTTTATTTGCTTTGGACGGAATTTAAAAAGGAAAATAAGGCTAAAGAGACGCTGGTACGAAACGAAATAGAAAATGGTCATTGACAATTGCTATTGTTTTTAAGTAGGAAGCCAAGTGATTTTTGTGCATTTTTAAGGAACGTTTAATTGAGGCAGTGTATAAATAAAAAAAATGTTCAGAATAATAAATACGAATTAGGGCCACCAAGGCCCAACGTTCAATATTCGAAAATACTACTACGGTATGATCCTGGATATTGCCGGTCGGTTTGGTAGATTATTGTGCTTTTTTGGACCCCCACCCCCTTATATATCAAGTAAATAGATTGAATAAATGTTTTGAAGATTGCTAAATTATTGTTTTTGTGACGACATCCAAATGTTCATTACGATTAAAGGGTATTGAACTTTATTTGCAACTATTTGTACTAACTTAAAACATAAGACAAAAAGAGTTTATTTTCGTTTACTTTAGGGTACAATTTACCATGTTTTGTTTTCATAACCTTATCTATAAGTCACATATCAATAGGCTGTCAAAGTATTTAGTCAGCATTCATCCTTAATTATGTTTGGAAGCTCTTAATAAATGTCAATGTATAGCATCTGAATTGATATAAGAAGTTTAGTTAATACTTTAAGAAGATTGTTCGCGCCATATACATTTCTACGTTCTACCCGCGTTAAAAATATTGACTCTCGCGCCTCTGTTAGAAAAACTGCACACACCTAAAACGAGGAAGAACATACTGGAAGCAGTGAATCAACGCCCGCTACCGCGCTTAGACGTACGATTGCCTTAACGTCGTTGAAGTTCGCTGCCGCTCTTGTGGATTCCTGGTGATTTTGTGCTGGTGAACGTTGTGATCGCGTGCGCACGCCTAGTGATATTATCAACCTGGATTGTCTACTCGCTGCTGGTGAAATCCAAGAAGGAAGCAAGGTGCTTGCAATTTCTTTCCGCTGTTCATACCGCTGTTTTATCATTTTCATTATCAGTTTATTCATTTCCTTTACTTTATCCTGTGAAATACTGTCCATCGAAGATATTTCAACTACCGCGTATAATTTATTCGAGTCAGAACCACCACGTGGCCGAGTCGCCGTCCGTGGCTCCACCAAAGCTGTTTTCGCCAAGGGGTTGAGAAACCAAATGAAACTTTTTTTTTTAACTTTTTTACTTTTTCTTGTGAAAACCGACGGACCATAGACCTAAACCACCGTGATGTGTCAGTTAAATAATATTGACGAATAAGAATATTGGCGAACCTTTATTTAAGTAAACAGTGAGCGTTTGGAAAAGTAACTAGCACTTTTGTTTATTCTTTTTTTTATGTGAATTTCCATAATATTAGCTTCATGTGTAGAAGTCTTCAAAAAAAATTTTTGATTAATAGAGCTTGATTTGACTTGATAAGTTTGTTTTAGCTCTTGTCATTTTTTATTACGATACATAGGATTGATTGTGACCAAGCACAAGTGTTTGATTTTGTAATATAGATTTTAAATATAGGAAATTATAGTCACTTCAGAATGTAAGGACTAATTTTTATGAAAGAATATATTTTATTTTTTATATTCCTCATAGTGAAAATGATTTTTTACTCACTGGAGTTCTTATCCTTGGCTGTATAGCTTTTGAGATAAAAACATAACTTGAAAACGAAACCGTTGCGTAACTTTTGGACTTGTCACTTGTGTGTGTGTGAGTGCCTTGGTTTTGTTCTGACGACTTCCGATTCTTTTAGTTATTTTATATAACGTGACTTTATAAGCCTTTGTGGCTACGGATTCCGATAGATAGCACTTACGACGACTTATTGCTGTGATATTTGGACTAGTTAATTAAGTTAAAGATATTGATGAACATTTTCGTGTCATTATTATCATGGTCTGTTGGTGATAGAAGTAATTACCTATGTTAATGTAGGTTATTTGAAATTATAACCTCAAAATTAGTACTTAATGAAAATGCAATTATTATTGCTCCTAGACGTATGTCTAGGAGCAATATATTTATCCATAATATATTTATGTTTTAAATGGATCCAGATTTTATGTCCTATAGTTTTAGATATTTTTGACTTCTAAACGCTCCACTTTAACTCCAACTAAAACCATGTACTTATGGCCATCTGCCAATGTCCTTTCCAGGGAAAAAAACATATGTATCAGTACTGTGAATATGGGCACAACGCAGACTGGATGTTTATGTTTCAGCCCTGTAAATTTACATCAAATTGTCATATAAATGCTTGTGCCTGCAAAAGATTACAAATAAATTGTATTATGTTGTGCAATCATTTTTGTATCAACTACTTTATTTTTTAATTTCTAACTGTTTTTGCGATATTTTTTCAGCTTATTAGCTGTAAGTATATTTGATCGTAAAAACAATTGGATATCGTCATAAAACAACTAATAAAATAGCTTTAAACCAATTATTCAATCAATTCACTTGATATTTAAGGGGATTCGTCGCAAAAAATAATTAAAGAATGCACGGTACTGTCAACTTTCTTATTTAGTCCAGATCTCGTGAACTAACTTATCTTAAAGTTTTGTTACTTCATTCGGTAAAATACTTTTTGCTAAAAAAAATAAAAATATGCTAAATGAAGCATGCAATAGAACGGACTTTCCTGGACCTTGCTGTCATCATCTTTATTACGCTGAATGAACTCTGAAATGAACGATTATACCTAATGAATATTAGATGCTCTTGAGGACATTTTTATATGTTTCACTTTAACGCTAGAAAGTAGTTATGGATTACCTAACCAATGTTTTAGGTTTTAGGAAAATTATATCCCTATTTACAAAATTAAAGAGTAAAACAAAACTAAATTATTTAATTAAGTATATGCCGGTTTTGCCTTGAACCTTGTAGAATCAAAGTAAAATGATATAAAGAAACAAAAGTCTAGAATTTCATTTTACTGAACAAAATTAGAAACTAATCTAATGTTTCTGCGTCAACACGTTTATTTTAGATTTTTCCCTTTCCAACAATACAATAATCCAACACTTCCCCGCATAGAACAAAAATTTATTCGCGTAAGTAAAATTTTTCTACTACTACATGTTTGTATGACACTTTCGCCTAACCCAGTTCCGGTTTAACACGAAGTCAACACGACACAGAATTTACATGATAATGGCGTCCTCCGGTAGTGAAGGTAAATTCGCGTTAGCATACTGGCCTTACGGAAATGTGGACTGACCTTCCAAGTAGAATTGTTTTGTTTGAACTTCGAATTTCAATTTCAAATGGAGCTTGTTTCGCGGTTAATGAGCCGAGTATGCTGGCTGGAAATGATTTAAGTAGTGAAAATTTAATTGATAAGGCTTAGGTTTCCAAAGGCATATCACAACGCGAATGAAAATCCGCGCTTGAGGATGAGACGAAAAAAGATAATAACTAAGAACTAACTACAGTGATTTAAAAAAACAAAATGGCTTTTTTAAACACTATTTTAATTTGTAATAATTGTGACATCATCAGTTGGCTCTGGTTTTGGCTCGATTATCACATCATAGTCTGTGGAATCTGTGGATATTACCAGAGGGCCTGCAGTTACATTCGGTAATACAGAATTCGATTCCGATGAATTGCCAACTGCATTTTGTGACAGCTGCAGTTGTACAGGGTGATCTGGTACATTTGTATATAAAGGTTGAGGGGTTATGATATTTGATGTAGATTGTGCATGGATTACATACGGTGATAAATATTTCGGTTGAACAAGCGAAGATGTGCAAAGAGAGTGTTGATGAAATGCGGCTTCGGCCGAAGGTGTAACGATATGTGAATTTTCATTTAACTTATTAAGTCTAGCTAAAAATATGGCATCTGAAATGAGTTTTTGGCAAATCACCAGTTGATGTTCATCTAAAGCCGTCATCTGGTAACCTATGGATCTTCCGTAAATTTCAAATTTTTCATCGTTTTGCGGTATGACTTTGGCAGGTTTATTTTCTATGGTTTCCAATATAGGGACTTGTTTTTCCATCGGATTGTGGATTTTAATCGGCGTTTCTGCCCTTCTTTTCTTGCAAATTTGCTCGTGCTGCTTGTTGACAGTGGTTTCATCGTCTGATGATGGGTTTTGGGTCTGTACGAATTAAATAGTAGCCTTTAATTCATTAGGACTTTTTATTAAGTTAAAATTAAGATTTAGCGATTAGAAAGACGAATTGCGCGCTTCCTGGAAAATAATCACGTCACATACAATAAATTAATTCCTCAAGTTTATATTAAAAAATTGAGTATATACCAACTGAGTGACCTATACATGGAATATATAATTTTAAAAAAAAATTCACTTACCTCATTATTTAAAGCATCTGTTACATTTCTAACTGATTCAAAATAATTCCCCAAAAAACTTAGAGCGTCGAAATACCAAAGGGTTGGCACGTAGACTTCTTCCTCTACACCAGATTGTTTGGATGCCAGCACCTAGATAACATTTCTTAAGTTAGTAAAAATAGTGAAGTTTTTCGAGGTATATTAGAAAATATATACTTGAGAAATTTAATCAATGAATCATGTTCATAATTAATTTATTACAATGTTATTAAATCTAAAAACTTATCTAATTACGTGCTAAGAACCAGCGAAGAGATTTTGGTATTCAAACAATCAGGGCCAGATTTAGAGAGCTGGAGGCCCTGGGGCCTATAAAGGAGTGGAGGCCCCAAATTAATTTCCAAATAAAAATTAAAAATAAATCAAGTAATATGAAACAAACTCAAATTATTAGAATTAACATGAACATAGTCAAATATGAAAATTATCTGAAATGAAATTATAGCTCGAAAATTGCAAGCATTTTTTAATGAGCAATCGTTGAAGATTTAGCTGAAATCCAGCTCCGGAGTAGATCGCATTCAAAACTGGGTATAGATTGCAGTCCTCGCTCTCCAGTTCAACATCATCAAAATCGATTACATTATAAGTGTAATCAGTTTTCGGGGTTCAACGAGTAAGTAACTTTAATGAATCTTTCGAGGGCAAATAAATTGAAACTGAATAAAAGCAAGCTTTTTTAAACAAAACCTTAATGTAAATTGTTTGTACGTGAACAAACAATATCACTAAATTTTTTAACAAACTAATTATTATAACCTTACTAAAAAGTAACATTCTTAACCGTTTCTTGCATTCGTGAACAATTGTAAACATATAATTATCATATTTTATTTACTACTTCATAGAAAAAAATCGCTACCAAGATACTAATTCAAAATACGCATCAGGGCTTTTTGATAAATTGATGTTTTCGGATTGGGTGAACGAATATGGGTAAACTATTTTAGACAATTAATACTAATTTGTGGACTTGTGCAAGTTTTTACTTTGTACAAGTTTAGTGTTAATGGTTAAAAAGCTCTTTTTTTATAAAAGCAGAAAACTTTCTTATTGTGGGGGCCCCATGCTTGTGGAGGCCCGGGGCTGCAGCCCCAGTTACCCGCCCCTAAACCCGGCCTTGCAAACTGTACAAAACCTCCGACCGATTTCTCACAAAGCTACTCATTATTTGCACAAAAACCTACTTAAAGCAAAATACACAAACAAAAGAGTCAGCAGTGTTTCGCTGCTGTCGAGCCAACTTATACAAAATTATTAACATTTAGCAATCTCGGAAAGCAATATCAATTCGTACACACCTTCTTCAATTCTTTCAAGTAGTTTGTACGCATATTTTCAAGTTTCTTCTTAACTATTTTTAGATTCGCTTTCTCATTGAAAGATTTATAAATTTCCAATAACTTATTAAAACCCTGGATTCTCAGATCTTTGTTCAGGTAACTTTCGTGGTCTTTTTTCCAGAGATAAGGCATTTTTTTATACTTGCTTATCACAGCCAATAAGATGTCCCTCTCTTTTGTGCACATGGCGTCCGATCAAAATGGTGACAAACAAAATGGCGGGGGTTCGCGCTGAGAGACACTACGCGTCCAATGTGCACGCTAACCGCGTGGCAACTAGGGGCCCTGACTGCCTAAGTATTTCTTGCAGAGCGATGACCGTGAGCCCAATTAGGGAACAACGCGACCCTCGACGCGGGCAGGACCGCGCAGTCAACGATTACTTATATATATTTATATTGATCCTTACTCCCCTTCCCATATTTTACAGATTATTCTGATTTAGTGCAAGGGTCCCTGAGTATCGTTTGTTTTTTTAGAACAAGCAGCTTTAACGCTATTGAACACTTTTTTATTAAGGTACCTGCTGAAATGTAGGTTTCAAAATAAACTGATGGTCCTTCATAATCTTAATAATTACAATTGCACCCCGAATTATGTCTGTCTAAATAACCAAAAATAACTTTACCTATCATCATACACATCCCCAAAGCCAATTTGCGTAGATGCAGATCTGCTTCACCTATGTATGAAATATGGAAAATATTAAATACCCCGGCATTATTTTCGACATGTCTTCTTTTTAATTTAGTCTGATTTTCGTAGTTGCAATTGCAACGTAATTGTATAAACCTTCAATAGATTAATACATGGGGAAGTGTCAAACACTATATAAAAACACAGGGAAATGTTAATATCAGTAAAATATATTTTATATATTTCTCGTCATACGCCTAACCGAGACCAAAAACTCTAGCATAGACCTTTTGTCTTAGGCCTCATCTCTTGATCTATATTCAATATTAAATTTTTTAAATTTTCAGATCAAGGTCAAGGTCGCGCTCGAGGTCAGTGACCCCGAGCGCGTCGCCGCCCCCGCTGCCCGCTCCGCCTCCGCCTCCGCCACCGACCCACACACTGCATCCCGACAATGCATTATGTGAGTAAACATAAAACTTTAATGCACTTGGAGAGCTAATTTATTACACTATCTTTAACTCAGAAGCTGCAGATTTAAGGGGTCACTGTACAAGGAAAAGTTTTAAGGTAGATAGATTCCTCAATTAACGTAGGTAAGAAGTAACATACGAAGGGGCCGTTTACCGTTTTATTTCCAAATTCTACCATTCTTAATTATGTCTCTGGTACTAAAAAATAGACAGTAATAAGAGTTTCTAAATACCACGCAATGACATATTTCCTTTTTCCAACTTTTCTTAATTCAGAAAGCTAGGTAGCCATTGCTTTTAGTGTCATTTGACCTTACGTCCTACAGAATTGTGATGAAAAAATCATACTTATTTTTCTTGCTTTAATTAAGTATTAATTTTATTAGTGTCCAGACGTCAATGATTTAATGTAGTCGCTTAGTTTAAATGTGGCTGCCTAGTTAAAACTAGGCGATAAATCGAAAAAAATCGATAAATCTTTAGAAAAACGATGCAACTGATGTGTCGACTTAACGTTTTGTACCCCGTTCGTTGAATAGAACATATGGCCATCTTGCAATTTTGTATATTATTGATAACTTAATCCACATTTTATTGGGTATGTCTAGGTTGAGATACTACAAGCCCAAACAAAGCCCTGTATTAGGTCAAACAGAATGGGATGCTGGATTTCTCGTTCTTTTACCAAGTGGCTAATTTAACTAATGGGCCATTTACGTTCTGTGGAACAACACAGCGTGAGTAGGCAACATCCTATAACAATTATACTTAGTTAAGTAACCTTATCGATTCAGTGCAGAAGTATCAAACATTGCCATGCAACTAACTTTTCAAAATGTATTCTTAGTTATAGTTTTGACAGTATTGAGGTGGAACTGCGGTTTGGACGCATCTCTGAGGAGTCTGAGCATTAGAAATTCGATCATAAGGAAATAAACTCAGCATCCGTTTTTACTTATTTCACTGCCGTAAGCATGGGACGAGGCTGATTATATAATAGGATTGTCACGTATGATATTCAGCGATCCATTTCCAAAATTCTCATGGTTCGTGAGAGACGAACATAACTTCATATACTATTTAATTGGATGCTTTATTCTTTGTTGTACAGGCATTTTGTTATCTTAGAAAAGCCACTGAGAAAAAAGTACATACTAAGATGCTTATTATGAAGGAACTTTAGAAATCTGAATTAGTTCTGATTCGTTATATTAAGTTTTTAATGTTCAAATTCTTATAAGTAAAGTAAATCACATTTTACATGATATATTCAGTTACCATTGGAGTAACATAAACGAACATATATCAGACCACAAAGAAAAAAATTTGCAGTAAAAAGGACCATTAATGCGATTGACTTTACTTTCACAAGTACTTTAATACGGGGCTAAACGAGAATAAATACAAAAGAGGGCTGAAAGGAGTATTGTCGTCGGAACCAGTGGGTCGAAGCGGAACAAATGCCTTGGAATTAGTTTATTTATTTATATACTTTGATGTATTTATTTACACATTTAGTTCAGTACTTATACAAATGAACACGTTAGTTATTATATCGTTAGAGATGGCAGCACCAGCCACGAAAACATTGTGCTCCTTTATCTAATTTGTAATTATAAAAATTTGTAAAAATACAAATTTATTGTGCTTAAGCCTTGAAATATAAATGAATGTGCAGAACAAGTGACAGTGCAGTTGTGTAAATGTTATCACAACAAAATATTCTCTGACTAATAAAATATTGTGTCGACAAAATGTAAACTTAAAACAGAAAGATTTTTATATTATTTCAAGCTTAATCGTAGAATACAAGAAAATAAACAACAACTCATTTTCTCCTTGTTTGACTGCATGCAAATAAATGTTGAGAGACTGATGAATATTAACAATATTAAGAATCAAATTTCAACAATTCCAGTAACGACAGATTTATAATTATATTATATACTAGTTACACCATCTAATAAGAAAAACTGCATACAATCGATTGACAATAAATCAGTTCTTCTATTGACCACGAGGTGGCACTATATGCAAAATATCGCAAATTGATTACGGATTCATTAATTCTGCTACAGATCAACAAAGGTGTCTATCTTCAAAAAATTTATGAATGACAAATTAGTTTCCGCTACTCTCCATAACAGAGCACTACTCATCAATTTATAAAAACATTAATCTTATAAACATGGAAAATAACACAGAGAAGAGAATTTAAAAAGAACCATATCAGACTCCTCTCTAATTGATATGTCTAACAAAGAACATATATATAATACATTTTAATATAATATCTATAATAATTAAGAACTTGACCTGAAAAAAATATACAACTCACATCATTATTAAAAATATGTATAACATGGAGTATGTAACACAACGTAAACGTATACATAAAATTGACGAAAGTAAAAATAGCTCGACCTAAAGTTTGCATGAATTAGACAGTACCATCCTGGACTGTACGTCACGTAGTCTCCCCGACATAACCAACAATTCAGAAGACTTGGACCAATTGCGTTATGAAATCCTAAGTCTCAAGATTATACTAGAAAATGCCCACGAAGAAAGTGATAAATTAAACTTAAAGAACAACCAACTAGAAAGTAAAATAAAAGAGCAAACAAAGAAAATAGAATTACTGAAAAATCTATCACGCGAAGACACAAAAATTTTACCTTCACCGAAAAGAATTATAACACCAAAAAGTCAAAAAAATATATATATATCTTCAACTACCAATCGCATATCTCCAATTCACTGTGACAGAATCGTACTATACAACACACCAATAGCCACTACGTCACAAAAAGAAATCAAAAGTCACACCAAAAGCAGACCGGATGAAAAAAAAAATTATAAAAACGGACCTGGAAGGACCAATCAACAAAACACCAAAGGAATCAGGAATCCCGGGATTTGAAGCACCCACCAACAGCACAGAAAATCCTCCCAGGATCTTAATAATACGCGTAGAACAACTTAGGGGTTTTGCAGGTATTTTGATGAAGCAAAGAGATAATAAGTGGAACGATATTTATAGTACTTCTGGTTTCGTTCTATCACAAGCTCCATCTGTTGAAATAGTTAAATATATAAGAAATGTATACAAAACATTAAATCCATGTGATAAAATTGTAATTGAAATGGGTTGTAATTATCAAAATCCTTATTCTATATTGGCAAGCCTTAGTATTGTTTTACACCTATGCCCACAATGTAATATTTTTGTCATTGAAACTAACAACAATAAATATATTAATAATAGGAAACTAAATGAAAAAATTAAACTACCATGTAAAACTTTTTTAAATGAAACATTTATTGAAAGTCGAAATGCCTTTGATATCAACCCATACTTAATCTATAGCAAACTAATTACCTTGAAATAGATACCTATGACTACAAATTAAAATGCTTGAATTTTAAAAATACTATAAAAATAATTACTCAAAATAAACGGTTAACAACACACAGAAAATAACTTATTACTTCACCAAAATAACGGACAAAAAAATAAACCAAAGGAAAACCAAAATAAAATTTTAGGGACGAAAAAATATCTAAAACAATTTTAAAAATGAGCCAACTACTAAAAAATCATTTCTTTTGCATCAAAATATTGCTGGTCTCCTTAATAAACGAGACATAACTGAAATAACTCTACAACAACTAAAAAATGAAAACATTGATATTACTTTCTTATGCTTTTCGGAAGCATTTGTTCCCCGGGAAGAAGAAGCTGTAACGTAGTACCAGTAAAACACCAAAACTCTCTTCTATGTTTATTTTTTCGGTAAAATTAAAAATATACAAAAATGCCTGTAAATACAAACAGAAAAATATAAACAAAATTGAAATAAAAAAATAGTCACACAAAATAGAACAGAAATATTAATACAATTAAATTTGATCTGAAAAGAAAAAATAACAATAAAATAAAATTTTAATGAATGAGAATCCTTACCAAAAATTTTGGCTACGCACACTCGTGAACGTAAAAATAAATTATAGGTTTCTTAAAAAAAACTTTGATTGTAGATAATAAAATATCTTAACTATGTAATTTTGAATAATAAACTCGGAAACAATAATAAATAAATAGATTCAAGTTGCTTTGATGGATAATATTTCGTGACTGACTTGTCAAATCAAAACATTGCCGTTCTCCGACACTACGTAATTCCTAGTTTAAAATTACGTCGGGAACGACAAAAAAAATAAAATTTACTGACAAAAAGAGGTCGAAATAGACAACCGTCACAATACCCCGGGGGCCGGGAAAAAAAAAAATCTGAAAGATTTTTTTTAGTAAAATTTCAAATTCAAACCAAATCAAAATAAACCGCATATACATATCGAATTTTAATATTTAATCTGCTAAATGAAAGAACAATCAAAAAAAAAATAATAATTAAAAGCAAAATGAAAATTAATATTAACATCCTATAGAAGAATTTTTCTGAAAAAAACATCCTGTATATATGAAAAAAAAAAATAATACTGATATATTGCATATCAACAAGTTATTTAATAGAAAAAGAAAACAAAACAGACGAGAGAGAGAAAGAAAAAAAAATCCTAAATAATTATCTTAAATTACATGGTTCATGAATGATAAAATTTTAAACATGTTCCTGAAATATACAATGTTAATATACATCGTTCAACTCCATCCACGTACATTATAATTACAACATACATTCTCTATCATACTAGTCTTATTACAACTACTGGAAATAAAACATCATGCAGTTAGAGTTGCTTATGAGGAATCGTATCCTAAATAAGTCAACTCAACAGAGTTGAACGCAACGGCAAAAGGCTTTAATAGTTGCCATCCGCTGAAAATATTAATAGCTTATGGCTTCTTTAACGTGTCGCTAACTCCCGCACGGTGATTACTATAAACAAGTTTCAGTTAAAGACTGAAATAAATATGCCGGAAAGAAAAGAAAATCATAGCCAGTCGTGAAATATTGACTTTTAAATAAAATCCAAGGGACTTTTGTGAAGTAATTAAAATATTTATGTAATAAACATATGAAAATAATTCTCACAGGAAAGTGATTCAAGCGTATAAATAATACACATAGGTATGGTTTAGTTTAACGAGTTACCTTAATAAACGCTCGTGCAGAAGGCTTAATTTTACAAGTTGCAAACCGCTTGAAAAAAAAAAAAAATTGAGAAGAAAAATTAGAATTGCAAATATTAAATAAATTACACAAAAAGTTAACCTAATACTACGATGATGATAATTAATTATAAGTTTTGACCAACGTCAATGTTAATGGTATAGCCAAACGATAATGAGGTGCATAGAGAAAAAAAAAAATAAGACAAAAAGAATCGGCTTATGCTCGCCGTGAGATAATTAGCAATAATTATATATGAATTCATATAAAGTAATTGGTAACAACCAATCTAATCACTCAAAGAAGAAGTTAAACGCGGTAGAGGTTTAATGTCTCTGATATGCCAACGACCTAATGGGTTATTATTCATATCCACTAAATCGTAAATTAATGGTGAAACTTTATTTGAAACTTTACATTTAATAAATTTGGGTGCAAACTTAGCACAAAAATGTTTTTTAGAGGAACTTATTACATGGTTTCGCCTCCAAACAATATCACCGTTATTAAATTCTAAATTCTAATGATGTTTGTTATAATAAGTTGCATTATATTGATGTGCATTAAATAACCGCTTCTGTACTTCGGAAAAGATAGGTATTAATTGTCCTATGTTTTCAGCATATACATCCCTAGGACTGAAAATTAGTTCATCTCTGGAATCTTTATTTTTGTAGATAGATCCACATGTAACAGCTTCTCTACCAAATACTAAAAATGATGGAGTGAATTTTGTGGTTTCATTAACCGCAGTATTAATAGCAAACTGTATTTTGTTTATATAGGTATCCCAAGTTCTGTGATCTTTATCTATAAAAGCTGCAATCGCCGTTACAATAGTTTTATTGTAACGCTCAACGGTGTTAACCTGTGGACAGTAACGTGGGGTGTAATGTATTTTTGGTATGTTGTAAAATTTAAATAATTCAGATAATTCTGTACTTATCATTTGAGGACCATTATCTAATATAATAGTTTCTGGAACTCCATAAACCATAAAAACTAAATTGTCCAATATATGGCGAATAATAGAAGCGGTTGCATGTTTTATTGGAAATAACAAACAATATTTGGAAAAACAACAAGTAACTACAAATAGAAATCTATTCTGCTTACGTGAAGTAGGAAGTGGACCTATCAAATCTATGGATAAACATTGGAAAGGGCGTGAACAATGTTTGGGTTTGCCCATTAAACCAATTAAGTTTTGGTTTTGGTGCTTGGTAGCTAAACAAGTCTCGCACTTAGCAATAAACATGGCTACGTCTTTATACATGCCAGGCCAAAAATAGAGATTTTTAATTCTATGGTATGTTTTAAAAGTACCAAAATGTGCCGTTTGGGGAGTAGAATGATTTTGTGTAATAACAGATTCCCTAAATTCTAATGGTATTACTTGTTTCCAATTAAATTCAGAGTTAAATAATGTGTTAGATCTACAAAATCTAAACAATTTATTATTATGAATCATGTAATCCGGAGTACTAGAAGGAAATGATAAACATTTATTATAAATTGCTAAATACCAAGTGTCTTTAGTTTGAGAAGTAGAAAAATTAATTAAATTAATTGGTTTTATACGTGATAAAGTATCTGGTACGACATGATCTGAGCCTTTTTTGTGTTTAATTACGAAATTAAACATAGATAAACGAATACTCCATCGAGCTAATCTGCCAGTAGGATTATTTAAATGCATAAACCATTGAAGGGCTGCGTGATCAGTATAAATTGTAAATTGTAATCCATTATCTAAATAACAACGCCAATGTTCTAGTGCCGTAATAACACTTAAAAGTTCACGTTCAGTGACTGAATAATTCTTTTGAGCGCCTGTAAGTGATTTACTCATATAAGCAATAGGTTTATCAATATTATCAACTTCCTGAGTTAACATTGCGCCAATGCCGTAGGAAGAGGCATCACAATGAACAGCAAATGGTTTAGAGAAATCTGGGCATGCCAGAACTGGTGTACTAATTAAAGCTTGTTTAATAGCCTTGAAAGCAATTTCAGCTTCATCAGACCACTTAAATGGAGGTGATTTTTTGCTTGTAGAAGTTAATTTAGTTAACGGTGCTGCAAGGGTGCTTAAATTAGGTACAAAACGTCTGTACCAGCTGGCAGTACCCAAAAAACGTTTGACCTCCTTAGCAGATTTTGGAGTTTGTATATCAAGAATAGCTTGAACTTTTTTAGGATCCGTTTTTAAACCATTTTCATTAACTACATAGCCTAAGTACTTTAATTCTTTCCGGAAAAATGAACATTTTGGAAAATTGACTGTGAGATTGGCATTTGAAAGTTTTTAAAGAATTTTAGTAAGTATATCGACATGTTGTTCAAAGGTTTGAGAAATACAGACTATATCGTCGATAAAATAGAAAACATTATTATCATTTGTAAGATCATTTAGTAGATTTTCAATGAATCTTTGTTGAGTAGCAGGTGCATTAGTTAAACCAAATGGCATAACTTTAAATTGAAACATTCCTCGGCCTGGAACATGGAATGCAGTTTTGAGTTTATCCTCTTTTTTTAAGGGAATATTCCAAAACGCTTTAGCAATGTCAATAGATGATATAAATTTAGCATCTTTAAGGTTATCTAATATATCAGAAATGAAAGGAAGTTTGTAAGCATCTTTTTTTGTGATATCGTTTAATTTACGACTATCAATACAAAATCGCCAAGTACCATCTTTTTTAGGTGTAATAATAATTGGGTTCAGCCATGGGCTGTCACTGGGTTCAATGACATCTAATTGTAACATATCATCAACTTCTTTACAAAGAGCTTTTTGTTTCTCAGGAGAAAGTCTGTAACAGCGTTGACGAATAGGTGGATGGTCTCCAGTGTCGATGAAATGTTCGACTAAATGAGTACGACCTAAAGGTTTACATTCAGTTGAAATCAACCTAAACTTTTCCATAATTGCATCTGCAATAATTTTTTGTGTGTCTGTTAAAGAATGGTATTCATGTAAATGAAAGTTAGAATCTGTATTAATGAGAAAAGATGAGTTTAAATTTGAAGGTTGTAATGTGATATTACTAAGAATATCCGGAGCAAGATTAAAAGTTTTCCAAAAATCAATACCCAAAATGAGTGATTCAGTGATTTCTGGGATCACATGAGCTGTAATTAACGCAAATTTATTGTTATAAAAAGTAGGAAGAGTAATAATGCCGATAGAAGAAATAGTTTGTCCGTTTGCAACATTACCTTTTATTAAACAGTTTTTTTGCATAAAAAGACCATGTTGTGATAAAATTTTATGAGAATTATTACCCAATATAGTGATAGCACTACCACTATCTAAAAGACCATTTAAAATTAAATCGTTTACTTTTATATGTAAATAAGGACGTTCAAAATCTGATGTTTTATTAAAGAGGAGAGCACAAGTGTTATAAGATTTAAAAAAAATTGTTAAAGTTTTTAACCATGTATCCCAATCTTTTTTGTCAAAATTTGATGATTTAATACCATTATTTTTGTTTATGCACTCCTCGTAATTTAGTTTTTTGAAATCGACTTATTACAATTAGGACATTTACTAGTAATAAAGTCTTTTTTTCCACAACGAAAACACACTATATTAGTGTTAGTACAGTCTTTTAATAAATGTGTATTAGATCTACAACGTGGGCAAGTGAATTTATAAAAATACTGATTTTTATTAATTGCAGCTACAGTATTAGGTAATGGATTAGCTACAGCTGCTATGGAATTATATGTACAAGCTTTAAAAGGAAATTCAGGAATATATGGTTGATTATGTGAAAGTAGAGTATTATTATACGATTTGTTATTAGAATTTGATGTAGAAGGAATAGGAAAAGAATGATAATGATCTGGTGGTGATGATGAAGAGTAGTAAGATGTATTATTAGAAACTTGGAGAATGCTTTCTGTAAATTTGCATGATTCCAAGAGGGAATTTACAGTATGTAAATCAGTAGGTGAAAGACGTAATGTGAATTCAGGTTTAAGATTTCTAACAAGAGTATTAATTTTTTCTTTTTCGGACATTGGTTCCAAGAGCTTTGAAAAAAGAGATTCCATTGTAGCAAAGTAGATGATAATTCTCTCATTATGTTTTTGTTTACGAGCATCGATTACTTTTTTTAGTTTATAATCGTAATCGGTAATTGCAAAATCATTCAACAATGCCGATCGGAAAGATGACCAGTCATTAATAGTCGACTTTCTAGCTCTAAACCAATCAAGAGCAGATCCAGATAAAATATCATAAATATGTGAGAATAAAGATTTTTCAGAAATATTTTTTATTTGTGAAAATTCTTCAAGTTTTTGAATAAAATCCTTTGGACAACCTTCACCTTTATAAATAAATCTTTTTAAATCATTGTTAGTTCGATTTTCTGTAATTTTACTGACCTTATCAGTTAATGCTTCGAAAAAAGAAAGGGGTTGTAGATTAATATTTTGTATAGATTCTGCGGAATGATATGTGGAATGTGTTGGTGATTTTTCCAAATTTTTAAAACGTGAGTCTAATTGAGTTAAATCATTCCAACATGAATTTATTAAATCTAACTGCTCTGAAGATAAATCTGATGTAATGTCAATGAGGCCTAATCTTGTTCTTATATGAGTTAAATAAGGTGAAATTTTTTGTTTCCTAATAGGATAAGAGTTTATACAAGCTTCAACAAGTTTTAAATTTTTTTTAATGGTATTAATATCTTCTGAAAATTCTTCAGGGCTATTTTGTAAAATTTCTGTTTCAGAATCTACATTAATATTTAATAATAATGATCGTAGTTCGTCTACAGATTGCGTCGAAGAAAAATTTATATTTCTGATTTTTAATTCATAAATTATTTCAGGTTTATTTAATTGTGAAAAGTTCATTGCAAAATCAAAAAAAAAAATGTTAAAGTGAAACAAATTTGTTAATAGTCGTTATGCAGAATAAAGCCTTAAAAATATACGTATTTTCGAGTGATGAAAATGAATAGAAAATGTTATTTAAATAGTGAAATTACTGGATTATAGAATGTTGTGTCTTCAGAAAATTTCTTTTCTGAAGACATCTATTAAGAAGTTTCTATCATCTAACGAAAGAAACTAAAGAAACTTAAATGTCTGAATAATTTAGCAGTATTTTGATATATTATAGTAGATATATTATAGTAGATATATTATAGTAGATATATATATAAATATATTATAGTGAATGTTAATGATTGAAAATGGTAACAAATAAAGTTTTATGCCTGACCTCAATAATAATTATAAAAAAATTATTTTTAATGTTGCAATTCTTCTGTTGATATAGTTCCTCCTCTCTTCTCCATAAACTACGTTTGAATATTCGGGCGCCAGTATGTAACGTAGTACCAGTAAAACACCAAAACTCTCTTCTATGTTTATTTTTTCGGTAAAATTAAAAATATACAAAAATGCCTGTAAATACAAACAGAAAAATATAAACAAAATTGAAATAAAAAAATAGTCACACAAAATAGAACAGAAATATTAATACAATTAAATTTGATCTGAAAAGAAAAAATAACAATAAAATAAAATTTTAATGAATGAGAATCCTTACCAAAAATTTTGGCTACGCACACTCGTGAACGTAAAAATAAATTATAGGTTTCTTAAAAAAAACTTTGATTGTAGATAATAAAATATCTTAACTATGTAATTTTGAATGATAAACTCGGAAACAATAATAAATAAATAGATTCAAGTTGCTTTGATGGATAATATTTCGTGACTGACTTGTCAAATCAAAACATTGCCGTTCTCCGACACTACGTAATTCCTAGTTTAAAATTACGTCGGGAACGACAAAAAAAATAAAATTTACTGACAAAAAGAGGTCGAAATAGACAACCGTCACAAAGCAAACATTCGATTAAAACATTTTAAAGTAGGTTCTCAGTTTCTCAGTTTAAAACATTTTAAAATAAACGTAGGGGCGGTGTTAGTATCTTAGTCAAAAATAATATAAAATTTTACGAATTAAAAATAACAAAGGAAATGTCCACCCCAAAAGTATTTGAGTGTTGCGGGATAGAAATAAGATCTAGTAATTTGATTTTATTATGCTTACATCGCACACCTAAGTCTGACGTGGATATGTTCCTAATAAAACTAGACATACTTTTATTGAAATTGACTAAAACCAGTAAAAATAGAATAATAATCAACGGAGATTTTAACGTGGATCTATTAAAAACAAATAAATACTCGCCTTCACTAAAAAGCTTGTTTAAAAATTACAACATGATGTGGGAGCATCGTAGTTCCAACTCAGAAAACTAGTTGTCTAGACCTAATAATCAGTAACATACCTGAGGCAATGGGAAAAACTATCAATCTTGGTCTCTCTGACCATGAAACAGCACAAACGTTAGAATTCCCCGCTAAAATCAAGTTTACAAAAAATCAATGGTTCGAAAAAAGGAGAGAGTATAGCCAGGCAAATATCAACAAATTTGTAGACTGTTTACGGGTTTTGTCTTTCTCGGACGTATTAACCGAAAATAAACCGGAACACGCATTCTCACTATTCCATGAGACTATAACCTTGTTTCATAAGCTATGTTTTCCGAGCATAATTGCAAAATTCTCTACAAGAACAGGTAGAGTGAGATGGATCTCACCGGGTATACGCAAGAGTTGTTCAAAAAAAAGGAGACTGTATTTCCAGTACATTAAATCGTCAAGTAATAAAAATCAATTAAAAAACAATTTCAAACCATATGCTAAATTACTACGCCGCTGCATGATGGAATTGCAAAAAAATTGCAACCAGAAATATATAGACCGTTCACCAAATACTTGTAGAGCGGTTTGGAATATCATAAAGTCTAACATCGAGAGTAATATCGACGATAAGGATATTGAATCCATTGTACATGACAATAAACTATTAGAGATTTCTTTAGACATAGCTAATGCGTTCAATGATTTTTTTTTTAAATTGACTAATAAATTATTATTATTAATAACGAATAATTCAAATACAATTTTCTTGCACCCCACGTCTCCAGACAAAATAGAAAAAAATATTCGGTCCTTAAATAATTCAAATACGGCTTTGATGAATTACCGACGAAGATACTAAAATTATGTAGTCGTCTTAATCGCACATTATAAATTTAATATTTAAAGAAGGGATTTAAAAAAGGAGAAAAAACAAACATTAATAACTACAGACAAATCAGTAAAATTCCAATCCTATCTAAAGTTATCGAAAAAGTTTTACTGGTCAGGCTAGAGAGTTTCTCTACAAAAAATAAAGTTATAGCGCAAGAACAAAATGGGTTTCAGAAAAACAAATCGATTGCATTAGCGTGCTTTAACCTTGCTCGATCGATAACGACATCGTTGAATAGCAAGACACCCATTATAGCATTATTTTTTGATATGAGTAGGGCCTTTGACCTCGTTCACCATGGAATACTCCTAGATAAGCTAGAAAAATATGGATTTAGAGGTACCACGCATAAACTACTCCAGAGTTACTTATCAAATATATTTCAACGGACAGAAATAACACAAGTTACAAAAAAGTTAAATAAAAACAATCTCTACTTAAATTACAAAAACACGTTCACATCTGAGTATAAATTAAATAAATTTGGTGTTCCTCAAGGAGGAATTGTCGCGCCATTCCTATTCCTTATCTACATAAACGACTTGCCCAAGGTAACGAAAGAAGATATAATTCTATTTTCTGACGATACGACAATTTTAATTAAATGTGATGACATTAATAATTTCGAAAATAAAATAAATGTTATAGTAAACGACATAATTAATTGACTAAACAAAAACCATCTTAAAGTAAATCTAGAAAAAACTAAACTCATGCAATTCTTTACAGACAAATCCTCGCCACAAAGACTTAAAATAAAATATAAAACCATGAAATAACCCAGGTAGACTCGCACAAATTTTTCGGCATCACAAACTTTTGCAATATTAAGTGGAAACTCTACATCGACTCTATCTGCTCTAGACTGAACCGGTTCGTATTTGCCTAGCGTCGCCTACGAGAAGTAGTGTCACTGGAAGTAGCAGTAAAAGCTTATCATGGCTATGTTGCCTCAGTTATACAGTACGGATTGATCTTATGGGGTAATTCTGTCGACATAGAGAATGTTTTTAAAATCCAAAAACGGTGCATTAGAGCAATGGTAAATATCCAGGTCCCAGAATCATGTAGACCACATTTCAAGAAGTTAAAAATATTAACCCTGTCAGGGCTATACATTAAACAAATATGCTTATTTGTCAAAAAGCATCCTGAACTATTTCAAAAGCACAAGGAATTTAGACACAGACAGTTAAGGAGAAACATAGATGAAAAGCTTGTTATTCCTAAATGCAAACTTACCCTAACAACAAAAAATGTTCATTACCTGGCCATAAAAATATATAATTTTTTACCTGATGACCTCAAAGATCTGCCAATCGATATATTTAAACGTAGAATACTCACATATGGTTTGTTGAAAAGTGTTTCTACTCAATAAAGGAATACTTTGAAACAAAAATAATGAAAAATATACCTAAGTTAATTCACTAATCTTTAACCAAGCATAATAAACTCTTGAAGTACTTAATATTCACTGACAATTGAAAAACTAGCTATATCATAATGACACGCCCTACGCCTTATGTAAGTAATAATAATGTTAAATATGTATATTTTATTAAATCCCTACGACATATTGCTAAAATGTGATTTTGGATTAATAAATATAATAAAACTAAACAAATTGTAATTATGAATGTAATGTAAATCTGAAACTAGCAATAAGTAAAACTTGTCCTAATTTGAACGCATTAACGGCAGATTTTCTTTCTACTCTATTTTACCGTTTAAAACCATATATTATATATGCACTTGAAAATATTATCAAATAAATAAATTTCATTTCATTTCATCATAAGTTAATTATTAATTCAATAAAGCTCTGATAAAAAAACGCAGCACATAAAAATCGTTTTTTCGGTCGAATCTAAATTCTAAAAGCATTTGGCATACAACCAGATCTGAATAAAGAATTAGGTCTGAAGTGTAACAGGTTGAAAAGCTGTCCCCGGTTAAAGCGAGGCTATTTGCCTAGATTTACGTGTGGTTTGCGCAAAGAGACAGATTGTTTTTGCTTTCCTTTAAAAATAATCAAAAAAAAAAAACAATCGGCCAAGTGACTAATGTTGTATAAATTTAAATTTTATTTTTGTTCAATATTTTTTGTATTGTAGTTATTAAAGATTCATGGAACACAGAGTAGGTTTATTAATAATTCCTTTGAAACTCTTTAGGTATGCAGCCCTTAGAAACACTTGATACGATTTTTTCTAGCCTGGTGAAAAAAACAACCGAGTACAAAAACATGGAGATTCGAATTTATTCTATGGCCATAGATATCTGGCAGGCAGCTTCACTGATTCGGCATTATATGATAGGTACATACCTTAACTGAATAAAGCCCACGTTTTAGTTTAAAAAGATTGGCCGTACAACTATCAAATATCGATAGTTAACGCGTTTTTGTAAACGCATTGTAAAAAATGCATAATGAACAACTTCATTCTGAACAATTTCTTTACCTCTAAATAGATGTCACATACATATATAAAAATAATAGGGCTTTAAAAAGGTTCACATGCACATAATCGGAATTAAGTTTGAGTAAAATAGGATACCAAACTTATTCTAATCTGGTTGGTCTAACAATTCAATTTTAAAAATTTCAGGTCGCAGTGCACTTTTCGCCGCTGGACGACAGTTAAGCGACCACAGCAACAACCGGGAGTCCTCTCTGGATGATTCCGGCGTCGTCGATGACCATGATGATGGAGAACACACGTCTGATGACCAAGCTCCCCATCCTCATTCACATCCACATGCACATCCTCATCCGAGAAGACATTTGACGCCACACCCACATCCTCCGACTACCTTAGCCATCACGCCGCAGGTGCAATTGGTAAGATTTTAATAGATTTTGTTAATACAGCCGACAGACGAGTAGCTTATCTATTTAGCTGCTTATGAGTGGTAACAGAGCCCATGAACACTATTCTTCTAAGCTTGATTAATAATAATAATAACTCTTTATTGCTCACACAAAAAAAAATTACAATAAAAAATATTTGCAGTAAATTACTTAAATCTAATGTCAGTGGTAATAATGCATTATGTGTACCGTGATAGTGCGTTAGATGAATATTTTACTCTTGTAACTATTAAAAGGGTTCGACGTTTTTTCATCATAACGCTAATTTGTCGCTTACTTATTATTATCAAATCTGTAACTTTCCAGAGGTATCTGAACATTTAGATAATAATCTAAAAGCCATGCGACGTTATTTTGAAGTCATCAAATCAACTAGAAGCACGCATTATTACAATATTTTTGCGGTATCGTTACAGGATATTCAAACTCCAATGGTAGAGCAAACAAAAAGCAAAAAAGAAAGGAAAGCTGAAAAAAAATTAGAAGAAAAACTTAAGAAAAGCGAAAAGAAAGACAAAAAGAATGATATTCAAGAGAAATATCCTCTAAATCCTGACTACCTTAACCAGATTGTGGTGCTAGGTAAAACAAATCATTTTGTACCATTATGATAGCCATAATTGTATTGATTCATGTACAGATAAATAAAATATCAACAAGAAAGCACACCATATTTTGATCATTAGGAAATTACAATCATCAGTACACAGCTTGAACACTTGAAAGCACAGATCGAAAAATTAAACAATCTACCATCACGAATAGATTATTTATTGGTATCTCATTGTTTGTAATATAAGGACAACATTCTTTGCCGTTATCATGCATGATGTAAATTTCTTTAGCATTTCCAAATTTCTTATATATCAAATGCTACGTATTAAGTCTTTCATCGCTTGTGGACTGTGCAATCTCGTAATTTTTTGATAAATAAATTATATAGACATTTTTATTGCTGCTCTTCTTCAAAATAAAATTATGTCAGCAAAGTAGATTTTCAGCATTATTACGTCTTTATAATCATATTTGGCAAACTGATATCTATGTACCATGTATATACAATTTTATATAATTAAGAAATCAAAAAGTTTAAATATACTTTTTTAAAGTTTTGGTAACTTCTAGAAATTATTATTACTTTACACTGAACGTCTATGAGTTACCAAACCATAATTATTTCAGTTTGCAAATAAGTTGGTCGCTAATTTAGCAGAAATCGCCATATTGAAATATCAATGAATATTATACATGTTAAAAAACAAAGTTGGTATTTTAAAATGGTGATCTCTTCTTATGGCTGATAACATTCACTATTAGCTTCACTTCTGAAGATTACACATCGTCAAGTTTTTACGACACAACTGCAATCGCTTCTATTCTCATTAATATCGTCAGGGGCGGACTGGCCATACAAACGCGCGCCCGAGCTCCCTCAAGCGGAGCCGACGAAAATTAATGAGCTCAGTTTATTGGCAGCCACGCACAAAACACATATGGGAAATTATGAACCAAATTGCACTTACTTCACAGGTTAGTACACTGACGCCAACGCTACTGACCCCAGTCCACCCCTGTGCTCACAGGAAGACTAAGGGGTGATTAGGCGATGGCAACCCATCCATTATTATCAAGAATTGCATTTATGTCTTAGGCAGATCTTTCGTTTTTTAAATTTTGTAAAACGTGTTTAGTAAAAAGTTATTGACATTTCTGCAATTCATGAAATTGGTTATCTAAAACACGTTATTCGGTCTCCACTAAATCATATCACGTTTCGTGCACCATTAATCACTCTTCCAAAATTATACGCATTGGCCGATTAAAATTTTAAGCACACCGCCTTTTCTAAGATTTTCTGCTTTTCGATGCATGTAAAAGTTTTCGAAAATAAAGAATGAAAAAGCTTCGCAGATTTTAATTTAGGGATGAAATTGCTTCAATCTTTTCTTTGATAACTGTCTTCAAACTTAAGGCTGTCATTTAGGCGTCCTGAAAATGGTGACTTTAATCATTAATGTGTCTTCTAAATTTGATCACAGATGAGCTAGTGGACAGAAACTGTGAATGCTGCGTGACATGCTGTATAGACTACGAAGGTTGGCTGCAGTTTCAGAACTGCTTATATGGGATCGTAAAGGACCCATTATTCGAGTTATTTATAACAACTTGCATAGTTCTCAACACACTATTTCTTGCTTTAGAGCATCATGGTATGAGTGAGAACCTTAGATCTGCTTTAGATATTGGAAACAAGGTAAATATCGAACAATACAAATATTATAAAATGATGTCAGTTTGTATCTCAAAGCAGAATTTTTACTATGTAAACTTTTTCCAGGTATTCACGTCAATATTTACATTAGAGTGTATAATGAAAGTAATGGCGATGAGTAAAGACTTTTTCGCTTGTGGATGGAATATATTCGATTTAATCATTGTATCTGCTAGTCTTCTAGATCTTATATTCGAACTCGTAGATGGCTTATCCGTATTAAGAGGACTTCGATTGGTAAGAAAATCTATTCTCATTTGTTTCCTTTCGTAATAGGTATAATAAGACTGTGCTCACAAATTGTTTTTGTTTCAGTTAAGGGTATTAAAATTAGCTCAATCGTGGACTACAATGAAAGTGTTGTTGAGTATTATAATATCGACTATCGGTGCTCTCGGTAATTTGACATTCGTGTTAGTAATAGTTATATACATATTTGCTGTGATTGGTATGCAATTATTCTCTAAGTCATACACACATGATAAGTTTGACCCAGATCCAGTTCCCAGGTATATTATTATTCAATTATTTCCTACACTACTTCTTAGTATAAATAAGTTCATGTCTGTGAAGGCATTTTTAAATTTCAGGTGGAATTTCAATGACTTCTTTCACTCATTTATGATGATTTTTCGGATCCTCTGCGGTGAGTGGATTGAGCCTTTGTGGGATTGTATGAGAGCAGAGCAAGCCAGTGGAGCGGAAAGTTGCTTCTTTATCTTTCTTCCAGCTCTTGTAATGGGCAACTTCATGGTGCTCAACCTCTTCCTTGCCTTGCTCCTCAACAGTTTCAACAGTGAGGAGCTTAAAAATAAGAAAGAGGTAAGAAAATAACAAAGCCTTGGCCATCAATAAATGAAAACATAAATAATTTTAGAAACAATATTTAAGTTAATGAGGTTAACATATTATTTTGTTGAAAAATATATGTGTTCGATTATACGAAAAAAGTATAAAATAGTTTCGATTTGGTGATGGAATCCAAAACTAATAACTCAATTCGAAAAGAAGGCCACAAAAAACCAAAAAAATCTAACTGAAAAGTTACCTGTCTTGAATTATCAACATACTATTTTGCTTTTCAGGAAGTTGGCGAAGATTCGAAACTTGCTAAGAGTTTCGATAGAATACGGTCAATAGTAAGAAAAAAAGGTTTCCTTATATCGAAAAGTAAAGAGACTGAAAAAAAATCTAAATTAGAAGAGCTAGTTAATGAATTTATGTCACAACAACGTGCCGAAAAGGAGAAACAGGCGTCAATACCGAGTGAACCAAGATACTCAGCATCTCTCCAGGAAACCATATTGTTCCCACATGACAATATTTATAGTCATAGTTATCAAGAAGCATTAAATAGGTATATCACCATGTTGTGCACATTATAAGAACTACTTAAGAAAAGACTACAAGACTGAATCATTAATATAAGACCTGACGTTGTTTCGTTTTAAATATTTCAGTTTTTGTGATATAATTTGTCAAAATTTAATCATTATTATTTGTATTATTTTCAGGCCAATATCAGTAGGTTCCGATTTCGCATATCCCCAAATTTACCAATCAGGTTTATTTAATCATGGCAGTCAAGAAACTTTAAAAGATGTAAGAGACTTAGCTGCAGAACATAAAATAACTAGTATAAGAGAAGATTCGAAGGAAAACCTGGACGAAGCTGATCGAGCATCATCAGAACAAATGATCGCACAAAAATTGTTGAATCAAATGTCGTCTGGTTATCACACACAACCTTCGGATTCCAGAGGTACATTAGAATAAATTTGGCCCATTCGGAGTACAGTTAACGAAGTTTACTCAACTAAAAGTGCTAATATTTTATAACTTATTAATATTTCGATTTTATCTCAGCCTGTGCTTCTTGCATTTAGCGTTACATAAACTTTTACTAGCATGTCTCTCACCCCCTGAGGTAGCCAGAGAGCATGAATTTGCCTTTAGATATTTACTTAACACTATTAATATAACTTTATCTTAGCCATTTTCTAAGCCTTAATATTTTTGCTAGGTACATCTATTTTGACTTGTATCTCCATTATTCTCATTTCCGCTCTGACTTTTGCATGCCTTCTTTTTAAAAGACAGTGTTTACTTGATTTTGGATTACAGATGAAAACGAGCAATTTGAGATGGCTCAGTTTTCAAGTAAGACAACCCCAGAAAATAAACGCCGACAAGGAGACGGGGACACACCTCCAAATATTCTAAGTAAGGATGGTGAAAGTAAACCTGATGAAGAAAGTATGAAACAGCCTTGGCAAACTTTGATCTCATATGTAGATGAATTAACCGTAGGTGGGAGAAAGAATTCCAAGGGGCAGTATATCGATCCAATGGGGAGTTTTCCAGGTTTTGGCAAACAAAAGAAACCGAAAGTTCCACAAGCCTGTTTTCCTAATCAGTGTTATAATGCGTAAGTTTGATTTTAATGCTTTTTTTAATTTATTTTAAGGGAAACAGAAAAGATAATTATTTTATCATACGTTATTGCAGGTGTTCCTGTTTCGATACATGTATTCAAACAAAATTAGGGCAGCAATGGATGTTAATTCGAACATTTATCCTAAAGTATGTTGATACACCAGCCTTTGAGTGGTTTGTTTTGGTACTCATTTTCGCCTCCAGCATCACCCTATGTTTTGAAGATATTCATCTAGAGAAAAATAAACCTTTGAAGAAAATTCTTTACTGGACCAATCTGGGGTTCTGTTTGATCTTCGTGATCGAAATGTTGCTCAAATGGGTTGCGTTGGGGTTTTACAGATATTTTACTAGTTTTTGGACATTATTAGATTTTACCATAGCTTTTGTAAGTATTACAGATTAATAAAAGTTTAATACGTTCTAAGTAAAGTTATTCCAGTAACCAAAATGTTTCTTTGCAGGTCTCAGTATTTAGTTTATTAATAGAAGAAAACGAAAATTTAAAAGTATTAAGGTCATTGCGAACACTAAGAGCTCTACGACCGCTTCGAGCGATATCTCGATGGCAAGGCATGCGAATAGTCGTAAATGCATTGATGTATGCAATACCGTCTATCTTCAATGTGTTATTAGTTTGTTTAGTTTTTTGGTTAATATTTTCTATAATGGGAGTTCAGTTTTTTGGTGGAAAGTTCTTCAAATGCGTGGATGAGGAAGGAGAACTGTTGCCTTTAGAGGCAAGTCTTATTAACATATTTAATATTGCACGCATCTAAATAAAAATATGTTTGTTCATATTTCTCACGATAGCCTTTGTATTATTACAGGTAGTGAATGATAAATGGGAATGCTACTACAACAATTATTCATGGGTCAATTCGAAAATATCTTTCGATCATGTTGGTATAGCATACTTGGCGTTATTCCAAGTAGCAACATTCGAAGGATGGATGGAAGTAATGGCTGATGCCGTAGATGCAAGAGGAGTAGACTTGCAGCCAGCCAGAGAAGCCAATCTTTATGCTTACTTTTATTTCGTTATTTTTATTGTCTGTGGTTCATTCTTCACTTTAAATCTATTTATAGGAGTAATTATTGATAATTTTAACATGCTCAAGAAAAAGGTATGAGAAACAAAGAAAGGCTAAATATATTTCATTTGCCTTTAGAATGAAACTAATTGCAGTTTTTATTGCAGTACGAGGGTGGAGTGTTGGAAATGTTTCTGACAGAAAGTCAAAAACATTATTACACAGCAATGAAAAAACTTGGAAGAAAGAAGCCCCAAAAAGTCATAAAGCGCCCACGTAACCAGTTTCTAGCTATGTTTTATGACTTATCCAACTCTCGGAGATTCGAGATAGCAATATTTGTTTTAATATTTTTAAATATGCTCACCATGGGTATAGAGCATTATGATCAGCCACATTCCGTATTCTTTATTTTAGAAGTTAGTAATGCGTTTTTTACAACTGTGTTTGGATTAGGTATGTACATCATTAATATGTGATTAAAAATTATGTTTAAAATTCCGAAATAATATCACTTCTTGTTAATACTGTTTGCAGAGGCAATAGTGAAAATAGTAGGGTTGAGACATCACTATTTCACAGTGCCATGGAACGTGTTTGACTTCCTCTTAGTTTTAGCATCAATTCTGGGCATCCTCATGGAAGACATCATGATAGATCTGCCCATTTCTCCTACCCTGCTTCGAGTGGTTAGAGTATTTCGGATAGGGAGGATTTTAAGACTGATTAAAGTAAGTGAGACGGTAATAATAAAATAAATTATTAACGTGACTTCTTGTTTAAAGTTTCGCCTAATCCTTCATTCACCTTTTCAGGCTGCTAAGGGTATTAGAAAATTGCTATTTGCGCTGGTAGTATCTTTACCAGCTCTATTCAATATTGGCGCCTTATTAGCACTTATTACATTCATATATGCAATAATAGGGATGTCCCTATTTGGACATGTAAAAGAGCAAGGCGCCTTGAATGATATTGTAAATTTTCAAACATTTGGAAGAAGTATGCAGCTTCTTTTTAGGTAAGATTTAACTAAATCAATTTTTATCTGTAATGTTTTAAGTTGAAAAAAATAACCATTGGTAATATTATTATGTGATTGGTTTTTCAGATTAATGACGTCAGCAGGTTGGAATGATGTTCTAGAATCTCTAATGATTCAACCTCCCAACTGTGAGTTAGGAGAGCCGGTAGGACATTCGAATGGAAATTGTGGAAGTCCTCTCCTTGCCATAACGTACTTCACATCTTTCATTATTATCAGTTACATGATTGTTATTAATATGTACATAGCTATTATTCTTGAGAATTTCAATCAAGCACATCAAGAGGAAGAAATTGGTATTGTTGAAGATGATCTCGAAATGTTTTATATTCGATGGTCAAAGTAAGTTTACTTAAGGTACAAGTACGTAGGCTTTTAGCCAAGTACATATTGCATATTTAACTTCGTGATTTTGTTTCAGATACGACCCTCACGCTACACAATTTATTAGTTTTACACAACTTTCCGATTTCATCGCATCTTTAGACCCTCCTTTAGGAATCTCGAAGCCAAATACAGTTGCTCTAGTCAGTTTTAATCTACCAATAGCAAAGGGGAATAAGATCCATTGTTTGGATATTCTTCATGCTTTAGTCAAGCATGTGTTAGGCCATGTAGAAGAGACAGATACATTCAGACAACTGCAAGAACAGATGGATATTAAGTTTAAGAAGCAATTCCCAACTAGAAAGGAGTTAGAGATAGTGTCCTCTACAAGGGTATGGAAGAGGGAAGACAAAGCCGCTAGAACGATTCAGCGGTTATGGCGGGATTACGTGAAGTAAGTTGAAATACTTAAATTCCTAATAGTTTTTTCGTCCATATTTGTACTATATTAGATCTCTAGAAAGGAAAGTTATTTAACTATCGGTCATATTCTACGAATGTTAATTATCCTGTTGCTTTATAAATGATACGTTAATTTCAACAAAAGAATTACTCACCGATTTCCAGGCGCAAGAACCGCAGTCCCTCGAATGAGGAAGAAAGTACCAAGTGGTCACCAGGTGGTGGTTGGGGAGGGAAATTGAGTGCCTTACTTCATGTACGCAGGAGTTCCCATGCCTCCAGTAGAAAGAGTTCCAGAGCTTCAGACGCTTCTGATCTGAGCGAACTGGGAGGCGCGTGGCTGAATCTACCACTGTTGCTCTTGCCCGGAGCTGCTCCAGAAGGACAGGTAAAATGATTATAATAAAATTGTTATTGGCTGTTTATACCAAAGATGTTTTTGGTAGCTAAATGGTGGGCCAATTAACGGGCCAAAAACAGGGATGTTTAAATTGTCTTCGCTGAGCTCAGCTTGAGCTCATACTAGCCACCCTTGTAGTCGTATTCACAAAAAAACACTTTGCGACACGTCGTCGCACACGTAATAACAATGTAATTTATAAAATGAAGTGACTACGAGTACCTAGTCAAGATCTCGGGAGCGTGAAATAAGTTTTTAAAAACTAATATTTTAAAATAATTTTATATTTATTGGCACGCAGTGCTAAACTTGGATGACAAAATACGAATGAGTGAAGTCTAATTTAAAAATAGCAGCTTACATATTCTTATTGCCAAAATGGCCCAGGCGCATACTCAGGATTCTTGGATGGTAGACGTTGCGTTAGCAATTTCGAGAAAAACTGTTATCAAGCTTCTGGGTTGCATAACTACTTACTTAGATAGTTTACGATACCATTCCCTGTTTTAAGTTTCTCTTTCGAAGTAAGTTAACTTTTTATTGTAATAGGTGCCAGCAGGATCCGAATCAGCGCCAACCCGTCGTAAATCCGCGTATGGTTTGCCGCTGTTCTTGCGGCATCAAGACGCGGTGGATGAGGATGGAGGCCCGAAACGAGCAGGTTCATATGTAATGTTTGGCTTTCTGTGTCTCTTCCCTAGTATTTGTCTGTAGAAATCAAGGGCAGATCTAGCTTTTAAATTCACGGAGTCTAGGTCTAGTTAAGAGAGGCTCAAATTCAATTCAATTGTAAACTTTAAATAAACGAAGACTATTTATTTATTAAAAGATCTTTATAAGTAGACTACCTAGACCCAGCCTAGAAGAGAACATGACTCCCCGAACCTGGATCTGCCCTTGGTGGAAACTGCATTTTAGGAACCGTATAGGACATTCTTTAAAGAACGATAAGGTAATTTGGTACCTTTAACAATAGAAGTTACACCTGTTCACATTTTAGAGTATGTTTAACGAGATTGATAATGACATATCCATATACTTAGGTATGTCTAAAAATTCAAAAAAGTTATATCTCCAGTCTTTACCGAGATGATGAAAAGGTTCTTACGAAATGCAGTTCTTAAGTATTAAGCTTATTTGCGATATCAAAAAAACGAGAATATTATTGAACTTTAAAAGAACCCACCATTTCGTGCAATAATGTTAAGAATTATATTTCCACAAATAAGCTTAAGGAAACCTTTACTTATTTTATACCTCTCTCTTTCGAACCCTTATTAGATAAGTGATTTGATCTCTTATTGCGATGTCTGAGAACCTCAAGATAGCCTTGTCTCAAATTTTGCATGAGCTTCTATTTTCTTAATGTTATCCTGAAAAACTATGCTTATGAGTACGTTTAGAAGTTGTGAATTGTGGGTAAATGTTGTCGCATGGCATAAAGTGTTGCCTGCATGAGAACCTTTCCTTTTTATTAATATAAATATTGATTCAGTGGTTGGGTAAGTAAGTTACGATATATTTAATTTTATTTTATTTTTATATTACTTATTCAGATCATTGTTAACGTGAGTTTACTTCCTAAAATTAGTTCAGTGGCTGGCTCTTCATTTCAGGAATTCAGATTAAGATGTTAATTGTGTGTTCTAGCTTCATCTGCATAGGATTTCCGAGCAGAGGAAACTGATCTCCCGTTGACTCATGCGGAAATCTGAGTACCAACTCAGTCCAAAAGTAGACATCAAGTTATCAGTTATATAATAAGTATTGTCAGAAATGCTAACAACTACTGCTTTTAGAAACTGGCTAATTTTCTACATTACCAACAACCTTCATGGAAACTTCTATTACATTAAAAATTATGTGTCTGATCTGCACTGATATTTTCAGAACTTACTACTTTTGGAATACTTTACATGAACCATATTTATTGTAAATACCATATACCATATATCTACCTACCTACATTCTAATGCTATTATTCGAATTACGACGATTTCAATATATCAAACGAGTTATTAAATCTTTATAGTCATTAAATTTGAGCAAGTTTATTGCATTAAAAAACAAGCAACATAATACTAACGAGCCGTTTCCACAGGTTCCCTTCGTATAAGTTCTCGTCGAAGTTCAGCTCGCCGGCTGACACCACCATCTAAAGCACGCACACCATCACCTCACGCCAACAGTGCCGTCAGCATACTGGTGACCGAAGCGTCTCCTGACACCACCGGGCCCCTGCCTCCAGCCACGCCGCCGCCTGCCACCCTCGTCAAAGTCCTCGTTCACAGAGAAAGCGACGAACAGCCCAGCTGATCAACTGATGAGCCCCAAGAGGCTCACACACAAACCTCCTCAAACGAACTAGATTAGTGAAGTGACAACATTATGAAACCTATCATGAAACGCATCGTAGAGCAATGTAACCGGGAACTTCCAGAATTTTGCAATAACTTTTCAATATTTTTAAATTAAGAATTCCGAATTGCTTCAATGCAATTTATTAATAAAATTTTAGTATTACGCTTGATTAGAAGCCTTTGTTGATTTGTAAAGTTATTATTGATCTAATTGTAACGAAATTAAACCTTGACAGAGCTAGATAAAGAAGTAAATATTAGGAATATTGTAATTTTAATTTAATTATTATAATAGAAAGAATGAATGTTGCGTATTCCTAGTTAAGTCAAGGTTTAAGATCGAAAGAGGTTGTTATGGAAAGAATTTCGTCGTATGTAAAATAACATTTACCTAGTATCTTTAGTGAAATGACTGATATCATCATCTAAGTCTCAGTACTTTAATATTTAAAAAGTAAATAAATGCTGACCTTGGTGGTGGATGGTTATAATTTGCAGATAAGATCTTCAAATTTACAGGTGCACTGTAATAAATCGATAAAACCACTACTCATATTGTAGATAGAGAAATCATGAAAATTTTTATTTGCCGTAGTTATATTGATTTACCTATTTAGTCTTTACTTTGTGGGTCATATTCGTTTCTTTTCAAAAAATCAAGAACTGCTAATATTGGTTATTCTAGGTATCCCAGTTTAATGTGATTATGGCTCAAGCTTCGCAAACTTTGGGAGGCTCAAAATCTATGTAGGTGGATTTTATTTACCTAATAACTAAGGCATATTACAGCCGATTAGCTAGCACCTGCAAATTTTTACTAACCATCCAAGGCAATGTATATCTATAGCAAAAATTTTAGTCATAACATTCATTTTTAAAATTACCTACATGCCAATGAGTATTTAGAAAGATTCAAAGAGTCGGCATGATATGAAAATACGAACGCTTCTTACTTTTTGGTAGAATATTTGATTGGGTGTGACCAACATTGCCTTCTTCATAGATCTGTAATTAATATATTGTAACTATGTTTGAAGTTTTATTAAGCATTTATCGATGCAATTTCATGCTTGGATCATAGTTTTCCCATTCATTGTATCTGTTATAGAAAATCATAGGTACGTTTTTTTTCTCACGTTAAACTTTCCGAAAACATTTTAGACAATTATCATTACCTAAATTTCAGTATTTAAAATAAAACTGACAGTTTTAAAACTTAAATTCAATAATAAGTACGAAAAATAGTCTAGATATCGTACGCATGTACCGTAGGTATGATTGCCTAGTCAATATATGAATATAGGAAACGAATGAAACATAAATAGTCCTTTGTATTTACGTAATCCAAATAACTAAAATATTCAGGGTTGTAATGTATCTTAACCCGATTATATGGTGACAGGATATTTCAATAGAATCCAGTCATTTTGTAGCCGATTTAATTAGCCATGAATACTTCACATTTGCAATTACACAGTGAGTGAAGGCGCGCCCCACTACTTTTTTATCCAACCCAAATAAAGTGTAATTTTTTGTGAAAACTTGTGCTTACAATTTGTTAAAAACGTCAGATTAGGTTGCAATATTCATGTACAAAATTGCGGGATTCTATTTAAAAAATGTAATCATACCTCTACAGACTATTTCATAAGTCTTCGCCTGTACATCATCTAATGCTTAGAAACCAAGTAACATCAATTCAAGTCTATTTTTACCGTAGACTTATAAACAAGTAGAAGAGCTAGAAACATTAATTATTTTGTGTACAGTTTTTAGAGGTAGAAATTATACACACAAATTCATCTGCATAAGAATAAAGATCACTTGTTTTTTTCTGCATAATTTAAACATGATCTAATTAGTAGTATTATGATCATAATTATGTGAACTTTCTAAATTATTTTACATAAAAAGAATATTCAGATATTACTAATAGAAATCAAAGTAAACTTGTGCCATTGTAATTCAGTATTTTAAAATTATATTATTGTTATATGATTAATATTCTGTTAGACATCCTCTCTATGTTTATTTGCGCCCGTCCATTTTTTTATAGTATTTTGTTTAAGTCTGTTTAAATTCGATATAGATTAGGAGCATAAAATGCTTAAATCATGTTATGATTATCTAAACTCTAAGTTTGTTGAGGTTTTAACACCAATAGCTTGAAGATAGTACCTAGATTTTTGAATTTACTAATTACTCATTAGAGCTGTTTTAACTTATATTCAATAGATTCAAAAGTTTCTCAATTAGTATGGACCAATTTCGTCAATTTTCTTATTTTTTATCAATTAATAATACTATTTGACCAACACTTTTTTTTAATCTGATTACTTCTAAGTAGAGTTTTGAGAACTGTTCTTAATACTGAATTTTATCTTTACACCACAGCTTATGAACACAACTGCTCACTGATTTACAGCAAATTACAAAGCACAGTCTTATAAAAAATGAAACAGAAAGCTAAGGTCTAAAATTTTGACAATGGCAACTTTTGTAAATAAGAAGAAAATGCAATAATTTTAATACTTTAACTAGTTATCTTAAATGGGTTGTTATTTTAATTCAATTTAAAATGTACCATGTACATGGAATCTATTGTAGCTAGAAAAATTGCAATATTATAATGCATGTGTTGAGCATGGTTCAATTTATGTAATATAATTTGAAATTGTATTATATGTAAATAAAAAATTAAGTGAGACCTGTGAAATATGATTTTCTTCCGAGGTACAAAATGATAACTAACCATGTTGAAAACTATGATTAAACTAAAAATAGAAAACTAAGTTATTTCATTTCCACCCTTTTTACCTTATATATATTTAGAGTTCAATTATTCTTTGATTAAATATTAACTCTGCATTATTTAGTATCATATTCTCGTTCAAAACTTAAAATATTTACTTAACCTCATTAACAGTAATTTGATATGACAGCTTTACTAAATATGAACTGAATAAAATGAAATCTCATGAGATCAATGAAACTGAAAAGCATTAAAAGCTTTTGAGAAATTAAACACAATCTAATTTTGGTATAAACAAATAAAAAGTAAATTAAAAGGTTGAAAAGTCTTATTCATGTGCACAGGTAAATGAGTGTTTGCTTAATTAGTTATTATAAAAGGAGTTTTCAGTAAAATACTGTATATGGTTTACAACTTTATTGCATATCATAAGGCTTGAGAGTTTCAATATATTGCTATTTACACATCAATTAAAATATTTTTTCTACAATGAATCTTGGAACTCCATAAACATATTTATTTACAAAATAATTTGGGACAAAAGAGGTTTACTAATTATTACTGTATACTTAGATAGATTTCATGTTTGAACTACTTGAATAAATTATAATGAAAAATATAAAAACTAAGTCAAACACAACTCACCAAGATTTATTATTTAATAAAATCAACAATCTATATTTTCTAAATCAATGAATCATATTACTTGGTAGACACTCTGGTGCGACGATTCCAAGAGAAGTTAACACCATAACTTTTGGGTTTAACAGGCTTATCCTTCTTGGGGCAATCAAGATACCACTGCCATCCATTCTTTTCACAATGCTCAATGGCTTTCTCAGGATTTGGGAAACTGACTTTCAGATTTGATAGCGGGTCACCAGTTGATGTCCACCCCATCAATGGGTTCTCCCAACGCTGGCGATTATCAAACTCCATTTCCCAGTGATGGATATTGTGGGTTCCACTCTGCATAGCATTCTTTGTTGGCTGGTAAATTCTCACTCTACGGCCCCTGATATGTTCCTCAGGAACTCCACTGACTGGTGTTAAATCAACCTGTAACAGAATTGTAATATAATGACATATTAAGTTCAGCAAACATTTACTTACCACATTAATAAAATGCAGGGTAGTAAGTTTGACAACAAATTTAACAATATTTTTTTTACAAATATTTCCCCCGGCAAACACACAACTGTATGGTACGAAAGCAGACCTCGTTTTATGGATGACTCTAGAGGGAAATTAATTTAAACAGTCATGACCCAAGAACAACATCACAGAAATGAATGTCCCAACCAGAACTTCAACTTGAGACCTCCAGCATATGAGGCAAGGCTACAACCACTGTCTGCACTCGGCCGACATTTATCCTTAGTTATGAATGTTTCTTACCTTAATAAAACCTGAACTGATCTTATTATATACCGAAGATATTATGATAGGAGGAGGAGGACTATTCTGCAAACAATAGTAGGAAAGCAGCTAATGGTGTTAAATTAGGGAATTTATTAATCTATTGCTTGCAATCAATGAGATTTTTTGAATGACTTAAAACAAACCTTGGCAGGTACAGCAATTATAGTCTCTAATGCGTGTCGCTCTTGAACTTTTTCCGGCAAAAGAACTGATTCAGTATCTACCAGGGGAGCTTCATGTTTTTTAGTTGGATCATAGCCTAAGAATTGCGTGGTCGAAAAGGCAGGGAGAGATCTGAAACGCGATATAGAATATAAATATCAATACAGAAAAATTATTTGGCTTAATTTGTGTTTTAGGTGATACAAACTTTGATAATGGTGTCTTGGCTAAAAAAGCTGTTCGACTAATCATATTATACATGATTATATTTAAAATTTTACGTAACAATCACAACGAAAAATTTTTCAACAACTATTTCCTTCTTTTCTGTGTTCATTCACTCGTACCACTGACTGACCGTGTAGCAGTGTTGCCAGATGGTCTCGGTGACGTACCTCTAGACTAATTTGATTTCTGATGGCAAGCCGCGATTTTTTTATGAGACGGTCGTGTTGAGAAATTGTTGGCATATTACAAAAAGTATTAATAATAGAAAATGATTGACAGGTGTAAGTTTAATTTGCTTTTTGTGTACAGAAGACTTTGTTGTTATAGATTAGTTTCGACATAAATTCTACATCACATAATAACAAAACGTCCGGAACGTGATATATGGCAAAAAACTGTATTTGGCGTGTTTTTAAATTTCCCCTAAAAAATTCCCCAAATATTTTTTCTCCTGATTTTGCCCCTAACTCAGTCGAAAAACCCCTAAATCTAGGGGGGAAATCCTCTGATCTGGCGACACTGTCTTGTAGCAGGTAGGTAGTCTTCATACCAAAAAACTAGGTATTTATAAGAACTTTTTAATTGTGACAGCTCCGTTGCTACTTTTCGAGCGGACAATTGTCATATGTCACTTCAATGAGAATGATGAATGATAACACTGTTCAATCAATGATGTACGGTTTTAGGTTATGTTTAAATGTTTTAATTATGTTGAAACTACTTTTATTATATTAATATTTAAAATTGGCAGATATAGTTATTGTGTAGTAACTACAGCTGATTGCCATAAAACGAAAAATTTAATTTAATTTTCAATCAATCAGCTCGATTTGCCATTACGGTTTCAATGTTTGACGAGTGAAAAGTTTGCATTGGATGGTCCCTAGACTAATTTGATTTCAACCTAGAAATCCCATAGAATACCCTCACCAAGTAGAGATGGGTAGGTCCGCCGTATATTGGGAGTGGAATCCGGATGTGCATCCAGCTCAGGTGATGTACATCCAGATCCCGTGTCCGACGGACCCATATGGAACCGACTGGCGGTCACTGTAATTCGGGTTGTAGGACGGAAAGGCACAGAACATGATTCAGTAGGAAGATCCAGATCCCGTGTCCGACGGACCCATATGTATCCGGTCGGCGGTCACCGTAACTCGGGTTGTAGGACGGAGAGGCACAAAACATGATTCAGTAGGAAGGTGTACTGGACGCAGACGTAGGTGTGCGAGCAGTTAATTTTTAAAAAGGATTTGAGCGATTTTATTGCTTGAATGTATGGATGGAAAAATTATACAACTTTTACTTAAATACAATGTACTAAAAAAAATTATAATCAATCAGTCTCATGTTTTAAATAAGCAATTACAAATATAATAAAATCTTAACTGTCAGTTATAAACAAAAATACCCCTTTTGGTATAAATAGAGGAAAAAAAAATAGTAACACTGTCTCATCAAATGAAATTAACAAAACTATAAAAACAACATTTCTTTGAACGATTTGAAATAATTACAAAACCAATACACCGCCCGTCAATCGGATTCGGATCGCGCCGACCAGTCCAGTCCGCCAATCCAAAGCGCTGTGTCACCACTCCGAGGAACCGTATCCAATTGGCCATTGGACACGCATCCATCTCTAACGCGTGTGATGCGTGTCCGAGGATTTACATCCATCCGGACCTACCCATCTCTATCACCAAGTGGATGGTAGCATGCCGCGATTTTTAAAGAGGCAGCGACGTTGAGAAATGATAGGCATATTACAAAAAGTATTTATAATAGAAAATGGATTGACAGGTGTAAGTCTAATTATTGGCCTTTTGGTTACAGAAGACTTTGGTTATAGATTAGTTTCGACATTAATTCTACATGACAGGCTCACAGCTCACAGTTACACTACGCGATATTACCATATCGTACATGGAAAATGGTACATGCTCATTAGAAGGGCACACGGCAAACTCTATCGTTATATCAACGATTAAGTTTTACTGATTAGGACGCAGGATTAGTTTTTATTTTAATATTCAACAAAAATATATTATTTAACTTTATGATTGCTGCATTTTATTACTTATGGCTAAATTGATTCGTTATCTTCAACATCTCTAATCTCTACCTAGACTAGGATTTTCCTCAAATTTAAAAAAGAGGCTATAATTATTTCGATAGATGGCGTTATGGAAAGGTTTTTCTTTTTTTTGCCGCCGAAGCTCACGGGAGGGAGGTGGAAGATGCGTCATGCATACCGCCGCAGAAAAATACCGACCTCTGCGGGGGTAATGGGGACCCACTAAAAACCACCTTGTTGGCTGTGGTAATATTTTACCGTTAGCCTTCATTGGAAGCGACACCCTTTGGGAAGTGGGTGCGGTGTGTTGGGAAGTGGGTGCGCTGTAAGAAAAGGTCGTCCAAACATCAATATTATCATATTATCAATACATATATTTTTTTAATTTATTCTATTGGAAGACCAACAACTACAAAAAACAAACCTCACCGATAAAAACAATATAGATATTACAAAGCACTTCTTAGGTACCATTGCATAATTTATGAGCTATATTTTAGAACAATTTTAATAATCTACGTTAGCAAAACAATTACATTCAAGAGTAATAATTTATAATATTAAACACAAGAAAATATAATTACAATGAAATAGTAATCAAGCTTACAATGTAGTCCTAACCTGTATGAAGGTTCTTTAATTTTTAAATATTGTCATGAACTACAAGTTCCTAAAGCTCAATGTACTCACTATTCGCCTCAACGATGCAACGCCAGTGATAAACAAATCAACATTAGCCTTCCTAGATAGTACATCCGCAAAGCATAAAAGCTGAGGTAGCTTGAGACATGACTCAATATCATTCACAAAGATTGCGAATAGTAGAGGCCCGAGCAAGGATCCTTGCGGAACCCCATTAGACACTCTAATCCAGCCGGAGATATAATGTTTTACTATAACAGCCTGCGAACGATTATAAATATATGTAATGCCAATCCTATGTAGTTAGCCACAAGTATGACAGGCTGAATTCGATCGAATGCTTAGCTATAGTCTGTGTAGACAACATCGACCTGAGACCCGTTATCCATAAACGTAGTGAGAGTTTTATTAAGGAGTACTAGATTAGACACAACAGAACGCCCTCGCAACAATCCGTGTTGAGCGAAACTAAAGGAATGCTTTAGCGCTGTTTAAAGTTGTCCATAAACTATTTTCTCGCGGACTTTAGAAACGATGCACAGTTTAGAAATTAGACGATAATTTAATACATCAGTCCTAGATCCCTTTTTGTGAACCGATGTGATAAAGGCACGTTTCCACAGACTCGGAACCACACCTTAAATCATAGATCTATTGAATACTGTACAGATGGGTGTGGCAATAGTTTTAGCGCACTAGATAAGAAATTGAGCTGGAAGTAAATTGGGACCGGCTGACTAATATGGGTCCAACTTCGCGAGCAACTTACCTACATTCTCGACGTCGATTTCGGCATTACTTACATTGGGGACAGTGTTATCCGAGATGACAATTTGGTCGAGTAACAGAACAATTCAAAAAATTGCAGTGAATGTAAGTAGAAAATGCTTTGCAAATCGAGTTTCCTGTAGTAAGTAGAGAATCACTTAATTTCATAGTGGTAGGCACACCATTCGTATCCGATTTTGATTTCATGAATGACCAAAATAATTTAGGTTTATTTTTGAAAATAGATTTCAACAGAGCTAACATAGTCACAATAGCATTGCTTCTCCAATTTTCTTCACCTATCCCTAAGTAAGTAAACCTGGGTGACCAGCAGGTATTTAATCTGCTGGTCAGCCAGGTTCCCATAAGTTTTAAACTTTTTTAGATATTTATAGTTCTCGATTTGATAGCCTTTTTCAACGCCGGAGAGTGCCAACTCACTGCTCTTGATGGCGTGACGCAAGATTTCTACCCACCAACGACATGTCAAGGAAGAAGGAAAAACCGACAAATATAACAATACTTCTTAAATTTTAGTCATCATTTATTTGGAAGATCAAGTAAACGTATAGATGGAATTTAATCCACCACATCAGAGCTTCCTCGCACAGCTTTGATCCAGAAACGGCTTTGGACACTAAGCCTGAGGGCACTAAACTAAAACATTTGCAACAGTAATTTTCTTATTTGATACGTACTTGTCTCGCAACACAAACATTGTATTGTAGAAGTAATCTACAGCATTTTCCAGAGACCTAGACTCCAGTTCAGAAAGCCAGTCTACTCCAGAAATCTCTAAATTAATTGCCTTATAATTGCCCTTGTTGAAAAAGTACTTAACGTACGAGGCTTCAGACAAAGGAGTGTAATAGGAAACTGAAGTTCGATATTCAAAGCCCCGTGGTGCATATCAATTGGCACGAGCGAGTCCTGACTACAATAAGTAACCCGAACATTATCATTACATAGAACGAGGGCGACAATTCTACCGTGAGCGTTCCTGACTCCGTTGAATTGCAAAAGACTAAGAGTATTCAACTCGCCCACCAAAAGCCTCTTATCGTCAGTGCTGTAGTTTGTTGGGTCTAAGGATAAACAGTCAGTATTACTCGGAGTACAGGTAATCTTGCCCAAGTTAAAGTCTCCCACAATCAGAAATTTGTCACTCGGGTGCCTAGCAATTACATCGGAGAGATTATTAAAGATTGATAGTTGTTGTGAGAAAGAAAATCCTAGCTTCTCACCACATAGATAAATACCACAAATGTAAACATTAATACGAATGTTATTTACGCGATTCTTAAGCACCAACGTCAGCCACAGATCCTCAGTACTCGAATAAAATGTCGGCTGCGGAGCGACCGCGAGGTCACGGCGCACCGCCATCAACGCTCCATGGCCATAGATCTGACCGGTTGCCGTGTAGTTGCGGTTCCATCGCCACACAACATAACGACCATCAAAAAGCTCTGCATCTTTAATGCTGTCCAGTAGCCATGTCTCCGTGATAATTATTACGTCGTGTATATAATGGGTATTAAAAACATATTAGAAAGAGGGTACAAATACAAGTAAACATGACTTTCTTGAGGGATTAAAAATTAATTAAACATATTAGGTATTCGAATATCACAGCAGAATAAAATATAACCGTTCTATACTGAAAATATAAATGAAATAGTATAGCATAGTTATATATTAATAACAAAATGTATCTCCAGCGCGCAAGCAATTAATAATACAGCTATAAATAATACAGCTGCGAGCGAAACAAAAATAACAGACAACAGATGACAAAAATATCAATAGGCATCAAATAACAAATAAAAAGAATGAGCTTAGGCACATAACGGAACACTGTTATACAGGGTGGTCCAATGTTTTTTCTAATGTAAAGGACATCCTGACTAATCTTTAGAAAATCGTTATTTGAAAATAAATTTATTGTATAGAATTAATGATTTTAAAAAAATGAAATTTCTCTAGTCGTTTCACATAAATTACTCTAGTGTGAAAACTATTCATTGGAATCAAATGAAAATTAGTATAGGAGTAGTTTATAAACGCGACTACCACGTAATATGCCTTTGTAGTGTACATTCCGAATAGACTTTTAAAATTTTACTTCTGCTGCAACTTTTTTAAATTTGAAAAAAAAAACAAATTTCAATTAAATGTAACAAAAAATTGTACTACCAAAGTTTTTCTCTTGCTTCTAAAAATTACCTCAATATATGGTTGTTATTGACACAAAAATTAAAACTGTTAAACAATAGCAACATCTTCAAAAATAGCATCATGCGCATTTAATAGCTGGTTTTTTTTGCCATTCGACGACAAAGGTGTTATTCAAGTCCATTTGTTAAAAAGATATGGACATATTGTACTGTTGAATCGTCAGTAGGTAACACGTCCACTATAAATGGACCACTCTGTATGATTGCAATCGCTTCAACAATTTAGTTTGAATCATTTTCGCTGGTAATAATCAACACACGGGAAGTGTAATTTTTTCGTATGTGAATCTTATAATACTTTACCCACACATAACTATAGTCTTTTTCCTTGGCAATTGTTTTTGTTTTAGTAAGAAGATTTTTATATTCAGGGGTAAGATGATCATTAACGAAGACTCGTTGGTTATTCCCCGAAAACCGACATCCGAAGCCGTCAATTGTTTCTTCGCAAACATATAAAACAAAGTCCCCTGGCCGCATCTGTCTGAACGCTATAAACTCAAAGACTACCGAACGGATTTGCATACGATTTTCACCATAGAATGATTCAAGAAGAAGGTTTACTTATGCATATAATTTTTATACGTTTTTTATAAATTTATTAAAATACGATGATAAATATGGAAGAAATTCAGACGATTTCAGTATTTTAGGAGTTATTGCAAAAATATATACAAAATAAATTCGCCCACTGTTGCTATACAATGTGTCCCAGTGAGAAATGACCGGCCAAAGTGGGTTGATTAATATTGGAGTAGGTAGATTAGGAACATCCCCCCCGATGGTTGCCCGCCTTGTCGTGGCGGGGGGGCTTAGTAACCGTGGACTGGTCACCCACGGTGAACTAAGAGGCAACCGGGGCCGGCCTGTTGGGGCCGCCGGCTGGCCCGAGGAGGGCGCTCCCAGTGGGCTGAGGAAGTCCGCTGAGGACGCGCTTGGAGGTGGGACCGCAGAAGAAGAGGAGTGCCGGTATCACGGTGCGCCGTTCTCCCTATCTTCTGCGGCCGTGGAGGGATCGCAGGGGGAGAGGCGTGTTGGTATCACGGTGCGCCACTCTCCCTACCCCCTGCGAGCCGGCGGGGCCGTTCCGTGGAAGCGGCACTGGTGGGGCTGCAGAGGAAGAGGCATGTCGGTATTGCGGTGCGCCGCTTGCCCTATCCTCTGCGGCCGAGTTGTGGTCAGTGGCAGAACCACAGACCCGATCTGCCACCGGGTGCCAGTTATCTGGTACCCATGGCCTCCTAGTAGCAGACTTAGGGGGAGTCTACTACAGTACTGGTGGAGGCCGAGGAGGGAGGCGCACCTTAACATCTGGTGCGCCCATCGTGGAGGGCCTTCGGGCTGTGGCGATGGAGCCCCTTGTGGGCGGCTGCCGCCGGCAGGGTCGCGGATGTGTGCGAGAGCGTTCCCGTGGCCCCGTCACAGGGCGGCGAGGAGGATGATGGGGGGGTTTTTAGTGGGTATACCGTGGGTCTCATTAGCCTATACGGGAGTCCCACATAACCACTCGGGTGCCCCCTGCGCCCGGGTGGTATGCGTAATGCATTTTCCCCCCCGAAAAAAAAAAAAAAAAAAAAAAAAAGGTAGATTAGGAACATAAAATTATCAATAAAAAAATTAATAATTAGTTGTGAGGTATATCGAAAAGAGATTTTTTTATTGTCATTTCTTTTTTTTGCAGAAACGGCCGACTTGTTGTATTTCGTATTTCGTGTTGTCGTATTTCGAAATATTTTCGGTGTTTTGACCTAGCAAATTTAGAATTTCAAGTTTAACCTTAACATTCACTCCCGTTTTTTACTTTTTATTCATTTTTAGAGTATGAATTTTTTAAATGACAGTAATAACAATTAAATAAAAAGCAGAATGGCAAATAAACTCAACACAACCAAAATATTTCAAAAATAATGCATCAAGTCGGCCGTTTCTGCAAAAAAAAAAGAAATGACATACCTCTCAACTAATGTTTTTATCGATAATTTTACGTAAATAATCAACCCTCTTTGGCCGGTCACTTCGCCCTGGGACACACTGTGTAAGCCGAACGGTTAACTTCTGTAAGGGCTATAATTATTGTATTTTAAAAACGGTAGGTACAATAAAAACTAGCAGAGTAACGATGATTAGGTTTATTACGAACAAAGAGTCATACAAAAATGGCTGGCAGGGCTTTATATTAACACTATCCCCACTTCTCTGGCTTGGCTAGTGGCGTTGGCAGGAAGGGGCGTGTTAATATGGCGGCTTGGCGGCGTGGCAACAGGGCTGACGTCACGTCCGTTACATTCGCTCATCCTGCAACAATTGCTAAGATCTTCAGTTTCAAGTTGCTCATCGGAACTAAAGTAGAGCAGTAAAGGACATCGGAGCTATACTTCTATAGGGCCTTAATGAATCTGCAGGTACTAGTCCAGTACAGCTTTTGTAACTTCGCAAGCCCTTTATGCTTCTAATTCGGTACCGATCATTACCAACCACTTTAGTCACTACATAGGGGCCTGAGTACAAATCATCTAAAAAAAAAGACAAATGGAAGACAAACGCCTGCTAATTATTAATTTAAAAAAAATCTAACTTGATGTTTATCTTGGCGGCGCTACAAGTGGGAGGCTGTCTCCAAAATACAAAATCCCCTTTCTTATAAACATGAGCACGTTTTCGTTTTTTGTCAAAGTTGCGCTTCATTTTGGCGCTTGCTTGTTCTATCCTAATTGTAGCTTTCTTACGCCGTGCCTGAACAGGTTCTCGTTCACGGCCAGGAACAAATACGTCACAGATCGACATACCGGGACACGCGAACATTAAATCATAAGGCTTATAACCGGTACTGTCGTTATTTGTATTATTTTTGCCCCAAATAATGTCGGGTATGGAGTTGGCCCAATTACTTGAAGCTTCACTAGGATCAGTGAAGCTTCTCAGCCCTCAACGCATCTAAAATCGTACGATTTGTACGTTCAACCTGGCCATTAGCGCGGGGACAAGCAATAGCGTTTAACGCATGCCTAAACTGCTTATCTACTGAAAACTTTTTAAAGTACCTACTTGTGAAAGCTTTACCGTGGTCTTTAACCACGTGATTCGGATATCCGAATAAACTGAATATATTTTTCAGTGCACGAATGGTCTCAATTGAATTTACAGTACGCGTCGGTTCAACTATCACAAATTTAGAAAATGCATCCTTTATTACAAGCATGTACTGGTACCCTTTACTTGTCCTACTGAAAGGCCCTACGTGATCTATATGTACCATGCGCATCGGTTCAGATGGCTTAGGGATCGGGTGCAACATACCTTCTTTTTACCATAATTACCCTTGCCATATGCACAATGAAGACACGCGGTTACGTATTTCCCAATAAAACGCGTCATTTTTGGAAACTAGTATTGCCTTTTAATCAATTCTGAACAACGATTAAGTCCTACGTGACCAATATCGTCATAGTGCATTTGCACAATTTTCCATCTGGCCGAATACGGAACTGCGAGTCGATTTCCGTTTAGAGTTTTTCGGTAAAGTCGATTTTCTACTAACTCGTAATTATTTTTAATGTCTGAATCAGGTGTATTGCTTTTTAATTGATTTATTATCGAACCTAGTTTTTCGTCCTGACATTGCACCGTATAGAACCAATCAGTTACTTCAAGGCGGTTTACGGTCATTGCATCTACAGGATGCCTACTCAACGCGTCTACATGCTTCATACGTTCACCGGGTCTATATTCAATACTAATGTCATATTTCTGTATTAAAAGCCACCATCGCGCAATGCGCGGTATAATGTCGCGTTTGGTGAGCGTAGCGCGGACGGCAGTATAGTCAGTTACAACCTTAACATGTTTACCTACTACATAAACACGAAACCTACGAAGCGATTCTACGACTGCAAGAGTTTCGAGCTCATAGCTATGGTACACAGTCTCTTCTTTACTAGTAACCCGGCTATAATACATGACGGGCCGTAACGTGTTGTCTGTTTGTTTTTGTAATATTATACCAGCAATACCTAACTTACACGCGTCGGTATGTATTTCTGTAGGAAGCATAGGATCATACAAGGCTAGTACAGGTTTAGAACATAAACTGTTTTTTAGTTGTTCAAAACTCGCGTTTTGTTCATTGCTCCACACCCATGATTTACCCTTTCTTGTCAACTCGGTTAATGGACGCGCAATTACGGCAAAATTATGAATAAACTTTCTAAAGTGACTACATAAACCGATAAACTGTCGCACACTATGAATATTCGTTGGCACAGGAAACTGCGAAACGACGGTCAACTTTGCTGCACCAGGCTGGATACCACCAAGATATTTCGTGACCTAAATAAGTGACTTGTTTTTGCAAGAATGAACATTTACTCATATTCAATTTCAAGTTCTCACTATTAAGTTTAGCGAGTACATTCTCGAGAATTATTAAACCCGATTCTGTATCGACCGAGGGTAGAAGTAAATTGTCGAAAAATGCCAATATCTCGGTTTGTCCTACATTATTTTTACTGTTTCTACCCACAGATTCGACGATTTTTTTAATTAAAGGCATGAAAACTGACGGTGCGCTCGCTAGACCAAAAGGAATCCTAGTGTACTCGTAATGACCTTGTGGCGTGATGAAAGCAGTTTTGTGCGTATCTTCTGGTATAATGCCTAATTAATGGTAGCCCTGGGCTAAGTCTAAACTTGTGAAGTACTGTTTGCCGGCTAATTTAGAAACCTGATCGTCAATGTTTGGTAGTGGATATCTATCTTTTACAGTGATAGCGTTCAATGCACGGTAACCAACGCATAACCTACTGTCGCAGTTCTTTTTCTTAACAAGGATTACTGGTGAAGCGTAACTAGATTCCATTTTTTCTAAAAGTTTTCTACTTTGGATTTAACTATCGCTTGTTCGCTATGAGAAAGTCTGTAAGGCTGATCACTAGTAAGCTTAATTTGCATTTGAACTAAATTAGAACAACCCAGATCATGTGTATTTGTAGCAAAGCAATGTTTATACTGTATTAATAAATTTACTAAATTTGAATGATCTCTGTTATTTAATGGCCCCGTTCTTATTTTATTTATTTCTACCCCTCCTATCTCAGTAATATTTGTAATGGCATGGCTAGTGGCATGGCTAGGATCACTAGTAACATTCAATAAATTAAGGCAAGTAGAGACACAACTCACCTGGCTATTGTTTGGCTTTGGCTCCTCGCAGCTTTCGGCCCTCGTGAGGACCTCGCCCGGTGCCCACACGATAGCCTCGGAGCCAACTTTGATGTAGCAATCTTCGCCACGTAGCAGCGTCGCAGGCAGGGAGTAGGAAACGCCACGAAGCTCGTAGTGCCGCGGTGGAGTCACCACGCCGTTGTCCTTTTTGTTCCTCTTCACACGAACTTGGATGATGGAGGAACCGGGTGGCAGCCGTTCCTCATTCACCGTCAGACACTAGTTGAAGTTTAGAATGGCCCTGGCTAACGGTTAGGGTTATACCTTCACTTCGGTGTCCATGTAAGCCTTCACGTGAACACCGTTCACTTTTGCCACCTTTTTGTAGATGACGTTATAGGGTTCTAATATGTTTACTTCTTTAATGCTATTCGAAGATGTTTTGCTTGTCGTAGAACTCATCGAACAACGTAGGGCAATATGTCCTTTAGCTCCACATTTGGACGTAGTTATGCTACGACGTTCCAATCCATACCCAGGTCGAACTGAGAAAAATCGCATTTTTGTGTTTTTGTGGTACGCTTTTTACTGCAGCGAGTTAAACCGACTATTTTTGTTTCATTTCAATCAAATGAATGAATGTTATTTTATCATAACTTTTTATTAAAACGTTTTTGCAAAAAGGTATTTTGTACGAAGGTAGATTTTAACTTAATTTGATAAAACGATTCAATACGTGAAAATTGGAATATTTTAATAGTTTTTTTATTATTTATTTTTATTCCTCTAAAATAAAAGTTCAACAATGAAACAACCTTACCTATTTACAAATATTTATTAAAAAAATAATTTAATCAAAACATGGAAAATCATCAGAATTTATTCATCATCCCTATCAAAATCTAGCGCATTACCAAATCCATCAACATCGTCAATGGCTTCATCAGAAACTTTTAATTTTTTATAGAAACTAAGGCATTCTTCTGAAATAAATTTGTATACAGATCTTAAATCAGCCAATTTAGCTGGAGCAATGGGTTTCCCGTTAGGCCACAGCTGTTTAAGGTCAGATTTGTTTATAGTTGAAATCTCTCCTTTTGTTTTTTTTTTTTATATCAAGTTCCCTAAAATCTTCATCAAAAGATGTTCTCATAAAAATAGAATATTTTTTCGCCTTTTCAATCCTTATCTCCTTTGCCAGCAGCCAGTTTAATTTACTTTAACTATATTTTTCTGAATATTTTCAGTGCTATAAAAGTCATTTTTGTCCATTCTACATACTTGAAACGGGTTCTTTTTGTAGCATTTTTCATAATTTCTATGTATTCGTCAGCTGTATAAACATGTTGTTGCTTTTTGAGTGACGTTTCTATTTTGGAAAAATCAGTATCGTTGGGCAAGAAACTATTACCTGACTCAAGATACCGAAAAGTTATCGTTTTTAATGTTGAATGGGAATCTAAGATAACCTTTAACATTAAGACAATTTTAATGTTGCGATTTTGTCCACCGCAACAATCACTCCATAGTATGAGATGTTCTTTACTAGGAGGTAATTTATTTTCAATATATTTGACAAGGCATCCTTTTACCTTACTTCTTGCCCTTCAAGGCCCTACTTCTTGAGCACCTCTTCCAGCTTCACCCTCTACCCAGATATAAAAATGACCTACATCATCTGAAGCTGAATTTATTCCGCTATTATACAGCCAAAGCTGTCGTTTATAAAAAAATATATTTGTCGGTATACGAGGCAGTGCCAAGGTCTTTTCCAGATCAAATGATAAACATTCTATGTTTGGCGTATTTCGCGCAGTTTCAAAGTCGCATTTATCTGTTTCCTCATTTTTTGAGCCTTCTCTAAGTGTGATGATTTCTCAGCTTCTAATTTAGTTGTTTCTGATCCACTAGCATTTCGCAATTGCACCGCAAATAAATCACACTTATTGCAAGTGTCTTTTTTTAACTGTTTACACCTTAAATTAAAATTGGTCAAGAAAATTTTCTTTACGGTTTCAAAGGAGGCACATTTCAACTCGGGGCCAAACTTCTCAACAAAAAGTTTCTTGTAAATATAATAATAATAATAATAATAATAATAATAAATCAATTTATTGACACACAAGAATACAAAACAATGAAATAGACGCAAAAATAAAATATTTTTAGTCAAAAGGACATTTTCAGCAAAATGTTACACAAAGAGGCAACGCTGGTTTTCAAAATACCCCTTGACTTAATGCCGGATGTACAAAAAGTAGGTAAGCTTTCAATAAATTTAATTATACATTGTTAAACCTTCATTTCGTTTACAAAGAAAATTATTTAAAAACTCAGAAAAAAAAATACAACATATAATAATTTGCCATTAAAAGCAGTTAAGAATTATAACATATTTATTAAGAAAATTTTTTTGTACATAATTATCTAAGAAATAATTATGTACAAAAAAAAAAAAAAGAAAGAAATACAATCTATGACCGAGATAGAGGATTACATTAGGATTAGATTCAGTTATTAATAGATATTAACAATTTACAAATAGTTATGATAAAATTTAAATATTCATCAACGTTTCGAGTTCACAAATTTAGATTTCTACTCAAAAAGAAAAGAAGTGGCAAATGTGCATGGGGAAAACTATGTAAAATATGAAATTATCGTTAGACATTAACATGTATAAAGTTTTTTTAAATTTAAAAGCCATTGGCAGTTACTGTGCTAACTTGAAAAACTTTTTTGAAGCATCACTGTTGTTTTTTTGGATTTGTAAGAACACTATTTTTAGTTTATTTTTTAAAACTGGTTTGGGACATACTTTTTCGCAAAGGAGGAGGGAGATCATTCCAAATCTTTACCGCTCGGCGTCGAAAGCGTCCTCTGAAACTTTCTCTGGAATATTTACTATAGGGTAAAACAAGTTTATTCTTATGATAGGAACGAGTTTTATCCTCATTATATGTAGACTTCCATTTAAACTTATCGAACAGGTATTTCGGTTCACGTTTTGTGAGTATTTTTTGCACCATGCAAGCAAGGTGAATTTCACGCCTTTTATCCATCCTTAAAATGTTTTTTTTATTTAGGTACGGGGTGATATGTGTCCGCTTTGCTAAATCAATATCTAGCACAAGCATTCTGTAGCCTTTGGATGGCTCTTGCAGTTTTTTCGTAGAGCCTGGGTCCATACACCGTGTCAGCGTAGTTGAATAAAGACAAAACCAAGCTTTCCGTTAACCTTATTCTAACTTGTTCCATCAGATGTTCTCGGAATCCATACAAAACCCGCAGTCTGTAAAGTGCTGTTCTTATTTTCATGTTCACGTGCTCTACGTACCGAAGCTCTGCGTCCATTTGTAAACCCAAATTTTTAACTGTTTGAACTTGCTGAATACTTTGACTGTTCACATATAACACTGGTTTTTGCAGTGAAATTGATCTAATTTGATGCTTTGTGCCTAGTATCATATATTTCGTCTTTGACGGATTAAGTACCAAACAATTTTTATTTGACCATTCGGAAATTGTGCTTAAATCGCTGTTTATCATATTCACGGCTTCTCCCGTGTTATTAGGCTTAAATGAGGTGTACAACTGGATATCATCTGCATAGAGATGTACTGCGCAGTGTCCCGCTTGTTGGAGGGTTCGCACAAGATCGGCCGTAAACATAACAAATAAAATAGGAGAGAGGATAGATCCTTGTGGGCAGCCACGTGGTATATTTTTCGTTATACTCGAGATAATTTCGCCCCGCTCGTTCTCGATTTCCACAAATTGCCTCCTGTCCGTCAAAAACGACTCAAACCACTTTACAGACGTGTCTTCCACCCCGTAGAATTTAAGCTTTGCCAACAGTAGCTTTACGTTTAAGCAATCAAAAGCTCGGGAGTAATCGAGCAGCACCAATATGCTGCCAAGGCCGGAATCAGAAGCGTTCAGTAGCTCATCAGTAATATGCGCGAGAGCCGTATCGGTGCCATGACCAGCACGGAAACCGGATTGTACAATAGGAAGAATATTCTCCGTTTCCAGGTATTTTGTAAATTGAGAGCAGACTATTCTCTCAATTACCTTTGAGAGTGCTGGGAGAATGCTTATTCCTCTGAGGTCCCTAAAATCTGTTACCGATGAGCCCTTAGGCAATGGCTTAATTCTTGCAATCTTCCAGCAACTTGGGAAAACTTTTGATCTAATCGATTGGTTTACAATATAAGTAATTATAGGTAGAGTCACCTGCAAAGTAAGTTTAATCATTTTTAGGCTGATGTTATCGTGACCGCAAGCATTAGATTTAATGCTAGATTAACATTTTAAGACGTCTGACTCGGTGATCTCTTGCAAGGAAAAAGACGAATCTGTGTACTTACGATTAAGAAAGGAATCCAGCGTGATATCATCCACTAGGTTCTGTCCGGGGGTGTTCAAGAAGAAGTCGTTTATTCGGTCTGGGTCACACAAGTGCTGATGTATTTCGGTCTGAAAGTTTTGGCACAAGTCTGAGGATTGTCTTAGATACAACCACATTTTTTTAGGTTTACTAGCATTACTGTTTACAAAATGATCATAAAAAGCCTTTTTTTCATTTTTGATTGCTAGAGTTGTAAAATTTCTGAGGCTTTTATAATATTCTTTTCGCTTTTCATACTCTAAAGATGGTGGGTTGTTTATGTATCTAGCTTGAGCGTCGTTACGGATTTTTATCATTATCTTTACATTATCCGTTAGCCACGGCTTAGGCTTGTCCTTTACCCTGTGGCGTTTTAAAGGGGCATGTACATCGAACAAAGTAACAATGAATTCATTAAAAACAGATAGCATAGCATTAACACACGAGCAGTCGTAAACAGTTTCCCATGGTAAGGAGCCTAAATCATTCAAAAAAGTATTCATATCTATCTGTTCCAAAGATCGTCCGATAATGAACCGAGGCTGAGTTTTTGGTTTGGCTATTTTGAACTCTCCAAGAACAAACGCGTGGTCACTCAAAGAAGAATTATGCTCTACTGTAATTTTTTGACAGAGCTCTGGCGAGTCTGTTATTATTAAATCAAGAAGTGTAGCGGAATTCTTATGTATCCTAGTTGGTTCATTAACTAATTGATTTAGACTATGCTGCTTGAGAAAGTTTGTCACCTGTATAGCGGTACTAGTCTTAGTATTCAGGAGATCAACGTTGAAATCTGTTAATATAAATATATGTGAGCACTCACCGCAGTCACTAACAGAACCGCCTAAAGCGTCTATTGCGTCCGCGACTGTGAGGCCAGACTCCGGCCGGTAGGCGGTACCAACAGCAACGCGTACTTTGCCGGGTAGAGTCAGCTCTAGCCACATCTGCTCGAGCCGGGACGCGGGGTGCGGCCGCGTGCGTACACGCAGGCCTCGCTTAATATAGAATGCGACACCACCTCCTCTATTTGCAGATTTTCTTGGAATATGCCTGAAATTGTAACCGGGTAGGGTGAGCACATATTTTCCTTCACCTTCTCTAAGAAATGATTCATTTATTGCCAATACATCTGGAGAAAAGTTCTGTACGGTAGCTTGTAGTTCCTCCTGCCCTGTATTAAGTGACCTTACATTCAGTAGTCCCAAACTTAAATAACTTTTTTTATGTCTAATCATTGGTAAAGATTAAAAAACTAGAACAAAGCCGCGAGGGCGTGACCGCAAACATTATGCGCATTACACAGTTTAAACTAACATCAAATTTAATATTGAATAGTTTAAAATAAATCCATTTGTTTGCCTTACAATTTTTAAAATAACTCAATCTTACGAAGTAGATAATTGTAGTATAATAAGTAAGAGTCAAATTTGAAAATAATATAATCAACTTTTTAAGGGATTGGTTTGATTTTACCAAATACCTGTTGAATTTCGTCTTCAGTACGAAATCGATGCTCGTTTTCACCATCTGCTCGGCGAGCTAGTACGGCTCCGTTTCGAACATATACGTATTTCCAGCCATGAGCTTTTTTTTCTGTGCGTACTTTCTGAAGAAAAGATCTGTTAATTTTTGTAAGGCGCTCGTTCAAATACACAGGGCTAGACTTTCCTGAAAAACCTAAATCCGATGTACAAATAGTTCTTCGTTCTCGAATGGCTTTTAGTAGGCGTTGTTTTACGGCTCGGCGAGTAACGCGCATCACGACCGGTCGCGGGCGCAGCGCGGGCCCGGAGGACGACACGGCGACGGCACGGCGCGGTCCGGCGCGGAACACCTCTACCACATCAGTTTCTTCGACGTTCATGCCTAATTTTGTGGCCATTACACTCACTACATACATCAGACTTTCATTATTTTCCTCTGGAATGCCGAAAATCTCAATATCGTTCATTAACGAATCCTGTTCCTTTTGATTAATTTGGCTCTTCAAATTGGTTGATAGTATATTCGAGAGCGATAGTTGTACTTTTATTCTTTTCTAAATCGGTAAATCTACTTTCTAGCTCGTCTATGCGCTTAGATGCCTCGGTTGTTGAGCGTTTACACGAGGAAACTTCATCGTGTAGATTATTTATTTCTCGTTGTAAAACATCAAACCGGTTATTTATTTCTGCTCTCATTGTTTTTATTTCCGTTACCAGATCAGCCATAGTCCATTCAGTTTTCTCATATTGGGTTGGATGTGCTGTTATAAGTGCAGGCGAATCTATCGCTTTAACGGGTGTATTTGTGTTGTCACTCCGAGGTACATTGTTCATGCAAGTGGGGCACAACCAGCCTTTCGGTACTGCTGATGATGCACTTAATCGCACACATTGCTTATGGTACTTTGTTTTGCAGGAACACGTAGCACATTCTTTTAGGGACATAAATTGTCCGCACGCAGCACAGTTAACCATTGCAATTTTTCTTTTAAATACCTATTTTCAATGAAAATTTATAACTTAGGTTCTGCTATTTGACACTAGATGTCTTTACTTTTGAATTCTATTGAGGAGTCACTTAGTTGTAAATGAAAGTTCTATCTACTCGGCAATAGATGGCGCGAGTTGTTCAGCTTTTGATAAATATCTTCGAATTATCGATCAAATTTCCAAATCACTGTTTATTTCCAATAAACACTTTACTTAATATTAAAACTTTTTATTTAAAGGTTTCACTGTCACTAATTTACAGCCTGATCTCAGCCACCAACTGTATCACTTTGCGATCTCAACTCAATCACAATATTGATCTTCACTTTTTTCTTGATTGTCGTACGTATTTTATAAAGATAACTTTTACATAAAGTCAAAACTATATGTTGTACGTAATCACGGTTAAAGTACTTAGTTTTAAATCGTTTTTACTAATTAAAACATTAAAATGACGAGAGCTGATGTTGCTTTGTGAAATACCCACACATATCATTATGTTTTGATATTGTCATGCCAGGCTGTAAATATTAGATCTCATTACTATCCTCCCTACGATAATGTGATTCATATTTTGGTAATTTTGAAATAACTTCCTTAGTAAAGTTTAAGTTTCTTCAGTCAATTTATTATAGCTTTTGTCTTTAGCTCCTCGAGTGTCATTTATTTAATTATTATGGATTTTGTACAATGCTATGGTAACTTTTTGTGTCCAAATTTGTAAAGTGTGCAGAAACATATCGCGACAGACTTAAACATCTTTTAATCTGTAGGTGCGATGAAATTGTTTAGGCTTCTTTTTGGCAGCAGGGACAAAAGTCATGGTGTAGCTTCGTTTCTTCGGTTCCTCTGTGACACATGACTTAATATACATTAGCTGAGCATTGTAAGATCCAAGAGTTACATAAGTCTCAAATATAGCAACTACGCGTGTCTGGTTGAGTGCAATGACGCAGCAAATGTCCTGTTTTCTTACACCGAGGACACCGTCTCGGGATTGGGAGTTGTGAACTTTTTCTCAAATGGTTGCCGGAACAATGGTTTCTGCGAGTGAGGCTCTTGAGGTAGGGCGTGATAATCATCAAGAGCGTACAAAAATCCTTCATTAAGTTCACCTGGCGATTGGCGATTGGCGATGGCGATTGAGCTAGCATCGGTTAACATAAGTTCGTATTTAGCTAGTATATAGATCTCTAATATAGTTGAATGAAATCGTTCTATTAAACCTGTGGAATTCGGATTATGTGGAGTTTGTAATTTTATAAAAATCTAACATCTCTTTCATGAGGTCATTATTAAATTCAGAACTGGGATCTGAACTGATTATATCGGGTGTACCATAAAAAGAAAAGTATTTTACTAAAGCTCTGATAACCTCTGGTGTGCTTCGATTTCTATAGTTTGCGTTAGTTGTAAGGCTGGTTTGTACTTCACAAGAGTTTAAGATACTTGATACGGTTTGTTTCATATTATGCCAAAAGTAGTGCCTTCTAACGTGTATTAATGTTTCTTTTATCCCGCGGTGACAAGTTTTGCCGTGATGATATTTTAAAACTATTTCTCTTTGCTCATTTTACGGTACACCAGACAGCTCAGAAGAGCATTTATCCGAAGATGTAGGGCATGCATAAGAGTGGGAGGCAAACAATTTGAACATTTACTGTAAATTAATGTAAAATAAATTATTTTAAATAATTTTGTGTTTTATTAATCAACAATGATCAGACACAATTCGTTTAAAAAAAAATTCCCATATTACAAATTTGGTTATTTAGTAAAATTTTCTCCTTTTCTACATTAATGGCAATAAGTCACTATTTATGAAAGATATATTTATGAATTGTACCATTATAAAATCTACTTGAAACAGACATTATTTAAAAATTATTGGCCACCCATGTATTCATAAATTTTTTTCATACCCAAGAGGTTTGAACTTTGATTATAAAATATTTTTTTCATATTTTTGAAAAATAAATTATTTTGCGTATTTCTAAAAAAAAACTGCGTAAGCTTTTCATACTATTTACTTTTAATCTATCAGCACAGTTAGTCTATAATATTAAAAGAACAAAAAACTAATAGACATCATTCATTTCTGGTCATAGTTTTTAAGACAGTAAAATAATATTTAAAAAAAAAGACTTTCCTTTAAAAAAGAAATATCAGAGGTACTACTTATAATAAATTACTTTTCGTACTTTTTACAGAACGTAAGTTGTATAAGTTGTACTATTAGACGTTTCAAGGTTATCCATTCATTACCGGACACCCTGTTTATTCTTAATTATTAAAACTATTAATCAGATAGTAGATATTAAATTAACAGTTAACTACATAAAAAGCGACTTAGGAATAGAATGGGATCAAGGATTAGCAAATAGGTCTACTTACAAACCGCCCGAGCCCATGTCCTCCAGGATTCACTGTATTGCACCTCGTAATTCGCGGAAGCTATTTATTTGGTTCGTACGGATTTCTTCGCGCTTTTAACTATTACTCTACCAGTTTTAGTGCACAGGATAGTAATGCAACTAAAAACCCGCTCCGGCTGCGCCGCTTTTACTCACGAATTATATGAGGGCGAAAAAAATATGTTTTATTTTAATAGGTCTTTATTCAACGATTGAACATACAAGACTGTCCGTTCAAAAAGACGGCCGAGTAGCGTAGTGGTCAGTAGCCCTGTCTCATACGCCGGAGGTCCCAGGTTCGAGTCCTGGCCGGGGCATTCAATTGTGTGATGAACACAAATGTTTGTTCTCGGGTCATGGTTGTTGATATTTATATATGTATGTTTATTCTGGGTTCCCCCCAGTTCGCTGTATCCATAACACAAGCTCTACTTACTTTGGGGCCATGCAGTTGGTGTGTTTAAAAAAAAGCTGATTTAAATCTAAGCTTAAATTCTACGTAACAAACAAGTGCAGGTGTTCTTTCTGCAATTCAGCGTCTTATGTAGATAATGTTATTATTACTCTAGGCTGCGTGAGTGGCGGAACTGGCGACATAACTAGATACTTACTTATTTCAAAATTGAAATTGATAGTTGTGAACATACCTTTTATGGCGTAAATTCAATAAATTAGTTATTTGTTATTATAATATGAATCATTATGTTTTCAAATACTCTTAGGATATGAAGTAATACTGAAAATACTCCAAGTAGGATGAACAAAAGTTATATTTCTTATATAATATACATGCTCAAAGCTAGTCGCAAAAATCTGATTTAGAAAAGGAATTTAGTCATATATGCTCTGTTACCCGTGCGAAGCCGGACCGGGTGGTTAGCAAGCTAGGGAGGCTGAAGAGAAGACAAAGTTTCTACAAAACTACAATATGGCTATTCATTGTTCAAACAATTATAGTAATTAAAAAAAAATTATTAATAAATATTTACGCAGACCAGGCTGATTGGTGTAGTTTGCCTTACTCATACGTTAACGTTCACAAAAAAAATAGGATCAACGTCTACTAGCGCTACCTATTATTAATTTTATTTTGTATTGTATATATTTTACTATTATGCTGAGCTGTAAGATAAGAGCTGTTGGCGCATATCAAAATATGTCATCATGTTTAGATATCTGTGGATATTGCATTGACCTCAACTAATGGAAAAAAACGTGTATACCCAAACTTGAAAAAAAACATAAAATGGCGTCCATTTTTAGGGTTGCACAACGAGTATCGAATCTACTATCGACATTTTAGAACTAAATATTTAACTTGAAATATAATATTGAAAATTTAATGAACTTTTGTAAGAGATAGACGTAAATGAAATAATAATAGTTCATGGTTTATTTACTTTCATTATAATTCTTTTAATATAAATAATAAAGAACTATGCGGTTTATTTTCGTAAGTCCTGATATAGTCCCGTCAAATTAGCCAGAAAAATAGTGGTCAGTTTGCATTAACTCCCAACATGCTGAATTTTGGTACAGACCTGGGGTACACAATTATAAATAAAACACCGAAAGATCCCATGTTTGCTTAAAAAGTTATTCAAGGTCAAGCATCAAAGTTTTCGTATCTATCAATTAAAGGCTGGCTTGTCTTCAATGATTACGATTCAAAAATAGACAAAACAACTACCTGCCTATTCAATAACAAAATTAACAATTCTAAGCAGACTTAATTCCCTCATTCTTCATGCAGTTTTGTTTCAAAAATATACGCACAACGGCAAGCAAAGCAAATACCATTTCGATATGAATTTCTGCGTAAGCGCCTGTTATCATTTGCATCGAAAGTATGAAAAATAATAACATATTAATAATGATCATCGCTATCTGGTTAAATTTTTTAGTAAGTTAGTTAATTGAAAAATGACAATCAGCCGCGATTGGTGTGGCGAACTATTTCTGCCAGTGTCGCGTATTGGTGGAACATAGTACACAAATTTAAATAAAAATTGCCAAAAAATAAATTCCGTAAAATAAAATATAACACACTAACAATAACTTAACTAATAGGAATGATTATTTATCTAAATGGTATAATACATGCTCAAACTAAACTTACCCAAAAGGAAAAAAAATTAAAATAATAATAATAAATTTAATACTTAACACAAAATACTTGCTAACAATCAAAGGCTAATATTAAATCGATGAATGAATTTACATAATATAAATAAAATCTTCGGGCTGTAAGTAGAGAAGAGAGTCTTGATATTAGTTGGGCGCTGAATCTTAGGGGGAAGGAAATTAAATAGTGATACCGAAACGAGCGGGCAATTCAAAAATATATGGTCCACTGTTCCTAAATCCTGACCACAGTTGTAGAACGGGGAACAGCGAACTCCAATCCTGTTAAGGAAAATTGGGGAACAGCAATGGCCTAAGCGAAGTCTAGAGATAACCGATGTTGTCCTTTGTCTGCCTTTCTAAATTAAAAAAAACCAAGGTCTATCGGGAATGAAAGGCTGGATGTCACCGCAGTGCTTACCTGTTACTTTTCGCGACGCCTCCCATTCGGAACTCCACACGGCCTGTAGGTGGAATTTAGCTAGGAGTCTCAAATCCTGAGCGAAGCATATGTAGTAATCTGCGGAACCGATTTGGATGGAATCTTACGCAAAGCCATCAGCTGTAACGTTACCTGTGGTACCAGAGTGACTAAGAATCCAGGCTAACCCAAAATAATAGTCCGGGAACTGCAACAGAATTTTCAATTGAGCGTTTTAGTAAAATGAGTTTAAGATGAAGGGGGTGTGATGAAAGTTGTAACGACAGCTAGAAAGCGATCCGAGAGGTATTGACGACGAAGATGCAGGGAAGAATCTGCACATACAACCTGCATGGCATTAATTGGGAAGGACTTCATTGCACCTAAAACTATGCGAAGTGATTTACTTAGAATTTTGGTAATAGCGTCTAAACCTGGTTTATGGCAGGGTTCCAATAAGAAAGAGCCGTAGTCTATAAGACTCCGTATCAATGCGTTGTATATTAGCTTCTGGGTATAGGGGTGAGAACCCCATCATACGCCAGACAGAGCCCGAATGGCGTTGATGTTGGCCTCGCATTTTTTTTAAACATAGTTAAGGCGTGGTGTCCCGGAAAGTTTTGAATCAAAAACTACACCAAGAAACCTTACCTCATTGGAAAACGGAATTGGTTGGCTTTGGAAAACAATTGAAATGGGAGGATAAATCCTTTTCCTGCTAAAAACTACAGCCTTACTTTTAGATGTAGATAAGGACAAGCCGTGATTACCTAGCCAGATGCCTAAATAATTTAGGGCATTATTCAACATTATTCCTCTATTTTCATGCTAATGCTCAGGCCGTCCATCGTACTTAAACCCTTACGAAAGCCGAATTGCGTGTTGCTAAGGATATTATGGTATCCTACGAACCATTCCAGCCTATTTTTGACAAGGTGTTCTGTAATTTTCAGCAGACAAGAGGCCAGGGCAACGGGGTGGTACGAGTCTGCATCTATAGAGTCTTTACCGCTTTTTAATAATGGGATAACTAAGTATGCTTTCCAACGATCTGGGATCTGACCGGTAAGAAAAATTATATTAATAGTACTAAGGAGCAACTCTTTAAAGACTGACCCTGCTCTAGCTATAAGGGAGTACGGGATATCATCTAGGCCGGGGGATGAATCATGAAGACCACTAAGGACAAGATTAAGTTCTTGCATAGAAAAGGATCGGTCAAAGGGGCAGTTTGAAGACACTAACGAAGAAAAAGGGACAGGAAGAAGATCGGAGTAAGGCACAAAAGGGGGGGCAATTTTATCAAAAAACTGATCAAGCCAAAGAGACGGCATATTAGAATTTGGAGATGTAGAATAAGATATAGAACCACGGAAACGTTTCAGAGCACCCCACACCATGGACGAAGGTGAGCGAGGAGATAAACTCTCTCAAAAACTACGCCAAGCTACCTGCTTTTTCTTTTTAAATAACTTTCTCGCCTGTGCTGCCACCCTCTTATATTCTAAAAAGTTATGAAGGGCCATGCTCGCGATGTAGGATTTTTCAGCCGAACGTCTTACTCGGATCATATCTGTACATTCAGAATCCCACCAAGGAGGGGAAACACTGCCTTTCGGGTCCGAACGCTTCTGCGGAATATGGTTATTAGCTGCTGTCAGAACACAAGACATAAGGTTGTCATAACACACCATGATGTTATCTTGATTAGCCGAAGGTATGGAAGAACATAAAATGTTGGTATCCGCCGCATACTTGGACCAATCTGTCTTGGAGATCTTATATTTCAGAAGAGGAGGAAGGGAGGTAGGAACAAAAGTGGTGGATGGTAAGGAAATTACAACAGGAAAGTGATCACTCCCATGCTGTGAGTTAAGCCTGTTCCAGGATAGGGACGCACCCAGGGTAGATGAGAACATGGAAAGATCCACTGTGCTCGGATTTTGGTGCCGACCAACAGACCTAGTGGGCCGGCCGTCATTGAGCACACAAAAATTTTGATCGTCAATCAGATCTGCCAACTGAAGACCAGGGGCATCGTTTGATTGAGAGCAGTGGCAACCACAAAGATGGTGGTAATTGAAGTCACCGAGAATAATGACAAGGGCGTGAGGAAGTGACGATAGTAGAGATTGAAACTCATTAATAAGAACTACCGAAGGATCGGAAATATATACAGATCGAAGCCCGGGGCACGAGGAGCTTTGGGTTTAGCGGTGGTGAAAACAGTTTTCCTGTATGAAATCGCTGATGGATTAGGCGAAGCAGAAGTTGACGGGGGTAATTTGAACGGTACAGAAGATTTTGTGACATCCGCGTACGATTTACGCTCGGCAGGGAAACGGGAGGAGGCCTCTTAAAATGAAATATTATCTTGGGACACGGCAATTTTTATGGCTTTTTGCTTAGAATGTTCCGGGCAACATTTATCTGTGGCCAAATGAGAACCTGAACAAAGTAAACATGAAACTTGATCGAGAGGCACTACATAGCTAACACCGTAGTGAGGCTGATAGCACCGGAAACATCGTGGCTAAGAACGACACTGTGCTTTTATGTGCCCAAACCTGCAGCAGCTTAGGCACTGGATATTAGGTAAGATGTACGTATGGTTCTACTTGAATTGAAGAATTAAAAACAAGTAAGTTCTTTGGAAGTTTTTAGCCAGAAAATGAGATTACAACTGAACCAGACTGTATCGGATGAGCTTACAGCTTTACAACTGAGTCGCCTAGCTTTAAGCACTACACCGCATCCGTGGGAGGGAGAAACTGCCAACACAAATTCTTCCATGGAGCATGATGAGGGCACGCCACGCACAAGACCCATACGGGTGACATTGTACGTGGAAATAATGGCGATGAAATCGTTCGACGCAACACTTTGATTCTTAATAAAATCATTAGCTGCCCCGGCGGAGGTGAACTGAACCGAGACCCGGTTTCTACCAACACTCTTTACCCTGTCTAATTTAATGCCATTAATTTTGTTGTTAAATAAAAATTTACCGAAAGTTAGGGGATTCCGAGTAGTTCCGGCAAAGGGTTAGCCTCAGCCTTGGAGACATGCACAATAAACGGCCTTGAATCGTTGACGGAATAAATCTTACTTTCAGTAAGACTGGGACACAGATTGAGACAAACTGAGAGGATCTAAAACTGCTTTCTTGGGGAATGGAGTAACATCTGAAAGGTCACTCGAAAGGGCATTCGGCCGCTTCCTGGACTGAGTGAGAGAAAAATAGCTGAACAAGACGTCCAGAGGTGACGAACCGCGCGGAACGCCAGGATCCGAAGGTTTGGGGGAATTTTGGGGGAATGACGTCACCATCAATTATACATCCGAAAATAAATAAGAAATATACAAATACAAACTACAGCTAAATCTACCTACTTAAACTACTTACCACAACTGGATTGTGAAATAACTATAATAATCCCAATGACTCCAATAATTATTTTTATCCAAAAACAAAAAATAAACAATTTCAACCGTGTTTACACCACTAACGCAAAGCTGACAATCTCATATCTGGTTAAATAATCAAAGCTCCGGAACATCACTTTTGACAGAAAAGTAACAATTAATGGCGATTTGTGGCACCTTAGCCACCTGCTATGACGTCACTACACGATTCATATTTTAGTGACAACATTTAAAAATAGTACTATATCTTTCTTTTATTAGCATTTTTGTATAAGTAGAGGGAGACAACCAAGTACTTCCTCTTCTATGATTCGATATACATAACTTAAATAATAGGTCTTTACCTATGAAACTGCCGTTTTGCCGTACTGGCCATTTCAAATGAAAATATTTTTTTTTTTGACTGATAATTCTAATTTCAAATTAATTTTATTTGACAAACATGGAATTCTTTTTCTAAAACCGTCATTTGTTTAATAGTTAGTGTTTTGTTTTCAACGCATTCGAACATTTTTCGTCATCATGGATAAGTTAAAAATTCGAGTAATTATGGAGTATGAGTACCGTCGTGGCAGCAAAGCGGCACAAGCGGCATGCAACATCAACGACGTTTACGGAGCGAACACTACAAACGAACGCACCACCCGTTATTGGTTTACCCGCTTCCGTTCTGGAAATTTTGACCTGAAAAATGAACCCCGTGGTCGTCCGAAAACTTTGGTCGACAATGACGAATTAAAGGCAATTGTGGAAGCTGATGAAACTCAATCCACGGCTGAATTAGCAGCAGCTTTCGACGTGAGCATCAAAACAATATTGGTCCATTTGCGTCAAATTGGCAAGGTAAAAAAGCTTGACAAATGGGTACCCCACGAACTCAATGACCGCCAGCGCGAAGTACGCGTGGAGACGTGCCTTGCACTGCTCAGCAGGCAAACAAATGAAGGAATTCTGAACCACATTGTTACTTGTGACGAGAAATGGATCCTGTTTGACAATCGTAAGCGCTCAGCAAGTTGGTTGGACCCTGGTTCAGCACCCAAACAATGCCCTAAACGAAAACTTACCCCTAGAAAAGTGATGGTCACTATTTGGTGGTCTAACGCGGGTGTAATTCATCACAGCTTCTTGCCAAACGGGACAAGCATTACTGCAGATGTGTACTGTGAAGAACTGAACACAATGATGGAGAAGCTCGCACGTCTCCAACCAGCTTTGGTCAATCGTTCGGCTCCACTGCTCCTGCACGACAACGCGCGACCTCATACTGCATAGCAGACGGTCTCCAAGCTACAAGAGTTGGGGTTGGAAGTTCTCCGTCATCCGCCGTACTCACCAGACCTTGCGCCTACAGACTTCTACTTTTTCCAGAATTTGGATAACTTCTTGGCGGGAAAAAAATTCAATACCCGAGAGGCAGTACAAAATGCCTTTGAAGAATTTGTTGCCTCCCGTTCAGCTGATTTCTTCAAGAAAGGCATCAATAAGCTACCAATGCGTTGGCAAAGATGCATTGATTGCATGGGTGATTATTTTGATTAATAGAAATAAAAAATATATAAAAAAATTACGCTTCATTTATTTCGTGAAAAACGGCAATTTCATAGGTAAAGACCTAATATAACCCTGGAGTTTTCAAGTGTAGAGTGAATAGGTACCTCTTGGACAGGCGTGTATGATCCTCGTCTTCATCGTCACTTTCCATCAGGTGAGATGGAAGACAAACGCCTGCTAATTATTAATAAAAAAAAAATAAAAAAATAACTACTTATTTATATAGGACATTACGACTACTCCATGTATTTATCACCTCGCTGGGATATTGCTTGAGATTTGTTTCAAACCAGGTTACATTGTAAATAAATATTTTAGAAAAAAATGTCATGCTATTAACATAATTTAGCTTCTGTTATTGTCAGAGGAGGGTTGAAACACCCTTAGACTCATATTTGAAGTAATATTTTATATTGAAATTTTTTTACCACGATGGTCTTAGATTCCATGTCTCTAATACTCAAAACAACTAAAAATATTCTTGTTGTTCAACATTTTCAAAATAAATTAGAATCATTATTTACCCTCCACATCCATCCATTTCAATGGCTTCCTCGTGAAGATAGGTGTTATGTTACACTTGTGAAATATGAAATAAACTATAGGGCTGACGACGTAAAATTGAGCCAAAAATTTTAGAAAAGTATATAAGAATGTAAGATCACATTTATTTATCTTCTCTCTTTTTATTATATTAACCGAGTATTCCGAATCCCACCATTAAGGGAAGGACCTATGTTTGTCTTTAGGAGCAAGTAATTTATCATTATTGAATGCGCATTATCAGGAATGGGGAATGGAATCGTTGAGCACAGGGTGTTGATAGCTTCAGCATAATATTGGCCCAATCAATTTACGGGAGTTGTAACTATTCGCGTCCGCAAGCTCCTAGCCCTTTAAGTCCCTTGTACGTGACTCCTGGGTGGCACCAAACGAACAGTACTTACAAGTGGTAGGTTTCGACTATGGCTTGAGGGTGATCTCAAAACAAAACAAAACAAAAGCAGTATGCTAAGTGACCGAGTTTCGTTCCAGTATGCTGTTTAGAGTAACCGCTGGAGAAGAATAGCTCTGAGTATTTGTGTAACGTTAGAAGACCGTTTGATCTTGCTGGTTTTGGTATACTGAGTGACTCGTTTTGGAGGGCAGCAGAATAGGAAGAAACGTTGCTCCACGGGACCGAGGTTGTAGGGAGCCTAACTAGCATGCCAGCCACATGCGAAAAACTACCTCACCGCCCACGAAAAATACCGGGTTTCTCCAATTTGCTGTTGGCAGCCAGATGGAGAGGGCCCTGGGGCAATCCCCCGGTCTCCAAGTGATTCTTTCATACTATACATGTTGCTTGGTTCCAAACGTCGCGCTTAATACAATTTCGATTCTCCTCTTCTACTCGCCCTACTTTTAAATGCAATGAAAAGGTCTAGTAAAAATAATAAGTTTTTTACAGTTGATGGAGTTTACCTTCTCCCTTAAAGTGCTCTTCTGTAACATAAGATGAGTGCACTCAAATCTCAATGATGTCCACCACTTGATATTTCTTATGGAAACCTTCAGATAGGCATGATCTTTTTAGTATAAAAGGCCATACCCTACCTGCATCTCTTTAAACACTATCTTGATGAGTTAAATTATAAGATAAAAATATATATTATTAACTATTTTGCTGAGAAAATCCCTCATTAGTATTACTCAATCGTCGCTCGTAGCATTCAATGGATAGCATTCAGCTAGGGTCATGCTGAATGAATGCTTAGTACAGCGGGGGTCAATTTTCTAGGGCCAATTAAATATTACCTACAGGGGAAAACTTATTATACCTGCCATTTTTTAAAAATGTACCAATATTTTTATATGGTAACATAACCGACTGCACTAATTATTATTTGACATTAATTCCAGAACAAATAATGGTTGATTTGGATATTTCCCTGATTTAATGTATAAATTAACTAGATTACTTTTCAGATTCTACTGAAATAAGCATGAAATAAGAATACTGATGACTTTTATGGACGTACCGAAGTACCCATTTAACTAAAGAAAATACTAAACCAATGACTTGGCAGTATGGTCGATGACCTTCGCCGGTTCCTTACGGAACAAAGAAATTAAAAAATATAAAACAAACAAACATGGCGATGTTTAATATGGCGTCTGCTTATGTTGTTTGTTGCTTTTGATAGTTTTTCAAGTCGGTTTTTCGGCGTCGAGTAGAGTTCTTGCTCAATTGCTTTTGTGTTGTGTATATATTGAGATAGTGACTCTAGTGCTTCACGTACTGTGTAAAACGAGATAGTGACTCTTAGTGTAAAAACGAGATAGTGACTTAACCTTAAAAATGTCTGCTAAAGAAAGTAGACGAAAATGTTTCAAGTGCGGTAAATCTCCAGCATCCGACAACATCAAGCTGTACAACACAATGTAAAAAACCTAGTATTTATACAGAAGCAATTACTTGTTAAGTAATTTCTGTATTAAGTCAATACTTAAAGCTAGAATTCTGCTAGACCAAATTGTATTCTATAGTCTAGTAATGTACGTTACATAGGTACTAGTACAAAATCGACATCTGATTGTATGTTTGCACTGACAAAACACAAACAAAAACTTGTTGAAAACTCTGTTTTCCGTCAAATATTGAAAGCGTTTGCACTGTCACACAACTTTTTGAAGTAAACCTTTTCACATTCCATAGCCAAAAACAAATAAAAAAAATCTGTCATAGAATTAACCTAGTTATAAGGATTATGAAAGAAAATCAAAAAGTTGTGATATTAACAATTTTCGAAGCAAATTATACTTCTATAGAAATAAGGGTGTAAGATCGGCACTAAAGGCCAACTGTTACTTTTTACTTGTTGACTGTATGTTCCACAACATCCAATGGAAGCTTTAATTGTACGATTATGTGCTGTAGGGATTGTATTTTTGTTGCAATAGTTTTTATTATTTCACACACTTGTAATAATATATATCCACTGACACTCAAATTGTTTTATTTCATTATTTTCAAGACAATTTTATTTGTAAGTTTTTTTTTACAAATTAAAGAAATTGTTTATTCGTCCAATAAACACTTCGGATTCACGCGAGGTAACTCTGTCCCTCTAGTAGGCAGTTGCTGCCTGCTACAGAGGAGCAGAGTTACTTGGCGTGGAATCTATTTTAAAGTATTGCATATAACCCATAATTCGTAATTCCCGCTGTGTGAGTTATGCGTTGGGTAACTATAGGTGGCGCTAGTATAGCAGCCGAACGAAACGGATGTACGTACGATTCGTATGTAGTTGTCTTTCTTCTCCGCTAGGAGTAATTTTATTCTATGGCTTAGTATTGCTAGGGTCTAGTTGTCTAACATGCTGTCACCAATGATAATTTAATTGACATTTGTTTTGCTAAGTACGTCAGGTTTGCTTTCGGAACTTAGCTTTTCAACAGGTTTTCTAATAATTTTCCACACTTTTCATAGAGCAAACGTATTTTAATAAAAGTTCATCATTATAACTGTTTAAAAATATTGCTTATGAGTCTAATATTTTATTTTGAAACGTAAATAATGTCTGCGGTTCGTTTTCTGCTAGGCGATTTTCTCAACACATCTGTTTGCATGTAAAGGTAAGACAAACATTTTCGTGCAATAATTTCTAATTTACTATTCCGACAAATCATTTCTTCACCTACATTTGATTAGTTTCCATTTGTTATATTTTTTACCGATTTTCATGAAGCGTATTTGTCCTTGGAATAAGCTTTTGCACAACTTATGGTAACTTTTATTTTTACAGATTGTTGTATCAACCATTATGTGCTGCTGAAGAGACAGAGTTGCCCCCAGAGTGGGGCAACATTCAAGCTAGTCTTTCTAGTACCTGGTTTCATAGTTAAAATTTACCTCTAAGTTATATGAAATAAATTAAATATTGTGAAATACTTACTACTTACTTTACCAGTTATATTTTTGTAAATAAATTCAATCAATAGATTTCATTGAATTATAAGGAATTCCTAGTTTTGTATAATTATATTTCTGCTACAATGAGCAAAAACAGTATAGAGACAGATTGCACACGGCGCTGTAAATCTCGCAGCCATGGACAAGCAATCACAAGTGCAATAACAAAAAGGTCCAGCTCAGACAGATCCTTGGCTAGCTTCATTAGAGCCACATGCACCAATTTAACAAAGGCATTTGATTATGAGGTAAGTGATTTATATTTGACATTTATATATATCAGAAGCCTTTTCTATTGTCTCACTGGAGAGGAAAGCCAACTTTAAAGAGGAATGAAATCTTATTTTATTCCTTCTGAAAAGCTTTATATCACATTAAACAAATTACCATTGCAAATTTTGGCACAAACTTGACAAAATTGTTATGCCCAGAAATTTGTTGCAATGAGGTTTGTTATATAGATTGCTATAAACTTTGACAAGGTAAATTATCTTGTTCACTAACCTTAACATGACAAACTTTTCTACTTACCCTGTCATGTATAAAACACATGTTTTTTTTAACAATTTTGTGTGCTGAAAGCCAAGCCATCCATGTCTTGATTGGATCATGGATTTTATAGAATTTGTTAAATTGAGTTTCAGCATGTTTTCACATTTCATTAAAGTGCGGAAGATAACTAACATTCTTTTATTACATTCTGAAAAAAATCACTTCCCAGCAATGCTCTACAAATTCTTTACATTGTACTTATACAGAGTCAACATCCAAATGGAAAGAGTTCATGCACCATGGTCCAAATAGTAAAACAAATATATAAAAAAATCTATGTGGATTAGTAGGTATAGGATGATTTCTAAAACAAGTGAACTATCACTCCTTATAGCCGTAATTCATTTCCTAAATCTGTAAATGTTGACAGATTTTGATTTTTTTTTTGGTTATTAATTGGTTACTAAATGTTCTTATGTGTGATAAACCGTTCTAAACCTTTGATACAAGTATATCTATTATGGTACAATAGAAAAAAAAGCAATAAAGAAAAAAACAAATTTGTCGCAATTTTTTATACCTAATTTTCTCTGCTCCACCGTGTAAAAAACATGTATGAAATGAGGCTGGCATTTACTCTCAAAGGTTGGCGCCTCTAATGCAGTTTCTAAAAAGGTAAAATACTTGGCACTTAAATTGATCTGATTTTATTTATGATGTTTAAATTGAGGAAGCACCTATTTTTAAAATGAATAAACCGATGTAAACCGAAACCGGACAGGAACCAAAAATCAGTCAGTCAGTACGTCAACTTGTTTTGTTCGTATCTTACGTCACATCTCTCTTGCATATAAATTTTGCTAAATACTAACGACTCGGCTAGAACTTGGAATTTGATTACCTATGTGATTTGGTTTAGTGTATCCATGGAACTAACAACTTGGCTTTAACTTGGACTTAAGATAATCCCTATGATTTGGTGGATTGGACTTGGATCGCTCTGTGAGCTTTCTATTGTGCTTGTGATTAGTCCATACGAACAAAACAAGTTGACGTACTGACTGACTGATTTTCGGTACCTGGCACGGAGATGGGTGAAGAGAAGGGAGCGACTCCCTGGATGGTCTACATGAGCAAGTGTCCCTTTCATGTAATCTTTTAGTAGTATTTTACATCTCTTTACTCATTTTTAATAATTTTAAAAATAGGTGCTTCCTCAATTTAAAGATCATAAATAAAATCAGATCAATTTAAGTGCCAAGTATGATGATGATGCGCCAACCTTTGAGAGTAAATGCCAGCCTCATTTCGTACATGTTTTTTACATGGTGGAGCAGAAAAATTTGGTATGAAAAATTGCGACAAATTTGTTTTTTCTTTATTGCGTTTTTTCTATCGTACCATAAAAGATTTGCTTGTATCAATGGTTTATTATATAAGAATATTTAGTAACCAATTAATAACTGAAAAATAATCAAAATCTGTCAACATTTACAGATTCAGCTAACAAATTACGGCTAAAAGGAGTGATTTTTCACTTATTTTAGAAATCATCCTATATCTACTAAACTAACTTTTTTAATATATTTTTTTTACTATTTGGACCATGGTGCATGAACCTTTTCCATTTGGATGTTGACCTTCTGGACACCCTGTATATACTAATATAAGTAAATAAATATGTCCCAAAATGTGTTATGGTTAACAATAAACATAATAAAATATGGTTAACAATTTCTTATTAATATATACCTGTAAAATGGCTCTGGTAGTATACAGACACATTTACTTACAGAAACTTAATTATGTATATTGTATTGCTCCCCGACATGAAAGAGAGACTGATGCAGAACATGGGACAATACTCATTTCTAAATAATTTGTATTCACGCTGAGTATTATATTATCAGTTCAGTTAGCATAGTGACAAACATTTGATGAGTAAAATCAGGCCATAAGTAACAAGATTATAGAAATACATGCCTCAGGAGCTTGTTGCCTATCTTCCGCTATGTTACTTTAATCAATGGGTTTTACTGTATAAGTATTTTGAATATGCATTCAATATAATGAAAGATTGTTAATGTATTGGTAATTTCAGGGGCGGACAGCAATTCATATGGCTGCATCTCGTGGTAGAGTTGATTTACTCAATTGGTTAATCAAACATTCAACTGAAGCTTTTATTAATGCTAAAGACAGAGAGTCAGGTTACACACCTCTTCACAGAAGTATATTTTATGGACAAATACATGTTGCTGTTGATCTGATGAAAATGGGTAAGTAAAACAAAGTTTGAAATATAGTGTTTTATGTAGTTTACCAACATAGGCTTATAATATGGCCATTTTCTAATAAAGATTACATGTATAGATTATATAGTAATAATAGTAGTAAATCCCTTGACAAACATAACAACTATGTGGTCCCAAAGCAGAGCTTTTGCTATGGATTACCATATAGCAAACTGGGGGGGAACCCAGGATAAATGAAGACCACACGGGAAGAACAAGGAAGGTCAGTATTTTTAAAGAATTAAACTATTAATGCCATCTAGTGGTAGTTTGGCAACACTTGTTATTCTGATATTTCATTTAACGCAAGAACACAACTAGTCCTTGACAGCTCGCATTTTTTATTTGAATAGGCTGGTTAAAAACAAGGAATATCCGAGCGTAGTCGAAAAAAACACGGTACATGTCAGTGAAGCGCGCATTTTAGTCAAAAATCAATCATTTATAATGTGTTATATTGTGTAATGTTTATTTGCAGGTCTTTCTGATTAATTTAAGTTTTGTTAAAAGAAAATAAACATTGAAAACGTCGGATAGTGATGAAGCTCAAGAAAGCTAGTGCTATATATTTATATTATATATTAATAGCAGACCTTCAAGTTTTGAAGACATTTTGCTCTGCTGGAGCCCAAATTTTTTATGAAAATCTACATCATGAATAATTTCTCATGAAAAATGAATATCTGATTATCGTTCTGTTCTTTTATTTAAAAATACCTAATTCATAATAAAATTATAATTTACAAAAAGTGGAATAGGTTGTTCTCTGCAATTACATAATAATAACAATTTACTGTAATCATTTGTAACTTTGCGAGCTTTTCTACCATTAATTGTAATTTTACTAATGAAAATGTAAAACAAAATAGTTTCTGCTAATAATATACTGAGATAAATATTTTCCAGACGTTTATGAGGAATACTATAAAATTGATTTTCTCGTAAATTCTTCTAACTGACATTCCTTGTTCTTCCCGCATAGTTTTCAAATATACATATATAAATATAAACAACCATGACCAAAAACAAACATCTGTGTTCATCACACAAATGAGTGCCCCGGGAATGAATCGGAACTGGGGGACATCAAGGGTATGAGGCAAGGCTACTAACCACTATGCCACTCGGCCGTCAAAGATGGCTTTCTAATAGTGAAGGAATTATAGAATATCAATTATTATAATCATTCCTGTGTATGATATTAATAAGGAAGAATAAAGAATGTACTTATAAAATCATTATAGTGTCATAATTATTATTTGGATTTGAGTATTTCAAGTCATTAACAATTGAATGATTTTAAAAATCTAAGCTTGTCAAGCTGTTTATTTATTTTGTTAAAGATACACAGGTTTTGTTTCTTGTGTACTTATCAATTTTAAGCTTTGATTTACCAGTTTCATTCATGGGTGTGGCAAGCATATTTTTACATATGTTTGGATACATTTATGCTTCTTTTCTAAATTAAAGGAATGTTTCCTTTGACTAAAACTTGCTATCTCCAGTATTTAGAGTACTTTCCTTCCAGATAATGACACAAAACTTTTACCTTTTTTTACCCTTTATTTAAATTATATGTAGTTGAGAATTACTAGTATTGGCAAGAGTTAATGACTAATGTTAGATGATACAAAATATAAAATTCAAAAGGGAATTTAACCAAAATCTGCTAACTAAGCAAAATTACTTGAATGAAAATACTATTCATAATTATTCTATTTTTTTAGATGAAAGTCATTAGAGACTATTGAGAAACTACTAAAAATTATTGGGAATATATACAAAGCATCTGCATTTTCTACATAAATACCATGTACAAAACTTATAATATAAATATTAGGTCTTTACCTATGAAATTGCCGTTTTTCACGAAATAAATGAAGCGTAATTTTTTTATATATTTTTTTATTTCTATTAATCAAAATAATCACTCATGCAATCAATGCATCTTTGCCAACGCATTGGTAGCTTATTGATGCCTTTCTTGAAGAAATCAGCTGGACGGGAGGCAACAAATTCTTCAAAGGCATTTTGTACTGCCTCTCGGGTATTGAATTTTTTTCCCGCCAAGAAGTTATCCAAATTCTGGAAAAAGTAGAAGTCTGTAGGCGCAAGGTCTGGTGAGTACGGCGGATGACGGAGAACTTCCAACCCCAACTCTTGTAGCTTGGAGACCGTCTGCTGTGCAGTATGAGGTCGCGCGTTGTCGTACAGGAGCAGTGGAGCCGAACGATTGACCAAAGTTGGTTGGAGACGTGCGAGCTTCTCCATCATTGTGTTCAGTTCTTCACAGTACACATCTGCAGTAATGCTTGGCCCGTTTGACAAGAAGCTGTGATGAATTACACCCGCGTTAGACCACCAAATAGTGACCATCACTTTTCTAGGGGTAAGTTTTCGTTTAGGGCATTGTTTGGGTGCTGAACCAGGGTCCAACCAACTTGCTGAGCGCTTACGATTGTCAAACAGGAGCCATTTCTCGTCACAAGTAACAATGCGGTTCAGAATTCCTTCATTTGTATGCCTGCTGAGCAGTGCAAGGCACGTCTCCACGCGTACTTCGCGCTGGCGGTCATTGAGTTCGTGGGGTACCCATTTGTCAAGCTTTTTTACCGTGCCAATTTGACGCAAATGGACCAATATTGTTTTGATGCTAACGTCGATAGCTGCTGCTAATTCAGCCGTGGATTGAGTTTCATCAGCTTCCACAATTGCCTTTAATTCGTCATTGTCGACCAAAGTTTTCGGACGACCACGGGGTTCATTTTTCAGGTCAAAATTTCCAGAACGGAAGCGGGTAAACCAATAACGGGTGGTGCGTTTGTTTGTAGTGTTCGCTCCGTAAACATCGTTGATGTTGCGTGCCGCTTGTGCCGCTTTGCTGCCACGACGGTACTCATACTCCATAATTACTCGAATTTTTAACTTATCCATGATGACGAAAAATGTTCGAATGCGTTGAAAACAAAACACTAACTATTAAACAAATGACGATTTTAGAAAAAGAATTCCATGTTTGTCAAATAAAATTAATTTGAAATTAAAATTATCAGTCAAAAAAAAATATTTTCATTTGAAATGGCTAGTACGGCAAAACGGCAGTTTCATAGGTAAAGACCTATTATAACAGAGATATTTGAGCATGGTCCAGAGTTTGGAAGTGTATATTAGAAAATCCATTCTGAATTAAAATTTTTAAATATAGATTTAATTTGATTTCACTGGCCAAACTTCATCAACCTGCTGTGTCTCAGCAAATTCGTTGTCTGAAGTTGAGACATAGACAATATTTAATTCTAGAATAGTTACAATCATTATTTTGAGATCTCTATTGTGATTTCCAGGAGTGAACACAGATATAGTTGATAAAGATGACTACAAAGCCCTAGAGCATGCTATGCTTGACCACCAATATATGCACAAACATCTGGCTACAGACCCAAGTGATGTATATGTTTGGGGCAGTAACAGTAACTACACCTTAGGGACTGGCACCCAGCAACAGAGGAATGTTCCAGAGATGCTGAGTTGTTTCAATAGAAGCAATAGTTGTGTGACACAGGTAGGTTTTATTTCTATAATTTAATGAATTTATGTGATTCTTACCTTTAACACAAGCATTTATGAATGTTTTACCACCCAACTAAGGGGATGATAGTCCCTGCAGCAGTAGGTTTATAAGGCTAAAGTGGTGGCAGAAGATTCACAAACGCTTTTGTTCAATTTCAATTTATTAAAGGAATTTGTAGCATAACAAAATAAGCGAACTTTTATTTCATGTCCATAATGTCCATTGGAATGCCTGTTGTTATGCTCCAGTCTTTTTTTATTCTTATAATTTTAAAATAAATATCATTAAAGTAGGGTTCTTATTATGGGCAGATGAGGTCGTATATTCCTTTGTTTTTTCTATTTTAAAACTTTGCAAACATCTTTAGTATAATCTTTTATATTTTTTATAAACGTTTTTCAACTGACATCTCACTTTTGCTGTAAGTCAGATGTCTTATCAGATTTAATGTTCGTTATGTCTTCATTATGTCAAATGAAGTTTTTGCTGAAATATTTTAAATATTTATTTCTAGTACGAAATATATTTTTAGTTCATAAAGTTTATTTTTAATAAGTTGAATTGAAAATGCACTCGCTTGCTTTGCCTCGTACATGTTTAGGTTTTGCAAATGGTGTTATGTTAATTTTATCTGTGGTTATGTTCGTAATATGTGTGTGGTGCAACGCGAGCTTGGAAGTCTTCAAAGACGTGAATTTTTCAGTAACGCAAAGTACAAAAGTACACAAAATAGCGAATTTCTTAACGCTCAGCGTAGGCGCGACCCCGCTTACTTCAATATTATTGCCAATCAGTGTCATGATGATGGTAACCTCTTGCTGTGGAATCATAGGCTCTGGGTGTAAAATGCGGTGTGCTGTCAAGTTCTTTGCCTTTTTCGGATCAATATTAGCCGTACTATTTACATGGCTATTCTTTGTATCCATTATCTACAACATTTATTCGGATAACCCCAATACGAAACACTATTTAATATCAACAATAAAAAACGAATACGGAGCTGAAAATGACTTGATGACGGCGCTTTGGAATCATACAATGAAAGCATATAAGTGTTGTGGAGTTAAAAACTACAGAGACTTCGCTGGGTCGAATTGGCGTAGAGCGCACAAAGGCAAAATGTTCCCGGTGCAGTGTTGCAAGTTGAAAAAAGCCAAGAATATGACTCCCGTATACGAAACATGTCAAGACAGAAACAGTCCTTATTATCAGTCATATAAATACCAAGGTTGTTTCGAACAGCTGCAGAAAGAGATATCTAACAATAAAGGGAAACTAATTTTCTTTTTCTTTCTTGCAGTATTTTGGTATCTTTTAATGGCTTTCTTTTCGTATATTTTAGTGCTAGGGGTACCTTTGGTTCAGCTGATAACTGGTCAAGTGATGACAGAGAGTGGATACATGGACCCTGAAGAGGTAGCCTTACCTCCATCGAGTCCAAAAACATCTAAAAAAGACAGAAATGATAAAAGTAAAGAAAACAATGCACTGTACCGCGAGCCCATGCCTACTTTAGAAGAAGAACCGTCGCGAATAATTTACAAGGATGTGCCTCAGTATTATGTGGAAGATCCAAATTATAATGTCCCGCCACCTTATTATAATCCAGAATCTGAAATGTATTAAAGTAATTTTCCAATCATAATGTTTTGTTTTTACAGTACGTAGATATGTTACTTATATTTATATATTTGTGAATTAAAATAAGTTTCTAAGATTACTTATTAGACAAAAAGTTTTGTATTTTAATTTTTTTGATAGGTTTCGCTCTAGCTGATTTTGTTTGGAACAGTACTTTATTCTTGATGAAATAAACCGATGACTTTTTCTGTATGCCTGACAACTGTAAAATTTCATGATAATTAACCGCGTAGTTAAGGCGTGAAGGCGTTACAAACAAATAAAGATAACACTCACTTTTGCATTTATGAATAGTTTGGATTACGAAGGTGCGACGCTTTAATTTTTCATGCATATTATTTCTAGAGTGGCATGATTTAAAAATGCCGATCCTCCGTTTCTATAATTTCGAAGGCCATTTAAAAACTACATCTATTTTAGAAATCTAATAAAGCCTCATTGTTAGATCAAATATAATTTGTATCGACCGCTCAAAAGATCGATAGCGTAGTATATGTTGAAAAATTATATCTTTTTGGCATTGTTTGACAATGAACCAGTTGATTTTAAATGAATACCTAAATAAAACTCCGAAACCTAGATGACAGCGTTTTTCTTTATGCAAGCGCAGTTTTGTGACGATTTAACAGTGACAATAACCAATTGTCAAGAGAAAGACTAAGTAAGTAAGTGAAGCAAAAAGATTCTTATTGAAGTTTTCCAAATCTTTATTTAAAAACACAATATTTCTTGCTACGAATCTTAAGACTTCAACCTCAAAAATAAGCAAACATTTTTATTTCACTCTTGAAAAATTGTTTGAAGCAAGAATTGTCAAAAGATATTTTGATTTAAAAATGCTAGCCCCAAATAATAACTTACTTGCTTATGAATACGAGTGTAAATCAACCCACGGTATTATTTCAGGTACACCTTGGCAAATTCCACAGTCTCTGGATATGCAGTACGGGTGAAGACGCGGGCGAAGTGTGGTGTTGCGGTCAAATTGACCGCGCGGGTGGGCCGCATACTACTGCGTTGCGACCTACGCTGTTAAAACTAGCTGAGCCTTGCGTTGAAGCCGCTATTACGCTGAATTCTACAATACTGTTGATGCAGAGTGGCACGGTTGGTAATATAATTTAAAATATTTCATGATCTAGCTACAAGAAAAATTATTAATAAAATGAGATTTCAGAGAAGAATTGTGGTGATGTAAAACTGGACATAGTCCATGAAATTGAACACACATTATGTAGTTATTGGTATTGCAATATTGACACTAGCACTCGATAACTATTTCCTTAAAAAAACTTATCTAACGAAACCAATTCTCCACAGATCCTACAATACACGCTAAACAGCACTGACAACTCAAGCCCCGCGACATCTAAATCGGTCACGTTTTTAAAACTACCCTCAATCAAGCCGCTCATGAAATTAGCTCAACCTTTGGGTGTGGTCGCTGGGAGGCACCATGGCGTCGTGTGGAACTGTCGAGCGGTTTATACATGGGGCATCAATGTGGGACAGTTGGGACATTCTAATGATGAGAAGGTGGTTCTGGTCCCAAAGAGGGTGAGTTTAGTTTATTGGTTGCTGCTTTTTCTTATATTACTAGTTTTGGCGCGGTTTTAACCGCATACATTTTTTTGTGATTTCAACTGTACGGCCCCAAAGTAAGCAGAACTTGTATTATGAGTTAGTAGTATTATAGTTAGTAGTTATAGTTAGTGAGTATTCAGAGTTTGACCCGAGGACAAACACACACAAGTGAAAGCCCCGGCCGTGACTGAAACATGGAACCCCCAGCGTATGAGGCAGGGCTAATAACATTGCCGCTACTCGTCCGTGAATGTTATTTCTGTAGCCTTAAAGTTGGATTGTAAGTTTAAAACTAGTATTTCAACATGATATAAAATATCAGTAGGTTATGGATACATAGATAATAGTAGTTTTGGATTACATAGATTTTTAAAGTCTAATGATTTCGTAAGTTCTAGGCTTAAGCTTTTCGTTCCAACGATGTATAAACAAACGCTTTGCTACTTTTATTGGCATCGTTCGTTTATTTTAAATGACAATCCATGTTCCAGGCACAAATATCAATGAACACCAAAGAAGAAAACTCTTTCCAACTGGCAGCAGCTTCGGATGCTGCCACCGTAGCCACCACGAGTAGAGGAGACGTGTACCTCTTGCATAGACATATGTGTAAGAAGATAGCTATTAAGTGAGTAAGAGGGGTACATTTGGTTAGACAGTCAAACTAGTGTTATTTATGGCGTAAAAGGTGTTAAATAGAAGACAATTCTTTAGTACAGTAATTGCCGAATTCGAAATCGCGTTATTTTTTGTTCTTTGGTCACACAGTACGATATACAGAACAAAAAAGTAGCGGGGCGCGTCTTCGTGGATGCACTAACTATAAAAATAATAGTTTTTTATATATTTCTGTGTAAATGAAATAGCTCAGGTTTAACATTTCTATGTAAAAGAATAGGGACCGGTTTCGTCAGATTTTTAACCAAAAATTTTGAATTGTATTTTAATAAAGTTTATAAAACACTGTGTAATAAATATTATTTTGCGTGTTATTAAAAATGTATGAGACGCGAAGTAATAAACTATGATGCGCTTAAAGAACAGCGATACGATATTGCTTTGTTTATTGTGGGTGTAAGCTATCCACGATGGCGCGTCTCACTACATTTTTGGTATAGATCAAAAATTAAGTGGGTTGCGTCTTTTTGCAGGGCACTCGCTATATTGTGAAGTATCTTATGCCTTGTGTTTAAAGAATAGTGACTAAAAATACGTAAATAACGTAATTATAGGGATATCATGCTTACGGTTTAATCAAAAATATCCTCTAATTTGCTGATTTATTTAAATTTCAGGCAAATAAATCTTCGCCAAGTTTGCGTGGAAGCTAAAGTATCAGAGCAAGGGTCTTACTCTAGAGTTACTGTTCTGTTGCTAACCAACGTTGGACAAATGCTGATTTGGCAAGATACAACTAATATGGTGACCAGGTAAAAAGTTATAATTTTTAGGCAAATGATAATATTTCAACAAATTATTTGCTTCTGACCCTTTGCCATTAGCCATGTTATTAATATACCATAGGTGGCCAAATTATTAGGGACAGTGCTCGTATTTATGAAATTTACAGTTAACTATATTTTTTTAATAAATGATATTGTTTTAAGAGTGTTATTTTATTTGATATTGCTTGTAGTATTATTTTCATTGTTTTTGTAAAGTGGCAACACAGGATACTTACTTAATTTGTCAATTGTGGGACGTTTCTTGTCATTCAGTCATTGTTCGTGAAAAAGCGCGGTTTGAAACATTGTCGGTTGTTGTACTGTTTATTACTTTTTCATAAGTTTTAACAGATTTTTGTGTTTTTAATAATCAAAAGGTAAGTAATGCTCCTTTTAACAATACTTTTCCTAAGTTTTGTCTATGAATTTTCATTTTATTAATAATTCGACGCCATAACCTCAAATTTTAAATTTTTTTAGAATGGGTAAGGCTTTGGACATTTCCCCTAGAAAATGTACTGAGATAGAAACTATTACTGCACTCCACGCATTCCCAGAGAGAAATAGCAGCTATTGCTGGGGTTTCAAAGTCTGTCGTCAATAGAATAAAAATTAAAATTGACAAGAAAAAACCTCTTGAGGCAAATCGTGTTGGCAAATGTCGTGTTGGCAAATGTCAGGAAAAGAATCACAACACCTCGTACCGATCGAAAAACCAGGGACATCTGCCTCGAAAATCGAAAAGAGAGTGTTGCCCGTTTGACTACAATGATGAACAACAAGGGCGTAAACATTTCAGAACGGACAATGTGGAGACGGTTGGTCGAAGAGAATCTAATGGGTCGGCGACCTACCAAAAAACCACGCCTAACCGATAGTTTGAAGAAGAAACGACTGCAGTGTGCCAGACAACATCGAAATATGACTGTTGCAGACTGGAGTCGGGTCATTATAATATTTTTGATTACTGTAATTGGTAAATAACATCTGTCACCTATTCATTCTATTAATTCACAGGTGCTTCTCCGACGAATCAACATTGGTAGACAAAAGTTCCTTCGTAAGACGACGCCCTGTAGAACAATTTCTCACAAATTGCCTCGTACAGAGGGTCAAACACCCGGTTAGTCTCATGGTGTGGTCTGTCATCTCAGCCAAAGGCATGGGACGCCTGTACATTGTAGAAGGGACAATGAAACAGGATCAGTACAAGCGAGTACTAGAAACTCGGTTATTGCCGCAGATCAATGAATGGTTCCCTGATGATGACGACTATATTTTCATGCACGACTCAGCACCGTGCCACAAAGCCAGAAGTTTTACTGCATTTTTGGCCGAAAAACATATCACTGTTTTGCCTTGGCCAGGGAGTTCACCAGACATGTATCCCATAAAGAACATGTGGGAACTCACGAAACGAGCAATAGTAAAAGAAGTGATTACCACTGAACGCCAGCTGATTGAAACTCTCGTTAGAGAATGGCATCACAACACCACCCTTCAAGAACATGCAAAAACATGTATCGAAAGCATGCCCCGACACATAGAAGGTCTTATTGCAGCAAAGGGTGGCATTGCGAAATATTCAAATGAATTTATTATTTTTTGTCTATTTTTATATTAGTTATACGTATAATATAAAACAGTTTTTAAAATCTATTTTTTGTATTTTTTATAATCCCAATATTGTACAAATACAAATAAAAAATATATAAGAGACCTACAACTTATTATTTCTTACAGAAATTCATTTAACTTAGAAAATTCAAAAATCTCAGTACTATCCCTAATAATTTGGCCACCTACTTTATTTAAACTATATATTGTTTACAGGGTGTTTTTTCAAAGGGTAGCCAACATTTTTTATTAGATTCTATGTGTAAAAAATGTTATAAAAATGTGTCAAATATTTAAAATCACTCGTCATTAGTAAATTACATACATTTTAAAATAAATAGAATCATTAATATAATAATAAATAGAAGCAGTAATACAATAATAATAATAAGTTTCTTTATTTGCTAGTATATGGGTACAAATGGGTATTAAAACATATTGACGATCCTTACATATACTGCTGTATAATGCAGCGTGCAAATTGAGTGTCATACGATTAGCATTATCGTATTCTTGAAAAAATTCTTTCTTGATTCTTGAAAAAACTAAAATTAAAATTCGTAACATACAAAATTAATCATCTACAATTATTAATGTGGTCTAATAAAAATAAATTACAATAAAAATAAAAAAACAAGAAATTGCACAATTTTATCGTTAAAGTATTCATTAATGTTATAATACATTTTATCCAGCAAAAATTTGAATAATTTAGTTTTTAATGTTTTTATTGGCAATTCTTTAAATTTTAGTGGTAATCAATTATATATTCTTATAGCCATACAACAAACGCTATTATGATATAGAATAATTTTTTGTGACGGAACATATAGTTTATTCCTAGTAGTCTATTAAAATTCAATTTTATTTTTGTCAGATGCGTATTCGGCCTAACGCACCAAACAACCATCACCCACGTAGCTTTAACACACGACGCCTTGTATTTCACTACAAAATATGGCGAAGCGTTCATTGGTTACATCTCACGTAAAACCACGCCCACAACTCCTGTTCAGCCAATCAAAAAGGAAAAGGAGAAGGACAATCACAAATCAGCGCTTGTTAAGTTTTTGGAAAAAGATGATTGTACTCAAGTTCGAATTGTGAAGATACCTAACGTACACAGAGCTGTTTCTATCATGGTTGATAGTGAAGGATTGAATTTTGCGTGCTTACAGGTGAATAGAGAATATAACTATGTTTTGCTTTGTAATATTAAAAAATAATATAATAAATACATAAATCATAATTAAATAGTAAGTATGTCTTTAATTATGATCATAAACTTCTTGTTAGAAAATAACATAATTCACGACTGCGTGGCCCGTTGTGTGAGGTGCCAGGTTCGAGTCCTGGTCGGCATTCATTTGTGTGATGTTGATGTTTGTTCTCGGGTCATGGTAGTTTATATTTCATATTTATGGATGTTTATTCTTGGTTCCCCCAGCTCGCTGTATGGTCACTAATATAACAAGCTCTGCTTACTTTGGGGACATAAAGTTGGTATGTTTGTCTGAAGCAAAAAACGTTTAAATGTCCTATTTATATATCAACGGCTTGTTTGGTATGGAGGTAAGTAGCCTTGCCTTTCATGCTGGAAGTCCCGGGTTCGAATCCTGGTAGGGGCAGATATTTTATCATATTTGCTTTCCAGTCATGGTATATTTAGGTAGTCAAGTATATTTCTAATATTTATATTAAAAAAACATCTATGTGTGTTTATATATTTCTTAAGTTTATTTATCCGTTATCTAGTATCCATAACACAACTTCTCATGATACTTAATTTGGGCTAGTGTTAATTAGAAATATTTATTATTGTTATTTCAATATATTTTATTTTATACAAATTTCACTTACCTTTATTTTTACTGCATAAGTGAAATACATTTTGCACTTATAATCCAATTCATTAGAAGATAAACTCCTCTATTCAATCAAACAACAATTTAACATAATTTTTTGTTTTGGACGTTAATACAAAGAATCACTTTTAGGCTTTGTTTGAAATTCTACACTAACACAAACATCGTTGTAACAATCATAATATTGATTCCCATTAATTATGAAATGTCCTACATTACAGAGCAAGCCCACGTGCGGGTTGACTTCAATCCCCGAGCTGTCACCTTCAAGTATGTCCAAACACATGGACAGTTTGATGGAAACAGCCCATGATGCTGATCTGTTGCATGACGTTGTTTTTAAGGTGTGTAGAAACTTGTATGATTTCTCATCATTTCTCATTTGCATGTGTTAGTTTGAAGCACATGTAATAGATACCCATAATAAGCACTTAAATCTTTATTTTGCTTAATGATTGCGTAATATGAAATAGATGCAAGACAGTAGTAACATTTGTGATACATAATTTTATATCTTAAAACGTAAAAAACCTTAATAGTTTCTTGAAGTTTCGCATACAGCTTTTTAGTTTTTGCCGCGATCAATTATCTAATTCTCAATAACTAGCAATATCCCATGATGCATCAAATCTAAAACTTGCAAAACAGGTGTAATTTGTGGTGTAAGGAGGAGTCGTCTACCGTCAAGACTGCACAAACCTCACCTGCCCGTGGTGCACTCTGCTGCAATAAGGCCAGTGGTCCAGATGGTATTCCTGCGTTTTAAAGCTCTGTTCAGCAGAGTTGTCTGCTGACTCCTAGACTCGTAATGGCAACAACTCACATCTTCGACATTACACTGACTCGAGCATCGTCACAAAGTCCTAGTCTATCGGTTTTTGAGACTAGTCTTTTGGAGAGTGTGCGAATATACTTTTGAGTTGATCAAATCAAAGCAAGCGCTGTCAGAAGTTTCACCCGTTTATGGTGGACGTGTCGAAAAGCCGAAGAAAACGTTTCGATAGCTTGTTTTTGGTTCGCGTCTTAATAGAGTGGAACGATCTACTTGCGTCTATCCTGGCAAGCGTAGAACTAATAGGTACCTAGTGGACTGAAACGTACCATCCTCTTCTTCGCCGTTCCCAAAGAGCCTGCCAATCTACAATAAAAAAAAAACACTTAATTGAATATTTCTAATTTCTGATTTCCCTTTGATCCCACAAGTTTTAATACTTACATTTATTGCAAGCTACACCATTTCTTTTCAAGGTCGGCACAAAACTGTACCCCGCACACATATTTATTATCGCTTCAAGCAGTGACCTTCTTTACAAAATGTACCAAGAAGCACGCACAAAACTAGAAGACAAATCTATAGTTACATTAGAAAATGTTCTACCGGAAGTTTTCGAGCGAATTTTGAAATATATTTACACCGGAAGTTGCGATGTAACGGAATTAGGACCCTGCGGGTTAAAGATAAGGAAAGAAGATCTTAATCATGGAAAAAAGGAGAAGGAAAGAGTCGATTTAGATCCAGATTTTATTGGTAAGATGTTTGATTTCTATTGGGGTATTATATCTAGAAAAATAAGAGTATAAAGGTATGAGAGTTTCAGGAGCCATAGACATTATTATATTAAGATAAATTGAAGTCCACATTTTTACCATCTCGTAGCCAGCAAGCAGGTACCATACCCATGATTATCAGTGATCAAGGATGTAATGACAAAAATACAACTTATAGAGTCACGACTTATAATAATCATTATAAATCCCCAGACAAAAACACCAACTGCCTCACCAACACCAATAGCCCCAAAGTAAGCAAAGCTTGGTTTTATCTATGACCTAGAATAATCATACATACATCAACAACCATGACCCGAGGACATATATTTATTTGGAACATAAGTTTTATCATGGTTGTTAAACTTTTCATGAAAGCATTAAAGAGTATGAATTGAGTATGAATTGACCTCACAGATTTTAGTCCCGCAAAATAATTCTATATTATTCTCATCAACTTTTTGGTGTTTTCCAGAGAACCATTTAGAAATATCAGCTTTTGAAGTACACAAGGCAGAAAAGTCTCGTAAATTGGCTAAAAATCGCCGTAACAACGAAACTCCACCGCGCTCGCATTTGTTTTGCGATCCCGTCAAATTAGTGCAAGCGTGCGCAAAGAGGTTGCAAGTTCTTGGGCTACATAAGCTATTGGATAACTTTTTGTGAGTATTTAGTTTGTATTTAATAAAATATAAGTTTGTCGTGTTGTATTAGGAATGTCCTAATTGTATGTTATTAAAATAAATTTTTGTTGCAAGCCAGTTAAAAACCTATAGTCCACGTTTTCGAGCTCTTTATGAATATTAAAATACCCATTTAAATGAAACCTAGAGACAACTATCTGTCTAGGTTACACTTAAATGGGTATTTTAATTCTCAACATACAGCATAGAATTACATTATCTTGCTTCTGACTCGTGGAGTTTGGACATCTATAGTGTTCTAGATTGAAGAAATTGTACTTCAAAAATGTTTTTTTTTAGTTATCGCGACGGTATTATTCATCTAAAGGATACTGCCACTTTTACAAAGAGTCCCGCCCTAACTTGGTCTCGTGAAAAGTTCCCTGAACTGGTTGATACAAATGTATGCGCTAAAGATGGTGGCCTAATATCAGCTCATAAATGTATATTAGCTGCCAGATTGGAGTATTTCCAAGGAATGTTTATGCATTCTTGGACTGAGGTGAGACATTGTTTTTAAATTGAACTTCTATGTAACTGTAACTGGCTATTTAATACTGATTGATTATTGCTTGTGTTCGAGTAATTATTCTATATTTGGAAAAGTTTGTGTCGATTGTTGATGAGTCACTGATCAATGCCTATTCGTTGATGTGTATCATTATTTAAAATACATTACGATATTCACAATTCAAATACGGAATTTACTTTAAATTCTTGAAAAGTTCTCCGTCTCTTGCTTTGAGTAATATTTATATTTTCTTTATTTCAGAGTAAACTGCTATCAACTGTCACCTTACCAATAAACCGTGGTATTTTATTGCCGGTTATAAATTTCCTTTACACCGACTCCTGTCCCGAAGTTGAAACTTCAGAGAGTGTTGATTTTATTTGCAGCATGATGATAGTCGCTGACCAACTATTCATTACAAGACTAAGAGAAATGTGTGAGGTAGCGCTCGCCAACCTAATTACACTCAAAAACTGCCACGATCTATGCCAATTCGCTCACACTTACAATGCAAGCCAACTCAAACAATGCTGCATGGAATTCATATCTCTTAACATAGGCAATGCTCTTGAAAACAGAACCTTAGAATACTTAGAAGAAGATCTATTACAGGATATCACGAATTATTATTGCAAGTTTAATCCAATTATGTCTTCAAGAGTTATTACTCCATTTTGTAACGCTCCAACTGATGACGTTATTGAAGAGATTGAAAAAATGTTTACTGTTGACTTAGATGTCATTGACGAAGAATTGAAAAAAGATGACAATGTTGTAGAGTTAAGTAAGAAAAGAAGTAAATCTAAGAAAATCGATTACACTGATAGTGAAAAAGAAAGAATGAGATATGAGTCTGTCAGTTCTGTAACATCTTTAGATCTCTCTCATGATACATCTGGAGATATAACATTATCTTTAACAAAGTTGACAAAAGAAACTGAGAAAACAAAACAGGAAAAATGGACTGAAGTTCCATCAGCGCAGCAGAAGCAGCAAAAGATTGTACAAGCACGAATGAAAGCCATCAGTAATGCTAAAGATATTTTGAATGAAACTCCAACTGAATCATTTACTAAATTGACAAAAAATAATTCTTACTCTGCAATAACAAGCCCAACAGGTCCGTTGCCAACAAGTTCTCGCTTGTCAGTTTCACCGCAAGATTTATCTTCAGAAATACCAAGAAGTCCACAAATGGGGTTTATTGTTAATCATATTGGACCGAAACTCTCGCAAAAACAAAGAAAGAAGCTTGCTATGCAAGGAACCGAGCAGCAATCTCATAATCTAGATGACTTCTTAAATAATAAATTGACCTTATACAGTCCTCCCAACAAACCTAAAAATCCGTGGAAAATTGTTGAACCACCGGTAACAACCAGCAGTCCAAAAAATATAAGCAAAAACATGGAGTTTAATCAAATTCTGGCTGATCAGAGAAAACAAAAGGATAATTTCTCGAGAATTATGACAAAGTCTCTGATGATGACTCAGGTAGGCAATAAGTAGTAAGCAGTGGTTTTTCTTAAGTTTCATAGTTTAGTTTCAAACTTAATTGGAGGTACTTTATCTTTAATAATAATAATAATGTGGGAAACCGCTGTGGGTCGCGCTCCGGGAATCGAATCTGGAATAACCAACAAAAATAAGTAAATAAAGAATCTAACACGAAAGCACGGAAACATAAAGAATTATTTATTATCACGTTATCACAATAATCTTATTTTTTGATTATAATAATAATAATAAATCCCCAGACGAACACACCAACTGTTTGACCCCAAAGTAAGCAGAGCTTATGTCATGGATGACCATACAGTGAACTGGGGGGAACCCGGAATCAACATACATATATAAATATCAACAACCATGACCCGAGAACAAACCTGATAGTTACCTGATGGGTCTTGTTACTGGCACATATCATAAAAAACAGAATTATTGCTTTAATACAAGCGTTTAATAAAATATTAAGATGTGATCTGAAAAAGTTACTAACCTTTCAAACATTTAAGAGAAAAACTTTAATGAACGTTAATTTGATAACGTGGTCCGAATACAATGATATGCAATAAATCAACAGAAAATAAAATTCTATAGTAAATCTGAAGGATTGGAATAGAAAGATATATAAATATTATAAAAATAAATGTAACTTTCTGAATTAGGATGGGTAAATTGACTTAAGCTTATTGCTTATACTGCTTGCCGTATTAACGTACCAATTGTATTTGATACAACAAATCAAGTATCGGTTTTCTAACATAACCTCTTAAATATATTTCCTGTAATATAATTTTGTGTGGGCTGAATTTTACAACATTGACAATGTATTTGAATAAGTCGTGCAACAAACATCTATTTCAAAAGAAAGTGAGTTTCAGATGCAACCAACATCAGAATATGAGTCACAGGTTTTTCAATGTATGGCAAGTGTCCTACCTTCTGTAAAGTAACATAAAAATTTGTTCACAGCTTGAGGATAAAGCCATAGAAGAGTTAGAGAAATTCTACAACATTCATGAAATAGATGATGAATTGATAACAGTACGCAGAATTGAGCTTCAAGTGTCTTCTCCACAATGGATCCACTCTGCCCCAAAGTGACCAGTGCTATATAACTTAATATTAGGTGTGAATTGTATTTTAATACTAATTTAAATAAAATTACTTATGAATTAATTATGAAACATAAGTTTTAATTTATGGGTGTTTTAAAAGTTGGATTGATTCTCTAATTAAAACTATTTGAATTGAGACTTGAGAATATTCTTCGTTTCTTTAGTTTCTTCTAGGTTTTCATAGGTAGCAAAATATAAAAGGAGGCATTAGAGTGATAGCTGTCCTTGGATAGATTTGTACAGCTAAAAAACTTAGGAAGTTTTCAATGTCACAAATTGAAATAAACATATAAACAATATAATAAACAAATTGAAACTAGAAAATAGATTAGAACCAATATTTTTATAATTTTTATAGCCAAGTACTTCATATGGAACTAATAATATAAAACATAATTTTCAATTCTAAACTTCCTCAACTCCAGACATTTGGCACTCATCCTCATCCTCACTTTCATCCAATGAATCATTTGTGTTAACTATAATTTGTTCTGATATTATGTCTAAAGCCTCATATGTGCCTTGAAATGTCTATTCCTCTTTAATAGTACGTAGACAAATATTGATACCTTTCCTCTACACAGAAAGTTATGCTATTAAATTTCTCCTCAGCGAATGTCATTATAGCACTTGTGTTCAAATTTTTAATAATTTTTAATACTAATAATTATATTTTCAATACTGAGGGTGATATGGCAGTTAACGGAGCACAGTATGACCGTGCGGTCTAAATATTTCGTCTAGGTATCGTATAATTTACAAATCTCGCCTTATTTTTTAGAATCAGTTCATATAACTGAAGCTTTAGCATGTTCAATGAATGTTTTTGTAAAGCCAGTCTATCATTTGCTGTTTTTTAGAATTAGTCTTCGGTGCATGATTTTGATTTGAATTATGATAGGGTGCATTATCAACAAGAACAACACTATAAGGTTTAAGGTTGGGTATTAATTGCGTTTGGATCCACTTCGAATAATTATCATGACTCTTATCATTATGGTAGTCACCACTTTTTCGGTTGGCTTTAAACATGAGCAAGGCAATCGGCACAAAACATAAATTCCGCCGTAATAGACGATGATCGAGCGGTTGCCCTTTGATACATGTTGCTTTAAACCAGAAGTGCTTCCATCTGACCAAGATTTTGAGAGGGTATGTGATGTATGTATACGAGGGTCAAACTGAAAGTTCTTAGAACTGGCCACTTGTCAATTGTTGAAAATGGAACTCTGCCAATATTGTTGAGTAAGTATGTATTTCATTAATTTGTCATTTGTTTTACGATTTGGCGACAAATTGAAAATTGTCTGCTGATCATGCTGATGTGACAACATCAGCATGAATTTAATGCGAGAAAATTTTCGTGCAATGATTTTTTATTACTTTTGATGTCATTTGAGTCAACCAGATAGTTATGATAGACTACGATTGTCATTTCACGATAACGCCCCATCTCGTGCCATTGTTTACAACTGGTTTAATGAGTTTAAACGAGGTTGCACGAATCTCTCTCTAGAGACTGACAAAAGAGTGACCTATCAGCATATAAGCAGACTCGGACAAGCTTAGGCATCGGTATGAGTGGGTAAGAGTCAAGTGCACAAAATCCTCCATGAACATTTAGCGGTCAGGAAGCTTTGTGCCCGGTGGACACCTCATAATTTGACCGAGGGCCAAAAATTACGTCATGTTGATTGGTGCCGTCAAATGGTTGAAAGATTTAACGGAGGTGACTCAAATGCTGTGTCCGACATACTTTCGGGTGACGAAAGCTGGATTTACTGTTATGATCCCGAAACCAAAAGACAGTTCTTCGGCGGGGCCTGCCGCATTTCGCGACAGTTGTTTTAGAGTAGGGTTTCTCAAACTTTTGGCTCCACGAACCTCTGGTAAAGTTTAATGCTACTAATAAAACCCCCCCTCCCCCAAGAAAATAATAAAATGACTATTGAAGAAAATGAGGTTTTTATTTCATTAGAATATAGATGGGTGCGTTTGTTTCCTGTCGCAAATTGAATCTATTTTAGGAGTGATTTTGGAAAATTTTATCCTTAATTTCTGACTCGGTATCAATTATGTCGCGCCATTACGTAAGTCTTGTCGCGAACCCCCTACCTTCGAATGGCGAACCTCTAGGGGTTCCCCACTTTGAGAAACACTGTTTTAGAGGATCGAAAAACACTTTCTACGGAGTGGTACACTAACAATTATTTGCCACTTGTCTTGGAAAAAGTTCAGGAGAATCGACTTCGCAGTAGGACCTCCTTCACCACGACAACGCCTCGTCGCAGACAGCCAGGCGAACGATCGACTATTTGGTTTCGTCAAACTTGGAATTACTAGGTCACCCGCCGTATAGCCTCGACCTCGCACCTTGCAATTTTTCAAAAAACCTTTGAGGAAAACGTTTTATGGACTGTGGCTGCGAAAGGCCGTCGAAGAGACCCCTAAGGACGAGTGGGCAAAGTGCTTTTCTCAGTGGTTCCATCGGATGCAGCGATGTATTGACGTGAATGGACACCATTTTGAAAAGATATAATAAAACTAATAACTAGCTAGTTTAATCAGTTTTTGATTTTCTAAGAACTTTCTGTTTGACTCTCGTATAAGTTTCGTCGGTAAAAACAATAGGTCGATTTTGTTCACGAAATTCTGCAATTATGAGATAGTTAATTCGCAAGTACCTTTGCGCTTTTCCATTAGCAGTTTGCGGTTATTTTCGATGGTTTCCATTTAAAACCTTATGAGATGACATGTTTTTGTAACGTGCTGACACAAGAATGACATTTGCTTTCTGATGGAAGTCAATGATATTCCGGTTGATATAGCAACTAATTTAGTGGGAGTCACAATACTGCTCGGATAGCTATTGCATTCAGTTTCACAATATTTGTACACATCTTTAGTTTGGGAAGGCAATAGCTTACCTCAACCATGTTTCAACATCAGAACCATTTTTAATTAATGACTACAAGAATAGTTGAACAATAATTATTATAAACTATAAGAATAAACCACAAATAAAATCAAGTCATTCCTTTATTAACTAAAACTAAATAGACCTCACAACAATTAGCAATGTGTATAATTAATATAATTATTATTTGACATTCACCATTGATGTTTGATTGTCAATATATTTTCTTCTTCAAAATTTTACATAAAACAAATACAAGAAAATTTTTTAAAAGTTTAGAATTGCTGTTAATATACAAATGCAAAACCATCTTTAAAATAATTTACCTGCAGTAGTAATGACAATTTTAGGAAAAATTTATACCATTTGTCAAATTGTAACTGCATTAAGGTACTAATGGTGCTAAGAGTAACACCCACTTATTATGTCGAGTACAAATCACACAAACAATATTTATGACACAAGTACCCAAGAAGAGATTTCTTCTAGATACCTCAATGCTATAAAGGTACTTACATCTTAACTTGTGATCATATCATTAAAACACCATGAATTTGTGAAGTTTTTTAATTTATAAATATCCTACATATATATATTTATAAATATACTATTAACAAAAAATTACTTCAAAATTATTTCTTAGGTGGGAACATGGTAAGCAATTTATTCACTTGTCTATGAGTAAGGTTTTTCTCCCCTGGTACTAAAATACCTTTTTTACCTTGCTCCCTGGTAACTCTAGTTTTTTGATTGTATTCATTGAAACAGCTTTTAAATTGCCCAACTTCCTTAAGACATTCTTGCTCATTAAATTCGTACTTCTTAAAACAAGCGAACATTAAAGCCATTTCTTGCATACAAGCAGGTTCTTTGAGTTTATCTCCTTTTCCTGAGACAGTTTTCTTTAACTCGAGAGGTAAGAGCATTTGAAATGGTACTGGCTCGCGTTGAGGTCGCCGCGCATTCTTAGATGATGGCGCGCTTAAAAGGACTGGATTTATCCTCATCTTTCTTAAGAGGTTTTCTACTTAAACAAATCACAATATATAATAACAATTATTGCATAAATTGATTATAGTTTTGAGGTTATGTTTACTAAAACGTCAAGATTGTCAGTCAGTAACTGACTGTCAGTTACCATCAATCAATTATCAATTTTCGGAGATTCCGTTCTATAGTCCGTCCCACCAGTCCGTAAATAAAAGGGCATTGACGTCTCTCTACCAATGTGCGCCATATTTGAAAACGACACGATTAATTTCTATGACTATTATCGCAAATACGCCGTAAACGACGAAAACACGCGTATCGTATTACAAGGCGGGGTGAGCGCATGACCTTGCATTAGGTGCCAAACATTATAACGTTGGTTGTTATTTTAATATATTTTATTGATATTTGAGTTAAAGTGAGTTATGATTTGTACCAGAGAAAGAAATTAATTGATGGAAGTCTTGCAATAGACACGTTACACGAGAACTAGCATATTAAATAGCATATTTTCATCAACACACTTGGTTTTTCTTCATGCCTATCAAGTAATCAATAGCGTAATAATAATTTAGTAGCAAAAACTTTTCGACAAACTTCTATATTAAGACGGCCCTTGAGGTCTTACCTAGTCCTAGAGGTTAACGCACTAGCATCACTGCAACAAACAGTAACCCTAGAGGGCTACGCTTTTTTCTGTCCCCAAGGTTTGATTCTATTCCAGTGCTTAAATCTTGGTTGAGATAGATATTTATGTACATTTTTAGGTTTATTAGTTCGTTGTATTGTTTTCATAGTACAAGTTGATGTTTAAATGACATTTATATATTTAAATACTTTTTATTAGTAAGTTTTACCGATTGACTTATTACTTAAAATTGATTAATTAGGTCTAACATGTACTTAAGTCGTGGATAATTGTTTATATTATGGTCAAAAATGCAAATTTTACGTATAATATGTATAATTCCATTCTGCTTAAGTTTATTCTTCCACCATCTAGGTTCCATCACAATATTTCTTAACGATACTTAACTTGGGCTGTGAATGATTAAAACAATGAAAAAAAAATGATTTTCAATAAAAATGTTTATTTTATTTATTTATTTACTTATTTATTAGATCACCAACAAGTTTACAACAAATAATGCACATTTGGACCATAGTTTTAACAAGTTATTGCAAGTCGTAGACTCAATTATAGATGACAACAGCATGCAATGTTATGACAACAATCATTTAAGTATATAAAGAAGAAATAGTTTCTTTTTTTTTGGCAGTTAATTACATTATGTTAAAAAAAAATGAATGAGACTTTTCTTATTACTTATACTTATACCTGCTTATACAATTCCTTAGTAGATAGATAGTACAAATATTAACAGTCACTCGTGCATTTGACCAAGGATCAAGGACTTAAACTGATTTATTGAGTTACATATTAAAAACATAGTCAGAGCTAACATAGACTCAAATGGTTTTGCACCCTTGGCCTGAACGACGCTTGAAGTTGAATGCGTGTAAGTTAAATTTTATTTTACTTTGGGTCTAAAAAATATAATGCTTAAAACTGTTACATAAACAAGTAATCTATGATCTTAACCACAGTTGATGATTCAATTTCAAAAACATTAATTGAAAGTGATAAATGTAAGTCACAATTCAAATTAAAAAAATTATATGTAAAAATCTTGAAATTAAATAATGATATGAACTTAAGTGTCTGAATACTTGTCAGTCTGTATATTGAATAAGAAAACAGTTAAATTGTGCAATTATCAAAAAAAAAATCTTAAAAAGTGCACTTTTAATGTTACGTTTTTTACGATAGGCCTTTGGTATTATGAAACTGCTGTCGCAATGTGTCGCTCGCCAGTTTGTATGGCGAGCGATAGACTACGTCAAACTTGGTACAGGTCGAGTCAATGCCCTTTTATTTACGGACTGGTGGGACAGTCCATAGAGCGCGTGGTTACTTTATAGTGCCGTATCTTCTACATTTAAGTAACGTTTAACCCATCGCGATTACGTGCGCAACGGCAACCCAAACGTTTTGTGTACCAAAGGTGGTAAACGCAAACTAAAATTATTTATTTATAAATTTATATGGAAAATCAACAGCTTATTTAAAAGGTATAATAATTAAATCTTTCAAATAAAAACCTACGCCAATTAAAGAGTTTCACCACATGAGTCAAGTTACACATTATTAATAAAATGAAATGAAACAATGAAATGAAACAATGAAATGAAATTTTCTCAACATTGACAATTACTTGTTCTTATTGATGTCAAATAAAACATGACTCTACCACCAGTTCGAAAAAACCTTCGTGAAGAAGAACTGGCAAGAAACTTCTCGGATATATTTTTTTCAAAACAAATTTACAGAGTCTCTTTATGTCTATATATGTGAGCGTTGTCGAAGTAGCGTCTACACCAGCTTCATCAACGTGGCAATGGTGTGTAGCTTGAGATCCTTATGCAGATCTATGTTGCGGACATAGGGCGCATTTGCGTAAGAACCTATTTCGAATAACCTGCAAGTGATTGAGGTTCGACTTGCAGGCGTGAGCAAAAGCCACACTGGCATATGTCATGTAAGGGGTGGATGCCAATTTTGTGAAGTAAGTAGGCTTACCATACAGTGCAGCCTACCCATGAAGAAGGCGGCTCGGCCCCGGACACGTTTTATGCGATCCGCGAATGTCCCACGGTGCTTGGAGTGGATGACTTCTCGAAGCCTGTTCAAAATGATCCTTTCGTATAATTTGCCTATTTTTTTTTTCTTCATGTTTGGCACCACTCTTTCATAAGTATTTGCCAGTGTCAAGTTTTTTCATTTTTGGTACAATTATAGAAAGGTAGGGAATGAATATAAAGAGGAAAATGACGGAATTTGGAATTATAGGAAAGGATTAGGTAAGGTATTAAACTAACTTGAAAAATATATAAAATTTACAAGTCAAAATATAGAGGCTTATTTATTTACATATTTACAAATGGGGTTATCGGGATAAATAAATAATGTTGAGATTATTATAAGTAAGTATATATACATATAACAATATTTGTAATTAAATATTTATATTATTGCAAATAATAAATGATGCGATCATAGCATAGTTTGCCTTATTCATTAGTAACGTTGAAACGCAAGAGGGCAAAGAATTTCGGGATGATACTAAATTATCAAAGAATGCCGTATGATCATACCGTGCGCATGAGAAGAATATGTGATCTATGCTACCCACATCATCTCCACATTCGCAGCGATCACTGTCAATGATCTTAAGTCTGGCGAGGTGAGTTGGAATACAGGAGTGGCCCAGCCTCAAACGTGAAAGAATGGATACCACTCTCTTACAAAATTTTAACTTTTTCTGGAAGTACCAAGGTTTCAGTGACACCAACGGTTCTATATTGTAAAGGTGTTTACCCTTGGACCGTGCGCTAGAAGCCCACATATCGTTCCAAGAATTAATAAGGTTTTCCCTAGGTATTTTAGTCACAATATCATGATTGTAGTTAACAAAAGGCACGCGATCCCCCCAGAGAACTGCATCGTTTGCGATAGCGTCTGCTTTCACATTCCCTTTAATGTTGCTGTGGCCCGGTATCCAGGCCAGTACTACTTGTTTGTTATTATTGGAACAATTGAGAAGGGCAGATCTTATTTTAATAATAATGGGATAAACTATACTGCACTTAAAAGGGAACTTTTTAATTGCTTGTAAAGCACTCAAGGAGTCAGTCAAAATCAGGGTGTTCTTATATTTTAATAATATTGATAATTCGATGGCTTTAAGAATGCCAACGCATTCCCCAGTGAAAACTGACGACTCCGGGGGCATCTTTATTTCTTGAGCTATTTTATAATGTCGGTCAAAAACCCCCACTCCTACGCAACTATTATCGGAATGCTTAGATGCATCGGAGTAGATCTGACGCCAGTGGTCAAATTCCTCCTCCATAATGCTATTAAATGTACTATTGGGCTTGATGTCTCCTTTTGATATTCCTAAATCTAAAATGATGTTTGGTGTCATTATTAAACTATGGAAACTGCTTGAAAATATTGGAAGATTGTAAGAAGAGTATACTGGATTCTGTAGAGATTCATATTTCATTAAACTAATAATTGATGGAGGTAGTGATTTGTTTGTCCAGTAAGAACTAGAGCGGATTCGATTCAAAAGAATTTGGAGTTGTTTTATAACAGGGTTATTTTTAACTTGATTGGCCTTAAACACAAATTTATCGGATAGATATTGTCTTCTAAGTTTTAAGGGGGGATCTCCGGTTTCAACTTGAAGAGCGTTTATCGGCGATGATTTCATGGCACCACAGACTGTACGGAGTGCTTTAGACTGTACTTTATCAATTTTTTCTCTTGCTGAAATATTAATTGGTTCTAGCCAAAATAAACCATAATCTAAAATGCTGCGGATGGTTGCATTGTATATAAGCTTCAAGGAATATGGATGAGCTCCCCACCATACACCAGAAAGACATCTCAATATATTTATATTCCTTTCACATTTACCTACAATATAATCGCAATGTGGTTCGCCAGATAATTTGGAGTCTAATATTAAACCTAAAAATTTTACACTATCACGGACTGGAATAATATCACCTTTGCAGGTTATTTGCACTGGTGGAATTTTTCTTTTTCTAGTAAAAGGTACTATTATACTTTTAGAAGGAGAAAGTGTCAGTCCATTGTCTTCTAACCATTTTTCTAATTTATTGAATGTGGAATTTAAATAACAACTTGCTATTTCTATTGACTCATGAGTTGAATATACTAATAAGTCATCGGCGTATTGTATAACTGTAGATTTTTGATTATCTAAACTATCTTGTAAATCAGCTGTGTAAATATTAAAAAGCAAGGGACTAAGTACAGATCCCTGAGGTAAGCCTCTCCATGAAGTTCGTGAGTATTCTGCACAGTCGGATCTTAGACTTATTACACGCTCCCTTAAAATATTCAAAACAAAATGTGTTAGCATTTCCGGGACCCTGAGTTTTTCCAACTTCAATTTTAAAATGGATATATTTACGTTATCATAGGCAGCTGTGACATTTAGGAAACTTGCTACTATAGAATTGTTTTCTGAAAAAGCTATACGTATATCGGTTATCAATAGACCAATACAGTCCATACAACTCTTTCCCTTTCGGAAGCCGATTTGGCTCTTGGATAAAAGGTTGTTGCTTTCTAAATACCATTCCAGTCGGTTTTTTACTAAATGTTCAGCAATTTTTAAAAATATCGATAAAAGAATTATCGGTCGAAATGCAGTTGCATCAAATGGTTGTTTGTTGGGTTTCAAAAATGGCAACACTAATTGATATCTCCACTTCTTCGGGATGTTTCCTGTCATCATCACAGTGTTTATTAAGGATAGTAAATATTTATGATAATCTTCTCCTGCATTAACAATAAAGGAATATGGAATTAAATCATCACCGGGAGCACTATCTTTCAAATAAGACAATACACCCTGTAGTTCAAATATGGAAAAAGGGTCGTTGAGTTTATCTTGACAAACTGGGAAGGGACTTGGGGCAAAGCTATTGCAAATATTAAGCTGTTCTGGAACCGAAGGAGGAGCTAATCCATCTATAAAAGAATCGATTAAGGGGTCAGGGATATTTGGTCCACTGGAATCAACAAAAGCCGACCTAAAGCGACGAATATTGGTCCATACTAGCGAAGGTTTAACATGTGGTGAAATGCTAGCACAAAATGCGCGCCAGCTTTCTCTTTTTTTTAGCTTAAATAACTTTTTGGTGTGTCTAATACATTCCTCTAATTTATCAAAATTTTCTGTAGTGGAGAAAAGTGAATAAATGTGCTCTAAATCTTTTCTTTGTTTAATTGCTATGGTACATTCTTTATCCCACCATGGTGGTGAAGGAATGTTTTGCCTATTTTGACATTGTCTAGGAAACACTCTATCTGCGGCCCTAGTCAGTGTTGCTACCAGAGCTTCACTGCATACATTAACATCAGAGGACATGTTTGGTAATTTGCAATATTCTTTTGTAACTTCCTCTCTAAATTGAGGCCAGCATTCCTTTTGTATTTTAAATTTAGCTTGTGATGAATATTGTGAGGAATGTTTTTTTGTTGTTTGTATTCTTAGTATAATGGGAAAATGGTCACTGCCATAAGTTAGGTTTAGTGTGCCCCATGATATTGTGGAAGCAATGTCAGGGCTGCATATGGTGAGGTCAACTGCACTCTTATATTCTGCAGGTTTAGTCCTATGAGTAGGACTTCCATTGTTAATTATGCATAAATTTAGTGAATCAAGAATTTCCAACAATTCTTCCCCATAACAATCATTTCTACCACATCCCCACGCCTGATTGTGACAGTTAGATCTCCTAATAAAACAAATGGTTTTGGAAGTGAGGTGAGAATATTTTTAAAATCTTGTAAAATTTGCATTGATTTTTTTGATAAATATATAGATACATATAATACTTTATTTACAATAATACCTATCATAGGCATATATTTATTTTGATTATGAAATAAATATGGTTTATAATATATATTACTTTTGATCAGCAATGCAACCCTTCCACCTTGCTGATCTGTGCGGTCTTCTCTAATACACTTATAGCCCTGGACCTTAAAGTGAGATCCAGGTCTGAACCATGTCTCAGAGAGAGCAAATAGAAAAGGTTTATATTTATTTAATAAGTAAAATGGATCACTTTTTTTATTATTAAGGCTGCGTGCATTCCACTGCAGAATTTGAGACTGATCCATTATTTATAGAATTAATTAAAATATTTGTAAGGTCTGCGTGGGAAAGTTTATTATCTTTGATTGATAATAATGTTTTAATAAGATTAATAATTAGTTCAGTAGTTGATGGTTCTTTGTTAATGTTTTTACAGTTTGTTACAACACCATTCCCACTATGTGATGGCATATTAAAATCTTTAATTAAATCATTGTGAGCGTTGACATCATACATATGAATAGCAGATTTTTTAGGGCTGCGAGGTTTCACAAAAATTGTTTTTTTATGTGATGTTTGTAGACTGCTTGGTTTATTGATTGGAATTTCTTGAGTAACTGGGAATGAAATAATCTCTGCATATGGACGGGAAACGGGAGGGTGCTGTTTTATTGCTTCTTGATATGAGATGCAACTTTGGGCCATTACTAGTTTTATTTTAGTTTGCCTAATATGTTCTGGACATATTTTATTAGTGGCTAAGTGGTTTCCCTTACATGAAATGCACATAATGGAGTCCTCATCAGGTTGACATTGGTCCCCATTATGGTCATTTGCACATTTGTAGCACCTAGGTTTTGATCTGCATTGTGACCTGGTGTGCCCATATCTACAGCAATTAAAACATTGTATAGTTGGGTAGATGTATAAATCTACCGGCAAAGAATTGTAGCACAAATATACTTTTTTTGGTAAAACCTGACCATCAAATGTAAAAATTACTGTTTGGGTTGGCTTCCATACTGTATTGTCATTTTCTGTAGTTCTTCTATTCATACGTCTTGCTTTTAATATTTTTCCACAACCAAACGGAACTGAAATACTGTGTATTATATCATCAATTGATAAATCTATGGGTATCCCCCTAACTAAACCCATGCGTGTAACACTAAAAGTAGGTATAAATACCTTGTACCCATTGTTTTCAATTGTTTTATTCTGGATAAATGTGTTGGCATCAATGAAGTTGTTAAATGATAATGTTATTCGGTTACGACCTATACGTTTCAGGCTGCCATCAACAATATTGGAAAAAGAATGACGCTTGAGGAAGCGTCCAAAAGAAATTGGATGTAATATAACAGAGTCGTGTTCGCTTTCTTGTATTTTTTGAACATGAACAATGTAGGGAGCAAGATCATCTTTGGTGTACAAATCTCTAGCAACTTTAGTAAAAGTTTTAGTAGTTGTATCACTATTTGATGTAATATTATTAGCATTATTACTATTAGGCTGCTTAGAGATTTGTACATCTTCATTCTTGTGAGTGCAGTTACAATCATCAGCAGTTTTGGCTTGAGCGGAACGCCTTTTTTTATTACAATGTCTGCAAATGCGCTTAGGAACCTTTATCCTCTTGCGGTGTGACGATGAGGCCACAGAACAATCTGTGTCCATTCCAGAAGCAATAATTATATTTTGACCTACCGTGGGGACCGTGCCCCCGGGGTCATCCGGGGGGTCCATATAAAAGTATTAAAAAAACTTACCCTACACGAAGAGAATATATACACTACTTATTTAAATATGATAAGAAATAAATTGTACTATATTTACTCTTAAAAACCCAATCTAATACTTATTTTAAAAAATTTAAAATTTTTACAAGAAAAAACACGACCGACAGTTTTAACATTTTTTTTCATAATTTGCCTATCGCACTAAGCAGACTTATAGGACGGTAACTTGTAGGTAAATTAGCCGCAGTTTCCACACGCTTCGTCCGTCGCATCAAATCCACTTCACTTTTTGGTTCTCACATCGGCCATTAGACACATTATTTTAGTAATAAATTAAATTGTAATTTTTAATTTGTAAACCTTTAAAATCGAAATAAAAGTTATATTAATTTCTATTTTTGTATATTTTTGAATCCTACGGCTGTAGCCTTCGTAGTTGGCGCAGTCGGTAGGATCTTGCGAGCCGGTCCACGAGTTAAATTAATAAATTCACTTCGCGCGTACCACTTCGTGGTGGTTTCAACCCCCAGCAACGAGATCCGAACCTACAAGTGCTGCTGCCGAGGAGTATCAAGACATCGATACACCAAGAAAATACCTAGAGTTATGAAGTTGTAAGTACACTAAGAGTTATTCTTGTGTCGCTTCCCCGTAAGTTTTAACCTATTTTTATTGTATTTTAAGTATTTTATTTAAACTTCCAAAATTTTCCACCCGAGACAATCTAGGTCTTCTGTGAATAGTGTTAATTTAAGAAGTTTGAGGCAAAATCGCCTAGATAGTGGTAGAAATTTAAACTTAGAAAATAGTGAATTAATTGTAAGAATTAAAGTAAAACAAAAATGAGTGTAGATTTAGACACGATTTTAAAGGCCCTTAAATTAGTGCCGGAGTTCGATGGCAACCCCCATGTTCTGACGCGTTTCATTAGGCTCTGCGACCAACTTGTACATAATTACTTACAACCTGAATTGGGCAGCGAACTTACTAATCTTGCCTTAATAAACGGGATTCTGAATAAAGTAACTGGGCCCACGTCTCGTCTTATTAATACAAACGTATCCCGGGCAATTGGTAAGGCATTAGAAATGCTCTCATTAACGATATTGCAGACCATAAGGATGAAACAGCCCTTTATAATGATCTTTCGTTATTGACCCAAGGCAGTAATTTACCACAGAAATTCTACGAACGTTGTGAGGGACTGTTTAGCACTATTACACTGCACGAATCATTACCTTCGACCGTAGAATCGAAACGCGAACTTTATCAGAGATTGACATTGCAATCATACCTCCTCGGTTTGAAAGATCCACTAGGATCACGCATTCGCTGTATGAGACCTCCTTCTATGGAAAAAGCGCTAGAATACGTACCTACACGAAGAAATGAATACTTTATACTTACAAAATGGAAATGATAATTCCGATAAACGATTGCAATCTCAACTTAACCTCAACAACCTCAAACTTAATTTTCTTTGCAGCCTAAATTTAGTAATGTACCTACCACCTAAAAATTACCTATTTATAATGTGCCTATGCATCCGAGGCCAACGAACCAAATAGCACCCTGGAAACCGAACCAAAGACCTTCACGTACCTAGCAAATGTTTAGAGCGGCCCCGCCAAACTATAATCCACAATTAGGTTTCCGCATGACTCCGCGCAATCCAGGTTCGAATCCTGGTCCAAGCGCACCAAAGCCAATGAGTGGCGTCAGCCACTATGCCACAAAGCCCCCACTATTGCGTGGGCACGATTGGAGCAAATCAGGTAACCCGCCTCCTTCCAATTATTTTAGATCTAAAGAAATGAATTTTAATTATTGTCGTGACTATGAATATGACCCCAACTATAACTTTTATAATGCTAGTCATAATGCTTATGACTATACTTACGACGATTCTGATAACGCTTATTTTACTACTACAATTGCGAACCTACTTATGTGAGTGAAAGTGTGTGTTACGAACCAACTTGTGATGTAACCCCTGACGATTTTCAAAATGATGATTTAGTTAACGAACCCTAAAATTTTCAGAAGGACCCGAAGTTAGAAAAACCAAAATAGAGGTTAACCTTCAGACTCAAAGACAGCTACCCTTTATAAAAATTAATTCACCCCCTTTAAAATTTTTAATTGACACCGGCGCAAATCAGTCGTTTATTAGTCCCGATGCAGTAAATGATTATTTCTCACATATTCCGCTTAACTACGACCCGTTCGAAGTCACAAACGTGCATACGACCAGCAGAAATGATTACTCGATAACTTTACCATGCTTCCGAGAATCCAATGATAGCGATGACATTACTTTATTCGTGTACAAGTTTCACAATTACTTTGACGGATTAATTGGGTCAGATTTGTTAGACAAGTTGGAGTGTAATATTGATTTTAAGAATAAGCAGTTAGTAAGTAAATTCGCAACTAATAAGTTACACGTGTACGATTAAAAAAATATGAATTATTAAAAAGAAATCATACCAGCCCGGACATCCAAGTTAGTAAAATTACCCATTAACCTTGAAAATTGTGATGCATTAATTCCAGAACAAAAACTGTTTCTAATTGCGTTATTAATAATTGTTTGACTAGAGTTTTTAAGAATCGTGGTTTTATTGAAGTCACTAACACGACGAATAGCGAAGTTATATTTTCTTTGAATAGACCTTTGGACGTAAGAGTTTATAATGTTGAGTGTACGTGCACCAAACAACCAACATCGCGCGCTAGTGAAGTACTTTCCCGTCGACGTATGGATCACTTAATCTCAGAAGAAAGTGCTAATTTAGAGTCGCTTTGTTCACAATATTCCGATATTTTGATTGAATGCCGATGGGACTTGTGAATTCGCCGTCTACATTCCAGCGCGTTATCGATAATGTCCTTCGTGGTCTCCAAAACGTAGTCTGCTTGGTCTATTTAGATGACATAATCGTATTTAGCACCTCTCTTCAGGAGCATATAGTTAACCTTGGTAAAGTTTTTGACAGGCTTCGACAATCAAATTTCAAAATTCAGCTAGACAAATCGAATTTCTTAAACACGAAACCGCGTAGCTAGGTTATGTAATCAGCAAAGACGGCATAAAACCAAACCCAGACAAGATAACAGCGATCCAGAACTACCCCTTGCCTAAACAGCCACCGAAATAAAACGTTTTCTTGGACTTTTAGGATATTACTGAAAGTTCATACCAGACTTTGGTAAAGTAGTAAAACCAATGACGCAATGTTTAAAGAAAAGCTCACGTATAACTTTTGACCAGAATTGCCTTGACTGTTTTGAAAAATGTAAGACTTTACTGACTAATGATCCTATACTCCAGTACCCAGACTTTTCAAAAGATTTTATTTTAACGCCTGACGCATCAAACGTTGCCATAGGCGCCATCCTTTCACAAGGACCTATTGGCTCAGACAAACCCATCTCCTTTGCGTCCCGAACCCTAAATTCCAGTGAATCCAACTATAGTACAATAGAAAAGGGCCACAAAAGGAAAAGGAAAAGGGCCACAAAATACTTCCGCCCTTACCTTTTTGGTAGAAAATTCAAAATTGTCACTGACCACAAACCTTTACAATGGGTTATGAACTTAAAAGAACCCAATTCCCGTTTGACCCGATGGAAATTAAAATTAAGTGAGTACGATTTTACCGTAATTTATTAGCAAGGCAAACGTAACCTTAACGCCGACGCATTATCTCGCATAGAAATACACAACGAAGAGGTCAGTTCCATCCTAGTCAACGTTTCAGAAAAGGCACCTTCTGTAGCCGAATCAGATACCCTAATAGTACAAACTCGCCATCCTGACACTCTAACAGCTCACACCTCAGCCGAAAATCCAATCCTTGAGGTACCTATAACCGACGACCCTTTACATAAGTTAAACCGACAGATCTTTTTTACCATGGTAACTGACTCAAATATACGAACGACTACGACGAAACCGTTTGACACGCATACCAGGACTCACATACAACTTACTGAAAATAACCTTTAAAGTGACGTAATTGCTGCAATAAAAGAATATGTCAACCCCAAAGTTAAAACAGGCATTCTCATAAAACCTCCTTTGGCTATGTACACAATTATACCCATAATTCAAAATCATTTTAAAAATTCAGCTATGAAAATTATCATGACTAAAAATGAATTAGAAAATGTAAAAGAGTATTTAGATCAACAGGATATAATTCGCAAACATCATTAGGGTAAAACCATCGTGGTATTACCGAAACATACCTATCACTTTCGTAAAGATATTTTTGGCCAAAAATGAAAGAATCCATAACTAAATTCATCAATGAATGTGAAATATGCGGCCAAGCCAAATATGACCGTAACCCCATTAATCAAAGATTGCATATTGTTCCACCCCCGACCAAGCCATTCGAAATTGTTCATTTAGACTAACTAACTATTCAAGGTAACAAATATCTGACCATGATTGACGCATTTTCAAAATATTCCCAAGCTTATTATGTAAAAGACGGTACTGCAATCAGCGTTCTTCAAGCTTTGTTACAGTTTAGCACTCATCACGGATTACCCTTAAGTATTATATCAGACAGAGGTCCCGAATTTACTAACCAATTATTTTCAGAATTTTGAAGACTACATAATATTTCTCATCATAAAATTTTGGCTCATATCCCTAATGAGAATGGAATGGTAGAAAGACTACATTCCACCCTCTTAGAACACTTACATATTCTTAAATTAGAAAGGAAACAAGAATTAATAATTAAATCTCATGCCTTACGCACTTTTAGCATACAATCATTCCATCCATAGCTTCACGAAATGCCGCCCGATAGATATTACAAAAGCTCTGACCTTTGACTATCCTATCACTTTGACCCCCGCGACCCTCTAACTGTTAACTTAACGGAACACGTTTTACAGCAATATATTTTATATCACCGCGAACAAATGAGCAAAGTCTACAGTTTAATTAATGACACATCGTTACATGAACGCACCCAACTTATAGAAAACCTAAAATAAAAATAGAGAGCCCAAGCAAGAGTACTTACCAGAGCAACCCGTTTTTATTCGAAACCCCCTCGCAAATCGACAGAAATTGGCTCCGCTATTCAGTCTTGCCCATGATACAGTCTTAGCAGACCTCCCTGTACATATATATACTAAGAAAAAGCGTAACCCGATAGCTAAGCCGCGACTCAAGCGAGTCCCTAAAAGCGCTCGTTTGTTACAGGGCACTGATGACCATCTTACTTCTACCGTGCATAGCGACCGGGCACACTTGATAGCCTACAGGACGGCCCTGGACTCCTACCCTTCAAGCTAGGTGATGCGCGCCTTATTACGCATTATCATTCTTTCCTACAGTACATACCTACAGACGAAGTAAGATCTAGGATAAAAATAGTTAAAGGTCAACTGACTAGTTTAACTTCTCAGGCCAATAGTAACCAATTATCCATATACCTACCACACCTTGACTACCTTAAAACTAAATTATTTAAAGTATATGACCAGCTAGATACGTTTGAACCTACTCGTATTAAGCGAGGCCTTATAGACGGACTTGGGTCAATAATCAAAAGCATTTCCGGAAACTTAGACTATACTGACGCTATAAAGTACAATAATGCCTTAAAATTGCTCCAGGATAATGAGAATAAATTAACATTAGCACTGAACAATCACATTAGCTTAGTTAAACATGGGTTTCAGAAATTTATAAAGTATTAGATTCCATTATTTAAAAATCAGCACAAGATTGAACAAACAATTAATTTTACAATTTCGCAGAATAATTCCACGAGTGTCAAGTTTGCAGAATACATGAACTTTGCGCAATACCTACTCATTCTTGGTGACAACATCGACACCATTTCTGATGAGTTGGTGAGATTGGAAAATAACTTAGCTTTTATTCACTTTTCAAGTAGTCATCATTCTTTACTAAGCGTCGATTCCTTGAAATTTATGTTGTAACGATTGGAGTTAATTTATAACAAAAATCAAATATTAGATCTTAATGTTAGAGAATATTACAACGCGATAAAGCTAGGTTCATATTATAGTAACGAACAAGTAGTAATAGTTTTCAAGATACCTATTGTCTCGGCTTATGTATATAACTTTTATAAATTATCTATTATCCTTAATAAATATAATCAAATGTTAATCCCGTCCTATCCCTACATATAGCGATACATGATAGCGATTACCAGTACATAGAGGCTGAATGCCCAAAGTCCAATAACTGGTATTTGTGCGAAATTAAGCTGACCTACATACCAACTACTAGAGAAGCGCTCTAGTGGCTAGATGACAAACAATACACCATCAGCTTTCCTGTACCTACAAAAGTCGAAACTTCATGCGAACTACAGCAATTCATCACTCTCCAAGGAAGGTACCTCGCTAGAATACCGAAAGGATGTTCTATGAAGATTCCCGAGCTGACGATCACCAACAGCAACGACGAGGTCAAAGGTCAACTCATGAAGATAACAAACCTACCCAGTACGACCGCGCCACGCCGAGATGAAACCATATTTCGCTTAGACACTGTAAATCTAACCGGCCTCCACTCTGCTAATACTAAGATTGATCTTCAACCACCTGTGAAACTTAACGAAAACTACGTCATATACCATACCACGGTGCCTATGTACTTACTCTTATTTAGTGCAGTTGCACTTATACTTGCAGTACATTATCGGAAGTATCGCAGGAACGACAAGGCGAAGCCTAAGCAAAATACTGACAGCTTACCTACGCCTGTTGAAGATACCTTTCCTATAATGAAGGGGAAGAAAAAAGAAGAAGATATTCTACGCTCAGCAACTTTCTCGACTAAAGTCTTCTAATATATTAGTTACTGATCTGTGGCGGGAGGTGTTATGCACCTACTTAACCAAGGTACCTAAAAGTCAACGTTTTTTTCTGTAACACATGTTTTGGCTTACAGTTAGGTTAAAAACTTAATGTAATATTATTTTTGTTAAGAAGACTGTAATCTGTTTTGTGTTCTAATAAAAAATAAATAAACGTTCCCACGGTGAAGACACGTGTAAGGATTGCCGACGCTGCAGTTTCCACGCGCTTCGTCCGTCGCATCAAATTCACTTCACTTTTTGGTTCTCACATCGGCCATTAGACACATTATTTTAGTAATAAGTTAAATTGTAATTTTTAATTTGTAAACCTTTAAAATCGAAATTAAAGTTATATTAATTTAAATTTTTGTATTTTTTCGAATCCTACGGCTGTAGCCTTCGTAATTAGTTATAATATAATGTTTGTTTACTTACCTTTTTTGATTTATATTTTTGTTGTTTAAAAATGGTGTTTATATATTATTATATTAAAACGCCAACCTTTAAGTAAACAAGTATTATAAAGTTAAAATTTTTTGTTAATTACTTTAGTAATTTGTTTTTTTAGGATTTGTTAAAGGTTTTTATACTTGACCTTATCGAGACGAACATTTATTAGTCCTCATATCCGTAATATTTATTTTATGGTTTGGTTGTCAAACTGTAAAATTATATCATCTTCGAGATACTGGTTTTAGAACATGTCTTTGTCGAAGAACTATAAAATCATAAAGATTGTAAAAAGGCAGCTTTTGTACTCTACCTCCCTAGTTTAAGCCTTTAAGTTCCTCAATCTCCATATCTCAAAGGTGGGCATTCAATTTTAGCCCGTCTTTGAAATCAGTATCCTATAGCTATCAAAACATATATAACTAACTATATATTTTGGCTTAGTAATAATGGTTGATTTATCGCAAGGTTCCATTCTATACATACATCTTTTACTAATTTAATAAAATGTGTGTAATAAAATGTTATTATTTTCTTGTTTTGTTCTATTTAACAACCTTTTCCAAGAGACAGCCATTTTACCAATATTTCATGACTGAAAGTTACAAAATCGATTTCGTTCAAAATTACCAAATTTTCGTCATGACTCATGGCTTAAATGTATAAAGCGTACTTAGATTAATCTGATATCATGTGACGCCAATCTTCTAATTTTCTAGTAATCTAGTGATTTTCATCACCATACGAGTATAATGAAGTAGAAGGAAATACGATGAAAAAATCGAGTCACAGGACTTGAAAGCAATGTTTTAATTTTATTAATATTTTTATTATATGACTTGAAATTGGCAGAAATATTATTTTATTGTGTAGTAACAACAGCTGTAACACAAAATAATAATAATAATAATATGAAGTAGAGATATAGGAGTAAATATATTTTAGAGACGATGTAACTAGTTAAAAGTTGATTACGTTGTGTACTTTATAGAATATAGCAGGATTAAAAAAATGTTGCAGAATAAGACGATATTTGAGGTATCATTTCTACAAAAATCGGTCTAGACCTAGTAAACATTATTATGAGGCATATTCAAAAATATTACGTCAATGTATGTATAGAGCACACAAAAATCAAAATGCTAAACTAATGTCTCATTCAAATAATAAGGGTAAAACTTCCTGGAATTTAATAAATGAGAAATTCGTGGATTTCTTTGAAGGTCACATTCATGAAATTTACAAAGACGGCAAGGTTTTTAAAGACCCTATAGAAATAGCTGAAGAATATAACCATTATTTAACGAACTGTAATATAAACAACTGTATTAACACAATAAGACAAATATAGAAAAGTCTATGTTCTTAAAACGGATGAATAAAAATGAAGTTATCACTCTTATTAACGCTCTAAAAAATACAAATACTGTTGGATATGACGATATCAACACTAAGGCATTAAAGTTTTGCAAGTCTGACTTAGCAGCGCCTTTAGCTTTTTTATTAAACCTTTCATTTTCTGAAGGTAAGTTTCCAGTAGCTTTAAAAAAATCTATAGTCATGCCTATATATAAAAAAGGGTGACAAAAAACTTTTACAATTACCACCCTTGAACTTTTATTACAATTTTTGCAAAGCTATTTGAAAAAGCAATGAAAAAGAGACTGTCAAATTTTATAAAATTTTATTTTATAAGAATATAACGTTTATATACACGTACAAGGTTATATAATACCAGAGTCGGAGAAACTGATAGGGATGGAGCTATATCGATAAACGTAACACGATAACAGACCCGATATTTTTTTACAAAATGTAAGAAACTAAACTACTGCCGGATACTTTTGTACAAATTTATTAACTAATATTATATTTCATTACAAGATGTTACACGTATTAATTCTTGATTGATAATGCTAACTTCTTTAAAATTTTCGAAGCTGTTGTAAAATAAGTAAGTATAGGTAGGTACTCGACGATGAAACGAAATAATTATAAACGACAGGTAATCTTTATTTATTTATTTTAATCAAAATCTGATGAATCGTCACTGTCACTTGATAAGCTCTCCCCAACATTTATTATAAGTTTCTGTACTTGTATATTATCGAATGCCACATGAATTTCCCAATCCGACGCTATAATCAGTCACCACTGAGGAATCATCGCCGAGGAATCATCACCGAGGAATCATCACCGACGCATTACTTCCGCACGTGCATTTTTTAATAAATCTAACATCTTGTTTTCCGTAAAAGGGGGATGGGTATTGTTTCGAGCGGCGTGTTCTTTGATTTGTACCCATATTAGTACTATAGCATTGTACTGGCAATGATACGGCGGAAGTCGAAGAACCCAATGACCCAATTTTAGGGAGGCTTTTTTGGATTTTAAAATATTCACTAATTGTACTTTTAATAAAGTACTCTCCACATTTTCACCATGACGTTGGAGCCAGTCAATTATCTCTTGTTTTTTATTGGCCTGCGTCGGAATTTTATCAATTTGTCTGGAGTGATATGTAGCGTTGTCCATAATAATTATGGACGGCTCTTCCAGAGATTGCACCATTTCTTTAAACCACCCTTCGTAAATCTCCGCGTTCATTTCTTCGTGGTAGTCCACTGTTTTCTTGGATTTAAAGGCCAGTAAAGCATCTGACATGAATCTTTTCGTAGACTCTGCATGGCATATGATAAGGCGTTCACCTTTTGCCATTGGCACTGAACTGAAGTGGAAGCGGCGGTGTCGTCAGTCCAGTTCTTAGATACTGTGTGGTTTCCATTTAACCAAGTCTCGTCAGTGAAAATAACATTTGACCAACCTGATATCTTTTTGACTTCGCTCAAAAATTCGCAGATAGCCATAGCAACGTCGTGACGCTCCATCAATATTTTACGTTTGTCCGATTTTTATAAGAAAATCCAATTTCTTTCAAAACTAAGCTTAATGACGATTTTTGGCCATGGAACAAACCATATTCACGTAAAGAAACAACAAGTTTTTTAAGTGTTGGAATTTCTTTGCGCAAGTAATAGTCATATATATGACGGCGAATAGCATCAGCGTTGAAGTTGTAAACCGACGTCATACGACGTGGTTGGAGTTTTTTCTTCGGCGTACGAAGCTTATTTTCCTGCATGCCACTAGTACCGTAAGCTTCGGTAGTAATTTTTGAAACAGTAAGTCCACTAATTCCTTATGCGGCCGCAACACGCTCTCGCACTTGCGACAGTGGTAATAGCGGGCCACCATTTTGATACTCTGCTTCAAAGTAATTGCGAACCTTGATCAGCAGTTCTCTCGCCTGCCTTTTCAGAACAGATCCTTTCGGCATTTTGATATTTGACAGCTGGGCAACAATCAACACGGAGGAACACAAAATACACAACATAACGTATGGATAATGTGAAAAAACTCAGCGAACAGAAATGTAGTGACTAGCACGACCGTCTTGTTGCGAGTGACAGATTAAAACAACCACAAAATGGCGGTGGGCCATTGAGGGTTCCCACCTTGAAAAAATATATTTGAATGTTTTTGTTGTATTTGTCTTTGTTCAAAATATAATAAATATATGCAATCGATATCATTACTTATTTGGTCATGACACTACATTATATCAAATTAGAACTGTCATCGAGAAAATAAAGAAATGGAAATAGTATAAACTTGACATAATTTATGATGAACAATCAGGATTCCAAAAGAAGAAATCCACAAATACTGCTGTATTTGTGGATACAATTGGTTACGGATATTACAAGAAATTTATATTCAAAAAGGGAAACAACAGTTATATTTTTTGACATGACTAGGGCTTTCGATTTTGTTTCTCATGATCTATTACTACAAAAATTGAATTGGTATTGAATTGGTTTCAAACATATCTAAGTAATAGACTACAGTCTGTGGAAACTCAATATATAAATAATAATGCGGAAATTGCAACACATAGATCGACTTTTAGAGAAATTGCGACTGGGGTGCCGCAAGGAAGTATCCTTGGGCCCCTTTTATTTCTTCTTTATATCAATGACCTACCAAAGTTGAATAATCATAAATATTTTTTTATTCGCGGATGATATCTCTGTAATTGTCACCAAAAATACTTAAAATAATGAAGAATATAAACATGAAATTATTAATACAATTAAATCAATAATTACATGGCTATCAAATGATAATCTGACTGTAAACTTGACGGAAACAAACTCCATTAGATTTAATACTAATAAATTAAAAACAAATGTTGGCATTACATATAACGATGACAAAATTAATGAAGTTGACTGTACTAAATGTCTTGGACTAAACCTTGGCAAAAATTGTATTGGAAGAAGCACATAGAACACGTTTGCAATAACTCAGAAAAATCTGCTCTTTATCAACAATACTTTGTGCTTACCATGAGTAACTCTACCGGTCCGGGACCAGCAGATGGTATTATTCTATAATAACGTGTATGCTAGGGAGGACTTCCTAACTTACAAGGAAAACACTAGGTTTGTTGAATACTTGCTTTTAATAAAGGATAAATATACATTTAGTTTTTTATCTATATTTGGGGCCGCTGCCCATGATAGAATCCCATGGAACAATCTTCCATATTCTATCTATTTTACAATTTACAAATAAATTAAAATAATGACAGGCTTATAAGTCATAATTGTCGGCAAGTTTGTTTGTGCGATAACCTCTTTTATTAGATACGGCACAAGCAAACGTTGCAATCGCCCCTCTTGTTTAATTTATTTAATCAGTGAAGCTGATTAAATAAATTCCTGTATACATTTCATTCTTAAATAACGACCCTACTTAAATCAGGACCATATACATTAATCGGGATTACTCTCTGATGAGCCCCCTACCGATAGGAATATATATACTTGATCATGTTTAAATGACAACATCTTATTACACCAAAAATGATCTTATAGTATTTATTCTCCATCAATAGAGCCTTAGCCACAAAACCTGATGAAAATCAGCCAAGATCCCGGCTGGTTAATTAATTTCTAAATTAAACAGTGTAAGTTATTATTATTTCTCATACAATTCATGAATAATTAACAACCCCATATTAATCATTTACGTTACACAATTATACGCAATTCAAATAACCAATACTTATTATTAAATTAATAAACAATTGTTACAATAACCCATTGAATACAATCAAAGTATAATTATAATTAATTGATAAGTAATAAATACATTAATATCCCAATAAAAGTAAATTTAGTTAATCCTACTTATATTAAAATTAATACTAAATTAATCAAGTTATATTATCATACATTATCATTTAGTTGGCAAAACAAACACGTTTGACATGAACTGTCATATTAACTTTAAACTTTTCTGAATGATTAAAAGTTTATTTCAAAGTTTGTAACTTTCTAAAGTTTAAATTTTACCTACCTAAATTTTAAGATTTTACCTGCCTAACTATTACCGGACAAACCTACCTATGAATAGATCATAAAATTGGAGTATTTTACTAAGTATTTTAGTAAGTATTTTACTTATGTAAGTATTTTACTTAACCCAAAATGATACCTATAAATTAATGAATTTATATTTCACAACGCAATGCAGAGAACTTTTTCAAAATGCACCGAAATACACTTGACAAAATTCTATACCAATAACGTTTAAAATACATTACCTATTCCATCACAACCCTAATACTATTTTAACCCACTGAGGATCCTATTCTACATCCGCGTGTTGACCCACAGACAGCAATATCACAATATTATATAAACTCGTAAACTTTGGCCGCATAGCTAAATCGGCTATCACCTTCTCTCTTATGGAGATTATTAGGCGTGGCTCAAATTAAACGTGCACATTATTAATAGTGTTATTTTAGTCTTTGAAAATTTACTTCTTTAGAGCATTGGCACCACACGTATATCTTTAATTCGTAAATAAAATGTAACGCGGTAAATACGTGCCGCGTGTACCTGCCGCCCCTTAGAGGCTTTTAGGCTTTGTCACTAAATATAAAAACCTTTTCTTTATTGATTTTCTTTTATCTGCATTGTCCATCCATTGCATCTCCTTTTTGGTGATGCTGCTTGCATTGGCTTTGCAGGATATGTCATCTCGGAACATTGCGTTGTGAGGTGTACATAGAATTTAAGAAATAAAATATTAGTTTCTTATATTATTCTAAAACCCCAACGAAATTTTTACCGTTGTATATCTACAAATGAATGATATATATACTTGTACACCTAAATGTGTACTTTTACTCTATTAACTCTAAGAATAAAGAAATTACAATAATATTATAATATTTCAAGAAAAAAATGTATATACAAAAACTTTATTTTATATTTATAAATATAGACATAATTTCATCATTAGTTTTATTTTATCGAATATTATATGGTTTTAATCTATTCACATGTACAATTAATTCTTGGTTATTAGGTATTTTTGTTACAGGGTAATTGTCACATCCTATATATCGTAATACTCGAAATAAACCTTTCGACTTTTACCTGATATTCTTTTTGGACAATGTAACAAAACTAATTGTCCTACACGAAGTTTAATATTAGAAGCTTTTTTAGCATACGATCTTTTTTTTACTAAACGAGCTTTCCTTAAATTTTCTCTCGCTTGATTTACTGTTAAACGGTCATATTACAATGAGGATTTAACCTTTCATCAAATGGAACTTCAGATTCTCTACCAAACATTAAATAATAAGGAGAAAATTTAGTCGAAGCTTGTTTTGAATAATTATAAGCATATATTATAAAAGGTAAAATTTGACACCAGTCAAAGACTTTGGTTTACATATTTAGCTAATGAATATGAATGGTTTGATTCAATTTTTCTACTAAACCTAAAGTTTGATGGTGCATAGTGGTAGCTAAGGAATGTTTTATATTATATTGTCTTAATAAAGACTTAATTAACCTAGACGTAAACATGGAACCTTTATCTGACAATACTTCACATACCGTCCCAAACTTTGTTAAAATTTCATTGATAAAGAAATTGTATATTATTTGAGATGTCACTTGTGGGACTGCTTTGCAAATAGCGTATTTTGAAAAACAATCTATACGCGTTATTATGTATTTATTACCATCTACTGAACGATTAAAAGGACCTAGTACATCGATTCCTATCTTTTCAAATAAACGATCTGCTACAACTGGGCGTAGTGATTTTACATTATTACACAATTTCTTCTCTTTACATGGCGTACTACTCTTAATATTAGGTCTTTACCTATGAAATTGCCGTTTTTCACTGTTATTACTAAGATTATTTACTTTATTTTTTGTAATAAAGTTACAAATAATGTTATTCAATTGAACATGACCTTCCTTAAAGTTTAAGATCGCACCGGACTTTTGAAGAAAGTCTTGCCCGAGAATTAAATTTCTTTCAATATTATCGATTACGTAACAATTTTGTACATAAACAACATGTTCAATTTCCAAGCATATTTGTACTTTACCTATTATTCCATCGATTATCCATTTGATTACCATTAACGGCTCGGATTTTTACATTCTCCACATTATGTATTATTATATTCAATTGGTTACATAAGTTTTGGGAGATTACAGAAACTGATGCGCCTGTATCAAGTAAAGCTGAAATATTATTATTTTTTAGTTTTAAACTAATGGATGGGGAAAACTCACTTGTAGGATTATTTTCTTGACTATTTGGCATCAATTGAGTATCCATCTGTTTGATTAACGCCGATTGTACTCCAGGTTCATCCATCTTTGGTTCATTGTATGCATCGCCACGATCTCCTCTCCTTCTTAAAGCATACGGAGATCGCTTGTTGTTGATTGAGAATCTCTCCTCTCGTGTTCCCGTAGTCCATGTTGGTTGACCTTTGTGAATTTTCATTCCCACTCCTTGGTGGTTTCTTGTGGCATTCGAGAGTTTGTTGGGAGTTTTAAATTCACTTGGTGCTTATTACCAAAGATTTCTTGCATCTGTATAATTATTTCTTTCAGTGCATTTTTATTTGCGTAAATTTGAGAAGCTAATCTGCACTTTTGTACGTAAGTACAATTATGTAGGAAATGCTTGATAAAAATCTGTTCTGTTATGACTGCACCGGCTTTATTTGCACACATGTCCAGGGCGTAAAAATACGTAAGTAGATCTTCATTGGGCTGTTGCTTCCTCGAGTAGAAATTTGCAACGTGATCAACTTCTTTCTCAAACTCAGATATAAATTTCCTTTTGACGTCTTCGAATGTCCCGCATGAATTAATAATCGTCTTATAAAAAATAACGCCGGTCCCTCCAAATATGTTCCCACAATGAGTTTCTTAGACTCATCGTCATACTTATTTATCGCTGATACAATATCAAATTGCATCAAAAACTCGCTGACCAAAATTGACGACATGCCAGCATATCTCGTCGTAATATGTGCCATCTTATTTCGATCTTCTTTGTTTTGATAATATATTTTATATATACTTTACTTGCTGACTATCCGGAGCCTCCACCATCTACCGGTCCGGGACCAGCAGATGGTACTTTATTCTATAATAACGTGTTTATGCTAGGGAGGACTTCCTAACTTACAATGAAAACACTAGGTTTGTTGAATACTTGCTTTTAATAAAGGATAAAGACTCATAAATATACATTTAGTTTTTTACAATCTTCCATATTCTATCTATTTTACAATTTATAAATAAATTAAAATAATGACAGGCTTATAAGTTGCCAGTCATAATTGTTGGCAAGTTTGTTTGTGCGATAACCTCTTTTATTAGGTACGGCACAAGCAAACGTTGCAGTACATAACATCGACCTTAAATATGGGTTATTAATTTTGGGAAATTCCATTGCTATTAAAAAATGTTTTAGAGCTCAAAAAAGATGTATCAGGACAATACTTGTAAAGGAGCCTTATGAGCCATGTCAACCTTTATTTAAATCTTTAAAATTATTGACCATGCCTTGCATGTACATCTTGGAGGCTGCCACTTTTGTAAAAACTAAACCTCAATTCTTTGTGCAAGCTGGCAGTATAGGTAGACCAGCTCGCCATTCACATAGGTTCGTTTATAATGACATGCCACCTCTAGAGATATATCATAGGCAGTGCTATGCGATGCGTTACCAAAAGAAATCCAATGTGTACAGAAAAGTAAATTTAAACGAGATCTGTCAAAATGGTTGAAAGGGAAGTGTTTTTACTCTGTTAATGACTTTGTTAAATATAAAAAATAAATAATTTTGTGTAATGGTGGTGGTATATTTAGTAAATAAATATTGTAACTGCAAACATTAATTTATAAGTTATATTGCATGCTGTTGTACAGCAATAATATGTAGAACTTTTTTTATGTATAACATCATATTGTACACCATATTATGTTGCAATAAATGATTTGATTTGATTTGAACCACTGCACGTTGAGGTTGTTGTAGTTATATCCCAAAAAATACTAACATCTTGCTTAAATTTCTTGTAAGTACATACCAATAGGATGTAGAATATCATAGATAGGTACCCGATCTGTCACCTGAAGCTGCTGAGCCGCTTAAAGTTGTTTATAAATGACAAGATACTACACGGTACACGCGGTACTTCAATCATTCTAATTTTGACAGTCAAAATAATAACGTATGTGTGGTTCTGTTCCAGTTAAAAGGGAGGACCATCTAGTGAAATGACAGGGACCAATTAGCCCGCTGTGATCGTAAGTTCTGGAGCCAAGTTTGATTTATGACAGGGACCAATTAGCCCGCTGTGATCGTTAGTTCTGGAGCCACGTTTGATTTATGACAGGGACCAATTAGCCCGCTGTGATCGTAAGTTCTGGAGCCACGTTTGATTTATGACAGGGACCAATTAGCCCGCTGTGATCGTAAGTTTTGGAGCCACGTTTGATTTATGACAGGGACCAATTAGCCCGCTGTGATCGTAAGTTCTGGAGCCACGTTTGATTTATGACAGGGACCAATTAGCCCGCTGTGATCGTAAGTTCTGGAGCCACGTTTGATTTATGACAGGGACCAATTAGCCCGCTGTGATCGTAAGTTCTGGAGCCACGTTTGATTTATGACAGGGACCAATTAGCCCGCTGTGATCGTAAGTTCTGGAGCCACGTTTGATTTATGACAGGGACCAATTAGCCCGCTGTGATCGTAAGTTCTGGAGCCACGTTTGATTTATGACAGGGACCAATTAGCCCGCTGTGATCGTAAGTTCTGGAGCCACGTTTGATTTATGACAGGGACCAATTAGCCCGCTGTGATCGTAAGTTCTGGAGCCACGTTTGATTTATGACAGGGACCAATTAGCCCGCTGTGATCGTAAGTTCTGGAGCCACGTTTGATTTATGACAGGGACCAATTAGCCCGCTGTGATCGTAAGTTTTGGAGCCACGTTTGATTTATGACAGGGACCAATTAGCCCGCTGTGATCGTAAGTTCTGGAGCCACGTTTGATTTATGACAGGGACCAATCAGCCCGCTGTGATCGTAAGTTCTGGAGCCACGTTTGATTTATGACAGGGACCAATTAGCCCGCTGTGATCGTAAGTTCTGGAGCCACGTTTGATTTATGACAGGGACCAATTAGCCCGCTGTGATCGTAAGTTCTGGAGCCACGTTTGATTTATGACAGGGACCAATTAGCCCGCTGTGATCGTAAGTTTTGGAGCCACGTTTGATTTCCTACTATTACTTTTATTTTTAGTAAAATATGCAAGGGAATTATAATTTTAGTACCTACAATATGCCACGTGCCTCACAGCCAGTAGTTAATTTGTATAAAGTATAGTATAAAATATATTGTATCGCTTTGTATAATATATTACCATTAATGTTCGTTGAGGTGTTTTAGATCCAGAATTTTTTTTTACTTTTTTGCTTCGCCTCCTCATAATATTCGGATGTAATATACGACTAAGACTATCAGTAACATATAATAACTTACATAAGTACTTACTACAACTTAGATAAAAAAAATTCAATATTTATTTTTTATTTATTTATTTATTTTCTGTTAATATTACATATTATCATCATAAAATGACATTCTAGTGCTTAAAGTAGGCCTAGTCTGTCACTCAAGCACTAGTGTCTTCCATTGATATTACTATTTTTTTAATACAAAATCAAAAAAACATCCTCAACGTAGCCATTCCTTGTGAGTTATTATTAAATAAAATTGCATTTTTATAATTACTGTAGGTAGGTACCAATAAATCAATAAATAAAATAACTATTTGGGTAATTTCGATTACTACTGTATGCTGGCGGGTGACGAGTGACGTCAGGGCGCACGCGTCCAACAAAGGACGTCGAAACAACGGACGGCTACGCTAGTAACAAACAGGTTTAGAATATGTACAAAGACAACTTAAACTGATCTTACGGATATTTTAAGCAGGGAACCTTGTTATTAAGGGCAAGTCTTGTGGGCAAACAAAGTTTGAAGCTTTTAAAAAATTAGAAGAATGCATTTTAGTTTCGAGCTGTGGTTGAATATTATTGTGATTAGTAAATTAAAGTTTTTTTTAAATTGAAAAACGATTTGACGTTTGTCTTCTATCTCACCTGATGGAAAGTGACAATGAACACGAAGGTGTTACACGTCTATCCTGACTGCAAACTGTATTGTTTTAGTGGTGTTCATTCTTAATAGACTTTACGAACCACTGCGCAATCTAGAAACTTTAGCGCTATAGCGCAAGTCTGCTCAGTTTGAATTACAAAACGCTACAGCATTTCCTCACCGAAACGAACACAATTATACTCAATCTCAATAGAATTACCAACCAAAATACCTACTGCAGTAAGTCCTGATAAATTATCAAGCCTTATCTTACACGTATGAACTGCTCATAAGATAATGCTTTTGCACGTAAAACATCTCAGTAATTTCCATTGTCAGGGCTGAGCCAGCATATAATTGGAAAGTCTTTGTACAAGGCCGATGTTGAGAGAAAGTATATTTTATTTTTAGTTTTAAAAGTAATTTGACTGTAATTTGTAAGGAAAGATAGGACTTAGGTGTTTGGGGCATCACCAAGCTTGTTCAAGCAAATTCAATGCAAGCTTCACCGCACTCGGAAAAATACCATAAAATTATTTGTAACTGAAGGATTTACGTTTGAGATTCAATCAGTTCTGGCACTGGAGTATCTCGCCAATTGGGTTTTTGACAACTATTTTTTATAACATATTTAAATAGTTTATCAACAGCAAAGAAATATTAAAGAACTAACACACAACACACACAATGTTTACAATCAAATGTGTCCTAATCATCTCAATATTATTGAGGAGCTGGTTCGAGTAGCCGAAAAACGCTCCATACCGAGTTGTAACCTCGTTGAGTGTAAATCATACTGGAAGATGATTAATGATTAATTGATTAATTGCGTTTAGATTGATGTAATGGCTACGTATAATGCGTTTCCATGCATACTATTAACATACATACATACTACATCAAAATATTTTTTTATATCCAATGTTAGTAAGCTAATCATATTAAAATGCCTTAGCCGTTAGGTGGCGCACGATCACTTCGATTCCGTATTAAATTAATTACTTAAATATTATTAGTGAAAGAATAATCGAATGAACATTATATTTACGAATAATAGCATATAATAACGCAGTGAAAGTGTTTGCAAGTTATTTGAACCAGTAAAACAAAACATAAAACTCTTTTAAGTGTACAGAATTTTTTCTATCTAAAAACTTACATTTACTGTGTCCGCAACATCAAATATTCAAAATACTAGGCAGTGAATCGACCACAAACCAAAATTATAAACTAAGTGATTAAATACAGTGAGAAAAAAGAAATTGTGAAGTGAAATAGTTACTGTACCACAACAAAGAAACAGTAACGGTCGCCGAAACGAATGAGTCATCAAACTATGAAATAAACCACAATTTCAACTTCCTACATCAAAGCCACGGTAGCCAAACGGTAGTGAATGCGGTTCACACTGAAGAGACACGAGTTCAAATCCAGTTAAGATAATTGGAATTTTTTTTGGTTTTGTATATTTTTTTTTTTTCTTCTTTCTTTCGCTAAAGAAATAATAATGAATCAGAACATAACGTACAGAAATAAACAAAATACAAAAAGACGAAGGACCTTATCAGATTCTAATATAAACTTATCCCACTACATAACCGATGACTCAGAAATGTCTTTACAAGCTATAAATAGAAGTTTAACAGCTAGCCCCATTCTCGAGTCTTCTATGATACAAGATCTGAAGGGAAAAAACGAAGAATTATACCGCGAACTAAAGTCGGCGCATAACGAAATTGAAATATTAAACATAGAAAATAGCCAATTAAAAAAGGATTTAGAAGATAGAATTAGAAAAATAGAACTACTAAAAAAAGTGACACAAACACCCTCACCGAGTAAAAGTTTAAATAAGAGTTCTATGAAAAAAATACAGGCGTCATCTTCACCTATTATAAACAAAAAACTAATCTTCAAAACAATAAATACCCCAAGATTATCACCATTAGTTCAGGATAAAAGTGTTTGTTTAAACTTACAAAAACGTCTTAACAACTCATTCGAACAAATACCGAAATGTAAAGAAGTCAATGAATGTACTCAAACATCCTCAACTTCAAATAAGCTTATACAAACAAGCGAGTTGACAAACAGCAATAGTAATAGAACATCATATATATACAACGAGAGAAAACCTACTATTTTTATCTTAGGAGATGAACAAGTGCGAGGGCTGTCACTTAAAATACTGAAGAGCAGAATAGGTACCTGGAACGATAAATATGACGTGTCTTCAATGGTCAAACCCTATGCAAGTAGCTCAAAAATACTCAGCAGTTGTGCGTCATTGCAGAAAACAATAAGAGAAGAGGACATAGTGATATTAAGTGTTGGTAAAAATGATAAAAATCCATACACTTTATTTTGTGAAATTAGCAACAGCCTGCAATCGTTAGAAAAATGTAAACAGGTATTTTTATTAGGGATATTATATAACAAATATTTAAATGAAAAATTGCTAAACTATAATATTAGAATGTTATCACATAATTATCATAATTGTAATTTTATTGACATGACTAATCATATGAAGAAATTTAATTTGACTAAAGGAAAACCTGGCTTTAAAAATTATATCTGTTTTAAATTAAATATAGAAATAGATATTCTGCAATACAATTCTACTTTTGTGAACAGAATGATACCACATTACAAATTAGTAAAAACCTTTGACCAAGCTACTCAAACAGACACATACAACGGTAGGAATCTACAAGTACAATTCTCACCGGATCAGTTTTTTCCTTATAATAATAATAATAATAATAATCATTTATTTGCAAGAATGTGTGTACAATAAGATGTTGTAGATAATAGTATTCCCAATTCACAAACTGCCAGATATAGGCGTGCAAATATTATTGGTTTACATGTAGGTTACCAACTCTCAAATTTTCAGTTTACCTTGATATTAGTACACATAACTTTAATGTATTTCACCAAAATATAGCTGGCGTACTAGGGAAGCGCGATATACTTCAAGCAACATTAAAGGAACTTAGCAAAACTATAGGCGCCATAGATGTAGTATGTCTTACAGAGACTTTTATAAAAAGAGGATCCGAATCAAATCTTATGTTGGAGGGCTATGAACTAGCAGCGTATTACTCACGTACACAACAACGCAGAGGGGGTTCTTGTATTTTAATTAAAAAACATTTACAATATAAAGTCATTCAAACCATTCAACCTTTAAGAGATGTGTTTGAATGTTGTGCTATTGAAATGATTACTTACAATATAATCTTAGTTTGCATTTATAGAACACCATCCTCTTCAGTGGATATATTCTTAAACGAGCTTGAAAAATTGTTACATAAATTATGTAATAAATCAAACAAAAATATTATACTCAGTGGTGATTTCAATATTAATATTTTAAAAAATAACGCCATAACAAAAGATTTTGAAGCTTTGTTACTAAATTATAATATAATATCACATATCATAAATCCGACCAGAAAAAAATCTTGTATAGACCTTATATGTAGTGATTTTGAAAATGTGCACTCGGAAATACATTATCTAGCTCTATCAGACCACAAAACGGGACAAACTGCATCGATTAAAGTTAAACAGAGAAAACATATAAAGCAGAATCCTAAATTTTGGTTTGAAGAAAAAAGAGACTTTTCAGAAGACAACGTACGGAAATATATAGAATGTATTTCGGCACTATCGTTTCAAGACGTCTACTCTGAAAGTGATACTAATAAGTCATTCAATATCTTTCATGATTATTTAATTTTATTTTTTAATCTATGTTTTCCCATTATAAAAGCTAAAATCAAAAATAATAATGCCCTGAAAGAAAAATGGTTGACCAAGGGTATAAAAAAAAGTTGTATAAATAAAAGACGTCTATACCTAAAATATGTTTTATGTAATAGTAATAAGAAACAGAATAAAACAGTTTACAATAATTACAATAAGGTTTTAAAAAAGTGCATGGTCGCATCATTAAAGTCATGTAACACAGAATATATTAATAAGGCAAAAAATACGTGTAAAGCTTCATGGAATATAATTAAAAAAAATTGTAATTCAAATTTAAATCGACATCAAAACATTGACATAATTAAATTTAATAACATTATTTACACAGACCCTCATAATATATGTGAACAATTCAATAATTTTTATATAAACTTGACAAATAAATCTAATTCTGACATTTTAAAGTACAAACCACTGACTAATTCAACAACGACTGATCATTCGTTATTCCTTTTACCTACTGATGTACACGAAGTTGATCTTATGATAAAATCTTTAAAAAATACCAATTCAGCGGGATATGACCATCTTACTACACATATAATAAAAAAATGCGCTAAGGCTATAAAGAAACCCCTAACATATATTATTAATCTGGCTTTTAGCGAAGGCATATTTCCCGAACGCCTAAAAAAATCAATTGTTAAACCCATTTATAAAAAAGGGGATATAAAGGACATGACTAATTTTCGCCCAGTAGCTCGTATTCCAATATTATCGAAAATTTTTGAAAAGACTATGTCAATAAGAATTAAAGGTTTTTTAAAAAAATACAATATACTAAATGATCAACAATTTGGTTTCCGAGAGGGAAGATCAACAAGTATGGCTTGTTTCGCTCTAGTAAAGGAAATATCAGAGAGTCTAAACAAGAGAGGTTTTCCTGTGGCCTTGCTGCTCGACATGAGCAAAGCATTCGACTTTGTTGATCATAAAATTTTACTAGACAAATTAAATAAAAATGGTATTAGAGGTAAAGTGAATGAACTGATTCAAAGTTATCTGGATAATCGACAACAATGTGTAGAGATAAGCTATTTCAAAGGTAGAAACAGAGAATCAAGGCGTTCAACATATCAAAATAATAAGTACGGAGTTCCCCAGGGTAGCATAATAGGACCTCTCTTATTTTTGTTATATATAAATGATTTGCCAAAGGTCATGGGAAATCAAAAATGTATAAACTTTGCAGATGACACGACGCTCGTGATAAATACAAGCAATAAAAAAGAGCTAAAAGATGAAATTCAACATACATTGACTAACGTTTTGACATTTTTAAATAACATAAATCTTAAAATTAATTTTAATAAAACCAATTTAATTCAATTCCAAACATCTAATATACATAATAATAAAATCGACATAAATTTTGACAACAAGAAAATAAATAACGTTGAAGCGGCAACATTTTTAGGGATTCAAATCGACAAATATTTAAATTGGAAGGCACATATCGAAAGACTTTGTCATAAGCTAGACCGTTTTATTTACGCGTTGAGAAGAGTGAAAGAAGTAGCGGGAAGGAAAGCTGCGCTACTATCGTATCACGGCTACGTAGCTTCCCTCTTGCGCTACGGAATAATCTTATGGGGCAACTCTGTTGACATAGAATTTATATTTAAAGTGCAAAAAAAATGCGTTAGAGCTTTATCCGGCGCAGGGTGTATAGATAGCTGCAAACCAATATTCATAAGCTTGAGAATTCTACCGTTGCCTTGTTTATATATCTATGAAGTTAGCTTATTTGTAAAAAAACACCCACAGTTGTTTCCAACTAATCAAGAAATGATTTCTGGTCGCAAAAGGCATGCTGAAAAACTGTATATACCTGCCCAAAGATTAAGTTTATTCCAAAAAAATATTGTATGTATGGCTGTGAAGATATTTAATAAATTACCGAAAAAAATTAAAAATTTACCATTGAACAAATTTAAAAATAGTCTATTTGAATTTTTGCTGTGTAAATTATATTATTCAAATAATGAATTTTTAAATGACAAATTTATTGATAATTAATAAAAATGTATAATAATTTTACTTTAATAATAATTGACTGTAATATAATTTTTTTTTGACATATTTTAATTTAAAAATAATTGACTGTAATAAATTTTTTTTAACATATCTTAATTTAAAATTTTGCACACCGACACTGTCGGTAAGATATTGTGAAACTATAATTATAAATAAGACCTTCAATGTACCAATTTCTTAGCAAATAAAGTTTTATTATTATTATTTATTATTATTATTATTATAAAAAATATAACATATTTAAAATAAGTTTTTTGCTTCTTTTTAAGTTCTCTAATCTAACAATTTCTTTGGGTTATAATATCTTATAATTTCTAATTAAATGATAAAAACTTTCATTTTTAAATGGTGTCAAAAGTTAAATGCACAGCATATCTAAATAAGATGCAATCTTTTTTTCTTAGGTCAGTGATAGTCCGATAAATTAAACAATAAAATCAAATATAAGTAGTTCTTTGAATTTTATTGCTTTAAAATGTATAACGTAATATAATGAAACGTTTAGGTGTAAGTAGAAAGTGTATGAAACAATACTGTTACACTAATTAATATAATTATAAATTTTAGCACTTAATTGAGAGTTTCAGGAAGGGTGATAGCGGGGGATGGCACGACGATGGGCTCGGCGACGATGATGGGGGCTTGCTCCACAACAGCCACGGGGGTGGGGGCTTGGTCAACAACGTTGACGGGAGTAGGGGCTTGCTCAACAACGATGACGGGGGTAGGGGCCTGGTCAACAACAACTACGGGGGAGACAGCCTGATCAACGACGGTGACGGGGGCAGCGTCGATGACGGGGGCGGCTTCAACGACGGGAGCGGGAGCCACGGGAGACTCGGCGTTGGCGGCGGCTTGGTTGATGTTCAGGATGATTTGGACGAGTGGAGAGCTGCTGCCGGTGACATCAATTTCGGGGGCGGGGATGCCGACGGGGGTTGGCTCGACGACAGGTGTGGGGGCGACGGGGGTGGCGGGGGCGTGGTCGACGACAATCACAGGGGAAGGTGCGATGGGTGCTTGGTCCACGACGGTTACAGGGGAGGGTGCTACCTCATCGACAACGACGACAGGCGAGATGGGCACGATGGCGGGGCCGACAGCGATGGGTGAAGGTTGGATGCCGAGACTCTCCAGCAGCAGCTGCTCCAACAGCGCGGCAGTGGCAGGGTCGGTGCTAGGGCTCTGGATGGCCGCCACGATCTCCTGCACGTTAACGCTCTCCTCCGACACGACGACGGGCTGTAGCAGAGACGCCGATGCCACGGCGGCGATCAGGGTGATGGCAATGAAGTATTTCATTTTGATATATCTGTGGAAAATATGAAAAAACAGTGATATTGTTCTGTGAAATGTTCCATTACAGTTGAAAGAAAAAAAATGCTCGTTTACTTACTTATTTTATTGTAACGTCTGAAAGACTATGCTTTTGAACAAATTTCGTATGTTTTTATACCATTATGTTATCATAGATAAAATCTTTAGGTTATTATAAGTTCGTCACATCGATATATAAATAGGTTTATAAAATGAAGGCTAGATTGGAACGGTTTTGATAAAATAGGCTCTATAACGTGGTAACTTCAAAATCGTAATGAAGGTTATACTTAACTAAATCTTGACAAACTATGAGAATATTATTTTTGTATGCGTACAACTGTCAAATGCATTTTTGATCTTCAATGGAACTATTGTCAAATTCTCATAATCTTTGTTTTCCATCGAAGTAAATAAGCGGGATTGAAATTGCGCAGGGAATAACTTTTTTGTTTCCATAAATGATTCCTTGCTGGTTAATAATAAAGCATAACTTGAAGGAATATAATATCCAAAACTTTTATTCGTTAACTTTAGAATTAAGTTGCGAAAAAGCTAAGGCGTACTTAACTTTCCGAGGGTAAAATAGGGTAATAGAGGGTAAAAAAGCTGTTGCTTTAGTTGCCCTGAGAATGAGCATCCTTCCTCTTAGGCACATAAAATAGAAGATATGTAGTAGTCATCGCCGCAAATAAGTTCTCAGGTAGAATATTTAGTATTCATGATTATTTGAAAATTTTAAAGTGACATTAATTAACTCCTGAACTTATATATTGAAAAATTAAATGGGAATCTAAAAGTGACAAGATGCGCCTGTCATAGAACATAAATCTGTCAAAATCCTACCTCGTAATGGTACGGCAAATAGTTTTAAACGGTCAAAAGATTTATCTAACATCTTTTCATTCTCGAATTTTGTGACGATTTCCGGTTTTGGTCATAAAATGATTTTTATTAGTCTTAAGAATGCCTTGAATGGTAAAATAATCATGTGTTTAGATATACCTATGTAGTTATGTGATTGCTATTATGGAATATTGCTAAATAAATACAAGTAAGGCAACTTAGAATGACTTAATATTGCCTGAAAAGATATCCTCTATACTCTGATGTTTTTGTTTTACATTTTAGTGGTATCTGTGCCATGGGCAATTGTAAATCATAGGAGTTTAATTTCTTAATATTACATTATAATAAAGATATCGATTAGTTGTGAGGAATCGCCTTTGTCCTTGTAGTTTCACAGGGTGTTCCTCTACTTAAACCATCACAAACCAGCAAAACTATTATAGTTTATAATGGCGGTTGCACTAGGAAGTATTGTAGTACCTTGCCAACAGTTTCTGTCAATGTTTATTCCTAACTAAGCGCAGGTATGTAGCATACAGGTATACCTAGTAGTGGTAGCGTCAGGTGACGGGTCACTCACTTCCCTCTAATATAGTTGAGGAGGGCGATGGCTGGATCCCGCGTTAACTCGTGAACGGGTGCCATTTCAGGGTGTTCGTCGTTTGGATACTTGCCGAGCTAACAGATGCAGATAAATATAATTTTGTATAGACATTAAGAGACACAGTAAATTTATTTTGAAAAAAAAATACCCGTCGAGTTTCTTGCCAGTTCTTCTTCACGAAGTATTTTCCGAACTGGTGGTAGAGTCATGTTTTATTTGACGTCAATAAGAAAAAAATAATTGTCAATGTTTAGAAATAAATATTTTAATTTGAATTTGAGTATCAGGTCATTAATTATCTATCCATCCTAAGTATGACTGAAGTAGTTGGTCTTAAATAAAAACTGAACTTAATTATTTATAGTTACAAACAGAACATATTTCTGTGGATTTAACATTTATTAGAATGATTTTTACAACTTCTTTTTTATTTAGAATACTCTAAGAACTATTAGTATTATCTAATTGTCAAACATCACGCCTCATGGTTTTCAGGCTCCTATGGAAAGCCTTATTAATACAAACAAATTTTAGGTAATGTTGCGTCAGAAAACGTGACCAAAGTTTTGGACAAGATAAAATTATATTGTTTCATGGTCTGCAAATGTAAATGCCAGAAATTATCTACCAGCTGATGAATTAAAATTTATATCCAGGCTATAAAATAATTGAGATTATCACTCGATTATATTTATGTGGTGGCTTCCTAAAATTAAAATTTATAAGCATAATAAACAAATAAAATAGTTTTGAAGATTACGTAGATAAGCAAAGGGCGCTATTTTGTTTGTTTGAAAAGACACTATTGGAAATGGCTTAGGTATTGTATCTTTACGTCACGTTGACATATGACGTATAATCCCTCGGTTTATTATTATAACATATAATTCGATACAACAATAAAATATGGATCTATATTTCATAATCTTGCATCAAAAATGTAAACTATGGTGTTTTCATAGTAAAAAATATACCAAACGTCAGAAGTCTACCAAAATTAGATTAAGAAAAAAAATGATATTTTAAAAGGGCACGGTGGCAAATACAATGAACATGAAATCCGATTCCGCACACCGCACAGCGTAGGTATCTTCTCCATCGCGCATAGAAGTTATTTGTGATATAAATGAAATAAAATATGCATAGTTACATACATCATAATGTAGATAATCATATAAAAACTAGGTTATTTTTAAACAGGGCCATTGTTTTATTTAATTTATTATATAGGCGTCACTGAAAATTTCCCGAAGCACCACTTACATAAACCATATTTAAAAATAAATCACTTTATCCGTAGAATACAGCTTGTTTCCTCCTTAATGTTGGGGGTAATTTGCAAAATGTCCTGTTTAAGTACGTCACCATTGATTTAAATTGTGAACATTTTAGAACGTAGAATGGTTTTCTATTTTAAGATTTTGATAGCTCAGCACAGCCTTGTTCGGCTTCGAACTGCTTTTGGTGATGAAGTGCCATGCAATTAGTTCCCACTTCCCTTACTAGCAGTCCCGATGAAGGCTGTACCGCAAATTTTTACCACAGCCGTTAATTTGTTTTTAGTGCGTAGCGACTCTACTAGATAGTCAGGCCGACATCAACAGGCGGCCGGCTGCAGTGGTATGCATAAGAGCTTTTCCCACCTCCCTCCAGCGGAGGGTCCCTAAGCGCAAAAAAAAAACTATTTACAGCTGTTTTGCTGAATTTCAATTTCAGTGGTGAATTTTAACTCACCAACAACTTTAGTACTATGTTATTGTATAAATTTCTTGAAAAGTTAGAAAATATTACAGGGTTAGTAGGTATAGTGTCTTATTGCCACGACCCAATTTGGCTATGAATAATTTGTGGACCTTTCATACAAAAAAGAACGAGTCGGAGCTATTATTGTGTTTGTTTGTAATGACCTGGCACTCACACAAACTCACACAAACTCTAATAGGTATATTTGAGTTTGAATTAAGTTTTACATTTACAGTTTTACATGACAGTTTTACATTTGTAAATTTGGCATGAATGAAACTGAGGAAGAGACAGAATGGTCAAGAGCTTGAAAAAGATCTACCGCTATTATTAATCAAATTGTAGAAACCATAATATCGTTTTAGCAATTTGTAAATAAAAAAATTTGTTACTTGACAATAATTCACCTAGATGTGCGACAATCCCTCATTTTTTGCGTACCAAAAAACTCCGTAGCTACATTAGAAGTTTTATTTAATAATACATAAAATCTTCGAGCCCTGCACTAAATTTTGTAAGCAAATCTATGTTTTAAACGTCAATGTAATTTCAAATATATTCGCTGGATATTAGGTAGGTTTTTAAGAATACGGTTTACGTCAATCTGTGCTTGACATGCTGCATAATGCTCAAATCTTCGATCACATATAAAAACTATATACACAATCAGTGCTAAAAAAGGCATTATTGTTTTCTGGTTTTTATGTAGTCGCTATAAGCTATTATATACATTCTTTTAAAATTATGTTTCGACTATGAAATGTCGAAACATCTTTTCATAAAAGTACCTATTGAGTGGGATTTACAAATATTTATTAAGTTTATTCTATGAAATTAAAGTTAGTTAGTTAGGTAAGTTAGTAGGTACGCAAGAGATTCAGTGGATTAGGATTCGCTATATTTTTCGGTGAATTAGGTGAGCGAGGCTTCTCACTGTACTGCCATTGCAGCTGGGACAAAGTATCGGATGCGATTGAGACCCTAAACCACAATCTTAAAGCCATTCACGGCTGGTCTGGCGACTTCGTCGTGAGGGTCCGGCTGTCGTTGTTGGAGCCCGCAAATTGGTGGCTGTCGCTGTTAATGATCTTCCTAAATTTATCCATGATGGATTGCCAATCGGTTTTTGTTTAGTGGTTAAAAATCTAGGGCTTTTAACTAATTTTAACTTATCGTGGAATCCACAGCTTGTGTCAGAAAATCAATAAACCCATTCCAACAACTCCACTCATTAAACCACTTTAAAAACTTAACTAACGAAAGTAAACATTTTGCTAGTGTAGTCCTTGATCATACTCATTATTGACTACGCTGACACATGCTTTTCAGATATCTCTGAGGATAAATTAAGGATTCGAACGGCTTCTCAATAACTGTATGAGATTTATATTCAATTTACGTAAAATTGATCATGTAGTTAATATTTTAAGTTATTGACCGTCCATCTTTATTGAACATATTATTATGATCTTATTTACTTAATGCGTTTGGATACTCAAGTGAAACATAGTAACTTAAAATTTAGTTACTACTAAACTACTTAATAGGTGTAAACCGCGCATTAGTGAGTTAAGCTACGTGCTAGCTCACACCCTTTTATGTGTAGAAATAACCAGCACCCCAGCTTTACGTTCGCATTAGTCATGCCATTAGTACACTAACTTCTATAAATGTTGGCCACATCTGCTTTAGCACCCACATTGACGGGTTAAGACGCAAATGAAGAAGGTAGCATAACTGTGACGATAAAAGTCACGGGATCATTTTGTCTAGTCTATTATCGATCGGTACATTAAAATTTTTTTAAATTAATAATTAGCAGGCGTTTGTCTTCCATCTCACCAGATGGAAAGTGACGATGAAGACGAGGATCATACACGCCTGTCCAAGAGGTACCTATTCACTGTACACTTGAAAGCTCCAGGGTTATATTTGTCTGGAAAAACAGACGCAGGCAAATCGTTCCATTCTTTGGCAACACGAACCAAAAATGAGCTATCGAACCGTTTAGTTCGGCTCTTCGGCACGCTAACCACAAACGGGTGAAACTTCTGTCTGCGTCTGGTTGACTGGTGGAGAAAGAGGGAAGGTTCGATCAGCTGAAAAAGAGTATTCGCACACTCTCCAAAGTGCAATCTTTAAAAAACCGATAGACTAGCAACTTTTTGATTTAGATTTAAATTAGGTTGCATTATTGGGCAAAAAAGATATCCTGAAAAATAAAAACAAAAAGAACTTTATATAATAAAGCCTGATTTATTCCAAGGGAATGTCAATTGAAAATTGATTTTTTGTTGTATACAATCTCCACTGAGTTCACCGAAGATTATGCGCTTCGAAATTGTTACGAGCATTCTTAATGCTCTTGAAGCACAATTTATTATTGATAGTTTGCAGCAAATTTAAGGAATTTCTTCTGTTAAATTGTTAAGTTTAACAGAAGAAGTTAAGTTTTTGTTCTTTTTCGTAATAAGTTCACGCTATTATTTTATGTTTAAACTCTTTACGTCTTTATAATTTTTTACAACTTAGAGCCTATCAATAAATTATTATTTCGTCTTATGTTACTGGTTTTATTAAAAAGTGAAAAGCCCTGTCCAAACAACATAAATCGACTTATATAAAGAGCAGAAACAAAAAGTTTGCCAAAAGGTTTGTAGTGCTATACAAAATGATGATGTTTTTTTCGTTTTCTAATCTATCTAATTTCGATATCAAATTCAAAATAACCTTTTTTTTAATAAAGACTAAAACCAGCATTTTCCAATGTTGTCAAATACCCAATTGCCACACAACGCGATATTCCAAGATAAAACGATAAAAATGTAAAAATTAAACAATTTTCTGTATAGATTTTGACAGATGTATTGCCAATATTCTACCCCACTGTCACTTCCAAACCACACAGTATGTATATTTTTGTATGAAACTGTATATCTAGTTTTTATATGTTATCGAAGGCTCAAAGACATTGAATATGTGTGCTTTGAATAAGACAGGATGCCCCGTAAAGATTTTTTATTTTATTTTAGTTGTCCACGTAAAATAAAAATATATAAATCACTTACTTTTTTTTGGCAACGAATTAATCGTTATTGGCAAAAGTGGTATGATACTTTATCTTACAATGTTTAAAAGAAAACGAAGAAAAAATTGTTATAATTTGCAGCCGTGCCATCAAAAAATTATTCAAAGTAGGAAATAAAAAAAATATATATCATAATTTTTTCTCGACAGGCATAAGGCATTTTGAGAAACTATTCAAATTTGTTGTTTGTAACTGAGCGAGTTAACTACCACTTAAGTTTGTTCCATTATTTACGGGACTCCCTTACTTATTTTTATCTGTTGAACAGCCCCAGAATAAGTAATAATAATAAGTCCCCAGACAATAATATGGCCCCAAAGTAAGCAGAGCTTGTGTTATGGATGACTATACAGCGAACTGGAGGGGAACCCAGAATAAACATACATATATAAATATCAACAACCATGACCCGAGAACAAACATTTGTGTTCATCACATAAATGAATGCCCAGTCCAAGACTCGAACCTGGGACCTTTGGTGTATGCGGCAGGGCTACTTAACACAACACCACTCGGTCGTTTTATTCCGTTTATCAATATCGAATTTAGTACCCAATATTTGCTTATTTTTTAAGACAAAATACGACGCCACTTATAATGAGGGTAATCCACTCATATGCTTTTTGGTCTTATAAGGATTCTGTATGATTTTTTTTAAAATTAAGTGTTAATCATTTTCTGTTCCTAAAAGGTTGTATTAATGACTATTCTTCAATATAGACTTGGTTGTATGCAATAGTAGCCTTATCCCGCGTTTTTCATTTGCATATGATTATGCTTTAATTTTGTATATTTTATTTTTCATAAAATCAGCTACAAATACCTAATAATGTTAAATCTATGTTTATTTTCTAAGAATCTGTCTGGGTGTAAATTCTAGTGCTAATTTTATCCTTCATTGGCAAACTTATGATCTGTAATAGATCAGTTCTCATTGTAGTGGTCAATGAGGGCCGAATTGTTACGTAATGCTCGGTGGTAGTGGAAGTTTAAAAAAATTTTAGTACTAGGTATTAAAAATGTTCTATATCCTTTTATGATGTAGGCCTCAAAGCAAAGTGATGGTGCTTATAGATCGCGCCGGGCGAACTACCATGACATTTCTATAAGTTAATACACACACCGTAAATGCCTGAATGACACCAAATAGTTCTAAAACAATTGTATATGGGTGAATTTCCCGGGGCCAAAAATTGCGTGGCAACAAAGAAATCGGTACTAAAAAACACAGTTATAATGTTCTTCACTTTTTTTCTGGTTAGGTGATATAGTAATCTACGTGTAGCACTACACATTGAATATAATGGATGAATAGGTACTCTAAAACAATCAATTAAACCTCGAAATCTTTCATTGCCGTGTTTGCCCACACGTCACCTTGAAGTGTATTATACCTCATTGATAAAAATCTATTGGTTATTTATATTAAAGCCTAGTTTTATTTCATACGTGAATAGTTAAAGTATTGTTACGGAATACATTTATTCAAACATTTTAACAAAACAACGAATGGTAATCAAGAATTCATTTGTCCTAGAACTACCTTTCATCGCCATGTCCTAAACATGATTAAGAATATCGTTTTATCTAACGACTTGCGTCCCCCGCCCCTGTGCGCAAAACGTTGAATTTTAGTACTGCCAAGTGCTCGACGTGGAAGGACGTGCACACTTGCCTTTGTTTTCGCGCCATGAATATAAGTATTCCATTTTTATGTTACTGGACATTTTTTCTTTCATCGCCTTGGATGCGTGGATTGCGCATTCGATAGAACGCCATTTCTCTTTTTTTTATTTGGGAAGTGTTTAGTACTTCGAATAATTACTAGATTTTTTGTTATTTTATATTTTTGCCTTGATTTTCATCGACGTGTTTTCATTGCCGTGGTTTCCGTGGCCAAAATTTGCTATGGAAATGAAAAAAAAGAGACAGCAATGAAAAAAATTTCACTGCCATGCCATGTAAAGCAGTTTAGTTTCATTGCCGTGGCCAGGTGTTTCATTTCCGTGACTTATGTTTTCATCGCCATGTTATGTATGATGAGGCAAAGAAAACATCTTTACCTGTATGTACAGGTAGTTGCGAAAACTGACAGTACCGGGCTCGTCAAGTTAATCTACTGCAATACGATAAAAGATCTAAGGATAGACTTGTTTTGATGGGTTTTTTATTGTACAGTCAACTACTAAAAGATTTAAAGTTAACACCTTACAAAGTGATGTCTATAATTGCGTACCATTCCCTTTGTATGTAAGTTTAATACTCAGTAGTATACAAAATATTATGTTTTATATGGATTTTCATTTCCGTGGATTGATTCTTTCATTCCCGTGGCACAGTTCTTTCATTGCTGTGGACGCTTGTTTCATTGCCGTGCACACATGTTTCATTGCCGTGCACACATGTTTCATTGCCGTGCACACATGTTTCATCGACGGGGCACGAAATTTATTATCTTATGTATCTCGTTAGTTTTTTAAGTTATCTGCTAGATATTAAGCAAGAATACATACATTATCAAAAACTTTAATAAATGCGAAGTTTTTTTTAAATAAACCTAAAGATAAAAAAAATCCGCCGAAATGAAGATTTTAATGGACCTGTTGTAATTTTTTTGCTTAGGTAGGCTCTTATTATAATTTGAATATAAGAACTTACAAGAACACAACTATTTTGTTAGGAAACCAAAAATTTCCAGAGTTAAGCAGCTTTAACCTGCTTGTCTTTTCTGTCTTTTTTATAGGCAGGTATTGTTTCACGCAGCGTGTAGTGTCGGCAACAGGCAACGGAGGTCCAGTTGCCACTACTAGGCACAGCTACAACGGTTTCCTGTGATAGTGTGCCATGACCACAACAAAAACGTCTGCACAGTGCCTTTAAGACAGCGTAATAAGAGCTGAAAATGTAGAAATTACTGTTTTTTGATACAACAACAATGATATGATATAAATGCAACAATTACTTGGTAAACCTACTGAGGTATTTAAAAAACTAAAACGTGTTAACTTGATATGCTAAATAATACATCAACTGCTCTTTGTTATGCTGATTTCTTAAAATAAATATGTCAATTTTGAAGTCTTGAATAGATAACGTGAAGTGTAGACAACTTTTAATTAATACTTATAATCTATACCTACGAGGATATTTTGAACAAGGTTTACTAATAAATCTTTGGCGATTATTTTTAATTTATTTATCAAAAGATAAATAATATTCAAGATTTGCTATCAGTTGTGCCTTTGATAACTAATTCTTTACTTTCGGTGAACTTTTGTCGTCAATCTGATATCAAAAATAAGTTGTTGATAAAATTTCTCTGCTTTGTTATCTAAACAGGTTAATGAAAATAATTTTTAATGAAAAGTTGATTTGTTTATTTAACTTGAACGGTTAATACCAGTTACAGTAATTAAATTAGATTATAGTCACAATAAACACGTAATCATACAAAAGCTTCAGAAACTCAGACATGCTGACATCTTTCCATCCTTATAACACGTCACACTAGGTACTTATCTATGAGCGCATTCAAGGCAACAACGCGCTGTTTTTTGCACGGGAAATAGGCTAATGGGATACTGTTCAACAAAAAGGTACCTTTGTCATCTACTTCTATAATAATTACATAACTTGCACAGTTCATTTTCAATTCCGTCGAGTCAATTTCGCCTCTTAGAATTTTAAGACTAACCACCAAACGATAGCATCCAAAAAAAAAAAAAAGAAAATTTGTCCCTTTTTTGTCAAATGTCATATATTTTCTTTGTTTATCAATTTAACAAATATCTTTAATATTCGAAAGCTGTCAACAACCCAATATTATAAAAAAATTACCAAGGTTTTAAAAGACAAAACCGTTCAATACAAGCGGTAACCTCAATTTGTCCATGCACAAAGTCTTTATCTCTCGCGTGCCTACGGCAATAATAATGTTGCTTACTTTTTTTTCGAAATGGACAGTTTATTTATGGCCCTATGGGCCTTTTAAATTTCATCGGACTTTGTAGCTTAGCGCTGACGGCGCTTAGCTGGAACTTAAACTACTCCTACATACGATAAGCCTAAGGGCACCCGAGAGGGTACGGACCTCGGCTTAGGACGTCGTATATTGAAACTAGCACTTGTTTGGAAGGATCATCTACTGCCAAAGAACCAGCAAGAAACTCAGTAGGAATGCATACGACACGTTAGCCTGACCCACCGGTGGGTTAGGCGATTCGAATGCCGTGTTGCCCTATTTCTAACTGGAACACCGGCAAAGAAAAGTGCACCCGTGCCTATCGGTTTTCGACCTACGTTCCTTTGCTCCAAAATGTGCTCCGTAATGCGGTGCACCTGTTGAACGCAGGAGTAACGGGACCTAAAGCCGATTTGTTCATCCGGTAACAGGTGCTTCGAATGGATGACCTCTCGGAGCCTGTTCAAAATGATCCTTTCGTATAATTTGCGTATCGCGCTAAGCAAGTTAATAGGACGGTAATGTTGCGTTTCGATCTCTTTATCTTTAGTCAAAAGTGACGGTTGGCTTGCTATAAATTAGCCTTTTGTTAAGTTTCGTTTTCCAGCAGACTGATAAATTGGCATATATTTGGCTTTTCCCCAAAGATTTTATTTATTCGAGAGTGCCATCCTTCCAGTTGATTGGTGCTACGATGTCGTTTGTTGTAACAACTTTTGGTATCAATCATTTTCGGGTTCAGCCACTGTTTGCAGAAATTATTATTAAATATTATTGTTCAGATCTTTGTAACTGCTAGTCACAGCTAAGAAACCTCTAGGTATGTGATTTGCAGGCAAATGTGCTAACGATATTACACGACATATGAGTATACAATTACCCTTCATAACAGTTAAATTAAGTGACTTTGCTTTGCAATTGCTCCATATTGCGTTTGAAACGTAGGAAATTTAGGTTAGTTCGATTTGCAGCTTTGTTGTTTCATATCCTGGAAATGTCTTTGCAACAATCTGAATAAACACTCATATGATATTTGATCTTTATTGGGCAATAAAGCAACTAATAAATCGTAAGACGTTGCAGTCTTATCATCAGTACTGCCAACGTTTCCCTGTATCGTATAGAGTTGGTAGAAAGGACGCGGCACGACATAAAAAATATCATCTTCAAAATAGTGCTCCATGTTTGAAAAACTCTCGAGCTCCAAAGAATTTGCAAACACCAGAACTTTAGGATCACCATCTTCTATCATCAAAATCCTTGAACATTTATTTTATAACAACGTCCTTTGTTCATTGAGAGTGGTATTTTGAAACCCTTCGGCATATTGTCTCGAACCATATAATGGGTCTTTAATGTGACACTGTTAAACTGTCACCAGCTTAAATTTTTTTACGTTTACAATTACTATTTGATTATGGCGTGCTGGTGTTTGAACTAAGACAATTCCTGTATTGCAAACATCAGCCCTCCACTCATTAGAAATGTTCTTTATGATGTATTTGTGATTTACTAAATACAGAGAAAACAAATGAATCTACCATTTAACACACAATAGTACACATTATAGGTAACAGTTTATCATTAGTGGGTAGATATGCAGTATAACATCTGCATTACTTTCGTCAGATGTAATAAGTTACGTATCGTTTTCGTATAGTACCGCGATAGGTCCCACATTAGTTTGTACTTCCAGTATACGTTTCGCCAGTGCTTGCTCGAAAATTTTTTTATTTACATAACTGGCAAATAAGCAGACACTTACCTACTACAGGCACGCACCCGTGGAGGTCATTAGTCGTTAGGTATTTTATTTGTTGTAGGATTTAATAGTTAAGTTAAAGATTAAAGTTAGGTAAATAAGTTTATTCCTTAAAAATACTTAGGATATATAATGTTGATGAATAAGCTAGATTGTTATGATACGAGTACACGCGACGCGGACGACACCTAACTGCATACTCGTTAATAAATCGATAATTACGATCGCCGCGGTACCTAAAGTGCTGATGCTTACAAATGAATAATGTTCGTGGACCGAACATCCTCCCGGGGCAACAAGAAGGCAATAATTAACATATTATATGTATATAACGGATAAAAGTGAAAATGAAGATGAGACAAGATGATGGGCATTGATAATTATTAAGAAATGAACACACACATTTTTTTTTTTTAACTAAAGTATCTACGATGGGTACTAAATATTGTCTGTTATGTTAAATACGGGCCTACGTTGATCGGGCACCGTGCCACGATCTTGGAACTGCACGCGTTTTACTTTAGCGTCACTCGCGGTTAACGACACACACACACTTCACACTACTACATTCATAACTGCTGGAACCCTCCTCCTGGTCCGGCGGGGCCGCGGCAGCCGCCGTGGACCGCGCCCCGGAAACCGCCTGCGTCGGCGCCGGCACTCGCCAGCGTCGCCGCACGTGCCGCCACGCGACGCTCACACCTGCGATGCTTACTACCGCCAACAGGAAGTAAATGACGGTGTAATGGTGGATGTCGTGGGCAGACACCTCTGTTACATCTAATTCTGCAACTTGCTGCTTCATCCGCTGGATACCTTGGTCTAACCTGGCTAGCTCTCCTCTGGTTTTGTCGATTTCAGAGTCATTCAAGTCAAGCAGCGGCATGGTTAAGTTTATTAAATTATTAATTGGAGGGATATCCGTGGCAATAACATTGGATCGTACATGTAGGATATTGGGTTTAAAAAGCTTATGAGAGTAGATGTACGAGTCGTCAGTCTTTATCATACAATCGCTCTCCTTCGAGCCTCCGTATAGGCGGGATAATTTCGCGTGTTCGGAGAAACCAGTGCATTGGAAGTCAGTGTCCTGTCTCTGGATCTGGTTTAGCAAGCAGCGGCTGAAAACAAGTAAGATCTTTCCAAATTTTTTTATCAATACTATATAAGAGCTAGCAATGGAAGAATTACTGTTCAGCCAGAACCAACTTATTGAATCTATCAATAAGCTAAGCATTAATTTCAACAAAGATGGAGCGGAAAGAAAATCTTCGGTGGATTATTTTAATAGGAAACTCCAAATCCTGGAGTCCTATTGGCAGGATTTTGAAAATAATCACATAGCACTATCGAGGTATGATATCCGTGGTGAATCATACTTAATAAATCGTGAATATGAGCATACGTTTTCGGTCTATAAAAAGCTGAAAAGTAGTATTATTAAACAGCAGGAGGAGCTCTTAAATAAAGCTCATAGCCCGGCCCTGCAGCTTAAGAGTCAGGTAACTCCACAGCATGAAGCGACGCGGCAGCAAGCGGCTGATGATGAGCCGCAGCCACCTACAGTTAGACAGCAGCTAGCAACACCTCAGCCAGCGGGAGAATCATCGCAGTACCAGGTCTCAAGGGGAGTATCGAGTAGGTTAGACGATATGTTGCGAAAGCAATACATAAACTTTAAAGCTTTCTCTAGGACGGTAGCTAACATAGATTTAGAGGAAATTAATGAGAAGTGGGAGTTTGAAGATACTTTAAAAGTTCTGGAGTCTCGCTGGTCCACGATTGATACCCTTCACTGGGAAATCGAAGCAGAACTAAACGGCGATGTGGCAGATGATTATCAGGGAGTATTTTTAACGCATGAGAGTACCTACCACCAACAAAAGAGATCTCTTAATAAGAAAATGTGGTCTGTATCGCACAGGGAGAAGTCTACGCCGGTAATGGACATACCGGTCTTCGCAGGTACCTATAGCCAATGGACCTCATTCAAGGATCTATTTAACGAGGCGGTACATAAAAATCCTTCACTATCTAGCGCGCAGAAAATGCAATTTTTAAAGAGCAAGCTGAGGGGTGAAGCCGAGAGTCTTATTCGTCATATGCCAGTAAGTTCAGAAAATTATACAATTTGTTGGGAAATTTTAAATAATCGCTATAACAATAAGAAGCTCATATTTTCGTCCCATATGAACGCTATTTTGAATGTACCTAATATGCAGCAGCAATCCATGAGCCACATAAAGAAATTACACGACGTTGTGTTGGAAAATCTCTATGCAATCAAAAACTTAGGGGTTGATATCGGGACGTGGGACCCTATTTTAGTACATCTTTTGGCTCAAAAACTCGACTCGAGCACCCATGCTGATTATATCGAGTCTTTAAAGAACCCTCGAGAGCTGCCAGAATTACAACATTTCTTGAGTTTCTAGAATTCAAATTTACATCCATAGAAGCATCCCGTAGAAAGCAGGAATCTATTATACCTACATCCAACAATAGCTCGCATAAAGCTAATTTTAAAACTTTTAATTATACAAATCGCAAAAATGTTTATTCCACATATAACAATATCACAAAACCTATTGCAAAATCGAATGCCAATGAACTTGGGATCAAATGTCTAGTCTGCAAAGCCGATCATTTGCTATATCAGTGCAAAAATTTTGTTAAAATGTCGAATGAATTAAAATTGAAAACGGTGAAACAAAATAATTTATGCAAAAATTGCTTATTTGACCACAATGGTAAAAATTGCTTTTCTACAAAAACATGTCGCAATTGTAATGGAAAACATCATTGGTTGCTGCACGAGGCATGCCTACTAGGTCAACCGTCGACATCCGGTGGTGTGGAAATACCTAAACACGTGTCCACCAATTCGCATGTATCGCAAGGGGATGAATCTCAGGTCCTATTAGCAACAAGCTTAATACATGTGACAGCAGCAAATGGCTCAAAACACGTTATGCGTGCGCTGATAGATCCGGGTAGTCAGATATCTTTAATTTCTGAAAACGCAGCTCAAATGCTAGGAATCAAACGAAGAGGGTGTAGCGGGGTGATATTTGGCGTAGGGGAGAAGCGAAACAACAGCAAAGGGGTAATAAACATTGAATGTTCCTCGATATACACTGGTTTTAAGTTTAGCACTGAGGTACTGATTATGAATAATTTAATAAAAAATCTTCCCACGCAATCTTTTAACAAACCGACATGGTCACACTTAAACGGCATACAGCTAGCTGATCCAGAATTTTATTTAAGTCGTCCTGTCGATTTATTATTTGGGGCTGACATCTACTCTCAAATTATACTAAGTGGTATCCTGAAGGGCGAGGACAATTCACAATCTATAGTACAACAAACACAACTGGGCTGGATTTTATGCGGTAGTATGATGAAAACTTTTCAGTGTAACGTAGTTTTAAATAACATAGATGACATCAAGAAGTTTTGGGAGATCGAGGATATTGAGTACGACTCCGAGATATCTAGCGAAGATCAGGAGTGTATAGACTACTACAACACAACCACGCTACGGCAGGCGGAGGGTCGCTACATAGTCAGACTACCGATGAAAAAAGGTGAGATAGATTCTTTAGGAGCATCCAAGAACACAGCCATAGCTCAATTTTTAAGTTTAGAGCGAAAACTAGCTAAGCAGTCCCATCTAGCAGAGCAGTATAGAGCCTTCATAACTGAATATCGTAGTTTAAATCATATGAAGGAATGCAGCAAGGAAGCAATGACGTCACCGGGCTGTTATTTACCCCACCACTGCGTACAACAACAAGGAGAAGGCGACACTACTAAGTTTAGAGTAGTGTTTAATGCGTCATCGAAAACCTCCACAGGGGTGAGTTTGAACGACGTCCTACTTAGAGGTCCAAACTTACAAAAAGACCTTCATTCGCTTATAATTAAATTGAGACAATACCAATTTGTAGTTATCGGAGATATTGAGAAAATGTACAGGCAAATATTATGCTTAGATCAGCATTATCAAAAAATAATATGGAGAGACTCGCCCAACGAACCCCTAAAATCCTACCAGTTAACAACTGTAACCTACGGGTTAAAATCGGCTCCATTCCTAGCAATGATGACGTTGAAAAAACTAGCGGACGACGAGCGTCAAACCTACCCGGAAGTTTCAGAAATAATTAAACATGACCTATATATGGATGACCTTTTGACAGGATTTCACACAATAAGCGTAGGTCAACATCTGGTCGGTCACATTAACAAACTTCTACAATCAGGTGGTTTTAGATTACGTAAATGGGCGTCCAACTGCGAGCAATTAATTCAAAACATAGATGATGAGTTAAAACAGGAAGGTAACAAATTTAACTTTAAATTAGACAGCACAAAAACATTAGGTTTAACCTGGAACATACGACAGGATAATTTCACATTCAGTCACAATCTAACAGGTATCTTAACACCGAACCTAACGAAGCGAGTTCTACTTAGCGAAATCTCAAAAATCTATGATCCCTTAGGATGGCTGGCGCCTGTTGTGACTTGCTTGAAGCTACTTTTCCAAAGGGTGTGGAAGGCAAATTTGAGCTGGGACGATACGGTACCCGATGATATACGAAAGGAGTGGGTAAAGCTCAGGGCGGACCTGGATAACATCAAACACTGTAAGGTACCGAGATGGATAGGAAGTGGGGAACGTGATTGCATCCAGCTACATGGGTTTTGTGACTCTTCCTTGCGAGCATACGGCTGTGTGGTTTACGCACGCATACAGAAGCATAATAAAACTACCATCGTTTTACTAACAGCTAAAACTAAACTTGTACCGCAAGATAAACAGATTACCTCGCCGCGCAGCTGTTAACACTGTTATCATCCCTTCTCGTAATCTATATTTAAAAAAGCTAGTCTTGAACCAAGATACGACAACAAACCTGTGTTAATCCGAAAGTTCATCACTCAAGAACATCATACATCATTAAATTAAGGCTGCTAAGAAGATATTGAGGCGACTTTTTGAGAAGAAAACTTTCAACTGTACGGTCAGTGCTTTTTTAAATTTCATCCTCCATCTTTTAAAATAAAAACATTGGCCAATTACAAGACAGTAGCAAGACTTATCACCCACAAATTTCACAAAAATAAATACATCACAAGATCACAACAAACAAAGAGGAAAAATAACTGTCACTGTCAGACGGACAAGTCAAAACTTGACAGGAGGTGATTGAAGATTAACAGGTTGCGTTCGTAATTTCGAACTACATAGCTGATATTATTAGCTTTGTACATTAATATATTTCTTAATTTCAAGCAACAAGCTCTTCATTACTAACTACATTAGATCACCAGTTACTGTTCCTTATCTTATCTAAAATATTTTGATAATGTCAACTAAAAGCAAGGAAATAGGTTGCAAGGGATGTATAAAATATTTTAAGGAAGGCGATTCAGTACTATGTTGCCGTTGTAAGGACTGGTACTGCAAACTATGTGCTAACCTACCTGCTGAAACTAGCGATCGCAGCTGGATTTGTCAACTGTGTCGCTGTAAGGAGAAAAAGTTTGGATCAAACATAATTACACCGTCGCCAAAGAACAAAGCGACGACTTCAGACTTTAAAAACGTAACGGTGACTCGCCCTAAGAAAAAGAATTACGCAGCACATTTAGAAGAAAACGTTAGTGATCAGGAGGAGAATGTTTCTGTTCCTTTGAATCAGATTCGAGAAATGCTTAAGACTGAACTAGATAAAACTGTCATTAAAATTCAAGAAGCCCACAACAGGCAGCTTGATGAGATCCGGTCTCTCATTAAGGATTTCGAAGCCTCTATTTCCTTCTTTAATGCTGATCTGGAATCCGTTAGGTCGGAACAAAACTCGCAAAAACTTGTTATTGCAGAGCTTCGTAAAGAGAATGAGTTGTTACGCTCCTCGAATCTGGAAGTTGTTTCAAAGTTGCGTCAAATGGATCAGTTATCGCGAGCATGCAACTTGGAAATTCAGTGCGTTCCTGAAAAGGGGAAAGAAAACATCCTCAAGATCGTCCAGCAACTCGGCAATATCACCAAGCGGCCAATACGAGATGAAGAGATTCATTACTGCTCCCGGATTGCCAAACAGGCCTCCAACCCGCGCCCTCGCACTATTTTGGTCAAATTTTCCAGTCCTCGAGTCAGAGATGAAGTCTTGGCCTCAGTATCGACCTTTAACAAAAATAAATCCATGTCAGATAAACTTAACACCAGTCATCTTGGCATAGGTGGAGACAAGAACAATCCTATCTTTGTTTCGGAAAACCTTTCGCCAGAAAACAAATCTTTACATGCGGCGACAAGACTGAAAGCAAAGGGGCAGCTTGGCTATAAGTATGTGTGGGTGCGTAATGGCAGGATTTTTGTTAGAAAATCCGATGACGCCAAATATATTTTTATTAAGGATCAGGACTGCCTTTCTAAACTAACTTAACCTAAAGATATTTGGATTACCCCGCATTGGTTTATATGGTATTTTTTGTTCAGTTAAAATTTTAAAATTCAAAGGCTTAACAGTTTACTACCAAAACGTAGGTGGTCTTAAAACCAAAACTGTGGATATTTTTAATAAAATAATTTGTAACAATTACGATATAATAGTCTTTACAGAAACTTGGTTAAATAGCAGTGTCTTTGACGCAGAAATCTTTGATAGTCGATATAATGTTTACAGGCGCGATCGCGAAAAGAATAGTCTTAACAAAAAATCAGAAGGTGGTGGGCTGTTGATTGCTGTTGCTAAACGCTTTAATTCTGAAAGGTTGAGTGATCTTGAGTCTATAAATAATGAAGATATTTGGATTAGTGTTCAGCTATCTTGTTCTTCAGGGCGCCAAGAATGTCTACATTTTTGTTGTGCCTATCTGCCATCTCCTTTGCAAAAAAACACTCTGGAACAGTTCCTAGAAAACGCTTATCGTGTTTTGAATTCTGGTGTTTCGGATGTTACAATAATTGGAGACTTCAACTTAAAGTCTGTCACATGGGAAAGTGAAGAAGGGCTTTATCTCACTCCAAAGACAAACAATAGCGTATTTGGAAACTTATTTGTAGATTTTATGTCTCTCAATGCGCTGCATCAATATAACCATGTTTTAAATAGTAAGAACAGAATATTGGACCTGATCGTTAGTCAACGTACTGTCTCTAATTTAGTCGCTTGCTTGGACCCACTGTCCAAGGTTGTGGAACATCACCCCGCTATTACCTTCTTAATACCGGTCTCAGATATGAAATTTTTAAAATATGACGATACAAGCCGTTTTTGTTTTCATAAAGCCGACTATGAAAACATTATATGTGAATTGAATAAAACTTGCTGGGATACGAAGTTTTTTAGCTGTAATGATGTCAATGAAATGGTTACGGTCCTGTACGCAAATTTGCGCGCAGTCATAGAGAGATATGTCCCAAAATCTAAACCACGTTCTTCTCGCTATCCTCTCTGGTTCTCAGCTGCTTTAATTCATCATTTAAAGGAAAAATATAAATATCGCATGAAGCTTAAAAAATTTAACTATAACCCCCGTGACCAGCTATCGCTTAGTATTGCTAAAACTAGATGTGAAAATCTACAGACTGCTTGTTATAACAAATACATTTCTCAACTAGAGTCTTCCTTGAAATCCAACCCGAAGTTATTTTTTTCTTTTATCAAAGGAAAGCGAAACAATAATAGCTCATACCCTGACCAAATGCAGTACAATGGTGAAACAGCTACAAATGGACCTGAAATTTGTAACTTGTTTGCTTCACACTTCTCATCCGTGTATAACCATGACAAACTTTCCCCAGAGGACCCCAGCTGTACAAATAGTATCTTTTTAAATTCCATAGCCATAGAAATAGACTCGGTCTATAAAGCCTTCAAGAGACTTGATGTTTTTAAAGGTGCTGGGAGTGACGGCATTCCTCCAATTTTCATAGCCAGGTGTGCTAATGTTTTAGCTCATCCTCTAACCCTAATATTCAATAGGTCGTTGAAAGAAGGCGTTTTTCCTGCTAAATGGAAGGAAGCGTTGATCATACCGCTACACAAAAATGGAGCTAAACAGCTCATTACTAACTACCGCCCAATTTCAATTTTGCCTGTGTTTGCGAAAGTCTTTGAAAAACTGATTTATCCAGTAATCTGTAATCACTTTCAACATCTCCTCTCCCCTTTCCAGCATGGATTCGTCAGGGCACGATCTACAGCTACAAACTTATTACTTTTTACAGAGGAATTAAGTCAAGCTGTTGACTCTCGCCTCGATGTCGATGTCATTTACACCGATTTTAGCAAGGCATTCGACCGAGTTCTGCACTCTGTGCTAATACAAAAACTTAGCTCTATGGGCATTTATGGTGAATTTTTGAAGTGGTGCAAGTCATATCTACTCAGTCGTTCGTCAAGGGTCGTTGTCAATGGATTTACGTCCGACAGCTTCACAGCAGTATCCGGTGTGCCGCAAGGTTCACACCTAGGCCCGTTATTTTTTAACATCTTTATAAACAACATTGAAAGTTGCTTTATATCATCTAAGGCCTGCTTATTCGCAGACGATCTAAAACTGTTCAAAATCATTCACTCTAGTAAAGACTGCGCTGATCTTCAAAGAGATATTGATCGCCTATGCGATTGGTGTCAAAACAATGGGATGGCTCTCAACATTTCGAAGTGCTTTCACATACGTTATTCTCGCAAAAAGAAAAATGAGCCTTTCATCTACAACATTGAGGGCAATGCATTGACTGGTCTCAGTAATATTCGCGACCTGGGTGTAATTATGGACCAAAAACTGCAGTTTAACTATCACATTGAACATATTGTCTCTAGGGGTTTCAAAGTTCTTGGTTTTGTTTTGCGTAACAGTCGCGATTTTAAAAAACCCTTGACAAAAATAGTTTTGTTCAATGTTCTGGTTAGATCTGGGTTAGAATACTGTAGTGTAGTGTGGAATCCACACTACGATGTTTATATCAAGCGTATTGAGAGCGTTCAAAAGAGATTCCTGTGGCATTTAGCATTTAATTGTAACTTGGCTACTAAGCTACCAAGCTACAAAAGTAGACTGCATCATTTTAAAATGCAGTCTCTTTACGAGCGTCGTGCCCTGTTGGACATTCGGTTTCTCTGGAAATTGGCGAATGGTGCAATTGATTCGAGTTTGCTGCTGTCGCGTTTAAACTTCCGGATACCTTCCAGGTTACCTCGCCCAGGAAAATATATACTTTTCACGGAAAACCGAGCCAAAACAAACCTTGGACACTATTCACCAATAAACAGGCTAATGAAAATGTACAACTCAATTTCCAGAGGAACTGAAGTGGATATTTTTGGACTAGGCCTCAATCTCTTCAAGGATTCTGTAGCTAGGGTAATCAAATTTAGTAAACCCTTTCAATAAAAATAACTTCAACAATAATTTTATAATTTTACACTGACAAAAAAGTTTATAACGTTACACGTGTTCTCTTGATCGTTTTATATTGTTGCATATTTTTGTATTTAAATAATTTTATTAAAATAACTTTAAACTTATATTGATAACCTCCTCCCTATTCTCTTGTTCACTGTATATTTTTGTATTAAATTATTTTTTTTTATAAATAAATAAATTAGTTAAATTTGAATAATAATTTACAATTACTTATAGTGTGTGTTACAGTTGTATAATTTAAGGATGTCGACGTCACCTGTAATTAGAGTGGCATTTAGAATGTAATTTTGTTTTTGTTAAACTATGCTTATTTAGATGTACACTCTGTTGGTGACCTAATAAATAAATAAATAAATAAATAAATAAATAAATAAATAAATAAATTACATTACCTAAATTAGAGCTTAGCGGAGCGCAACTATTAGCAAAACTTATGAATAAAATTATGAAAACATTAAGTGAATATCAAATTGAAGTTTATGGTTGGTGTGATTCACAAGTGGTACTAGGTTGGCTGCAGGGTGACCCTGGAAGGTGGAAGACGTTTGTTAGCAATCGAGTTAAGATCATCACACCTATAATACCGGCAAGCAATTGGAGGTACGTAAAATCCGCAGAAAACCCTGCAGACTGCGCAAGTAGAGGTCAGCTAGCTTCACAGTTATGTGAAAACAGTTTGTGGTGGGAAGGGCCAGCTTGGCTGACATCTTTCAGCAATAAAAGAGAACAGGAGGTATTTAAAACTGATATAGAAATAAGAAAACAACACATCAACGTCATCCAAACTGGGCATAAGGAAAGCTACATAATTGACCAACTTTTACTCAAACATAGTTCGATAAGAAAAATAATAAACATTGTCGCGTGGATACTACGGACAATTAATCACAATCGTAAGCAACTACCTAACTATCTCACGTTACAGGAATTACGAGACGCAAAGAGACTTATTATAAAACATGTACAGTCTATAGAATTTGCCTATGAAATAAAATATCTTTCTAAAAAGCAATGTGTAAAATCGACTAGCAAACTATTAAATCTTAATCCATTTATTGACAAAGATAAAATCTTAAAGGTAGGTGGTAGACTACAAAAATCTCAATTAAATCTCGAAAGCAAACATCCAGTGATACTCCCTCACGACAGCCGCCTTACCACTCTGCTTATCGAGGACGCTCACAAGCAAACATTCCACGGGGGCGCTCGCCTTACAGCTACCTGGCTACGTCAGAAGTACTGGATAGTCAGCGGAAATAGCGCTGTGAAAAAACAAATAAGAAAATGTGTGACCTGTCGTAAGCATAATCCTCAGCTACAATATCAATTAATGGCCTAATAAATTCGCTGCCTACGTCACGTACTACTCCTGCACCACCCTTCTTTCATACTGGCGTGGATCTCACTGGATTCGTGGAAATTAAAGCTAACCCTGGAAGAGGCATCAGAACAACAAAGGGGTATATTGTATTATTTATTTGTATGGTTACGAAAGCCGTGCATATTGAACTAGTATCCGATCTATCTAGCGCAGCATTTTTATCAGCCCTCCGAAGGATGGCAGCCCGACGCGGAGCCCCGCACCATATGTATAGCGACAACGGCACTAACTTCATCAAGGGTAATCGAAACCTGCAAGAGGAATATTTTGAGCTACAACAAATTATCGATAGGGATTTTTTAAAGGAGATCACTGCAATGAAGGTGGAATGGCACTTCCAGGCTCCATCATGGCCGAGCGCCTCAGGATTGTGGGAACGAGCTATTCACAGTCTCAAAGGTCATTTAAGATCAGTGATAGGAGAACAAAGCTAACCTTTGAGGAATACTCTACCCTTTTAGCCCAGGTTGAAGCGTGCTTGAACTCCCGACCGCTCTGTGCGCTTACTGAAGACCCTGACGACCTTGAGGTACTTACACCAGCTCACTTTCTGACCTGTAGAGCCGACTTGACCATCATAAGGACTGAACGGGATGCGAGAACGAGATGGCAACTCATAAGTAAACTATTACAAGATCTCTGGAAAAGATGGAAAACAGAGTACTTAACTCAACTAACGGTAAGAAGCAAGTGGTTAAAGCCGCAGCCCAACATTAACGTTGGAGATATAGTTTGCATCCATGATGATAATCTGCCTCCTGGTAAGTGGTCAATGGGAAGAGTATTGGAGTTGCATCCCGGCAGCGACGGAATAGTAAGGGTGGTATCCTTAAAAACCAAAAACGGGCAAATGAAACGATTAGTTTTAAAACTATCGGTTCTACCAGTTCGTCAGAACGAGACGACCAAACCATCACCGAATGAAATAGCAACATCCGCCGCTGTCACAAGCCAATCTAAATCTACAACCAAACGCGGCATCCTAACGGTATTGTTCTCAGTGTTATTGTTTCTTAACATCTCTGCCACAGTACAAAGCGAATTAACCATCAATCAGTTCAACCGATCACAAGGTCTGTACTTAGATAAAATTTCTAATTTACAAATAATTCGCGATGAATGGAAGCTGGTGGTGTATTATGAAATGGAACCATTCTGGCAAGGTTCGTTCGCTTTACACAGGTACATAAAACAGCTGGAGCAAACGTGTAGTAATATAAATAAAACGTCATACTGTGACATAATAACAATGCAACTACGTCACGGCTACTCGGAATTGCAATACTACAACACAATGTTGCAAATGCCGCCCGACAGCACACGACCTAGACGCCGCCGCCGCGGCCTTGTCAACGGAGTAGGCTATCTATCAAACTACCTGTTTGGCGTGCTTGATGATAACTTTGCCCAACAGTACCAGCGAGACATATTAGAGTTACGTAGAAATCAAAAACATCTAGCCAATCTATGGAGAAATCAGACATCGATCGTAGAAGCGGAGTATAACCTCCTTAAACGAACTGAAGAAACCATGAATAAGCAGCACGAAATCCTACGTAAAAATTTACTTGTCTTAGATCAACAGTTAAACAAAGTAACCAGCGAAATAAATGTAAGTACGATAAAAACCGATTTTACCCTCGAAGCATTAACGGCAAGCCAGATGTTACAAAACTTAAAGGAAATTCAAGGTATGTTATTAGATCAGATTACCGACATTTATCATGGCAAGTTCAACTTTCATCTAATCACTCCCGAACAGCTTTTAAGCGAACTTAGCGTTATCTCTACACAGCTACCGTCCGATTTAAGTTTACCTATAGAGAACCTTCATAACGATCTACGTAAAATATACTCCCTTCTTAAAATACCTACATATCTTTAAATGAACATATAATCAACGAGTGTTTATATGAACCCGACACTTACCTTTGCTATCTGAGATCACCCATTCAACGTCTGAAAGGTGATTACAATTTATGCGAATTCGCTGATGAAGCGAGAACTTGTCTTGTAAAATCCGCTGTGTGTATGAACCGGTGGGTCACCTTAAATAGTATAAATACTTATCTGTACTTCTGCTGCCACGAATGTACGGTGAGGGTTCACTGCGGAATCGATCAGGTTACCTCTTATCAGCTGACACGGTCGGGTATTGTCACAGCATCGAGCGATTGTATGATAAAGACTGACGACTCGTACATCTACTCTCATAAGCTTTTTAAACCCAATATCCTACATGTACGATCCAATGTTATTGCCACGGATATCCCTCCAATTAATAATTTAATAAACTTAACCATGCCGCTGCTTGCTAAACCAGATCCAGAGACAGGACACTGACTTCCAATGCACTGGTTTCTCCGAACACGCGAAATTATCCCGCCTATACGGAGGCTCGAAGGACCATGTAGGATTTAATAGTTAAGTTAAAGATTAAAGTTAGGTAAATAAGTTTATTCCTTAAAAATACTTAGGATATATAATGTTGATGAATGAATGAGCTAGATTGTTATGATACGAGTACACGCGACGCGGACGACACCTAACTGCATACTCGTTAATAAATCGATAATTTCTATCGCCGCGGTACCTAAAGTGCTGATGCTTACAAATGAATAATGTTCGTGGACCGAACATTTGTTAATAGTGATTGTGATTATTATATCGACTAATGATGCGTTGCCGACCGAAGGCTTCTGTTGAAATTCCCTTTGTTCCTTCCCTTTAACAGGAACACAACCGGCGGTCAAAATAGGAAGGACTAGTACCGCCCAGACGAGATCTTAACAAAGAAACTCTACTTCCACCACAAGCTTCTCTTCTCATCAGGTTCACATAAGTGTAAACTTTCAGGCGAAATGGTCTCTTTCATTTCGAAAACTGTTACTGTTGCTCTGCTAGCTGTTTTGTTATTCAAATAGTTGAACCACTCTCGTTCGTTTTAGAATAATAATAAACGTTTACCTTTCAATAATAGTATTCTCCGATCTTTCCCTGTATCAGTAAACACTTGTTTATTCATATTGATGATAAGAAACAAATACATGAAATGAATGAGCTTTATATTTATTTTTCATGAAACAATACCAGCGATTCTTATTTACGTCTTGAAAATCCATAAGGAGCTTTTTCCTATAGTTTTAATATGTGCGTTACTGTAAATCTTAATACAATACCGTCGAATGTGTAATGAAAATAAATTCTACAAGTAAATTTTTGAAAATGAAAATGCTAAAATCTAGGTAGTTAAGTACGTTGCAATCTATATGACTATTGATATTTGTTGTATACTATCTATAATTTTTAGAAATCAAGGACGGCTGGACCAGTTGAGACAAAAATCAATCCCGCAAAATCGGGATCGTGGAACACCACAATCCCGATTTTGCGGTTAATCGAAACGATGGTGTGCTATTCTGTTGCAGAAACAATTTAGTCGAATATTTATTATTTAAATAATAGTTTATGGTATGGTATTCTAAATACAAAAAAATATAAATATTATACACACCAAAAACAAAAAAGAATATTTCATTTACTGTGTAGTAAGTTAAGATTGTTTTTATTTCATTCAATGTTATAATGTCATGCATTTTAATAATTATATATTTATCCAAATACTCTAATGCAGAAATATCTTCCTTATGAAGTAGGGCTTAAGAGCAAAGTTGCCTGTCTTGTCAAACTGCAAAGTAACTGCGGGCTATGACGGCTAACGTCACAAACCTCAGTACACCCGTCATGTCACCTGGAAAGAAACGCATGATATGCGTATAAATATTACTATAAAAATTATCACAAATTAAAAACAAGAAATGTACAGTAAAAATATTTTTTTGTAAAATCGCCGTTTAGCTTGTGATTACAAGCTCAAAATCACAAAATCATTGTTAGGACTTTTATGATTACTTAAATTTATATTGATTCGAGAAATTATCAAGTTTTCAGTTTTAAATGTCAACAAAATGAAAGATGCCACTTCAAAAAAACCTTTTTTTGAAAGGAGTTCGAAATAGACCTGTTTTTGCAAATGGTGAGTTTTTCTATATGTTTATTCCGTAAGTTGCGTTCTGAAAAGTATTAATTTTAATTATTGTAAAATTTTTAGTGGCGTCAAGGTTTTGGTTGATGGTTGTCACTTTTGTTGTTATGATCCTAGCATTCTGGGCTTTTTCACCTGTAAGACATTTTGGACAGTCTTCTTCTGGAATATATCTTTCCTCCTCGGTCACAAGATTTCGCGATGAAACTACGCAAGAACACATTATAGAGCCTCCTACGATAAAATCTGTCTCTATGGTGCAATACTCTCAAGCCTTATCAACACCTTCCACATTGATGCCGCAGATTCTGTCGTTTAAATCACCATCGTTTAAACCATCAAACTCAGTGCCACCTGCAATAGAAACTCAAGACAAGTTGATAAATGCGTCATCACTTACGCCAAGTAGTTCATCTTCATCATTAGTTAATGAAATGACATTGAAGGCACACAGCGAAGATCAAATACTTATGGATCCAAACTCGCTGGGGTGTTCTAGCAAAGAGTCGTTACTGCTGGATCCAAAGTCACTGAGACCAATCTCCAGAGATCAGTCGCTGTTAGACCCAGCGTCTATAATGTCAATCAGCCCGGTGTCATCGTTACTGGACCCAGACTTGTTGGGGACATTCAAACCAACTACATCAATAGGTTTGTTATCCATAAAAGATCGTGACTAATTTTATGTCGGAATATAGTATGTTTCAAAATATTCAGTTTTCTTTTATTTTTAGTTATTGTATTTAAGTATACTCATATAATAATTGTATGCAATTCCCAGGCGATACAAGGAAAACTAATGCTTTCTGGGAACAAAATAAATACAGTTAGTTAACAGAGAATCAGGATTTTTCTTAAGGCTCTCGTTGACATAATCAGGTAACAATCACATCGTGAAATACTTGTAAAATCTCATCGGGATTTTTACCACGCATGCCTTTTAGAAGCACATCTAGCACACAGAAAAAAATACGCATAATTTCGTAATCAGTCTTTAATTAAAGTAATTCTGCGATGGAATATAAAGTAGAAGTCTTTAATTTTTAAATTAAAGTATACATAAACAGGGCTGCTAATGAAATTACAGGTTACACAAACTACCTAATTTCATTGGTTGTTCTCAAAGAGTTTTCAACATAAGAAGCTCTACCAAATATCATAGCAAAGAACGTATTGGTGCGGATTTTGTACAATGACATGTACAGCACCAAAGAAAGTTAAAATTTTACATGTACGAAGACCGTTCCAAAAGTTTCCAGTAAAAACATTTGATTGAAGTTTGTGGTGGAAAACAATTAATAACGTGCTCTCCTTTAAACAGTTGCTGTTGCAGATGGTAAAAAGGACTGTTAGCCCTAAAACTTTTCCCAAGGAACGTAGGTCAAATTGGTGAAAATATTATTTTCAGAATATGAGATCATCCTCCATCTTCCATCCTCCATCGATACAAGCAATTTAATGTTTATGGTAGCAATACAAAATTAGGCTAGAAGTTTATACATGCAACTAAAATGAGAAAATTAAAAGAATAAAGCATTCAAAATAGAATATCCCGAGCATCGCATTTTTATATGTGAATAATGTTCGTGGACCGAACATTTGTTAATAGTGATTGTGATTATTATATCGACTAATGATGCGTTGCCGACCGAAGGCTTCTGTTGAAATTCCCTTTGTTCCTTCCCTTTAACAGGAACACAACCGGCGGTCAAAATAGGAAGGACTAGTACCGCCCAGACGAGATCTTAACAAAGAAACTCTACTTCCACCACAAGCTTCTCTTCTCATCAGGTTCACATAAGTGTAAACTTTCAGGCGAAATGGTCTCTTTCATTTCGAAAACTGTTACTGTTGCTCTGCTAGCTGTTTTGTTATTCAAATAGTTGAACCACTCTCGTTCGTTTTAGAATAATAATAAACGTTTACCTTTCAATAATAGTATTCTCCGATCTTTCCCTGTATCAGTAAACACTTGTTTATTCATATTGATGATAAGAAACAAATACATGAAATGAATGAGCTTTATATTTATTTTTCATGAAACAATACCAGCGATTCTTATTTACGTCTTGAAAATCCATAAGGAGCTTTTTCCTATAGTTTTAATATGTGCGTTACTGTAAATCTTAATACAATACCGTCGAATGTGTAATGAAAATAAATTCTACAAGTAAATTTTTGAAAATGAAAATGCTAAAATCTAGGTAGTTAAGTACGTTGCAATCTATATGACTATTGATATTTGTTGTATACTATCTATAATTTTTAGAAATCAAGGACGGCTGGACCAGTTGAGACAAAAATCAATCCCGCAAAATCGGGATCGTGGAACACCACAATCCCGATTTTGCGGTTAATCGAAACGATGGTGTGCTATTCTGTTGCAGAAACAATTTAGTCGAATATTTATTATTTAAATAATAGTTTATGGTATGGTATTCTAAATACAAAAAAATATAAATATTATACACACCAAAAACAAAAAAGAATATTTCATTTACTGTGTAGTAAGTTAAGATTGTTTTTATTTCATTCAATGTTATAATGTCATGCATTTTAATAATTATATATTTATCCAAATACTCTAATGCAGAAATATCTTCCTTATGAAGTAGGGCTTAAGAGCAAAGTTGCCTGTCTTGTCAAACTGCAAAGTAACTGCGGGCTATGACGGCTAACGTCACAAACCTCAGTACACCCGTCATGTCACCTGGAAAGAAACGCATGATATGCGTATAAATATTACTATAAAAATTATCACAAATTAAAAACAAGAAATGTACAGTAAAAATATTTTTTTGTAAAATCGCCGTTTAGCTTGTGATTACAAGCTCAAAATCACAAAATCATTGTTAGGACTTTTATGATTACTTAAATTTATATTGATTCGAGAAATTATCAAGTTTTCAGTTTTAAATGTCAACAAAATGAAAGATGCCACTTCAAAAAAACCTTTTTTTGAAAGGAGTTCGAAATAGACCTGTTTTTGCAAATGGTGAGTTTTTCTATATGTTTATTCCGTAAGTTGCGTTCTGAAAAGTATTAATTTTAATTATTGTAAAATTTTTAGTGGCGTCAAGGTTTTGGTTGATGGTTGTCACTTTTGTTGTTATGATCCTAGCATTCTGGGCTTTTTCACCTGTAAGACATTTTGGACAGTCTTCTTCTGGAATATATCTTTCCTCCTCGGTCACAAGATTTCGCGATGAAACTACGCAAGAACACATTATAGAGCCTCCTACGATAAAATCTGTCTCTATGGTGCAATACTCTCAAGCCTTATCAACACCTTCCACATTGATGCCGCAGATTCTGTCGTTTAAATCACCATCGTTTAAACCATCAAACTCAGTGCCACCTGCAATAGAAACTCAAGACAAGTTGATAAATGCGTCATCACTTACGCCAAGTAGTTCATCTTCATCATTAGTTAATGAAATGACATTGAAGGCACACAGCGAAGATCAAATACTTATGGATCCAAACTCGCTGGGGTGTTCTAGCAAAGAGTCGTTACTGCTGGATCCAAAGTCACTGAGACCAATCTCCAGAGATCAGTCGCTGTTAGACCCAGCGTCTATAATGTCAATCAGCCCGGTGTCATCGTTACTGGACCCAGACTTGTTGGGGACATTCAAACCAACTACATCAATAGGTTTGTTATCCATAAAAGATCGTGACTAATTTTATGTCGGAATATAGTATGTTTCAAAATATTCAGTTTTCTTTTATTTTTAGTTATTGTATTTAAGTATACTCATATAATAATTGTATGCAATTCCCAGGCGATACAAGGAAAACTAATGCTTTCTGGGAACAAAATAAATACAGTTAGTTAACAGAGAATCAGGATTTTTCTTAAGGCTCTCGTTGACATAATCAGGTAACAATCACATCGTGAAATACTTGTAAAATCTCATCGGGATTTTTACCACGCATGCCTTTTAGAAGCACATCTAGCACACAGAAAAAAATACGCATAATTTCGTAATCAGTCTTTAATTAAAGTAATTCTGCGATGGAATATAAAGTAGAAGTCTTTAATTTTTAAATTAAAGTATACATAAACAGGGCTGCTAATGAAATTACAGGTTACACAAACTACCTAATTTCATTGGTTGTTCTCAAAGAGTTTTCAACATAAGAAGCTCTACCAAATATCATAGCAAAGAACGTATTGGTGCGGATTTTGTACAATGACATGTACAGCACCAAAGAAAGTTAAAATTTTACATGTACGAAGACCGTTCCAAAAGTTTCCAGTAAAAACATTTGATTGAAGTTTGTGGTGGAAAACAATTAATAACGTGCTCTCCTTTAAACAGTTGCTGTTGCAGATGGTAAAAAGGACTGTTAGCCCTAAAACTTTTCCCAAGGAACGTAGGTCAAATTGGTGAAAATATTATTTTCAGAATATGAGATCATCCTCCATCTTCCATCCTCCATCGATACAAGCAATTTAATGTTTATGGTAGCAATACAAAATTAGGCTAGAAGTTTATACATGCAACTAAAATGAGAAAATTAAAAGAATAAAGCATTCAAAATAGAATATCCCGAGCATCGCATTTTTATATGTGATTTAATAAAACGTAAATAAATAATTTATTATAAAATACGCATTAAGTTACATTGAAAGGGGGTGAGCGTGCTTTTTTAGTGCTGCCTTGATTGTACTTGTGGTTTGAGGTCGGAGTTAAATATGGTGTTTGGGATTAGAGAACAAAAAAAGGATAAGTATTAAGTGGTAAGTAAAATGGCTATTAGTACTTCAGTCGCATCGTATGATTAAGTTTTTAGCGACGTACCAAGCTTCTTTTTGACCTCTCGAGAGGTGACTGTGTAGCTTTGAATAACTCTGTGAGTTTTATTGTATAAAAACGAACCAAAAGCATACACTTGACTTTCGAAATGGACAGTTTATTTATGACCCTATGGACCTTTTAAATTACACCGGATTGCGTAAATTTGACGCCGAGCAAATGATGTTTAACATTTAATTGTAGAACGGACGTTGTTGGACTTATTCCCGTCTTACGGTTAGAACTCAAATGTCTGCATACAGTTCTGAGGTCGAATATAAAAAGCTTATTTTAAAACTATCAAACAAAGTCATCGACAAACTTTTAAACTACTTAAGCGATTCAAATTCTTTCCAAACCTCTCTAGGGTAGCAATAAGCGTATAACCCTAAATATTGAGTCTATAAAAAATTATTATGATCAAAGTTGTTGCATTTTTTATTCTACACGACTTTTTCCAGTACATTTAGGCCCTGAAGTAAGTAATAACTGAGATTGTTTAGTAATTACACACATACTTAAATTTCCCATTTTTCTTTCTTAATTCTGAAAATATCGATCGTACGAAAAACTTTGAGTAGAATAAAATGTACACAATTGAATAATAAACAACTTTTGATCCTTAAATTGTATCTCTAAAGGTTTAAAATAGCCGTGACATTTGGCACAGTTTTAGGCAGCGTCTCTATCAAATATGTGCCAAGAAGCTGTGCTGTGTGAATCTGGGTGACCAAAAAGGAAAACGGTAACACATTTTTTTTTCTTATAGTTCTTTAGAATTAAAGTATGCTTGACTACTCAAGTTCTAACTCACTTCACGCGCTCGCGAACATCCCTCGCACGCCTTCCACTTCGCTTCCAGTAGCTTAAGTCAACTGTACACTAGACGAAACACAGAAGGGAACACGGAGTCATCCCAGTTAAGAGATATAGTTGTAACGCTGTGCGTCGACTTGTTTTGCACAATTTGCTATCGGGGCGATATGGACTTTGAAAACCTTGGAATTTTGTAACGTCTAATATTTTTTTGAGATACAGTTGTTTATTATATGTTGACTTTGTATGCTGGGTTTTTTCTGTTTTGATTTTAATAAAAAAATATCTGTCATGAAATGCAAATTATTTCTAAAGGGATAAAGTAATGTGAACCCTGACATAGTTACGAAAGGCAATCAATAATTATTTAAAAAAAAACCCCTCTTCTTTACGTCCAGCTATATTATGTACTGTACTATGCATACAGCTTGGCTGCGGCATGACATTAGCACGAACAATTAGCTGTCATGTGTCTGTTCCTTTATTTAGTTACTCTTTAATATATACCTCAACAACGGGAAAACATAGTACAACAAATTTCATTTACACTAAAAATGAGATATAATTTGGCGGTATTACGCTTCACTTTAGGTTTGGCAAATTAAAAATAGAATATTTCTCATTACACACAATTCAAATACGCTTACTTATTCCTACAAAATAAAATATAACGTACACATATATACTAACATATATACATACATATATATTTACTTCATGTAGTTATAAACTTACGCTAGAAAGTGTTTTTTCAATGGCAATTAACTCCATAGAAATACAGCGCATACTGAGAAGGATTGATTCAAACAAAGCGTTGCGTGATATGGTGAGCAAGAAAGATCTGAGTTTCCTTTCATGGTCACATGTAAACCAAAATTTATCTCGCAATTAGTGCGGTTTCTTTCATGTCGTTGTCATATTCTACCCCAAGTATTGTATAATCATATTTTATTAATTTATTTTTAAACAAAATTTTTGTGGTTTACGTATTAAGTAAAATTGAGAAAAGAAAAAAATATATCTTCAGGTAAATTTAACGTGAAAACTATTAATCGACTTACGAGGTTATTAATTTTGCCATTCATGCTTTTGCAGAATTTAAATTGAAATAACTTTTATTATGCAGTTAGTACTTTATTGCTTACATATTCAACAATATAACAATTAAATAAAAAAAATTGTTTAGTTGAGGGTTTCAGGAAGAGTGATGGCGGGGGATGGAACAACGACTGGCTCGACGACGATGATAGGCTCCACAGGCACGGCGGGGGCCACGACCACAGGGGTGGGGGCTTGTTCAACTACGCTGACAGGTGTAGGAGCCTGGTCGACAACAACGACAGGTGTAGGAGCCTGGTCGACAACGACGACGGGAGAGACAGCCTGGTCAATGATGGGAGCGGCCTCAACGACAGGTGCGGGAGCCACGGGAGACTCGACGGTAGCGGTGGCTTGGTTGATGTTCAAGATGATCTGCACGAGAGGGGAGCTAGAGCTGACAGCAGGGGTAGCCTCAACAGCGGCTGCAGGTGCTTCAACGGGGAAGTCAACCATGGCAGGTCCAACAGAGATAGGGCTGGGTTGGATGGCATCAACGATCGCTGGTCCAACGGAGATGGGGCTGGCATCGATGATTGCAGGTCCTACAGCGATAGGGTTGGCACCAATGATAGCGGGTCCAACAGATATAGGGTTGGCACCAATGATAGCGGGTCCAACAGATATAGGGCTGGCACCAATGATAGCGGGTCCAACAGATATAGGGCTGGCATCAACCATGGCGGGTCCAACGGCGATGGGGCTCACAATGGCAGGTCCGACAGCGATTTGTTGGGCATCAATGACGGGGGCAGCTCCAGCGGCAATCGGGGCTACGAACTCGCGAGTGGGGCCAGCCACGACCACGGCGATCACGGAAGCAGCAATCAACAAGAATTTCATTTTTGCTAAAACAAAATAATAATTTTTTTGTTTTATTAAATATAAAACAATATTTTATGATGAGTTATATAGATTGTTAAGAAATTTTTCAATCTTTTTTAATTTTTTCGTAAAATAAGCTGTTTTTAGTTTAATAATATCTTACCTATAAAAATGTTGGCGTTTACTGGGAAAAGAAAACTTGGTGTTGTGAAGCGACATATCGTATTTATACAGAGTTTTATCTGTAAAGCGGTTATCCACTAATACAGAATAATTCGAAATTATCTTTTAATCTTGCATATTCCCTACAATATAATGATCGAAACGTAAAATAATCTTTGTATCGATAAAATTCAATAAAAATATTAAACAATAAATTGCAAGACATAAGTAATAGGTGTATTAGTAATATTATTATATATTGTGTATAGAGTAAGAGGTTTATTTACTTTTACCGTTTATGTCAGAGTGAATCACTAAGTTAGTTACTAGGTTATCAACTAGTTTTGTAAAATAAAAAAATACTTAATCCAAGAGCTGTGACTTTGAAATACTAATTAATTAATAATTTTGACTGGCTCGGGTAAAAATTGTCGATTTGTAAATACTGCCAAGTTTTATAGAGTTACTGGCTTGAAATACGCGCATAGCAAATACAGCCTTCAGGAATTATAATTTCACAAACTTTGTCTTCTAAGAGAAATAAATGAAAATAAATGGCAGTGTCTATACATCCAAAATTTCTTAAAATGTTAAGCGTGAGTCCCTGAGTAACTATATCGAGACAATTTATCCTGGGAGGGCTTCAAAAATAAGATATTTTGATTTGAACTTTTTTAGGTTATAACTTATGTCACTTGGAAAATGTGCGTCCTATGATTGTTAGCCACATTGACGCCTACGTAATTAAGCTTTTTTAGATTATTGATTGATCCTTTATATATTTATAAAACATTCCTATGTTTTTTTTTGGCAATTGTAACCCAGCTTCAGATTGTTATGTGTTAACGCAAATGATTAACACATAGGATTCAGACACAGTCACGTAGAAAAAGGTTCAGAATCCTTTACGCACGCACAAGTCACATAAAACGAATCGAATATCAGTCCGTAGGTGGTCCAAGTCAAACAGAAATCAGCAAATAGCAAAAACATCAATGAAAACAACACAAACACAACCGACACGAATGGCGCAGAAGCATTAGTCACTGGACTGACCGCTGACAGCGGCATGTCAGCTTCATTGACAGTGACATTTCATTTTTAAGTGTTGTCATAGTAAGATGGAGGCATTGAGGTACATATTATTACTATTATAGCCCATTGATTTTCTCAAAAATCTAGGCTTTTATTAAAAATATTTTAATTTGAAAAATAATAGAAAAGTAAGCAACTTCTATTTATGTAAAAGACATTTCTAGACGCTAAAATTGTTGTCAACTATTATTCTGCCATGATTCTTTAGGTTCTTACAATAACAACTGAGATAATTCAACAATTACATTTCTTCCCGATTTAACCCTCAACTCAATTTTTATTGTTTGCACAAAAAAATTTGCATGAAACAAAATCTAAAAGAAAAAGTTCCTTTACATATGATCTCTGTGTGTGTTATTTCTAAGAAAATTTGGGGCGATTGTGTTATTATCTTTTATTGTAAATTAAAGATATGTGATTTAGGGTTATGGTGACATGCTTTCAACACTAAGAACAATAACCAAAAAGTGGTTTAAAATGGAGAAATTCTGCTTTTTTTTGTTTAATGCCCATAATTTATAAAGAACATGGGATGGATTTTTTCTGATTTTTCTGATGATGGTTACCATCTATCCTTTCGTCCCCTTTCGGCTTGACGTTGAATTTTAGAACACCCTATATAAAAACAAAAGATTATAAAGGGTTTTAAACATACAATAAAAAAAGAAAAGACATAATAATAATAAAAGTACTTAACCCTGCACGAAATCTAATATACATATAAATATGTCGTTAGTATAAAGGTACTTAACAATGCAGTCAGTAATTCAGAAACACTATTTTTAAATTCCCAAAGTATTGAATAAATCTACTGATTCAAGCCTCTTGATGTACGTGTTACAAATACGACAGAGAGATGCACGTCGACCTTGGTTGGTATGTTGCTTATCCAATCAAAACAAATGTGTGCACCGAGTCCTTTGCTTAGGGACATTGAATGTGACATGTTCTAGCAATTCAGGACAATTTACCATATTACTAATAATAGTTTGAATAGAATGATAGCATCAGCTATAGTACTTCTCTCTTTCAGTGACATTACTTTATATTCACTAACCATATCTTATAAGAGAACTTTTCTTTTTACAAGCGGTAGGTATGTAGCTCTTAAAAACTTTTTCTGAGTCATCTCTTTTTTGTTGTATGTTTCATAAAAAAGATTCCAAATAGTGGAGGCGTACTTGACATGGACGAACAAGAGCTTCATAAAATTAATACGAGGTGGTGGTTTTGAAAGACTTTGCACAGCGTAGAATGAACACAGGCTTTGTGATTAAATTATCTATTTGGTCATTCAATACCAGTTTGCTATCGATTGTTCTTCTTAAATACAGAATGTGTTCTAGGAATAGGTACATTACCTATTTTGAAGCATAAACGCCCGAATGTGTGCTTCATGCCAAAGGTTAAATGTAGGCATTTGTCATGAGCTAGGTTGAGTTTAATATCCAAGCAGTATTTATTATACATCATTAGACATCCGTCATGTTCATTTTTAATACTTTTGTAACTTTTTAATACGTCGGCAAATAATTTAAACTTACTGTTTTGAGAACATTTATTTATATTATTAACAAATATAATGTAGAGGAGGGGTCCGGGCACTGAGCCTTGAATGTGGTTTATGGTTGGCTTGCCAGCCTGCGCTCACGGTTTCGCTCATATAGAGTAAGGGATAACGTAAACATCGGTAATGTGTAGGTCGTACTAATAGTGCTTCACGTGTGTGCATGTCTGCTGAACACAATTTTCCTGTGAGAATTTATTATATTATTATAGTGTTCAATATTTTAACTTGAAAATTTCAGACCTGATAGTAAGTATCTACCTACGATATTCCAACCAACATATGCATTATTAATGTTGTCCATAGGCACGGATAATGCTTTGAGTGTTCTATTATTCTATTAAACATCGTTCCATTTTAAAACTTATGTTTGTCATTAAAAAAAAATTAATTCCATCCCATCCTTATCTCTCCAGTTATATATAATAAAATAACTGGTAACAAGGAAACAAGAACGATCTAGAAAAATATATATCATGTGTATTTATTTTTTGTTAAAACAAATCCTTAATATACCAGAAAAGCACTGTAACCATTACATATACAAACTTAATAAAATTCCACATGGTGTACTTACTACAGAAAGATACATGACAGAATTTTTTAAAAGGAACAACGACTTTTTTGTTTCACAAAATCGCAACACATGTGCTTTATAGATAAAAACAATCGTATTGCTTAAGTTTTAGAGATTACAATGCGTTCGTTCTTAGGTGGGTCTCAGTTAACTCAGTTAACGTTCTTTAACCTTTCTACGTACCTACTGTTTACTAAGTACCTATGGAATAGCGATACAAATAATTTCTTCATGTACGCATTAGGCGAAGATGTAACAATCAACGACAACATATGGCTAGCCATATAACTCTAGAGTTAGAATACTATTATTTAAGAAGACGTTTTCTCTAGCACCACATAGCCACATTAGCTCTCGTAAAATACGCCAACAATATGTCCATATTTCACTATTTTTACTTTTAATACACCCTCTAGTCCCTGTCCCCAAACAGAACTGTGACAAAGAAAACCTTGTATCAAGCGAAACCAGTACAATCGTCATTCATGTATGTCATTTCGAACTATGTCACAAGATCATTAATCCGCATGCACCAGACATCAGCAGATATGGAAAAGCGTTTTTGTTTGAAGCAGTGTACCTAATGTAATTAATGACACTCGATAGATTTAAATGATAGCAAAAAGTTGTAAATAATGTTAAAATTATCGATAGCGGCAACTACTCTGCATTATATCATAAAAGGATTCAAAAGATAAAAATGTTCAATGACTATTTTTATTATGTGAGTGAAGTAAACGTTACATTTTACTAAGATAAGCGATATTTCTCCTAGTTAAGTGAAATCAACTAATGCCTTCGTTTTATACAATATTAGCAAAGTCTAATAAGATACGTATGCTAAATTCTTGACTTCATTTTTCTATGGTGGTGATAATAGGTGATAAAAAGGAACCTAGTAACTACCGCAAAATTTTCCTTTTAACATCAATTTCCTAGACCGTTGAAAAATTTGTGAATAAAAGGCGCTTAAGACACTTAGAAAAATAAATATTTGGCTAGAACTCAATAGTGCTTTAGAAAAGAAACGCCAACTGAAGATCTAGTAGATACTATGGCATGTTCCTTGACCTAGCTAAAGCTTTCGATACCGTCTCTAGTGCCATGCTACTTAGAAAACTAGAAGTTATTGGTATTTCAGGTTTTGCTTTAGGATGGCTCGTTTTCTATCTGTCGAAACGATCGCAGCAAGTTAAGGTGGGTATCCAGTGTACTGACTCCCCAAATGTGGATTCCGGAGTACCACAGGGAAGTGTACTGGGCTTCACACTCTTTCTGATCTATAGCAACATCCTGTGTGATATGAAACGTAAGCAGGCAAAAATGTACATATATGCTAACGATACACATTTCTTTTTCGACACATAGAAACAGGTCGTAGATATGGCTTAACCAGATATGTATCACTGGTTACAAAATAATCTCCTTACACTAAACAATACAAAGACCAAATAATACTTTCATGTTACAAAGTACACAGGTCCCACCCAAACCAAACTCCATACAAGTACTGACATACATTCGACCGATACAGATAATTGTGCCTTTCTCACAATTATCTCACACATTAAATATCTTGGAGTCTTAGTGGATAATAAACTTGGGCTAGACACGTCGAAGCGATGCGTATTCGTATAAGGAAACTTATGCATATTTTTGGGAAACTTAGATCTGTGTCAAATAAATAACTTAATATTAAATTATCTATGTTGATCACTTCTAAATTACTGCATCATCGTGTACTAAAATTATTATAACAAATATCAAAAGAGTTCGATCCTAAAAGTTGCTTATTGAAAACCGTATATATACAAATACTCGTATATCCTACAAATAATTTATATAAATTTTGCTTGGTTCTTAGAGTACGACGACTATACATTACATTTACTCTTCTAAAGTCTTATAAAGCGATATTTTATCATAAAACCGACTTCTTTAGTTCTAGGCGATGTGGTCGAGAACAAAGTTGCCAGACCGCTTTTATTTTCATATGGCACCCTCATATGGCATTCTTTACAATAGCGTATAGTTTTACGACTGTTTGAATTATGCAGAAATTCATGCAAAAGGAGAAATCAAAGAATGGTTAAATAACTTAAACTACGAAAACATATACATTAATTTATTTTATATAAATTTACGTACAAAACAACAACCATTTCCCAGAATTCACAGCACGCACACCATGTCTTACATCCCTGACCACACCAATACAACAAAAACAACACCAACTAAATGTTAATGTTATGTTACATTTTATTAAAGGAGACTTGCCGACCTAACAGATGCAGATTAGAATAATTTGTATAGGCATAAAGAGACATTGTTAATTTATTTTGAAAAAATTATACCCGTGAGCTTTCTTGCCAGTTCTTCCGAAGGTTTTCCGACCTGGTGGTAGAGTCATGCTTTGTTTGACGTCAATATGAACCACTAATTGTCAATGTTGAGAAATAAATATTTGAATTTGAATTTACATAGTTTGAGTCCAAACAACATTAACGTCTCCTTCTTCGACAACTTTAGGTATTTAACGCACCAAGTAGAACTAACATAAGTACTTCTGCTTTATTTTGTCACATTTTGTACTGTGACATGTTCGTTCACCGCCGGCCGCTGATTCACCGGAGTCAATGCGACGTTTCCCGCGAAAAGCCTGCGCTTTACGCCGCCGCACTTCGACTTATTTCACGCATAAAGAACTTTAATAAAAAAGATCAATAAATTTATAAGTGCATGTGTTTGTGTTGTGTGAATATGTTTGTGCTGTGATGTTTAATTAGCATAAAAACAGATATGCGCAATCAAAATTTTTATACATTGAAATTAATTCGAATTTTATATATTACAACATAATCTAAATATCATATAAGACAGAGAACTAAATAAAAATTATACATTAATTTTAAATATAACTCAACCCCAGAAAAACCACGAAAGCAGTACTTGATCACTTGAGTACTTTCTTCGTCACTACCTGACTACAAAATTTACATTGCTTCTGCAACAAAAAACCTTTGCGTCTTGTTTTAAAAGTTTCTTTAAGGCTGTAAAGATGGAGGAAGGTTATTCCAACATTTTGTGGCCAGGTAGCCAAAACTAACCCCTGAATGCTGAAGTTCTATAAATTTGATTCATTAGCAAATAGGAAGAAGCTCTTATGTCATTAAGTAGTCATTAGCCGACCAATATAGTATATTTAACAAATATTTAGGTATCTCTTTCGTAACAACACGGTGAACGCTACATGGTTACAGCGACAAAACACAAGTTTTGGCTGCAAACATTTATTTTCCCTTAAGTTAGTTAACTTTACCATCTGAAGGGCGAAATTTACAAAAAGCGTATTTATTTATGTCAAAATTAAAAATACGAAGTTTAGGAATACTATTTCCGAAAACGCTAAATTATGAGTTAACTTATTGTAGTAAAAGTTTCGTGCCTTTAGCTTAAAAATTAGCACCCCCACTAAGTAATAAAGGAGGTTTCCATTTTACGAAGTTCTAAAGTATCTGATTATATTTAATATCTTATTTTATGTCAATCGGTTAATTAGTCTAAGCGTGAAAAGGTAACAGACAGAGTTACGTTCTTAACCTAATTAGCCTATTTAGAATAACTTACAAGTGAAACAAGGTTCTTACACAAATGCGTCACGGCCCCACCCTATGTTCGGAACTTAGATCTGCATAAAGATCTCGAGCTGCCTACCATTCTGCACCATTCAGTCATTATGTTCGGAGACTTTAACTCCAAACATACTGACTGGACGTGCCTATCGACCAACATCAGCGGTATCGCTCTCCTCGACATAACTAATTCACTCGATTTAGACGTCATTTCTCCCATCACTCCCACTCACTATCCCAACAACCCGAACTACTCTCCTGATATCCTCGATTTTGCAATTGTCAAGCGAATCAACCTCGATCTCAGGTCTATCAAACCGCTCGATGACCTAGGTTCTGATCACCGCCCCGTCTCCCTCGTACTAGGTCCACCTAACGATAACGTCACCTCTCCTAAGACCTTTACCAGCTGGAAAGGCTTTAAAACTACGTTAGTTTCAGCCTTAGAGGCCCCGAACTCTCCGCTCGCGATCTCGCCCGATCAATTAGAGAGCCCGAATAAAATAGATTCATTAGTCAACTCTCTCACTGATGCTATCAACTCAGCCATCGGCGATAACGAAAAGGTTGCTAAGCAAGGCAAACCCACGCTTCCCCTAGCCATTAGCAATCTTATTAAAGCTAAGAACGCGGCTCTCCGGAGAGCCACGCAATATCCCGCGCCCGCCTAAAGAACAGCTGCGAATCAGCTTCAACGTAAAGTTAGGTCTTGCCTCGCGGAACTCCGAGACGCTGAGCTGAACGATCTCATGGCGAATATCTGCCCGTCCCACCAAGCGTATTATAGTATGGCCCGATCCTTACGCGTAGACGCCGCCTCTTACGTCCCTCCTCTCACTCGTCCCGATGGCTCTATCGCCTTCGAAGTCGAAGAGAAAGCCGAATGCTTCGCTGACAGCATTGCGTTTTAATGCTCGCCCAGCACGCAACCTAAGAATCCCTCTCACATCCAGGCGGTGGAGGATGAAGTTCTCCACAGAGACTCTCTCCCCATCACCGCCGACCCCGTCTCAGTCTCTAATGATGAAATCTTGCTTCTCATTAGAAGCCAAAAGTCCAAAAAGGCTCCGGATGCGGATGGAATTTCCAACCACGCACTTAAGCACCTGCCTCAGCGATGTCAACCCAGAAAAGAGTTCTGTTATTCAATTCGACCACAAACTCCGTACTCACTACAACGATCCCCACATTCGAATGTTAAGTTATCCCATCCCCTGGAAGCGCAGTATTAAATACCTAGGCGTCACCTTAGACCAGACGCTTTCTTTCAAGCCACAAATCGATAGAGTAACGAAACTCGCCCGTTTTTACTTAAGCCGCCTTTATAGTATGTTAGGTAAAACAGTAAAATATCATTCAGAAACAAACGTACGCTTTACAAGGTCTGCATAAGACCCGTCATGACATATGCCTCGCCAATCTTTGCCCACGCCCAACCCGGGTAGGTAGTACAAAATCTCTTCTGCCGCAGGGCCACAAACGCACCTTAGTACGTGCGTAACGCGGACCTGCACAGAGATCTTGAACTACCTACAGTGCAACATCACCTCAAAAGCACACAGCACCTCCTGTTTTAGATTCGAAATTCAAAGTCGCTAGACTGAGAAATGTGCACACTGGCGAACCCACGCAATCAACATTAGATCTCGAAGCCCTTCTAATTCTAACGTAAATTCGAATTGATTCAATTTTATTTTTCACTTTGAGCACCTTCAGTGCTGTGTAAATCCCAGCGGGTCACCCCTTCTGGGCCTCGCTAGCGCGGCCTCTTTCTCCAATTGGTCGTCGCTCAGATGAAGCAAAGCTGTGTGGCAAAAAATTGCATGAGTCATTCAGGGGGTTTTTAGTGGGTAGGGCTCTGGTAGGCTCGGAGCGAGTCCCACATAACTCCGATCGCCCGCGCGGAGTATGCGTCAGAGCATTTTTTATCCTCCTGCCCTCTCCATGGAGGGGAACAAAAAAAAAACACCATTCTGCAGCCCTATCAAACTAGAATTCGAGTTAAAATTTTTTTGAACACGGTGACCACGCGCCACGACCTTTTTCTATTCTCACATTCACTAGATCAAATAAAAATCTGCAATATACAGTTTCTGCAGGATTTTTAAATGTTGATTTCTACATGAAAGTTTAGTTAAAAAAGCATGAAGCCTTTAAGAGAATCCCGCAACTATGGCAGTTTTGCGTTAAGAATAATAATATTTATTTGTTCCAAAATAGTACAACATTGCTCTTAAGCTAAAGATATTTTAAATCCTTACTACTAAATAATAATACATATTTATTATTATGCATAATCACACATTCAGTTCCACTGTAATTTTGATCATGACGATGCCGCCTGCAAATGCGGTGGCGCGTTGCACTGCTAGAGGAAATAAATGAACGCGCCGTGCGCGCTCGGTGGCATTACTTTAAGAAAAGTAGTTTGTTTCATATTTTTTCAATCAAAAACGCTGTTTGAGTGCTTGTAACATACAAGGTGTGGTTTTATTAATATTCAATGACATTTAAACTCAAAAACATGTCAAACACCTCAAGAAATAACATAAAAGTTGAGCCTGTTTCATAATTTTTGCAGCGATTCTCAATCTTTTTAATAGAGATTATTAACCGTACTATCGCTTCTACAAATTTCTAGTTTTAACCATTTATTTTTTTCAAATTCGACAAAATCCTCGTGTAAAAATACATATTAATAAATTACATATTTGATTCTTGGCTTCGTGGTTGAAACGTAATTTCCTTAACAACCTAATTTCATAAAAATCAGATAACTGATCCGAGAATAATCGAGCAGCATAATTAAGTACATAAAACTAAATACACAAACTATAGCCTTGGCTAGGTCCAACTAAATTCTTTTTTAATAAATTAACAAAAATAACCAAAATAAAGTGTCGAAAAAAGTTTATATAATATCAAAAATGTTTGTGGTGTACTTTCTCAACTCTATGACTTTGAAGTCTCAATACTCATTTCATTTGTTACTTTTACGAAAACATTCAAAACGCGCCACGCGCGTTGCCGGCGTTGAACGTGTTAAATACTACATTTTTTGGCTCAAATTCTTATTATAGAAAGCGCCACTGCGCCCTAACTAGACTACGGCAGTAGCCTGTACTAAGGGCTACAGCGCCGTTCCCAGTTTATTCACATCAGTCTCGGTCTGCGTGCGTTCTCGAGCGCACGTCGATCGCAGACGCCTTCCCGCTCTTTTAGCCCCCGCGCTAATTGAGCACCCAAATTACACTGGTTGTTGTCGTAATATATAATTTCATAGTTGTATACCGTAATAAGTTTCTAACGCCGTTTTCACGGCGGACAGTGGCTCGTTAACCGTACTTCTAATAAGTTTCTAACGCCGTTTTCACGGCGAACAGCGGCTTGTTAACCGTACTTCGTGGAACGTGAGCTTCGTCGACGGGAATTCGTCGTTCCAGGACTTCAAGTGCCGTGTTCGAGTAAGTTATCCGCGTCGTTCTCAACCGCCCTACTGCGTGTAGGGTGGTTTTAGGAAGTTAGTCATCGTTGTTAGGTTCATATATTGTCCCTCCCCAACCCCTCCGCAATGGCTTCCCTAAGCTTTGTCGCGTTTAAGAAGAAGTTAATTGAAAGTACTGAAGGCATGTCTTTAAATGCTGATAAGTACCGTTTCTTAGATTCCCTTATCCCTCATCTCATGACATTAATGTCCACAATGGCCCCTCAGGCCACCCCAGTTCCCCAGACCCCTCAGGTCTTAGGCCCTCCCGCGTCCCCTTCCTCCAGTGACATGGAGTGCAAAGTAGACGCCCCTCCGCGCCGCAAGCGCGCACCCGCGACCGAGTCATCCTCGGACGCCACCCCAACTGGCCCTGAGTCTCCCTCTTTTACGCTTGTTAAGAAGCGCTCTAAGAAGCGTTCGAAACAAGACCCGGCGCCCTCAACGCCCGTCCCCACACCCCCTGCGGCGTCTTCAACACCAGCTGCCCCGGTATCTTCAACACCCGCTCCGGCCCCAACTTCTGTCAAGGCCAAGGTCCCACCACCCGTTTTCCTTCGGGAAAAGGGTAAATGGACTGAGGTCTCGACATTGTGCAATGAGCACAAGATCCATTACACCCGAGCGGTAAACTCGGGTGAATCTATTAAAATCACTGTCTCGTCGATAGACGATTTCCGAGCTTTGACTAAGCTCCTCACCGATAAGCAATATGCTTATCACACTTATGCTCTGTCAGAAGAGCGTAAGATCAGAGCGGTACTCAGGGGAGTCCCGTTCGAATTATCGAATGAGGCTATCCTGGAGGATCTGCAGTCCCAAGGCTTCCCGGCACTCGCTGTGCATAAAATGCACAGCAAGCACGGGAGGCAACACCCTCTCGCTTTGGTGATTCTCGCCAACGTCCCCAAGTCCAGAGAGATCCTGAAAGGGGTTAGCTCTATTTGCGGCCTCTCTGGGATCTCAATCGAGGCGCCTCATCGCCGCGGTCATCCCGGCCAGTGCCACCGGTGCCAGTTGTACGGGCACGCGGCGGCCAACTGCCGCGCACCGCCCAGGTGCGTCAAGTGCCTGGTCCCTCACTTCACTAAGGAGTGCAATCGCACTCCTGAAACTCCCTCTCCTCCCGATTGCGTGCTTTGTGGCCAGTCCGGCCACACCGCAAATTACAGGGGCTGCCCTCGTGCACCCCGTTGTATGCGCTCCAATTCCAAGAGGGCGGCACCCAAACAGACTCCGCGCCTTTCCCAAGAAAACTTTCCGCCGCTGCGTAGCCGGGTTCCTCCGGCTGCTAAGCCTACACAGTCCAGGCCTGCCCCAGAAAACTGGAGGCAGCGCCCCGCATCAAATCCCATCCCGGCTCCTCGCCCATACAAACCCACTCCTCAATCCTCCGTAGCAGACGATATGCGTATCGTCTGCGACGCTATAAAAAATGTCGATGTTAGTGAAATCGCAGTCTTAGCCCGTAAACTTAGGGCTTCACGTACTCCGACAGAGCGTTTGCTAGCTCTGGTGGAGCATAGTTCCCTTCTCAATTCATTATAGGTTCATTTAAATGAATTGATCCCTAAATCATGCTTCGGCCGACCTCTGCCCAGCCCCGGCTTCACCGGAGGCTGCCCAGAACGGCCACCAACTCATGTCCCTTTGAGCACCTTCAGTGCAACTTTCACTACAGGCGGAAGACCCGCTAGCGGGTCTCCGCCAGCGCGCCCAACTTCCCGACGGGTGTCGCTTCCGATGAAGGCTAACGGTAATAACTACAGCCAACAGGTAGTTTTTAGTGGGTAGGTGCCATTCTGGTGAGTCCCACATAACCCCCCCGCAGAGGAATTTACCTGCGGGCGGGTATGCATGACGCATCTTCCACCTCCCTCCCGCGAGGGTGCCTCGGCAGCAAAAAAAAAAAAAATCCCAGTTTATTAGGTTTACTTTCTATACAGGTTAGGTTTACACCTATTGATTTTACTTTAATTAGAATACGTTACATGTTCCAAAGTACAATAACTGCATTCTGAAACACTTCTATTAAGCAAAATTAAAACAAAGGAAGACGTTAATACACGTTGCAATACCCTATATTCGGACATTTAATTCGAAAGTTATTAATCGAATAACAACAAGATAGATAATAATGTATCAGCCTTAAGACAAACAAAAATAATAATTATTAGCATATACTTAAAATACATACAAATACAAATAGAAGATCAGCCTAAACACATGAGACGTTGAGACATATGAGAGCACATATGAGACGTTGGGCACTTTTAGTATTTATTTGCAATAATATCCTAAGGATCAACTTTTAATTAGAGTAAACGCCAGTTCCTGAAATGCTTTATCAGGTGTAAATTATTTCCAACTAACCACTTACACTATAACAGACACAAACTGGTATATGGGGGAGGGGGGCTGTGCTTGTTTCACTACAATAACGTACGGAAAAATCTCCTGAAATTTTATGAGTGCCCCAGATTATTAATCTGCAATCCGCCTCACCTGACCCCGATATATTAGGTGACAGATCTATAAATTTGATAATTGAACGAATGAGATAGTACCAATAAATTGTTGACAGAAACAAGTACATACTTATTTCATGCATTATTGCACAGGGTTGGATTTAAATGTAAGTGACTTTCTGTTTTGAGGACTGACCGCATATTCAGGTAAATGGTTATTTACAGATAGACTCCCAGATGAGAACTCATTTCCCAACACTCTTACATCTTACAGATGCGCCGCATCATGAATGGAACACATATTTGAATACAGAAGCGTAGGAAACGAACTGATAGGTACAGTCGGAGAACTTTGCAGAGGCTAAAGGCTTATTATGCTCGATATTTTATATACGCTCATATAAAATACCGAATCATAAGGAACTACCAACAAAATCAAAATTGTAGAATGCCAAGAAAAGAAAAAAGAGCCCACGTTTTCTAGCTCGAGTCGAATACCAAGTACAGTCATTTGGTTCTACAAAAAAGGCCAGAGTCGTGGAAAGTATTCCGAGTTTTGAAAAGGCAAATTTTTTAGCTTTTGATGTACTATTTGCCATCTCGGATCTTTGCCGTTCGCCCCACTATATTGAAAAAATGACAGCTAAAGGCAGATTTTCGTTATAAAAACTTCTTTTCCCAAAAGGCGTAGTACGTTTGGTACTCGCTACATTTTTCGGCACTCGTACGATAAAGCTTTTGACTGAACAAAGAAAAGCTCTGACATAAATCGTAGGAAGTTTTCTCCAGTTTTAGATGTGTTCATTCGCAGTTTTATATATTAACGTATTTTATCACTTGAGTACGCTCGCACATTGTATATAGGTGGTGTCCTCATAATAATAATAATCTTTATTCGCCAAAAATCTTATATATAAACATAGTTTCAAATGCTCTTGTCTCCTGAGCTAGGAAAACCTGCATTACAGGAGACAGCTCTTCATTCATAATACATTTACATGAGTTTGGTAATGCAGATAAACAATATGTACTAGTTATTATTATTTTTTAGTAAGATCTAAGATACTCATAGTTTAGTAAGATTGTTTGTTGAACGGTGTCTTTGCTTTTATGATTTCTTTTTGAAATATACTTCTTTCTTTGCTACATAAGGGATTGGTATGGTATTTATTTACAGAGCATCATTTTAATAATAAAAAAAAATCAGTGCAACTAGGTTTTTATTTATGTCATTAAAACAACGAAAAATACAATTCTTTTCCATGAAATTCCTCAAAACAAACATAACGTCTATAAGACTTATAAAATGTTTAGTTTAATTAAGAGTTTCAGGAAGAGTGATGGCGGGGGATGGCACAACGACTGGCTCGACGACAATGATAGGCTCCACAGGCACGGCGGGGGCCACGACCACAGGGGTGGGGGCTTGTTCAACTACGCTGACAGGTGTAGGAGCCTGGTCGACAACAACGACAGGTGTAGGAGCCTGGTCGACAACGACGACGGGAGAGACAGCCTGGTCGACAACAATGACGGGAGAGACAGCCTGGTCAATGATGGGAGCGGCCTCAACGACAGGTGCGGGAGCCACGGGAGACTCGACGGTAGCGGTGGCTTGGTTGATGTTCAAGATGATCTGCACGAGAGGGGAGCCAGAGCTGACAGCAGGGGTAGCCTCAACAGCGGCTGCAGGTGCTTCAACGGGGAAGTCAACCATGGCAGGTCCAACAGAGATAGGGCTGGGTTGGATGGCATCAACGATCGCTGGTCCGACGGAGATGGGGCTGGCATCGATGATAGCGGGTCCAACAGATATAGGGTTGGCACCAATGATAGCGGGTCCAACAGATATAGGGCTGGCACCAATAATAGCGGGTCCAACAGATATAGGGCTGGAATCAACCATGGCGGGTCCGACGGCGATGGGGCTCACAATGGCAGGTCCAACAGCGATTTGTTGGCCATCAATGACGGGGGCGGCTCCAGCGGCAATCGGGGCTACGAACTCGCGAGTGGGGCCAGCCACGGCCATGGCGATCACGGAAGCAACAATCAACAAGAATTTCATTTTTGCTGGAAAAAAATATTAGTTTTAATACCTTACATTATCAAAAATTCACAGATTAGAGTATTCAATACTTATTCACCCACCTGGTAGAAGTAGTTGTTCTAGTTGCATAAGCAAACTATGTTTTTTCATAAGTATCTTATGTTTTTATATGAAACACTATCTTATACGATACAGGCATTGTAAATTGTATCAAACGTTTATCTTAAAATTAATGCTCTAATAAAATATATAACACGATTACTAATCTGTACTGATAATACAGAATATAAAATTTTTTTTATTACATCGCAACAAATATTAAAACCAGCACAAAAAAAGGATTTTTAAGTTTTATATTTGTTAAGTCTGAGCAGAAAAATTAAGACATGCTCTTCATATTCTTCGAGTGATGGACGTTTCAAAGACTATTTTCTGCAAAATAGCGAGTTTCGTTTTTCAGACTGGAGCCGAAAGAACTGGCAACCCAACTGTACGCTGAAAATTTAAACATCTTATAGCAATCATATCCGTTTATAATTAGTTGAAAAACAGTTCAGTATTAGTTATTAGTATTAAAGTTTATGATTGTTTTTAAGATTAAACATATAGTGGTCTATGTTACCAATAAAAACCACTTTGGGGCACCCTTTAAGTCAATAAAGGCGAAAGAAAATATATAACAGGATTACTTTTACCGATGACTAGTTCTTTAGATAAACGAATAGGAAGCTGTTAGGTACATTTTGAATTATAATATAAGTAAATATATTGGTATTAGAGGGTATTGCGGGTATTTTGTATTTTAGACTGTTTTTTTCAATTTAAATAGTTGATCGAAAGCTGATTAATTTGAATATCATGGAAAACCTACTGTTATTGGCAATGTATTAAGTTAATACCATTTACACACATCAACTAGAGGTATTTTATATTTTATCTATAATAGAATATAAGAAATATTAATAATCAGTGCTGCCACCTTTTACATTAATAACATAGTGCAATCGATTGTTCATACTTAAAATTAAATTGTCAATGTCTTCTTGCGATATGAGGCCCCAAGTTCTTTGCAAGTGTTCGTGAAGTCGTTGTTCCGTCGTCAAAGGTGGAAATATCTCAACGCTGCATGCTCGATAGGCTTTAGGTCGGGCGACTGTGCAGGCCAATCCAAAACTTGAATATCGTGGTCTTGGGGCGACCCGCTGACACCAGCCGCGTCGTATGAGAAGGAGCATAATCGTGCATGAGAATAAATTCTTAGCCTATTTGGATTCTGTGAGGGACAATAACAGAATTGACTACCTCCTCGAAGTATTTTTGTGCAGTCATGCTGCCTTGGATCCAAACGATCTGGGTTCGTCCTGCCCACACCATAATTGTCCCGCCTTGATATGAATGGACCTACTGAGGGTGCCGTAGACGGCTAACTCTGCCTGGAGTGTGACGCGAGTGAAACGCGTGTTGTTCGTGAATCCGGATGAAACCCAAACCGAGACTCATCAGTGAACAGCACCAAATATCCTTGTTCGTCACTCCATGGTAAATGCTCCCGAGCCCACGAAAGCCACCGACCGCGATTGCCACGACGCAACGCTGGAACACGTAAAGGTCTTCGAGCATGAAGATCCACTTTTTGCAACCTCCTTCGCACAGTTTGGCCTTTTACCAGCAGCTGGTGGTCCTCCTGGAGCCTTTGTACTAGTTGCATCGCTGTGATATTGGGTTGTCTTCTAGCGGTCCTTTGAAGAAATCGATCCTGTCTCTGCGTAGTAATACAATTCTACCTGTGTGCCGTACATCCCCAGTACTACGATAACGTGACCACAACCTTCATACCACGTTTTGGTTGATGTGTAGGGCCTAGGCAACGACGCGTTGAATAGCACCATTTTCTAACATGCCCACGGCTAGTAACATTTCAACGACTCGACTCAAATGACACCGTGACATTACTCTTAGAGCTCGCACGGCACGTTAAATTCAAAGAGAAAAATAATCTAATCATGTTTCATTAATTTATATCAATAAAACCATTTACATTTTGCTTAACGAAACGAATTACTATCAATTTGACCGCCATGTTTTGTTTTTTCTTTTGTTATTTTTATTTTGAAAATAGAATAAAAGACTTATAATATAACCTTTTTATGGAAACTAATAAAAAAATGTAAACTGTAAATGTCTTAAGAATTTAAATTAAAGTCGTAAATGGTTTAGGATAATGATATCCCTAGATTCTGTTGATGTGTGTATACTATTATGAACTTTATATGCTATTGGTTTTCAAGTGAACATTCGAAGTGTGCCGAAAACCACAACTTGTCACTCAATCAAGACATTTGAATTGAAATGGATGTCTTACCCATTTTACAAGTGGATTGGGAAAGTTTTATCTAGAGAAATTATTGAGGTAAAAAATATATTCCTACTCATCTACACATACACAGAAGAAGGCGGGGTCACCTTAAGGGACAGTATTAAATGCACCGTGCTTCCCGCCTTTTACGTTGATTAAAGAACAGTGACTTAAAAACAAATGTTATTTTATCTACTTCATTCTTACAAACACATTAGCAAATCGTAATATTAGTAGACTGTAATGTATCTATACCAAGCAAGCAGAACGAGCAGAATAAGTGATTCAGTCATAAGACGGTCCTTATTTTTCTAAGTATTTAATGCATTAATTACTTTTTTACTAGTTCAAGTAAATATCTACCTTCCACTTCCTCGTTAATATTTTTATTGAGATCTTTATTTGAAATATAGGCTGCAGTTGTAACTAACGAGCCCGGTCGATATCATATTCTTTGTTTTACTATTTTTCATAGCAGGACGAACATGCGACCCACCTGTTGATGAGTGACATCCGCACTCATGCACATCATTATTCGTAGGTGTTCAGTTTGTAAACGAGTGATTGTGAATACTGTATCGACTAGCAGTTTGCACTCCTGGAAGTTTCGTCCCAATAACTGGAACACAACGACATGAACATGATATCTGTAGAGGTATAACTAAGAACGGTTGTAGTTTCGCACCAGACGAAATATTGACTACAGAAATCTAATACCACTTAACTCAAATCATGTAATTCGATTTTAAGACGTGAGATAATTTTTTCAGGTTTTCATAAAACATCAAATATTTTAAACTTAAACTGAAGTCTGATGGTCTTTTTAGGGAGAATATTGTTATTTTATCATAAACCTTTGTTCACTTTGTAACCCGCTGTAGAATGTAAACCTCTGAGGGCTTAGTTAAGTGTAACATTTCTTGGTTTTTATGTTAATAAAGAAAAAAACAGTAACATTCAATATTATTTTAGACAAAAATTAATACAAGGAATGCGGCTAAATAGTAAAATCAGTTTTTCCTATGTCAACATTTAGAGAGAAAATCTTAATTTTGAGTAAAACAAGATTTGATAAAATAAGATACTATCATACATACCATCATGTTTAAAAATTGGTAGCTTAATAAATGGACAATTTTCACTGGTGCTTCGTATTCTGATAAACCCCTCTAAATAAATACACAATTATTACGCGAGATTAAATCATCTTTATTTAAGTGAAACAACATTTGTGTATCAACCTAGTTACCTTTCGGGAACACTACTTCGACAGAGATATCTTGCAAATCCTCTGTACCTACCTCTGTATTATTTTTGTTGAGAATAAGAAAGATTTGAATGTCATTTTTTAAAATTGCTACCGATGGGTTCCGGCCTTTCACAATCATATCGTCACCAAAATCATCAGCATTGTCGTTGGGCTCACTTGAGTCATCACGTGAATCTTCCCATGAAACTATTTCTTGGGATAAAACTGAGTGTGATTCTTGTGAACCTCCGGAAGTTTCTTCATAGTTTGTAGGGGCCGCAATGACACAGGCCAGATTTACCAGCAGGATCACTATTAGGAACTTCATTGTGGCTGCAAAAGATAAGTATAAGGAAACTTGAGTGTGCGAATAGCTCAAGCGCAACGACTGGTGCTTTATCAAACGTTTTTTTTATATAAAATGCCAAAGTCGAAACTTGCCATTTCAAGTAGCAAAGGAGCCTAATGTCAGGATTCTGTAATAGGTCGTCCATCCCTTCCAGGAACAAAATTACTGTAACTCGGGTGACGGTTGAAACGTAATAAAAAATCCACAATAAAAAAGTTAAAGTAGATTAATAAAATCTTTAGACAAAATCTTAGTAATTCTAAAGCAATATCTTCAGCTGTTTCCCGATAAATCCGTTTCAGAGAAAGTATACATGCAGTTTTTACATTTACAGTTGTTGCATTGTATTAATAATGTTCAAAAACTATCCTTTTGCACATTTAAATACAGTCGAAATCAAAATTATAGGACTCAAAGAACAATAAAAAATTCCCCTCTTTTATAATAATTAATTTGGCTGGTCTGGGTACAAAAACAAAACAAAAGTCTTTGACGTACCTGTAACGTACCTGTTTGCTTTCTGTACAAGTTCAAATACAACTCTAGAACTTTCTTCACTGGTTTGTATTTTTATACAATATTCTACGAATTGTGTATTTAAAATATTTATCGCTAATAAAGTTCGGAATGGCATTTAAGGCATAAAAACGATAAATGTTTATAAAATCCACATAAATAGGAAAAAATACATTTAAAACGTACATAAATTAAAATCATATTACATCGTAATGGAACAATAACCCTCGTTACATTGCAGGCGCGTAGGGTTTGTTGTAATGGTACAATAATAAATCTACGTTTTATTATTGTACCATTATATTGTATTACAGTTCTGTGGTACCTAATATGATTGGAATAAATAGTTAAGTATCGAGTATTGAATGAAAACATAATATAACGTCGCTATTGCTTTATATCTTAAATCGTTTTACGGCCAATAAACTGGATAATATTAAATTAAAAATGTACAATAAGTGAAAAATAATTGTCCTGGCAAGCAAACGCACTTCACAACTGTCCGAGCTAGATATGGATGACCCAAAATATCCATGATTCGTGACAAAAACACCTTTGCTTGCGAAGATTCGAACCTTGGACTATTGGTGCAAGAAGAAAAGCTATATTTATAATAACCCTTACAGTGGCAAGCAAACAGCCACGGGTTTAACTAACACAGGTTATTATGGTGGTTATCGAGACAACACGCAATTTTTGAGTTTCTCAACCTCATAAAGGGTAATAATTTTACTATTTCACCTGTATGCTATCGTTAAATAAACATTTAAAAACAAAATAAACAAGCCTGCGAGTTCAGTTAAATTTAGCGTATCTTCACAAGTCCAGGTGTTCACTAAATTGACTTTGGGCGAATGTGGGCTTTCCTATATTGGTCAAACTGAACGGAATTTACCAACCATTACTGAAGCTTTGAATCTGTATAAATTGTTTCAAAGGAAATTCATCTCACACCTAGGATAATTAAAGGAGTCATTGAAATCCAAATAAAACACCCTAATTTCAGTACAAAAGATGATTGAAAGATATAGCCAACTAGGGATCCGCTACTAAAGAACATAGAATCTAACATCTAACAAACTGCAAAACCTCGAGCTCAAGTCACTGTCACGCAGACTGGAGATGATTGAATGTTTTCACAACTGTCAAGTGGACACCTGTCACCTAAGTTACTCGTGACCAATGTGATCGTTAAGGCATCAAAAACTTGAAGTTAAAATGTAAAAATTTAACGCATAGAGAGCAAAAAGCGGTTTGTCTCTAATAAAAGTAGTCGTGAAAACTGTAGAAAATATAACAAGTGTTACAATTTTTTGCTTTAAATATGTCCTTAAGAAGAACCATTAAACGCTTGTTCATTATAACAGAAATGGCCTGAGCGTCTAAATATATTTCATTTTGCTTTTATTTTTTTTTAAGGTTTGTGATGGTTTTTCGAATTACTTTATTTTTGATTAAGGTTCAGCTCGTCATAATCTCCACCTGTTGTGAATAAGCAAAATACTTTTAAAATTTTGCTGTAGGTGTTATTATTATTGTTATTCTCAAGTTAATGTCCAGGACATAACTTATAATATATATATATAATATTTAATTTTTAGTTTACTAGACAAGACTGTTTTAGTCATTGATAAGTTGACTTCTACAGCTGCTGATTGATAAGTTTTACTGTAATCATAGGGAATAGAAAGTAATAATTAAATTATAGGAAACTGTATTTCTTTAAGTACAATTTATAAACAATGTAGGGGATTGCGATGTTTCACGGTCTGAAAGACATAATAGATGAACGTCACTTCTTGTGCAATATGTATATTAATGGCAATCACACGCTTGTTTACTTGTTGGCTTATTTACATGAAACTCAATATTAATGAACTAACTCATCTTTTCAAATTCTTGTTATTTTATAAGCAGTTAAATAGAATTTTTTTCGAGTAAATAGGTGTATATCATACCTTAAAATGTGTGAATGGATAGGTCTCGTATTATTCTTAAGGATAGGTATGATTGAAGCCAAACGTCACTCACAACTAGCATTTCATTGATGTAAATAAAGGTCAGTAACCTATATAAACTTCGCGAAGCAGGTATTATTTGGAAATTAAATAATACCAACTTTACCCTTCTTTCAGTATTTATGACTGACTGAGTACATTAGTTGTTGTAGTCGTTACTTCGAAAACGTGTCTACCCTAAGAAAATAGGCAACCATTTTTTCACGTTCATAGATTTAGGCCTTTGTATGGATACTTTCTCATGTGATGTCGTGAATATCACTCACTACATACCTATATCTTTAAAATTCCTAACAAATGGTCAAACACCGGTCTATGTTAAAGTATAATTTTCTAATAGATTTTATTGACAATGATTTGCATTTCCATTTTTAACACATTATGTTAAACATTTCAAGCCTTATTCAGAGTGTATTTGCTAGTTCGAGGTTTAAGCTAAACCAGCTTTAAACTGCGTACTAACGCTGTGTTAGTCAAAATAGTATTCAGACCATTGACTTAAAAACAAATAGATTTCGGGTCTGCGTCCATAAGCAATCGGACGAAATGGAAAAAAAATGCAAAAATTTTGTGAATATCATAGCAGTCTTGATTTGTTCAGCCGCCCGACAACACGTCCAAAATTACATATGGCTTGGTGAATATTGTCAAAATTTGAACGCTCGAAGTAGTCAAAGCTGCATAATTTTATTGACAATTCCTTAGTTGCAGCTAAGTATGATGAAAAATTGTGGCGAGCCATAATCAAGTGAATGATTAGAGTTAAATATTAGTGTTATCTCTAGGTTACCTATGTTCGAAACACGAACTCGTACTATACTATATTGCTAAACTCACAACTCACTCACAAAATTATACTGAACAAAACTCCTAGGTCGTACTAAATTGAAAGTAATATGGAAAATTCGATTGAAATCATGGAATATTATAAAATATTTGATCATAACGTACATCCTAGAATATAAAGCTAGAGAAAGGAAGAATCTATTTGATGTTGTTCAAATAGATTCTTCCTTTCTCTCCATTACTGAAAAAGATATCAGGAGAAAACATAGATGGACAAAACAAGAAGCACTTAATATTTTGGATTTTGTACCTGAACTGACCTGAAGGCAGGAATTTCTAAGATAGAAAAGAAGATAAGCGTGGAATTAAAGGTCTTCGTTGCGCTTTGTGGCTTTGATCGTAATAAAGTAAGTCACATTAGACAAAATTCCTACCTACCCAAATAAACATAAGCCTCGTAGAAATGTTACATTGCATACCCACACACTCCTTACGTTTCTAAACTACTAGTTATTCCTTCATCAAGTCTTTTTTTTTTTTTTGCTGCCGAAGCATCGTGCGCGTCGTTATATTTCACTAAACATGTATTGTTATTTTTGTATTTTTACTAGTTCGGGACGATACAGGTGACATGTACGGATTCAGTCAGGCAACCACCAGTCGTATAAGTAAAGAAGTTGCACAAGCATTAGCGCACATTCTCGCTCCGATCGCCGCCCAGTGCGGACGTGCAAGACCCCGTTCTCCATTGTTTGGTCCCTTCCCGATACTCCGTGGCGCTCAGTCTACTGACGTCACGGTTTAGCGTGTTGGTTCCGTGCTACGGTTTTCAAGGTTCTTTCTACTCCCTCTGAGTGCTATCGAAGTGCGTATTTTCTTTGCGACTAAGCCCCTTAGTCTTCAAAGTGCTGTGCTAAGTAGTGTTGTGCTTGTGCTGAGTGCAGTGTTGTGCCCAGCGTAAGTAGTCTGGTTTCAGTGCAAAGGATACTTAACGGTGACAACGAATTTGTACTGAACCAGTCCTTTTTATTTTTATTTATTTCTCTTCTCTATTTTATTTATTTTTCTCCTATTTTCATATTTATTTTTATCATATTTGTGTGTTTTCGTGTGTATTTGTCCTTTCTGTCGGTAAAGGTTGACCCTAACGCGGTCAACTCTTTACCTGCGCCCCCTTTTTTTAGGATTCTAGGTAGTGGCCTTCCGCATACTACGGTTAGTTTTAAGTTATTCTCCCTAGCCCCCCTACCGCTGGTAGGGAGGTTTGCCGCTAGGGTTGCTAGGTTTTTATTTAGGAACTCTAGGCAGTTGTTATTTAATTAGGTGCTAGGTTTGCTAGGGGACCTAGGCATACATTATATATTTATATATTACATATTCAAGCCCTCCAATGGACCTTGTAAGCGTACTTAGGTCGTTCGCCCAGGCGCTCGTTGCGTCCGGCGCCAACTTATCAGATGACGTAATAACGCAGGCCTTACAGGCATCTATCGCGTCCCCGGCCCCTCAGGCCTCATCCTCGGCCCCTCAGGCCTCAACCCCGGCCCCTCAGGCCTCCAACGTCGAGACCCCTCAGGTCTTAAGCTCTCCCGCGTCTCCCGCCTCGTCCGAGATGGACTGCGAATCGGTCGCATCCTCTCACGCGTCGCGTCGTAAACGTACCGCTCCAGGGAGCGACTCCGAACCCGCGTCTGATACGTCGTCAGATGCCGTCACCCTAACCGGCTCTCCTGAGCCCGCGTTTCAACTCGTCGCCAAGCGCTCCAAGAAGCGCTCTAAGAAAGCTTCGGTATCTTCAATACCCGAGCCCTCCCCGGTGTCTTCAACACCAGCCCCCGCGCCGTTAAAATCGCTCGTAGTAACCGCGTCTCCGTCGGTCACATCGAAGCCAGCGACGCGCTGCGCTCCCGTCCCGCCGAAGCCTCAGCTCCCTCCGCCCGTCTTCCTGCGTGAAAAAGCGCGCTGGACCGCGGTTTCAAACTTGTGCAAAGTGCACAAAATAAATTACTTAAAAGCCGCCAACGCTGGCGATACAATCAAGATACAAGTAGCGACCGTCGACGACTTCCGCTCGTTTACCAGGTTACTCGGATTGAACCAAATCGCGTATCACACCTACGCCCTCCCGGAGGAGCGTAAGATCCGCGCAGTACTACGGGGCGTCCCGTTCGAACTCAGCAACGAAGACATTCTCGAGGACCTTAAGTCTCAGGGTTTCCCGGTCACAGCAGTGCACAAGATGCACTCCAACCGAGGTAGGCGTTTTCCGTTAGCGCTAGTAATCCTATCCAATACTCCCAACTCGAAGGAGATTTTCAAAGAGGCTCGCACAATCTGCGGACTCTCGAACATCTCCGTCGAGCGTCCCAACCCCCGCGGTCACCCTGGGCAGTGCCACCGCTGCCAGCTATATGGCCACGCAGCGGCTAACTGTTCAGCTCCCCCCAGGTGCGTTAAGTGCCTGGATCCCCACTTCACTAAGGAGTGCACTCGCACTCCCGAATCCACTTCCCCCCCTGCCTGTGTGCTGTGCGGCCAGTCCGGCCACACAGCTAACTACAGGGGTTGCCCACGCGCTCCGCGCTCCACCATCAAGAGGGCCGCGCCTAAACCGGCGCCGCCACTCACACCCTCTAACTTCCCGCCGCTGCGCAACCGGGGTCCCCCGGAAGCAAAGCCCGTTCAGCCGACGCCTACTCCGGCTCTGTCTTGGAGGCAACGTCCGGCCGTCCCGCCTGCACCTTCCCGACCCATCCCAGCTCCCGTAGCTTCCGTAGGGCCGCGTCCCGCTCCGTCTTCTGCACCTCAGTCGTCGTTGGCTGAGGACATGAAGACCGTATTCGACGTCATCCAAAACGTAGACATAAATGAAATTTCCATACTCGCACGCAAACTGCGAGCCGCCCGCTCTCCTCAAGAGCGTTTATTTGCGTTAGCCGAGCATCACTCGCTCTTAAGTTCATTATAAATTTTTATTTTTTGCATAAATTCGTAAATAAGTAAATAATAATGTCTAGACCCGCGAATCCCGCGTCCAGTCGTATTAAACCCAAGGGCTTATCCCTAGTATCTTTTAACGCTCGTAGTCTTAGCACTAACCTTCCCGAGATTAAACTGTTCCTTCAGAACAAAGAACCTGACCTATTCCTTCTCCAGGAGACATGGCTTACTCCAAAACGCTCCAGGGGATATGCTATTCCTAAGTACGCGTTTACTCGCAACGATAGGCCGAACTCCGACGGTTACGGCGGCACCGCCATATATTACAAAAGAGGCTTCCATTGCTGTCCTCTCCCTACCCCTCCTCTCCTCAACATGGAGGCCACGGTGTGTAGATTGGCTATGACTGGTCATCCGACCATCATCATAGCTTCAGTCTACATACCGTGTGGCTCCAATCCAATCCGCAGCGACTTTGAGGCCATTCTCGCCCTCGGCCATTCAGTCATTATGTTCGGAGACTTTAACTCCAAACATACTGACTGGACGTGCCTATCAACCAACACCAGCGGTATCGCTCTCCTCGACATCACTAACTCCCTTGACTTAGACGTCATATCCCCCATCACTCCCACTCACTATCCCAACAATCCGACCTACTCTCCTGACATCCTCGACTTTGCAATTATCAAGCGAATCAATCTTGACCTAAGGTCTATCGAACCGCTCGATGACCTAGGCTCCGACCATCGCCCCGTTTCCCTCGTGCTAGGTACGCCTAACGTTAACGTCACACCTCCTAAGACCTTTACCAATTGGAAAGGCTTTAAAAATACGTTAGTTTCAGCCTTAGAGGCCCCTAACTCTCCGCTCGCGATTTCGCCCGACCAATTAGATAGCCCGGATAAAATAGATTCATTAGTCAATACTCTAACTGATGCTATTAACACAGCCATCAACGACAACGTAAAGGTTGCTAAGCAAAGCAAACCCGCGCTTCCACTAGCCGTTAGCAATCTCATTAAAGCCAAGAACGCGGCTCTCCGGAGAGCAAAGAAATATCCCACGCCAGCATACAGAACAGCTGCGAATCAGCTTCAACGTAAAGTTAGGTCTCGCCTCGCGGAACTCCGTGACACTCAGTTTAACGATCTCATGGAGAATATCTCCCCAACCCACCAAGCGTATTATCGAATGGCCCGAACCTTACGCGTAGACACCACCTCTCACGTTCCTCCTCTCACTCGTCCCGACGGCACCATTGCTTTCGAAGTCGAAGAGAAAGCCGAATGCTTCGCCGACAGCATAGCGGCACAATGCTCGCCCAGCACGCAATCCGCGGATCCCTCCCATATCCAGGCGGTGGAGGACGAAGTTCTCCGCAGAGAATCTCTCCCTATCACCGACGACCCCGTCACAGTCTCTAATGATGAAATCTTGCTTCTCATTAGAAAGCAAAAATCCAAAAAGGCTCCGGGTGCGGATGGAATTTCCAACCACGCACTTAAGCACCTGCCTGAGCAGGTGCTTACCTTGTTAGCTATCATCTTCAATGCCTGCTTCGACCATAGCTACTTTCCAAAAGCCTGGAAAGAAGCGACAGTCATAGGCATTCCCAAGCCGGGTAAACCTCTGAACGTCCCGGCTAATCACAGACCCATCAGCTTCCTCAAGGCAATGTCTAAACTTCTCGAAAGAGTCATACTCTCTCGAATGCGGAATCATCTGTTTCCAACGGATGGCGACCCTCTCATCATTCCCCACCAGTTCGGCTTTCGCGCTAAGCACTCCTGCCCTCAGCAAGTCCATCGAATCGTCGAGTACATACTCGAAGGATTCTCTCAGCGTCGTAAAAAAACAATCGCGGTTCTCTTTGACGTAGCCAAGGCTTTCGACAAAGTCTGGCACAGCGGTCTCGTTTTTAAACTCTATAAAATAGGCTTACCGGCTCGCCTAGTCAGATTAATAGCGTCGTTTCTTAAAGACCGTACTTTTCGATTCAAACATGAAGGCACGCTCTCCGCGCCTCGTCCCATAAAGGCTGGAGTCCCGCAAGGCTCAGTCCTCGCCCCTCTGCTGTACACCGTGTACACTAACGACATCCCCATCCCGCCGAAAGGCGTCGAACTCGCCCTCTTTGCAGACGATACCGCCCTTTACACTAAAAGTCAAGCGATCCCGTATAACATCACCAGACTCCAAAAGGCCGTAAACGCCCTCGGTGTTTGGTTTCAAAAATGGCGTATCGATGTCAACCCAGAAAAGAGTTCTGCTATTCAATTCGACCACAAACGTCGTAATCGCCACAACGATCCGCACATTCGTATGTTAGGTATTCCCATCCCCTGGAAGCGCACTGTCAAATACTTAGGCGTCACCTTAGATCAGACGCTTTCTTTCAAGCCACACGTCGATAGAGTAACGAAATTCGCGCGTTTTTACTTAAGCCGTCTATATAGTATGATAGGAAGGAAAAGTAAAATGTCTTTTAGAAATAAACGTACGCTTTATAAGGTCTGCGTTAGACCCGTCATGTCATATGCTTCGCCAGTCTTTGCCCACGCCAAACCCTCCGTCCTGTATAAGCTGCAGGTAGTTCAAAATCTCTTCTGCCGCAGGGCCACAAACGCACCTTGGTACGTGCGTAACGCGGACCTGCACAGAGATCTTGAACTGCCTACAGTGCAACAGCACCTCAAAACACTCTCAGAATCGTTCTTCAAACGTGCCGAATCCCATCCCAATCATCTTGTTCGAGATTCAGTCTCATATACTGTTCCTGTGTTAGATTCGATTTACAAAATCGCTAGACCGAGAAACGCGCACACGAGCGAACGCACGCAGTTAACTTTAGATCTAGAGGCCCTTCAGGCCGCAAATTCTAATTCTAACGTAAATTCTAATTCTAACGTAAATCCGAATTAATGCAATTTTATTTGTCAATTTTTAATGTTTTTATTTATTTACTTTTCTTTTTTTGAGCACCTTCAGTGCTATGTAAATCCCAGCGGGTGACCCCTTAAGGGCCCCGCTAGCGCGGCCTCTTTCTCCGATTGGCCGTCGCTCAGATGAAGGCTGAGTGGCAAAAATGCACGAGCCGACAGGGGGTTTTTTAGTGGGTATGGTTCGGGTAGGCGTCGGGACGAGTCCCACATAACTCCGATCGCGCGCGCGGAGTATGCGTCAGAGCATTTTTTATGTCCTCCTGCCCTTCCCGTGGAGGGGAACCAAAAAAAAAAAAAAAAAAAAAAAGCATTAGCGCAACAGTCTCGGTCTGCGTGCGTTCTCGAGCGCACGTCGATCGCAGACGCCTTCCCGCTCTTTTAGCCCCCCGCGCTAAATGAGCACCCAAATTTCACTGGTTGTTGTCGTAATATATAATTTCATAGTTGTATACCGTAATAAGTTTCTAACGCCGTTTTCACGGCGGACAGTGGCTCGTTAACCGTACTTCTAATAAGTTTCTAACGCCGTTTTCACGGCGGTCAGTGGCTTGTTAACCGTACTTCGTGGAACGAGAGCTTCGTCGACGGGGTTTCGTCGTTCCAGGACTTCAAGTTCCGTGTTCGAGTAAGTTATCCGCGTCGTTCTCAACCGCCCTACTGCGTGTATGGTGGTTTTAGGAAGTTAGTCATCGTTGTTAGGTTCATATATTGTCCCTCCCCAACCCCTCCGCAATGGCTTCCCTAAGCCCTGAGGAGCTTCTGAATAAGCTGATCGCTGATTACGACGCCCAAGGCACTTACTGCCCCCCTCATATGATTCGCACACTGCAATCATTTCTCCCTCTAATCATGGCACTAATCACACCGGCCCCTCAGGCCACCTCCGTCCCTCAGACCGCTCTGGTCTTAGGCCCTCCCGCGTCCCCTTCCTCCAGTGACATGGAGTGCGAAGTAGACGCCCCTCCGCGCCGCAAGCGCGCACCCGCGACCGAGTCATCCTCGGACGCCACCCCAACTGGCCCTGAGTCTCCCTCCTTTACGCTTGTTAAGAAGCGCTCTAAGAAGCGTTCGAAACAAGACCCGGCGCCCTCGACGCCCGTCCCTACACCCCCTGCGGCGTCTTCAACGCCAGCTGCCCCGGTGTCTTCAACACCCGCTCCGGCCCCAACTTCTGTCAAGGCCAAGGTCCCACCACCCGTTTTCCTTCGGGAAAAGGGTAAATGGACTGAGGTCTCGACATTGTGCAATGAGCACAAGATCCATTACACCCGAGCGGTAAACTCGGGTGAATCTATTAAAATCACTGTCTCGTCGATAGACGATTTCCGAGCTTTGACTAAGCTCCTCACCGATAAGCAATATGCTTATCACACTTATGCTCTGTCAAAAGAGCGTAAGATCAGAGCGGTACTCAGGGGAGTCCCGTTCGAATTATCGAACGAGGCTATCCTGGAGGATCTGCACTCCCAAGGCTTCCCGGCACTCGCGGTGCATAAAATGCACAGCAAGTACGGGAGGCAACACCCTCTCGTTTTGGTGATTCTCGCCAACGTCCCCAAGTCCAGAGAGATCCTGAAAGGGGTTAGCTCTATTTGCGGCCTCTCTGGGATCTCAATCGAGGCGCCTCATCGCCGCGGTCGTCCCGGCCAGTGCCATCGGTGCCAGTTGTACGGGCACGCGGCGGCCAACTGCCGCGCACCGCCCAGGTGCGTCAAGTGCCTGGTCCCTCATCTCACTAAGGAGTGCAATCGCACTCCTGAAACTCCCTCTCCTCCCGATTGCGTGCTTTGTGGCCAGTCCGGCCACACCGCAAATTACAGGGGCTGCCCTCGTGCACCCCGTTGTATGCGTTCCAATCCCAAGAGGTCGGCACCCAAACAGGCCCCGCGCCTTTCTCAAGAAAACTTTCCGCCGCTGCGTAGCCGGGTTCCTCCGGCTACAAAGCCTACACAGTCTAGGCCTGCCCCAGAAAACTGGAGGCAGCGCCCCGCATCGAATCCCATCCCGGCTCCTCGCCCATTCAAACCCACTCCTCAATCCTCCGTAGCAGACGATATGCGTATCGTCTGCGACACTTTAAAAAATGTCGATGTTAGTGAAATCGCAGTCTTAGCCCGTAAACTTAGGGCTTCACGTACTCCGACAGAGCGTTTGCTAGCTCTGGCGGAGCATAGTTCCCTTCTCAATTCATTGTAGGTTCATTTAAATGAATTGATCCCTAAATCATGCTTCGGCCGACCTCTGCCCAGCCCCGGCTTCACCGGAGGCTGCCCAGAACGGCCACCAACTCATGTCCCTTTGAGCACCTTCAGTGCAACTTTCTCTACAGCGCGCCCAACTTCCCGACGGGTGTCGCTTCCGATGAAGGCTAACGGTAATAACTACAGCCAACAGGTGGTTTTTAGTGGGTAGGTGCCATTCTGGTGAGTCCCACATAACCCCCCCGCAGAGGAATTTACCTGCGGGCGGGTATGCATGACGCATCTTCCACCTCCCTCCCGAGAGGGTGCCTCGGCAGCAAAAAAAAAAAAAAAAAAAAGCATTAGCGCAACAGTCTCGGTCTGCAAGCGTTCTCGAGCGCACGTCGATCGCAGACGCCTTCCCGCTCTTTTAGCCCCCGCGCTAATTGAGCACCCAAATTTCACTGGTTGTTGTCGTAATATATAATTTCATAGTTGTATACCGTAATAAGTTTCTAACGCCGTTTTCACGGCGGACAGTGGGTCGTTAACCGTACTTCTAATAAGTTTCTAACGCCGTTTTCACGGCGGATAGAGGGTTGTTAACCGTATTTCGTGGAACGTGAGCTTCGTCGACGGGGATTCGTCGTTCCAGGACTTCAAGTGCCGTGTTCGAGTAAGTTATCCGCGTCGTCCTCAACCGCCCTACTGCGGCCTCTCTGGGATCTCGATCGAGGCGCCTCGTCGCCGCGGTCATCCCGGCCAGTGCCATCGGTGCCAGTTGTACGGGCACGCGGCGGCCAACTGCCGCGCACCGCCCAGGTGCGTCAAGTGCCTGGTCCCTCATTTCACTAAGGAGTGCAATCGCACTCCTGAAATTCCCTCTCCTCCCGATTGCGTGCTTTGTGGCCAGTCCGGCCACACCGCAAATTACAGGGGCTGCCCTCGTGCCCCCCGTTGTATGCGCTCCAATTCCAAGAGGGCGGCACCCAAACAGGCTCCGCGCCTTTCTCAAGAAAATTTTCCGCCGCTGCGTAGCCGGGTTCCTCCGGCTGCTAAGCCTACACAGTCCAGGCCTGCACCAGAAAACTGGAGGCAGCGCCCCGCATTGAATCCCATCCCGGCTCCTCGCCCATACAAACCCACTCCTCAATCCTCCGTAGCAGACGATATGCGTATCTTCCACCTCCCTCCCGCGAGAGTGCCTCGGCAGCAAAAAAAAAAAAAAAAAAAGCAATAGCGTAAAAATGCCATTTATCCAACAACAATAGCAGAGCCGACACACGTTATGGATGCAACGATGGAAAAATATTAGGTCTTTACCTATGAAATTGCCGTTTTTCACGAAATAAATGAAGCGTAATTTTTTTATATATTTTTTATTTCTATTAATCAAAATAATCACCCATGCAATCAATGCATCTTTGCCAACGCATTGGTAGCTTATTGATGCCTTTCTTGAAGAAATGAGCTGGACGGGAGGCAACAAATTCTTCAAAGGCATTTTGTACTGCCTCTCGGGTATTGAATTTTTTTCCCGCCAAGAAGTTATCCAAATTCTGGAAAAAGTAGAAGTCTGTAGGCGCAAGGTCTGGTGAGTACGGCGGATGAAGGAGAACTTTCAACCCCAACTCTTGTAGCTTGGAGACCGTCTGCTGTGCAGTATGAGGTCGCGCGTTGTCGTGCAGGAGCAGTGGAGCCGAACGATTGAGCAAAGCTGGTTGGAGACATGCGAGCTTCTCCATCATTGTGTTCAGTTCTTCACAGTACACATCTGCAGTAATGCTTGTCGCGTTTGGCAAGAAGCTGTGATGAATTACACCCGCGTTAGACCACCAAACAGTGACCATCACTTTTCTAGGGGTAAGTTTTCGTTTAGGGCATTGTTTGGGTGCTGAAACAGGGTCCAACCAACTTGCTGAGCGCTTACGATTGTCAAACAGGATCCATTTCTCGTCACAAGTAACAATGCGGTTCAGAATTCCTTCATTTGTATGCCTGCTGAGCAGTGCAAGGCACGTCTCCACGCGTACTTCGCGCTGGCGGTCATTGAGTTCGTGGGGTACCCATTTGTCAAGCTTTTTTACCTTGCCAATTTGACGCAAATGGACCAATATTGTTTTGATGCTAACGTCGAACCTCTGTGTCAGACAGTGGTATATCGTATGTATTGGCCAGTTACGCCTTACCTGATCAACATGTCTTTTCAGAGATGGCCCGCTTTCCCTACTAACGGTGTAATGACGTGAACCTATCTTTTGTGGAATATTACCTTTACACCATTTCCCCCCGGGTGTAAAATCTCGAGCCCAGACCTGTTCAACTAAGTTAAAGGTACGAGTTTTACCTATTGAATTGTCAATCTGTTTTTGTTGCATAGTTTTAACCTTATAATCTAGCTGCCGCTCTCCTTTTAAAAGATCTTAGCGAGACCTAAGTCTCCTACACGCCATCAAGTATGTTTGAAACGCTGCTTCTAGATCACATCCGTCTCTCAAAGATTTTTTAATAGCCCGCTTGCATAGCTTGACTGCGCCTTCCGCTGCTCCATTCGATGCCGGGTGGTACACGGCCGTAAATTTTCTTTTTATACCGTTGTTTAACATGAAATCTGCATATTCCCTACTGGAAAATGGGGGCCCGTTGTCCGAAACTACTTCTTTGGGCAACCCAAAACGTGCAAATATCTCTCTCAATACTTTAATTACTGCACCGGCTGTGGTTTTTGTCATATGAAATAATTCGATCGATTTTGATGTCGAATCTATTATTACTAAAAACGTTCTACTTAATAACGGCCCTAAGAAGTCGATATGCAGACGCGACCAAGGCTCTGTATGATAGGGCCAGGGCTGCAGCGGTGCGCGCGGCGGCGCGGCACCCTCGGCTGCGCACACGCCGCACTCGTGGCACGTCCGTTCGATATCCGCGTCCATGCCTGGCCACCACACTTCTAAACTTTTTATCTTTTTATCCATTTTTATCCCCAAAAATCGCAACCAAAGGTTTGTGATCCGTGCGTAAAATAAATTTGCGGCCATACAAGAACTGATGAAACTTCCATTTGAGAGTAAGCATTTTCAGCTGAATTAAGAACTCGTGACGTGTAAGCGATCGGGTGCTCGCCGTCGGACGTGAGATGCGATATAACCGCGCCGACGCGACGAGCGCTGCTGGCGTCCGTTGTCAATACTAACGGCAGCGTGGGCGAGTAGTGCGCAAGAATTTGACTCGAACTTAACAGCTTTTTAATTTCATCAAGTGCTGAACTATGACTATCAGTCCATTCGAATTTAACGTCTTTCCTTAAAAAATGGTAAAGCGGAGCTCGTATTGAACTGATATTAGGTACAAATTTTACATAATACATTACTAAACCTAAAAATGCACGCAATTCAGACAAATTACTAGGGGTTGTACGTAGCCAGAAATCAGCCAGAGCTTTGCGAACTATCGCCGAATTTAACCGACGTAAGTAAGCTCAACTCTGTTGTTGCTGCGAGACAGACTATGTCACGACCGGTCGAAACCGGCCGCAGCGTAAGTCACAAAGAGGCTTATCTCAAGTCGTCGGGGACGAAGCGAGATATTGATTCGATCTCACCGTATGAGTATTGCTACGAGTTATCGTCGTGAGACGACAATCGTGACTCAACGGCTGGTGCGACCGCGAACACGTCCGAGCGGGGTCAGACGCAGGACGGGTCTGGGGCTACACTCGAGAGTGCGGCGCGAATGGCGTTAGAGTATTGCTACGTACGAGAGAAGTCGTGAGAAAACAATCGTGACTCGGCAGCCGGGAGCGACCTTCAACACGTCCGAACGGGTCCGGACGCAGATCGGGTCTGTGAACCCATTTAAGGTGTATTTGATGGTAATAGAGTTTAACGTCACCTCTCCTAAGACCTTTACCAACTGGAAAGGCTTTAAAAATACGTTAGTTTCAGCCTTAGAGGCCCCGAACTCTCCACTCGCAATCTCTCCCGAACAATTGATAGCCCGGATAAAATTGATTCATTATTAAATTCTCTCACTGATGCTATCAACTCAGCCATCAGTGACAACGAAAAGGTTGCTAAGCAAGGCAAACCCACGCTTCCCTTAGCCGTTAGCAATCTTATTAAAGCTAAGAACGCGGCTCTCCGGAGAGCCAAGAAATATCCCACGCCCGCCTATAGAACAGCTGCGAATCAGCTTCAACGTAAAGTTAGGTCTTGCCTCGCGGAACTCCGAGACGCTCAGATGAACGATCTCATGGCGAATATCTCTCCGTCCCACCAAGCGTACTATAGTATGGCCCGAGCCTTACGCGTAGACACCGCCTCTCACGTTCCTCCTCTCACTCGTCCCGATGGCACTACTGCTTTCGAAGTCGAAGAGAAAGCCGAATGCTTCGCTGACAGCATTGCGTCTCAATGCTCGCCCAGCACGCAACCTGCTGATCCCTCACACATCCAGGCGGTGGAGGACGAAGTCCTTCGCAGAGACACTCTCTCCATCACCGCCGACCCTGTCACAGTCTCTAATGACGAAATCTTGCTTCTCATTAGAAATCAAAAGTCCAAAAAGGCTCCGGGTGCGGATGGAATTTCCAACCACGCACTTAAGCACCTACCTCAACAGATGCTTACCTTGTTAGCTATCATTTTCAATGCCTGCTTCGACCATAGCTTCTTTCCAAAAGCTTGGAAAGAAGCGGCAGTCATAGGCATTCCCAAGCCGGGCAAACCTCTGAACGTCTCGGCTAATCACAGATCCATCAGCCTCCTCAAGGCAATGTCTAAACTTCTCGAGAGAGTCATACTCTCTCGAATGCGGCACCATCTGTTTCCAACGGATGGCGATCCCCTCATTATCCTCCATCAGTTCGGCTTTCGCGCTAAACACTCCTGCCCTCAGCAAGTCCATCGAATCGTCGAGTACATACTTGACGGTTTCTATCCGCGTCGTTATAAAACAGTCGCGGTTTTCTTTGACGTAGCCAAGGCTTTCGATATAGTCTGGCACAGCGGTCTCGTTTATAAACTCTACAAGATAGGCTTACCGGATCGCCTAGTCAGGTTAATAGCTTCGTTTCTCAAAGACCGTACGTTTCGATATACACGAAGGCACGCTTTCTGCGCCTCGTCCCATAAAGGCTGGAGTCCCTCAAGGCTCAGTCCTCTACCTTCTGCTGTACACCGTGTACACCAACGACATTCCCATCCCGCCGAAAGGCGTCGAACTCGCCCTCTTTGCCGACGACACCGCACTCTATACCAAAGGCCACAGTGTTCCGCACCTTGTAACCCGACTCCAAAAGGCCGTAAACGCCCTTGGTGTATGGTTTCAAAAATGGCGCATCGATGTGAACCCTGAAAAGAGTTCTGCAATGCGCTTCGACCACAAACGCCGTCGTCCCGCTGGCGATCCCCACGTTCGAATGTTAGGCATTCCCATTCCCTGGAAGTGCAGTACTAAATACTTAGGCGTCACATTAGATCCGACGCTTTCTTTCAAGCCATACGTCGAAAGAGTTTCGAAACTCGCCCTTCACTACTTAGGCCGCCTAAATAGCATGTTAGGTAGAAAAAGTAAAACATCTTTCAGAAACAAACGTACACTTTACAAGGTCTGCGTTAGACCCGTCATGACATATGCCTCGCCAATCTTTGCCCACGCCAAACCCTCCCTCCTACACAAACTGCAGGTAGTTCAAAATCTCTTTTGCCGCAGGGCCACAAACGCACCGTGGTACGTGCGTAACGTGGACTTGCATAGAGATCTTGAACTGCCTACAGTACAACAACACCTCAAAACACTCCCTGAAGCGTTCTTCAAACGCTCCGAAACCCATCCCAATCCTCTAGTTCGTGATTCAGTCTCATATACTACTCCTGTCTTAGATTCGAAGTTTAAAGTCGCTAGGCCTAGGAATGCGCAAGCGTACTCTTCCACCAGATTGTCAGCGGATCTCGAAGCCCTTCTGGCCGCAAATTCTAATTCTAACGTAAATTCTAATTCTAACGTAAATCCTAATTCTAACGTAAATGCGAATTAATTCAATTTTATTTTGCAACTTTTCATTTTTTTTTTAATTATTTACTTTTCATTTTGAGCACCTTCAGTGCTTAGAGCATCTTCAGTGCTATGTAATTCCAGCGGGTGACCCCTTCTGGGCCCCGCTAGCGCGGCCTCTTTCTCCAATTGGCCGTCGCTCAGATGAAGGCTGAGTGGCAAAAAAATTGCACGAGCCGACAGGGGGTTTTTTAGCGGGTAGTGCTCATTAGGAGCTAGTCCCGGATGCCTTGTAACGCGCGCGAGAGGCATGCGGAAATGCATTTTTTGCCTCCTTCCCAAACGGGGAACAAAAAAAAAAGTAATAGAGTTTCTTATGTTGAGATCTCGCCTGGGCTGTACTATAGTCCTTCCTTTTTTGACCGCCACAGTAATCACGGTTACGTGGTCACGTTCCGGTAGGGGATCGGAAACAGCCAGTTAAATTTCTGAAAGAAAGGCAACTACAACTATTACTACGCTCCGGTTTACTTTAAAAAAAATATTAGATATGTCACTCTGAATAACATAATAGCTAACCCGAGGACTAAACGTAAAACCGGGGTTATGTAACACCGCTTTAGAACCTGGTTTAAGAAAGCATCTTTGAGTAACACTGTTCAAGTTTTAGAGTAATATCGAAAATTAAGATACAGATTTTTTGTGAGATATAAAATAAAAAATGTTATCTATAAATTTTGTTTAAACAAGAATTCAGAAGATAAAACGAAGAAAAACACCAAATTTTATGTTTCTTTCATGTGTATTTAATTCAAAGGAAGTAATTTTAAAGTCTTTTAAAAGTTTTTATGTACATATTTTTAACTTTGGAACATATTAGGAACAATTTTTTAATACGGGACTATAGAATCTAGTATTGGCAAGTATTTCAAAAATGAGGTGAGTTGTCGATTCGAATAAATAACCAACGCGGCCGGAGATTTGGAATCGGGAAACTATATTCCTAGGTTCTCACGAGCCACAAGGTCATAATACCAATTCATGTATGTTGTAGGGTCTCGTCACACACGGTGACTTGCGGTTTCAGGTAATCACGAACCCTGCTATTGGAAATAGCGAGTAAGTAAAAGAACACACTAGTGCAGCCAGTCCCTACAAAGCGTATAATAAACAATGGCAAATCGTAAAACCACCCTTTTGCAGCTATTAATCAGAGAGTTTCGTGGATAGCACTTAGATGTATAGCTTTTGTACATTACTTTTGACATCTTCAGCAACATTTTTTCCCCCAAATCGAATTAGTACAGATGCACTGACTGTACAGCCAGTCTATGGCACTTAGCATAGTATAAATTACTTCTGTATGTCTTAGCATTCATGTAGTCAACATCTTTTTAAAATTGACTGAGTAGTTTCACGGTAACAAACAAACAAAAGGACAAATCATGCAATGTACATTTTAATTTGCTATGAATTCAATTATGCGCCGTTTCAGTTATATTTATCACGAAATAAATAGTTTGAATTATAGTAAAAGCAAAAATTAAAGGAATGTATGTGAGGAGTGTTACCCTATATTTTCAAGTTTCGAATAACTGCACATAACAACACGAATTATTTTCTTATCTTATCATGTTATGAACCCTTTAACTTTTACGCCGGAACGTACCTACGTGTTACCTGATTCACCTAATTTCATTGACAAAATAACTGTCTAGTGGTTACCCCCGTGGAATATTCACCCCGGAACATATTTAATTATAAAAAATATATATTCATATACTTACATAATAAAGAAAAATTATAAGACAAGCATTGGCATGATCGATGTATTATGACTTTTAGTTGGTAGATATCATTTTTGCATTAGATTATTGTATTAGAATTTTGGATTGGGTTTGCGGGTGGCACTCGAAAAGTCCGAAGCCGTGGTTTTCCATGGCCTGCGGAACGCGCCACCCCTGAGACGTCGTGTCGGCGCCTCTACGCGCGGGTACGTTGAGATCGATGGCCCTGTATGGTACTTCTGTGTGGGCCGGCAGCGCTCTGACTCGCAGCAACATCGCTCGCTTGACGCAAGTCCAGCGGGTGAAGGCGATCAGGGGGATACGGGGTTAACGCCATTCTCGGGTGAGGCATCCTGCGTGCTGGCGGGTACCATTTCCCTGGGGCCTGGAAGCGAGCGCCCTCACGTCGCTCTATGAGTAGCGCGTGGAGCCGCCCTGGGCCAGGGATCACCCGCCTGCACTGCAGGAACGGGATACACATAGCTGAGCTGCACCAATGGGCTACCGAAACGTAGGATTCCAGGCGGTCCCTTCCAAGCGCCGGACTATAGACACTATTGAGGCAATGCGGTCGGTCTTTCAGCAGTGGTTGGGTAGGCGATTCGGTTTCCAGACACACCGTCTCACTCAGGTGCTCTCGGGACATGGTTGTTTCGGGAATTACCTGTTTCGGTTCGGTCGGGAACCGATTGCCAGGTGCCACCACAGCGACGATTGCCTCGACGAGACGGCCAAGCACACGGTGGGGGTATGCCCCGCGTGGAATGGATAAAGACTCTACACCAACCTTGGAAGTAGCTACGTAGCGCTAAGGGACTGCGGTTTCGTTACAGAAGTCGTCTTATTATTCAGAAGTAGTGAAAACTCAATCGTGCATCTGGCAGTCACCTTTTTTTTGGTTTTAACGATTCCTTTAAATTTTTAGATTCAAAACTGTTTGTACTCCTATATATGCATCTTAATGTTGCTATTACCTAACTTACAAATCGATTTCTATTTAAACGTCATTCGTTTGGGTAAACATAATAATTCCAGAGTTTGCTTAACCCGTACTTTTGATAACCTTATAGGGCTGGCCAGGGAAAACAATGAATAACATTTGAAGTGAAAGATATATGAAAAATTTTGCTGAAAACCACAACGTGCAGTCAATTAATCAAGATGTTTGAGTTGAACTTCGGACCCTTTTTACAAGTGGATTAGGCAAGTTTAATTTTTTTTTGCAGTTATTGATGTAGAAGATATATTACTACTCATCTTCTCTCACGCAGAAGCATGGGAGGCGGCCTAAAGATTCAGTATTAAATGCACCGTTCTTCCCGCTTTTTACGTAGGATGAAGAACAGTGATTTAAAAACAAATCTTACATTGTCAATTCAATTGTAACAAGCACATTAGTGAATTGTAATATAAAGAGACTGTTATGTATCTATCCCAAGCAAGAAGAACGGGCAGAATATAAGTGATTCAGTAATAAAACGGTGCTCATTTTTCTTTCTAAGTATTTCATACTATGCGTTAATTACTTTTTAGCTAGTTCAAGTAAATATCTACCTACAACTTCCTCGTTAATATTTTTATTGAGAACTTTATTTTAACTACAGGCTACAGTTGTGACTAACGAGCCCGGCCGATATCTCATTCTTGGTTTTACTATTTTCATAGCCGGCAAACGAATATGCGACCCTCCTGTTGGTAAGTGACATCCGCACTCATGCACATCATTAATCGTAGGTGTTCTGTTTGTTAACGAGTGATTGTGAATACTGTATTGACTAGCATTTTGCACTCCTGGCAGTTTCGTCTCAATAACTGGAACACAACGACGTGAATATGATATTTGTAGAGGTCCAACTAAGAAGGGTTGTAGTCCCGCACTAGACGAGGTCTTAACTAAAGGAACTCTACTTTCACTTAACTCAAATCATGTAATTAGATTCTAAGACGTGAGATGTATAACAAAATAAATAACTTAGAGCTATTTGCAGGTTTTCAAGAAATAACGAGTATTGCTAATAAAATATAGCAAAATACTGCTATACACTAAACTAAATGTCGCTTAGGAATAATCTTTTCATTGTATCTACCGTAAAACGGTTTTGTAACTTTAAAACGGGTTTATTATAAATCTTTGTTAATTTTGTAAACTTACTGTAAAATACAAAACGCTGAGGACTTAGTTAAGTGTTACATTTCTTGGTGCTTATGTTAAGGAAAAAATAACAGTAATACAAGTTGATAAAACAGTAAATAATAAACTTTATTACAAAATAAAAAAAACTAAAGTTTTTATAGAGAAAAATCTTAATTTTAAGTAAAATAAGATCATATTAAATCGCTTAGTAGTGTTGGATCATACATACCATCATCATTTGTAGCATATAAATGGACAAATTTTACTGGAGATTCTTACACTGAGAAGTCTCTTTAAATAAATACACAATTATAACACGAGATTAAATCATCTTTATTTAGGTGAAAACAACATTTGTAAATATCAACCTAGTTACTTTTCGGGAATACTACTTCGACAGAGATATCTTGCAAATCCTCTGTACCTACCTCTGTATTATTTTTGTTGAGAATAAGAAAGATTTGAATGTCATTTTTTATAATTGCCACCGATGGGTTCCGGCCTTTCACAATCATATCGTCACCAAAATCATCAGCATTGTCACTGGGCTGACTTGAGTGTTCACGTGAGTTTTCCCATGATACTTTTTCTTGGGATAAAACTGAGTGTGATTCTTGTGAACCTCCGGAAGTTTCTTCATAGTTTGTAGGGGCCGCAATGACACAGGCCAGATTTACAAGCAGGATCACTGTTAGGGACTTCATTGTGGCTGCGAAAGAAAAGTAAAAGGAAACTTGAGTGTGCGAGTAGCTCAAGCGCAACGACTGGTGCTTTATCCAATGTTTTTTTAATAAAATGCCAAAGTCGAAACTTGCAATTACAAGTAGCAAAGGAGCCTTATGTCAGGATTCTGTAATAGTTCGTCCATCTCTTCCAGGAACAAAACCACTGTAACACGTGTGACGGTTGAAATAAAGTATAAGTGTTGTGATGCTATAATAGCATCACGCCGAAGATGTTAAAGAGGATCATGATAATCTTTAGCAAAAACTTTTGATATTTCATGGGGATAGCATCAATTCGACAAAAATGATACAAGCTTTGATCAAGAAAACTGATGTGCGGTTTAATGAGAGTAAAAACTAATGTATTTTATGGTTATTACTAATAATTGCTTTTACCTAAAACATGAAAACGGTTTTCATATCGCATTATATTTAAAATGTTCCAAAACTATGCTTTTGCCCATTTTAATACATTCGAAATCAAAAATATAAAACATCAAGATCATTTAAAATTGGTACAGTAAGGGTAGATATCATTTTATAAGTCTTCTCTAAATGTTAATAGATACTCAATAAAACAAAATTACCCCACTTACCTGTAACGTACCTATTTGGTTTATGTTCAAGTTTAAATACAACTCTAGACACTAGAACCTTCTTTACTGGTTCGTATTTTTATATAATTTTCTATGAACTGTCTATTTAAAATATGTATAAGTAATAATGTTTGGAATGGCATTTAAGTCAAAGATATGAAAAATGTTTATGAAATTCACATAAAGTCGGTATCTGTATATTTTGGAAGCGTCATTGTATCAAAGATCTTTGGTATTATGAATAGTAATAAGTAATTAAGTAAGTATCGAGCATTGAATTAAAACATAATAAATAACGGCTCTATTACTTTATATCTCAAATCTTTTCACGGTCAACATATCGGTTAAATACTAAATTAAACATGTGCAATAAGTGAAAAAGTATTATCCCGGCAAGCAAACGCATATCGCTACGTGTCTGAGCCGGAGATGGATGACCCAAAAATTTCCATGATCCGTGAAAACAATACTTTTGTTAATCAAGATTGAAACCTTGGACATTTGGTGCAAAGAGGAAAAGCTATATCTATCATAACCCTTAGATTAGCAAGCAAACTGCCACGTGTTAATATATCGGTAATTATGGTGGGCACAAAGTCTACACTTGATTTTTTTAGTTTCTCAGCCTCTTAAAGTTAATTTTACTATTTTGCCTGTATGTTATCGTCAAATAAACGTATAAGCCTGTGAGTTTAATTTAATTATAGTTTAATAGTTTAATTTAGTCAAAGGAGATTGACCATTTTTGTTTGGGCGTTGGACCAAGTGCTGCCCAACATTGAATCATTGTGCATAATGTTCCTTAGACTAATACTAGTCTGTAATCCAAAGCGTTTGAGAATCTATCCGAGGAGTATTGAGAAAAAACAAATCAAATGTATATGTTTTACATTGACTAAAAATCATTACCAACAGCTTAGCTTTAAAATAAAAGGCGGTATATTATAAACAATGGATTATAATATTATAACAATATTTTACGTATTGATAAGGATGGTCATTCAATCGACATCGATCATCGTTACATAGGTTTATAACATAGTAAATGATCCTCTATGTTACGCGTCATGTAAACTTTAAAAAACCTAATTAATCGTCATCCTCATCGTTGTCTATAATTATTCAATCTAAAAATAAAGCAGAGCACCTCACAACGTCTTGGTGCCTAGCCTACCCCAAAAACCAAACTAGGCAAACCACGTGGGCACAACTGCCAATCGGCCTTCGCCCAATATAACATGAGCAGCAATGATGTTGAACGGAATCGAGTCCGTGATTGTCCTCGTCGATTAAAATATAGCAGCGATACGAGAATGATATTGAAAATCAAGACAGCGCTTTACAAGACTGTCAATTTCATATAGAGCTGTCTGCATTTTCGATGCCATGTTAAGTTGGTCATCATCTTGCAAAAAAACGTGCTTCGAGTGAGACTAGCGAGATCGGGACCGGACTCGGAAGGTGGAATAAGTCAGATAATAATATTATTTAACGTAAACATTACGAAAAATAGTAAAATATCAAAAGTTAAAGCATCAACAAGCCATACCACAAGTTTTTAGGTGCTATAAACCCCCGTGGAATTTTTGTTGAATTTTTGATTTTTTATTATCTCTTCATGTAAGGAAAAATATTAAAATATGCCTATGCCTGGGCAGCTTTTGGTCCAGATTGGTCAATCTCCTATAGCGTATCTTCACAAGATCCAGGTGTTTACTTAATTGAACGCGAATGTGAGCTTCCCTTTATTGGTCAAACTAAACGGAATGTGCCAACCTCTATTGAAGATTTGAATCTTTAAAAAATGTATCAAAGAAAAATCATCTCAAAACTAGGATAATCAATGAAGCCATTGAAATAAAAAAAGCACCCCAGTTTCATTACATCGATTATCGTCAAGTGGACACCTGTCACCTAAGTTATTCGTAACCACTGTGATCGTTAAGGCATCACAAACTTGAGGTTAAAATGTAAATTATAATTAAACGCGATCAAATTCCGTAAAATGTGTTTCATCTCTAATATGAGGAATCGTGAAAACTGTAGGAAATATTATAGTAAAAAGTATTATTATATTTTGCTTTAAATATTTGCTTTAGGAGAACCATTAAACGCTTGTTGACTATAACAGAAAAGTCCCGAGGGTCTGAAAATATTTAATTTTGCTTTTCACCTATTGTTTTAAGGTTTGTGATTCGACTCCACATTATTTTTGATTAAGGTTCAGCTCGTCATAATCTCCGCCTGCTGCGAATACGCAAAACATACTTTTAAAGTTTTGCTGTAGGTGTTACAATTATTTTTATTCACAAGTTTATTGCTGGGACATAACCTATATTTTATATGAAATTTTCAGTTTACTTTACATTACTTTTTTTGTCCTTAATAAACTGACTTCTACATCCGAAGATTGATAAATTTTACTGTGATTATAAGGAAAATCAAATTCTAAAAGCAAGTTAAATAATCATGTAAAAGATTAAAAGCATTTTTTGTTTTATTTTTTTCTGCTTCCGTTTCCGCATAGACGCCGCTAAAAGATAGTGCAGATATACAGATCTACCAACTTATCTGTGAACTGAAAAGGGTCGCTAGTATCGTTTAAATGTTGCCAAGTTTGGAAATTAGAAATACGGCCAGCAGACCTCACGACATGAAACCGACTTTTAAAAAAGATGCAATTATTCAGACAGCTCGGTAGGTTGAAACATACGGGTGAAACATAAGTCGTAAACAGAAATATGGGTTTCTTTCTGTTTTACTTTAATTTAAACATGTGAACGTAACAACAGGCAAAAATATGCAAACGTTGTTTGATGATTCGTTAATTTAAAAAATTATTTTAAATTTACTGAGTTCCATGGTCACCCTTATTGCTACGTTAAACTATCATAGACCCATAGTAAGTTACTCAGATTAATCATACAACCTTTTTGTATTTGCTGGTAAGAACTTTGAAAAACGATTAAATTGGCAAATTCAAAAGTTATTACATTACGCTACGAACTTAACTATGGACAGTTTACTGTTCCAGCTCATGCACGGGCAAGAGGAAGGTCGACGAATTCGAACTAAGGAGAGTCAAAGACAACCACAGGAGACGCGCACAGTTGTATGATGAATAAGGAGGCAACCATTTTGAACATTTATTAGTGTACGGGTGAAATTAGCGTTAATTTTTTTTTAATAATCTTGGATTAAGAACCGTTGATAAGTGTGTTTGCATCAATTGTACAATGCAGGTTTTTGAAATACACATGATGATCTTGTTTGATAACCTAAGTAGGTACTCGATTGATAACATAAAATAATTCTACAAAGCAAGTGGTACCTTAAGCTACAGACCAAGTATTGTCGAATAGGGTGACCATAAGGTTGGTGTTTTTGGTATTTAAAACTATTATCAATAAAGTTTAATTGTTTGCTTCTAAAGTTAATGCAATGAAATTTCCTCAAAATACTGCTGTAGAAACAAACATTTCGGTTTACGAATTATGTTTCACCCTGTATTCTTTATTTTTTAATATTCTCTTGACATAAATCTTTTTAAAGCCAAATTAATAATACAATTTGTTGGAAACATGTTTTAATTAAGTACAATTTATAAACAATGTAGTGGATTGCTATGTTTCACAGTCTGTTAGACATAACAGATGAACTTCACTTCTTGTGAAATATAGATTAACTTAGATTAACTATCTTATTAATATGACAAACTCAATATTAAAGTCGTGTAATAAACTAACTATACTATTTCCATTTCTTTATTTTCTCGATGACTTTATTTATTTATTTTTAATGTTTCACGAGATTATATAATCTTTATTTAGGTGAAAACAACATTTATAAATATCAAAGTAGGTATCCTTCGGGAACATTACTTCAACAGAAAAATCTTACAAATCTTATGTACCTACGTACATGGATTATTTGGGGCGATGATAATCATATCGTCACCTTCACTTTCTATCATTGCTAAACATAAGTTATCGCCCACAATAGTCAAGTTAATATCAAAACCAACGATATCATATTCTTTGCGCTTACTTAAGTCTTCACGTGAGCGTACTTCTTTTTGTGAGTCTGAAAACGAGCGTGAATCATGTGAAACTTCTTTTATAGAAATTGTTTCTTTTGGAATAAGGTTTGATTTTTCAAAAGTTTCTTCGTAGTTTGCAGGAACCGCAATGATATAGGCCAAATTTACCAGTAGAATCACTGCTAGGAACTTCATAATGCTGCGAAAGAAAAGTAAAAGGAAACGTGAGTGTGCGAATAGCTCAAGCACAACGACTGTTACTTTATCCAATGTTTTTTAAAATAAAATGCCTAAGTCGAAACTTGCAATTGTAGGTAGAAAAGGAGCCTATTGTCAGGATTCTGTAATAGTCCGTCCATCTCTTCCAGGAACAAAACTACTGTATCACGTGTGACGGTTGAAATAAAGTATGTTGTAAGTATCGTGATGATATTACATCATCACGCCGAAGTACCGACGTATTGTTTTATGAGGAAACTCGATTTCCCGATAAAACCATTTGAGAGAAATTTTACATGGAGTCCTAGCATCAGTTCGACCAGAGACTAGTAAATAACTATAGACTGACCATCTCCATACAAAAATTCGTGACTCGGAAAAAGCTCAAAATCCAAGCTATTATTAGATGTCGCTCTCAAATAGCTTGGACCAACCTTGTCGTTTTTAATTTTTATATGAATTATTGGCAAGAAACGTAATGCAAAATATTTGTATTAATACGGACTAAAACTGCTAGATGGCGTTTTCAAATAACCTGAAACCTTAGCAAGTAGGATTTATTCCTTTCCTGAAATTGGAAAATGTTATCATTTTATATCATTGATTTTGATAATTTTACTCAATAAGAATAGGTAGATAGTAATTTATTCTTACTTTATAGATGATAAAATAACAACTACAAAGGACCATAAACATACTGGTATAAGTTTATTTTGTTCAGAGACGCCTGGGCACTACCATCCTCCTTATTTTAATTGCCATAATAACCTATTTTGAAAAGCTTTTATTATCACAGTTGCGATAAACGCACATGTTATACATATATAACATATATCTAGCAGCCAAAACGTAAACTTAATCAAGGTCTATAAAATTTGCACGAGTCATAGTAAGCGAGCAGAAATATTGTGAATTCAAAAAATGCAGGGAAAAGTTCCAAAACAAACACACACCCATAGCAACAACAAAAAACTACAAAGAATTCAAATTGTCAAACAAATAAAATGTTGTCATAAAAAGAACAAAACAAGGTGATGGATAAAGAACATTTTTTTAAATAATAATTTAGCAAGAAAATATTTTTTTAACTACTGCAAAATAGTTATCAATCAATCAATCAATCAAATCATTTTATTGTCAGCTAAAGCCATAGTTTACAATAGCACTTAAAAATTATAATTATATAAACAGTAATCAAACAATACATGTCAATAAGAATTAAGAAATATGTCATATCTCAAATGCATTATTGTTATTTCAGTTATTATTTTAAACATCAAAATTACATCTAAACATCAATTTCATTAATATAAGGTGAAACAATAATGTCAGGTTATATGTCAAAAATAGATACAAATGTCAGAACAGAACAAAGTCAAATCAATCAATCAGTTATGAGTTATACGCATTATAAATAAAAATTATGCACTTATTAAGACATACTTATTATCGATATCAAGAAATAAAGTAAAATATTGTATACCTATTAATTAAGTGCACTGAAATTAGTTTTATTATGTTAAGGCAGATAAGAACAAACTGTGGAGATGAATACTATATTTTTGTGGGAAAAATTATATACTGGCAATACAGTAACCCAGTAACACTACAAATAATATCCGGGGTGGTGTAAAGTTTTCTGTTAATGAATTATAAGAGCGGCAACATAGCATCAAATAATATAATGCACTAGCTGGCAACGTCTGTTGTCGCCTGATGCCTACGGATAGTACTTGCAATGAAATATCAAATGATTTTGTAAACAGCTCCATCTTAAGTTTTTTTACGCATTATTTTGACTAAATTTAAATAACTTGTAAATCTAATACAACTAACGCCATCTCTCTATCTTAAAAACAACTATTTTTCAAGTCACAAAATTTTGTTAGACATGGTTAGTCTATAGTTATTTACTTGTCTCTGGTTCGACATAGAAGATGCAAGCTTTGATCAAGAAGGGTAAAGTGCAGTTAAATGATAGTAGAATGTTAATTAATTTCATGCCACTTACCAAAAACATGAAGACGGTTTTAATAGACATTTTGCACATTCGAAATGTAAAATATAGGTCTTATAGAACAAAAAAAAAGTGGTACAGGAAGAACAGACATAATTCATTTGACTGGTCTGGATAATACAAAAAAAAACCATTAAGTCTTTGACTTACCTGTAACGTACCTATTTGATTGCTATTCAAGTTGAAATACAACTCCAGAACTTTCTTCACTGGTTTGTATTTTTATACAATTTTCTATGAACAGATTATTTAAAATATTTATCGGAAAAATATTATTGTTATACAAATATTTGGTAAGTACTTTGAATTCAAATTAAAATAAGAAATAAAGTTTGGAATGGCATGTAAGACACAGAAACGAAAAATGGTTATGAAATCCATTTTAAGTCGTATTCTGTATATTGCGGTAGCGTCACTTTAAATAGGATAATGAATAAATATTATTCATTCATTTAATCAATATATACTTTTCAACATTTGGCAGTCTGTTCCTTGCGGCAATAGTTCTGTTCTGCTCTTATTATTATTATTCCTCATTACTGATTTACCGTGTTCGGCCCCGATAATGATGCAAATGATGTGCGACAACAAAATTCATCAAAGCTAGGCTTCGATGATCAAGTATTATGTCGATAAAGTAATCCTAGCAATTTAAATTTTGGTAAGTAAAACATCTGTCAAAGTCAAAAAGTAATTCTTAATCGCTCAACCGTTTTGTCAACCTAGTATTTATAACATATGTAAAATAATTTTATGAGAAAAATAGTTATACAAAATAATCACTCTGGATTGAAATTACGTATTACCGTTTTCGAACAATTGAAATTCGAGCAAGAAAGTTTCGAAAATATGATAGGTTACCCTTATTCAGTCATAAGACGGTCCTCATTTTTCTTTCTAAGTATTTCAAACTATGCCTTAAATGACTTTTTAGCCAGTTCAAGTAAATATCTACCTAACACTTCTTAAATATTTTTATTGAGTTCTTTATTTAAACCTTCCCGCCGATACCTCATTTTTGTTTTATTATTTTCATAGCCGGCAAACGAACATGTGACCCCCATTGTTGGCGAGTGACATCCGCACTTATGCACATCATTAATCGTAGGTGTTGCGTTTGTTGACGAGTGATTGTGAATACTATATCGACTAGCAGTTTGCACTACTAGCAGTTTCGTCTCAATAACTGGAACACAACGACGTGAACATGATATTTATAAAGGTATAACTAAGAACGGATGTAGTTCCGCACCAGACGAGGTCCTAACTAAACTCTACTAGCACTTAACTCAAATCATGTAATTAAATTCTAAGACGTGAGATGTATAAATAAATAAGTAACTTTACTTGTTTTCATGAAATAACTAATATTTTAAGTAAAAACTATATTATGTTGCTTAGGAATAATCTTCTCATTTTATCTACCGTAAAATAGTTTTGTTACTGCAAAATGGGTTAATTATAAATATTCGTTAACTTTGTAAACTTACTGTAAAACAGAAATCTCTGAGGGCTTAGTTGAGTGTAAAATTCCTTGGTTCTTGTGTAAATGAAACGGTTCGATAGTTAATTTTAGTTTCGTACCGGGAAGGTTTGGAACGGCCCGTGTTTTCAAAAGTAGAATGAGTAGGCTCCTCTTGGGCAGGCGAGTATCATCTTCACTTTTCCATAATATATTTGGTCAGTAACAACTCGCAGAATAAAGCGATTGAACTTATATTTATACGATGACGCGAAAATTGACATGACTCTTAATCAACCACAACGAGGTTACGTCTTAAAGTTCACGGACTGCAGAGGATGGAGGGTTATATAAAACAAAAAAATATTTTTATATTTCAATACGTTCTCCCTTAACTCAATATAACACAATTTTTGAAAAAAATATATTGTTATTACAAAACTATACCTCCTTTTGTCATGTAATGTGTTGAACCAAAATTTATTTATTTATTTGGAAAACATACAATATTTTAATACAGTTATATAAATTAATATAAATAATATAACAAATCTATAAAGTTTCCACCAATAACAAACTCAATTAAGGCAGTTACAGCAATACAACTTTTGAAAGTTAAATCATTATTAATACATAACCATAAACATTACATTATTACTTTACATTATTACAATTTATTTAAAATAAACAAAAAGATAGAAGATAGAAATTATTGGATAATGAGCACCTCCATAATTTTCCTTTTACAAATAATCACGCTGGAATGAAACATAACAACAGAATTAAATTTCTTGTTATAATCATTACAAGCTCTGTTTAAAAACATATTAGCAGTATAGTTGGTTTTAGCAGGAGGAACACAGAACAAATTCTTACATCTAGTACTTATCCGGGAACAACTAAAGAAAATGTTACTCATAAGAAACGGGGAATCTATGATATTGTGAATAATTTTGTACAAAAAGATCAGGTCTCTTACACGGCGACGATTATACAAGGAATTTTGATTGATAACATCACAATTGTTTTTGCAATGTGAACACCTAAATGAAAGATGCCTAATATATTTTTTTTTTAATAAATTCTTTCTGTACTATCAATATGCGAATTATAGTAAGGATTCCAGATAGTTGATGCATATTCTAGAATCGACCTAATGAAACTGTTGAACAAAATAGTGACAGTAGAGCAACGTTTAAATTCTTTACGTGTTCGAAGAATAAAGCCCAACATCTGGAAAGCCCTAGAAGTGATGAATTCAATATGAGTTCTGAAAGACAATTGAGTATCAAGAATTACGCCGAAGTCCCTCACCTCAGTAACCCGCGTCAAGGATGTGTGGTTAATATTATAATCAAAAAATATATTTGTCTTCTTTTTTCTTGTAAATGAAATAACACAACATTTTTTAATTTTTTAATACAAATTATTCAAATCGTTTTGTAGTAATAAACACTCAGAGTAATTTTCATATTTTTATTAATTTTCATATCATCAGCATAAAGTATACAATTTGAATGTCGAAATACAGCATAAATGTCATTGATGAATAAATTAAATAATAACGGACTAAGGTGTGAACCCTGAGATACACCTTATGTAACTGGAATAAAAGTTGAACAAAAGCCCTTAATAACAACTGCCGGGCTTCGATTCCGCAAATATGACTCAAACCACCTAAGCAAATCACCATGTAACTTTAAGCTTGCGAAGAAGTAGACTATGAGGAATTTTGTCAAAGGCTTTGGAGTAATTGGTATACACGGCATCGACTTGGCTACCTTTATCCATTGAAGTAGCAACATTATGAGTAAATTCACAAAGATCCGGCTCAGTGGATTTTCTCATGACAAAACCATGCTGTTGTCCAATAATTACATGGAAAAGTTTGGGATAGATTATATCAAAAACACACTTTTCAAATAATTTAGGAATAACACTGATCTTGGAAATACCTCGATAATTAAGAACATTATTTTTGTCTCCAGCTTTGTGAATTGGGGCTACGTAAGAACGTTTCCAGGCAGTAGGAAATGAACTTGTTCTCAATGATAGCTATAATATAATAGATAATAAAATACTTCTGGTATACCGTCCGGTTCTTTGCTTCATCAATATCGGGTAAACCAGATAGTAATTGCCCACTTAACGGAATGGCTCAAGTTTTTGTTTAATGCGGACTTTATGTGAAATGAAATGACTTTATTTCTGTATTATTCTTTCCAAGTATTGTAAATAGTTTCGAGATGCATATCAGTGGTATTTAAATTCTTATCCTGGAAAAGGTTACAAAGGGAAAGTCCGACTATATTTTTGAATGTTTCATAAGTAATTGTTGCTATTTTCGGAATCATTGTTAAAGTTTGCATTTGCGACTCGACATTTTTGCCTAAGCACTTAGAATAATTGATAGAATCGGGATCAAACGGACAAAGCCCACAAGCTCGAAAACCATTTATCGAAATTCCTGGTCGTAAACTTTCTGCAAGAACTTCGTTCAGTATTGGAGCAAAAGTTAACTTAGTTAGGCCCTTGTTTTCGTTAGCCGATTGCCATTTTTTAAATGTTTTCTCCAGCCAACTTTAAGGGGTCGGAATGCAGATACGTCTGCCGGTTGAATGATTCGTGTAGCGTTGGGGTAGAGTGCAATAAGTTCAATTTTTAGATAGGTGCATAACTGGCTCAAATGGTAGTTCAAGTGTCTTGTGACCATCGACGTACAATATAAGGGGAAAATCCACAGACTTTTTGACCAGATATGGATGGAAAACATTCGCAATAAATTCAAATAAAGTTTCGGTTGTCATCCATCCATTATCAGATTTTCCAATACCCCATCCATCTGGCACAGACTCACTTATTTTCTCTGGAAGCCTTTGATAAGGATATACTATAAATGCGAAACAAATTTCTCCGGCCGCTGAGAAAGTAAATAATGCTGTAATAGATTCTTTCACATTCAATATTATAAACATTTTTTGAGCCTTTTTCAGCTACAACTAGTCTTGTGGTTTGGCAAATCTGAAAATTGGTCTCGTCTACGTTAAAGACTCTATGGGGTTTATCAAGAACTTCGGTTAAACCTTTTTCCTCGGCGTATCGACGAATTTCTCCAAACCAACCTCTAATGTCTTTTTCCGATACGCATGAGCCAGCTTTAGTTACACCTTCGAAGTTCTTATGCTTAATCTAGGGTGTCTTTTTAGAAAAGCATTCCACCATCCATGGCCAGGTCGGTTATTAGGGAACGGGTTGGATCTGGGGTTATCAGCCAAAAAATTTTGTACACTATCTAGCACAGAAGATGTGCTAGATAGTGTATTATTGTGATATGTGTATTATACAGAGGTTATGATCCAATCTTCTAGAGTGCCTTCCTCTTCTAATGACAAGATAGGAGCTGGACCAAGACTAACCTTATGCCCTGGGTTACTCTTGCGGAAGCGAAGTGTGGATCGTGGGACACCATATTTCTGTGCTAATTGCCGGACTGATATGTGATTATTACTGGACTGTAGTTCTGCAATTGCTTTTCTAAGTTTTCTTTTAAATATTGCACCTTAGGGGTCTTCGGCATTCTGGAACTAATGTAGAATTTTTAACAAGAATTGTCAAAACTTAATTCAAAAACAATATTCGTTCCATACAAAGATTGCCCGGGCAATCACCGTAATTATTACCAATGGCGATAACTAAATACTGACGTGGCAATAACTAAAATGTGTCAAAATCTAATACAGCTATTGCCCACCCCCTTTACATCCAAATTGCAACGCTTTTCTAAAACTTTAACTCAGAAAAATATTTCAAAAAACAATATTCTATAAAAAAATACATAAAGAAAATATTCTATGAAGTAAAATCCAAAAGATTCTTCCAAAAAACCACTAGCTTCCAGATAGAAAAATGATAAGAAACTTACTTTTTTTCTCGAGACGCGCACCTGTTGTAAGAAATCCACCATGACAGTGTTTTTTTGTTAATAGTGTGGCCAGATATTGATTTTAAATCCTACCAAGAGAATTTACCTTGCCATCTGTCATTAAAAAAATTAGAACAAGGGACTTAGAAAGCGCGAAAAGTGGCCGGTTTCTTTAACATGGGCAATCATTGTATGCTGGGCAATCACTATCAGGTATACCCTCTTTCAAATGTTTTTCTACGATATGTATTGAAATATCAACAGATCCTATTGATATATTTCCAGAGTTACATGATCAATTATAAGTATTAGTGTCTGATGGGAAATTGATGGTCGGCATGTTCAGAAACTAGCGGTTCTTTACATCTATATAGTTACAAGGTAAGTAGAGTTAGTGAAAATTAAATCTAAGAGACGAGCATTAAAACCCCATTATGTTGTTTAAATTCAGTGTAGCTCAGCAAATTACGGACCAAATGTATTAGGTTATCGTTGAAGCTTACTTCTTTCAGCCTAAGGCTATCTTCCAGTTCCGCCGCAACCCACAGTGCCTGAGTTATTTTGAAATCGCCAACAAGAAGGCCGTTCTAGCAGACAATTGGATATCTCTTCAAAGAAGCAATCCAAGGAAAGTTACCACAAAAAATATGTTTGTCAATATGCACCGAGACTGATATAACTTCGGCTGCCCAGTTTGGCATTGTAACAACAGAAGATCTTTGAACTGATAAGCGTTGATGTACGGTAATGAGTACACTACCACCCACTGTATTGCCACGAGATGTATATTCACGGTCACGTCTATAAACAGTGTATCTAACATCAAAGAGCTTGGCATCATATATTCCTGGTAAAAGCCAAGTTTTGGTTAGATATATGATATCATAGTCCGCGATTATTAATCCACGTATGAAGGTGTTCGTTTTTGTACGTAAACCACGAACATTCTGGTAATAAACCTTCAAATCATCAAATTGAGCCATTTTTGTTAAATTTTGTAATGAAAATTCATATTGCCATTATTCTTGTATAGAAAATCTAAGAATCCCAACCCAATGAAAATGAAAATTAGTAATAAAAGAGACCACATATCTGTTATCTACAGAAAAAAATAAGTTCAATTGTGTTCCTGAAAAGGAACTGACATTATATTTATGTGACTCAATTAAGTAAATGCAATTGTTATATAATTGTGTAAAATTTTACAAGTATTGAAAATATGATATAACAAGTAAGTTAAAAGGTGTTCCCGGAGAAGGACAAATAACATTATAATTCAGTGACCTAATAGAGTAATTGTAACAATTGTACATATGTATGAAATATAAGAATTCCAATTTGTGATGTGATTTTTATTAAACAATATAAATACACAGTATAGTTTAAAAGTAATGAAATGAATTTTATTTTATTTTGTTTAAATCTTGCTCGTTAGAAACATGTATAACAGGGCTAGTAGCAGACTGCCTTAGCATGATTGAACAATTCTTTACCCAGACAAATAAATACTTTTTCTCCTTTGCTATCAGTTTAGCTTTCTTCAAAATTTCTTTATTTATGGCTGTGAGATGATCATTGAAATAAATATTACCAGTTGAACCTGTAAAACCAATATCACAAGCTCTCAATTTTTGTCTTCTTATATGTGATAGGAAATCATCTTTTTTATAACGAGCAAGGAATTTGACAACAATAGGTTTTATGCGCCTATTATTATCACTGCGGCCTTTTGGAGCAACTCTAGTGGCAAAATCAATGTCTGTGGAAGTGTTCAGTCTAAATCCGGTTTGAGCATATATTCTAATGCTTCAGAATATCAGCTATATTCTGAAGCATTAGAACTAAGTTCTCATCTTTTCTTTCAGGCATAGATTTATATATTTGAGCCCACTGCTCTCTATTGTTATTTTCAACTGCTAAATTTTTAAGCGTTTCTCAACTTCACCAAAATGATGATGGTGTTGTTATGTATATTAAAAATCATATTCAAGCCACAATAACGGAACCCTCTCTTGCCAATGCTACTGGACTACAGCTTATGACTGCAAATCACGTACTTTTTGGATGAGAAAAGTCGGGGCCTGATTGGTCACATCAGAGACTAGTAAATAACTATAGACTAACCATGTCTAACAAAATTTTGTGACTTGAAAAATAGTTGTTTTTAAGATAGAGAGATGGTGTTAGTTGTATTAGATTTAAAGTTAATTAAATTTACTCAAAAAAATGCGTAAAAAAACTTAAGATGGAGCTGTTTACAAAATCATTTAATATTTCATTGCAAGTACTATCCGTAAGTATCAGGCGACAACAGACGTTGCCAGCTAGTGCATTATATTATTTGATGCTATGTTGCCGCTCTTATAATTCAGTAACAGAAAACTTTACACCACCCCGGATATTATTTGTAGTGTTACTGGGTTAGTGTATTGCCAGTATATAATTTTTGCCACAAAAATACAGCATTCATCTCCACAGTTTGTTCTTATCTGCCTTAACATAATAAAACGAATTTCAGTGCATTTAATTTAATAGGTATATAACATTTTACTTTATTTCTTGATATCGATAAAAATTATGTCTTAATAAGTGCATAATTTTTATTTATAATGCATATAACTCATAACTATTTTGCAGTAGTTAAATAAATATTTTCTTGCTGGATTATTATATAAAAAAATGTTCTTTATCCATCAACTTTTTTTGTTCTTTTTATGACAATATTTGATTTGTTTGACAATTTGAATTCTTTGTCGTTTATTGTTGTTGCTATGGGTGTGTGTTTGTTTTGGAACTTTTCCCTGCATTTCTTTGAATTCACAATATTTCTGCTCATTCACAATATAATACTCGTGCAAATTTTATAGACCTTGATTAAGTTTACGTTTTGGCTGCTACATATATGTTATATATGTATAACATGTGCGTTTATCACAACTGAGATAATAAAAGCTTTTAAAAATAGGTTATTATGGCAATTAAAATAAGGAGTATGGTAGTGCCCAGGCGTCTCTGAACAAAATAAACTTATACCAGTATGTTTATGGTCTTTTGTAGTTGTTATTTTATCATTTATAAAGTAAGAATAAATTACTATCTACCTATTCTTATTGAGTAAAATTATCAAAATCAATGATATAAAATGATGACATTTTCCAATTTCAAGAAAGGAATAAATCCTACTTGCTAAGGTTTCAGGTTATTTAACAACGCCATCTAGCAGTTTTAGTCCGTACAAATATTTTGCATTACTTAATTCATATAAAAATTTAAAACGACAAGGTTGGTCCAAGCTATTTGAGAGCGACATCTAGTAATAGCTTGGATTTTGAGCTTTTTCCGAGTCACGAATTTTTGTATGGAGATGGTCAGTCTATAGTTATTTACTAGTCTCTGGTCACATGTTGGTGCAGTGAAATGAAACGTACGGGATTTTCATTAGAACATTTTATTCACGAACTCGGATAGTACAAATATAATAATAACTAGCGACCTGCCCCGGCTTCGCACGGGTCTATGTCCCTGCATTTTAGTTCTGTAATATCTCCGAAAATATTCATATAAATTACACGCTGTAAAGGGCCATATTGATCCATATTACATGCACAGTCTATTTAAAGTAATTAATTGGATAAGGATCAATGCTGTATTGCTTAAAATCGCTTCGTAAACAAGCCATTATTTTTCGTAAAAAGTAAAGAATAAAAAATAGTTATTGTGGGTTATCCCTAAGTGATGACATATACCATAGCGGACTTTTTTGTAGACCTTTTTAAGATGTACAATACTGTAGTACATTATTTTGATCTATCTCGTAGGGTTCAGCCAGCGTTTGCAATGTAGGTAAGCTCAAAAAAAATGTGTTTATTTACGACATCACATTAGAAACCTCTAAATCTTAGAAAAAAACTCTTATGCTTAAAAATCTTAGCAGTGTTTCTTTAGTATATTATGCATGTATTATGTATTATACATAGAAAACTTCCTCTTGAATCACTCTATCTATTAAAAAACCGCATCAATATACGTTGCGTACTTTTAAAGATCTAAGCATACATAGGGACAGACATACAGCGGGACGACTTTGGTTTATACGATGTAGTGATAATAATAAATCCCCAGACAAACACACTAACTGTATGGCCCCAAAGTAAGCAGAGCTTGTTTTGGATGACCATACAGAACCCAGAACAAACATACATATATAAATACAAACAACCATGACCCGAGAACAAACATCACACAAATGAATGCCCCGGCCAGGATTCGAACCTGGGACCTTCGGCGTATGAGGCAAGGCTACTTACCACTACACCACTCGGTCGTCATATATTTCATTCCTCGTCACAACTCTATAACTCTGTGTTATAATGAATAAATCATTAATTATGATTGATTGATGGTTTGACAGTTTTAACTTAGGACTACGTTCATAAACAGTATACGATGCGATGCGTGTATACGCCACACCAACCCCCAACCCCCCCGCCCCTTGGACAAGTTAGTCTCTAAAAACATTAAATCTAACCCGTATGCCAGACTTTGTGGTATAAGGCGGGACAACGAAGCATTCGGAGGAAGTGAAGGCCTTAAGAGCTGATGTCGGCTGAGTGGCAGGTAGTCGCAAATCTGGAGTTTCGGGCCGTTCGATGATCGCAGACTTTACGCTATCAACACTCAAGAGAAGCAGGTGCCCTGTCAACAACTGAGTACGGTGGTCCCAGAGGGCGGCGGACATCATCTCGCAGGTAAGCATAAGAAGAGGTACCTAGATCTCTAAAAACAAAAGTGGTTGGTTCGTCGTGTCGAGAAGCAGGGACAGGTCGTATATTCGACATATGTCGCCTTAGAGATACGACAAAACCAGCAGGGCTATCTATACTTGATTTAGGCGAAGAAACCAAAAACACAACGCTAGGAAGACACAACGTTTCACCATAAAGCACATCAGCAACCGATCATTTAAGATCTTCCTTAAAAGAGGAACGCATACCCAAAAGCACAAGAGGTTGAGCATTTACCAATCGCACATGATGGATGCCTTTAGCTTGCGATGGACACGCTCTACCACGCCATTTGCTTGAGGATGGTAATGCAAAACTCTGCATTAACCTTCGGAACAGGTCGGACTCAAATAGAGTACCCTGATCAGTGGTAATGATAGTCACCGAAATGAAATATCCACTCTCTAACAAACTTCTCTGCAACTTCCTCAGCCGTAATAGTTGGCATGGGCCAAACTTCAGGCCATCTGGACGTCCGGTCGATTGCAGTTAAGCAGTACCGATATCCTTTACACGAAGGAAGGGCTCCAATGATATCAATATGTACATGCATGAAATGACCTGAGGGAGTTGAGAAAAATTTCCAAGTGCACAGGTGTTACGTCTCGTGAACTTAGCGCACTGACACGCGTCACAGGTACGAGCCCACTCTCGGCAATCTTTGTTAATAGACGGCCAAACATAGCGTTCTGCTACGAGCCACGTCGTAGCTTGAATGCCCGGGAGGCTCAAGTTATGCAGCTTATTGAAGATACCTCGTCGCAGGTCGGATGGAACAAAGGTACGAGGCTTGCCAGTTGAGAGATCTCAGAACAAGTATACGCTAGTACCAGGTACGTTTACTTTGGAAAGGTTCAGGCTAGAACTATCACGCAATAATTGAAATAGTTCTCTGTCTGCCTCTTGAGACTTGACAAGAGTTTCGTATTCTTGCTCGAGCGTCAACTCGAGACATTGCATCTGCGACTACGTTGTCTTGACCTTTGATGTATTTAATATCAGTGGTAAATTGGCTAATAACAGACAACTGATTTAGCTGTGCAGGAGGGAGCTTTTCACGGCACTGTACTAAAGCGTAGAGCAACGGTTTATGATCTGTAAAGATTGTCTCATGCTGGACCTCAAGAATATATCGAAAATTTTATACACTTTCGTTCACAGCCAAAAGCTCTCTGTAGTATGTAGGCCACTCAGCCTGGTAAGGGTTCAGTTTTTTACTGAAAAATGCAATAGGAAACCATTTACTATCTATCAGTGATATCAGTCAGGACATCAGTGATGCAGTAATGTTGCATCGGACAAGGTTTTCTTGCATTGGTCGAGTTTTTGTACGAGCTCAGGCGTCCATGGATATGGTTTCGAGCCTTAGTAGAGATTATTCGTAGAGACCAAAGCGTCAATAAGGGGGGGCCTGAAACTGGGTGGCATTGGGAATGAAGTGGCGGTAATAGTTTAACATGCCTCATGTCTTGGATAGTTTCCGGGGGTGTAAAATCCAAAAGTGCTTGGTCCTGAGGCGGGCGCGTACCGTCAGAACTGATATGATAATCTAGAAAGATAACATCACTAGCGCCCAGGATGCATTTAGAAGGGTTGATAACGCCATAAACCTGGAGGCACTTAAAAAGTATTCGCAGGTGTTCCTTGTAAAGGGACTCGTTCTGTGACGAGACTAAAATATCATCTATGTACCGGAAACAGAAATCGAGACCCCGTGAGACCTTGCGCTGCGAAAGCGCTGGAAGGTTTAAACAGAATTACGCAAACCAAAGGTCATGAAAGGAAATTCTAAGAGGCCAAACTTATCGTGTTCGAAAACGGGTAATTGATGGTAGGCCTTCACAAGGTCCAGAGTGGAGAACACCTTCACACCGGATAAGTTGTTCGCGAAGTCATTAATATGATGGACTGGATATTTGTCCGGCACACTCCTGGCATTCAGCGCGCGTTAGTCATCGCAGGGACGCCAGGTATTGTCCTTTTTGGGGGTGATGTGCAGCGGAGAGGACCATGCACTTTAAGGAGGCCTTGCAGTGGCACAACGAACCATGTCCTCGAACTCCATCTTTGCAGATTATAACTTCTGAGGGACTAAGTGGCGTGGATGGCACGACACTGGGGGACCGTCTGTAGTTTTAATATGATGCACAGTACTATGCACGGGTAGTCTGGTTATTTCTGGAAACTCAGCTAGCACTGGCGCGTAGGTAGAGTTTCCAGGTTTACAATTCCGTATGTTTTTATCTTGTTAAATTTAGCAGCGCTGAGCTCCTAGTCGAAGAATTCGCGACGACGAGGGAGCCAACTAGCTGGATAGCAGCTTAAGTCGGCACTGGTATCAACCAGGAATTGGCGTTTTGTCACCATGTCAATTCCTGGGCGGCGGGCATTTGTGTTTTTCGCAGTCCTATTGGAATGGATTTCGAGGCGTGGGCCCGGAAACGCTTACGGTACCAGCAGTGTCTGTTGCTGGTGAAGATGCGCGCGAGGATTTTCTGGAGGTGGAGTAGCTGTGTGAGTGACGGCGACCTCTAGCGGAAAAAGCGGCGATGGGATCTGGCGGAGACGCAGAAATGCAGTGAATCACGCTTGACCGGCCAGTAAGATCAATGAACTTGTCGGGTCAGCCAACTTCTCTAAGCTAAGGTCATCCGCTTGTGATACAAGAAGCACCTGTATTTCCTGTAGAGGGCGACTTATCTACAGCTGCCGTAGAATATTTTGGTCCAATAGTGAGGATCCAGCCAAAGATTTAAGTGGCGGAGAAACTGGGACGGTTTTCTGTCACCAAGTTTCTCATTACCAAGCAGCCGACGGACCTTTTGCTTCTGGGGTACGGAAAAACTATTGATAAGGGTAATTTTGATAGTTAAATATTGCTTACCTTGTTCTAATGGTGAAGTAATTATATCTTCAATTTTATCAGCCAGCCGATAGTCTGTCTGACCAACAACGTAATTGTACTTGGTAATGTCAGCTACAATGCCGGCAATTTGAAATTGTGCTTCGACTTAGGCAAACCAAACTGCTGGTTTATCGGGTCAAAATGGGGAAAGTTTGACAGAGGCCGTGTTAACTTCGGTTTCCCGAAAAGGAAACTGGTTGAGTTTTTCCTCAAGTACAGCCTTCTCAGCCATAACGCGCTCTAACTGTTCCTTGACTTCGGCAAAAGCTTCGGCCGTAGTACCCGAATGAGAAGAAATGTAAATTAAAATTAGTATGCGCCGAATATAAGTATGAAAACACAGACATGAAACATAAAAACAATATATTTAAAAAATGGGCAGATAAAAAATCATTAAAGAAATTATATATGAAATACAACCAGAATACTGCTCATTTAGATACTCAGAGATACTCCTCATAGAAAAATATGGTAAATTTATCAACAAAAACTGCTAGACGTTATGTTAGTTCACATGCAATTAAACTTAAAATTAATAACAAATATGCCCTGATATTCAAAACATCCATATCACCATATTAAGTTTCAAAATTATGTATGGAATTTAAAAACAAAGAAGAAAAATATGTTAGATTCTTTATATTCCTGCGATAAAATATTAAAATGTAGAATGTAAAGTTACTTGTCAGTAGTTTAGTAGACTTAAATACAGTACAGTTTAGACTTTAGGCTAAGTATTGCACATTAACTTTTACTTTTCAATGCACAGATTCGGTACTGAATTTAAATACAATGAATTTATAAAATAATTTCCAGCAACATCCACATGCAGTTAAAATGGTAAGCACTAGGGTGTTATTTTGTATGACCACATACAGTTTTATGAGATAACTCTAGGAAACACATTGGGGCTTAGTAACACTGTGAACTGGTAGACACGGGAGCTGGCAAACACTAGAGCAGAGAACATGCACGGAATGTTCAAAAAAATTAGTGTGATTCTGGTCGGTGTGAACTTCAGTAACTGAAAATTCACACAAGCGCTACAACGTGGTCAGTTACCTTAACCATTTATCTCTGCATGGTCTCTTGTCTGGCCACACCTTTCCTACAAGAGGAGACTCCTGTCTTGATAACGCTATGCTAAAACTACATTTCTGTTAGTAGTGTGTTAATCAAAGACACACTTCGCTACCGACCGTTCACTTCGCTCACTCTGGTTGGTCAGAATGCCCAAAAACACACTACAAAAACACATAAACACTTATGTGTTATTTCCTAAAATAGCCATTCATCTTCGTAATATTAGTTTTGAATACAAAAATACCTCACCACGTCATGGCAAATTACTCCCCAACACTATACGTTGTTTAGTTTGTGGGCCGTCTTTGTAGACCGTCTGTGGACTAATTTAGTTATTGGGCTCCTTTAACATGACAATGGATTACGAATCAGAAATGTGTTCGATTATTCAAAAACGAGGTATCAACCGAAATACGCCTTTTTAGAAAATGTTTTAAAATTAGTTCCCTATGTAAACTACTTCAAATACCCTACCAATGAAGAAGTCGTGAGTCCGCAAAACACTGAACCCATTTCAATTATTATTTTTGATGACGTAGCTTCCGAAAAGCAAGACAATATTAGAGATTACTTTGCAATGGGCAGACATAAGAGCGTCGACTATTTTTATTTAAACCAAACGTACACAAAAATTCCTAAGCAGCTAGTGAGAGATAACGCAAATCTTTTAGTTATATTCAAACAAGATGATATAAACTTAGGACACGTTTATGATGAACATGTAAATACAGATATGTCTTCGGCTTTATTTCGTGAAATGTGTTCAAAAGTGTGGAAAAAATATTCGGTTATTTAGTTATAAATAAAGACTGAGATAAAAATAATAGTGGGTTTAGAAAATTATTTGACACATTTATTATATTAGATTAATTTTATTTTTTTATAATTTTAAAGAGCTATTTAAATATTGATGAGAGCTGCAGAACTGCTTCATTATTTTAAAAGCATTCTTACGTACCACTCATATGAAAATTATACGATGGAACGTGAGATCAAGGAACAGATCATTAAAGCATCTGAAGCGGTATAAAGGAAAATTAAGCTATTGCGAGATGCAGAATTGGATAATGAAATGGTTTTGCAATCAGTTTTAAAACCTATTACGACGTAGCTTAATCGCATGGTAAATAAGAAAAATATGAAAGGTATCGGACACAGAAATTAGAAGAATTTAAATCATGGTACCCCTTTTTAAATGAATGAACTCAATCGCAGTGATGATCGGGCTGAAGACTGATATACGATGAAGACTGCAAAACAACATATGAATCCGTTAGTGATAATAATGAGATATCTAATTTGTCACTGTCTTCTGAAAATTTCTACGATATTCCGTTTGGCGTACGAGTTAATAAGGGTAAACCTTACATAGGTCTTATACCCATTAAAGTTAACAATGAATCCATCGTCATTGATGGTTATGAGTATAAAAGATCTCCTGGGATGAATGAATTATTATTTAGTAAGGATCCTGTGATATTTTTGATTAACGAAGAAGATTTATTTAGCTATAAATCAATTCTTCTAAAGACAAATGCACATCGTCGAGAATACGATCTAGCCAAACCGATCCTAAGTAATAAAGGTCAAAAATATTTAAACGTAATAAAACCACTTTTTTCTTCTTTATATGAAAATAAGAAAATTTCAACCTTCCCAGGTTTATCTCTAAAGAAAGTAGTTAAAAATATACTGATTACATATATTGGGATGACCCTAATGAACTGGTTTATATAATGAAATTATATCAATAATTGAAGAACTAAAGGAAAATGGTATTATTAATTATAATATAAGTATTAAAAAAATATAACTTGCAACACTATCATACAATTCAAACCTGATCATTATGAATATAGATAAATACGGGCATCATGTTCACAAACGTCAGTCCATGACATCACGGGATCGTTTGGACACGCAATGGTTAATGTTACTCTTTCAATTAAAAAACCCAAAATCCCTCCTAAAATTGTATCTTATAGACCGCTTAAGCATATTAGCATTAATGATTTTAATGAAGATCTAAACTCTATTAACTGGGAGTGTATTGAAAAAGAACCGAGTGTTGACTTAATGGTAGCTAAGCTAAACGCATTACTTCTACAGCTTTTTGATAGGCATGCTCCTTTAAAAACATCGCATATCAGAAGTGACCAGTCGCCCCCATGGATCACTGATACAGTAAAATTGATGATGAAGATGCGTAATAAAGCGCGCACAGTAAAAACCGCAGACAATAATAACTATTATAAAGATTTGAAAAAGTTGGTAAAAAGCAGTATTTATAATGAGAAGCGAGTTTACTTTAATTTTTTTATTAATTCAAATATAAACAACAGTTCTACCTTTTGGAAAACCCTTAAAAACAAAATATTAAGAGATCCCAGTAAGAGTGATTGTCTCCCTGAGTGTTTTAATGATGCTAACAGGATAAATTATTACTTTTTGAATATACCTACATGTGATTATTTGGCATCTTTATCGGAAATCAATAAATTTTTGAATATTAATGTTAATTCATCCTTCGCCTTTAAGCCGGTTGAAGAGGCTGCTGTACTGAAATTAATTATGTCTATAAAGTCTAACCTCATGGGCAATGACAATGTCAGTAGAGATATGATCATTCTGACATTGCCTAGAACATTACCTATGTTAACATTAATAATAAATCAATCTTTGCTGACTGGCGTCGTCCCGCAAATATGGAAGGATGCTTTGGTTAGTCCTATACCTAAAACTACTCACCCTCTGGAATTGAGAGATATCAGGCCCATCAGTATACTTCCTTTTCTTTCTAAAGTATTAGAAAAGGCTGTATATTTTCAAATTTTAGCATATATAGAGCAAAATAACATCTTGCCCTCGCTCCAGTCAGGCTTTCGTTAAGGCCGTGGCACAGTCACCGCGTTACTAGATGTGACTGATAACATTCTTGCGGAACAAGATGTAGGACGTGGTACGGTCTTAACACTCTTAGACTTTTCCCGCGCTTTTGAAAGTATTGACATTTCTTTATTACTCGCGAAATTGTATTCCCATGGTTTGGATCCTCTTGCGGTACGATGGTTTGCTAATTACCTCTCCGGGCGTTGCCAATCGGTGAAGCTCCGAAGATCTGATGGCATTTTCTTGATTTCTAATCCGAAGCCTGTAAGCCGTGGTGTTCCCCAGGGCTCTATTCTTGGGCCCCTGTTATTCATTTTATACAGTGCAGATCTTTGTAACGAGATTAGAAATTGCAAGTACCATCTCTATGCCGACGATGTTCAACTGTACATCTCTGAAGTACCCGATAAAATGTCACAAGCGGTGTTAAAACTAAACGAAGATCTAGACAGAATAGCAGAGTGGTCGGTTAGAAACTCCCTAGTTTTAAATCCGGATAAATCCAAGTTTCTCATCCTAGGCTCAAAATCACAGATTAACAAAATAAGTATTCATAACCCTGTAGTCAGCATTAAGGGACAAAGTATCTGTCGTGTTGATGAGTCAAAAAATCTAGGAGTTCTTTTCGATAATCAGTTGCGCTTCGAAAATCACGTCGAAGGCCTGGTGAGGTCTTGCTTTTATAGATTAAAAGTGTTAAATAAAATAAGACATTTATTATCCGAAAGGTCTAGAATTTTGGTTTGTGAATCGCTCGTACTGTCTCGGCTTAATTATGCGGACCTTGTTTATGGCCCTAGACTTTTATATAAAACTACTCGTCTAATTCAACGTGTACAGAACGCCTGTTGTAGGTTCTGTTTTAATGTACCTCCAAGGAGTCATATAACTCCATTTTTAAACAATGTGGCAATTTTGAATATGGCGTATCGCAGAAAGTTGCAACTTGCTTCTTTATTATTCGACATAGTCAATTTTAAAAGCCCAGAATACTTATTTTCCAAATTAAAATTTTCTACTTGCAAATATAATAATAATCTCAGATCACAACGTCCCCCACTAAGTACACAGCAACACCGTACAGCGGCTTTCACAGGCAGTTTTCGTTACCATGCTACAAAATGTTGGAACGATATACCACCACCAATAAGGAATCTGAAATCTAAAGCAACATTTAAATTAAAAACAAAAAAGCTTTACTTAGACCAACAGATGCTTTTGATTTTCAAAAAATAGATTGGTATCGAAAACTGAAAACTAATTCACTTCTTATCTATGTAACTACTATCATATTTAGATTAACATGTCATGTTATTATTTTTGAATATGTAAAAGTTATGAATTAGATATATTTGAACCTAAACTAACCACATAAGTTTATTATTGATATTCTTTATATTTATATTAACTCTATTACTTTTAATTATATCTATAAGTACCTATACTATAATCATCGTTATCTTATTTACTGCACTTACTTATATTGCGTTTCATTGAGGTTATTGTTTATTTAGAATTTATTGTATTTATTGTATTCCCTTATACCTTTCCTATTTAGTAATTATTTGGCAGTAGCTGAAAATCAGCGTTTCGCTACAAGCGACTTAGAGCTGAGCTATAGCCTTTTTGCCTTTTGGTAGCATAGCACTTCCGAATTTCACTGTAATTTGAATTGTAGGATTTCGGTTCTTTTAATGTAAACCATTCTATTGTCTCATTTTTACCATTAATTCTATTTTTGTTTTAATGTGTTAAAATGTTTATATTATGAAATGTATATATATATTTTTAATGTGTCACTTTTGACTATATACAACATTTAAATTGTGTCCTTAGTCCATATATTTTCTGTAACAGTGAATTGAAAAAAATAATGTGTTACCATTCTTGGCAAATAAAGTTTTTATCTATATATCTATCTAAACGCTTACGTATGTCAGAATTATTTGATTTTGATAACATATTAAAAAGACAAAAACAGGAGATATTGATCTCAAATCGAATCGCTTGAGAGGTCTTCCATTACCAGTTCATTACCAGTTCTATTACCAGGTGATCATGGAGTTAATAAACATTATGTTTATAATTTAATTGATAAACTCAATAAAACTTTTGAGTCAAACAAAGGTGTAAAATCGAAAAATGGTATACTTAACCTAGAATCATCAATAATCAAAGATATGTGATCCCCATCAGAACCTCACAGTGCTATAAATAAGCATTATGTTGATGAAAATCTCAAAAAGTACTGTACTCAAGAACAATTGTTACAAGAAAAAAATAACATCAGGAAGAATGTTGCCACGTTGTTGTCAATTTACTTAAAAGAATATTATACCAAGTCTGAAGTAGATTCTCTCATTCAATCATTAACTAAACATGAGTAAACAGCAAGTTGATGAAGAAATTCATAAACAAACTAGAAAGAACTTTCAACGTCGACATGTTTTACTTAGAGACATAAACGATTTATGACAAGCCGATTTAATCGATATCAGGAACATTGCATCATTTATTTGACTCTTTCACAAAATTTGTATGGGCATTTTCTGTAAAAACTAAAAGTAAGGAAGAAATTTCTAAGGTGTTTGAAAAATTATTGAAATCAGGTAATATTCCGAAAAAATTACAAACCGACTTTGGAAAAGAATTTTACAATGATGTGTTCAAAAAACTTATGAGTAGACATGGTATTAACCATTATTCCTCGTATTTTAATAAAAAGGCTTCTATTGTTGAAAGAGTTATCAAAACTCTTAATTTGTATGATTGCATAATTTGTATTTTGGTATTTCATCATTTTTCTTTGGTGTTGGCTTATGTACTTCCATAGTCTTTACTTGTTGAGGCTGATTTTGTCTTGTTTAACTACTCAAACTAATAGTCACTATTTTTATGTTTTATGCTCACCCACGTATCAAGTCCTTAGTAGTATCCTTTTTTCTTTTTCTAAAAACTGATTACCTACCCTACAGATAAAAAAAGTATTGATAATCATACTCACTTTTAATTTTTGAACAGAAAATTACATACTTATAGTAATTATTTGTATTTATTAATATATTTCAGTTATACATCTGAATGTGGCTGAGTCTGTTACATTTTGCTTCTTATGCTTACATATAGTTTAGTATTTGGTTCTAGTACGTAATACCTTGCAACACATACCTCATTTGGTGGAATTCACTATGGCGTATCCTATGAAGTACCTTTCACTTCAAAAAGCAGAACTACAGTATGAAGTAGAATTGCGCGGTGGTAGTGGTGAAACTGTGCAAGATCTTAGAAAAGGAATTATTAAATTGTGACATTTCTTGCCACCTGAGGATGTACTCGAATCTCATTTAGAGCCTTTTGATGATTTGAAGGCAGTTAAAGAATCGCTCTTTAAATTGCAGAATTATTAAAGTAATCTCGATAAACAATTTGACCAGAATTTATTCATTGGGACTGAGACCTTGAGAACCACATTTATCACCGACTAAAAAGTGTAGTGAATTCGAAGGATGTTAATGATATCTACAAAATTTGTAAATCAAGTCTTAGAGATCAATTTAATTTTTATTTCATACCATATCCGTCTCATGTGATCGCGGTTTATCGGCTGATATAAATAAACTAAAATATTCAGGCCATGATTGTGTACACGCATTTCTTCAAAAAGTTGATGAGTTTGTGCAGTCCAGGGGTATTTCATACGATAACGTTTTATCACTTGCTTTTGAACGCATTAAACTGGTACCGTTGTAATAAAGATAAGTTGAAATCATGGTCAGATTTGTGTATTTTACTAAAAGAGGACTTTAGCAGCAAAGACTATGACTATTAACTAACTGCTGAAATCCGTACTCGCACTCAAGGTGAGCAAGAGAATATCGAGTGTACTTATCTAATATGCATGGCTCGTTTTCCCATTTAAGCAAACCCATGTCTGAGGATGACAAATTAGATATACGCATGACATACGTCCATGTAATTTCTTTTTTATTGAAAAAGGATTAGACCTTTGTCTTCTATCTCAACTGATGGAGAGTGATGATGAAGACGAAGGTGTTGCACGTCTATCCACGAGATACATTAGTACATTAGCTGCATCGCCCCCGATTACTACTATTGATGAACTTAAAGCTGTTTGCCGTAATCACGAAGCTGTGACATCTAAATATTCTCATTACCAAAAACCACCCAAAGTTACTAACAGTACTGTTGCTCCTGAATATGCCTATAAAGACAAAATCGAATATAATCCCCATAGAAATAATAACGGGGAAACTAAAAATTATTTCTACTAACAAAGTACTTATACTAATTTTAATTCATCTGGAATTTTCATTCATAACAAAAAACTTAACCTAATAAATTCTATCAATAACAGCCAATCACTAGAGAGTGAAGTTGCTGCCATCGACTTCGGCTCATCTAGGCCAACTTACTGTCCCAGATGTAGATCAAACACCCACTCACTTAGTAAATGTTCACAACCAAGATTTTTAATATGTTTTAAATGTGGAAGAAAAGACTTTACCTATCCCAACTGTCTGCCAACCTACTGTAATAAAAAACACACCTCCAAAAAACTGATTAAGAACGATTGGAGTGATCGGCCGAAAGAGTGGAAGGAATGGTTGACTTTCATTAACAGGTTCCTTACATTTAATAAGATCAATTCAATCATTAATAATAATGAACCAAATTCGGAAAGAATTATGTAACTGTAAGGGTTCTGGACGACAAGTCACTGGCCTATTGGATACTGGCTCTTGCGTTACAGTTTTAGGTGATGGGTCTCATGAAAATCTACTTACCATGGGATTTCAACTACTCGATACTAGTAGTACACACTTTGTAACTGCTGGTGGTGAAACATTAAACTCAATAGGTCTTATCAAACTACCAATTCAGTTCCAAAATAAAACTCATAATTTAGATGCATATGTAGTACCTGATGTAAAAAATTCTTTAACACTTGGCATTAATTTCCTGCGAACTTTTGGTCTTTTTCCCAAACATCTTGACGCTGTAAGTTTCTTAAAAGAATGTGATTCTGCAACTACTGTACATACTAGCTCTGTTGTTAATCTATGATACTATCTTATAATAATCTATCAGAGGATCAAAAGCGTACCGCTGATAATCTTATTTCTAAGTTCGATGATATTTCTTACGAAAAAAAAGGTTTAGGTCGTAAGTCTCTAATTACACATCCAATAGATACTGGAGATGCTGCCCCCATACGTCAGAGATATTACCGAATTACCAGAGAAACAAAGAATTTTGATCGAACAACTCGATGATATGATGAAGGATGACGTAGTCAAGCCATGCGAAAGTCCTTGGCCTTTTAATACCGGCCTTTTAATAATAATAAGAACGGAGAAATGCGGCTCTGTCTTGACAGCCGAAAACATAACTCGGTAACTAAGAAAGATGCCTACAGTTTGCCGGAACTTACAGAAATACTTGATAAACTTCGCGATGCTCAGTTTCTAAGTAGTATAGATCTGTCAAAATCATTTTGGCAGGTACTTATCCGCGAAGAGGACAGATGTAAGACTGCTTTTTACATTCCCGGTCGCGGAACGTTTCAATTCAAATCAATGCCATTCGGGTTGACGAAAGCACCAGCTACACAACAGAGATTGGTCGACTTTCTGTTTTATGGCCCTGAGTTTGAGCATAGGGTGTTTGCTTATATTGATGACGCTATTATCGTCTCTGAAACTAACGAACAGCACATACAGTGTGGATACCACTCATGGGCAAAAAATGAAACCACAAGTAATAGTAGTCCACAGAAGTATAACACAATCGAATATTACACGAAAAACCACAAATTAAATAACTTTCATTTTCAAACAAAATAAATAGCGAAATAAATGGAGTATCAGTATAACACTCTGTTTAGACAACGTACCTTAGCCTCAGCAGAAGAGTGGCAACGATGCACACGCATGGCGCGACGGGCAGCACGGCGCCGCCATCTTCGATTGTTGTTTTACGGTTTGCGACGTGATGAGAAAAAATCACTTACTTTCATTTTTTTACTGCGCTTTTTTATTTCGTCACGATTCAACTGAACTGAAAATAAACCCAATCATGGCGAACTATCCTATATTGTAGGACAGGTGCGAGTTGCGCCAAATCTCTCCCGATACATACGTAAAGTTAACACTGCACTCTGGCGACATTCGCCATACATTAAAATCATGTATTTATACTCTGCAGCACTGTAAAAATGCTGTTGTCGCGGCATTTTGTTAAAAAACACACACAAAAGTCAAGTACCTAGTGTCAATTTCACCATAAGAAATAAATACTGAATAAATTAAACTACCTAATAACCACAGTTTACAATAATTACTGCACAATGCGCGAGCGCGAGCCGAGTATCAAAATCTCTGCAATAAGCACATGCGCAGTGACCTCGAAGTCTAGCGGTGAACTTACGAGTGCGAGTGAGTGACGAAACATAACTTCCCAGTTGGCAAAAAACATAAATCACAAATAGTGCAATTGGTGCAATTGTTAGTATTCAATACTTATTTACAATTACGTACCTAAGAAAAGGAACTATGATAATCATCAATGCACTAAAATAAGAGTATGTTTGCGTTATTAGAGTTTTTATTATTATTGTTATTAACAATTAACAAATTATTTTAAGGAATGGACTATGTACCTATTATAAAAAATGTTTATTTTTTGTTTTTACGATTGAATTTATGAATTTTAACAGGAGCGATTCGACTCGTCTAGTCTAGGCGTAACACGTAAAAACAATTCATAAGATTTCACTGTCTACTTCTTTGTTTATTTTATCTCTAATTACACATAATCATTTTTAATAAGAACGCTTTTAAGTACCGTTATGATAATTTTAAAAACACTATGTACTGAGTCATTAAAGCTAAACATTATAAACATAATCTCGAATCATTTTCTCTTTCAACTTATTTATTAACCGATTATTATTCCCTTTACAAAACAGTGGTAACTAACATGCTATTTTACATACAACTTTAGAAAACAAGTTTGGCGGGTTTTTGTCATTTTTCTCAAAAATATGATTTTGCACTTAGCATCCTTTTACGGTAGGGCGGCAGAACAGGCGTGTCCACCCTGCACGCGCCCCGCTCAGGGGAATTCCCGCGCTCGGCAAATAACGCACTACGTGGCAACGTCACATTTCTCCAACTAAGTACCTAAATAATATTGATTCAAGCTCATTGACTCACTGACCTAGTGCAGCAAATCTACAGAGTGTGTCTCTATGAATTTGCTCAAAATCAAAACACTGGTTTTTGACCTAATTACCGGACCGATTTCTTTCATTTTTTGTATACTGTTAGAAAAGGCGATAACAAGTATGAGGTTTCATTTATTGCCCATAAGTGGTATCCATACTGTATATCACCTTACAAAAGTCCTTGAAAAACTAAAAATGGCAAATCTTACTATAAATCTTGAAAAGAATAAACTCTTTAGACATCAACTCAAATAATAGGTTACATCGTGGATGTTAACGGACTACATGCTGATCCTGAAAAAGTTGAATCTATATCTAATTACCCTACCCTTTCTAGTCGTAAAGAAGTGAGACGTTTTATTGGCAGTGCTTCCTGGTACCGTCGGTTTATCCCAAATTTAAGTCAATTAGCTTGTCCACTTAATAAACTAACTTCTCAAACCAGAAGTGCTCCCCCCTTCAAATGGTCTAAAGAAGCCGACGAGGACTTCAAAATTCTAAAAAAATGTTTAGCTTCAGCCCTTATATTGTCTTGCCCCGACTACTCCTGGAATTGGTGCTGTTTTGACACAAACCCTTGAGGGAGAAGAAAAAGTCATTGCGTGCATGAGCAAATCTCTAAGTAAGCAAAAACAAAACTGTAGCGCAACTGAACGCGAAGCAGTATCGGTACTTACTGCGATAGAACACTACATAGAGAACAGCCTTAAATTTAAAAACACAGTCTTTACTGATCACTCTTCCTCAAATGGTTTCTCTGGGTTAGATTAGTCCACTGGAGTGTTCGCTTATCAGCCTTCAATTTTGAAATAAGGCACCGCAAAGGTGCTGATAATGGTCATAATTAATACATTAAAATCCCTGAATCCCCTCACCCGAGAATTTGAATGGAAGGAAATAATACCTCTAGAGTTTCGTCAAGATGTAATTACTAAAAATCATTGCGAAACTATTTCTGGTCATTTCGGCATCTTTAAAACGTACAAACGTCTATCACTTAATTATTTTTGGCCTGGCCTACATCAAGATGTTTCTAAATTTGTTTCTGGTTGTGAAATCTGTATTTCTTACAAACACCCTAATCACACCACCTTGGGTACAATGGGTAGACCAAAAGACTGCTGCCACCATTCCAAATGACAAGCATTGATTTAGTGGGACCCCTACCCATAACTAGAAAACAAAATACTTTGTTAGTAATAAATTGCTGTTTTTCAAAATATTGTCTATTATTTCCAAACCGTCGCGCAACTGCAGAAATAATTTGTAAAATATTAGAAGAAAATGTTTTCTTAATACACGGTGTTCCAATTACAGTTTTAATGAACAGGGGTCGTCAATTTATTAGCTCTACCATGAAAAATCTATTTACTTCTTACAAAGTACCTAATGTCTTCGTCGAAAACGATCATAGGACATGGGATACCCACATACCGAAAATTCAGTTTCCCTTAAATAGTGCGGTAAATGAAGTAACTGGGTTTACGCCTTCATTTTTGGTATATGGTCGCGAACTTATCAGCTGTGGTTCACACTATATTGATGAGGGAGCGATATTATTTTTGCACCCCGTGATGAATATGCTGAAAATCTTGGCAACCTCAGCAAGATATTCGACAAAGTACAACTATCACTAGTTAAAGCGCATTCTAGGAATTCTGCTACTTACAACCTTCGTCGTAAAAATATAGAGTTTAATGTTGGTGACATCGTATGGAAATGTACATTTTATCAAAGTGATAAAGACAATCGATTTTCGAAAAAATGTTCCCCTAAATTTATAAAATTTCGTATTTTAGCTAAACGATCGAAACATGTATACGATCTGGAAGATATGGCAGGAAATGAGTTAGAAACCTGGCACGTAAAGGACTTTAAATTAACATGAGTCTATTTTTTTACTCATTATTTAAAGAGGATTTTCTAGAAAATCCTAACCTAAAAAGGGGGGTATGTAACGGTTCGTGACAAATCCTTAATGTTATAACTAAATAATTAATTTTCCTTACACTAAACCTATCTACTACTATGTACATTTAAATAGAATTAATTTACTATAAACGAACTTCAAAGTTATCGTAATATTACCAGCGCACTGCAATACCTACGAAGTGATCGCGCGATCACGCTCGTGATGCGTGGACCGAACCGGTACAGCTAGCTGTCTACGGAATTCACGAGAGGGCCCGAGCATTGCCGAGCGCGGAGCGTTGAGAACGCACGGCTGCTGACCGCTCGTTCGTTGCAAAACGATTCTTATTAGCTAATTAGGCACTTATCTAGTTGTAAGTTGATCGTGTAGAATAGCATACTACCTGCCTTTACTTAAAATTAATTTTAAGATGCTTTTCACTGCTTAATAATTCATTTATTTGTTAAAATTTATTGATTGTGATATAAATCATTATTAAAATACATTTTATATTTGTGTTTGTGAATGAATTGTGCACAATCATTGTTCCATGCTATGTAAATGGCACGCACCTACCTTACCACATAAGTTGATTATGTACAGCTGGTAATAATATAAATGCCTCATCATTGGTTAATTATTTTATGCAAACTACTATCATCTCATCTGTTCCTTTTTGCTTCGTATGCAGATACTGTCGCATCATGTCGCAGGCAATTTTAACAAATCGGATTTTATTGAAGTGTCTGGTTTATTGGGAATTACAGGGACCACCACTGCCCTACACTGCTGTCAGGATCCTGGATTAGGAGTCTGCCTTTCCCGATTAAGCCGACTACCCTGGGCGACTGGAGCACTACACTAACCTCCTGGGACCTTTACGAGCTACACTACCTACAAGACAGTGATAGTGACTCAATTTCATCTTACGCAATCGGTTACTAACTATTCACCACTACCCTGTTGAAGCCGGTTATAGTTTTATATAATTGTTAGTTTGCATTGTTTGTATTAAAATTGTAATTGTTTCAAAGCTTTAGTTTTCTTTCTTCTTTCCTTAATATTGAGTAATTTGCTTTGATCAGTCTATTTAGAACACGGCTAGCGTGACACCTGATTTAGTTATACAGGAGAAAGGCAAGCCGTCAAGGCCGGGGCTAGAGTCATGGAGGCAGTTAAGAGTGAGTTTGAGTTCCTGCATAGTAAAGGCTGTTCAAGGGGTTGGATGAGGAGAGTGATGGGAGTTGATTTAGCAATGGGGCAGATGGAGGGGGAATTTTGTCAAAAAAGGGATCAAGCCATAAAGAGGGGACTGAAAACGTAGGAGAAGGAAGGATAGAAGTGGCACCACGAAAGCGCTTCAGGGAGCTCCAGACAATTGAGGAAGGGGTACGGTGGCCTAGTTTTTCACAGAAAATGCGCCAGGAATCTCTTTTCTTTTTTTTTAACAGCCTTCTGGCTTTAGCCGAAACACTTTTATAAAGTATAAAGTTTTTGGGGTCATGGATGCACAGTATATTTTTTCAGCTACTCTCCTTTCTCGAACCATGTCGGAGCACTCTACACTCCCTTACACTCAGGAGGGACTAAGGGAAGGAGAGCAGATGGAGACGTCTACCGCACTTTCACTATGATGTGGGTGGCCATCGTTCAAAACACAGAGGCTCCGGTCCTCAACGACATCCGCCAAACACCTACTTCGGGCATCATCCGGCGCAGAGCAATATACACCCCATAAGCTATGATAAAAGTTATGGTCACCTAAGATAATATTGGGATGTAGGATAAGGGAAATATGGGAATGAAATTCATGGATCAGCATAACTGTGGGATTGATCCTAAGTCTTTCATGGAATATATTTTTGTAAGTCTCTCTTGACATTCTAAAATGATAGGTTATTTTCATAAAAGACTGCAATGTCATCGACGAAAATAGCCAGTATTACTATTTCCGAACCCAAAAGTTTTTTATGTACGCTTGACTCCGTAGGTAGTCTATCGAAAACAAAATATTACCAACTATATAAAATCGATTACAACCAACTTGCCCCAATAGTTTTTGATAATTGTATTATTCCATATAGTACCGTGGTTAAAAACTTGGGAGTTCTCATGGACTCTAGTCTATCATGGAATACCTACAAAGAATTGCCCTCGCACAGTCACTTATACTTCCAATACCAGATTACGGCAATATCAGCTATCTCGATTTGACCGAGGAGCAACTAAACAAGCTTGAGCGTCTTCAAAATCTTTGTGTGAGATTCGTATTTGGCTTAAGCAAATATAACCATGTATCTGAATTCCACGCTAAGCTCAAGTGGCTCCCGATTCGTCTCCGAAGGAACACTCATGCACTTCATCTTTTACACGGTATATTGTTCAACCTCTGGCTGCCAACTTATCTTAAGAAACGGTTTCCTTTTCGCCACCAACACCGTGAACTCTCCTCGTCATCATGTTAAAAGAATAGATTATTTTAAAAATCATCTAAAGAACTTTTATCTTTCACAATGATTCGTACAGTCTTGCATGATTTTCCTCAAAATTTATGCATATTATGTATGTATATCTATGTAAGTATTGTATTTTTGTGTAAGTATATGATATAAATTTATGTATTTATAATTTTATTATAAATGATGTGTGTGTGTTTTTTTTTGTTTTTTTTATTTATTTATAATTGCACTGCCCATCAGTCTGTTATAGTTTAAGATATTAAGCAGGGTTGCCTAGTAGAGATCGCTTTGTAGTGATAAGGCCGCCCAAATTGCATTTCTGTATTTTTTACATTTTGTATATTTCATTTTTGTTGTTTTTCTTTTTATTGGCAATAAAGTGTTTATTATTATTATTATATATGCTTTGCTTCCTACACATCATCACAGCCTGAGAACAGCTTACACATAAAAATCCACAGCTGCTCAAGTTCTCAAGACTATTATTATACTATTAACATAAGTCTTTGTCCGGTTATAAGGAAAGTGAGTCACACTAAATATCTTGGCATTTGTTGACCAGAGACTTAATTGGCATCCACAGTTAGAATCTGTCACTAATCTAAATTCATCTATCATAAAATCATCTAATTCTAAATCTAAAAACTAAATTGGGTCTTTAAAACATTACGGTCGGTAATGCCTAGCTAGAAAAGTGAGTTTCTACATAATAGAAAGGGCACAAAGATCGATGATAAAAATAAATTAATTTCAAACCTCACAGATTCTCTACGCAAGCGCTATATAACATCAGCAATCTCTTACACATACTTAACTTGATCCTACAATGTCATCAATCCTTACCATTTAAACCATCACGTCATAGAAACAGAAGAAACGACATTGCTGCTCATTCGCCACTTGTGCGAACCGTATTTTCTAGAAGATAGTATCAATCTCAATCTGATATTTTGAGATTTATAATAAAGTTAATAAATTACTTGAAATTTATCGGAAAACAATTTGAAAGAGAAACTTCAAATACTTTGCATACCAAAATACTTATTCCCAAACACAAGTTGGTAGATCGAAAAGTAATAAACTTCATTTTAAAATTAAAAAACCTAAAGTTTTAATACAAGAAATGAAGCTAAATAGTAAAATAAGTTAAGTATATCTATCTATATAAAAATTTTTTTTGAGAACATCTAATATTTGTATCTAAGCTCATCTCAACATCTCATCATCAGCCCATATTCGTCCACTGCTGGACATAGGCCTCCCCAATTGCACGCCATCGAGGTCTATCCTCGGCTACTCGCATCCAGCTCCTGCCAGCCATCCTGCGCAAATCATCACTCCACCGTGTCTGAGGACGTCCTACACTACGTTTGCCGAGACGCGGTCTCCACTCAAGAACTCGTTTACCCCAACGGTTATCGGTTCTGCGGCTAATATGGCCAGCCCACTGCCACTTCAGTTTGCTAATCCGGTGCGCTATGTCGTTGACCCTGGTTCTCTGCCGGATCACTTCATTTCTGATTTTGTCCCGCAGAAAAACACCGAGCATAGCTCTTTCCGTAGCACGCTGAGCGACCTTCAGCTTGTGGACCAGTCGTGCCGTTAGTGTCGAAGTTTCGGCTCCGTATGTCATGACGGGTAGGACGCACTGATTGAAGACTTTCGTCTTTAGGCCCTGTGGAATCGTGGATGTGAAGACTTGACGTAGTTTCCCAAACGCTGCCCAACCTAGCTGAATTCTTCTATTCACCTCGTTCTCGAAGTTGTTTCTACCTAACTGCAATGTCTGCCCGAGGTAAACATATTTTTGAATAACTTCGAGAACGGCTCCGTGCACTGCAATCGGTTCCGGTAGTACATGTTCGTTGAACATGACCTTGGTTTTATCCAAGTTCATCCGTAGGCCGATGCGTATAGAAGAGTCAGCCAGGTCATTTAGCATCTGTTGTAGGTCCTGCAGCGTTTCTAATATGATGACGATGTCATCAGCAAATCGCAAGTGAGAGATATGCTCGCCATTGATATTTATGCCACGTCCTTTCCAGTTCAGCGTCTTAAACATATCCTCCATTGTATTAGTGAACAATTTGGGAGATATTACGTCTCCTTGTCTCACTCCTCGATGCAATGGTATGGGATTCGTCTGCTGATTCTGTATGTGGACGGACATGGTGGCAGCCTCGTAAATGCATCTCATCACTTGGATGTATCGCCAATCTACTTGGCATCGCTGCAGGGACTCCAGAACGGACCAGATCTCAATCGAGTCAAAGGCCTTCTCATAGTCCACAAATGCTAGACACAGGGGCTGATTATACTCTTCGGTCTTCTGTATAATCTGCCACACTGTGTGGATGTGGTCTATGGTGCCATATCCGCTCCGAAACCCAGCCTGTTCCGGTGGTTGGAACTCGTCAAGTCTCCGCGTAAGACGGTTCGTGATCACTCTTGAAAACAGCTTATAGACGTGGCTTAGGAGGGAAATGGGTCGATAGTTCTTCAACAGGGTTTTGTCTCCCTTTTTGAAGAACAGGGCGACTACACTCCTACTCCACGCCTGCGGAGTTCTCCCTTCGAAGAGGACAGCGTTGAAAAGCTTTTGGAGCTCCCTCAGTACGGGTCTATCTCCTGCTTTTAATAATTCTGTCGTAATGCCGTCCTCTCCAGGGGCTTTTCCATTTTTAAGCTGCCAAAGAGCGATCTCGATTTCGCCAATGCTGACTTCTGGCAGGTCTTCGGTGTAATGGCGTGTTAATGTGGCTCTAGGATCATCATTTTCGGGATCAGGTCGAGATGCATGCGAAGCGTATAACCGGCCATAGAAGTTTTCCACTTCTGAAAGGACTGCCGGCTTCGAAGCAACGACTTCTCCACTTGCTGTGGTCAACTTTGTCAAGTGGCTTCTTCCAAGAGATTGTACGAACACCTTTGACCCCCGGTTTTGCTCGATCGTTCTTTCAATAGCGAGAGTATTGAAGCATCGGAGGTCGTGTCGTACGCGCTTGCTGATCTCTTGGTTTGGAGCTCGTTTTCCTGACGAAGTGACGGGTGGGTTCTCACGTCGTTCCTTCATTAGCTCTAAAGTCCTATCCGAAAGCTTAGACTTATTGCCCTTACGCTGCATCTTACAAAATCTTGTACCTTCTTCCCTGAGGATTTGAACCACATCTTCAAGGTTCTGGTCAACGTCCATTGCGGTTTCCACGGTTTCCATGGCAGCGAATCGGTTCTCCAGATTTGACTGGAACGTTTCAGATCCCACCATGGTTTGGAGCGGATTAGGTTGGAGCCTGGCCTTCATCAAGCGGACACGTTCAGCTTTGAAGTCGATATTCAGAGAGCCTCGGACAAGTCGGTGATCGCTACCGGTGTTAATCCTGTTGATCACGGAGACATCTCTGAATATGTGCTTTTTGTCCGTCATGATGTAGTCGATCTCATTTTTTGTCACAGTGTTGGGGCTTTGCCACGTCCACTTCCTTTGGGGCTGTTTTTTGAAGAAAGAATTCATCAGGAACAGACCTTCCCGTTCGAGGAAGTTGACGAGCATTTGCCCCTGTCATTTCTGCTTCCAAATCCATGGGATCCTACTACCGATTCGCCACAATTCTGTACTCCCACTTTAGCGTTAAAGTCCCCCATGACAACGCTGTAGTGAGTCTTAGTAGTGAAGTGGAGGGCCCTCGATATGTCATCGAACATATCCTCCACTTCATCGTCCTAGTGTGTCGAGGTCGGTGCGTACGCTTGCTCCACTTTTAGGCTGTACCTATCGGTGAGCTTTATAATTAGGTACGCTACCCTGTTCGACATACTGGAAACCTCCACAACGCTATCAGAGATGGACTTATTGACCAGAAACCCCACGCCACCTTGGGATTGTTGGTCTCCCTCTCGGAAGTACATTAGGTGGCCTGATACGAGGGTTATGGTGTCCTCCCCCTCTCTTCGGACTTCACACAATCCTAATATGTGCCACCTAATCTTCCCAAGTTCCACCTCCAGTTGCGCCAGATGCGAGTCAAGCCGTAACGTGCGTCCGTTGTACGTCGCCAGGGTCAGTTTGTTGTGGTGGCCTCCCGTAGCCCGGTGATTCTTCGTACCCCCTGCTCCGCCGTTACCATGGTCGCCACCATGACCAGGAATAGCGGGGCCGCCGGGAACTGGGGGCCGTGGCCTACTGTGCCTCTTCATTGGGGGGGTATGCCCATAATCGCCACGCTGGGCAGGCGGGTTGGCGATCGCAGTATGGAACAATTCTGCGGCCCACGCAAGGAGACGCTGCTGCCCATCTCCTTGGATCAAGTTTCCCTTAGTCGCCTCTTACGACACCCACGGGATGAGAGGGGGTAGTGAAATTCTATGCCGTCACTACACAGCAGTATCTAAGCAAGTTTAGGTTAAATGGTAAATATCCCATATGAACTTATATAGCTAAGCAATATAATTATAAGTATTGCTTAACTATATAAGTTCATATATGCCATCATGAAAAATTTGTACGTTTATAAATGAGTTTCCCTGGTAACTCTTACACCAACAAAAAAATACAATACTACACGAAATTATTTAATACTTATTAAGGTGAAAACAACATTTGTAAATATAAATACAAATCTTCTGTACCTAGCTGTGTATTATTTTTTTTGAGGCAAAAACTTGTTGATCACTCGTTACAACTGCTACCGATGCGTTATCGCCTTCAATATACACCGTATCAGTTGGAACCACAGCATGTACCTTGCGCCTACTTGAGTCTTTTTCTAAGTCTGAAAATGAGCGTGATTCTTGGGTATCTTCTTTAATTGAACTTGATTGTTCAGCAATAAGTTTGGATTTTTCAGGAGTTTCTTCATAGTTTGTAGGGGCCGCAATGACACAGGCCAGATTTACCAGCAAGATCACTGTTAGGAACTTCATTGTGGCTGCGAAAGAAAAGTAAAAGGAAACTTGAGTGTGCGAGTAGCTCAAGCGCAACGACTGGTGCTTTATCCAATGTTTTTTAAAATAAAATGCCTAAGTCGAAACTTGCAACTATAAGTAGCAAAGGAGCCTATTGTCAGGATTCTGTAATAGTTCGTCCATCTCTTCCAGGAACAAAACTCTTGTAACACGTGTAACGGTTGAAATATATATAGTTCATATACATATGTCTGAGTGTTCTGATGATATTACATCGTCACGCCAAAGATGCCGACGTAATGTTTCATGAGGAAACTCCACAATCATTTTCTGAACGGTTAGAGCGGATTAGGAAAATCTTCAGCAAAACAAATTTTTTTTATGATTCCGGATAAATACATTTGAGATAAATTCTACATGGAGTCTATGGATAGCATCAATTCGATATAGAAGAAGTAACCTTTGATCAGAAAGGTTGTTGTGTGGTGAAATGAGAGTAAAGTGTGAATGAATTTCATGCCACTTACTAATGTTACCTATGACCAAAACATGACAACGGTTAAATAGAGCATTAGTATGGCCCCAAAGAAAGCAGAGCTTGTGTTATGGATGACCATACAGCGAACTGGTGGGGAACCCGAATAAACGTACACATATAAATATTAACAACCATAACCCGAGATCAAACATCTATGTTCATCACACGAATTAATGCCCCGGCCAGGACTCGAACCTGGGACCTCCGGTGTATGAGGCAGGTATACCCACTACAATATTGGGTCGTCTTTTGTATTAATAATGTTCAAAAACAATCCTTTTGTTCTACACCAAACACATTCTAAATCTAAAATATAGGACTTAAAGAACAATAAAAAATTGGTACCGATAGAATAGACATAATTTCATTTTGCTGGTCTGGACAATACAAAAAAATAAACATAATGTGTTTGACTTACCTGTAACGTACCTATTTGGTTTCTATTCAAGTTAAAATACAACTCTAGAACTTTCTTCACTGGTTAGTATATTTATAAAATTTTCTATGAAAAAAATATTTTTCCGATAAATATTTTAAATAATCAGTAAAACATTTATGGGGAAAATATTTTTTGTTGTACAAATATTTGGTAAGTACTTTGCATTCAAATTTAAATAGGAAATAAAGTTTGGAATGGCATGTAAGACAAAGAAACGAAAAATGTTTATGAAATCCACATAAAGTCGGTTTCTGTATATATCGGTAGCGTCACTTATAAATAGGTAGATACATATTTATTAAATGAATAAATAAATATTTGTGTCTGGAAAAAAAATAATAAGACTTAGTGTAATTAAATATCAAAATATATTTAAAACCTACATAAATTTAAATCACATCACATCATAATGTTCAATAACCCTCCTTACATTGCAGGCGCGTAGGGTGACATGTACGTTTTATAGTACCATTATATTGTATCAAAGATGTGTGGTATGAATAGCAATAAATAATTAAGTATTGAGAATTGAATGAAAAAATATAACGGCTAAATAATAAATAAAAAATGGACAATAAGTGAAAAGGTACCCTGGCAAGCAAACGCTCTTCACAACGTATCTAACCCTATATGGATATGGGCGACCCAAAATATTTATAATTCGTGACAAAAACGCCTTTGGTCACGTATTATGTCAATTCAATCATTGTCATTGTCAACCAACATTCGAACCTGGGACCTTTGATGCTAAGAGGAAAATCTATATCTATATTACCCTTAGAGTGCCAAGCAAGCCTCCACGTGGTCAAATATTGGAAATTTTTTTTAACAGCCAATTTTCAGTACAATAAATGATCAATAGATATCGCCAACTTGGGATCCTCTACTGAAGAACATAAATCTAACATCCAATAAACTGCAAGACCTCGAGCTCAAGTCACTGTCACGCAGACTGGAAATGATTGAATGTTTCCAGAACTGTCAAGTGGACACCTATCACCTAAGTTACTCGTGACCAATGTGATCGTTAAGGCATCAAGAACTTGAAGTTAAAATGTGAAATGTAATTGAACGCGATGAAAGCCTATAAAATGTGTTTTATCCCTAATATACAATGACATATAAACAAGTTGTCCACTCATAATACTAGCAACGCAAATGCAAGGCAATGCCGGCCTTTCACTTAGTCTTGTGCAACCCAGCGTCACGGCTGAACGTCAAACAAAACTTATTCCCAATTCTACTTATTCAAAATACCGTACAATGCCTTCTTGTGTGTTTAGACAATGTACTAATTACACTCTTACTGTTAAACAAAGAAAAACGTTTCTTTTCATGCGTAAGGACTATTCTTTTATAACCTTATTTATTATATTATTTTGCTATTTAAAATGACGTTTTAAAATTGACTATACATTTCGACAAACTCAAAGAGCGAGATGTAGGTAATATGATTTTGCATGTGGGAGTAAAAGAGACAACGCTATATTCTGCGACAATTGACGCGCGAAGCAACGTCACGAAGTACATAGATATCTCGTTCTTACAACAAGTGAACAGTATTATTCCTTCCTTCTCCTACAGATTTATCGGGTAGTTATGTATAGTTAAGTTGACGCCGTTTTTTGTGCTTGACTTGGGTATGACTTGTCCATATGTAATATGTCATTGCTACTATAAGAAATCGTGAAAATAGTAGCAAAAATATTATAACAAATATTATTATTTTGATTTGATTTATATTTGAAATACTTGCTTTAGAAGAAGCAAAAAAAGGTTCTTATAATTAATAAAACGCTTGTTGACTACACATGAAATTCTAAATATATTTTTTTTGGTTTAATTTTTTTATAAGGTTTGTGATGGTTATTCGACTCCACATTATTTTTGATTAAGGTTCAGCTCGTCATAATCTCCAACTGCTGCAAATACGCAAAACATACTTTTAAAGTTTTGCTGTAGGGGTTATAATTATTTTTATTAACAAGTTTATTGCTGGGAAATAACCTTTAAATAATATGTAATTTTCAGTTTACTAGACATGCTTGAAAAGTTTTACTGCAATCATAGGGAATGGGAAGTACCTAATAATGCAATTATTGGAAACTGTATTTTCCTTAAGTACAATTTATAAACAATGCAGTGGATTGCGATGGTTCACGGTCTGAAAGACATGATATATTCTTGTACAATATAGATAACTGACAATCACATGCTCCTTTTGTTGTTGGCTTATTTGCAATATTAATGTCGTGTAACATACTAACTAATCATTTCAAATTCTTGCTATTTTTCAAAGTAGTCATGTTAAACTTTTATGACTTACCGTATTTAGGATTTTATTTTTCGAAGTTACTGATGTAAAAAAATGCATTCCTACTCATCTACTCATACACTCATACGCATGCGAGGCGGCCTTAAGGAACAGTATAAAATGCACCGTGCTTACCGCCTTTTACAACGGTTGAAGAACAGTGATTTAAAAACAAATCTTACATTATTTCTTACTATCAAACATATTAGTGAATTGTAATACAAAAAGACTGTTATGTATCTATCCCAAGCAAGCAGAACGGGCAGAATATATGTGATTCAGTCATTATACGGTCCTCATTCTTCTTTCTAAGTATTTCATACTATGCCTAAATTACTTTTTAGCTAGTTCAAGTAAATATCTACCTTCCACTTCCTCGTTAATATTTTTATTGAGATCTTTAATTGAAATACAGGCTACAGTTGTAACAAACAAGCCCGGCCGATATCTCATTCTTGGTTTTAGTATTTTCATATCCGGCAAACGAACATGTGACCCTCCTGTTGGCGAGTGACATCCGCACTCATGTACATCATTAATCGTAGGTGTTCCGTTTGTTAACGAGTGATTGTGAATACTGTATCAACTAGCAGTTAGCACTCCTGGCAGTTTCGTCTCAATAACTGGAACACAACGACGTGAACATGATATTTATATAGGCATAACTAAGAACGGTTGTAGTTATCTCAATACGTGTTAGGTATTAGATTGCAAGACGCTGAGATGTGTAAATAAATAAATTACTAGGAGATTTACTGTTACAAATTTTCATGACAAAATAAATATTTTAAATTTAAGCTAAAGATGTATGGTCTTGTTTAGGAATAATATTTTCATTTTATCATAAACCCTTGTTCACATTGAAACGTACTGTAAAATGCAAACTGATAATTGAGGGCTTAGTTGAGTGTTCATTTCTTGGTGATTATGTTAATGAAGAAAAATACAGTAACACTTGTTGGTAAAATGGAAAATTATAAACTTTATTTTAAAATCCTTAGTTTGATAAAAGAAATGTGGATAAACAGTAAATCAGTTACAATGTTAAATGAGATTATAAAATCTTTATTTGGGAGAAAACAACATTTGTCAGTACCAACCTAGACTCTACTTCGACAGAGATATCTTGCAAATCTTCTGTACCTACCTATGTTTTATTTTTGATGTGAGCACGATAAACTTGAGCGCTAAAATGAAAAAATGCTGCCGATGGATTCCTGCCTTTCACATAAAAACTATGACCTAAATCATCAGCATTGTCGTTGGGCTCACTTGAGTGTTCACGTGAGTTTTCCCATGAAACTTTTTCTTGGGATAAAACTGAGTGTGATTCTTGTGAACCTCCGGAAGTTTCTTCATAGTTTGTAGGGGCCGCAATGACACAGGCCAGATTTACAAGCAGGATCACTGTTAGGGACTTCATTGTGGCTGCGAAAGAAAAGTAAAAGGAATTGTGAGTGTGCGAATAGCTCAAGCGCAACGACTGGTGCTTTATCAAACAATTTTTAATAAAATGCCAAAGTCGAAACTTGCAACTATAAGTAGCAAAGGAGCCTAATGTCAGGATTCTGTAATAGTTCGTCCATCTCTTCCAGGAACAAAACCACTGTAACACGTGTGACGCTTGAAAGTACGTCATAAAAACTTCACAATCGTTTTCTGAACGGTTAAAGTGGGTTTGGGAAATCTTTACCAAAATCTTAATAATTCTGAAGAAAAATTATGTTCACTTTACCAAAAACATGAAAACGATTCTAATAAAGCCTTATATTAATAATGTTCAAAAACTATCATTTGCACATTTTAATACATTCGAAGTCAAGAATATAGGACTCAAAGAACAATAAAATATTGTACAGGAAGAGTAGACATAATTTCATTTGGCTGGTCTGGATTAATACAAAAACGAAACAAAATGTCTTTGACTTACCTGTAACGTAGCTTTCTGTTCTAGTTTAAATACAACTCTAGAACCTTCTTTTAGGTTTGCATTTTTATACAATTTTCTATGAACAGTCTTTTTTAAATATTTATCGGTAATAAAGTTTGGAATGGCATAAAAGGCACTGAAATGAAAAATGTTTATAAATTCCACATAAAGTCGGTTTCTGTATATTTCAGTAGCGTCATTTATAAAAAGTTATACATTTATATAACGATTGAGTTAATATATATGTGCAGCAAAAATTTGTGTAATTAAATAGGAAAATACATTTAAAACCTACATAAATTAAAATCACATTACATCATAATGGAACAATAACCCTCCTTACATTGCAGGCGCGTAGGGTGTGACATGTATGTGTTTTTATTGTTCCATTATATTGCATAGGCTGCTATTCGATGATATGGGTTTAAAATCCATTAGCACCCACACTATAGTTCACTCCATACCTTGCCATGCCTGACTATTATTATACGGAATTTTTTTGATAATCATATATAAAATTCTTCTGAAATGAAATGATTTGTAATTGTTTCTAAACAAACGTAAGTAAAAAGGTAATTCATCTTCAGAACAAAATCTAAAGAACGGTACTTATTACAAGAACTTTTTTAAAATAGTTACTGTATACCTATTTTAAAAATTTTATTTTTGTATTAGAATATTTTGTGATGGACGAAATTTTTAATATAAACCAGGCTTGATTACAAGTTATGTGTAATTATTAAGAGAGTTAGCTGTATTGCATCATATACGGCATCAAAATTACATTTAATTTCAAAAGTAAAAACTTTAGATGAATTTAAGTTATACTTAAGTGATAAATATTGTAAGGCTTCCGAAACCGAAAGATATCTTTCACATTAATCTCTTGCAAATCTATTTTATCTCCATCGATTACTTTGGAAGGGTTAAGGAGGTTAACAATCAACGAATCATCAGAATCACCAATGGAGGTGTAGTGGTCAGTGGAGTCTGCTAGTAAGTATAGGTCTTGGGTACCTTCTGGAAAAGACCTGGTTCGACCTACGGTCTTTTGCTCCACGGTATGCTCTGTGATGCGGTGCCCCTATGGAGGCAGGTGTGACGGGACCTAAACCCGAACTGTTCATCCGGTTACAGGTGCTTGGAGTGGATAACCTCTTTAAGCCTGTTCAAAATGATCCATTTGTATAATTTGTCTATCGTACTAAGCAGACCAATAAATTAGCCGGTTTTCCGGGTTTCCTAATACCAATGACAATCGCTTCCTTCCACGTTTGTGGAAAAGAACCGTTTGTTTGTAAGTTATTGAATATAACTACAAACAGTTGTATGACTGCGAGTGGGAGAGCTTTCAGAACCCTGTTTGGCATTTCCGCGGTTTTAGATTTTTATTTATTGTCTGTACCTCTTCCACTGTTACAGGTTGGAGATAATGCGGTAGAGTCTATCTTGAGAGACTTTGCCAAGCTCCATTAAGCCAGATGTGAAGGCGACATCCCTTCAAGAAGCGCGTCCTAGTTATTAGAACGCAATCCGCGTATGCCATTTAACATATCACTATAGGGCCCTCCTACGGATGCGGTTAACCTCGGTCGGAGCGTAATCGTAGGCCCGGATAGCTACGTTCTTTGCTCTCAACAATTCCATCACATCCCAACATGGACCCAGCGTCGATCATTCGCCGCCGAAATCTGTCTGGAGGATGCCTTGATAGCAGCCTTAATGGCTTCGTTAGTTTGACCCAATCTATGTGTAAACCCATTTGAACAATGGAGTCACTTGGAGTACCTAGTTGCATGACAACTGGTCGGTGTACCGAAGTAAACTGGTGGATGACTTCTACTAAGTGTACCGTTAACACTTTGTTGGATTGCTATATCGAGATAATCGGGGTGATGATTTGTGTTATAAGGATAGTGTGTCGGATAGACACTACATTACAGTTTAGTGACTCTATTATGTGATGAAGCCGACGACCGTTTGGGTTGGTAACTACGGAATTGACTACTTGAATGTTTCGAGTTGAAATCGCCAGCTAGTATTACGGAGGGACTCATATCGCGTACTCATAGCGAATGAAGGTCTCTTTAAAGTACTGTTTTGTCTGGTGGTTAATAGATGTATGCTAGCGTGATGGGCTGATGGCCTCTCGACGCTATTCTACAACAAGAAACTTCGATATTCTCTGTGCTGTGGGGGATCGACAGGTATAGTGTAGTGACCTTTTGTAACAGATGAGGGTACCGCCTTTACCGGCGGTAAGCCTATCGTTACGAACGATGTTCGTTCGCTTTTTTCAGGTCCTCGTGCCTAGGTTTCAAAAAGGTTTCCTGCACAAGTAAGATGTCAAGTTGAAATTCTCGAACGAGTTAGTGAATTTCATTACGCTGATGTTTAAGACCATTAACACGTTCGGTTCGGCGTGTGCCACCGGTGGCGCACGGAGTGTTTGTTGACATGGCGGCGTGTACCATCGGTGGCCACATCACACTAGACTTTTAATGTACTACGATATCCGACCCGCTTTGAGTTAAAGTGCTTTACTTACCATTCCCGTCTAGTATAATAGACAAATTGTTATACTGTAGCTCAGAAGTTAGAAATTCCATCGAGAAGTTTAAAAAAATTCAGGTTGAACATTTTTAATATTCCGAGAAAAAAGTGACTTTGTTCCGACAATAATTGTGAATGGTGTATTATTTATGATTGATCAAGATAAGAAATTATAGCAAAAATAAATCTGCATCTTTTTCGGGTATATTTTAGTTTTCCTTTCGGTTTCCTCCCACCTCTGCAGCGGTATCAGGTAAATTATCCATTTTAGGTTTGCTAATCATTTTCTGTACTATTTGTTCTCGATATTCTAAAATACTACGTTTTTTCCCTGTTCCATACTTTTGTCGAATAACCCAAGCGTTGACTAACATTTGTGTCACAGAAAATATTCACTATTTCACGATACACCTTTAGGTTTTCTAAGGCTAGAATAGTACGAAGCCATCTGATCTGAAAGATCTACCTCCTTTTCTGCATTATTATAATTTCAAACAGAGATGGTTATGATTCATGAGACAATATAATTAATATAATAGGATTTAGTTAGAAAGACAAAAAATACGTTTTTTGTGCCTATTCTTAACCATGTCCACCGGTGGCGCACGCCGCTCGGCAAGACTTTTGGTTTATCGGGCGGTGATGTACCACCGGTGGCCATGTGAAGATTTGCCCCGCTGGATAACAAATACCTACTAATGAGGTGCCGGTCTGAACGTGTTAAGGCGTTGAAGTAGCCGATAGCGAGGGACCGAGGTTTTAATCTAGAGGACGCCATTTAAAAGTTTATTTTATTGAATTTTTCGACGTTCGCGATAAGCATCTGGTGCTCGATCGTGTCGAAGCCTGGAAGTCACTCTTTGCTCTTCGTAGTTTGCATGCCAGAGTTGTTATTTCGCCCAAGTCGAAGCTTGAGATGAATTCGCTAACTAGAGCGAAGTCCGAAAGTAGCTCCCCACGGCCATTAGCTGGGGGACGAGAAAGCAAGCAAGTAGGTGCTAACCTGACCTGCTTTACCTGAAAAGGAGGAGCGACGAGGGAAGCGATGGGTTTTCTCACCATGGTAGGCGGGGTCACCCATGCGTTCTTGGCTGGTGAAGGAGGACTGCAGGGGTCAGTTCGTTGCGGCTGCGGTTTCTCGGGGGGGCTGGGCTTCTGAGCCTTTTGGGGGTTCGGTTTTGGAGCTCTGGGGCAACCTAAGTAGTTAGCTGTGTGGCTGACAGTCTTGCATAGTACGCATGCGGGGCTTGTGGACTGTGGACTGCGGGGCTCTCGCGCACTCCGCAGTGCTATAATTGCCCAGGCACTTAACGCATCTGGATTTTGCACAGTGTCACACTTGAAGGGTGATCACTGTGATCCCTGCGAGATTGGCAATAGTTTTTTAATTAAAAATATTTTGCCTTCCAATGATGGATCTAGTGTTACTAACACTAAATTGTACGGCAACCTATCTTTGCCAAACATCCGGTGGACAGACTGCACAGGAAACACCTGGGTTTTAAGGACCTGTAATAAAAGCTCAGTGTCGAACTCTTTTGGTACGCCTCTAAGGCCGACGCGTAAAACGCGCTCATCCTCAAGCGCGTACTCGATGGATTTCTCCATCAAGCACCTTGTGAGGGCGCGGTGGTCGGTGGGCGAGATGATCGCCACGCGGATACCGATCGTGGTATTTTTTGCGTACGAATACGCGATTTTTAAATAAGACATGTGTAAAATTTAATTAAAATTAAACACAGATGTCCACGCCGCTTTATCGCGGATGAAAACAGGAGGCGGATGCCAGCCGCTTAGCTTGGCTTTAGAATCGCGGAGCGTGGATGCGAGCATGGACTGTAGTGCCCGCTTTTTAGGAGTTTTGGACAAATCGCTAGATAAGTCGTTGAATTCAGGGGCTTGGACGAGAGCCGGGGTATCACAATCTATCGACGATGTATTGCTGGTGGACGAAGCCACTGACGATCGCGAGCAAGAGCACTCTCGTAAGGGTTTGGTGGATACCTGCTGACGCGCCCGTGTCTCCTTTTTAGAATAAGGTCTGTTTGTGGGTTAGAGCCCACTTTCGAACTGTATCCAGATGTCAGAAACGAATTTCTTCTTCTGCTAGAAAAGAAATTTAAAAACTGACCGTAGTTCGCCGAAAGCTACTATCTAGAATCCTTAAAAGGGTACGCAAGTAAAGAATCGACCGCGTTGGGGTCGACCTTTACCGACAACAGAGGCAAATGCACACGAAAAGGCAAAAATATGATACATAGATAAATATCAAATAGAAAAGTAAATAATAAAATAGTAGAAAAGAAATTAATAGATAAATTCGCTACAAATTGGATGTCACGTTAGGTATCCTTTGTACCAAAACAAGAATACTTTACGCTGGGCACACTCAGAACTCAGCACAAGCACAACACAGCACTTTGAAAACTAAGTGACTCGGCGCAAAGAAAAAATTACTTCGAGATCTCCGGAGAGAGAAAAACCGTATCACGCAGCCAACACGCTAGAGTCTGTCTGTCTCACCCAATAAACTCAAAGACTACCGAACCGATTTTCATACGGTTTTCACCAGAGTTATGAGGAAGGTTTAAGTATATAATTCTTAAACTTTGTGACGGTTGTCTATTTCGACCTCTTTTTGTCAGTAAATTTTATTTTTTTTGTTGTTCCCGACGTAATTTTAAACTAGGAATTACGTAGTGTCGGAGAACGGCAATGTTTTGATTTGACAAGTCAGTCACGAAATATTATCCATCAAAGCAACTTGAATCTATTTATTTATTATTTTTTCCGAGTTTATCATTCAAAATTATATAGTTAAGATATTTTATTATCGATAATCAAAGTTCTTTTTAAGAAACCTATATTTATTTTTTACGTTCACGAGTGTGCGTAGCCAAAATTGTTGGTAAGGATTCTCATTCATTAAAATTTATTTTATTGTTATTTTTTCTTTTCAGATCAAATTTAATTGTATTAATATTTCTGTTCTATTTTGTGTGACTATTTTTTTATTTCAATTTTGTTTATATTTTTCTGTTTGTATTTACAGGCATCTTTGTATATTTTTTAATCTTACCGAAAAAATAAACACAGAAGAGAGTTTTGGTGTTTTATTGAAACTACGTCACATACTGGCGCCCGAATATTCAAACGTAGTTTATGGAGAAGAGAGGAGAATTGCAACAGAAGGAACAAAAGGAACAGAAGAATTGCAACATTAAAAATAATTTTTTTATAATTATTATTGAGGTTAGGCATAAAACTTTATTTGTTACCATTTTCAATCATTAACATTCACTATAATATATTTATATATGTATCTACTATAATATATCTACTATAATATATCAAAATACTGCTAAATTATTCAGATATTTAAGTTTCTTTAGTTTCTTTCGTTATAATATCCTTGAAGAAATTTTCTGAAGACACAACATTCTATAACCCAGTAATTTCACTATTTAAATAACATTTTCTATTCATTTTCATCACTTGAAAATACGTATATTTTTAAGGCTCTATTCTGCATAACGACTATTAACAAATTTGTTTCACTTTAACATTTTTTTTTGATTTTGCAATGAATTTTTCACAATTAAATAAACCTGAAATAATTTATGAATTAAAAATCAGAAATATAAATTTTTCTTCGACGCAATCTGTAGACGAACTACGATCATTATTATTAAATATTAATGTAGATTCTGAAACAGAAATTTTACAAAATAGCCCTGAAGAATTTTCAGAAGATATTAATACCATTAAAAAAAATTTAAAACTTGTTGAAGCTTGTATAAACTCTTATCCTATTAGGAAACAAAAAATTTCACCTTATTTAACTCATATAAGAACAAGATTAGGCCTCATTGACATTACATCAGATTTATCTTCAGAGCAGTTAGATTTAATAAATTCATGTTGGAATGATTTAACTCAATTAGACTCACGTTTTAAAAATTTGGAAAAATCACCAACACATTCCACATATCATTCCGCAGAATCTATACAAAATATTAATCTACAACCCCTTTCTTTTTTCGAAGCATTAACTGATAAGGTCAGTAAAATTACAGAAAATCGAACTAACATTGATTTAAAAAGATTTATTTATAAAGGTGAAGGTTGTCCAAAGGATTTTATTCAAAAACTTGAAGAATTTTCACAAATAAAAAATATTTCTGAAAAATCTTTATTCTCACATATTTATGATATTTTATCTGGATCTGCTCTTGATTGGTTTAGAGCTAGAAAGTCGACTATTAATGACTGGTCATCTTTCCGATCGGCATTGTTGAATGATTTTGCAATTACCGATTACGATTATAAACTAAAAAAAGTAATCGATGCTCGTAAACAAAAACATAATGAGAGAATTATCATCTACTTTGCTACAATGGAATCTCTTTTTTCAAAGCTCTTGGAACCAATGTCCGAAAAAGAAAAAATTAATACTCTTGTTAGAAATCTTAAACCTGAATTCACATTACGTCTTTCACCTACTGATTTACATACTGTAAATTCCCTCTTGGAATCATGCAAATTTACAGAAAGCATTCTCCAAGTTTCTAATAATGCATCTTACTACTCTTCATCATCACCACCAGATCATTATCATTCTTTTCCTATTCCTTCTACATCAAATTCTAATAACAAATCGTATAATAATACTCTACTTTCACATAATCAACCATATATTCCTGAATTTCCTTTTAAAGCTTGTACATATAATTCCATAGCAGCTGTAGCTAATCCATTACCTAATACTGTAGCTGCAATTAATAAAAATCAGAATTTTTATAAATTCACTTGCCCACGTTGTAGATCTAATACACATTTATTAAAAGACTGTGCTAACACTAATATAGTGTGTTTTCGTTGTGGAAAAAAAGACTTTATTACTAGTAAATGTCCTAATTGTAATAAGTCGATTTCAAAAAAACTAAATTACGAGGAGTGCATAAACAAAAATAATGGTATTAAATCATCAAATTTTGACAAAAAAGATTGGGATACATGGTTAAAAACTTTAACAATTTTTTTTAAATCTTATAACACTTGTGCTTTCCTCTTTAATAAAACATCAGATTTTGAACGTCCTTATTTACATATAAAAGTAAACGATTTAACTTTAAATGGTCTTTTAGATAGTGGTAGTGCTATCACTATATTGGGTAATAATTCTCATAAAATTTTATCACAACATGGTCTTTTTATGCAAAAAAGCTGTTTAATAAAAGGTAATGTTGCAAACGGACAAACTATTTCTTCTATCGGCATTATTACTCTTCCTACTTTTTATAACAATAAATTTGCGTTAATTACAGCTCATGTGATCCCAGAAATCACTGAATCACTCATTTTGGGTATTGATTTTTGGAAAACTTTTAATCTTGCTCCGGATATTCTTAGTAATATCACATTACAACCTTCAAATTTAAACTCATCTTTTCTCATTAATACAGATTCTAACTTTCATTTACATGAATACCATTCTTTAACAGACACACAAAAAATTATTGCAGATGCAATTATGGAAAAGTTTAGGTTGATTTCAACTGAATGTAAACCTTTAGGTCGTACTCATTTAGTCGAACATTTCATCGACACTGGAGACCATCCACCTATTCGTCAACGCTGTTACAGACTTTCTCCTGAGAAACAAAAAGCTCTTTGTAAAGAAGTTGATGATATGTTACAATTAGATGTCATTGAACCCAGTGACAGCCCATGGCTGAACCCAATTATTATTACACCTAAAAAGATGGTACTTGGCGATTTTGTATTGATAGTCGTAAATTAAACGATATCACAAAAAAAGATGCTTACAAACTTCCTTTCATTTCTGATATATTAGATAACCTTAAAGATGCTAAATTTATATCATCTATTGACATTGCTAAAGCGTTTTGGAATATTCCCTTAAAAAAAGAGGATAAACTCAAAACTGCATTCCATGTTCCAGGCCGAGGAATGTTTCAATTTAAAGTTATGCCATTTGGTTTAACTAATGCACCTGCTACTCAACAAAGATTCATTGAAAATCTACTAAATGATCTTACAAATGATAATAATGTTTTCTATTTTATCGACGATATAGTCTGTATTTCTCAAACCTTTGAACAACATGTCGATATACTTACTAAAATTCTTAAAAAACTTTCAGATGCCAATCTCACAGTCAATTTTCCAAAATGTTCATTTTTCCGGAAAGAATTAAAGTACTTAGGCTATGTAGTTAATGAAAATGGTTTAAAAACGGATCCTAAAAAAGTTCAAGCTATTCTTGATATACAAACTCCAAAATCTGCTAAGGAGGTCAAACGTTTTTTGGGTACTGCCAGCTGGTACAGACGTTTTGTACCTAATTTAAGCACTCTTGCAGCACCGTTAACTAAATTAACTTCTACAAGCAAAAAATCACCTCCATTTAAGTGGTCTGATGAAGCTGAAATTGCTTTCAAGGCTATTAAGCAAGCTTTAATTAGTACACCAGTTCTGGCATGTCCAGATTTCTCTAAACCATTTGCTGTTCATTGTGATGCCTCTTCCTACGGCATTGGCGCAATGTTAACTCAGGAAGTCGATAATATTGATAAACCTATTGCTTATATGAGTAAATCACTTACAGGCGCTCAAAAGAATTATTCAGTCACTGAACGTGAACTTTTAAGTGTTATTACGGCACTAGAACATTGGCGTTGTTATTTAGATAATGGATTACAATTTACAATTTATACTGATCACGCAGCCCTTCAATGGTTTATGCATTTAAATAATCCTACTAGCAGATTAGCTCGATGGAGTATTCGTTTATCTATGTTTAATTTCGTAATTAAACACAAAAAAGGCTCAGATCATGTCGTACCAGATACTTTATCACGTATAAAACCAATTGATTTAATTAATTTTTCTACTTCTCAAACTAAAGACACTTGGTATTTAGCAATTTATAATAAATGTTTATCATTTCCTTCTAGTACTCCGGATTACATGATTCATAATAATAAATTGTTTAGATTTTGTAGATCTAACACATTATTTAACTCTGAATTTAATTGGAAACAAGTAATACCATTAGAATTTAGGGAATCTGTTATTACACAAAATCATTCTACTCCCCAAACGGCACATTTTGGTACTTTTAAAACATACCATAGAATTAAAAATCTCTATTTTTGGCCTGGCATGTATAAAGACGTAGCCATGTTTATTGCTAAGTGCGAGACTTGTTTAGCTACCAAGCACCAAAATCAAAACTTAATTGGTTTAATGGGCAAACCCAAACATTGTTCACGCCCTTTCCAATGTTTATCCATAGATTTGATAGGTCCACTTCCTACTTCACGTAAGCAGAATAGATTTCTATTTGTAGTTACTTGTTGTTTTTCCAAATATTGTTTGTTATTTCCAATAAAACATGCAACCGCTTCTATTATTCGCCATATATTGGACAATTTAGTTTTTATGGTTTATGGAGTTCCAGAAACTATTATATTAGATAATGGTCCTCAAATGATAAGTACAGAATTATCTGAATTATTTCAATTTTACAACATACCAAAAATACATTACACCCCACGTTACTGTCCACAGGTTAACACCGTTGAGCGTTACAATAAAACTATTGTAACGGCGATTGCAGCTTTTATAGATAAAGATCACAGAACTTGGGATACCTATATAAACAAAATACAGTTTGCTATTAATACTGCGGTTAATGAAACCACAAAATTCACTCCATCATTTTTAGTATTTGGTAGAGAAGCTGTTACATGTGGATCTATCTACAAAAATAAAGATTCCAGAGATGAACTAATTTTCAGTCCTAGGGATGTATATGCTGAAAACATAGGACAATTAATACCTATCTTTTCCGAAGTACAGAAACGGTTATTTAATGCACATCAATATAATGCAACTTATTATAACAAACATCATCAGAATTTAGAATTTAATAACGGTGATATTGTTTGGAGGCGAAACCATGTAATAAGTTCCTCTAAAAAACATTTTTGTGCTAAGTTTGCACCCAAATTTATTAAATGTAAAGTTTCAAATAAAGTTTCACCATTAATTTACGATTTAGTGGATATGAATAATAACCCATTAGGTCGTTGGCATATCAGAGACATTAAACCTCTACCGCGTTTAACTTCTTCTTTGAGTGACTAGATTGGTTGTTACCAATTACTTTATATGAATTCATATATAATTATTGCTAATTATCTCACGGCGAGCATAAGCCGATTCTTTTTGTCTTATTTTTTTTTCTATGCACCTCATTATCGTTTGGCTATACCATTAACATTGACGTTGGTCAAAACTTATAATTAATTATCATCATCGTAGTATTAGGTTAACTTATTGTGTAATTTATTTAATATTTGCAATTCTAGGAGTGTAAACTCTTATTTTCAATATCTGTATTATACTTTATAGTATAATTTGTTAAATGTTATCAATTTTTTTTTTTCTCAATTTTTTTCAAGCGGTTTGCAACTTGTAAAATTAAGCCTTCTGCACGAGCGTTTATTAAGGTAACTCGTTAAACTAAACCATACCTATGTGTATTATTTATACGCTTGAATCACTTTCCTGTGAGAATTATTTTCATATGTTTATTACATAAGTATTTTAATTACTTCACAAAAGACCCTTGGATTTTATTTAAAAGTCAATGTTTCACGACTGGCTATGATTTTCTTTTCTTTCCGGCATATTTATTTCAGTCTTTAACTGAAACTTGTTTATAGTAATCACCGTGCGGGAGTTAGCGACACGTTAAAGAAGCCATAAGCTATTAATATTTTCAGCGGATGGCAACTATTAAAGCCTTTTGCCGTTGCGTTCAACTCTGTTGAGTTGACTTATTTAGGATACGATTCCTCATAAGCAACTCTAACTGCATGATGTTTTATTTCCAGTAGTTGGAATAAGACTAGTATGATAGAGAATGTATGTTGTAATTATAATGTACGTTGATGGAGTTGAACGTTGTATATTAACATTGTATATTCCAGGAACATGTTAAAAATTCTATCATTCATGAACCATGTAATTTAAGATAATTATTTAGGATTTTTTTTTTTTTTTCTCTCTCTCGTCTGTTTTGTTTTCTTTTTCTATTAAATAACTTGTTGATAAGCATTATATCAGTATTATTTTTTTTTTTCATATATACAGGATGTTTTTTCAGAAAAATTCTTCTATAGGATGTTAATATTAATTTTCATTTTGCTTTTAATTATTATTTTTTTTTGATTGTTCTTTCATTTAGCAGATTAAATATTAAAATTCGATATGTATATGCGGTTTATTTTGATTTGGTTTGAATTTGAAATTTTACTAAAAAAAATCTTTCAGATTTTTTTTTCCCGGCCCCCGGGGTATTGTGACGGTTGTCTATTTCGACCTCTTTTTGTCAGTAAATTTTATTTTTTTTGTTGTTCCCGACGTAATTTTAAACTAGGAATTACGTAGTGTCGGAGAACGGCAATGTTTTGATTTGACAAGTCAGTCACGAAATATTATCCATCAAAGCAACTTGAATCTATTTATTTATTATTTTTTCCGAGTTTATCATTCAAAATTATATAGTTAAGATATTTTATTATCGATAATCAAAGTTCTTTTTAAGAAACCTATATTTATTTTTTACGTTCACGAGTGTGCGTAGCCAAAATTGTTGGTAAGGATTCTCATTCATTAAAATTTATTTTATTGTTATTTTTTCTTTTCAGATCAAATTTAATTGTATTAATATTTCTGTTCTATTTTGTGTGACTATTTTTTTATTTCAATTTTGTTTATATTTTTCTGTTTGTATTTACAGGCATCTTTGTATATTTTTTAATCTTACCGAAAAAATAAACACAGAAGAGAGTTTTGGTGTTTTATTGAAACTACGTCACAACTTTTATGTGAATTCGCTGAAATTTCTAAAAAAAATTCGCCTCGCTAAGTCCGAAAAAAGGCGATGAGCCCCTGGTCCCCAGGACCCCATGGTTTCAACGCCAAAATCCTCAAAAATATACCCACTACCCAAATTCTGATATTCTAATTCTATAATTCTTTATAGCAGAACCAGATTGTGCACTAGTAGTAGGAAGATGGGAAGCCGCGAGAGTGTCTACGCAGGTTGCATCCCACACCAGCGGCCTAGCCGTCCTCCATGGGACCAGAGTCATACCATCAGGCCGCTTGCCATCGTCACGCAACAGTCCTGACGGTTCAAGAACCGAGGGAGTGTTGGAGGTAACAAGAGCCCGATGGATGATGTCATTTAAACTGGCATGGCGAGATAATCTGCCACCGCTGCGAGGACATGAAAGGCCATGGCGACCGAGCTCATCAACCAACACGCCACAGCGGCAGCGGTGTCGAGCACACGATTTTGTTCCTAAACGTAAAACTACAGACAAGTCTAAAGCTATGGTTGTCAAAAAGGTTTTGACAAAAGTTAGATGACGGAAGCGCCTGCAACCATAACCCAGACTCCCAAGAACCCTAGCAGACGAGCGCGCTCTATTAAATTAGGGGTATTTAATTGTTTGTTCCGCTCTAAAATACAAAGCACGTCATCCCACTGACACTGTGACGCGAGATTTTGTGGAACAGCTGAACTGTTTGATACAATATTCCAGTGCGTTTCGGCATCCGAAAGATGAGAAATCTCGTCCCTAAAAGAAGAGGAGAGAATTTTATTGGTAATATGTGTATTACTGTAAAAAGAAGATAAAAAGGCTGGCAAAGCTAGAGAAGACATTTTTAGAGTTCCTAAACCACCGAAGCGCACTGGTATACTGGCTTGATCCCAGGAATTATTATCAAAATTTATGTTCAGAATATTCGAAAGAGTTGACTTCATTTTTTCATCGAGATCCGAAAGTAAATTGATGTGTCTCCAAAATTGTGAGCAGCAAAGATAATAAATTAATTTTGGCACAAATAAGCAATGACGTAAAATGTAAAAGGCCATATGTTTATTAATTTGTGAAAGCCGGGAATAACTTGCTGAAAATTTTGAAATTTTGTCAATAATAAAGTTCTGAAAGGAGTCATCAAAAATTGGTGAACCTAGGGGCTGAAGGGAAGATTTCTCTATTACAGTGATGCCAGAAGCGATTGAAAGTATGACAAGACACGCGAAGCGAAGAAAGATTGACAGTGAGATGAAAAGCCTGAATAATGCTTTCTTTATTGTTACATAAGTCGGTGATAAATAGCTCACATTTACCAAAGTTTAATGCGAGGCCAATTTTGGCGAACTTATCAATCAAAAGCTTCAGGTCATCAAGAACGACACTTGAATCTCCTCCTCAGGTTCCGTCGTCAAGATACCAAACGTTAAATTTCGAATTTAGTTGCTCAATAATAGGATGAATACCTAAACTAAAAATATGATGATATGTCTCTCTATGATATGATAGATGATGTATCTCCGGTGATATGTAATGGTCTCCGTACACCAGAAGAGATGGCTCGTCATAACATTGATGAAAAAAATTAAATGCTTTGGGCATGTGATTTCTTATTTTTGTCAACAGGGTTCCTCGCTATTAAATAATTAATATTAATTTTTGTTAAGCAAAAAACAAGCAATAACATATTTAACTAAAAATAATGAGTTAATTACATATACCTATAGTACGAGAATCGCCGATACGCAACTATGAACTTCTGATGCATTTGGCGTAAACAGGAAATGCAGACACAGCGTGACGTCAATTAGAAGTTTTAGCAAATAAGTTATTGATGTAATTTCGCATTCTTATTTCATACTTCGAATAGGATTCAATTTTCTATTAATTATTTATAAGTTTAAACTGTAATTCTTTTTGAATATTTTAATTAAATTAATTTAAAGTAATTTCAGTTTTTTTTCGATCCTCCGAGTGTCGCAAACGTAATTCGTTAGTAATAATTCTGCTGTGTAGTAAATAACGATTAAAATAGTATTATAAGTGCTGGTCATTCTTCAAATTCAGTGGGTATGACAGATGGCATCGTTGTATTGTAGGTGTGCAAGGTTAAATCGATCGAGAGTTTCGAAATTTTGTTTTTTGTTTTGGCTAATGACATATCGCTGAGCTCTATCGCTTAGCATTAGTAGTTAAAAAAACTATTATAACAAAAATTTCGATTTGCAATACACAGTTTATCAGATAGTTGTTACCTTAATCACTTAAGGTAACAACTATCAAATCGATCGTACAGTTCCTCCAAATTTAATTCGATATAACTGGAAATAGTTCAAGTTTTGCTTAGAAATACATTGCAGTGAGTGTGACAGTGTCTAATTAATACCAATTAATAATAATAAGTGAACTGAAAGCCTACCATCAACTTTTAGTTTGCCATTCAATTCCGATGCAATCCAGTCTAAATCGCTAAGATTCGTACCATGAAGTGCCTTTAGCTAACTGGCGTTTGAATCGCTCACGGAGGAATGAAAGATCGAGATTTGTCTGTGGTACGCGTGTGAGAAAGAGATGACTTTTAATCGAACCATATGCGTTGCGTTTCGAAATCTAGTTGATATGATTTTAGCGGTGTTTTTTGTGTAAAAATAACAACAAATATAATTTAAAATTGCGCTTTTTAGTGTCAAATTATATACCATAAGCCCGTTTTAGTACTCATTAAATAATAGAAATTTAATAATTCTTTAAATTACAAATAATTAAAGGTTTCCTTACTGTTGTCGTAAAAATAAATTGATTATGACGAGTTTAGAACGCACCCAATTTGACTTCTGCCTTTGTCTCTACTGATAAATCAGTTGATTTTGTTGGATTTTTCAACAATGGGCTCAGCTCATCACACATTTCTAATACCAATCGTTTAGACAACCGATATCCTTTTAGTATATTCTTCATCTTCCAAATGAAAGGGGTCCGATTGTTTCCGTGTTGTGTTTATTTCATTATCATTTTCCAAGAAAATAAAAAAGACCAATTCGTCAGACATCTACAATAAAAAATAGCTCTAGAAATCACTTTTTCACATTAACACATAAGAAACATTAAATATCCAACTGAAATACCTTAAATTACCTATATTTTAACCATTTTTTTAAAGATAAACCGAAACGATTCACTTCACGCCAAGAAAGTAGCAACTTTTTTTGAATCGCTTACTTTGACATTTAAGTCATCCAATATAGGTTGAAATATCACCTCATGATACGAAAAATGAACGAACTAAAACAGTTTGCGATCCAATTGCCAACTTGATTTGGCGTCAACCTAAACTGGATCGCTTTAATGACGTCGTGGTATGAAATAGCAAATCATTTTTTTTAGGTCGTCAATTGAATCGCAATAATAGTTCATAGTAGGCCTTCTGTGCTGCATATTGTCTTGCAAAATACGTGATCAACTCAGTTTTACTACAGATCCAATTATCGGAATACCCGCTGCACTAGTAAGTTACGACTTGGAGTAGTATATATCATTCAATTCCATAAGATGGAATGGTGGACTGCGCATCTTAATAAACTTACGACGAGTGATAGCTACTGAGTTCAAATCCGTATCATCGACATTTTATTTAATTTTAAGATTTTGTGTAGAATTTGTACATTTATTTTTAAATTCGCCATTATTATTTAAATTTAATTCATTTAATTTAATTATTTTAAAAGCAGTAAATAATACATTTTCCCTTTGTAACTAATTTATATAAAATTATACTTTTATTTATTAAATTTTACATTAATATTTTCTTTTAATTCAGTGAATTAATAATTGAATGCACTATAATTAATTTAAAAACCGCAAAATATAAATTTTTCCGTTTAATAACTTCTTTATATTGTTTCTTCTGTTTTATTCTGAAGAGGTAATTTGTTTTTAATTTGCCCTAGCATTGTGTTGGTTTATTTTTGATTTATTATTAATTTATTTTTGAATATTTGAAGTTTGGTCAGGTAAAATTAGTAGACATATTAATTTTAAATCTGTAATAATTGAAAAGAATTTATACTTTTCATTCATATATATTTTTTCTTTGTATAAAATATACTTTAAATTTAAGTAATAATCAAATTTTCACAAAATATAATATTTATCTACTGTCAATATGTCTAAATGTGCGATTTGCACGGAACAGATATTATCAGGTGACCCGACAACATCATGCTCAAAGCGCCACCTAATATTTCACGAATCATGCCTTTCAAATCTGATGCAGCAGCCTATTAGCAACATTGACCTATCCAAGTGGGTGTGCCCATCCTACAAACCGAAGGGTGGAAATGATGACAGTACACCGGTTCGAGCCGGCAAGATCACAAATTTGGCACTTGATATTTCAAACATTACTCAGCGAAAGAAAATTTCGCCAGTAACCACACCTACTGATAATAGTCCTGTAACTTCCTCACAAGTTAAACAAATAGTGCAGAATGCTTTAGACGAATCTTAAACATCTTAAAAAAAAACATCTTAATGTTACATTGGCTAGTTATGTTAACAAGGAGTTAAAATCAATCAAGGAAGATATTGGAGAAGTAAAAAGCTCAATCAACTTTTTAAGTCAACAGTACGACGATATTAAGAAAGTTATAACAACGAAATTAGACATTATTGATAGACTCAGTAAGGAAAATGTAGAACTGAAGACAACGGTGAAAGACTTACATATGAAGATTAATACGCTGGAGCAACAATCTCGTTCTTCTAATATTAAAGTTCAGTGCGTACTGGAATACAAGGGAGAAAATCTGCTAAACACTGTACTCAAACTGGGAAAAGTAATTTCTTGTAATATTTCAGAAGCTCATATACATAATGTTACGTGTACAGCCAAAATTAACTCAGCAAGTGCACGTCCACGATCTATTGTGGTACAGTTTACTAGTCCGAGAGTTAAAGACACTTTTCTAGCTGTAGCTATAAAATACAACAAAAGCCATCCGACAGAAAAGTTGAACAGCAAACTGTTCGGCATAGGTGGAGGTAAAGAAAATATTTACGTAGTTGAGCACTTGTCACCAACAAACAACAACAAACAAGGCCCCCATGCTGCTGCCAGATTAAAGGCAAAAGAAAAGGAGTATCAATTTGTGTGGGTCCGCAATGGAAGGATATTTATGCGCAAGTCTGAAAATCTTAATTACATACTTAAATAAGCTAATGAAACAAATTTAACTGTTAAAATTCGATAACTTAAATATATATTACCAGAACGTGAGAGGCATGAAAACAAAACTAAATGATATATATTGCAAGGTAGCCGAGTGTGATTATGACATTGTCGTGCTTACTGAGACTTGGCTCAGCGATAACATTTATGATAGGGAAATATTTTCCAATAGATATGTTCTGTGTAGAAGGGATCGTTCATTGAATTCTATCCGCCGCAAGAAGGAAGGGGGAGGAGTCCTTATTGCAATTTCGAATAGGTTTAAATCAAAACGAATTTGTGATTATGAGAGTGATTGCGAGGACATATACATTAAGTTTAGGTTATCCACAATTAAAAAATCTATGCATATCTGTTTATGTGCCGCGTACCTGCCTTCCCCTCTTAGACCGGAAAATTTGGAGATTTTTATTAATAATGCTAATAGGGTTTTAGAAATCGAAAATGAAGTTTTGTTTCTGGGTGATTTCAATCTAACCAATATAAAATGGATTAGCGGTGGTCCCTCAATTCAAACACCTAATAAGACTTCATGTAACCTTGATAGACTATTTTGCGATTTTCTTGCGCTCAACGCCTTAAAACAACTAAATTACATAACCAACGTAAACAACAGAATTCCGGACCTTCTTTTAGTTATTTACCGTATGATATCACGCTTAAGCCAGCTTCTTATATTATTTCAAAAATAGATCCCCACCATCCACCTTTTCAATTCGAAATAAACTTAAATTCAAATATGAAATTTCTCAAGTACAAAACACTTGCGAAACCAAACTACTTTAAAGCGGATTATGCCACCATTGCAAAGAAAATAAATAAAGTTAATTGGCATGATACTCTACAGTCACTTTCTGTTGATGAAATGCTTTCTAGATTTTATAATTTCATCGATAATTTAATCAAGGCCCATATTCCTTACATAAAGCAGAAAAATACTAAATATCCTGCCTGGTACTCTAACACATTAATAAAAAGGTTAAAAGAGAAATATGAATTACGAATTAGAGATAAAAAAAATATAAAAATCCGATGGATGAATTTCAATAGCAAATTGTAAAAAAACGCTGTGAAATTTTGATTCAATCTTGTTATAAATACTACATTGAATATTAAAATTAAACAAAATCCCAAAATGTTATGGAATTATATTAAAATGAAGAGAGGTGGCACTAGTCGTTATCCAGCTGAAATGTCTAATGGAAGTGATTCCTCAGAAATAGTGACACTATAACTATAACTTCTGTATATGTAACATTACCTCATACAAACAGACCCGTCCAAAAAGATATATTGATTAAACTTTTAATAAAAAGTAACGAAAAGTTGTTTACCAAATTAAAAATTAAACAAAAATAGTGCATGTCGTGGTTTCCTGTAATTGGCAAGACACTGGATTTTAAGTACGTTGTTATCATAATATAAGCATTTATTAGTGTACTTGTTGTTGGAAATCCTATTAAATAAATAAATAAAATAAATAAATAATTATTTTATTTTGTACCTAGAAAAATAAACTAACTGGATGGCCCCAAACTATGCAGATTTTTTGTTATGGATGAATATACAGCGAACTGAGGGGAACCCAGAATAAACAAACATAAATACAAAAAACAACCATGACCAAGACATACCTGTGTTCATCACACAAATGAATGCCTAACCTGAGACCTCCAGCGTATGAGGCAAGAACTACGCCACTCGGACCTCGAAACATGTTTGTTATCAGGATGCGATGGGCGATATAATCTGATCGTCGTTCACAGGGTGGAGCCTTTGTTATTAAGACGATAGTATTTGAACTAGTATTACTAGACTCCCTGAAGGATTTCTACACTTATCCATCTCCAGTTTTTCTTACCTAACAAGTTTTATTCCTTTGACGTATATTTAGTTATACTTACTAATATTTAATTAATAATACATTGTGTCCGTCTTTTGTTTCGATGTTATGCTTTTTAAAATTACTTTTGATATTATTTCTATTAATAGCTAAATATTTTATTGGAATTTTGCTTAAAAAATTTAAATTATCGCTTTATTACTTTTATTTGAAGGAAATGTCGATGTTCGATTAGGTTGACATGTTTATGACTACGTCATATAGTACGGAATTCAATTTAACAATGGTTACAATGGTAGTACCTAATGGTAACAAGGGTTAATTGTTTCAAAGCTAAAGATAAGCAATTAGTATTTAAAAGAATTTCATTTAAATATCCAATGGGTAGCAAAAAGCTCTATGTCACCGAATGTGATTTACTCTCAGTTTTCTTGGAGGCGCTAACCACTTACTTATACCGGCTGGCACCAATCAGCAGCAGGCAGCAAAACCAAATTAACCTATACCAGTCCACTCAGACAGTTTTGCGAAAAAAGGTTTTTATGTGTGGCGAGTATAGTGTACTACAATTTATAATGAAAATATATTTATTCCAAATTTTCATTTCCCTCAAAAATTTTTTATCATCTTTATGAAACTATTGTTTGTTATAGAAAAATCTGCGACGGGAATATTTTCGTGGAATAGTTTTTTACGACTTCACTTCCAACTTGAAACCTGATGAATCGTTTAATCGACTTCAATTGCTTTTGAAACAAGGCGCCTTCTAAAGCTGCGCACCGCTGGTATAACGTGTTTAAATGCGTTCGCTTAAATTTGAAGGATGAAGAACGAAGTGGTCGTCCTTTGACTGCTGTTACGGAAGAAAACGCGCTACAAGTGAAAAATCACAAACGAGGAGATTCTACACAACCGTGGAATTTGGATAAATTCAAATCAGTTTCTTCCCACCGTGTTTACAATATCATAACAGGGGAAGAATCTTGGATGTATCTACATGACCCAGAAACAAAGCGCCAGTCAACAGTATGTGGCCGTCTCAAACCTACGAGAAGCGCAGGAAAATTTTTGATCACCAGTTTTTTCTCCTAAACGGGGTATTTAGGGTATTAATATTATATCAATTACCTTAAGAAACCAAAATTTCATCAATGCAGAGTAGTACACAAACAAATGGTTGCCAGAAATTTTTACTGCTGCGAGCAACAAGCGACCGAACACAGAACTCCAAGGCTTTTGCTCCACCACGACAAAGCGCCCGACTTCCTAAATACCACGCCGGTAAAACTTTTGGGTCACTTTTGGACCTTAGTTTCATGTTTTGGCACCGTGTGACTTCTTCTTGTGCCGTAAAATTAAACCAGCTCAAGGGGATACAGTTTTCCTCGACAGATGCGCTCAATGCGTTCGATAAGGCCGTTGAGGAAGTACCCTTTGCAGACTAGAAAATGTGCTTTGTATAGACGCTGGTAGAAGTATTTTTGAAAATAAATTATTTAAAAAATGTAACCTATAAAACATGTTTATATTTTTTCTCAAGATTTTCTGGGTGTCCTACGTACACATAGATGAGTTCCGCCCGCTGGTGCGGAATGTGTAGAAGCCTTTTATTGATGAAGTCATCAGCTGGAAGTCAACATCGTGGGGCTGCTCAGCCCCAGCACTCTCTACGCCCATCGTTTTGCCCCATTGTCGACAGCTAGGATGATTCCTACCTTGTTCAAACATTGCCTAGTACCCTCCTACTGCTTTCCTTACCCGCTGTCAATTCAACACGATTTACACATATTTACGAAAACGTAAATATTGGGTGCATCCCTTAAATGCTCTTCGACTAGAAATTTGGCAATTTCATACCTTGTGCTTAATTAAGACATTATCCAGATAAAGCATTCTAATATTATCGAATGTCCACACAATCATTTGATGTATTGCTGAATTTAACGAAGGATTCTAGAGTCCCAAAGGCAATCCCTATTTTGCACTTCGATAATAAATCGTTCAGTGTCGAACATCCTGTGCGTGCGTCGCCACCGCGAGTAATCCGCCGAATGTGGCGCGATGCATGCTGGAGTGCGACGTTGCCGATCTTACGCCAACGGAAAATCGGTGCGCGGAGGACGGAGCAGACGCAGAGAGCGAGCGGTCCGCCACGGAGCGACCGATCGTCCGCGACGGAACCACGGATCATCCGCGTAATGTGCCCGCTATATGTAATTTATATGCAATAACATGTAAGTATTGGCGTTCCGTCGCGGAAGTTCGGCCACGGAATTTCCGTAAAGTGTGGCGCCGGCCTTAGGCATTAGTGACTTCCAGTGACATATTACTATTTCACACATTTTAGTGATAATTACTATTTTCTAGGTCTATTTATACACTCAACGCTGCCATGCCTAGAGAATCGGTATTGAAAACATAAATCTTTATTACTAATGTTATTTTAATGTTTGACGACCGAGTGGCATAGTGGATAGTAGCCCAGCCTCATACGCCAGAAGTCCCAGACTCGAGTCCTGGTCTGGGCATTCATTTGTTTGATGACATAGGTAGCTGTTTGTTCTCGGGTCATGGTTGTTTATAATTATATACGTACGTTTATTCTGGGTTCCCCCCAGTTCGCTGTGTAGTCATCCATAACACAAGCTCTGCTTACTTTGGGGCCATACAGTTAGTGTGTCTGTCTGGGGATTTGGCACTATATAATATGTACTTCAATAAGTACCTACTTATGTACATTTTTGAATCAATATTTAAGCTACCTGTGCACGACTTCAAATGTCAGCAATAAATCAGTTTTATTCAACGCTTGTTTCCTATTTTCCATTTACAGGTGTTTATTAAACTTGCTATGTCTGTTACTTTGTTTAGGTTAAATCTTGCAAGCTCGATGGAATTAATTTTGAACTCCCGCCGCAAAAAGTGTATATCTGTGGCATTTGCGATACATTCAAATCGAATTTAATGCGTTTTCCTTTTATTTAAAAGCTAAATTAATTAAGGGGTTTCTTAGCTTCATGATGTAGGCAACTCTACGATATGACTACGACATATACATTTTTAACTGCTTTAGGGGCGCTACCCACATATTTGTTAAACGACAAAGCCGACCAAAAGCTGTTACTACATATATTAAAATAGTGTCGATCGGGCAGTCCTTTCGGTCAGGTTGGCACATTCGGCTTGTCTCGCCAAAACTCTAATGTCATATTAGGTCTTTACCTATGAAATTGCCGTTTTTCACGAAATAAATGAAGCGTAATTTTTTAATATATTTTTTATTTCTATTAATCAAAATAATCACCCATGCAGTCAATGCATCTTTGCCAACGCATTGGTAGCTTATTGATGCCTTTCTTGAAGAAATCAGCCGGACGGGAGGCAACAAATTCTTCAAAGGCATTTTGTACTGCCTCTCGTGTATTGAATTTTTTCCCCGCTAAGAAGTTATCCAAATTCTGGAAAAAGTAGAAGTCTGTAGGCGCAAGGTCTGGTGAGTACGGTGGATGACGGAGAACTTCCAACCCCAACTCTTGTAGCTTGGAGACCGTCTGCTGTGCAGTATGAGGTCGCGCGTTGTCGTGCAGGAGCAGTGGAGCCGAACGATTGACCAAAGCTGGTTGGAGACGTGCGAGCTTCTCCATCATTGTGTTCAGTTCTTCACAGTACACATCTGCAGTAATGCTTATCCCATTTGGCAAGAAGCTGTGATGAATTACACCCGCGTTAGAGCACCAAACAGTGACCATCACTTTTCTAGGGGTAAGTTTTCGTTTAGGGCATTGTCTGGGTGCTGAACCAGGGTCCAACCAACTTGCTGAGCGCTTACGATTGTCAAACAGGATCCATTTCTCGTCACAAGTAACAATGCGGTTCAGAATTCCTTCATTTGTATGCCTGCTGAGCAGTTCAAGGCACGTCTCCACGCGTACTTCGCGCTGGCGGTCATTGAGTTCGTGGGGTACCCATTTGTCAAGCTTTTTTACCTTGCCAATTTGACGCAAATGGACCAATATTGTTTTTATGCTAACGTCGCAAGCTGCTGCTAATTCAGCCGTGGATTGAGTTTCATCAGCTTCCACAATTGCCTTTAATTCGTCATTGTCGACCAAAGTTTTCGGACGACCACGGGGTCATTTAAAAAAAAAATATTTTCATTTGAAATGGCCAGTACGGCAAAACGGCAGTTTCATAGGTAAAGACCTATTATTTTGCAGCCTTTATAAAGGGTGCATATTTCGACAATAGCACTTTTAGTTCGACATATCATGCCATTCAAGAAAGCATATGGCTGTTGATGATAGCAGTTGGGTGGTTAGGCTCGGATCAATGAAATGATCAAAAAAACACTTATTTATTATTTTTACTATTTGGCTTGGTCTAAAAACTCTAAACAAGCTTTGTGGGAAAACCTCTATCATATCGCTTCAGCGGGTTTGGCTTGATGTCGTTAGATACCAAAATTGCGTAAGAGTCGATAGCACCGCACCGGTATAAAATGAAATGTTACTTACGCAATTTGTACTTAGTTACATGGCTTTTTGCGGAGTTTCATTCGTAACATATTTTCAGAAATCGCGACTTATAATATTTTTACAAAAAATTTACTAATTTAAATTTTACATATACAAGTTTTAAAAAATAAATAATTAGTCATTTCTAAAAAGTGTTACTATTTTGTAAAAATTATTAATATAATAATACATTATAATAAATCCAAGGATCCTTAAAGCTTGCTGTATCAAAAAAGGGCACCCGTGCAGACCCAGCCAATTGGGTACATGACAATTTTTTTTAAATTTCATATTTAAATAGTTTATCAACAGTAAATAAATATTGCAAAAGTAACAGTATGTTTACAATCAATAGTTTTCTAGATATAGCGATGTGTTCGAGGAGCCGCTGCGAGTCGCCGAAAAACGGTCCATACGAAACGGTACTGAGCTGTGACGTCACAACTTGTGAATCGCACTAAAATTGTATGGGGGTTTGGATAAAATATATAATAGCTATGTAGATAATGCGTTTAAATGCATACTGTCATAGTAAAAATTGTTACATTTAATGTCAGTAAGCTAATGATATATACTATAATAAGTTTTTGCTTCTTTTTTTAAGTTTTCAAATCTATATAATTTCGATATTAAATTCAAAACTATATTTTTCAAAACATTATACCTTTCAAAATAACTAATATTTTATAAATAAATTATAAAAACTTGCATTTTTAAATTGTGTCATCTACCCAATTACAGACCTATTTTGCAAAATATGGAACGTCTATTAAATAATCGGCTCCTGAAGTACCTCGAGACACCAATAAGTTTCTTATCGACAGTCAGTATGGTTTCCGCGGTGGACGCCCAACTGGAGACTTTCTAGCGTACGTCACGCACTTATGGAGCGTGGCCTTAGAGTGGCTTGGAGAGGCTTTTATTTATAGCCCTATTGGTCTATAAATAAACGCCTGTAACGAACCGCCGCATCTGGGATGGCTGCGTAGTCAGTTGACTTATTGTCGATTACGTTGTCGAAATAGCGTCTAGACGCCAACTTCATGAACGCGGCAATAGTGGGCAACTCGAGATATTTATGCAGATCTAAATTTCAGACATAGTTGGGGGCCCCAACGCATTTGCGTAAGAACCTATTTTGAATGAACTGCAAGTGAGATTCGACTTGCTGGCGTGACTGAAAACCAGACTAGCATATGTCATGATAGGGCAGATGCAAGTTTTTTAATATGTAAGCGACATTTTACTCTTTTTGCGGATAAGAGGGTGCAGCCTACCCATGACGACACCGGTTAATACAGGACGGGGCATGGAGAGGCAATAACCGTATATCCTGAGATATTCTACGGTCTTTGACCGGGTCTGGAAAGAAGCCCTTATAAGCAAACTTCCAGCGTATGGCTTACTATCTCTGCGACTGTGCGTCATGAAATTTCTGATTTTCTTAGGGAACGGTCAATTTGAGTTGTTGTTGAAGGATTGTCGTCTAATCTAATCAATATCTGCGATCAACCCTGGCGTACTTCAGGGATCTGTTCTCCCTGTGACATTAGTCTTGCTCCACATTAATAACCTGCGATCGAAGGACAATATTCGTTAATCTGATGATAGCACTGTTGTAGAGAGATATACATCCTGTTCGTTACTACAATCTTTTTGAGTTTGTTGAACTTTCCCCATTCTCCACCGGTCAACCAAGCGCAGACAGAAACTTGACTCTTTTATGGTATAGGTTTCGAAAAGCCAAACAAAGCGTTTCAACAGCTCGTTTTTTTGTGTGAATGTGTTTTTCCATTCATGTCGCCATAAAATGGAATAATCTGCCATCATCTGTTCTTCAAGTGTAGAATGAATTGGTACCTCTTGGACATGCGTGTACCATTCTTGTGTTCGTCTTTCTTCTGATATCTTTTGAATAAAAGTTCTGATCATAATTTTAATCATTAAAATTAGTTTGACACGAACACCTTAAATATATTTTCATATAGATATATATAGAAATACGTCGTTTGTGTGGCAGACACTTGTCAGCTGTCATCTTGATTTATTTAGTATACATACTAATGAATGAAATAAGAATGGCTTGCCGTGTCCGATATTACCTTTTAATAGTACTTAACCAGAATAATCCCCTTTTAAAAAAAGGTTGCCGTATTAACACACAAAACATTGCTCTTCATTATTGGTAGGGTCAATAAAACACTCGTCGATATGAAAAAAGTTTGGATATCGCGATATCCTGGAGATCGGAGTGGTTACAGTTACCTAAGTAAGTAGATATCTAATAAAAATCGGGTAACCATGATACGAAATAAGTTTACATTTATATATAAACTTAGATAATAATATTTTCTATCATTAATTACCTACACTATAAGAGGCCAGAAAATTCCTGTGCTCGTAAAGTCTTGTGAAATCTGGAAATAAATTAAACTTGATTAGGTTTCGTTTGTATGGACTTGATATTTATAACGTAAGTTTATCGTTGTATATTTAGTAAACACTTAACCAGTTTTGAATTAAACTGAATTTGTTTTACATAATTTATTGGTGATTTTCCGAACAAATATAAATATATCTAGTTATATAACGTTTAAGTTTTCGATTACATTCGGACAATGTAATCGAATCCAAATCAACTACTACAGACATTCGGCACGTGCATTCGGGTAGTTCATTCAGGCTTTACACAGGTCGACCAGTTAAGATCGTCTCGCCAAAACCCGAACGGTATTGGCTGGGCCACATTTTTCCTCAACGTTCAGTTCGATCGTTACCGATACCGATACGATACCGGCATAAATATGTGGGTAACGCCCCTTAGAAGCACATGTGTCGGTTTTAAAGCACGAAGAATCTTAATAAAAAGAGACATCTTTCTCTTTTTTGAAAAAAAATTACCAACAATAGGAAATGCATAATTTATCCCAAACCATATGACTCAAGTCATCATATCCAAGCGTATTATTATGTAATCGCATTGAATATCAAAGTTCTTGCTTAATATACACGCAGCTACGTATTGTGTCATACTTAGTATATTTTCATCTGAATAAACCTACGCAAATGGCTTAAGGTATGTTGGTGTGTATTCTTACCTGCGTTATCATAGTCCACGGCAGTTCATCTTACAGGAAGTCACATGTTCTAGATAAATGATCAAAGATACGCATCACTCCTGCATAGATTAGATAGGCGAGGGCGATATCTATAGTAAAAATGTTAACGTGGTTCAAAATTTATTGAAACACAGAACCAGGAAAAAAATTGAGCAGGGCTTATTGAAATATATATTTTCAATGTCATAATTAAATAACTTAAAATATAATTGAAATAACTCTTAAATATTGATGGCAACTAAGTTGTAAACATCTATCCCTACTTTGTATAGGTACCTCCAAGTCCTACGGTACCAATAAACTACAACCAATATTTCTATGCTCAGCTCTCACAAAATGAACATCTAGCGACAGCCGCTGGACGAATTTTTGCATACATAGAAACTACGGTACTATTGCCTTGTAAGCCTTATAATGATAACTCAATAATAACTAAAAATATTATTGTTAATTGTGTTTGATAATACTGTATTTTAAAATATTTCAGCTGGGGCTCTCTTAGGTACCATAGTACCTTAAGTAAGCCCTTTACGTCAATGTCTGTATCTTAATAGGAACGTTCAAATTAAAATATTTACTTCTCAATATTGACTATTACTTGTTCTTATTGACGTTAAATAAAGCATGACTCTACCACCAGTTTGGAAAATCCTTCGTGAAGAAGAACTGGCAAGAAACTTCACGGGTATAATTTTTTCAAACTAAATTTACCATGTCTCTTTATGTCTTTTCAGAATTATTCTTATCCGTTCACGAGTTAACGCGGGATCCAGCCATAAGATTGCGATTCACAAAATTGCAATTACAGTTGTCTGTTCAAAGAAAAATATAACGTGTTTTCCCCTACGTAACTTATGTAGTCTGGTCATTTTAGGTGTGTCTCATCGCGGAAGAATATGAAAAAAGCCGAATTTATGTAGGGACCTTTATTTTGGCATTCTTAATGTTGTCTCAAAAGTCACACAAGGTCACATGTATGGAACCTGAGATATTCAAGGTCAAAGTCACAAAATTCAGGTTTTTTTTATTATTTTTTTTTCTGTACCTCAAGTTGTTTTCGCAGAGCATGAAATTCTCTATAATTATGTCTAGATAAATTTTTTATACGATGAACCGTTTTTGATGTATAGGCAGAAAATTCCTTTTCCGTTTCATTACGAGGTTTAAGCAATTTTTTTGCTTTAAGTTACTTAACCTAAAGTTTAGGGTTGGCCTTGAAGGTAATGAAAAATCACGTTATGTAAATTTGGGAATATGGAATCACAACGTGCAGTCTGCGAAGAACAAAATGATTTTAAACCAAACCCGGGCCACCAAATAGTGGGCCTTCATTGAATCCTCCACCGACATTTTGAAAAATGCTGGTGTATTAGCAACTAGCAAATGAAAATACAATAGCTGCCTGTGAAATCAACATCCCAAAGTCTTCTTTTAAATAAATCTACACTAATATTATAAAAATAAAAAAATAAAAGATTTTTTGTACGTTTGTCTGTAATGAAAAACTTCAAATATGATTCTAAAAATTAATTTACACATAGAACACTTAATTATCAACAAGCTCTATTTTATTTAAATAATTTAGAGATCATTTAGGAAATTATAATAAAGTATAATAGTAATATAAATAAATCCCCAGACAAAAACATCAACTGAATGGCCCCAAAGTAAGCAGAGCTGGTGTTATGGATGACCACACAGCGAACTGGGGGGGAACCATATACCTACATATAAATAGGGATGATACGGAGGTCCGATTTCGGTTTCGAAAGGTCGGAACTTCCGATTGGTTTTACAGTTCCGATTCCGGTTCTGGTTCCGGAACTCTTGAACCGGAGGTATATCGGAGGTCGGTATGCAGCGACGGAGGCAGCGCGCGGCCGCAGTCAACAAAGAAAAACGTATTCATATCAGTGATGATCCCTTATTATGGTGGAAATTAAATTCAAACCCCTGGATTCGAGTGCCCGCCATTATTTGTCCAGCAGCGAGCGAACAACTTTTTAGTTGTGCTGGCGTAATGTATGATCCGTTAAGGAATAGACTGGAAGGAGATAAAGCTGCGAATATTTATTCATTAAATATAATTTGATTCTTTTGGAGTCGATGATTTCATTTAATTTAGTGATTTGATTTGTTTTTAACTAATACCTACTGTAGGTGTAACAAACTGTATTGTTTTTTTTATCTGATATTAAATAAGTTGATTAAATATTGTTGTAATATTTTACTTAATTTAAATAGATTTCTAGTCCTTTTAGAAGTCTTTTTAGATTTTTTTTTTATTTTTGAACAACCATGACCCGGGAACAAACTTCTACACTCATTACACGAATGGATGCCCCGACCAGAACTCGAACCTGAGACCTCCGGCGCATGATGCAGAGTTTTTATTTATTACGCTACTCGGCCGTAATCCACCTTATACTAGCGTGAATTCTTAGTTTACAACTTACAAGAGCTTTGTAACAAACGTTTGCTAAAAATGAAAATAGATCTGTGATATTATTTAAATCGATTTTTAAGCAAATAGACGTAGTGTATGAGGTATATACTATGTATCTACATGTTGATAACTAACTATACCAATATAATTGCAACTTCGCAGTAATGGCAAAAAGCTTATTTTTGTGGAAGTTACGGACCCCAAGGTATCAAACATTTGCCTATAAAAGTCATTATTTGGCGTGCTCTACGAAAATTATTAATGATACAAATATTTATCCTTCATGTTCATAGTTTTCATTACAATACTTCATGTTCATAGTACTCATCATTACCCACAAAAAAAAGAGTGAGGTTATTTGTCTAACTATTATACCAGTAGTTAAGTCCCGGTTTTTGTTGAATTTAGTAAGAGCCGCCGGTGAGGTGATATCTACAATACATTTTTGTGTGAGGAATTGTTATCCTCTATTTATCTCCTATCTTTCAGAATAATAATTTATCTTTCTATCTATCCCTGCGAAGCCGGGGCGGGTCGGTAGTCTTGAATAAAATTAGAATAATATTGACTTTTTGCAAAGAAATTCTCGAAAAAGTATGACGTCTTTGTTGCCGGTAAACTGAGATCCACTACCAAAACGGCGGTGCACTCGTGATTGCGGCTGGGTCCCCTTTTGTCTTTGGTTGAACCTGCGTGTGCACGCGTAATTTTGAATTATTTGAATACAGGAATACTTATATTTGAAAATTGGGCTATCATAGGAGCTGGGTAATCTTGAGCCCTAATACCTTAATTAGTAACAAAAAATATAATTTATTTATAGTTAGATAGCGTTAGCGTAGGGATAAATAGACAAAAAAAATTAAAAAAAGGGTAGTCGATGCGAACACGATTTGTTTAAGCTGCTTAAACTTAGAAAGTTATAAAAAAATCAAAAATGGTCTATGGGTTACATTATTTTTAATAAGTACATATTTTCAAAGAACTCTCCACCAGCGTCTATAAAAGTTTCATGGGTTTGAACCAATTTTCAAAGCACATTTTCCAGTCTGCAACAGGTTCTACGGTTTTCTCGATCGCAGTGAATGCATTTTCTGTGTCTCTTGAGCTGGTATAACAATACTCCAAAATGTGTCCGGTAAAATACCGACAAACAAGCAACGGTGTGACGGTGCTAAAGACTTTGTAGTTTTTTATTCGATAGCATAGCGTCGTTAATAAGTTTGCGGGCTCTTCGTTCAACTGAGTCTAAAGCTTCACGTTGATACTTTCCAGAACCATGCCAAAGGTGACTGCAGTTCTCCACATATGATCGAACCTGGGCTGTGTAAAGGCAAAGTTACCTTCAGCCAACTTTGCTGCTTTGCACATAATGAACACAAGTATAAGTAATCATAATAACTAGACGTTAGATTTTAGTCGCAGCTGATGCAAATATGCCCGATACTCTGGCAACGTTGCCTCTTTGAATGTTTTGGTTTTGCCCAGTGGCTTTGGATGATATTATTTGGCATTCAGAACAAACCGGAGCAAATGTAACCATGTTTGTACCTTTTCTGGTTGCCGGTTATCCTAGTTCTTAAATTTACGAATTAAGAATGAGACTCCTCTTTTTAGCAAAGATATTTTATTTATCTTTTACAGCAAAAATATAAACAATAGTTTTAAGCTCCAAATAATCATCTTGCAATTAAAAAAAAAGAAATTTTAATTTTACCCGACTCGCTTAGACTCGCTTACATCAAAAAAGTCTAAGCAACATGTACAAATTTGAATTTTACAATATATTTTCACATTAACTCGTTGGTATTTTATTATTTATATTATTCTTTAGTGTTCTTTCAAAGTAAAAAATCAATAGCTTTTTTTATAATTTTTATTTTAATACATAAATTAACAAAATTGCGAGTACTGTATCTTCGTTGTACAAACTAATATGCCCAAGCTACTAAACTTTTTATAAACTTAATGAAATCATTAAACAAAATTAAATTATTGTACAAGAAATTGGATAACTTAATACAAAGATTGGCCGCCTCCGTTGTTGAGAACTTGCTGACGCCGATTATTCATAGAATCCATGAGACTATTTATGTTATCCTGCGGCAATTGCTCCCAATGAAATTTTTATAAGTCCATCAGTTGTCGGGATGTTGTCAGTCCGTCCAAATCATCTAAAATACTTCCCTGGAGCATGTCCCAAGCGTGCTCAATGGGGTTGAGGTCTGGCGATTATACAGGCCAAGGCAATACCCGGATGTTATCCCTTGCCAAGTACTGCCTGGTGTGCAAAGCTGTATGCGAACGCGCATTCTCATGCACCAACGTAAAATCGAAGCCAAGGCTTTGCGCAAATGGACGGACATAAGGCCTTAGAACATCCTCAACGTAATTTGCAGCGTTCATGTTTCCATTTACAAAAACGAGCTCAGTTCGTCTGTTCTTCATAATACCCGCCCATACCACAACTGTTGAACAGTTGTATGGATGAACTTCTTGAACGCACCTCAGCCTCTCAGTATTTTCAGGACGACGGTATACTCTTACCCTTCTAGTATCAGGCCTAAACTCAAATCGAGACTTCGCAAAATAAAATTGGGTCCATGCTATGTATTCTCTACACCTTTCATTTCGACGAGCGCGATTCCCGTGACGTATAGGTGGGCACCTAATTGGTCGTCGTACATGTAGGCCGTACTCATGCATTCGATTTCGCACGGTTTGGGTGCTAACAACAACGCCACTTGTGTTTTGTAGCCTTAAACCTATCTCTCGGGCGGTTAACAGCGGCTGGCGTCTTGCGGTCAGTACTCTATCCGCGGCCTGGGTGCTGCTCGGCAGGATCTCCCTTGTTAGTGTCTTGCTGATAATGATGGCAAATAACGCTTCTGTTGACATACTTTTACTTTATTACTACCTATTTGGTAAGAGAAGATATAATAATAGATTAATACATTTGAAATAATGTGTGTTGCTTAGACTTTTTTGATGTGTGTATTTGCGGATTCCGCGGTCTCAATAAGGCAAATTAGGAAATAAAAATATACGAGATATAACAATCCCGTCCCACAGATAAGAACCAAACATTTACCATAACTCACAGATTTCAGGATTTATATAAACTCCTGGCCTTTGATCTCGCAATTCTACCGATAGTCGTACGTAGGAGATATGTCTCGTTATCATGAACTCATGGAGTAGTTATCAAAAGAATGCTGATAACTTCTACATTTACATTTCACTCCTAACAGATAAACAGATGATGAACACTCATAACAGATGAGTATTTGTATTTTATGGAAAGATAATGGAAACATACCTCCCCTTGTATGTTTGTAAATAATTTCTCGGAGTGGAAGGCAATGCTCATTAAACAAGTAACTTATAAAGCGAGTCATATTTAGTACATACCACACCAACTATTGTTTCAATTAATTGGATCGTCAACTATTGTGATACCTCACTCGAACCAACTAAATCTGGAAGAAATCGCAGATCATGGAGAAACATCGAGTTCCGTGGCGTAATCAAGTTCTCTGCCAAGCAAAGAAATCCACAACAAATTATTTTGGGGGGCTCTTGCCCTGAAAATACTATAGACTACAAGTGGTATGGTCTACTCGAGCAAGGCAGGGAGTCCATTGAAAGCCACCCGGACCCTGGTGGCTTATGGCAACCATTGTTTGGGACTCAGAAGGAATTCTGTTGATGGATTACAAAAACGTGAAAATATGTGGAGAATACATGTTTCTTTAGAGCGTATCATCAAGCTTTATTAATGATCTGAGAAATGGATTAGGGTTTCGAAAGAATATATCAAACAATAAAAATTGCTCGTATATTTTATTGTTACTCCCCCCGAATCCGAGATTTTTTGTTCCCTTCCCTCGTATTCTCTTAATTGAAGACCTTAATGTTATCCCTAACTTCATAGATATAATTTCCGCGAGTGATAATTTTTTAGAAAACAATTTAGTAGGTTCAGCTTTTTAGACGAAGATAAATGGATTATATTAGTTTGTGGATGGACTGATTTGTGGGATAAAACAATTGATGATTGTGAAATAAGAAAAACACAGTCTCAAAAGTTTGTAATAGAAGACAAATAAAGTGTCTAAATTAGAAAAATAAAGCATCTGCAAAGACCAAACAAAAGCCTTCCAACTGTCTGTGATATAGCATTTTTCTTTCTATTTTATAGTTATTCCGAAAATAGCAGTTTTCCAGTAGCCATTTTTTTTTTAAAAGAAATGTCCCAAAATGCAAGGAGTCTGGGCCAGGTCTTTGTACACTTTATCAAAAAATTGTTTAAGATGCTTAGAACACTTTTTGATAGTTAAATTGTTATTAAAACACTTTGTTTATTGGTAGGAAATGAAATTGTGCATTATTAGTGTGCAACACAAACAAATAATACATAATGGCGGAATAACATGTCATTTTGACAGCTAAGGTCTACATACATCTTTTTGTTTTGTGTATTGAGTAAGTCCAAAGAATTGAATTGAATTGTTTTGTGTATTTTCAGCTTATTTAACAGTTGTAAAGTTAAAAAGAAACCGAAAGAAAGAACTCAAGCGCAACGAACAATCAAACACACAGACAAACTATCAATGAGATGTGAGTGAAGTGTGCTGTGAGTGAGGTGGCTGTCCCCCAATTAGTGAACTAACTTCACTTGACAACTTCCGCCATAGAAAAGACTCATTGTCAATGTTGCCCGCTAAAACGAACACAAATAATGTTGACTTTCTTACCATCTAACTACTAATTAAATCAAATGAATCGTCATTTTCCTATAATTACCATTTATTTGTCAATTTTTTTAGATGGTATACAAAGACCTAGCCCAGGTTGTGACATTTCTTTTTATTTACTCGTTAAAACATGGACTTAATATGCAACTACTGGATAGTTCACTCTTATTATTTCGTCAAAAGAAAAGCTTTATTCTAAAGAAACAATAGATGCACTTTAGCTTGCTCTATTTCTTTCAAACCGTGTCATGCGAATTTCGCAAAATCTTTTCACAGTATCGCATAAAATACCTATTACCTAAACTAGGTACATATTTTCATGCCAAATTCAAGTCACTTATGTTTACCAAATAAAGCAATATTATAAAATATATTATAGCATAAAAACCGGGTGATTGGCAGAGAGATATAGGAGGCGATAGCTGAAGGCCCTATAAGTATTTTTGGCTGCATTTAGTATTGTATAAAGTCTTTGAGTTATTTGAATTTCAAGATTTTTAGAGAAAATCCTAAAGGCATGCCTAAAAACCACCTAAAAACATTACGTATTGATAAAGACATTTATTTTACATTCAGACTAGACTGATTATCGATTCAAATAAATGTATTTTAGGTACCAAAATTAAGATAAGACTTAAAATTTCACCAACCCCTTCACTATATCAATGTACAATGTAGAAGTGTTTTTAGAAAAGAACACATTTCATGTGGTAATAAACGATGGAATTTTAAACAGGATTTTGTCAAAATGTTTTGTTTATGGATTGGTATGTTTTTATATGGAACGACGCCTATTTTTACCAAAGAAATATTTTGGTTTTCTATGTGAAAGCACAATCTAACAAAAAAAATTGTGTAAGAGTATATTTATATCATCTTTGGTCCTCGAAAAGTCCTCCAGAATATTTAATGCAAGCACGAGCACACTTTCGTATTTCTGTGGTAGTCAATCCCAAATAGATTTTTTTTATTTCATATGCATCATTTATTTTCATAATTAAATAGTAAGTATTTAGAAATTCTTTGTCGTAAGCTAAATCTTTTGTAACACTGAACATATGACCCGCAAAAGCGGGCTAGTTTAGATTAAATCAAAACAATAGAGCAAAATTGTCTATTTGCCTTCAACTAAGGAGCCAGTTAAACCCTGAAATATGATATTTAATAACCTTTCTGTTTATTGTATTGAGAATGTAGCCGAATGTGTTACACCTTTGTAAAATTTGTGTTAACGAGAGAAATTCTTAAAATCATTTCAATATATCTTTAATTTTCACTACTATAAGCCTTCTATTAAAAATTATTTAAAAATTAGTACGATGCACAAAATTGGAGTTATTTCACCACAAACATTATTTCTCTTCTTTATGAGACACCGTTCAACCCTTCTTTGCCCCTTTACCATAAACAGAGTTTTGGGTTTTTACATGGTCATCTTCAAAATCGGCGCTCATCTAATAATATGCTTCTGTTTCCGCCGAATCACACTTCTCGTTTGACCACAAATAATTTACTCATGGAATTTCCTTTCGACACATCTCCTTGAAGTAAAAACCGTCACTTCAAGTAGTCAAATTCTTTATTTATTCTCTACTATATCTTATTCTTAATATTATGTAAGTGTATATGTAGTTATATGCACAATAAATAGAAAAGTAAACCAACTACTTACTTACTATTTTGACACTTCTAAACTCGCAGTAATTTGGACATGATTGACACCTTTAGATAATACCTACTAAAGATACCTTATAAATTAAATGTTTTATAGTGATGTTATATTTATCAGCTTATTTGTATGGATGTATTTTACGTTCATTGTTTTCAATATTAGCCTTTCGATTATTAAGGTCGTTTGCGTAACAGTAGACAAGAAGAGGTTGCCTGGAAGAGACTTCTTTAAGCGATAAGGCCGCGAACAACGTCTAGTTATATGTTATTATCATCTAAATGAATATGTAATTTATTATAGCAATAAAGAGTTTATTATTATATCTTAAAAATCCAGTTTTGAATTGAGTTAATTTGAATGCTAAGTAACATAACTACGTCTATCGTGACCTCCGAATAATGTTTCGGAAAGTTTTACTAACCAAGTACTATTAAAAATATAGATAGGTATATCTATCTTGTTATTGAAATGATCGTGAAATGGACAATCAAGTATTAAACATATTCCGGAATTCAAAAAAATACTTTACTCGTTAACCTTTGACGGCGCAGCCTACGTCAATGTGGATTATTAATTTTACCTCCAAGATTTACAAAAAAATTGTTCTATTCAGTGACGCAGAAAATATTTAAGTACTTGTTTCCATTTGAACTAGAACCTCGGGGCGCCAGTTCGCTGAGGATCCCGTGGGAATATCGATATAAAATATAGCCTTTATTACTTCGGAAATATTGTGCCTTCCTTAAGTTTTAAGAATTTCTAAAATCACTTCAGTAGTTTCGTAGTTAATCGATTTCATGGAAGAAAAAAAATATCAACTTTCTTTACAATAATAGTAATAAGTGTTCATGGAGCATGGTTTTCTTATTTGCGAGTTTCAACATCGAAGTCAAATTCAAATAATAATTTCTCTACATTGACGATTACTTGCTCTCGTTGACATTATATAGAGCATGACTCTACCACCAGTTCGAAAAACCTTCGCAAAGGAGAACTGGCAAGAAAGTTCACGAGTATGATGTTTTTATTTTCAAATTACGTATTTAAAAAATAATTCTTATATGCATCCGTTAGCTCCCTCCGCATAAACTATCCAAACGACGAGCATTCGCGAGCAGCACCCGTTCACGGGCACAACGTGGGAGCCAGCCATCGTCTTCCACAACCATATTAGAGGGGAGTAAGCCACCGACCCGCCACCCCACGCTACCGTAAAACGACGTATTTTGTGATAATGACGCTTTAGACATTTGGCGGTTATAATCGAAGCATTGATTTGAAATACAACAGATAACATACACTGTACCTCGCAATAACACACAAATTAATTTGTAGTGAATTCTGGTAAGAGATAGATATTCAAGAGAGATACAGAGCGGTCAAAGAAATAACCAGCGGTAAATTACTTTTTTTAAAGACAATTTGTCCTTCATGATTTTAGTTATTTTGCTTAATATCTTAAGATTCTACAGTCGGCTCAAAAACCATGGATTTAAATAACTTTATGTTCAGAGATAACTGGGAAAAAGCGTTTTCATTTCATTCCAATACCTTAGCTTATACTTATTTAAGGCTTTATTAAGGTATATATATTTTATTTAAGGCGATAAATGCTTATTTAAACACAAATGCGTATGAAGGTGCGATAAGTACCCTCGACCGAAGAATCCGTAGACTCAGTAATGAGAATAAACAGACGATAACAAAGGTGCAGTCTCGTATATCGTCGCAAAGTCGAAGTTCATCTTTACAGAAAACATTATAGTAATGTGCAGATTCTCTTTTGGAACGAATACAACCTGCACCATTTCTCCACCAGTACAATTACGCGCTAGCGGGTATATTTACCACCCAAAAAGTGGTTTTAATGACTATTTTTATTTGCCCATTGTCTAATTAAAGATAAATAAAAATAAAGATTTCAAAAATGAGTGATAAAGCACCATTATTTTCCAGGAGGTAAGATGAGTGTCAAACTCCAGCAAGCTTAGGGAAAACCGTGATGTCAATGCGCAGCTCCTTCGACACACGTTCTGTTCACAGATCCATTTACAGAGCCAAAATTAGATCCATTGATATAGTAAGGTTTTTTTAATTTTTTCTAGATTCTTGATTTGGAAACGACACCAGTTTATAAACTGAGGCCAGACGAAATTTTTACTTTTCAGCGATGGAGTTATAGCTATTTGATAGGTACCTATCTACTCCTAGGTGGTTGCTGTTTGGCGACAGCTTTGATAATGCGATAGTGCATGAAGTAGCAAGCACAGCGTATTACGCGAGCAAAGTCGCGGCCACAAGTTAGCAAGTCGTAAACATACGAGCCATTTGAACGTTCTCCTACTCTCGATATGTCAAGAGTTCAAGTTTGTTTCTGCACAGTCGCGACACAAGAGATAAGTTGTGATTCGCAATTCTTGAACTAATTTTAATTCACATACTTTCATCGCTTTTCAATCTTATTCAGAGGTCGAGAGTCATATTAACTTAAGTAATAATAACTTTTACACCAAATAAAGTGGCTGAAATGGTAGGTAAATCTGAGTACCTAGGTAGGTATTGACACAATGAACCGGAAATTAAATAAATATACAAATGAATTGGGTATTTTAACTATGTTAATCTGCCTTGAATGACGTTTATGAATTACGTTTTTTTAAGTTTATGACGTAAAGCAGATTGCCGGTGATCAAAGTTTATTTGTATCTCACTTTACATGTAGGTACTAAACATTGTTTGTAAGATATTAAATGTAGGTATATATACTGGATTATCCCAGTACAAAAGATATCGCAATGGAAAAGCATAAATCTTCATGGTCTTAACCAAAAACTATGCCGACCAAACAATTTGCGAAATAGGTACAAAAATTCCATCTAAGTGGGTACATATTTCAGTAAAGAATCTAAAAGAGCACTTATTACCACAAAGTAATTAAAATTCTTATCATAAAAATATATTTGTATCCAGCAGGAATACATCAAAAGCAACCGCGTCAATTTTTTACGCACATTTCAATGAAATAATTTGTGTTGATTGATGCGGAGTGCGTGTGTTGATTCATGTAATCGCATTTCACATAACAGTGTGGTATTGTGATCTACTTTCTTATTTACCTATGTAGACCTGTATTACCTGTTATGACAGTTTAATTAGTTCCAGCGCAAAATTTTCAGTGATTTGTATTTAAAACATTACGATATATTAAATATATTTAGTTTAGGTAAAATAGACATTTCTGCTGAAAAGGTTTTGCACATGACTTGTCCACTTTTCTTAATTCATAAACTGATTTTAGAAAAACATGGAAAATAGTAAATTGAAATAAAAGTTTAAGATATTCTGAATCATAAATTACAAATCACACTTAGGGTGTGACCACACCAACCGATCGACGTTGCCTGTTTCATACTACCATCGATCGACGTCCATCGACCGTTGATGTGGTAACACCGTTAAAATCACTTACGTTGCTTAATTTAGCACCTTAAATAAGTACTTTGTAAATACCGGTTCTAAAACTTACCAGATTAAAAACTAATAAGATGAATTGGACGTAGATAAGTAACTAAAGATCTGTTACTAAAGAATATGAAAGCTTGGTATCTAACTAACTAAAATACTGACCAAAAGACTGCGCACGAGCCATTCAACAACTATTCAAATGCGAGTAGTTCAATTAAGGAACCTAGGCCAACGGAAAAGTTTTCGTCAACACATTTTATAAAATCTTAAATTAATAGAGAAAATCTCACGTGCTTGCGACGTGTTATTTCGATATTCGTTCACTATAGGTACAGTTATCCCAAATGAGGCCACATAACAGATTTTTACCATTTGTATTTGCTCAACTTTACTGGTTATAAAAATTGCTTAGGAATCTTTATACCTAAGACTTCTCAGGAACGAAATCACAAAACTTGTTATAGGTAACTCATTCGCTTCTTTTTAGGATGACGAAATAAATTTTAACATATATATTTATTTATCTTGCTGTTATACTAGCTACTATAATCCAGTTACGCTTTCCAAACTTGTTAAAAAGGTTACAGATTAACTTAAGACAATGTTCCTACTTTGCAAAAACTTGAAGCATGATGTAACATTTTTTATGTGAATACCTTCAGATATCACTTAGTTAACAACAACGCTTTTATATTGACTGACTGAAATGACTACATGTCAGTTAAAATCTTGCGTCTCTTTATCGTCACGTGTTACAAGTAGATACGATAAAACTAAACTACTCTGTGATCCAAAAAACTCAATTTAAATATTTTGCTTTAAAAACAGTTACAATTGGTCTTCGGGGTGACATGTTGCACTAAAGAATGTCTCTAGTATATAGCAGAGATACCTACTAAGTAGGTGCTGGCTGATAGGCAATATGTGCTATGCTCCCAGCTCTTCAGTTTTAGCACTTGGATTGGAATATTCTCTTACTCAGTAGTCTCAATTATTTATAATAACCAAAGATTATGTTTTGATAAAAAAAACAGCGCCTTTTAAAGACAGGGCTGCATTTTTTTCATTTATTTAATATAAATTATTTATGAACCATTTAAATTTAACTATTATACAGTGTGTCCCTCACTATGCTTGTTCCCAATTTATTGTACCCCGGGCAGCAAGTCTTTAACATTAGTTATAGATTATTTTTTTGCATTAAAACATAGGCTTTTTTTTGTTTTAATGCATATGATAGGTATGATAATGAACAAAAAGAAATCATAACATTTCATGAAAAACTGGGCATAATTTTGAGAAAGTTAGAGTTATTTGAAATAATAGCCTAAAAAATGATGTTTTTTTTACAAAAAGCAAAGTTTAAACCATGACTGTCACTATATTTTGAGCACAGATTTTGAGGGTATTTTTTTATTTCATTCAGATTTTCAAGCATTTTTTTTATTTTATGGTAATGGACCTCTTACTTAAAATAAATTTCAACAATAAAAAATAAATACTCTATTCAAGTTAATAAAACCTTAAACCATTTTGAAATATTTTTGTTTTCTATTTTTTTTTGTCAATAATTACTGATCTAATTTCACCCCTCACAGGGTTGCACTTTGGGACACTCAAGGGATACACTGTGTACACTGTACTTACAACTAAAAGTTGCCAAGATAGTTTTCAAAAGCTGAACTAATATGAATTAAATTTTCTAAGAAATTTATTTCAAAGGTTTATTGCTTTTTTTTATCAGTATTAAGAAAAAAAAACCATATAAAATTTAAAAATTATCTATTTTATAAATAAATTCACATGATACATTTGTCACTTACCCTAGAATTTTGGAATGAGCACCAATAAAGGGTTTGTATAGATATATATACATATAATGCATGAAGGTATCCATTGTATGGAAACATCCATGTCTATTCAAAATATAATAATTGTACAGAAATGCATTGTACAGTGGTGAATTTAAAGTCAACTACAGTTACTTAATTTGCTTTGGTTTGAAGACAAAGATTATTAAACAACAAGGTAAAGACAAGTACATTAAAACAATTTTAAATTTGTAAACAAAACAATGCTAACAATTTCCCAATAAAATATTGATTCAAACACAATAAATATAGACTACAACCAATGGCGAACAGTGTCCTGCACCTACCACATACAGTGCATTTTTTATAATATTGTACTACCAACAACCTATTCTACGCTTTTCTACAATAAAAACGCCTTCTTTGGTCATCAATATTAACGAGGTAGTATGTTCCAGGAAACAGCACATCAACTGAGCCACTCGGTTCATATGGAGCAGAGTGGTAATTTTTAGTCCTCACCTCCATTAATTCTGAGAACTTGCTTGGCTCTAAGCATTGTCTCCTGTCCAGATATGCAACATTTTCATGTAGAGATTTAATCAAATTAGCCAACTTAGAGCCTGCACTCAAGTCATTGCAAATATTGATAGAGTACATTGTTGAAGCAAGCCCTGAGCCATAAGAAAATAATGCAAACTTCTTTCCAATTAACTGCTCAGGCGATTTACTGACAAGGTATGAAACTAGGCCCCCATACAAAGAAGGAGTATACATATTTCCTACATTTTTAGAAATATGAAGTGATGGCTTTGTTTTTTCATTAAACAGTTCCTCACTGTAATTCAAAAATGCTTTTTCAAGATCTCTGTCGAAGTATGTCTCTTCTCTCTTGTGATCAGCAAATTCTTTGAGTCCCGAAAATTGCAGCTCTCTTTGTTCTGGACTAGCATTTAAGAAATCATTAAAACATATTCTAGCTAATGACTTTTGTACTAACTTACAAAATGGAGTATGGAATAACATCCCATCCAAACTCAGCAGCCCTTTGAATTTAGGATCAATCTTCCTCATCTTCTTACAAAATAAGTTGTAACAATTATCCAATGCACTGAGGTAACATTTAATAGACAGTTTTCCATCAACATATGGAAATTCAGATGCCAAATCTGGTTTATAGAAATCATATGCATGTGTCATGTATGAAGCTCGTACCCCACAGTCAAACACAAGAGGAGCATCAGGTCCAATAAGCATAGCAACTGCTCCAGCCCCTCCTGTTGGTCTGGCTGGTCCTTTACCATAAACTGCTATGTCACCAGCAACTACTATAGCTTTCCTTCCATCCCATGAAGATGATTCAACCCAATTGATGGCATTGAAAAGAGCAGCTGTTCCTCCGTAGCAGGCATTGGTTGTATCAATCCCTTCAATATCTGTAGCACCTTCTTTGGCAAATATAGTCATAAGATAAGTTTTTACACTCTTGCTTTTGTCGATTATAGTTTCTGTTCCCACTTCCAGACGGCCAATATCATGCATATTAATATTGTTTTTCTCTATGAGTCGATGAAGAACTGTTAGGCACAAGGAATTTATATCTTCACGATCAGAACAGAACCCCATCTTATTCTGACCCAGTCCAATGGTATATTTGCCAGTTGAAACACCATCAAATTTCTCTAGGTCTCCTTGGTCCACATATTGCGAAGGGAAGTATATTTCCATTGCAAGGATACCAACATTTTCCACTTTACCACTCATCTTTTTAAAATAAAGTCTCGAAGTTAAAAAAAATTTCACAGAATAACGGTATTTAGAGCGCAAGGCGACGCACGTCCGTTCGATAAAGTTACGCCGCAAGACTAAATCACACGATCACTTCTCTGCCTGAGTTGTAAGTAGACTTCTTCACCGGCACCGGCACATTTACACCATTGACCTACTATCATTGAAATACATAATTAGCTTTCTTTCACTCACAATAAACTCCGTGTGGCATCATATTATAGTGAGTCTTTGTCAGAGATAATGTTGTTTAGAGAGATGCCTATTGTCATGTTACGTAAGGTATACGATGAAAAACGTCACTTGAAGTAAATTTTGTACATACACTAAAATATAACAATAAAACAATCTAAAATATTTTCTCACAAACTAAATTTCGAAAATTGCACTGACCTTTTGACATTGACAATCAAAGAGTGTGATAACTGTCATTGTCATGTTAATTCACGGAAATGTAACGTTCAGGACTTGGTAGGAATGAGTAAACCTGATCTTAGCCTCTAAGATGATTTATTGGATCCACATTCTAGCACATTCTTTCTAAGCTTCTCTTGCTAGGGTTACCTTGTTCTACGATCAGTGTTGGTTTTTTAGACCGCTTCAAAGGATTTCTTGTATGCATGTGGATGTAGCATGAATATGGATAAGTTTCACGTTGTCGCGATATGCGTCGGCGAGAAGTGCGGGAGTGAGAGAGGCCCACTTATTTATTATAATTACCCACGAGTATTAAACTACTTAACTAGTCAATAAAAATAATGCAAAATACATGTAACTGGAACTGAAAAAATTTTTTTTTTGGTATATTTTTGTTGAAAGTACTAACAAATAGCAGTAAGTAATAGGAAAAAGCACTTGTTGATTAGGTCTTTCGTTATGTTATTTCTGAAAAATATCTAATTTGCACCGACTATAAAAAACAAATGGTTGCCAACATTAATATAAAATTGCATAAAAATTGTTGGTTTTGATTTCTGGTAAGGAAAAAAATTGCAATTTATTGTCTTGCAAGTTTACCAACAAGTTGGTTGGTGTATATGTCTAGAAGTTTCAATAAATTTATTTGACCATAAGTTTAAAGACAAATGATCCAGAAACTCACATTTTACGGCATTACATTTCCCAGGTATTAATAAGAAGTTATTGATTGTGTGTATTGTATGGGATGTATAAAATTTTTACATACACCAACAGCATGGTAAATAATTTATTAATAAGAAATGAATACGAATTATATAACGCTTACAGTATAAAATTAAATAAAAAGTATTGATGGGGGCTTAACAAACTATAGGTAGGTAAACTAAACTTTATTTTAACTCAACACTTAATATAAACTCTACTCTTAATATAACACTTTATATAAACTCAACTTTATTTTTGTTAGAAATAGCTTTACCCGGCGATTTCTGCTAGCCTTACTTTAAACCTTAGATATCTAATACCTAATGTTTAGGTACATTTCGAAGCATTATTTAAGACACTTCCAAACTACATTTACGAGTACACATACGTACACGGCAATTCGTGAGTGTAGGAAATCTGAAACTATAAGAATAGGACATATTTGTTTTAGATGAAAAAGACTGAAAAAAACTGCATACAAAGATTTTCAAAAAACGGGATTAACTACACACATCCAAAAACTCTAAGCAACACACATGATTTCAAATTTATTAATCAATTATTATATCTTTTCTTACCAAGTAGGTAGTACTAAAGTCAACTTTTTTGTTCTAGATGACATACTAGCTGGTTGTAAAAAAAATTTCGACTATCATTTGTTTTTTCACAAAATTTTAAGCGAATGCATATTTTCGAATTTTAATGCGTTTTCTTTTTGTAGCGTGAGTGTTGGAAATCATTTATTATCATTAATTTTTAATGATCAACTGAGAAAAAATTTAATTGTAAGAAATTGTTTACGACATGGAATTACCTCATTTGACCTCACACGAAATCCTAAGAGCCGTAGGGATGTTGGAAGCGGGAAGCAATCAATCTGAGGTATCACGATATTTTGATGTCAACATAAGCGTTATTTGCCGTCATTATCAGCGTTACACTAACACGGGAGATCCTGCCGAGCAGCACCCAGGCCGCGGAAGGAGTTACTGACCGCAAGACGTCAGGCGCTGTTAACCGCCCAAGAGATAGGAAAACACAAGTGGCGTTGTTGCTAGCACCCAAACCGTGCGAAATCGACTGCATGAGTACGGCCTACATGCACGACGACCCACCACCCATGCAGGTACCCACCTATACGTCACGGGACTCGCGCTCGTCGAAATGAAAGGTCGAGAGAACACATAACATGGACCCAGGAGCAATGGGATAAAATTTTATTTTGCGAAGTCTCGATTTGGGTTTAGGCCTGATACTAGAAGGGTAAGAGTGTACCGTCGTCCTGGAAATACTGAGAGTGCGTTCAAGAAGTTCATCCATACGACGGTTCAACAGTTATGGTATGGGCGGGTATTATGAAGAACAGACGAACTGAGCTCGTTTTTGTAACATGAACGCTTCAAATTACGTTGAGGATGTTCTAAGGTCTTATGTCCGTCCATTTGCGCAAACCCTTGGCTTCGATTTTACGTTGATGCATGATATTGCGCGTTCGCATACAGCTTTGCTCACCAGGGAGTACTTGGCAAGGGAAAACATCCGGGTATTGCCTTGGCATATCATGGCAATCATATTACCAATTGTAGTAATTTTAAATTTTTAAAAGTATAAACACTAATTTAATGTAATTTTTGACATCTACGGGTTAATTTATCATGAATGTAGGCATAAGCACCGGTATTGTTTGTTTTGATTGAAATACTCATTTGTTCATGTCTGGCCTATTGCATTTAAAGTGAAGCATGTTTGTTGTATCCTGAACTAATGAATTGAAATATTTATTTCTCAACATTGACAATTACTTGTTCTTATTGATGTCAAATAAAGCATGAATCTACCACCAGTTCGGAAAAACCTTCGTGAAGAAGAACTGGCAAGAAACTTTACGGGTATATTTTTTTCAAAATAATTTTACAGAGTATCTTTATGTCTATACAAAATTATTCTTATCTGCATCTGTTGCTCGGCAAGTCCCCCCAAGTATCCAAACGACGAACACCCTCAAAAGCGGGATCCAGCCATCGCCCTCCTCAACCATATTAGAAACATGTAGTCATAGTTTATCTAATAAGGTCACTATCAGATAATATTACTGTTAAGTATTTAATAACATTCTTATAGTACAGTATACTTACTAGATATAAACCTGTGAATTGTTGCTTTTTTGTAGTAATCCACTTCTCTTTTTGTTGCATTTAAAACCTAGTTTCCTTACTTTGTGATGTAAAAAGTGGCGAGTATAACTTTTTGTCTCAGCATTTCAACTTTCGGGAGGTTTGTAATAAGTTGAACGACTGAGGAAAAAGTCACTAGTTCAACGATTGAGCCGACCGATTGAACTAGTGGGAACAAGCCGACACACACAGGTAATGTAGCCGAAATCTCGCGGCAGTTCCGGCATTATATATATAGCCTGCGTTATTTCTAGATAACGTTCCTTGGAACCGTTGGAAACCTTTCTAATGCTGTAGAATTATAGAATAGAATAATACAAATACGTTTGTTTGTCAGAATAGAAAGAAGAACGTATTGTATTTACTACAAACAATAAGAATTAGAAAAACACAACATAAAATCAAATATTTAACGCACAAACTCAGAGTATCCAAGTATTAAAAAAACGAAAACACGTAATAGTTGACAACTGATAAACAATAATGAAACAAATAAAATCCAAATATGGGAAAACTAACAAATAAAATAAATTTTCAGCCAAATGTTTGAAACATGTAAATTGTATTAAAAAACATATTAGTTTTAACTAATATTGTGAAAAAAAAGCCACAGCTCAATAGAATATCTATCCGAGAGAGCAAATTATTGTATTTCACGATGACAATGTCCTATTTAATTTTCTAGTTTCTAGTTGGACGACCTCGTCCTGCTTGTGGTGTCATGTGGTGGCAGCCCCGGGTTTCCTATATTACAGGCCTCGGGTTCTGAACCTTGGAAAATCCATTTTTGTTATGAACATTTATATTTTTATATTTTTTATATTTTTCTATTTATGTGGATATTATTATTGTAGCGGTATTGGAGTTTAAGGTTATTTCTTTTGTTAAGTTCTCGTCTGTTACAACACTACAGTCCTTCTTTTTTAATACCTGTTACTAGGTTGTTGTGTATTGTCTAAAGAGAAAGAACAGCCAGTATGATTACAGGGAAAAAGGTAACCCCAACTGCAGCGTACACGTGCGGCAGGCAAAGCATCATTTTAGATATTTTAATATACTTATCAAACTCTTACGATATATGATGTCCATGGACACGGATGTCACTTACCACAAGTTGGATCGCGTGGTCCTTTGTTGGATATGACAATGTTTGGCCATCCATGACATACCTACATAGGTAAACTTTAGTCACGCCAGGCGGGGTCCTATGGTGGTTGAATGTTTGAACTAAGAATGTGTAACGGAAGCTGGGTTTAAAATAAGTAAATGAACTCTAATCTTTGCGTAGTGAAAACTCAATTGTTATAGGCAAGCTCTTCGGTAAAATACCCAAGTAGTTTATTGACCACAAAATGATGCAGTAAGAATATTTCTAGCCACGTATTTATCGTACTCAGATACAAAATATAAAAAACTTACATTTTAAACCGTTATATATTGATAACATATTAATAACATATTAAAACTTAATTAGATAGATTCATTCATTCCACTAATATGAACGAAATTGTATGTAGTTCTGGTGTTGTATAAAAACGTTCAACGACCGGTTATTGAGGAATGTAGCCATTGGACAAGGTCATTGGCCCAAATCTTAAATTGGGATACAAATGCGGACCATCCAGGCACACGGCCCGGAGAAAGTTGACGCAATTTCCGAAATTAACTTCAAGCTTATAATGATGGAGCTAATAAGTACCAACTTATAAAAAAAGAGTTAATAGGAAGAAAAGTTCGATATTTTATTTTTTGGAAACAGTTGAATTGAGGCATACCGAATTAACTGATGATAAATCTCCGTCATGCCTGCTCAGCTTAATTTTATTTTTGTTTTACAATGAAGAATTATCATTGCTTTTAAATTACTGCATTTGTAGATTTTTTAAATATGTCCATCCAGCCTTGAGACCATACATTCATTATCTTTTCCCATAACGACGTCAGGTTGTGTTTATTAAACCAAATTAATAATACAAAACCTTATATACTAGTTTATATATTGCACATAAAATAATTTTCAGTTATAGTACAACGAAAACTAAAAAAAAAAATTGGAATAACAAGGTAAAAGATTTAGATTTTTCTAAATCTAATCTAAATCACTTTATAAATCTACCTGAGCTAGACCTACAAGTTAACTAAATAAATAAAAAACATTTTGCTTTTAAAATCAGGATCTACTCGTAATTACAACACATTCACATTTGTTTAGAAGATTTCAACTTCATAATAATATGCTACCTATCAACACATTTTTCCTTTATAATTCATTCAGAATTATTTTACTGCCGACGACGAAATTTAAAAATAATATTTAAATATTTTGTGTCAAAATCGGATTTCAGTTTTTGCAAGTTTTTATCATTCACTTTTTGCGATATCAAAAATTCATCAGGTATCATAAGTACTATGTAGGTATACCTGTTTTTTTCTATTTAACACCTGATGGTAATTGGCATCGTCATCAACCACGGACATCACAGGTCTTTATTTATGAATATTGATTCTGATTATAATATCGACTAATGATGCGTTGCTGACTGCTGGTTTTCCTCAGTTGGATTTGCCTTTGGTCCAGTAATTTTACCGGTTAAGCCTTCCCTTTAACCGGAACACAACCACGTCATCGTGATTGTTGTGGCGAACAATATAGCAATATACAACAGGCGAGATCTTAACAAAATAAACCTAATTTTTTAAATAGTTTGATGTGCTCACTCTCTCTCTGTGACACTCGTGAACAATGGTCGCAAAATATGCGGTTTCTATATTGCCATTCTATATGCCAGACGTGATGCTGATAATGGTTTCCATTTCGATACTATAACGCATTAATTTTGTAGACACATTCAAATCTATATGAGCTTAATAAAACACAGGATACTTTAGTCAGTATGCACATATTTAATAAATATGTAGTATATTAAAGTTTAACAACAATATTTTTGTAAAACTTCTGCATCAATTAATTCTCTTTCGTTGGAATGAACTTGTAGAACTTCACACCTGAAAAATTATTTAGTTTTAATTATATTTAACCGTTAATAGCCTGAATATAATAAGCGCTAAAATATATAAGCGCATAAATTATAGTACTTAATGACAGAGAATGTGAGAAGATGCGGTGTGGACCCTCCGACTAACTAGGCAAGCCAACAAGAGGTCTGTCAAACGTTGTTACTTATTTCGGATACGGATGGATTTCTTGTCTTACTTTTATTTATTAGTGTAAGAATAAGAATGACAACATTATTATTTGAAAATATTTAAATATTTAACTTTAACAAACAGAAATACAGTAAAAATAATTATTTTGTAAAAAACCATAATACTAACACATAAATGATAAATCTTTTCTATGACGATATACAGGGTGGATTTTTGCGATGCCACCTGGAGGGATAGTCTTCTAAATACTGCAGACAGCAAGTTTTACTCTTAAGAAACATTCCGTTTTTTTAAAGACAAGAGCAACAGCATTCAAAAACAATACCACGCCCGGGAATCGGATGGTCAGGACCATCCGATAGAAATAGAATTTAAATCTTGTACACACACGGTTTTTCGCCGTGGTAATCTACTGTTGATTCCCAGTGCGTAGGCAAGGTTGTCAGTGTTGTATGGATCACTGTGGAAACCGTGCCGCACCGTGGCCTTAGGGAGCCTTAAACGGGGTGATTACTACGCGCGGCGTGACAGTTAAAATAAGCTGCCGTAATACATTTTAAGTTGACATTAGCAAGCGCTTACAAATCAAGTTTGTCACGTTATGTAGAGATAAATATAGATTGTGATACAAAATAATTTACCTTTTGTGAATCAAGTTCGATCAACTGTCCATGGCGCATGCCTTTTTAAACAGATATCACCTTGTTTTAAATTTAAGCACCTACTTGTGAAAGGGGTGGGAAGGCAACCCTTTGTTCTTTAATCTAATGTCTCTTATTATAATCCACGTACCTGTTGAATTAATTCTGACTTCTAAATCGTGACCAGACTTTAGATATCTGGTGTCTTCTTCATGGTAAAGATCCTGAAATTTATATATTTTCTTAAATTTTCACGATTCATACTTTAAATAAAACACTTTTTACCGGATATTATCGCGTATATTTTAGTTAATTTTAAAATTATTTCGACGTTTCGGCATCTTTGCAGTTGCCGTGGTCACGATAGATGCCGAAACGTCGAAATAATTTTAAAATTAACTAAAATATACGCGATAATATCCGGTAAAAAGTGTTTTATTTAAAGTATGAATCGTGAAAATTTAAGAAAATATATAAATTTCAGGATCTTTACCATGAAGAAGACACCAGATATCTAAAGTCTGGCCTTAGGGAGCCTTAAACGGGGTGATTACTACGCGCGGCGTGACAGTTAAAATAAGCTGCCGTAATACATTTTAAGTTGACATTAGCAAGCGCTTACAAATCAAGTTTGTCACGTTATGTAGAGATAAATATAGATTGTGATACAAAATAATTTACCTTTTGTGAATCAAGTTCGATCAACTGTCCATGGCGCATGCCTTTTTAAACAGATATCACCTTGTTTTAAATTTAAGCACCTACTTGTGAAAGGGGTGGGAAGGCAACCCTTTGTTCTTTAATCTAATGTCTCTTATTATAATCCACGTACCTGTTGAATTAATTCTGACTTCTAAATCGTGACCAGACTTTAGATATCTGGTGTCTTCTTCATGGTAAAGATCCTGAAATTTATATATTTTCTTAAATTTTCACGATTCATACTTTAAATAAAACACTTTTTACCGGATATTATCGCGTATATTTTAGTTAATTTTAAAATTATTTCGACGTCGGCATCTTTGCAGTTGCCGTGGTCACGATAGATGCCGAAACGTCGAAATAATTTTAAAATTAACTAAAATATACGCGATAATATCCGGTAAAAAGTGTTTTATTTAAAATCCTGAAATTTATATCAGTAAGAGGCATATAGAGTACACATCCTGGCGATAAATATTGTGCATCGACCTTTGGAAAGAGTCACTCGGCTAAGTTCAGTTCATAGCGTTGTTAATACCCCCAAATTTAAATAATTTAAAGTTTTACTATGGCATCTTTAGGACAAAGAAAGACACCTTTATGAGGTCAGTCACTCAAAATTATCCACAACATTTATAAATATTATGTAACCGAAGCCGACACATTAAAATAAAAATTAAGATTAAAATGTAAATAATTAGTTTAGGAAGGTTCAAGAGAAAGTTGAATGGAACAATATATAAACGAAATCAGTACTGCAACACATTCTATAGCAATTAAGTTTCGCACTCCGTAAAAAGAGAGACAAAAAAAATCTATTTAATTTAGATATGGAAGATTTTGATTATGATGTTGTTCGAAGAATGGTGTATTCAATTACAATTTAACGAACTGCCGGCAGAAAATCATTGAAAGCTAAATTATAATAATATTAATTACAGTGGTTCTGAAAAGACGTTGAGAAAAATACTTCATGAGATGGGATTTCGGTTCACTAAAATGGAAGATAATTGAAAAGTTCTAATGGAAAAGCACGATGTGAAACAGGAAAATATATCATACTAGGGTGGATTGAAAAGTTCGCAGCCTAACATAGAAAGCGTTGTCATATTAATATAAAACTACCCTCTTATGAAACCTACACTCTTTGTCAGTCTCTGTGCAATTTTTCTTTGAGATACATGCGTTATTATTTATTTTATTGAACATTAAGTGAGAGTAAGTTTCATTAATTTGAAAATGGATAGTTTAGAGTACCGTGCTGTGATCACCTCCACTGAGGTGATACCTCCACAAGAAACATTTAACTCCAAAGCAGATTCATGAAGATATGGTGGCTACTTTAGGAACATCTGTTCCGTCATATACCATGAGGACAGCTGAATTTAAACGTGGACGAGAGAGCATCAAAGATGACTGCCACTCTGGACGGCCTTCTACAGCTACGACTTCGGAAAACATCGAAAAAATATGTGAATTCATCATGTGAGACAGAAGATTGAAGGTATCTGAGATAGCTGAAGCTCTAGGGATTTCATAAGATTGTACACAAAATATGATCGTTAACGAACTAGGGTTCCACAAGGTGTCTGCAAGATGGGTTCCGCAGCTCCTTTCAGTTAAACAGAAACGAACTCGACTTACGATTTCAAGAGACTGTCTAGAGCTCTTTTAAAGCTGATCCAAACGAATTTTTGACAAGGTTTGTTACTATGGATGAAATATGGGTTCATCACTATACTCCTGAATCTAAACAACAATCCAAACAGTGGAAGAGACCCGGATCTCCGACCCTCAAGAAAGCCAAGGTGTATTTTTTAGTAAACAAGGTAATGGCATCGGTTTTCTGGGATTCTAAGGGTGTCATCTTGGTTGATTACTTAGAAAGAAGTCAAACTATACATTCTGCATACTACTGCACATAAGAACCAAGAAAGTTTTGTTTCGTCAGGCCAATGCTCGTGTTCACACATCTGGAGAATCGATGGCTCAAATAGTGAATTGTGGTTTTGAATTGCTTCCTCCTCCCCCTTATTCACCTGACTTGGCACCTTCTGACTTCCACCTATTTCCAAAACTAAAAAAACACTTAGGTGGAATGAAATTTTCCACCAATGAGGAGGTCAAAGTGGCCGTAGATGCCTTTTTTGAAGACCTTGACGAAACCTTCTATTTAAATGGGATCAAGGCTTTGGAGGACCGCTGAACTAAGTGCTGTGACCTAGGAGGAGAGTACGTAGAAAAATAAATATAAAAAATTGCGTTATTCCTGTGTTTTCTTATTTTATTTTATTTTGTTCTTGTTTTTATAAGCCTTACAATCATATGATTAAGCCGGCTTAAATAGGTACTAAACAGAAGAATTTACAATATAATCTAATCTTACAGCTAGGGAGTGTATGACAAAACTAAGAAGTCTGTCGCTGTGTCCTTGAGTGAAGTTAGAACTTAGTATGTTATGGAACTTAAACAGTAAGTCTTTCATAGAGCACTGAGTATCCCGCATAAATGACAATCGCATTTCCTCGTTAATTTGGCATTCCAGTATTAAATGGAGTAAATCCTCTTCACGTTGGCAAATTACACAATTAGGACTGTGTGTTTTACGCATTAGGTAATTAAATTTATTAGTGGCATATGATAAGACCGCATCTTAAAACATAGCACTAATTCTCTTCTGTTTAATTTTAGAGATTTGAACCAAGGTGTGAGCGGTGGTTCACTCATGAGAGATTTATACCATATGCCTTTTGTTTGTGAGTTTTTATCAAAGTAGGTTTTCCATTGAAGATGTATATTTCTTTTAACTATAGGTATGTAATCAGAAAAGGAGGGTTCTACGTTAAGGATTGCTCCGTTGTGACGTGCTTCTGAAGCTAATAAGTCAACAGTTTCATTACCCACGATGCCAACGAGAGAAGGTATCCACTGGAGGTGTACTTCGACCTCATTACGTATCAACCTACAGATACATTTAATAATGAGGTAAGCTTCTTTTCTGCCTACATTGCCTGTGACACAACTTAAAAGGTGCATTAAAGAGCTTCTAGAGTCCGTAAATATTATAACTTTTTTATAGTCGGTTGTTTCAATAAATTTTAGGGCTTCGTGAATAGCAGTCAGCTCGAGTCCAATAATTGGAATGTTAGAGTTTTGGATTTGAAACTTTGCCTGGACCTTGGAATTAACATCGAAATAGGCACAACTTGAAGAGTCTAAAACTTTTGATTCATCGGTATAAATATGTTTAAACCCTGAGTACAACTGCCAAATCATACAATAACTTGCACTTTTAAGTTCATCTATGGAAAGTTGATGTTTAGGTTTTCTTATTTAGGTCGCGAACTTTTCAATCCACCCTCGTATATATGGATGCCAGCGTGATTGGCTGATGAGTAATCAGCCAATCACGCTGGCATCCATCTACCAACCACCACATAAAGCTATATACTTCTAAGCGACCTTCAGTCGCTACTCGATATGAGTCCCTCCGTAATACTAGCTGGTGACTTAAACTCGAAACATTCAGGTTGGTCATCGTCTTCATCACATGTTAGATTCGCAAAGCTGTGATGTAGTGGGTCCTCGGGAACTGTCCCTATCTAACACTATCCCTACAATATAAATCATCGCCCCGATATTCCCGATATAGCAATCCTACAAAGTACACTCAGTAGAAGTCATCCACCAACTTACTTCGGATCACCGACCTGTAGTCATGCAGCTAGGTATCCCAAGTGACCCCGTTCCTCAAACGAGGGCACACATTGATTGGGCCAAACTAACGGACCCTTAAGGCAACCGACAGCCCCGACCTGAACGCCATTCCCGATTCATTGTGATCCATCGAGGAGACCAATGCAACGATCGGTGCTTTCACCACCCACCTTCAAACTGCTAGCAGTGCATCTTCCAGGCGGGTTCCGGTGGCGACTGATCGCCACTGGATCCTGCCTGAGGATGTGAGGGAGTTGTTGAGAGCAAAGAACGCAGCTATCCGGGCGTACGATTACGCTCCGACCGAGGCAAACCGCATCCGTATGAGGCGGTTTGCCATCGTATGAGGTATCATACGGCGAGATGTTTAATCTCGCATACGCGAACTGCGGTCTTACGACTGGGATGCGCTATTCAACTAAATAAGGTATAATAGTAAAAATAGGGCAACACGGCATTCGAATCACCTAACCCATCGGTGGGCCAGGCTCACGCGTCGTACGCATTCCTACTGAGTTTCTTGCTGGTTCTTTGGCAGTAGATGATCCTTCCGAACCAGTGGTAGTTTCAATATACGACGTCCTAAACCGAGGTCCGTACCCTCTCGGGTGCCCTTAGGCATATCATATGTAGGAGCAGTTTAAGTTCCAGCTAAGCGCCGTCAGCGCCAAGTTACAAAGTCCGGTGAAATTTAAAAGGCCCATAGGGCCAAAAATAAACAAAAAAAAAAAGAAAAGGATGAGTCTTACATACATACATCCCACACTGATAACAAAATCTTGGAGTGATGATAAGAAAAAAGGAGTAAAGAAGTCAATTTCAAAAGGTTAACGTTTGATAATAGTTAATGCTGGAAATTAAAAAGGCTTTGTATCCGGTGCCTTTTTGGAAAAAGGTTTGCGATCATGCAGTCAAATGTGAGAATGAATATCGAAGAATTTAATACGGTTTAGACAATTACACTTATAGACTAGTAATAAATACGGCTGTTAGTGACAGTGATATTGACCTTATTGAGTGCACACATAGTGAAATGGACGGAATTGAGAATTAGAATTACTATTGTTTGCACTTATGGAAAAAAATTGGGGGTTTTTAAACAAAGAATTAAAATAATTATCAACGTAAGCAAATCATAATTGCTTTAACAGCTCCTAATAGATACCGGACTGTTAGTATTTCGTGCGACGGAGATAACGCTCTACGTAGCCGAAATTAGCCGATTGTCTCTTTCCAAAGGTCGATGTGCAATATTTATCGCCCAGATGTGTTAATGTAAGAATAATGTAAAGAATTAATAATTGACATGCGAACTAGCTTCTTTCATATTTTCTGTCGTAAAAAGTAAGTTTTCATATTGCTCGTACCATTCTAGAATGGTACTCATTATATTTTTACATCTATAAAGCATACCAGGAAAAAATGACTCTGAACAATTATTGCTATCCGATTACACTTTCTTTTAGGTTTCTTATTAAAATACTAATCAACAGAACTCTTCGTGTACTTGGTTACTAAATAAAATGTCTCCTAAAATTCTAAAATAGCAAAGACGCATACCTTGCGCTTGCTTTACTCGTATATCCTCACTCCAAGTTCCTGATGTACTTTTAATACGGCTTGTGCTTAATTGATTACGGAATACAGTAAAATATTATGTTTAAAAAAACATATTATGCTCCCAAAAATAGTAAGTGGTCAACAAAGTTTAAACTATTCTTATATTTCAATTTGAAACGCAATTCCATGCACTCAAAAATTATAATTGTCAGCTCAAAATCAATAATTGAAGATCAAAATTTTAATATTTAACATCCCGTTGTCTTATAAAGTAAATTACTATAAATACTTCTGTTAATAAAGTTTGAATTTGTTAAGTTTGTGCTACTGTTACTTAATCTACTAGACTCTATCAAAAAAATAATATATCAATAACTCTTATGCCCATCTGCAGTAAACTTCAGTCAATGCCTAAATGCTTAAGACATTCCTAACTTTAGGACACCGATTTCCCATGTCATAACATTAAGCAAGAAGTTAAACATAGGTACCACGGCGTTCAAAAAATTTAGCGAATACACTAGTTAGAAACATTTTACGTTTTTTATATTATACTTTTCCAAGGAGTACCCTTTTGGAAAAAAAACATGAAACATCATATCTCCAACCCGAAAATTCCTTTCTCCTTCAGTGTTCGTTGGTATATTGAAGAAACCTGAGCTACACAAGTTCCCACAATACTTTATACTATTCTCATTAGTTTTCGAACGACCCCAAATTGTGCGTTGTAAATATTAACATTTTCGTTCATTGATTAAAGATTGACATAAATAACCTCGCCTTATGCACTATAACTAGCAGCTGCATTATGTATTGATATAATAAAATATATCGTTTTCATAATAAATAACATTTACGTTTTGTTTGAACTTTTGATTGAAGGGATATTCAGTTAACCTTCCTATACCCGCGTCAAATTGTGTAACACCTACACCCGCACAAAATATATGTTTTATTGTATAACTAACAGTCTTTCAATACAGCCTCTGAAATTAGGAACTATTTCATACGTGCTACGAAAATGTTAAAAAAATTTTTTTTTCTTCTGATAAACAAAAATAAACTGTCAAATCTTATAGACTATTAGTTGGCAAAGAATAAAATAATATATAATCTTGGGCACAAGTCTCACTGAAACAAGCAGAGCATACCATAATAGCTTGTTCCATACAAAAGTAAAATTTGCAAATTTTGAATTCAATATCAAAATCAATAAAACAGATATCAAAATCAATAAAACAGGACGTATTACTTACACAAAAAGTTTGAACTGTACCCGCGTCGGTGTCACAGACCAATTGGCGCCATATACGATCGCGGCAACAAATCATGCAGCTAACAAAAAGTGCATATACGAAAGAAGAAATAAATACGAAAATTTACTTCGTTGGTCTCACAGACCAACGCGCGGGTATAGGAAGGTTAAATAAACCGTCAGGCAGGACAAGTGACAAAATCAAATCATAGATCAAAATCAAAGAGAAAATAGACTTTTTCGTTCTTTCGTTCGCTTTGTTAGGCAACGATCGTTCTAGGAGTCACTTAACGTAAACTGGTTAGTGCAGAGCAACGCAGAGTAAGTCGATGCTTATGTGTGACTTAGTTTAGGCATGACCTAACTAAGTCTATGCTTTGTAGAGTTTAGTGCAGACGGGCATTAATGATTCGGTAGCTATCATTTTTCTTATCTTTGTCATAGCCGGCAAACGAACACGCGATCCACCTGGTGAACTTATCATCTTCACCCATGGCCATCATTATTTGTCGAGACTATATTGTAATTGCACTGGCTCTTTCTTCCCTTCATCCGGAACAAAAACACGTAAACATAATGTTATTATGGCGATTCAATTGAAGGACAAAGGAATTACGTTTTTTGTCATTAATTTATGTTTATAGCTTGCATGCAGAGCCCTTCAGGGTGTAAACATAATTAATTCTCAAGGTATTTTTTAGGGATTAGAACTGCTCGCGTCCGCAAGGTTTAGCCCTCGATGCCTTGTACGTGGTGCTAAACGAGCAGTATCTTCTAGTGGTAGGCTTCGGCCGGGGCTTGTCACCACCCACTAAATAAAGCCATGCCGCCAAGTGACATGGTCCCATTCCGGCATGATGTTTAGTGTAGCCATCGAGGAGGGTAGGTCTGAGTAATCGTGCTGCATCATAGGACTCTTCATTTCGTAATTTATTGGCTCACCGGGTAACTCGTTTTGGAGGGTAGTGGTATCCGAAGCAACGGTGCACCGCTGGCCGACCGCAGGTAGTAGGGGGCCCAAGTAGTGTGCTAGCCACATGGGACAAGCTGCCCCGCCGCCTCGCAAAAAGTCCCGGGAGGCTTCATCGTTGTCGTGCTATCGCATCGCATCGTGCCAGCTGGCAACTGGTTAGAGAGGATCCGATGTCAACCCCGGGGGGTTCGGGCGTCGTCTCCGCAGTCTCCAAGCGAGTTCCCCATCGGTGCGTTGTTTATTGCGAGTTGCTTGGTTCCATTTGCAGCGTTTCAGTTAACTTCTGTCCTCCTACCTATTCATTCACACAATACGAAAAGTCAAAAGAAGAGTAAGGTTTTACAGCGGTTGCACTTCCTCTCTCTTAAAGTGCCCTTTTGCAACACCAAAAGAGGACACTCAAATCTCAACGATGTCCACCACCACCTTGAGACCTCACCTTCTCTTCCTAACAGAGACGCAGATCTGTTATCCGTCAGACTCGGCATAACTTTGTTACCCAGGGTACATACTGGACTCCAATTTTCACCCAAACGCCGGGGTGTGCATGTATGCCAGTGACGAGATCTGTTGTCAGCGTCTCCGTTACTTGGAAGATCTGGACATTTCCGTTATGTGGGTTCACATTGATACCGGCCTTGACCAATTGGTCTACGCCAGTACATACCAGTCACATAGCGGAGATTGGGAGATAACGAGGCTCATGGAGTATCTTAGCGATGCAGCAGATAAGGTTTGGCAACGTTTCCCCCAGCGTAGTTGGGTTTCCTGGGGGATTTTAACGCTCACCACGGGCAATGGCTAAACCGGTATCAGGACACTGACCACGCTGGAAGAGAGGCTATAAAGTTTTTCGTGACTCAAGGCCTCTCACAGCTTGCACACGAGCCCACACGAGCCCACGCGCACCCCCGACGTTGCTGGCCACACTGCATATTGCTTGGACCTTCTGCTGACCACTGATCTACACCACTGCGTGGTGAAATCTGTGTCGCAGTACTCGCCGCCTGACACCCACCCAAAAGGTGCTAGGCGAGTATGGCGATACAAGTCAGCAGATTGGGATTAGATGCGGCATTTTTTCGCGTCTTATCCTTGGTGGCAGACTTGTTTTAGATCAACCGATCCATCGTGCTGCGCTGATGCTGTATCAAGTGTGATAGGATAAGCAATAGAGTATTTCATCCCTTACGCTGGCCTATCCAGTGACTAAATTAAGCTCTTGTCTATTTATTTATGTACTTAAATAAAAAATTTCATTTCATTTCATCCCTTAAACCAAAGCTCGCCCATGGTTTAATGCTGCTTGCCTCACAGCTGAAAAGCATAAGCAAGAAGCGTACAAAGCCTGGGCTGGTGCTCGCAGAAGCAAAGCCGTGGATTCGCATGAACTGAGGAAAAGATACAATGCTGCCGCCGAGTCTTGCAAAAAGGTGATCAGAAAAGCTCGCTTTGACCACATTGGCCATATCGGAGACAAGATATCGTGTCATATCAGGAAGCAAAGCTTTCTGGTATCTGGCCAAGTCGGTTGACTCGAACTTCTGTCGCCCATCGCTGCGACCTCTGAGGTCTGCCTGACGGTTCACTGGCCCACACCGCAAAAGAGAAAGCAAATCTTTTTGCGGATTGTTCACGTCTAAATTGTCAAAGTAAAGTCCTCTTACTTTCCTCAGTTCGGACCTAAAATGGGTACCGTTCATATTCGCCAAAAAGAGGTTCTTAAATGCTTGCAGAGTTTAGACGTGAATAATAGGGTCTGGCATGATGGTCTCTTGAGTAAGCTTCCAGCAAATGGAATACCTAATGGGCTCTGCGAGTGGCCGACTATCTGAGGGAATGGTCAATTCGAATAGTCTTAGACGGCTGCTCTTCTGACCTAATGGCAATTAATGCCAGGGTACCTCAGGGATCTGTTCTCTCTGCAACATTATTCTTGCTGCACATTAATGACCTGCTAACCCCAGGCATCTCGGAAACATCTCGCTCAGCCACGCTCTGCCCTTCTAACTGTAATAGACATAAACTTCGCAAGAGGATGATTAATAGCAAACGCACATATAACACCTACACGAATAGGGTCATGATCGTAAGCTGGTTGGGTACCTTCGCTATCTTAGCAGATAACGAAGTAACGGGTTATAATAAAAATTGTGAATTAGAGGTAAGAATCAAATATAGAAAAACAAACTCTACAAAACTTTTCATAACGTAAACTGTGTAGAACAGCAGCTCTAAATGAATATGATAAAAATGTCAAAGGAATCATTAGTACAAATTAAACTGTATAATAATAATGTAAGTAATAAAAAGAGAAAATAATAATGAAATGTATGCAAAAAACTTGAGTTAAAAACAATGGATAAAAATATAACAAATTAGGAAATCTAAAAACAAAATACAAACTAAGAATTAAATAATTAAGCAGCAACTGGATACTCCAAATAATGTAAGACTGTAATTTTAATAAATAAAAATGTATCTAAATGTAAAAGAACAAAATTGTAGAGCATAGATTGTAAAACAGAAATGTTCACAAATAATTCCACTAAATAAAGAGTAAAGTTTCATGTGTTTTTTTTTACCCTCCACCCTGTTGTCATAGTATATAATCTGGAAAGAAGTTAGTTATTTAGAGAACGGTAGACGGGAATCCCACCCGTGATAGTGCGAAAGAGATTGAATGAAAGAAAGACAAAGTATGAAGTATGAAAGTGCGAGAAGGATTCTCTAAATGTCTGTTTTTTCAGAAAACTATAGTCCCAGTTCTTTCAAGCTTCAAGTGACCTATATCTCGTGGATAGACGTGTAACACCTTCGTCTTCGTCGTCACTTTCCACCAGGTGAGATAGAAGACAAACGCCTTATCCTTTTTGTTAAAAAAAAAACAAAAGGTCTAATTTTATTGAAGGTTGAAAGTAAAAAAGAAGACCTTCTGCCGTTCTTCTTCAGCGAGTGCTTAGTAACTTTGGTCTTCGAATGCAAGGGCCATTACTAGTTTAAACTTTATTTACTTGTGTATTAGGGCCTGGTTCTATTAATATTTAGTGGTCATTATTTGTAAACCTCTTTTTACAAACAGGCTTAATTATATTTTGTACTAGAGGTCCTGGCGCGGCTTCTGTCCTCCTGTGGGAATTGGGGTTTTAATATCGTTACTTTCGGAGACGGAACCTTTCTGAAGTTAAATATTTTTATCATCTGTTCAATACTTACAGTTACCCATTTAGCATAAACTAATTAACAATTATTTCCATTTGGAATATTACTCGTAATATAGAAATATACTTTAAAAGTAATTCTAATTTAAAAAATTAGCCTTCTTGAATTTGAGGATTAGTCAACAAAGTTTTCCTAAACATTACAGTTTTTTTTTTATATTATAAGTAAATTTCATTTTGTTGTATACAGGTAACTGATGATAAAGTAAAGTAAAATGAAATGAAAGTAAATAGAAAATTCGTTAACATAAATTGGAAACAACAAAAAACATTATGACAAAAACCAAATTGATATCTAAAAATATTGAACTTCTTGCTTTGCTATTTAAAGCTTTTGAATCTGAACCATGGTTCTAAACAGTAATTAGAGCGCTCGCCGGACCGCGCTGTTTTAGTAACGCGCCCTCACTACGCTTTACTATTTAAATTTTTGTTCAAATTACTTAATGTAAAAGTCATAGTTTTTCTATATTAAACATTCGAAGCAATAAAAATATTTATTCTGAAAATAATTAATTTGTTACAGTAAAATTTGCATTGGAAATAAAGTATCAAATTTTATTGTAGTTATGGTTCGCTATTTTGGCACTGATGACTTACACATCATATGGAGATATATGCTGTTACGGTTTTTTATGAAGAACTATTTAAGAGAAACATTTCCACTATACATTATTATTGGTGTATATATTATTATTATTATTTTCGTTTTTTTTTACTCGGTGATAATGTAGCTTACTATAATGCAAGAATTTTTAAATCAATTAAGTAATTTTTGTGTTTATCCTTTACAGTCAAACATACAACAAATCTAATAATAATTCCTTTAAAATATTAGTATAGATATAATATAGACAACAGTTTCGCCAGCGTAACTCCAGGCTTCTTGGTTTTGCGGAATAAATACATATTAATATGTACATATCTCGCAGTGATGATGCCTTTGTTTCTTCTAATGGTGAAAAAATTCCCAAATTACTTTCAATGGTAGTCATATTCAAAGCATGACTCTACCACCAAATTTGTGTGCCAACGCAGTCTCTCTTATTTATTATAATAGTAAAGATAGACTTACGAAAACTTTGTAGTTTCCAATTTTCAGGGCCATTTCATTAAAGTTGAATTTGGAGACGTATGGCGCGTCTTCGTCCCGATGACTAACGAAGGCTATCGCAGCGGATCCGTCAGCCAGTTCACGATTCCAAATGTAAATGTCATCGCACTAGAAGCATATAAGCATACAGATTATGTTCGCAACATTTTTATTTAAACTAAATCTATCTACATTAAAGAGAGTCTCAGATTTACCCAATTATAAAGCTCCAAATAAGATAATGTGTTTTTGGATTTTTTTTTTTGCTGCCGAGGCACCCTCGCGGGAGGGAGGTGGAAGATGCGTCATGCATACCGCCCGCAGGTAAATTCCTCTGCGGGGGGTTATGTGGGACTCACCAGAATGGCACCTACCCACTAAAAACCACCTGTTGGCTGTAGTAAACGTATACTATTAGCCTTCATCGGAAGCGACACCCGTCGGGAAGTTGGGCGCGCTGGCGGAGACCCGCTAGCGGGTCTTCCACCTGTAGTGAAAGTTGCACTGAAGGTGCTCAAAGGGACATGAGTTGGTGGCCGTTCGGGGCAGCCTCCAGTGAAGCCGGGGCTGCGCGGAGGTCGGCCGAAGCATAATTAAGGGATCAATTCATTTAAATGAACCTATAATGAATTGAGAAGGGAACTATGTTCCGCCAGAGCTAGCAAACGCTCTGTCGGAGTACGTGAAGCCCTAAGTTTACGGGCTAAGACTGCAATCTCCCTAACATCAACACTTTTGATAGCGTCGCAGACGATACGCATATCGTCTGCTACGGAGGGTTGAGGAGTGATACTGGATGGGCGAGGAGCCGGGATGGGATTCGCTAGTGCAGCGGGGCGGTGCCTCCAGTTCTCTGGAGCAGGCTTGGGCTGGGTAGGCTTTGCAGCCGGAGGAACCCGGCTACGCAGCGGCGGAAAGTTTTCCTGAGAAAGGGGCGGGGCCTGTTTGGGTGCCGCCCTCTTAGAATTAGTACGCATACAACGGGGTGCACGGGGGCAGCCACTGTAGTTTGCGACGTGGCCGGACTGACCACAAAGCACGCAATCGGGAGGAGAGGGAGTTTCAGGAGTGCGATTGCACTCCTTTGTGTAATGAGGGACCAGGCACTTGACGCACCTGGGCGGAGCGGCGCAGTTGGCCGCCGCGTGCCCGTACAACTGGCACCGGTGGCACTGGCCGGGATGACCGCGGCGATGAGGCGCCTCGATCGAGATCCCAGAGAGGCCGCATATGGTGCTAACCCCTTTGAGAATCTCCCTGGAATTGGGGACGTTGGTGAGAACCACCAAGGCGAGAGGGTGACGCCTCCCGTACTTGCTGTGCATTTTATGCACCGCAAGTGCCAGGAAGCCTTGGGACTGCAGGTCCTCCAGGATAGCCTCGTTCGATAATTCAAACGGGACTCCCCTGAGTACCGCTCTGAACTTACGCTCTTCTGGGAGAGCGTAAGTGTGGTAAGCATATTGCTTACCGGAGAGGAGCTTAGTCAAAGCACGGAAATCGTCTATCGACGAGACGGTGATTTTAATAGATTCACCCGAGTTGGTCGCTCGGGTGTAGTGGATCTTGTGCTCTTTGCACAAAGTCGAGACCTCGGACCATTTACCCTTTTCCCGAAGGAATACGGGTGGTGGAACCTTGGACTTGACTGAAGCCGCGGTAGGGGGTGGAGTCACAGTGAGTGACATCAATGGGGCCGGGGCGGGTGTTGTAGGCACCGTGGTAGCTGGCGTTAAAGTCGCCGCGGTAGGTGTTGAAGACACCGGGACGGGCGTTGAGGACGCCGGGGCTTGTTTTGAGCGCTTCTTAGAGCGCTTCTTAACGAGGGTGAAAGTGGGAGGCTCAGGGCCAGTTGGGGTGGCGTCCGAGGATGACTCGGTCGCGGGTGCGCGCTTGCGGCGCGGAGGGGCGTTCGTTTCACACTCCATGTCGCTGAAGGTGGGGGACGCGGGAGGGCCTACGACCAGAGGGGTCTGAGGGACTGGGGGAGCCTGAGGGGCCAGTGCAGCAAACGAGTGGAAATAAGTGACAAGTAGTTGGTAAATTACTTGAGGATCATTGGAGCCTTTGGCGGCCAGGTCTGTGGAGAATTGTTGAAGGGATTCTAACAAACATTTCATATCCATTATATCCATTGCGGAGGGGTTGGGGAGGGACAACAATATATAAATATATATACTATGAGCCTACCAACGAAGACTAACTTCCTAAAACCACCCTACACGCAGTAGGGCGGTTGAGGACGACGCGGATAACTTACTCGAACACGAAGACTCGAAGTCCTGGAACGCAGATCTTGCCGGAGCGGCGACGGCGGCGCAGGTCGGCGACGTCGGGCAGCAATCGGCGAACGAAGATTCGTCGTGAAAACGACGGTTCTATGAAATTTAGGAAATACGGTACGAAGCCTGAGTCGTGAAAACGACCCCTGAAATTTGGGGTGCTCAACTAGTGCGGGCACTAGAAAGCGGAAAATGCGTCTGCGATCGACGTGCGAACGAATCCGCACGCAAACCGAGACTCGTTTTTGGATAACCAAACACACAAAATTAACGCACAACAGTTTACACCGAACTAGTGTTCACAAAAATAAATCCCGGGGCCAAAAATTGCGTGGCAACGATGAAATCGGTACTAAAAAATATAGTTATAATGTTCTACAATTTTTTTCTGGTTAGGTGATATAGTAATCTACGTGTAGCGCTAAATATTTAATATAATGGATTAATAGGTACTCTAAAAAAATCAATTAAACCTCGAAATCTTTCATTGCTGTGTTTATCCACACGTCACCTTGAAGTGTACTATACCTCATTGATAAAAATCTATTGGTTATTTATATTAAAACCTAGTTTTATTTCTTACGTGAATAGATAAAGTATTGTTACGGAATACATTGATTCAAAAATATTAACAATGCAACGAATGGTAATCAAAAATTAATTTGTCCTAGAACTACCTTTCATCGCCATGTCCTAAACATGTTTAAGAATTAAGAATATCGTTTTATCTAACGACTTGCGTCCCCCGCCCCTGTGCGCAAAACGTTGCATTTTAGTACTGCCAAGTGCTCGACGTGGAAGGACGTGCACACTTGCCTTTGTTTTCGCGCCATGAATATAAGAATTCCATTTTTATGTTACTGGACATTTTTTCTTTCATCGCCGTGGATAAGTAAAACTTCTATTTGCATAAGTTTATTCTCTTGATTGCGCATTCGACAGAACGCCATTTCTCTTTATTTTATTTGTGAAGTGTTTAGTACTTCGAATAATTACTAGATTTTTTGTTATTTTATATTTTTGCCTTGATTTTCATCGCCGTGTTTTCATTGCCGTGGTTTCCGTGGCCAAAATTTGCTATAGAAATGAAAAAAAAACACAGCAATGAAAAAAATTTCATTGCCATGCCATGTAAAGCAGTTTAGTTTCATTGGGCCAGGTGTTTCATTTCCGTGACTTATGTTTTCATCGCCATGGTATGTGTGATGAGGCAAAGAAAACATCTTTACCTGTAATGTAACTGACAGTACCGGGCTCATCAAGTTAACCTACTGCAATACGATAAAAGACCTAAGGATATACTTGTTTTGATGAGTTTTTTATTGTACAGTCAACTACTAAAAGATTTAAAGTTAACACCTTACAAAGTGATGTATATAATTGCGTACCACACCCTTTGTATGTAAGTTTAATACTCTGTAGTATACAAAATATTATGTTTTATATGGATTTTCATTTCCGTGGATTGATTCTTTCATTCCCGTGGCACAGTTCTTTCATTGCTGTGGACGCTTGTTTCATTGCCGAGCACACATGTTTCATCGCCGTGGCACGAAATTTTTTATCTTATATATCTCGTTAGTTTTTTATGTTATCTGCTAGATATTAAGCAAGAATACATACAATATCAAAAACTTTAATAAATGCGAAGTTTTTTTTAAATAAACCTAAAGATAAAAAAATCTACGTAAATGAAGATTTTAATGGACCTGTTGTAATTTACCCAAATAATATAAACCTAGGTTAATATTTTTGATCATACAGGATCAAAACTGTATGAAAAACAAGTATAACTACGCAGTCTCTTACTGCTTGGTGTACATTGGTGGCTTCACTTTTTCTCGGCCACACCCTGAGTCCCTGTTTCCCCATTTTATCCTGGTTGACGGCGATGACGTCCTGGTTGAGCAGGATCTCCTTGAACTCTGGCTTGATTGTATCCAGGTCCACACTCATAAGTAGAGGCGCGGCCATGACGGCCCATACCGCCATCTGGACTTTAGCCTGGTCGACATTAAGACCTCCTTCGATCCCGATAACTAACTGTAAATAGAAAAATAAAACAAACCTTTTATAAAGCTACTGGAGAAGTGCAATGAACAATACTTGAAAAGACTCTAATACCCGTCTGCACTAAACTCTACAAAGCATAGACTTAGTTAGGTCATGCCTAAACTCAGTCACACGTAAGCATCGACTTACCTGCGTTGCTCGGTTTTTTACCTTTTTGTTTTTTAACCTAACCTAACCAGTTTACGTTAAGTGACTCCTAGAACGATCGTTGCCTAACAAAGCGAATGAAAGAACGAAATGAGCGTCTTAGTTTATGTTTGTTGTTGGATGACGATATTCCGGATTCTAACTATGGAGATCAAAACGACAGCGAGGTGGAGGATTTTAAGAAGACGAGCTGTCAATTCCTGTTTGCCAAGACTGATAAAGCTAAGTCTTCTGAAATATGTATATTAGATGGTCCAGAATCCTCAGTAACAGCTGCCAATTGTAAAATTGGGCGTTGTGCATACTGCCCATCAAAAAATAACCGTCAGACGCGGTACATCTGCGCTAAATGCAATGGGACATGCTATTATGGTATGCTCTGCTTGTTTTAGTGAGACTTGTGCCCAAGATTATATATTAGTTTTTTTCTTTGCCAACTAATAGACTATAAGTTTTGCCAGTTTGCATTAGTTTATTAGAAGAAAAAAAATATTTTTGTTAACATTTTCGTAGCACGTATGAAATAGTTCCTATATTTTAGAGGCTGTATTGAAAGACTGTTAGTTATTCAATAAAACATATATTTTTTATGTGCTGTGCTTATTTCATTTATGAAATAAATTATTTTAACTGTACATATAATAACATTACTATAGGTGTTCTTGAAAAGAAACAATAAAATTGTGACCTGAATTTTCGGTCTGTAAGTCCATGTATAGGTGTTACACAATTTGACGCAGGTATAGGAAAGTTAACTGAATATCCCTTCAATCAAAAGTTCAAACAAAACGTAAATATTATTTATTTTGAAATAGATATATCTTATTATATCAATACATAATGCAGCTGCTAGTTATAGTGCATAATGCGAGGTTATTTATTTCAATCTTAAATCAATGAACGAAAATGTCAATATTTACAACGTACAATTTGGGGTCGTTCGAAAACTAATGAGAATAGTATAAAGTATTGTGGGAACTTGTGTAGCTCAGGTTTCTTCAATATACCAACAAACACTGAAGGAGAAAGGAATTTTCGCGTCGGAGATATGATGTTTCATGTCTTTTTCTAAAAGGGTACTCCTTGGAAAAATATTAATATATTAAACGTAACATTTTTCTAACTAGTGTATTCGCATAACTTTTCGAACTTTTTGAACTTAATTTTATGACATGAGAAATCGGTGTCCTAAAGTTAGGAATACCTTAAACATTTACGCATTGACTTAAGTTTAGTGCAACGCAATTCTCGTTGCTAAGCACGTCGTAAAGACTTAAATATCAACTTAGGCGCTGTCAAAGTTTAGCACAGACGGGCATAAGTGTGTAAATATACTAATAAAGACTTAGAAGCCTTTGTATATGAATGCTGGGTCCGTACGATAAACCGCGCCGTGAGTTATGGGACATAAATTTCACGTTAGTTGTTTAATAGATTGCTGAACGTTTTTGCTAACTCAATTACCGTGTCTGGGTCATTCCAGTTCCCTGGGCCTGCGAAGTGGGCGAATTCCTCTTGTTTCTCTCCGAACCAGTTCATGATCTGAACAACCACGTTCCAGGATTTGTCGATATCGAAGGAGTTGCGCCACAAGTTGCAGTGCTTCGCTATAGACGCGTAGTCGGGCTGAAAGGCAACGTAAGTTACGAAGTTGAGGCGAAACATTTTACGAGTCAGTATTTTATGAGGACTTATTAATATTGATTCAAATCTCGGCTTGGTACTTCTTCAGTAACTCAAATTATATTTTTTTAAATGTGGGTAAGTAATATGAGGACGTCGTGGCCAGGTCCTAAAATTGTCCACATCATGAAATGGTCCATTAACCACGTGGTTGAATCGTAAACGTTTCACGATTAAGTCATCCATGATGGACCATATCGTTAAAGGTGGGCAACTAGTTCATAATATCCCGCGATTTGCGTGAGCCGGGCAAACGAAGTGAGCGTGGAGCGGCAGCCCCCAATGAAGTGCCATTGTGAAAATTAAAGAATACGAAGAAGCAAAAAATGTTCAAAAAAATTGGCATTTTTTTATTAAAATAGCTAAAACAAAGCATTTCAGTGTCTCTACCGGTAGTTATTGTAACTAATTTACGATATGATTCTTGACAATTTCGACAGTGAAGTAGTCACGCGTTATGTGTTCATATCGATAAACGATTTCACGTCATTAATCTAGCCAAATCACAGTGAAATGTGGCCAATTGGTGGACCGTCAAAAATTTCATGAAATGCGGCCATTTCATCAAACGCTCGAGCATTTCATGATGTGGACAAATCTTCGATTTGCTAAGACATACACGACAGTGTTGCTTGCCGATAGATTTGACAATTGGTAACTCTTTGATTGCTGGATAAGAATTGTTCTACCTTCTTAGTTGCAAACTAATTACGAAAACAAAGTAAGAATCAACGTACGTTTTTTTGATAAGCTGGCCAGCTACACGAATATAGCATGGGACGCCCAGACGCATTCAGCAACTTTCCAAAATTGGGATATGCTGAAAATAAGTAGTGACTACTTTTAATGCCTTGATTTTAATATGATAATTAATTGAGACAAGTCGATTATACCCCTTAAGATGGAAGCCCTACAATTAAAGTGAGAGTTTCCTGTAGTTAATAATACTAATCTCCTCACAACATACTTAATATTAAAACAATTAATTAGCCATACATACATAGCTATTTTTAGTACAGTCCAGTATATGTGAGGATCTGGTGCCAGAAGTAGGTTAAATCCGGTATTAAGATACACCAGGCTGAGGCAAAGCGTTGTCCATCAGTCGCTTAGTTGTTGTGCAAAAGTTGAGCAAAAGGGATTTGTTTTATATCTATAAGGTAGGTTTTTGTATAACTTTTGTCAAATATGACAAATTAGTTTGTTGGTAGATGATTGGTAGCCATGGACCTGGAAGCTAAGGTGCATAGTATTCTCGAATGAAGAAGATTAATACTGTCATTAAGCCTGAACCACCTACACTAATTTCATTCAATTTAACTTATTTTCTGCTTGTTTAAAACATATATAACCGAACCTAACTTTATCCACACTCAAGTGTGATTAAAACCTTCCAGAAGGCTCCCATTTTTTTGTAAAATGTAAAGGTACTTTTCGCGAGCAATCAGACTTCATTTCATTTTGTCTTTGTTAGTTCGAAATACGAAATAATCCGATGGCGTGTGTTACTGAAGTAAAACTGCGGAAGGTAGATAACAAGCATCTCACAAACGGACCACAAAAAAACAAATACTGTTTGTATTCGTGTCGTTTCGTATTAATACGATATTAACGGAATCGAAATATTTTGTCTTCCTCGCAACCTCTAGAGTAACAAAGCCATTTCATAAGAAAAGTTTTGTAAGTACTTCAACTATCTAAAACTGTTTTTGAGGTTTTAGCCATCGACCAGGATTGCGGTCGGTTCAGAGAAATCTAATCAAATTACCAGTATCACCTACATTAACATACAACTACATACCAGTATCACCTACATTAACACACAACTACAACCAGTGTCTCCTATATTAACACACAACTACATACCAGTGTCTCCTATATTAACACACAACTACATACCAGTGTCTCCTACATTAACACACAACTACATACCAGTGTCTCCTATATTAACACACAACTACATACCAGTGTCTCCTACATTAACACACAACTACACACCAGTATCTCCTACATTAACACCTACATACCAGTGTCTCCTACATTAACACACAACTACATACCAGTATCTCCTACATTAACACCTACATACCAGTGTCTCCTACATTAACACACAACTACATACCAGTATCTCCTACATTAACACCTACATACCAGAGTCTCCTACATTAACACACAACTACATACCAGTGTCTCCTACATTAACACACAACTACATACCAGTATCTCCTACATTAACACCTACATACCAGTGTCTCCTACATTAACACACAACTACATACCAGTGTCTCCTACATTAACACACAACTACATACCAGTGTCTCCTACATTAACACACAACTACATACCAGTATCACCTACATTAACACACAACTACATACCAGTATCTCCTACATTAACACCTACATACCAGTGTCTCCTACATTAACACCTACATACCAGTGTCTCCTACATTAACACACAACTACATACCAGTATCTCCTACATTAACACACAACTACATACCAGTATCTCCTACATTAACACACAACTACATACCAGTATCTCCTACATTAACACCTACATACCAGTGTCTCCTACATTAACACACAACTACATACCAGTATCTCCTACATTAACACCTACATACCAGTGTCTCCTACATTAACACACAACTACATACCAGTATCTCCTACATTAACACCTACATACCAGTGTCTCCTACATTAACACACAACTACATACCAGTATCACCTACATTAACACACAACTACATACCAGTGTCTCCTATATTAACACACAACTACATACCAGTGTCTCCTACATTAACACACAACTACATACCAGTATCTCCTACATTAACACCTACATACTAGTGTCTCCTACATTAACACACAACTACATACCAGTGTCTCCTATATTAACACACAACTACATACCAGTGTCTCCTACATTAACACACAACTACATACCAGTATCTCCTACATTAACACCTACATACTAGTGTCTCCTACATTAACACACAACTACATACCAGTATCTCCTACATTAACACCTACATACCAGTGTCTCCTATATTAACACACAACTAGATACCAGTATAAGTTTAGATAGATGGCGCTTGCTGTTATGTAAACATCGGCTCCGTGTTAAAAATTAACGAATTTCAGTAAAACTTCGTAAATCTAAAAAAAACCTGTAAAATTATAAAAAGCGGTGTCTAAATATTCATGGACAGTGTTATTTCCTAAAACGTATAAAAACAACCATTAGAAACCATCAACTAAATATAAACAGTGTCCGTGAATATAATCAGTGATTCATAATAATAATGAAGTGCATCATATGTAAATATGAAAAAAATTGAACAAAACAACATCATTCGAAAGTGAAAAGTGATAATAGTGGAATATAAAACGAAAATATAAAGGAGGCTGAGTAGTCGTGGGCTAGACAGTTAACAGGTAGAAATTTGTGTCAAAAAATAAGTTATATAAACCTTATTATAAATACAATAAATCGCGAACGATTTAATTTCGAAATAAATTCAAAACATATAAATTCATTTTGAGTGGAATTTAGTTTTAACGTTGGCAATACTGATTCTTAAACCACTTACTTGTTTCCCAGTCAGAATTATTGTTAACTTTCAGTTTAGTTTTACTTTAAAAAGTATGTTGAATTTTGTATTACATGTTTATGTCTGTCTTATAATTGTTTTATGTTTATCTTAAAACGATACATAAATATGTATAACCAACATTAGTAATCTGATAAATAAATCTCGTCACAAAAACATATATTTAGAGGCTTCAAGATAGATAACTGGATGTTTAGTCCTAGAAATAATGTTTTATACATACACGATTCATTTTGGGACATCATTAAGTACAGTATATTTAAATAATTTATTGTTAAGTCCAACATTCTCATAACCTCACGAAACTTTATATGACACAACTAAAATATTTTATATCTTAACTTCTAGAAGTACAAATGTTTTCAAATTTTAGGTGAACACTTCAAATGTATGTTTCTTATAGAAAACACAATTTTCAAGTTGTTACCACCGTAGCTCAGAAATGTATGGGACGGTATCTGCCTCCTTTGACAATTTCCGTTTCTACACACGACAACGTAAACCTAGATAACGGGATTTTTGCTAAATCGCTCGTGCTGACATCTAGTTAGTAGTTAAAGTAACAAGTGAAATCGACAATAATGTAAATCCCTGACGTCAAAAATTTAAATAGTTGACGGTAAAAAATTATAGAGGGCAGGATAACAAGTTAATCAGAGATAGTTTACCGCAATAACATCAATAGTCGTTGAGAAAATATATAGATGGCGCTCTATGTATTAATTTAATAATTCTGGACATATTCTGAAGGACCTAACATAAAAACAAACAACATCTCAACTTCATAAATATAATTAAATATATAATTGAGTTCTCAGGACGATAAACAAAATAAATAATAAAGGAAATCAATCCAGATCACAATGGAAACTTGCTTATGCACTAAATGTAAACAAGTTATTTTGGAAGAATAAGACTTAAAATGTCAAAAATGCAATAAACACTATGATCTAAAGTGTGCAGTTATCTCAAAAAAAAGATTTTTAGCCATGGATTTGCGCAGCCTGCTTATCAAAAAGAACTAAAAAGACAGTAGTAAATAATACACCTATCAGAACAAAACAATCTAACAAAACGTTAACTAACGATATAAATACACCATTGAACTCACGGAACCCCTATGACAACATTACTAAACGAAACAAAAAGCAGGTTTTTCGCACACCAAATCTGAATAGTTCTAATATGAATAAGATAACGGACTCTCCTCTTTCTTTAATATCTACTTCAAGACGCAGCTTGCCGGATCTGTCAACTCGATTAGATGATGAGGTAGACAATTTACGCCGACTTAACCTAGAACTTACCAACAAATTACAAATGGCTGAACAGGAAATCGACAATTTTGTAATAGAAAACCTATCTCTACAAAGAAAACTGGTAGAAAAAGAACACGCTATATCTACTTTACGAACAAATCTGCTGCAGCCCAGCCACAAACATAGATAATACTAGAAAAGATAGTCGTGATAATAATCACTTTAATCTAAATGAATCATTCAGCTTACCTCAACAAGTAAATTCCCAAAAACATTCTAATATCGACTCTTTGCTCGATTCAATAAATACAAAACCACCAACACTATTTGAAAAATACCAGAACACAGAAAATCATAAGGAGAAACGAATAAAAGTTCTTGGCTCATAACAGTGTGTGGGTTTAGCTGCGGCTCTACAACGCTCGAGATAGAACACTAAATACGAACAATACCAAATCACAGCGACGACAAAACCCAATGCTCCAGCTAAAGAAATTCTAAAAGATTGCAATAGTAATTTGCAGGCAACGGACATATTTAAAATTTGCATCGGAGAAAATGATCAGAATCCTCTTCAAATAACTGCAACACTGTTTTCAACATTAGAAATTTTAAAAAAGAAAACCGTTCTCATAGTAAGTGTTATTAATAACTCATTCCTTAATGAAACAATGTTAAATAATGAAATAAGGCGCGTTGCAATCTATTTCCAAATTCACATTATGTTGAATGTCCAAAAAGAATGATTTATTCTAATTTAACTTATAATATTAACTTACATCAACTTTGTTCCAAAATAAACTTTTTATTAGATTGTATATACTACACCAATAACTTTCTGCATTTAACGAATAAAGGTCTAACACCAAGAATTCATAAACTTGAGTCTAAAAATAGTACCATTAAACAAAATCAGCTTACCATACCTCATTTTTTTGGCTACATACAAAAAAATATACAACTGACTAAAACAAACAAAAATTACAATAACGAAATTTCGCCTCCTACCACAACACATCATACTTTTTTTCGAAAATAACCTCGAAGGTGAAATAATAATCTTTCATCAAAACATAGCGGGCCTTATGACTAAAAAGAAAATTTAGAAATCGAACTTCAAGAACTTTACGAATCGAACTTGTATCTTGATATATTATGCTTTTCTGAGACTTTTATTGGCTTAGGACATCAATCAAATATAAATCTTAAACATTTTATTATGGCGGACTGTTACTGCAGGACAAAAAAAGAAAACCGTGGTGGCACAGCTATATTTTGTCGAAAACACGTTCGTTTTACTAAACTGGATTTCCTCCATAACTTTAATTTGACTACATATTTGAGTCATGCGGTATTGACATTCCTGAATATAAGTGCATTATCATTTGCATTTATAGGATACCTAAAAGTAACGCTTATCTGTTTCTTAAAAAAATTCGAACAATTAATGGAAGTATTACGTAAAAAAAGAAATAGACAAATATTTATAACAGGTGAATTCAATATTTACATTTTAAAAAATACCGATATAACCAAAGAATATGTTAGGATAATACAATTATTGAACTTTAACATTCATATAAAAAAACCAACTAGACTTAATGCTTGTCTGGATCAAATTATAAGCAATAATCCTAAATCTGTGGGTGATACACTACCTCTGTACTTATCAAATCATGACAAAGCACAATATATTAAAGCATCGTAACCAAATAAAAAAGTCTCACCTACTAGTATATTTATAAGAAAAAGGGACTATAGCATGGCAAATATTTCCAAATTTAATAATTACTTAGAGAGTTTAACCTGGTGCGACATATTCAATGAATCTGATAGTAATTTAGCTTATAATGACTTTTTTGACAAGTTTTTATTTCTATTTAATCAATGCTTTCCAGAACATAAGATAAAAAAACAAATAGCCTTACAAAACCTCTATGGCTGTCGAAGGGTTTAAAAATATCTTCGGACACAAAACGCAAACTTAGATTTCAATATTATAGAACTAAAAAAATAAAGGATAAAGAAACATACTTAAAATATAATAAACTTTTTAAAAAATGTATAACTCTAGCAAACAAAAACTGTAACATAGCTTTTATGAATCAGTCCTCAAATATTTCGAAAGCTTCATGGAAAGTAAATAAAAGCAATGTCACGGCACAAGAAACCATACAAGAAATAAATGTGTTAAGAATTAATAATAATATATACAACATCCCCCCCCCCCCCCGATATATGTAACGCGATGAATGACTACTTTATTACGAGCACAGACGCCCAAACAAACATTCAGACACGAAATGTAATAAAACCGAACAAGGCTACTATGTTTTTATTTCCAACTCATGCTGAAGATGTTTTAAGTATCATTAGCTCATTAAAAGATACCAACTCAGTAGGTAGCGATGGAGTACCAACAAAAATAATAAAAACATGTAAAAAAGCAATAGTACCGGTTCTTCTAGTACACACCATAAACCTATCGTTCATACAGGGAACTTATCCAGAAAAACTGAAAAGGACCGTTATAAAACCTATGCACAAAAAAGGGCCTAGGGACAACCCTGAAAATTACCGTCCTATTGCGAACATAACTAACCTAGCAAAGGTATTTGAAAAATGCATGCAGCTTCGTTTGACAAAATTTTTTGATAAGCATGACATACTTGACCACAGACAGTATGGTTTCCAAAAAAGAAAATCAACGGGCCTCGCAGCATTCAATTTAATAACTGAAACCATAAAATACACAAACAAAAATAAAAAAAACATTCGTTATATTTTTTGACATGACCGGCGCGTTCGACTGCGTCTCGCACTCATTACTCTTAGATAAATGTGAACAGTATGTTATACGAGGCACTGCACAACACTGGATCAAGAGCTACTTAGACAATAGAATGCAGTACGTAGAAATAAATGGTATTAATACAAAATCCATACATCAAGGCGAAGTCGAATCATTTTCATCTTCGTTAAAATATAATAGGGTAGGCGTGCCCCTAGGTAGTGTTCTAGGTCCGCTCGTATTTCTTTTATATATTAATGACTTACCACAAATAACAGATTATCACATGACATTATATGCTGATACAAATAAAAATATTAATGACATTATAAATTCTACTGTAGCGGACATAATTCATTGGCTTGGCGTAAATAATTTGAATGTTAATACTAATAAAGCAAAATACACCCAATTTTCTAACAAAGGAGCAAAGGATACGGACTTAAACGTTACATATGATAATAAAAAGATTCAAGAAACCGAACTTCATACATTCCTTGGCATAGTATTGGACAAACATTTCACCTGGAATGATCACTTAGAAAAAGTGTCCTGAAAAATAAACAGATTCGCTTACGCACTCTGGCGGCTAACAAAACTAACTAATCCAGAAACTGCTCTAAAAGCATATCACGGTTATGTAGCCTCAGTATTGAGATATGGTATTCTTTTGTGGGGAAACTCTGTAAAATTGAATAGGGCCTTCATAGCACAAAAACAATGTATCAGAGCTATTGCAAATATTAACTCTTGGGAATCATGTAGGCCTTTATTCAAATCTATGAGACTATTGACACTAACTAGTCTGTATTTATATGAAACTTGTTTATTTGTAAAAACAAATCCTAATTATTTTCAAAGGAAAAAAAATTGTGTTAATTTTAATACAAGGTTCCCTGACAGACTATGCCTTCCAAACATAAAAACAGACATATGTAAACACAGTATTCTATCTGTAAATTTTATAATAATTTACCAAATAATTTTAAATGCATGACTATTAAACAATTTAAATCCGCCTTGAGCCACTTTCTAATCGATAAATGTTTTTATAGTATTAATGAATATTTGAATACTAATTGGAACTCTGTAAAGTGTAAAAACATATAAACTATTAAGATTGCATGCTGCACGACAATAAAATATGAGATCCTCTTTTATATTAAGAACTTGACCGGTACCGTATTTTTTGCAATAAAGGATATTGATTTTGATTTCATTTGATCACCTAAATTAACACACAACTACATACCAGTATCACCTACATTAACATACAACTACATACCAGTGGCTCCTACATTAACACACAACTACATACCAGTGTCTCCTACATTAACACACAGCTACATACCAGTGTCTCCTACATTACACACAACTACATACCAGTATCACCTACATTAACACACAACTACATACCAGTGTCTCCTACATTAACACACAACTACATACCAGTGTCTCCTACATTAACACACAACTACATACCAGTGTCTCCTACATTAACACACAACTACATACCAGTGTCTCCTACATTAACACACAACTACATACCAGTGTCTCCTACATTAACACACAGCTACATACCAGTGTCTCCTACATTAACACACAACTACATACCAGTATCACCTACATTAACACACAACTACATACCAGTGTCTCCTACATTAACACACAACTACATACCAGTGTCTCCTACATTAACACACAACTACATACCAGTGTCTCCTACATTAACACACAACTACATACCAGTGTCTCCTACATTAACACACAACTACATACCAGTGTCTCCTATATTAACACACAACTACATACCAGTATCATCTACATTAACACACCACTACATACCAGTGTCTCCTATATTAACACACAACTACATACCAGTATCACCTACATTAACACACAACTACATACCAGTGTCTCATACATTAAAACACAACTACATACCAGTATCCATCAAATTAGTATTCAGATTACATCCATCCAGTTTAATATAATCCACATCCCACTTGACGAAGGATTCGAAGTCGTCCTTTTCGTGGCCGAGTACGCCCGGGTAAAGCTGGCAGGTTTTATTACCGATGTCTTCATACAGGCCGAATTTCAGACCCCGTTTGTGGATCTAAACATGATAAAGATTCTTTGATTAATAAATTTTTTTTTAAACTTTCTGCATTCAAGCTTTTTATAACTTTTCCGAGTTTTTTCTGTGATTGAAATAAGAATATTGTATTGTCCGAAACACATATAACACAGGTATAGAATTGTGTCAACCTTAGACCATATGCAATTGAACTTTATGATGTGATTTCCAATAAATCTTTCTAATATCTCTTCGAAAGGTAGACATGATAATAATAAAAAGTCCCCAGACAAACACACCATCTGTATGGCCCCAAAGTAATCATGCCTTATGTTATGGATGACCATACAGTGAATTGGGGGAGGCGAACCCAGGGTAACATATATAAATGACAGCAACCATGACCCAAAAACAAACATTTATGTTCATCACACAAATGCCCCGGCCAGGAATCGAACCTGGGACCTCGGTCGTATGAGGCAGGGCTAATAACTACTAAGGTACTCTATCGTCTACATGAGATAATGAGTTACATGAGCAATTACAAGAAGGTAAGAGTTACTTACAAAGTCACCTAGAGCTTTCATCCCTTTTGGGAACCGCTACTTATCAGGCACGATTCTGCCGTTCTCTCGTTCCAGCTCCAGCCAGCAGTCGGCGATGCCGACATAGTTATAACCAGCAGCTAGGTAACCGTCATCTACCATCTTCTGCGCTGTTCTCTCTATTTGTTTCTCGCTGACATGACACAAAAACTTTTATAGCAGTAATAATTGTGGTCGTAGAGTTTCTTATGTTAAGATCTTCTCTAGGGTGATACTACAGTCCTAGTTTACGTGGCTGTGTTCCGGATAAAGGAAGGAAACTGGCAGTGTAATTACTGGAACAAAAGCAATTCCAACTTAAGCCCACGGAAGGCAATGCACCTTTAGTAGATCGAATCGCTAAATAACAATATAATGAACTAATAACATCTGCGGTGTCCATGGGCACGCATGCCACACACCATCAGGTGGACCGCGTGCTAATTTCCCGGCTTTGACAAAGTTACAAAACTAACAGTCCGCAATCAATGTTATTCTTGAAATAGCAGCTACCAAACCATCTACAATGAGATCTTGGTTAAATAGTATATGAGTGCTTTAAGTCATATCTTAATTACCTTGATTCCAACTAACATATGAATGAGAAAGTGAGTTTGGTTTGCTTGTCCGCATAAAATTTTGTTATCGGTGCTGTTTGCTAATTTACCTAAAGATAAATTTAAAACAGCGCTATTTGTATGTATTGCGTTTGAATTTATTTTGGGATTGTAGTTATTCACTACTACATTGTAATTTAAATCAAAACTTATTACTAAAGAAAAAGTATTTGTATTTTCTCATAACATATTTGGTTACCTTTAGTATTTTATGTGTAATAATAACATAAAAATCTCTACTAAATTTCAGCCCAATGCAAATTATTGTAAATTAAAATATTTATATGACCGAACTTATGTAGAGCTCAAAACGACTGTAGAATAATCTAAATACATTTAAAAATAATCTTGAATCTAATGCTGCGTTCCGTTTGCCGATTACAGCGCTCACAGCGCTAAAAGTGCTCAAAACAGTTCCGATTTGTTTGAGCGCGCTAAAAGTGTTATTAGTGCTATTGCAATCTGAACGATAAATATCGCGGTAACATTCTGATTGTTCGTCGCTTAAGTCTAAAGTAACAATTTCATTAAGATCTTTGACCCTGAATGAAGCAGAAGCCATTTTCTTACATTATTACAAAAGAAAATGAATAAGCAAGCTTTTAAAATCTTCAATCGACTAATAAAGACATCAACAAAGTAACGTCATGTGTCAGTTTTGACAGGCCGCTCACAGCGACCATGCTCCGTAGCTTGGGCACTGTGAGCGGGAAGATGGCGGTGTTTATGACGTCATTGATGACGTATCGATATCGCTGTGAGCGCGCTCACGGGCAATCGGAACGGGTATATGAGCGCTGTGAGCGCTGTAATCGGCAAACGGAACGCACCATAAGCTGTAATCACCTTAAAAGTCTTATCAAAGTTAGGCTTCATGAAATACCTCCCCAATATAGCTTATATTACCCGAATAAGCCCTTTTACTGAAAAAAGCTTGGGTTGTTGCTCGAAAATTTTTATAGACCTAAGATGCGTAACATCCCTTATTAGTTTGTGGACCTAAGTAAAATAAACACATAGTGACCTCTAATACTGAATATTACTGCCAGTTCATTGGTATGTGCCAATTCTAGAATATTTTAAATAAACATGATGTAAGGTATTTTTAAAACATTTAGGATAAACAATAGATTAACTGATTATGTATAGAACATGTAAGTAATATGCATTATAAACCAGTAAAACATGCACCTAAACACGCCCTAAACTAATAGTCATGAATTTCGTAGTTGGCTTCTTTTACCTATTAGTTGACAAGCTTTCGGTTCCATTAATTTTCTCATCAATGTTATTAGAGTCATCGCTTACTCATTGAACAGTCCATGTGTAATGTGCGGTGTACATGTATTAATTAGTTAAGTTGGTAACTAAATTTGAACTAAATAATAGGTCTTTACCTATGAAACTGCCGTTTTGCCGTACTGACCATTTCAAATGAAAATATTTTTTTTTTGACTGATAATTCTAATTTCAAATTAATTTTATTTGACAAACATGGAATACTTTTTCTAAAATTGTCATTTGTTTAATAGTTAGTGTTTTGTTTTCAACGCATTCGAACATTTTTCGTCATCATGGATAAGTTAAAAATTCGAGTAATTATGGAGTATGAGTACCGTCGTGGCAGCAAAGCGGCACAAGCGGCACGCAACATCAACGACGTTTACTGAGCGAACACTACAAACGAACGCACCACCCGTTATTGGTTTACCCGCTTCCGTTCTGGAAATTTTGACCTGAAAAATGAACCCCGTGGCCTTCCGGAAACTTTGGTCGACAATGACGAATTAAAGGCAATTGTGGAAGCTGATGAAACTGAACCCACGGCTGAATTAGCAGCAGCTTTCGACGTTAGCATCAAAACCATATTGGTCCATTTGCGTCAAATTGGCAAGGTAAAAAAGCTTGACAAATGGGTACCCCACGAACTCAATGACCGCCAGCGCGAAGTACGCGTGGAGACGTGCCTTGCACTGCTCAGCAGGCATACAAATGAAGGAATTCTGAACCGCATTGTTATTTGTGACCAGAAATGGATCCTATTTGACAATCGTAAGCGCTCAGCAAGTTGGTTGTACCCTGGTTCAGCACCCAAACAATGCCCTAAACGAAAACTTACCCCTAGAAAAGTGATGGTCACTGTTTGGTGGTCTAACGCGGGTGTAATTCATCACAGCTTCTTGCCAAACGGGACAAGCATTACTGCAGATGTGTACTGTGAAGAACTGAACACAATGATGGAGAAGCTCGCACGTTTCCAACCAGCTTTGGTCAATCGTTCGGCTCCACTGCTCCTGCACAACGCGCGACCTCATACTGCACAGCAGACGGTCTCCAAGCTACAAGAGTTGGGGTTGGAAGTTCTCCGTCATCCGCCGTACTCACCAGACCTTGCGCCTACAGACTTCTACTTTTTCCAGAATTTGGATAACTTCTTGGCGGGAAAAAATTCAATACCCGAGAGGCAGTACAAAATGCCTTTGAAGAATTAGTTGCCTCCCGTCCAGCTGATTTCTTCAAGAAAGATGCATTGATTGCATGGGTGATTATTTTGATTAATAGAAATAAAAAATATAAAAAAAAATTACGCTTCATTTATTTCGTGAAAAACGGCAATTTCATAGGTAAAGACCTAATATTAAGTTACTACATGTCACTTGTGTGTCCAAACGGATTAAGTAGTTAAGTTCATAAGTTCAATAAAGATGAGCAGTGATGAATGTCAAGCAATTCGTCAATTCTGTACTTAGATACGTGGTAAACGTGATTTTAGACAAATTTAGAGAAGAATTTGTTTCGGAAATTAAAATCATTGCAAGATTATTTATTTTTCGAAATTTTTTACGTCGACGTGCCGACGTCGATCGACGGACGATCGATTATTGTGGTACCTTTACTAATTTGGTACCCTTAATAATCACTGGAGGGATATCAGCCTTTCCCAACTCAGGGGTAGCGTCCGACAATTGTAGGCCATCACGCCTACTGCGGGTTGGCAGACTTACCAACTCAGGGGTGGTGTCAGACAATTGTAGGCCATCACGCCTACTGCGGGTTGGCCGACTTACCAACTCAGGGGTGGTGTCAGACAATTATAGGCCATCACGCCTACTTTTTAATTTATTAACGCTAAAATAATCCGATTCTTAAGTTCCTCTACGGTATTCACGTCTGTCGCGTACACTTCACCTTACCAAACCCCCAGATAAAAAAATCAATTGGAGTGAGATCCGGGGACCGTGGTGGCCTTCGCACTGGTCCAAGTCGACCAATCCACTGCTGTCCAAACATTTCGGTGAGTAGCTCTCTGGAATACATCACTGAATGTGGAGGAGCTCCGTCTAATTGGTACCATAAATGCCGATGATTGGCTAAGGATAGTTCTTCAGTATAATCAGCAACGAGACCGGATAATATCTCCAAAAATTTTGCCCGTTAAGGGTGCCGTCAATAAAAACAAGGCTAATAATTTGGACCCTGTGTATACCAGCCCACACATTAGCAGAGAAACGGTACCGATGCTCCGACTCCTGAATCATGTGTGGATTTTCAATACTCCAATATCTGAGATTTTGTCCGTTCCATATGCCATTGGGTGTAAATGTGCTCCTTTCAGTCCACATGACATTTAATGAAAATTTCGGGTCGTCAGTAAATTTGTCAAGTATCCACTGGCAGTAAATACGCCTGACTGGCAAATCCCTTCTTAAAAGGGCTTGAACTTTTTTTAAATTTGTAAGGTTTGCGTTTATTCCTTTTTAAAATGTTATGCACGGTTCTATGGCAAACTCTAAACTGGCGTGCGGCTCTATGCAGACTCGATATGGGGTTGCGGTCAAAATAGTCAAGAATCTGTTGCTCGCGCCGTCTGCTGCGGTGGGACTCCCTCCTGATGCGCTAGTAATGGTTTGTTTTCCCGTGCCCGTTGCACTGTCAATACTATGGTGCGAGCGTTCCTAGGGCACGTGCGGCTGTCTCCATACCTTTCTCGGTAAGTTCGCAGAGCTGGAGCTGCGTTTTCGTGGGATTCCCCGTTGATTAAAATCATGTCAGTATATTCTGACGCCGTGTATGTAGCACGAGGCATTGTGTATGTCTTACGTACTTACAAAATAATTAAAACTACTCACAAAACTAAACCTAAAATACTCAGTTACGTGTCCTGTCTCAAAAGTAAAACTAACACTAAATAAATTCCGTGTCCTATCACAATAAAAACTTAACAACATTAGTAAATGGGACGCTTAATTGACTGTTTACACGCAACTTTTAACTTAAAATTTAGTTACCAACTTAACTACCTAAGGCGTGTGAACCAGCCATTAGATAACTATGTATGCCTATAGTACAAACTTACGATTAGGTGATCGGAAAGATACAGAGTGTTTAAATGAAACTAAGAAAAAACTAAAAAACATTCCTGTGACTAAACTATTGCTTACATTGACCTGATTTTTGTTGTGTAGCCTGATACACAAAATATGTGGTTTCATTTAATGCCTCTCGCTTTTATCAACGTTGTATACGTAACTAAAAAATCACGTCCAAACGTGTTAAGTGAGAAGCCCCGCCCACCTACTTATACGAAAAATAGAACGAATCCTAATATACTTAATCACTTGCGTACTAAATTTTAAGTTACCACTTGTCACTTAATTGACTGTCAACACGTAGCTTTTAACTTAAAATTTGGTTAAAATTTAGTTACCAACTTAACCACTTAACGCGTGTAAACCATGGTGTAAGCCATAAGCGACGGTCCTGCAAAGAACTGGCCTTAGATTTTAGTTACTCGGCTGTAAAGCTCTCTGCACAATAATTTTTAATTTACAATTTACTCATAATTTCACAATTTTGTTAGATGAAAAAAACAGTATATTTAACAAATTATGCAGTGTATCTACGAGTACTAATCACATGACATTGAATTTTACACCTAAAATGCAGTTGGTATGGTTATAAGCAGAATCAGCAATTTTAAAGGAAAATATTTTTGTTGCATAATAATGACATCGCATAGACATTACAAATGAAAATTTTACGTGATCGAAGCCGCGGGCAACAGATAGTTTACTATACAAACAATTCTGCAGACAATGAGAAAAACGAACACAATACTGGAACACCCAAAAATTCCGATTTTGAATATTCCGATTTATTAAATTCCGAATTTCACAATCCCGAAGAGTCTTAATTCCGATTATTCAAAAACACGATTCTTATTTAATCAAAATTGATAAATCCCAAATTATATTTCATTTTCATTGGTACGAAGAATTAAAAACCCGCTGTCTTGCTAGTCCGAATTATGGTATTCCGACTTTTAATTTTCCGAAAATTCAATGCTAACATTCAGATTTTGTATCTAACGGTGTTACGTCGACCCGTCGACGTCGATAGACGGACGATCGATTGGTGTGGTAATACCCTTAATAATCACTGGAGGGATATCAGCCTCTCCCAACTCAGGGGTGGTGTCAGACAATTGTAGGCCATCACGCCTCCTGCGGTTTGGTGGACTACACATACCTTCATATAAATGTATAGGTGCATGGGATTATTTTACTACTATTACCAATTCAGGGGTGGCGCCAGACAATTGTAGGCCATCACGCCTACTGCAGGTTGGCAGACTACACATACGTTCATATAAATGTATAGGTGCATGGGATTATTGTACTACTATTACCAACTCAGGGGTGGCGTCAGACAATTGTAGGTCATCACGACTACTGCTGCGCTCTGCCATCGATTGACGTCGACCGGTCGACGTCGACCGGTCGACGTCGATCGATTGGTGTGGTAGAAACCGTCGACAGGTCGACGTCGATCCACGGTCGATCGACTGGTGTGGTAACACCCTAAAACGGGTATATTTTAAAAATTATAATCTAAATCTCCTGTCTAACAATTTAAAATTAATAAGGCACATTTTGAAATTATACAAATTAGGAGGAGCACTCAGTCTGTATGTAGATAATGCAGCGCGAGCCGAGCGAGCGCAGCTAGCGTACCGCGGCAGCGGCCGGCAAATCGCCAAAAAGGGATTTGCATTTCAGTACATAACCTATATACTCAAGAAATAACTCGGTACAAAAAACTAAATAAACTTTTTCTTTTTCAGATGACTACTTGAATGCTCGAATGTATAAATTGATGTGCTCATGCAGTTTTACAAGGCGTTCATTATTGCAACTAATATTATTCGGAATTTTGATATTCGGGATTCGTTTTAATGATATTTCGGATTTCAAATTCGGAATTTTCAAATTCGGCATATTGATTTTCATAATCATAAAGAATTTCGAAGTTTCGAAGAAGAAAAATTCGGAAATATGAAACACGGAATTTTCATTTTCGGAATTATGAATCATTCGGTGTTATAAAATTTGGAATTTTGAAATTCGTGATTATGACTATCGGAATAAAGTTTTTCGGATTTATGTATTGTACTCTACCCACACGATACGGTTGTCGGCTATACCTTGATTTGTGTAAAAAGTTAAAGAATGCAATTTCAATATCGACTTTTGTTTTTTTTTTATTTTTATAGCCGACAAACGAACAGGCGATCCACCTGATAGTAGGTAAGAAGTAGCCATGCCCATCAACGTCATTAATAGTAGTAGGTGTTTAGTTGATTCATTTTGATTAGTTTAGAAATATCGACGAGATTTTAAAAAGAAACCCAATGGGGTTTACCACAAACTGAATTCAAGTTTCTCGGGATTTTCAAGAGTAGACTTAATATAGTGATACCTCTTGTACAGCCATGTAATATAGCCAGAGAATAGTTCAATAAACGCTTGCCAATATAGAAAAAAAATTAAAAATAATATTCTCTGTTTAAACAAATCGATGAAACTTGCCTGATACAATCTGTAGGGTACTTCCCACAATCAGTGGTGCAGCCGAACCTTGTCCAAGTCAGCCAACCCATGGGTGGCGTCTGCGCCAGGCCATTGTCCAGGGACAGACTTGAAGGCACCAGCACCCCCAGGAGCATACCGCAAAGCAGCATCTGTTAGGATGTTGATTTAGCGACAATCTGGCTTATATCCACAAACTAAGCGCATAAAGACATTCTGGGCATATACAGACTAGTTATCCAGAACAGTTTATGTCTGTGAGAATACGTTGTTTATACATTATCTTATTTTGGGGATTTATTTAATTTTAGTGTTTAGTGGGCGAATAAGGTCAGTCAATGTTTGCTGTTCAAATAGCAAACAATTCTCAACCATTATCCATTAGAAGAGACTATAGAAAAGATTACAAAACCTTACTGCATATGACCTATTTGCGACTTATATGTTGGTAGATTATTCTTATTCCTACAGCAGAGATCGTATCGAATATTTGAGACACCAATCATTTCCGTTATGTAGGTACATGAGCTAAAAGATTTATCTACTTAAATTTATTCTTATTTTTCTCCATTTAACAATAACTTTCCTTACTTTAGCAAATACATCGCAACCTTTTATACTACCTCGACCATCGTTGGAAAGTTGCCAGTTTAGCAGTCTTTTACAGTTTACATTTTGGAGAGTGCGCAAGTGCTCTTTTTGATCAAGTTGAACCCACACCATTCCTACATCGGACTGCTAGACGAAGAAAGACCTTCCATCCCTTTATAGTAGACATCCCAAGAAGTCGAACCAAACGCTTCGATACTTCCTTTTTGGTGCGGGTCGTCAAGGTGTGGAATGAACTCTGCCTGCGTCTGTTTTACCAGAAAACTATAGATCCCAGTTCTTTCAAGGGTCGGATAGGTTTCTCGTGGATAGACGTGTAAAACCTTCGTCTTCATCGTTACTTTCCATCAGGTGAGATAGAAGACAAATCCTTTTTAAATAAAATAAAAAACTCATCGATTTCCTGGATCATTTAAGAATCAGCTGCAGAGCTTATCGAAGTATTATCTCTTTATTACTTACAAGAACTTGTTTATATAACAACTTTCTGAGTTTTTTAGTCCCACAACCACGCCTGCTCTGCTAAGAGGGAACGAGTAATAAGTAAAATAATATAACAGGAAAAGCGGTTACTATCTAACTAAACGATCCTGTATATGTAGAACAAAAATGAATTTTTTGTTATCTGTGCTATCATAGAGTTAATTTATTTAATTGCCGCATTAATTTCTTTTCGGGATACATTTTCACTTAATTTTCCTAAGTATTTACTTACATTTAAAAAATCATTTGAGATTTGTAGCAAAGGTATATTATGTGAAACGATACTGTTAAACATTAATATGTTAATAATTTACTTACATAATCCTAAAACTGATTAATGTGTGACGATATATTCGTGCATTTTCGGTAAACTTTTTATTCCATATAAGTTAATGTCTAAAGCGTCGTTGTTCGTCACATTCAGGCGCATGTTTTCGAGTTTTTAATTTCAAAAAATCACCTCTCAATACCAAGTAATAATTTGTTTTTATTTTTCTTCTCCATAGAAAATCCATATGTGACGGGCCTATCACTGATAAAACAAACCACGTTCCGCTATCGCGGCCCTTGGGGTTTATATACAATTTTGTCCTAAGCTCAAATGATACTAATCAGAGAGATGTCACTAGGCGTTACCATCCCAGTATTATAGATGGAAGACAAACGCCTGCCAATCAACAACAAAAAAAGAGTCATACAAAAACGTTTATATTATCGTTAATTCCAATTGGCTGAAGTAACGTGGCACACCTTCGTCTTCATCATCACTTTCCATCAGTTAGAAGACAAACGTCTAATCCTTTTTCAATAAAAAAAAATAAAAAAAGGGTTCCTCCAAAAAACTATTGTTCACGGGAAAAAAATTATTTCAATATTAATAAGACACTGAACAATTTTGAAATTTTCTTTCTGCCTTATTCCAGTCATCCCGTTATCCAGTTCTTCTTTGTTCGCGCCAGATGTTAGGGTAATGTATTAAAAACATGATATTGAAAATATACTTGACATCGTATAAAATTTAAGCATACTGAAAGTTGGCTGTTTATATTTAAACATAATATCTTGATCACAGAATCTCTTTCCTCACATTTTATCACAATAAAAAAATTGCTCCATATACTTTATTGATATCCAAACAGAAATCGTAAACAAAATATAGGTTACCCAGGTATAAAAATAAATAGACGTTCAAAAAGCCCAAGTTTTACAGTACCTACCGCCAGGAAAACGTTTTGTGCAAAAACGTTGAAATGTTTTGAACTGGCAAAAAAAGATAAAGATAAACGCACACCGTTACAAAGTCATTGAAATATTGGGTAAAAATTAAGTACAATACTAAATAAAATAAAATTTCAAGTTGAAGTTCAAGTGACAACCCTAACACACTATTTTGAAATTTTATTTTTCCTAAGAGCCACGCGGGTTTGTTTTTGCCTCTGTTTTTTATCAGTGATCGGCCTTGTTAGGAAACAATTTTTCACAAATCGCACTTTGGATTTTTTAGTTATTTTTTTATTATTTTGGTGTTATGGGGGAAAAAACAAACAAAAAAACATAAAAAAAGATATATTACTCAGTGTCCAGAGGTGATAGGGAAATAAAAAACTGGAAAACATGTGACTGAGGTATACTTACTGAACAAGTAAACATATTTAAAAGAAATATGTTTGGGCTGTACTGTTCGCAGAATTTTTAAATTTTTTTCTAGGTAGTAATCTCGTAAAGTTCACCATTTTATATTTTTAAAGTGTTTTAAATTGCAACTTGGGTATTCAAAAGGCATTTCTTAATCGATTAAAACCATAAACAGCATATTAATTTATGTTTAGGTCAAATAAAACGAGTGTATTTGAAAAAACCTAACAGTACCCTAATGATAAATAAATAAATAAATATAATAGGGTTCATAAAGATTTTAGCCTAATTTTGTTAGAGAAGGATTTTTCAAGAGACTTTACGTATGTTAGCGTTACAGAGATTCAACAAGCTTCAAAAGAGAGCGTTCTTTTGCTAACATTTTCTAGAAAGATTAATAGGTTATATTCGAATATAAATAAAAAAAATAAAAATGTGTCATAACCGTCAATCGAGCAAGCGATCCATCTGATAGTAAATGGCATCTGCGTCCATGGACATCATTCATCGTAAATGTTTTGATTAGTTATCGTTGATGATTGCGTTGCTCATCGTTGGAATTACTTTTGTTCGAGTAATGGCACTGGCTTGTTCCTCCCCCCTCCCCCCTCCACCGGAATACGACCACGTAAATGTATTGTAGCGGTCAAAATAAGAATAACGTTAGACCCCCCCTAGGCGAGGTCTTTACACACTGAACTCGACTACCACTTAATTTCACTAGTACTTCATATCAGAATTACGATTCTGAATAGCTGTCAGTAAAGTAGAAGCATTATGATATTGGTGCTAATTAAACAGACTTCTTTGCAATAGCATTATTTGCCTCTAAATATCTACATTGCCTTCTAAATTACTAAGTCAGCCAGCCAGTTACGAGCGTCTGAACGATACTATTTTAGCCACTAAAAATATGATGTTACATGATGTTTTTGCTATAATATTTTGAATTATCATTCAATTTCGATTATGGCACTATAAATCCAGCCTAACATTAACCTAACCCAAATTTAACTACTACGCTTTCTATAGAATATTTAGTAGTTGTGGCAAAAAGACGAATTAGTGTATTAGAGGCTATCTCATTTTCCCGTAGCTTAGTTATAAAGTTAGAAGTTTGATCACGTGGCCAATAAATAATTTGTGGCATGACTTATAATTTTCCTTATGATAATAATAATGATAAATCCCTAGACAAACACACCAACTGTATGGCATCCAAAGTAAGCAGTGCTTGTGTTATGGATGACCATACAGCAAACTGGAGGGGAACCCAGAATAAACATACATATAGAAATACCAACAACCATAACCCGAGAACAAATATCTGTGTTTAGCACACAATTGAATGCCTCGGCCAGGACTCGAACCTGGGACCTTCGGCGTATGAGGCAAGGCTACTTACCACTACGCCACTCGGTCGTCAAATATACGTTTAACTGCGTTAGAACGATAGGAGTTAATTTTGGATTCAGTCTCAAAGTACTCGTTATTTGATAGAAATTGTTATGTACGAATCTCATCGCATCAGATCTGCTTGCTTCAAAGACTTATCTGAAGACTGCTGCAGAAAGACGAAGTGTATTTATAAAACACCAGCTTACCTTCATACTCTTCTTGTTACTATATCTTCGAACAAACGTAACAAAGTAACTGTCTTCAAACGTGTTTATTTCGTCAAATTAAACAGGATAATTAATGCCCAAGTCATTTTTTGTTTTATGATGTAGTTACCGGTTGATATCTATATGTTTCGAAAGGCGCCAAAAATGTGCAACATTACCTACTGATATGCTCATAAAAGGCTGAGTACATTGCTAAAAACGACTATATGGAAATTCAAACTTGTTGCCTTTGAAAACTTATCTATTTTTATTTTACTAATAGCAGTTTCACGCAATTTAACTCGCGCAGCTCCTAATACTCATGTTTCAAATATTTATTTTTTCAATATTGAAAATGTTTTGTACTTATAAAGGAAAGACTCGGAAAGACCTTCTTTAGCTAGCACAAAAAAATTGTGATGGACATTCTCGCCATTTCTTGCGGGGATACCAGTAATATCAAAACTATTTGTCAGTGTTCTTTGTTGTGTGTCATTCATTTCCAATTTTAAATCCAATACTGTTTTGCAGTTCTATGAGGCGGCTTTCATTGTCAGTAAAATCACGATCCTTTGACTCTAACTTCATAATCCGTTCTTCCAGAATATCAACCCTTTGATATAATAGGTCTTGTATCCTCTTATGCGGATACAAATGAAATTCCCAGATAGTTCTTGCAAAAACTTTAATTTCAATTTTCAAAAACACAGCATTACACGTTCATGATAGATGACAGATCGAAAAGTGATTTTTTGCAAAGCTAAGTTAGCTGCTAATGAATTGACGGGTTGGAAAATAAAAAAATAAAAATGAATGGTGATCGCGCGCGGGTAGTACGTTTATAGGCGCAAAGAAAAATGTTGCTTAATAAAAAGTTCAGGCGTCAACATCCTCCCCTCCGTTGAAAGGCGTAGGCTTTCAACTCTTGAATTCTTCAGTAGTTGGTAGAGGACAGATGCGAACCAGGGGACGTCGTACGCATCCTCGTGTAGTATTTACTTCAGCGACGCGGGTGATGCCGTCTGCTCCGGGAAATAATCTTGTGATGCGACCAAGTCTCCAGCAAAGTGGTGGAACATTATCTTCTTGCAAAATTACCAAGTCTCCAATATTTAAGGTTGAAGCATTAGTTTTCCACTTGCGGCGATGTTGAAGTTCAGATATATATTCGCGCTGCCAGCGACGCCAGAAGTGTTGATGGATTTGCTGTAGTCTGGCGTAGCGTTGAAGACTGTTTGGATTGCTGTCCTCCAAGGCAGGCGATGGAAGTGCAGCGAGTGAACGACCAATGAGAAAGTGCCCAGGAGTGAGGCAGTGGAAATCATTAGGAGAGGTCGATAAGGGACTCAACGGACGACTATTCAAGATAGATTCTACTTGCGCAAAAAGAGTAGATATTTCTTCAAAAGTTAAATGCGAATTGCCCATGACTCTTTTAACGTGATATTTGGCGGATTTTACCCCGGCCTCCCAGATTCCACCAAAGTGAGGAGCGTATGATGGAGAAAATATAAACTTAATGCCTTCCTCACTTGCAAAATCAGATAGAGAGTCGACGTTAGATTTAAAAAATTGACTTATTTCCTTTGCGCTTGCTACAAAATTTCGACCGTTATCGCAGAATACCTCCGCAGGCCGACCTCTACGTGACACAAATCTGCGAAACGTCAATATAAATGCGTCTTTGGAAAGATCACTCACCGCTTCTAGGTGAAGACATTTATATCGTAAACAAATGAATAGTGCCAAATAACATTTAATTACTTTAGATCCGCGTCCTTTTTTGTCTAAAATTAAGAAAGGTCCAGCGTAGTCTATGCCGACAGTTTGAAATGGAAAGCCTGGCGTAACTCGTTGGGGTGGCAAGTTTCCCATCATAGGTTGGATTGTCTTGCCCTCTAAGCGTCTACATTTAACACATTTGCGAACAGTTTGTCGAGCTAAATGTCTACCGTTTACTGGCCATACATACTCTCTAACCAGAGTAAGTAGTAGTTGCGGGCCAGCGTGCAATGATCGTTTATGTTCATGTTCAAATATTAAACTTGTTAAATGATGAGAAGAATGAAGCAGCACAGGATGCCTTTTGTCAAAACTTAAACCAGCGGATTCTAATCGTCCACCGACTCGGATAACTTTGTCATTATCTAAAAAAGGTGTCAATGATAAGATATTTGATTTAGGATTTAGAGGCTTATTATTACTTAATAAATTATACTCGTAGGCAAACGATTCTTGTTGTGCAAGACGACACACACATAAAAATGAATTATTCAGTTCGTTAACTGATAAATAACCTGTTAATTTATTTTTCTTATTTTTGACATTGTTTATAAATCTAAACACATATGCGATTGAGCGTTTTAATTTTGTAAAATTTGAATAATTTTTAAATTGTATTATAGAATTAACTTTAGTTGCAATATTGGATGTTATGGTATTAAGTTTGGTTTCTGGTAAATTGACAAAATCTATTTTATTTTTTAGTGTAGGCCACGCATGTTCAGGCTCTAGGAGGTAAGAAGGGCCCAACCACCACAGCTGCGTACTACTCAGCTGATCTGGACTCACACCTCGAGATATGAGGTCTGCAGGGTTGACAGACGTAGGCACGTAACGCCAAGATGAAGCGCCTGTTAATTCACAGATCTCAGATACTCTATTCGCTACGTAGGTTTTTAAATTTCGAGTGCTTGCATTTATCCATCCAAGCACGACAGTAGAGTCACACCAATGGACTTGACGATTAATATCGTACTGCTGCGATTCAACGACAGCCTTGCACAGCTCAGCTGCTGTCAAAGCCGCGTTTAACTCAAGACGTGGAATTGTAGTGTTTTTAATTGGAGCAACCTTTGATTTTGAAGTTAACAGTCTCACTGTGATAACCCCTTGAGCATTAACAGAGCGCAAGAAGATGCAAGCTCCGTAAGCCTTTTGAGAAGCATCACTGAAAGAATGAAGTTCAATTTGTATAGGTTCGTCGCAAAGGGTACGTCTAGGAACCTCAAGTTTAGCAAGAGTTGGTAAAGTCTCACAGAACCTATCCCAATCGTGTTTAATGTGTGAGGAAACAGGTTCATCCCATGATAATTTTTGAAGCCACAATTGTTGTAATAGTATTTTAATTTTAATGACACATGGACTAAGTAAGCCTAAAGGGTCAAAAAATATCTTAAATAGATGCGAAAGTATTATGCGTTTGGTTAATTGGTTATTTGACGGGAGTGGAATTTTAATAGGAAAGTGTAATAGATCTGTTTTAGGATTCCATCCCATGCCTAAAGTGCTAGAAGACTCACTTACCAGTAAGTTGTCGTTGGATTTTAGAGAGTTTTGATCAAAATAGACGGTAAATTAGTTTTGAATTTTCTAAGGTTGAAGCAGCCCTGTTTTAGCGCTTCAGTTACGGATTGGTGAATATAGCGTAGGTCATCTTCTGTATCTGCTCCTGTGAGCAGGTCATCAATATAGTAACAGTGCTGGATTATGTATTTGATTCTAGGATCTGGACACTCTTCACCAAGTTGCCAAAGACAACGCGTGCTTAAATAACTGGAACTTGCCATGCCATAAGTAACAGTATTCAGCTGTAGCGTTTTGATGGGCATGGACTCATCTTCTCTCCATAATATCAATTGTAGCCTTCGATCCTTCTCATTAATTTCCACTTGTCGGTACATTTTTTCAATATCACCAGTCAAGAGAAACTTGTATTGCCTAGCTCTTATTAAAATAGAGAAAAGAGAGTCTTGTATATTGGGCCCAGTCAAGAGTATGTCATTGACAGAATGGCCAGATGATGTAGGAGCCGAGCCGTCGAACACGACTCTAATTTTTGTGGACTCGCTACTATCCTTAACAACCGCGTGGTGGCATAAAAAATAGGAGGAGTCAGGTTTAAGAATGGGGGACTCCGACAGATGACCTAGCTCGGCGTACTCACGCATGAAATCAATATATTGCGATTTCAATTGAGGATGCTTGCGAAAACGTTTCTCTAAGTTCAGAAGCCGTTTTTTTGCCAATGCATAAGATTCTCCTAGACAATCGGGAGAATCCTTTAAAGGCAAACTTACTGAAAATCTACCTGATTGTAGTCGAAAGGTGTGAGATAAAAAATGGCTTTCACATTCCTTTTCGCTAGAAGTTAATTTAGATTTTAGGGGAATTCGCTCGAATTCCCAGAACTTAGTAAGTTCTCGATGTATTATGTCATCAGAGGATGGACTAGAAGTAGTTGTATGGTTGCATTGTATATTATTGTTGCATGCCACTTTGGCGGAAACACTTGTGTGTATAGGACCTGAGACCAGCCATCCAAATTTGGAACTTCTTAATTGAGGATAGTTAGGACCTAGAGAACGTTTCTCATGGCCAAGAATGTCCCAAAAAAGATCGGCGCCGATCAAAATGTCAATCGGTGCTGGTTGGTGGAAGTTAGGGTCAGCTAGAAGAAGATTGTTTGGAATATTTATCTGTTTTCTATCAATGGGTACTTTAGGAAGGTTACCAGTTATCGCTGGCAAAATCAGAAAGGTAGATGTGACGTTAAAGTGCTCATGTAGAGACTTCAATTGTGCTACACATGTCTCTGTGACCTGACTGGTTGTGTTATTACCTATGCCAATCACATTGACAACAAAATTAGAATTAGTTTGTAAACAAAGTTTTGATTTTAATGATTGACTCATAAAAGAAGACATGCTACCACAATCTAAGACAGCACGAACTCTTTCCGTTTGATTTGTATCAGGATTGCTTACTTCAATTAAAGAGGTAGATAATAAGACTTGATTTGTATTTTGCTTTGAAAAATTTGATACTGTATCGTTAGAATCAATAATCTCTGTAGTAGCTATGCTATTTAAATTGTTTTCAGTTGTATTTGATTTATGTAAGAGACTATTGTGCCTAGCCTTACAAATACGACATGGACCTAGTCTACAGTCATGTACAAAATGACCGAGTCTTAAGCAATTCGAACATAGTTTTAATCTGTGTACTTCGGCCATACGCTCATCTATACTCTTGGCCTTAAACGTAGGGCAATCATAAATGCGATGTTTTTCTTTGCATAATACACATGATAAAGTGGAAAGCGTGTTTTCATAATTAGTTGAAGCAAAAGATTTTGTTTGATATTGATTTGACTTAATGTTAGATTTATTTGGCTTGGATGCTGTATGAGATTTACTTTGAAATGAATTATTACGTGATATAGATTCGAGAACGTCAGCGCGGTCGACTAAAAATTTATTAAATTGTTGTAAGTTAGGGACATCATCCAACGAGCCACGCAATTCTTCCCATTTTGTTAGAGTGTGACTGTCAAGCTTGGAACTCATCATATGAACTATAAGCACATCCCACTTGTTTGTAGGTTGTCCGAGACTAGCTAGGGCTCGTAAATTCTTATTAACGTGGTCTACAAAAAATCTCAATGATTTATCAGACTCGCGCGTAATTGTTTGTACGTTTAACAAAGAATTTAAATGATGGTTTATTAATTGTCGCTTATTATTATATCGATCACATAATAATTTCCAAGCATTATTATAATTAGCGTTGGACACTTCCAAGTTTGAAATAATGCGCGCTGCATCTCCAATCAAATATGAAATAAGATAATGAAATTTATAAATAGGTGTGATACGATCATTGTTGTGAACTAAAGATAAAAATGTGTCACGGAACTCGAGCCAGCGGAAGTAGGAACCATCAAATTTATTTATTTGAATCTGAGGCAATTTAAAACCTATATCGTTATGTTCTAAGTTACTTCCATGTGCTGAGGACATATGACTGGAATTGACATCTCTAACATTGCTATCATCATGCCTTGTGTTATATTTTTGAATAATATTTTGCGCAGTTGCAATGTTAGATATAAATAATTGCTCGATGTCGTCACGTTCATCGATCTCTCTAGCTAAATTATCCGAATTTAAAATTTCTATTTGATTTTGCAAGTCGTCAAAACGATTCGAAAGAGACTCGAATTTATTTAATTTTAATGTTAATTCAGCTAATTCAATCGAAGATAACGTTTCTTTACTATGCGTATGCGTTAAATAGTTTTTGAATTTGGTAATTTGACCTTTAATACTGCTACGTTTTATAATAAGATCTTGCAATATTTGTGGATCTCCTAGGCAAGTTTCACTTCCATATTCTTTAGGCATTGTGAGCTCAATCAGCAACTAATTTAAATGAAAATTCAAACTACTAGTAGATAATATAGGTATATGAAGTATAAATTATTTTTAAATGTGTTATTATTGAAGCAATTTCAAGTTATTTTACTTGAACGAAATGATAAAAATAACTAAAACTTAATATGGAACTAAAACTTTACTAATGTATTTATTTAATATATAAATATAAAAAGAAATTAAAATCGCTCACGTTCCTCGCTTTGGTGTCACCTGTACGACGAGAAGCCTCCCGCAAGCCGGGTGCAGCCGGGTGCAACCGGCACGGCAGCGGGCCGGACGGCAGGAGCCGGTATATTATAACGATGACGCAGCGTCTGGAATTGTTCGGCAAACACTTTGAAATATTTGTAAATACAATTTTTTTAAACCTGAAATGACCTAAATAAATAACCTTTTATTTGACTTTAAATTTTATGAATTCTACTTTTAAAAACTGAGTTGTATTATGCAATTAATTCTTGCAGTATTTAAATAATGGATTTATTATTGTATCTATATTGAATACTAGTTTGCAATACTAACTAAACAAATAACCTTTTTACGGATTCTAAAGAACTGAATTTTATTGTTACTAAACTAAGTATTTACGTTTACAAACTTTATATGCATATAGGTTTTGCTGTCTATCTTACAGATTGATAAATATTTGCACTAAGTACTCACTTTGCACAAGTAGATGGATGGATAGAACTATCTGGAAACTTGAATAGTTTTGAGGTTAACTACGTGGGAATCACAAAGGAAGGGCACTTAGCTGCATTGGCCTGGCTGCGGCACGACGCTGACTGCTGATCGTTGACCGGCTATATGGCTGCAATGGCTTGATGGACACCCCAGGACCCGATGATGATTCTTAAATTTCGTCAAGACGTAAGCAGGCTGCGGCGCAATAGCTAGACCGGCGGCTCGACGTCTTTTTTTTCAGACTTCGTTTCTTGTTTTTACAATTTTGGTTCGTCTCCGGTCGCCAACTAAATGTATCCTCTTATGCGGATACAAATGAAATTCCCAGATAGTTCTTGCAAAAACTTTAATTTCAATTTTCAAAAACACAGCATTACACGTTCATGATAGATGACAGATCGAAAAGTGATTTTTTGCAAAGCTAAGTTAGCTGCTAATGAATTGACGGGTTGGAAAATAAAAAAATAAAAATGAATGGTGATCGCGCGCGGGTAGTACGTTTATAGGCGCAAAGAAAAATGTTGCTTAATAAAAAGTTCAGGCGTCAACAGGTCTTTACCTATGAAACTGCCGTTTTTCACGAAATAAATGACGCGTAATTTTTTTATAAATTTTTTTTACTATATTAATCAAAATAATCACCCATGCAATCAATGCATCTTTGCCAACGCATTGGTAGCTTATTGATGCCTTTCTTGAAGAAATCAGCTGGACGGGAGGCAACAAATTCTTCAAAGGCATTTTGTACTGCCTCTCGGGTATTGAATTTTTTTCCCGCCAAGAAGTTATCCAAATTCTGGAAAAAGTAGAAGTCTGTGGGCGCAAGGTCTGGTGAGTACGGCGGATGACGGAGAACTTCCAACCCCAACTCTTGTAGCTTGGAGACCGTCTGCTGTGCAGTATGAGGTCGCGCGTTGTCGTGCAGGAGCAGTGGAGCCGAACGATTGACCAAAGCTGGTTGGAGACGTGCGAGCTTCTCCATCATTGTGTTCAGTTCTTCACAGTACACATCTGCAGTAATGCTTGTCCCGTTTGGCAAGAAGCTGTGATGAATTACACCCGCGTTAGACCACCAAACAGTGACCATCACTTTTCTAGGGGTAAGTTTTCGTTTAGGGCATTGTTTGGGTGCTGAACCAGGGTCCAACCAACTTGCTGAGCGCTTACGATTGTCAAACAGGATCCATTTCTCGTCACAAGTAACAATGCGGTTCAGAATTCCTTCATTTGTATGCCTGCTGAGCAGTGCAAGGCACGTCTCCACGCATACTTCGCGCTGGCGGTCATTGAGTTCGTGGGGTACCCATTTGTCAAGCTTTTTTACCTTGCCAATTTGACGCAAATGGACCAATATTGTTTTGATGCTAACGTCGAAAGCTGCTGCTAATTCAGCCGTGGGTTCAGTTTCATCAGCTTCCACAATTGCCTTTAATTCGTCATTGTCGACCAAAGTTTCCGGAAGGCCACGGGGTTCATTTTTCAGGTCAAAATTTCCAGAACGGAAGCGGGTAAACCAATAACGGGTGGTGCGTTCGTTTGTAGTGTTCGCTCCGTAAACGTCGTTGATGTTGCGTGCCGCTTGTGCCGCTTTGCTGCCACGACGGTACTCATACTCCATAATTACTCGAATTTTTAACTTATCCATGATGACGAAAAATGTTCGAATGCGTTGAAAACAAAACACTAACTATTAAACAAATGACGATTTTAGAAAGAGGATTCCATGTTTGTCAAATAAAATTAATTTGAAATTAGTATTATCAGTCAAAAAAAAATATATTTTCATTTGAAATGGCCAGTACGGCAAAACGGCAGTTTCATAGGTAAAGACCTATTATCTACATTACTCATTGGTTGGATTGGTGATTATCTTTAGATAAATCTGGCACCACAGTTTCAGTACAGCCGTAGACTCCTTTCACTGATGTCCCAGCTTTATTTATTAATCAAGGTAGCTTGGCCTTACAAGTGGGACAAATATACTCTTTAGGTAATGAAGCGGAAGATACTATATTAACGCACAAGCGGTAATGCGCGCGCATTTAGAACAGCTAGCGCAAATTTTCCACAGCTCCACAATTTGTTCAAAGTTAAAATAAAACATTTTTAGCTCAAGGAAGAAATATAAATTAAAATTTATATTATTCAACTTGTCGGGGATCGGGGCTCGAAGTCGAGAGTCTGGGACAGAAGGTATATTTACCAATTTACCAATGGTCCTCAGGTTTGATTTTTGTAAATGAGTGCCTTGTACGGTAGAATGTTGTTCATACTACGAGCACTGTTTTGTAAGTTTTCCTTTTTTACCATCTTTACAATTTACAAATGAATGGACTACCTGCTCTTATCTTAGCGTTAAACATAACGTCGACTAATCAGGCGCACGGCAATGGTGGCGCTGAAACCCTTTTTTTGTTATTTCGCTCAGTGTTTACTTTATTTTTATTTCAGCTCTACCACTGTGCTACACAGTTCATTCTCATACACGAAGTTTAAAGCTAGTTAATTGACTACAAACTGTTATAATAGTGAATATTTTTTTGACCAGTGATCGGGCATCTATTTGGGATAATAAGATTTATTCCCAAAATGGCTGGAAACTTTCCATTTTTTCCTGCCGGGTAGAAACACATTGCCCATCTCCACACCGGACGCTTGTTATTTCCAATTCTTTCTCGGCACTTGAACTCTCGGGACTATTACATGACGATAGCTAGCGGTCTGATGTCACGAGTATGACTCTAGTATAGTGGAAAATGAGTAGGCTGCTGGTATGAGATGCAGCCTGCGTCACCAACGTGGCATCCCATCTTCCAATGAAGGCTTCCAGTCTTCAACTGGCTCGGAGGCCAATGACGCGAAAAATATGAAGCGCAGGAAATATCAACATTTAAGAATTAGTTACATTTTTTTTAGGCTTTTGGCGTTTGAACTACGGGTTCCTGAGGTCAGGGTGCTAATAGACTCTTCAGTGAAAATTCAACACGATTGATGAGTAATACTTGTGAGTGGAACTTATTTTGCTATACTTTTATCCGTAATTCTGACTGCATTTTGGCCACTTTGCCTTATGTACAAGGTACAGGTAAATTACTTTCGAGACGTTTTTCATATTGTAGTTGTGTACGATCAACACATTTTAATTTTTTTATTTTATTTATTTAAATGGTTCACCAACAATTGTTTACACAATACAAATGCCTATAAATATAAAATAAAGGTAGACAAGCTCGGTGCAACAATCACTTATAGGTAAACACTACATAAGCAAATAAAGTTCACAACAGTATAATAATTGGACTGTTAGTAATTAGAGTTTAGGAACATTAATTCTATATAATGTATGTACAATTGTAAAAAAATCGAAAAGGTAACAAAAAAATTATTGAGATTACAAAGCAATTGCACTGGTATTTAAAGGCTCATTTTTCTAAACCACACAAATATTTGTAAATCTTTGATTTTAAAGATAGTATTATATCAAAATGTAAATCAATTTGAATGCTACAGCTATTTATTACAATGCAGAGTCTGGCATAGGGAGAATTAGCGGGTACACTACATAAATACGAAAAACTTAATTCCGATAGTCATAATCACGGATGTTATATCCCAAATGGTTCATAATTCCGAAAATGAAAATTCTGTGTTTCATAATTCCGAATTTTTGTTCTTCGAAACTTCGTAATTCCGAACATTTATAATTAAGAAAATCAATATGCCGAATTAGAAAATACCGAACCATAAAATATCCGAATTATTAATAATCCGCAATGTCATAAATACGAATCCCGAATATCAAAATACCGATTAGTATTAGTTGCAATAACAAATGCCTTGTAAAACTGCATTAGCACATCAATTTATACGTTCGAGCATTCAAGTAGTCAGCTGGAAATGAGAAAGTTTATTTAGTTTTTTGTACCGAGTTATTTCTTGAATATGTAGTTTATGAACTGAAATGCAAATCCCTTTTTATCTACATACAGACTAACTGCTCCTCCTCGCTTCGCTCGTATAATTTCGCGCCTAATTTGTATAATTTCAAAATGTGCCTTATTATTTTAATTTGTTCACAGGAGATTTAGATTATAATTTTTAATACATACCCGTTTTAGATACAAAATCTGAATGTTAGCATTGAATTTTTAGGAAAATTTAATTTCGGAATACCATATTTCAGACCGGTAACGCAGCGGGTTTTTAATTCTTCGTACTAATGAAAGTCGGAAAATTAAAATTTCGTATTTATGAATTTCGGTAAAATAAGAATCGTGTTTTTGCATAGTCGGAATTAAGACTCTTCGGGATTGTGAAATACGGAATTTTAAAAATCAGAATATTCAAATTCGGAATTACCTAATTCGGAATTTTTGGGTCTTACCAGAATTAGCACCTAGAACGGTTCGTCTAAACGGGTTGCGAAGTGGAGTGATGGCGTGTCGTGGAATTCTAGATGGGACGCGGAAGTTAAAACGGGCCAACAGTATTGGACAGTCAATTTTATGTCTAAAATTAAAAGTCTAGGCGATTTCAATATAACCCATGGTAAGTGGGTGTTTGATAAATCCTCAGCGACGTTGTTGAATCCCACACGGAGCACGTTGGTAGAGTCGCTGTCTTATTTTTTGAGTTTAATAGTTTACATCAATATAACTTGATCAATAATACTAATGACAGGCAACTAGATCTGGTTATCAGCTCATGCAAGTGGGTCGTAAATCGACTGAGTAATCCGTTGGTGGCAGAAGATCCGCACCACCCTGCGCTAAGTGTGGCGATTACTGAAGGACAGTTGGCTGCTGCGTTGCGTCCACCACCTCGTACTGTGCGTCTATTTCACTCTGCGAATTACTGTGAAATTAATGCATCTTTGCAAAGAATTGATTGGCAAATGGAGCTTAAAGGTACTAAACTTGATGCAATCGTTGACAGATTTTATGAAATTATAGAATCGATAATATCACATCATGTTCCCACTAAGTTAATAATGGGGTCTCCCAAGTATCCAATATGGTACACTGCCTCTCTGATAAAAATTATAAACGAAAAGCTGAAGTACCACAAACGTTGGAAACGTTTTGGCAATTACAGCGACTATAAAATATTTTCATTACTTCGAAAGCGCCAAAAAAGTGTAAGCCAACAAACTTACTCACATTATACAGATAAAATTGAATCTTTAATCAGAGTGGATGTTAAACAGTTTTGGAAGTTTGTTAAGTCAAGGAAAAGCTCTGTTGATGTTCCTGATACCATGTTCCTGGGTGATGTACGCACCTCTGACGGTAAAAATAGCATCTTTATTTAGTGACCACTTCAGTTTGTCCTTTCGGACCGGTACCACTCCGACTTCAAGCAATGACAATAATAACATATCCACATGCCGCTCTTTGGATATCTCTACAATAAATATATCAATTGCTACTATAAAAAAACACCTAAAACTACTTGATATTCGCAAGACTGCAGGGCCTGATGGTATACCTCCTGTATTTTTAAAATCATGTTATCTTAGTCTCACTTTGCCTTTGCATATACTTTTTAATTTGTCATTAAAGTTGGGATTCATGCCTGTATTGTGGAAAAAATCCTTTGTTGTTCCGATTTACAAAAATGGAAACAAGCACGATATTTCAAATTATCGTCCAATTTCTAAATTGAGTGTAATCCCTAAATTATTTGAACTCCTTATTTATAATATTATATATCCGATGCTGAGGCCGATAATTATAGAACAACAACATGGATTTGTTACTAAAAAGTCAACTGTGAGTAATTTATGTGAATTTTCGGACTATGTATTAAATGCTATGGATGGTGGTGGACAAGTAGATGTAGTCTACACAGATTACACAAAAGCCTTTGACAAAATTTCCCATTACATCTTAATCCACAAACTCGAGAACATTGGAATTCATGGAGATCTTTTACGTTGGCTGACATCATATCTGCGTGACAGAAGTCAAGCAGTTACAGTTAAGGGACACTGTTCCACGTTTATTCCTGTTCCTTCGGGAGTCCCTCAGGGATCCCATCTTGGCCCGTTACTTTTTAATATTTATGTTAACGACATCAGCAATGTATTTAGAGAAACAAAGTTTTTACTCTATGCAGATGATAATAAATTTTTTAGAAAAATTAACTCGATTGATGACTGCATAAAGTTACAGGATGATCTTAATAGGCTGTGTCATTATTGCAATGAAAATCTATTATTTTTAAATGTTAAAAAATGTAATATTATATCGTTTACCAGGAGAGCAAAACCAATAGTTTTCAATTATTATGTTCATAGCCAAGCAATGTCTAGAGTGACTACTGTAAGGGATCTAGGAGTCTACTTAGATTCAAAACTGTTGTTCGATTCTCACGTTGAGCATGTTGTTAATAAATCGTACCGCATGTTGGGATTTGTATTAAGAGTCTGTAGGGATTTTAAAGATATCCATACTCTCATAATATTGTTTAACTCTTTGGTCAGATCTCTCCTCGAGTATGCTTCGGCTGTCTGGAACCCTTTTTATGGCAAATATATTGATGAGATTAACAAAATCCAAAGGAAATTTCAAAAACACCTTGATTACCGCCGTTATGTATCACGTTCTTCGGATGAGCTAGTTAGCCTTCCGTGCCTTACTGTTAGGCGAGGAGTGCAAGATCAAATGTTTCTTTATAAAATTTTACGTAGTGATATTGACTCTCCATATTTGTTGAGCAGAATAAGATTTCTCTGCCCCCGGTCTAAATGCGAGAAATAAACGTACTTTTGCATTGAATCCTTCAAGAACAAATTATGCTACTAATTGCTTCATTAATAGATCATGTAATTTACATAATAAATTGTTAAATGATATTGATATTTTTCACCTCTCTTCCAGTAAATTTAGAAATAGTATGGGTAAAATACTGGTCTCTCATTTGTGTCAATATAAATAGTTGGATAAAGTCAAAGAATTCAGATATGTATCAGATTTGTATGTCAGAATTGTATCAAAATGAATTACACCATTGATTGTGATATATATTGTAGTAATGTAATTTTGAGTTTAAAGGTTTGAATTGTGTTCTTGTTTTTTGTTGAATTGAAATGTGTTCTTGTTTTTTGTTCTTTTTCTTTCCACCGACTGTAAATGTAATAATTTAGCTATGGAAACTTTGCTGGTTAATGTTAAAATAATATTAATAATAGTACTGTGTTTTATAGTAGTAACTGTTTGTTTCCTAAATAAATAAATAAATAAAATAAATAAATAAAAATTTTGCAAACAAAAAGTGCGTCATTAAAGAGTCTTCAAGTTTCAAGGGTGTGCATGTGCAAATAATTTAGACGCGAAACGTAGGTGGTGACTTGCTTAGCAATACCCGTTGAATATGCAACATGCCAAAGAAAACGCTTTTGAACTCGTTCAATTCGCAATGTGTGTATAGCTAGTGTGGACGCCACACCACGCTACAATATTCCAGAATGCTTCTTACCAGACTGTTGGAAAGTAGTATATTGGTTTTACTTTTGCGAAAAGATCTACAGTTTCTAATGATAAACCCTAGCATTTTGGAAGATATCTTAATAATGTTATCTAAATGTGCAATAAAAGTAAGCTTTTTATCATAAAGGACTCCAAGATCGCGAAATTGCTCTACTTCTTCAATGGTTTCATTGTTAATTTTATATTTAGACTTTATTTTATATTTATATGTGATGTTTCCTAGAATATTTGACATGGTAACATTTTTTTAAATTCAAAACCATTTTTTTATTATGGCACCATTGCACTAAATTACACTAACAAATTTGAGATCATCCGCATAGATAAAACATAAATAAATAAACCAATACCTTTATATATTTTTATAGCCAGGTACTTCATACGGAACTATCAATATCAAACGATATTAAATTAGTGAATATTAACATTAAACATAATTTTTAATTCTACATTTCTCCAACTTCAGACATTTCGCACTCATCCTCATCCTCACTTTCATGCCATGAATCATTTTTGTTAACTATAGGTAATTTGTTCTGATATTATATCTAAAGCCTACTCCGTACCTTGAAATATATTTTCCTCTTTAATAGCACGTAGACAAACATTTTTCCATTCCCCTACAGTTATGCTATCAAATCTTTCCTCAGCTAATGTTATTATAGCACTCGTGTTCATTGTGACAATTTTTTGTGACGCAATTTTTCCCTATCCCCCATATATTTTCAGTAGATTAAACTGAGGCTGCTATGGCTGTAAATTGAGCACAGCATAACTGTGCTGTCGTAATATTTCGTCTATCTTACACTCTACAAATCTTGCCTTATTTTTTAGAATCAGGTTCATATAACTGAGGCTTAAGCATATTCAATGAATGTTCAATATTTCTAAACGCCTGCCAGGCAATCATTTGTTGTTTTTTTGAATTAGAATTCGGTGCATGATTTTGAATTGAATTATGATGAGTGCATTATCAACAACAACATCACTATTAGGTTTAAGGTTGGGTATTAATTGCGTTTGGATCCACTTCGAATAACTATCATAGCTCATATTATCATGGTAATCACCACTTTATTGGTTGGCACATCCATTTCGCTGGCAAGGACGATGATCAAGCGGTTGCCCTTTGATACATGTTGCTTTAAACCAAAAGTGCTTCCATCTGACCAAGATTTTAAGAGGGTATGTGATGTATGTATATAAGTTTCGAATTTTGGTGCTTGTCCATTAGCAGTTTGCGGTTATCCCCCGTTAGTTTCCATTTAAAACCTAATGAAATGACGTGTTGACTCAAGCTTTATAATCTATTTCTTCTTTAAATTTTTCGTGTAGTATTTTCATAGTCGGAATGTCTTTATTTGAAATATAAAAGTTGTGAATAGTTCTCCGGATTACTTGTTGATCAAAATCATCTATAATAATCGTAGGCTTACCATTTGGTTTCTTTTTAGATCATTTTAAGGTTGGTCCCTGTTCTGAAGAATGACATTTGCTTGCTGAGAGGACCTTTCTGACGGAAGTCAATGAAATTCCGGTTGATATAGCAACTAATTGAGCCGGAGTCACAATGCTGCTCGGATTGCTTTTGCATTCATTTTCGTAATATTTGTACAAAACCTCTTTTTTAACTTTTGACTGTACAAGGAAATTTATATTAATTTAATTTATTTATCCTCGTCTTCATCGTCACTTTCCATCAGGTGAGATGGAAGACAAACGCCTGCTAATTATTAATAATAAAAAAAAATTTAGAATTCCTGTGAATATACAAATGCAAACATTTCTCGAAAGTAATTCACCTCTTATTTAGGCTTATATTTTTATTTTTACTTGTTTTTTTCCTATAGTTAATTTATAAATATTATTGTTTGTTAATAAATAACTGTTTCTATAAATCGATTGTACTAGCGGTAGCTAGATTGTACGGTAAGAATTCGGAACCGAGTCGGCCAAAAGATGCAGGATTGGTCTATGAATTGTGAATATTCTCTCTGTTTTATCATTATACAAATGTGAAATTGAAAAGAATTCTCTTAAAAATGAATTTTGTAGATCATGAGCGACGTGTAATTTCTTTTTAAATACGTGACATTTCTTGGCATCCTTCTTTCATACTTTGTCAAAAATAATCACGTCATCGTTTTTTAATTTTGAAATGAAATGAAATGAAATATAATTTAATTATTAAAATTTTGTTGGATATACAACGTGTAAATGAATTAACCCAAAACCAGAAAGTAGTTTGCTTAGAATCGTATTGCGAATCGATCGCACCATGTTTTAATATAGGTTATATTTTGCCATATTTATTGGCCCATGTCTAAACTATTTATACTACAACATGTCTTGCTAGTGCCCGGCCGCCCATAACTAGTTAGCATCGAACGAACGACACCGACCGACAAAACAATCCGGCACGCACCGATTGATTACCGACCGCCATGCTAAAAATAAACCTTATGATTATAAAGTTAAAGAACAAGCCGCCCGCGTCCGCGCACCCCACGCCGATCGCCTGTGTTCGCACCTCCGAGAGCGAGGCGCTTTCACAATGCCTTTTCGGTACACAAGTGTGCAATACACTGAAATGGTGAGAACGCTCACGCGATGTAACGACAACATGAGTTTGGCAGTGCGACAATTTCGTGAGCAATTCGGTGTTTCCGTATCCAACGAGACAATGCACGTTTACGCGCGCCGGTATGTTCAATCAACATAACAGGCACATATGGAGTCATGTTAACACCTACGCATCAGTAGAGAATTCCTACCAACATAGGTTTTCTCTAAATGTATGGACAGGTGTTCTGAGACCATACATAGTCGGCCCCATATTCTTAGAACTTTTAAATGGAGAAACGTACTTAAGTTTCCTCAGAGAAACATTGAGTCAGTTACTTGACGACGTGCCTCTGTATCTGTTACGAGACCTGATATTTCAGCACGACGGAGCTCCAGCGCACTTCCAGTGGACTGTTCGTAGGTACCTCGACGCGGAATACGGGGAAAACTGGATCGGACGTGGTGGACCTGTGCAGTGGTCTGCCAGGTCGCCGGATTTAACTCCACTAGACTATTTTGTGTGGGGTAGAGTCAAAACAATTGTTTATGACAGTGGATATAGTGCCAGAAACGTTAGTGAATTACGCGAGGCCATTGTTAGTGCTTTTGAAATAGTGAAAACAGACACTTCAGTGCTAAACAAACTAAAAAGACACCAAAGAAAGCGCGCGAGACTGTGGTTGCAGCAAAGTGGTGGACATTTTGAACAACTTTTAACTAGCCGCCAAAATTGGACTTTTAATAATTAATTTTGTAAGTAAGTAGTTATAAGTGTACATAACAATCAGTGTAAATAATTTGATTCAAAATTTTTTAATACGACAACTTGTTTGTACCTGTAATATTTTTTTTTTATTACAAGTTAAACATTTGTTTCTTTACAAACGTACTACTTGGTCAAATTAACATGACACCTGCGTAGTAGCGATAGCGTGTCTGCGCTTTAAAACTTTCGAGTTAAGGTGTTTTGATATAATGCCGCGCCCGATGCATAAGGCTCCCCTGGATTTGTAAGCGGCGGCTGCGGTGGCGCAGCAGCGGTTGTTGTTGTTAAACGGCTATTGGATTTTTTTGAGTTCTTGTTATTATTGTTACATTTAGAGGATTTTTTCAAGCTATTGGATTTTTTAACATTTAACAAAATGGTTTGAAAAATAAGAATTTTTTAAAATTTACTTAATAACTACCAATTATGAAACCGATTTAATAATATCACTTTAAACATGCTTTAAACAGTAAAAATTATAATTTTCGTAATTAAAATAAATTAGTTACCTACTAAAAAAACTTTTTAGCGCACTCAACAAGCGTCATTTGAACCAGGTGTCATGTTTAATATGACCGAGTATGCAGTACCTAATAATTTCAATCGATATTATGTGACATACTATTACAAATAGGTTGCCAGTTCAAAGCCTGGGAAAGTGTGATGGAAAGTTTTGAAATTGCTTTTGAAGTATTTTTCGGGCCATAGGTAGGCCAAGGTTTAGTTCTTACAGTTCACTTAAAATAACTTGGCCGGTGTAAAGTGAACGTCTGTTAAACTGCTGAACGGCTGCGCTGTGGGCCTCAGAGGCCGCGTGCGACGAGACGCGGAGTACCTACGCCGTAGAGCTCGAAACTTCATAGAAAGGTCACCTCCGATCTAATGTTGAATAACTTTTAAAATATTATTTATTTCGGCACAATTTATATTTTAATCATATTATTACTTATTTTTTTTAAATGAGGTGTATTAGGTTTTGGTTTAATTCATTTACACGTTGTATTTTGAAATCGGTCTACTACGCATTTGTTTATTATTATAAAGAAGAGTTTACATATATTTAAGGTAACTGTAATAAAACACGGTATACAAATCTATTTTACGTAAATACAATTTTATTTTAAATTGTTTCCTTCTTATCCTAGCAGTCTTATGATAATTGATGTATGTGTAGTTTAAACTTGTTTTGTACCCAACTCCACGTCTGCGGCTTCGTCCAGTTTCGTTGGAATAAACTTGTAGAATTTAACACCTGAAACAAAACAAAATTTAAACATCAATGAGTACCTCAGGATGAGTTTAACTAATGCGATGAACTTAAAGTTAGTATGTCAATAATAGATAGACATTAAGCTATTAACTTATAATACATTTGATTGAAATAGTTCAATTAGTGAGCAAGGTTTCAATTTCGTTTATGGTACGGTGGAAAAGCCACTAGTGCAGGACAACTCGATAAATATGGCTTGCGAAAACTTTCAAATTACAAAATAACGTAGCCCGCTAAATAAAAGTAAACGTGCGCCTATCTTCGGGTTCCTTATTTATCCACATGAAAACTAGCACCTGTAAAGTTTGTAACGCGTTGTTTGCGGAGTGGTAATTGAGGGTCCAGAAAGGAAATACCAAAGCTCTCTTCTATGTTTATTTTGCAGTAAAATTAAAAATATACAAAAATGCCAAAAATTTTGGCTACGCACACTCGTGTACGTAAAAATAAATTATTGATTTCATGAAAACTTTGATTGTAGATAATAAAAAATTGATAAACATGTAATTTTGAATAATAAACTCGGAAACAATCATAAATAAATAGATTCTAGTTGTTATGATGGATAATTTTTCGTGACTGGCTTGTCAAATCAAAACATTGCCGTTCTCCGACACTACGTAATTCCTAGTTTTTAATTACGTCGGGAACGACAAAAAAAATAAAATTTGCTGACAAAAAGAGGTCGAAATAGACAACCGTCACAAGTTCCTTGCCAGTTCTTTTTCACGAAGGTCTTTCCGAGCTGATGGTAAAGTCCTGGCTTATATAACGTCAACAAAAACAAGCAATTGTCAATGTTGAAAAATAAACATTTGAATATGTATGGAAACAAGGAATTGATTTACAGTAAATGATGGAATGCGCATAACTTAAGCAAAAATAATCATCACAAGAGTTATCAAGTTGTATAAAAGATATCAGCAAACAGTCTCCTAAATGGAAACTGAATTACCTACTTGAAATTATGTTTCAATTATCTGAAACTATGATATTATATTTTAAAATGAATACTTTAAATTATTACTTTAAATTTTAACCCATAGTAATTATAATAACACTCAGCGGTACCTAGCCAAAAAAAGGTTGAGAACCCAAAATAAATAATAATTTATGAGAATAGATAGACCTTTATATAGAGTATTTTAAAACAACTGCGAACGCGTTTTTCATACTTTAATTCTTACTAAGGCTATTACAATAAGTACGTTTTTCCTGTTTTATTAGTTAGCAATAATATTTTAATTATGCTGTAGGCAAACTAATTTAGAAAAAAAAACGATTATTTACGATTAACGACGAGACAAAAAGAAAAGGTATCTTCCAACTAAGACTCAGTTTGGTGGCATACAGTTTACCAGGCGATCAGCTGAGCTGTACCATAAAGTAAAAAGAATTAATAATATTTATAACAAGAATATCCACGATTGCATAGTAACTGTTAGTAGTTGGTTAATGTCCCTTAATTATGAGGAGACTGAAAATCCATTGCTATGACTACAATGAAAAATATATAAAAGCACGCACTTTTTCTCTCTCTCACACGAACACACGCGGACACAGGCACGCACACATACACACACACACACTCACACACACTTTCACTCACGCTGTTGTTCTTACACAAAAAACATTATTTCCTAAGTATATACTTAATAATATGTTAATTCTCAAGTTATAATCGTTTAGACTTAATTAATAATATATACATATATTTTTTTATTTTTTTATTACTTAATTTTGTTTTTATTTTGTATAAATCTAAATAACCTGTTGTTATGGAAGAAGGGAGTCTTCTGGCACAGGCATTGCATGCTTAAAAGGAGACTGGAAACTCTGATTTTTGTAATTGATATTTTGTGAAAGAAAAAAACAATAAAAAAAAGCATAAGATACCGACCTGTTGGGTTTATTCTGACTTTAAATTCTTCTTGGTCGTACTTGAGGTATCTGTCTTCTTCTTCCTTATACAGATCCTGAAATGACGTAAATGGAACATTATTTGAGAAGCCTTACCGACTTTTTAAAATGTATTGTTGTATTTTATAATACCTATTAAATGAAGAAGTCCCGAAATATTGTTCGTTCACTTAATAAAAAACTATTTGCTCAGTACTTATAACTTATGTTATATGTTTAATCTACTTCAAAAGAAAGGTGAAAACAAATAATAAAATAATAAAAATTTACTTCGGTGTAACGTGGGGTCTTTGAAAATGTTTAGAGGGTTACTATCGTTTTTCAAATTAAGGAAAAAAATCAAATTAAGGCATCGAAGTAAGCAGAGCTTGTGTTATGGATGACCATGCAGTGAGCCCAGGATAAACATACATATATAAATGTAAACAAGCATGACCCCAAATGTATGCTCCGGCCGGGACTGGAACTTCGTACCTCCAGCTTATGAGGCAGTACTAAAATTTATAGGTATTGGATGCAACCCGTTATTTAAGCAGATGAGGCCACTGGCAATTTAAAGTAAGCAATGAACAAAAATACTATTTTCGTCTTTACATTTTCCATCTCATTCACTCTTATTAAGTAAGTTACCGTACCGTGTGATCGATATTTGTTTTTCCTCATTTGTATTGTGATGGCATCAATGTATAAAATATTTTTCTTACTGTTTGAAATATTCAGTTGAACGAGCATAAATAAAACACAGGCAATTCGAACTTCAGCCTCTGGACAAAACAATGAACAACAAAGTAACCAATGAAGACACCTACGATTAACGATGTCCAAGGGCGCGGGAGCCACTTACCATCAGGTGGATCGCTTGGGACTACTGGGTTTTAAAAACGATAGTATGACCTGACTTAAGCCTAGATTTATATATAAAATTCAAATAAATTAAGTTTACAGGAACAAAGCCCCCTCAAAAAAAAACCTTTATATTCCCGTTTGCTTGTAGGTAAACATTACTAAAATACAGAGCTTTATGGAATAGAAAAAAACCTTGCTAAGGTAAAAGACCTTTCAGAAGCAGAAATTAAATTACGAATAATATCCGTTCAATCCAGCAGCCCGCTTCAACGGTTACTTTGCTCACGAACTCTCGCTCTTTACTATTTAAAGCGTTGACCTCAACGATATATTTCACCAGATATAGTACGCGTTTTGTCTTTGAGACCGATCATTCATCATCGCTACATAAACTAAAGCTAAATCAACAAAACTTACAACGACTCTGTAGTTTCCAACTTCCAAGTTCATCTCAGAGATGTCGAAAGCGGCGGCGTACGGCGCGCCGTCCACACGCTGGCTGACGAAGGCCAGGGCGAAGGACCCATCACAGAGCTCACGGTTCCATATCTCAAGTCCGGCTCTCTAGATAAAAATGTAAAAGACAGCTGCTTTCATTTGAAATTAAATTGAAATTAAATTAATTAATGGAAATTCAAGGCAAATACATAAGATAGCTCCAGAGTTAGCAGAGCCCGTTACAGTGTATCACTCAGTGAACTGGAGGGATACCCAGTAAAAACATATATATAAAAGTAAATCATTACACGCTTTTCACTTTTGTCACACAAGGGCCCCAGGTATGCAAGGAGACCTCCGGTGGGCTGCTACCACCGATATAATAAGACGGTCATTGTACCAATAGGAAAAAATATATAAACAAGTAAAACCTTTTTAAAATACACCATATCTTATGGTTATTTACGCCTCTTAACAAAGAAAACCTGCATTTGCAAGATTTCATGCTACTATTTTATAAAAATTGCCCGTTTTCTTTCTGTGGGTCTAGGCTATAAGAACACTTTCATTTTATATAAGACATAAGAAAGACTCACACTATTCCTGGCTTGTTTAAGTTCAATGGCCGTTTCATTTGTTTTAATAGAGTTTCCACTTGGTCCTGGCAATTTCTTCTGCCACACCCTTAAACCCTGCTTCCCCATTTTATCCTGGTTGACGCCGATAATATCCCGATTGAGCAGGATCTCCTTGAACTCTGGTTTGATGGTGTCCAGATCAACGCTCATAAGTAGAGGAGCGGCCATGACAGCCCATACTGCCATTTGGACCTTGGCCTGGTCCACCGTGAGACCATAGTTTCCAATGATCAACTGAGAATAAAATGAAATAATGTATAATATACGTCATCAATAATTTAATGCTCTTCTTCAATAACATTTGATTGTTCATTCTAATCATTCAAATCTGGTATAAAATGGAATGGTGTTGTTGTTTGAAATACAAATGTATTTCAAGGACGTCGTCTTGTTTTTAACTATTTTTTATTTGATAATTCGACTCTTGAACCAAACAAGAATTAGATTATACAGCAGTCATATTAAGAATGAATAAATTACATTTGAGTACGTATTAAATAAGTTAACAGACGCAACCTGGCTGTGCTTTGTCACATCTCTGTCCAAAAATAAGGTCAATCAAAATATTATGATTCTTGAACCCCGTTCTTGTCACAGGTTGATGATCTCCTCCTTCCCTATAATGTCTGACTCACCATGTCAGGATCATTCCAGTGTCCTGGTCCGGCGTGTGACGCGAACCGGTCCTGATTGTCTCCAAACCAGTTCATGATGGAGACCACCGAGCTCCAGGAGTCGTCAATGTCGTCCCAGTTGCGCCACAAGTTGCAGTGCTCCGCCAGCACCGAGTAGTTTGGCTAAGAAAAAATGGGCAGATTATTATTTGGATTGTTTTGCGCCTACTTTAAAATTCCGATTCAATGATTAAGTGTCACAATATTTGTCACAAAAGTTTGACCTAACTCAAAATCAAACTGTTACCTTTATTCCAACAGGTTCTTCATACGCTGGCCAGCTGCACGAATATAAGATGGGGCGCCCAGACGCATTAAGTTTTCTTCCAAATTCCGGATAGCCTGTAAGATGATTAAATCAACCAACTGAGTGTAAAGTACTGAGTTAGTATATTTTTCTTTTTTGTTTTGAGTACAGCTAATGGTAATTACGATTTATGAAAAGATTTTTTTATGAGGCAAAATAATTCACCTAACTGTGAAGCATGTGCAACACCAAAAGATGTCCCACACTAATTGTTGGCGGAGTGGGTTCGATTTTAGACTGCTAGAGAATCTTTGTTTCTAGAATTATCAATTAAAAGATATATTTTATTCATGTTTCATCAATTATTATCCTCACCGAATTCAGATGAAGCCTTTCGTTCGTTTTAGTTTTTATTATTACATAAATAATGTAAACTTGTAATGGGGTACGATGGGGTTGGCATATACTATTGTTTAGAAGTCCCTAAAAATAAATAAAGAGCAAAAAAGGTGCAACTAATTGATCCTTACAGAAGTATTTTACCGTCATCTGCAATAATTATTTTTAAAGGCATCACAGCCATTACAAAAATAATAGCGCGTATCTGATTCTGTCTTACTACACTGTATTATTACAAATATTGACACACCCCAACATACCTGTTTCATACAGTGAAGTATCTTGGACATAGCATCCATCCAGCTTAATGTAGTCAACATCCCACTCCACAAAGGTGTCGATATCCTCTTGTTCATAGCCCAGCACGCCCGGGTATCCCGCGCAGGTCATGGTGCCATAGTCTTCGTAGATACCAAACTTCAGACCTAGCTCGTGGACCTGAAAATATTGGAGATCCTTATTCTCTAATGAAATGAAATATTTATTTCTCAACATTGAGAATTTAAATGTGACAATTAATTGTTCTTATTGATGTCAAATAAAACATGATTCTACCACCAGTTCGAAAAAAACCTTCGTGAAGAAGAACTAGCAAGAAATTTCACGGGTATATTTTTTTCAAAATAAATTTACAGTCTCTTTATGTCTATGCAAAGTTATTCCCCCCAAGTATCCAAACGACGAACACCCTCAAACAGCACCCGTTCACGAGTTAACGCGGGATCCAGCCATCGGCCTCCTCAATCATATATAAGGGAAGTGAGCGACCCGTCACCCGAGGCTACCATAAGAAGACGTACTTTAGTGACAATGACGCTTTAGATATTCATCGGGACGATGAACTCAACGAGCAAACAGACACATTACACATGTTTTATTACAAATACTAGTAAAATCCTGTTAATGAGTGCATTATACCCAAGGGCTTTTATCATCCAAATAATCGGATAGTTTATAATATGCTTTAGCACACAACTTCTGTTTTATAGTTTCTTTGAATTTGTCAACAGGAAGACCTTGGATATCCTCAGGAACCTTATTATAAAAGCGTATACATTGACCCATGAATGAGTTAGTGGCTTTATGAAGCCTACTATTATGACCTGCCAGCATATTTTTTCCTCTTGTGTTAACATTGTGCAGATCTTTGTTTCTTTTGAACAAGGTTATGTTCTTTTTTACATACATTAAATTTTCTAAAATAGATTGCGAATGGAAAGAAGGAAAATTTATTTCCTTAAATTTACTTCTAAGTGACACCGTTGGACCAAGCTGATAGATTGCGCGAACAGCCCTTTTCTGCAGAACAAATATAGTATCAATGTCGGCTGCACTACCCCACAACAGAATGCCATATGTCATGAGGCTGTGGAGTAACCGAAATAGACTAAACGAGCAGTTGTTTCATTTTAAATTTGTCTCATTTTTTTAACAGCATTTGCGGCAGAGCCAAGCCTTTTCGCTAAACCATCAACATGCGGTCACCACTGGAGTTTGGCGTCTAAGGTTATGCCCCGAAATACAGTTGAGTTTCTCTAGTTTGACTCTAGTCAAGGTTAGTTTACTAACAATTAAGGGGTTTCTTAATTTGATGAAAAACATATGACATTAAAACAGAAAATATGACTGTCCCCGACCAACTTTACACTATTTCTTTTAGTTTTTATAAGCGTCTCTTGGTATAATCTTACTTTCGAATAAAGGAACTTAGGAACATTACAGTAACTACTTAATAAATTATTGCAATGTTACAGCTACAGGCGATGCTGGTGTCAAGCTGAATAAACACATACTGAACGCCTGAGAAGAGGCATGTGATGTGACCTATCATTCAGTTTTGAACATAGTCTGTACACGAAGATTTGTTTTCAATACTAAGTTGAACTTACGAAGTCACTCAGAGCTTTCATGCCTTTCGAGAAACGCTCCTTATCAGGCACGATTCTGCCATTGACTCTTTTCTTCTCCAGCCAACAATCATCAATGCCGATGTAGTTGTAGCCAGCTTCCAGGTAGCCGTCGTCTACCATCTTCTGTGCTGTTCTTTCTATTAGTTGCTCGCTGAGGACAAATGAAAAGTATTACATTGATACCTACTCAGATGTTCCTTTTACAATTTCTACTGACAGTTAAAATTGATCCACACTTTGAATGGACGTGAGTGGAATTAGTCACTGATAGTAATTATGCACAGCCGGTCTAATATTTTATTGTTATATTAGCTTTTTGTACTAGCTTATTCTTTTTTCATTTTGATTTAAAGAAATTTCCTCGATCAACAAAAGGAAACGGTAACAAACAAATAACTTTACCTACCTATAGTTAATCATAACAATAATAATACGCTTTAATGCCAAACCAGTTACAAAATCAAAATACACTTAGATTAAAACTACAAAAAAAAGAGAATTACAAAATGTGGGCGGTCTTAAATGAAAGATCTCTTCTAGGCAACCCTAAAATTTATAAATTATAAATTAATTAGAACTACTGTTGGGCAGTGCCTTGCCATGCATTTTAGCATGATAATTAAGTAACATAGTAGACAAATACATATTTACATACCTACATACACACATAAATACCATCATTAAACTTTTGTAATAAATATTCTTAAAGTATATCAATACATATCACAAAGAGAGATAGTACTCTTTACATTTGTTTTAAATGCTTCAAGTGTTTTTACCGAATATAAAGAGGCAGGGAGTGAATTTCATATTTATTTTGGAGGCGCTCGAGCTTTCTGGTTGGTATGGGAAGAAAATTGTGAAGCCTTCTAAGATAGCCTACTGCAGAAAACACCTCTACTTACTGCTTCTAGCTGCGGTTTCCATGACATTGCGGAGACTATTAGAATATCTAAGTTTTTAACGTCGGAACTTTATGGACTATGTAATCTAAATAAGAATAAGAGATAAATTTAGTATTAACAACTAGAATAACTTGTATTTTATTGGGATTAAGTTTTTGACATGCTTATAGCTCCACTACTACCACCAACCAACCATGATAATAATGACACGTAAATGTTTAATGCCTACCTACAATTTATGCATGGAATTCATGTAATTCTGTCTGCCATGATAGCGTTATCAAGACAAACCTATTCCAAATAACAAAGCTTAATCGTCGTCCAAAAATGACAGCAATAAGTCGTCGTAAGCGCAAAGTATGAAAATATGTAAGTCTGGTCAGAGACTAGTAAATAACTTACTAGTCTCTGGTCTGGTGAAATTTAAAAGGCCCATAAATAAATCGAGACTCAAGTATGGACGACAGATCCTTGTCGACAACACCAGCATAAATATAATAATATTTTATATAATAATGCCCATCTTTCAACAATTTTACAAATAAATTAGTCATATTATATTTATAAAAACACAAAACAAAAAATAAAACAGAAAAATACTACATTCCGCCCATCTTATGTACCTACTTTATGTTAATGGACACGAGGATAATACAAAGCACTAAAACAATCAGTTAAAATAATAAAACAACGATTAAATAAAAAAGAGAATAACTATAAATATCGAAAGTCTTGTCTATTGAAATTGATAAAAATATACATCACTTAGATTAAATTTGAAGCATTTATATCGGATTCTATGAAAACTTACCTAATACATTCTTTAGGGTACATCTTACAATCAGTGATGCAGCGGAACCTCTCCCAAGTGAGCCAGCCCATAGGTGGCGTCAGCGCTAGGCCGTTGTCCAGTGACAGGCTTGGAGACACCAGCGTCACCAGGAGCAACCAGTGAATCACCATCTGATGGGAATGAAATGGATCTTTTGTTTGAAATTGATGTCGTTTGGATTTGAAACTCAAGTTTATAACACCTGATGGTATTCATATGATATTAAAGATTATTACGAGAGTAAAATTTAATGATCCATTGTCGCTCGTAGGCTACATTGTCTTTGTCTACGAGCTTTTACTGACTGTTTTTCTCTTGAACCAAAACAGAACTATGTATGGCAATTGAAATATGAAGGACTATGGTATGTAGCATCCTTGACGGAATCTAAATCTAAAATATACAATAGTTTACAATAGTTGTGTTACCTTCGATGGATAAAGCATTTAAACATTTTGTATTTATACTATTTCCATTTCTTTATTTTCTCGATGACTGTTCTAATTTGATATAATGCTCTCTAGCTCCATCCAATAGCTCCATCCCTATCAGATTCTCCGACTCTGGTATTATATAACCTTGTACGTGTGTAAACGTCATATTTTTATAAAATAATGCATACATAATGTAAAAAAAAACGCTCGCACAAGGTTACACAGGAGCTGTCATCGAGAAAATAAAGAAATGGAAATAGTATAGTCAATCTTCGAATACTCTTTTTATACTAATCGAACCTATATTGTTCTAAACCAGGTAAACCACGTTGTTGTAGCCAGAGGTACCATCTGTTCGTGGTCAACAACTACAACATAAATTCAAAACGGACCTTTTGACAGTTTCTAACGTAAATTTTTTTCTTTCCTTGTTTTTCTTTTTGCTACAAACAAAAACAATTTATTTATTTATTTTATACGTATGCCTAAAAAACTTGCCTAAAAACACTTTATCGTCAAACGATCACTGTTATGAATTAAAATGTACCTACTTCAAAGCATGTAGCAACCTGGCTAGACATTACAATTCATCGAGTATAGCGTCTGAGGTCATTGGCCTCATATTCAAATACGAGAAACAGGCTATAACATCACCTGGCTAACGTGGTTTAATAGACCTTTTTATTTTTTAACGAAGTATAAATCCAAACCTGTTATGAAGATTTAGATATGGATTTGTTTTGTTTGCTGTTTTGTTTTAATTTGGCTGGTTTCGATTTTCAATCCATTTAAAAGATTTGAAGGTAAATATAGTGCGTAGAAATCTACCTTTAAGCCGTTTTTAAATTCAAACTATTAATTAGGTTTAAAGCCTGGTTGTCTGGAAAAAATTGCATCCCAGGGATAACACCGCTAGTTAGTTTTTATTTTGTAAACATGTTTCCCTGATTGTAATTGTTATGGTAAACAATGAAAATAGATTTTAAATTTTTAGGTAACTATTAAGCTGATTACTAACAAATTATATTTAATTTACTTAAAGTAATATGAAAAATTGAGTTCTTAAGTGATAAGCCTGATCTTTACCCTGAAATCAGAAACTTCGGAGAAACTTACAAAAAACACACATATATAAATTTTAAACCTGAGATCTCAATTCATTATACAAAAGTTTATCCTTAAGATTCGAAACTGGAACCTCTGGTTTACCAGTCAGGATTAATACAAACCACACCATAATGCTATCAAATGAATAATTTCTTCTTTATTGGTACATTCGTGTTTAATATTCTGTATTTAAACAACTGTTTTTAATTAAAATATAAAAGGAAATATTTAACTAAACCTAGCAGAACGTTTTGATATTTGAACAAGGACGCGTATTTACTTACAGCAGAATTCCACATGCCAATGTAGATTATATCTAAGTAGTTCTTTATATGTATATTATAAAAGCTTTGGAGCCGCTGTTTAGATCTCGTTGTGTTTATTTAGATAAATACTATGATACTCATTTGGAAAATTACTAGTTAATTTTTTTAGAAAGAACCCCCAAGACTACTCAAATTTTTCTGGTAGTAGTTCCTCTTTCGGTTTTAGTATGATTACATAATTTATTATTTCCTTGCTGTCTATATCTCCATCTAATATCTAGGCCATCACACGATTGCAAATCTTATCTTTATTTTAAAAAAACCTCGACATGTCATGTTTTTAGGTGAACGAGTTTGAGGTCAAGTTAAATATTCGAAAAGTATCTGAAAATGAAGTAGGTAGGTATAACAATTATATGAACAGCAGTTGCCACCTTCACAGTTTCAATAAAATGTACCTAGGTCAATAAACGTCGATATACAGTTCTTGGATAAATTATTGTCTATTCTTGTTGAAGTCTATTTCTTGTTGTGTTTATTGTCCAACAAACGTTCAGTAGTTTAATGGTAATCATTGGGGTCAATTTAATTGATTCCGACTTGTTAATTACGAAGGGGAAATTGCGCAAGTTTTGCCCTGGACTCTGCCGTGGAACAGCAACTTTTAACTCTGAGTTAAGTTGGTGCAACTCTAAGTCGGACTATGCGTAGCTTTAGTTATAATGCCTTAGAACAGGGTTTCTCAAACTCGGGTACGCGAACTCCTAGGGGTTCGCCATTCGACGGTAGGGGGTTCTAGACGTTGCTACACGACTTAAGGTTAAAATTACTCCTAAAATCGACTCAATTTGCGCAAAGATACTAGCCCACCCATCCAATGACTCGAATACCTATTTCTGTTTGGTACTGTATTTGTTACCTTTTATTGAAGTAAAAAACTCTATTTTTTTTTTTAACAACCTAGTTTATTATTTACTTTAGGTACAATGGTTAGGGGTTCGCTGTCATATGAAACTTTAGCTTAGAAGGACTAGAGGGGGATTTTTTTTAAGTGTCAGAGAGCTAGGTTTCGATTTCTTTTTGGTATATGACAAATTCATTTTAAGATTTCCTAAGTTATACATACAGTTCCTGGCGTTGGAGCCTCTGGCCCACATATAACACAATAAAAATTACAAAAAGGTTTAACAGATCTAATTATCGAAGATTAGAAAATTATAATTCTGACAAATTCTAAAAGGTATAGCGTATTTTCTTTGTCACGGGATGTTTTGTCAATTAAACTCTTATCTGCCGTTTTCCTATATCCGTGTAACCCTCTATATTGCTACAGACGTGGGATTTTTCGAGCAATATTTTCTTTTTGGATTTTCTAACATATACAATTTGACGATATTTTGTCTCTTACGCCGATACTAAATGTAGGCTTTGCTTAGCAAATATAGACTTAGACGTAATGTAGATAAAGTATGAATGCACTAAGAAAATTCCTTTCGTAACCATTAGGAATCTATGAGTGTTAGGTGTGTTTATCTCTAATGTATGCCTCAATTTATTTATTTTTACGGCCTCGGCAGCCGCGATAACACTCTACGTACCTATTCATCACGAGCTCCTCAAAAAAGCAAAATGTGACCCTTATTGTACAAGATTTAACTTACAAGACAAATAAATGTTCTATCAAAACTAATAATAATGGTCTTTAAGAAATTGATACCGAAAAAATGTGTATTTTAAATAAATTAAACAATGATTTTATTTGTAAGGCCTATTTATAATATCTTATAAAGGACATTGGCAGATCGCCATACATGGTTTTTTTTAGTTGGAGTTAAAGTGGAGCGTTTAGAAGTCAAAAATATCTAAAATTATAGGACATGAAATCTGTATCCATTTAAAATATATATATATATATTATGGAGTATGTCTAGGAATAATAATAATTGCATTTTCATTAAGTACTAATTTTGAGGTTATGATTTCAAATTACCTACATTTACATAAGTAATTACTATTATCACCAACCGACCATGATAATAATGACACGTAAATGTTCATCAATATCTTTAACTTAATCAACTAGTTCGAACATCACAACAATAAGTCGTCGTAAGCCCAATCTATCGGAATCTTTAGGCACAAAGGCTTATAAAGTCACGTTAAATAAAATAAATAAAAGAATCGCAAATCGTCAGAACAAAACCAAGGTACTCACACATACACAAGTGACAAGTCCAAAAGTAACGAAACGGTTTCGTTTTCAAGTTATGTTTTTTATCTCAAACTCGCCGGCTAAGGCAAAAGCTATACAGCCAAAGATAAGGATGAGTAATACATCATTTTCACTATGAGGAATATAAAAAAAATATTCTTTCATAAAATTGTGTCCTTAAATTCTGAAGTGACTATAATTTCCTTTATTTAAAATCTATATTACAAAATCAAATACTTGTGCTTGGTCACAATCAATCCTAAGTATCGTAATAAAAAAGCTAATACAAACTGATCAAGTCAAATCAAGCTTTATAAATCAACTATTTTTTTGGAGACTTCAACACATGAAGCTAATATTATGGATTTTCACATAAAACAAAAGAATAAACAAAAGTACTAGTTACTTTTCTAAACGCTCACTGTTTACTTAAATAAGGATTCGCCAATATTCTTTATTATTTTAGTGAATAATTCTAAAACTAATTTCCACTTGTGTAAATCTAAAAAGCAACAAGTAATGCGATTATTGTAATTTTACAAATGTACCCTTAACCTTTTTAACACTTTTACGTCATCGGCTTAAGATTTATTAATGCACCCCATTATATACCTAACATATAATCCTATTAGACAAAACCGGTAAAACGATTGAAAGTACATAATGTAATACCAAAAATAAAACAGCGTTAAACACGATGTACAAATTTCAGCTCACCTTTATATTTTCCTCTCAACAATATCTTGAACTGAACTTGCGAACAAAAGACGTGCTCGTTTTGCCAAGTCTCACGGGATAATACACACTCCAAGTCAGTGTATTCTAATTTATCGCCACTTGACTCATTGATAACCACTTGTACATTCTGTGCAAGGCTAAGGATACCGCTAGCATGATAATATAAACAATAATAAAACTACACAAATATAAAGCAACACGTTACCACGCAAAAAAACAGCGATTGCAGAAAAAGTGCACCACCGTTCGAAGTCTAATATCTAGTTAATTTTTATATATTTCTAGCCAATTATTTTAATTTTAAACACACTAAACTTTTGAACTGCTGTAATAAATTTACAAATACATTGCTTAATTTTTCGTTGTTACTACACAATAACTATTTCTGCCAATTTCAAGCATTAGTATAATAAAATTAAAACAAACTTTCAAGACACGTGATCAAATAGATTCGCATGAAATTTTTCATGTGAATCTATTTAAATATTAATTTTTTATAAAACGAAAATGTCACTTTTTGGCTCATCCCCTACTCAAATAGTTGTGATTCTGATTTTTTTTATATACTAGGCTATATGGTTACGGTACGATTTTAACTATATGTTACGGAACGTTTTATTCTCTATCGATATCGTCTTCTATGTTTTACATCTTAAGTCTTGTGCTAATTTAAACAAGGTTTGATTTGCAAAAAAAATCACAAAATGTGGAATCGCCGTTTTTGTCACGGCTCACCCTCACCATTTCTCCATCGATCAAGTTGACGGTGACATAGGTTACCGTTTGTAGTCAAGGTGCCAAAAAGTAGAACGAAATGGTGCGCTAGTTTAAATTTGGTTCGCGTCGATAAGGTATGGAACGAACTGCCTCCGTCTTCCAGATAAATACAATCCGCGGTTTTGAAAAGTAGAATAAGTAGGCTTCTCATGACTTTCCTTCAGGTGAGATGGAAGACAAACGCCTGTCAATGGTTATTAAAAAAATAAGTTTTATTCATAGGAAGAACAATGTCCTAATTTTGAATTTATATTCTATATATAACATAAAAACATGATTTAGTAAGATAACAAATTTTGATTTTGAAATGGGAAGATAACGTCACGTCAGTTTTACGATATTTCGTATCGTGACCTACAGGCAGACCGGCAAAGTCGCAAAACCGACAAATAAAGGTAAGACTACATTAGAGGTTTAAGCTGACTTAAAAAATAAGCAGGTTATCATTTGGGAAAAATTGACAGCTTGTTAGTAGGTTTCTGAATTGATGAAAGTCGAAAAAAAATATTTCCAACAAAATTATTTTAACGTGTCTCACAGTAATTATTGGCTGAACAAAGTGTTTTCAGTTCAAATAAATTTCGTTTCGTAATATCGTAATTTCGTAATATCGTGTCGTAATAATTCTTCCCTTCTTTTAGCATAAGGATTGTGATCTCCTCTGTTATCTGAGCTAGTCAATGAATAATAACTTCTTAAATTGCTTATAAATAATAAATTATGGCACTATACCTACATATATTTTTTGTATAATGTCTATAAAATTTTTGTTTTTGGTTTTCTCTTGTGTGTCCTTATAAAAGTTGGCTTATGGGTTTCAAGACTGTCTTTTGTTTTGCAATTAGTTAATTTTTAGTTTTTATATTGTTTTAATGCGTTATGTAAAATTACTTAAATGTTACTGGATGCAATAAATAACTTAAAGATAAACTAAATATTCAGTATTAAGGTCATAAAAGTAACAACTTTTTTTGGTAAACATCAATTGTGATAAAACCAAAATTTTATCTAAAATAATTTGTATTGACTTGATTTGGTGACAAGGTTCTTGATGATTATGACATTCGTTCTAAGGCCAAAACGTTTTTTGCTTTTTTTCATATTTAGGATATAAGTAAGTTTTAAAATGATGTCGGTTTAATAAAGGTAAAGGAATGAATAAATCGAAAAAGATTAAAATATCACTATCTTAAATAACGTTGCAATGCATATTGTCAACTCTATTAGAAAATCTGATATTGTCAACATGATTGCAAATTCAGACGTGGTGCAACTTTTTATGAAAACGGTCAAAACCGACTTAAATTCGACGAAAATTCAACTCAATTATTAATCATTTGCAAATTTTATAAAATATGTAATGTGTTTTAGTGTACATATTTCCCGGTAGCTGCGTGTTTTTGATTATGCCATTACTGAAAAATAAAAGAGGTTCTCAATTCGCTGTTCGGTTTTTTGCATAATAACATGTTAGTTACCTTAGAAACAACATGTGTAAAGCGATTTCATAATTATTATCAACTGGAAGTTGAGATTGGTGCCAATCTGATCTAGCTACTTTTATTTTATAAAAAACTTTTTTAAGCAGATTTCACCCTGGTTACGAGTGACTGTAAAGATACGAGCACGTCGAGTTAAATTGAATAAATATAATTTACCGCGATCAAATCTGGTTACATAAAATTTTATTTAATGTAATGCATCGTCAAAACTTAAGGAAACATTACTTTTCTTAAACTTAAACTTGTAAACATGCCCTACGAAAGAATGGTTATTTTTAACTAATAATTAAGTAACTGAAAGTAGGTACGGTAAAGAAATTATCTGTGGATACCTAAGCTGCTTGCAAAATGACCGATTGTTATCTTGTAAATATTCTTTATGGTAAATAAAGAGAGAGAAATACAAAAGAATGAAAATCATTAATTGGGAGACACAGTAGTAAACAAGAAATGTTACAAAAGGCTAACTATATACAGATTTCTTACGTTTTGCGTGTACAATGCAACAAAACATAAAAAGAAATAGAAACACAAAACAAGAATAAGTAAATTGCGCGCAACACAAGATTGACTAGTTCGTGTTGTCAAAGGGTGCTAACTCTGGTTATGTTACAACCTATAAAGAATTATTCTAAGATCATCATATTTATATTATATCGTATGAAGATATTGTATAATATTTCTATGAATGCAGTATCGAAGTTAAATTAAAGAAAAATTTATTTATTTGCACCAAATTTAAAATTTAATTTATTTATTTACAAAGTAGATCAAAAATATACAATATAAAGTAGCACTGGCCCCACACTAGGATGTGGGTTGTGGGTAGCCATCTCTTCCCCATTATATAATTAGACTGTCACTCTCTTCAACGTGATCTGGACTGCATAAATAATTGGTGCGCCGATAACGACATGAGCTTATCCATAAATAAATGTCAAGTTATATCTTTTACAAAAAATAAGCAAAGATCACCTTTAAATATCAGCTACAAAATCAGCCCCTCACTCGTGTAACTGTTATCAGAGATCTGGGTGTTTTGTTTGATGAGGGATTAACTTTCAAGGAACATTATAATAACATCGTATCTAAGGCTTTCCAAACCCTTGGTTTCATATCAAGAACAACCAAGCATTTTAGTCACCACACTAGCTTCCTGCAACTCTATCACACATTGGTGCGGAACGTCGTCGAATATGCGTCCGTCATCTGGTCTCCATATTATGAAGCACATTCTTCTCATTTAGAACGTGTACAAAAAAAGTGCCTTAAGATACTTTGCTACAGGTGCGGTCTGGCCCGCAAGTTACCTTCTTATTGTGAAAGACTGCGACATTTTAAAGTCACATCCCTGAAAACTCGTCGCCAGCACCAGGATCTGTTGCATTTACACAAGCTGATTCACTCAAAGCTTGACTCACCTAAACTTCTTTCACGACTTAACTTTAGCACTAGCATTATTGTTGCGTATTAGTAAACACAAAGTCTTTGCATTACTATACTTATAAAAATAACACTTCCTTTTTTAACCCAATACCTTGTAAGAATGTGCAGGTTATACAACGACCTAGTGGTGACCGCGAGGGAGTTGGAGGTTTTTTGTGGTCGCTACGCAACTTTCAGGAATCAAATTAAAGGTATCCTCGATTGAGCCTATTGCGTCTGTAGATAATTTTCAATTGTTTATAAAATCATGTATAGTTATAGTTATATTTTTTTGTTGTTGTTAATGTTTAGAACTATCAATTATGTACTTAATGGTTTAAATTGATTTGGAGTAATTTACTGTTTGGCAGCTGCTTATGTTTACTCACTTAATGTATGTCATGCTGTGTATACACGATTGCTGGGTACCAATCTGGCTGAAACCTATATTTTAATACTTATACATTTTTGTAACTTTCATGATTGATACCTGTGTGTGTACCTTAATAATCAATAAATAAATATATTTTTTTTATTAGGATTAACAAACACTTTATAAGTATACATTCATATTTATAAGACTAACAACACATCCTGTGTCCAACACGATACTTGTTAAAAGTATTAAATTTAATGACTACGGATACACGCTGTGATCCTAGTCCATTAAGTGTGGGTAAGCTGATTTTAATTTAAAAGAAAGAGATCTTCCTACACTCATACCACAAAACTAATTGTGATGCTACGCATATTCATTCTACACGTAAAACTGCCAATGTTGCGGGATTCTCGTTAATGTTGGTCGGATTCGAACTATGTAATAAAATTTAATGACATTGAAATATAGTTGGTGCTGCTTTTTGTTGTTTTGGTGTGTTCAGGGATATAAGAGATAGTGTGTATGGTGTGATTTGTGTAAAATTGTATATTTATGGACGTATTTTTTTTTTAATCAAAATAAATAAAAGTTAAAATTACTGTATATATTTTTCTGTATCTTCGTAGCTTAAGTCATATAACCATTATTTTATTTCCCTTTCACTTGGATTTCTGCATAATTATTACAAATGGTAAAACTTCATTAACCTCATTGTAAAGAAAGGGTGCCATATGTTCTTGGTTCTTGGTGGTGGTGGTGCGACTCGAATCCTATGGGACCACATCGCCTTGAACACCAGGGCTCGGTTTTATGATATGGCACCACTTTTTATTTGTTACAAGAGTAAATGTAATGTATAGTTGTCGTACTCTATGAACTATGCTAAGATTATATAATCTCCTCTCATTATGTAAATGAAACTGTCAATAACCCAACAAAAATGTGGTCGCACGTAAAACAAACATCGCTTTTAAGTCAGTCACCAAATCATGAAATTCCGAAACAAGTACTAGAATAAAGAAGTTACTAGAATATAGAAGTTACCTAATGATTATTTTTTAGATACTCCGGGGTTAAACCTACCTAAAAAACATACTTCAAATGCCTTCCTTAATAACTCATTAAGTAAATCGTCACTCACTTTTCAAGACATAACCGAGGCAGAAGTTCTAAAAATATTGTCTAAGATAAAACCGAATTCTGCTGGTCATGACGAAAGAACTGTTTTAATGATCAGAAGTAGTTTGGGAGTAACTCTTCCCATAATAACATTTATTGTAAACCACTCGCTAAAGAATGAAGTGTTTCCTGTGCTCTGGAAAGTCACAAGGATAAATGGACATTTACCTTAAATCTTGTAAATCTTCGTTGTAACGAGAACTTAAGGATTTCAGAGGTACCAGCATCCCAGCAGTAACTGACGACCGATTGGTGTAGTGGTAAGTAGCCTTGCCTCATACGCCGAAGGTCCCAGGTTCGAGTCCTGGCCGGGGCATTCATTTGGGTGATGAACACAGATGTTTGTTCTCGGGTCATGGTTGTTTTTTATTTATATATGTATGTTTATTCTGGGTTTCCCACCAGTTCGCTGTATGGTCATCCATAACACAAGCTCTTCTTACTTTGGGGCCATACAGTTGGTTGTCTGGGGATTTATAATTAATTATTATAATGTCCAAAGTGGTCGAGAGAGTAGTCAGTTTACAGCATACCGTTTTTCTGGAAAGAGAAAATATCCTTACCATTGTGCGATCAGGATTTCATAGTGGCCATGGCATTGACACCGTCTTAGGGCATGTAACCGATTATATACTGAATGCTTCGGACAAAGGACTCTGTAGTTTGCTGGTTCTTTTAGACTATTTTATGCCTTTAATTGTTTTAATCTAAAAGTATTATTGGCAAAACTCAAATACCATGGTGTCATTGAGGACACCCAGAGGTGGTTTGAATCCTTGGTAGAAGACAGTTTGTAGTAGAAAATGAACGGGGTGATATGCAGCAGGGTATGCAACCAAACAAAATATGATAATAGAGGAAGCGCGCAGGGCTCTATACTTTCTTCGACCCCGTTTGTTTTGATCACGGCTGATCTAGTAGATACGATCCAACGCAGGAATCACTCAGCTTGGTTCATTTATATGCAGATGACACCCAGCGGTACACACATCATCTGGATCCCTAAGCGTGCGCAGATTACCTGGTATTTAAATAAAAACCGTATTTGGAAACAGTGTAAAACACGCAAGCTTCAAAAGGTCGCTACTAAGCAAAGACCTCTATATTTATTTGAAAAGTTTAAGTGGACTGAACAAAGACAGCTCAGATACCAGAGGCAGGTATAATGAAAGTCACAAAAACATATGGTGAAAGTTTATTGACAATAGAAATCAACCAAGGTTGCGGAATAAAAACATTTAAAAAGTTACATGCACGCTTTAATCTATTTGTGGCGCCATCAGTAACAAAATGTATTACTAAAGTTACAAGTACACTATACATACTAAATAATTTCTACATGGACAGATAAATAACGCGAAGATAAGGCTCGGTCAGTCAACGAAAGCAAAACCGTGCTTCGGGTACGTAAAAACTGTCGGAGTAGTCTCGTAGGGAGCTTTAGGTCGCGTAGCCATGATCTGGAGCGATCTTCCTCCTTGATCCTTCCTGATGTATGAACTTTTGCATTTTTGTCTTATATTTGACATGTACTCGTAAATGTTTTTAATGTAAACTTGAGTCAATAAACGTTTTTATATTTATTATGTAATTTTATATTTTTCATTATTTTGTGGGATATCTTATTGGGGAAAACCACTTTTAAAGTAAGCCACTTTTAGGATCGAACGTTGTACTCTTTCGAGGTTTATCTTCATAGTTTTAGTACAAGCTGATGCAGTAATGTAAGAGTGATTCACGTGTATAAGTAATAGTGAATTGTATACAATAACATAAGAAATTATTTCTATATAAATTCGAAAAATATACATAAGTTTCCTTTTCGGAATACGCATTGCTTCGACGTGTCTAGCCCAAGTTTATTATCCACTAAGACTCCACTCTTCGAGAAAGGCACAATCACCTGTAGCGGTCGAATGTTTCTCAGTTCTTGTAAGGAGTTTGATTTGGATGGGACCTGTGTCCTTTGTAACGTGAAAGTATCCATGTGTATGTATCTACCTATATGTATGTATCCATTTTGAGCTAATTGCTTCAAACCGTCCTGAGCTACATCAACGTACCAAATTGTAATAAATGGCAATAAACTGTTTTTACATCTTTCCATCTATCTATCTATCGATCTACCTACGTGTTTTCATGGTGTTTATCATTTGATCAATTGCCTCCTAGACGGCCTACATTTTTCTTGTGAGCAACAGTACCGCAATGCCGCAATGCAAACTAAGCTTCCCGCAAAACTTAGGTAAGGCTGTATAACTTAGTGTCGTCCACCAGGACCTCTTAATACTACACTATTTTTTGGTTCTATGGTCCCACACTACGATGTATAGGATGAATGAGTGTTCTTTATGTAGCCTTATATACTTCTTAACAGATCTATTACTTAGTTTAAAAGGTATACAATGTAGATATGTAAAGCCACGTGCATTTTTAACAACCTTATCGTCACGCCTAACAAAGCTGTTTTCATTTAATTAGATACTTAAGTGTCTACTGTACGTACTACCTGCAATCATCTGGTAAGCAGTAACATTAATATATGCCTGGATCTTATTTAAACTACGGTAAGGTTTAAAATGCAGAGCACCAACTCAAATTTTTTTTTAAAATTAACACGTACAAATAATGTACTAATTTCGATGTTTTACTCAGATTCACCCAAACTTTACGCTTACCTTCAAAATAACTTCATCAATTTAAAGATTTCCTCAGAGCTAACAAAGCGGTCGAATTTTAAATTTAAAGATCCAGGTGAGCCTCAAATAAAAAATTAAGGTTAAATGCTAAGCCGACTAGAATGCTTGCATAGGTAGACTATAAAAATGTCGCCCAATCACATGAAACCTTATGTCGCCTTGGTACTTTCGGTTCCTGTGCACCTGGGTCTTGTAAGTTGCTGATATTTTTATCGCGTTTTTTGTTGCTTTTTTTATAATTAAAATAAAATGTTTATTATTAGAATTTTAATTTATACTTTATAAAAAATTTATAATTTTTAATAAGTAGGCATAAGTATTTCTGTAACTTGTAACCTTGTTAGACCTTATCATAACGCTTAATATTGTATTCCTGGAAGAGGGCGTAAACAGCTATGACACAGTCTCCACTAATGAAACTGTTATCGAATTAAATTGATTGTAACTTTACATAAATTGTTTTATTAAATAAATAAAATTTGTTCTAATTACATATTTTTTTGATTCAAGAACTGAAACTAATGACGACACAGGCAAAAATACCGAGTACATTTTTATAATTTTATAGATACCATTATATCTTTAAATAAGCAGTGTTATTTTCAACAATGTTAATTTGTGCTCAAATATTCTATATATATCAATATATATAATATATATAATATTATAATATAATATAATAATATAATATATATAATATATAATATTAATTATATTCTATATATCAATATATCAATAAAATATATAATATATATTTACTTTTTAGCTATAAGGGCGAACTTGTTACCTAACTTGTATTGCCTATTGTAACTTTATTCTCAACATCTCTGATCTCTGGTGTACGACGTAGAATTAAAAAAAAACAACAAAAGATATTTAAAACTAAGTAAGTAATTCTTTCTTTCTACTATTCTTCGCTTTTATGTGTTTAATCGGCTAGATTACATATCAAGAACCGGATTTACCGTTACGCCTGGCTAGTTCGACAAGCGAAGATACAGTGAAAATTCATCACGGTTAAGCAATATTCAACCTTGTGGCTTACATAAATATTCGCTAAGCTTAGTTTGATTTTATGGGGATTAAAATCACTACAAATAAACGATTGGGTTTTTTGGTCTTATGTAGATATGTAAATAATAGTGGCTGTCCATAAACTATTAACGACTAAAAGGTATGTTGTTCTGAAGAATGTATCCATAATAAAGAATATTTAAAGGTTTTGTATACAGGTTCTTAGTGCCTTCACATGTAGATTTCAATAATGTATAATTTGTGTTAATAATTATGTCGACACATATCTATACACGGAATACGTTGTACAATAATATATAAAATCCCCATTAAAAGGTCCAAACTTAGGAATCGCGGTATAAAAACATCTGTCAATAAAATAAATATGTACTAAGCCACCTGTCTACTCACAACCTGACAGCTATAAAATAAGATTTCTTTTTTTTTACTGTTTTCATAGCCGACAAACGAGCACTCGACCCTTTTGATGCTGGGTGGCATCCGCACCCATGTACGTCATTAATCATAGGTATATTTATTTTTATTGGCTAATGATGCGTTGTGGACCGCAGGCTTCAGCTGCAGTTGCCTTTGTTCCAGTTATTGCACTGGCCGTTCCTTCCCTTTAAACGGAACCGAACCACCTAAACGTGATTATTATGACGGTCAAAGTAGGAACAATAATGCTCTAGATGAAATCATAACAAAGAATACTCTAGTACCACTTAAATATGAACGTTCGTGGTTCAAATTCAAATTCAAATTCAAATCTTTATTGCGTTCCACAATGGTAAATTCTTGTGACAAAATATTATAGTAGGTACATACATCATGGACCCTGTTGGGTACAACAATTTGAAAGGGGATAGAGGGGCTTATATCAATAATTTAATAATAAATTAATATTTTTATATAATATGTTATCTTGTATGTTATTATTTGAGAATGATATTTTACCTAATTTGTAAGTTTCGAAAATAAAATTTTTTTTTACTTTAAGTTATTTTATGGTTTATTTGTTACTATTATATATTTGTTTTCCAGTCCTTATATCGGGAATACATTAAAAATTCAATTGGCGCATAGTTATAGCAGTGCGTGCTGGGATGGGATGTGGTTGGTTCGGTATTTAGGCAATTGGTGTTTACCATAAAGGGGTATACTCGTATCCGGTATCCACGCCGCTTGTTAGCTATCGACGAGCTACGTGATATTCAGACAGCCTTCGTCTTTTCGACGTCTAAGGAACAGAAGTATATTTTTAAACGTTCTTAGTTAATATTACGTAGCGTGTAGTTAACGCCATCCATGAAGATGCGCCCCACTCCTTTTTTGTTACTTTTTGTTGTCTTTTGTTTTTTCTTTTTAGGCCCATTAGCAAATTGCGAAATAAAATTAGAAGTAATAGTTACTCCAGAGATATCTAAATGAGACCTTGTACGTAGGTATGTAAGCACGTGGTATGGGCATGAAATCGCTGCAGCTTTCCTTAGGCTTTTAATGCTCCTTAGATTATGAAAGTTTCAGTTAGTTTATAATGGTGTACCATATAAGCATATTAAATCAAGGTTCTGGGCGTTATTAACATGCTAAAATAGCCCTCAAACTAAATTCTAGCCAAAAATTTTAAAGGTTTTGATTAAGACATTAAAATAACTTAAAATAGGTGTTCAATATAAAAATACACGACGCAAAGAGGAGAAGCGCTAGTCGCAGAATCGCAATCTGTATACAGCGAACACGTGTCGGTGAAAACATGTGGTGAAATGGTAAAAGCATGTGTTTATAATTATTTCATTTAATATGTTTGTTGAACAAGTGTCTCGATAATATGTCAGTCGACGCGGGAGGGAAGTAAAATGACGCATAACTTAAACCCAATATATCCTATGTTTGTATCGCGTATTATTCAAACAGTTTCACAGAGGAGGTTACTGAAGGTTTAAAAAAAATATTACTTAAAAGCTGACTTCAAGTATTCATGGTCCCGTGCTTTTTAATGTTAATACAAGTGAAGATCTTTCCGTTTGCACAAATAATTCATATTTGCTGACCGTAAGTACATACAACGAAATATGTGTGTTTCAAATGTTTTAAATTGAAACAAACCCACTAATAGCTTGTAAATAATGTGGTTTTTACGGACATATGAAACTTGAAGTACTGTATTACTCTATTATTTTATTACTTTAGTACTCTAAAACAATAGAGAAGAGACATACTGCAGCTTATTGAGTCCAAACACTTACTTAGTTCCGTTAAGTTGAAGTTGAAGAGGTACGGTTTATGTTTTAATCCATATTTAATTCCGTACGTGCCTGTATTTTTGTTTAAACTCGGTCCTTAAGTTGAGTTTAATCAAAGTACCTAGATAAGTGGTAACCAACTCACATATGTAGTTTTCTAACAGAACTGAATTATTTGATAAGCTGGGCGTGACGGTAATCTAAAGATTGGTTGACCGAATATAATACATGCCTACAAACTATCAACACAGTTAAAAGACTTAAAATTTCCCATCTCAGTACGTAAACATACCAAATAACATCACAATTATTGTAGAAACCACGTTTACAAGGCAGCTCACATCAAACATACACCTTTGTAGCTAAGATCATAACATTCAATTTCGCTGATCAGTGCCGTGCTTCTCTAACTCTTGTGTGCGTATAAGTACTAGTAAGTTATTTTCCCTGCTCCGTACCGAATCAAGAGGCTATCAGTGTCCAATTACAGCATCCTTTCTATCCGAGGAGGTAAAAACCACGCCTCTCACGCTCACAGGTCTATTCACAACAGAATTGTCAATTTCTATTTCTAAAAAAGAGAAAATGTAGAGCTCATGGTTTAAACTTAAAGATAGAAAATAAGTTCCCCCTTTTAAAAATAATAAATAACTATTTCAATTATATTACTAAAGCTATCCTTTGAGAAAATTTTGCCTCTTCTAATTGAATATAAAGAAAATATTGAATATTGAAAATATAATCTTCGATGCAAAAATTATCGGAACAGCTACCAGTTCTAGCATTTTTAATGCTATCTACTATTCTTAATCGCTTATTGTACATACATTCAAGTGTGCAACCTCGATCAAGATCAAGATCCAGTTATGTAAGATAATTAAATGCGAAGGAAGAAAACTAAAGCGGACCATCTTTATAAGAAAAAGCATTTGAGATAACAAGTAAAAGCAATGCCATTATTTTACATGGTAGGTATAAGTGTAGTTAGGTAATTTAAATAAATGTAGTTTGTAGGTTATAATGGGTAAATTATATCCAATGCCTTATTAGTGATATCTAGGTCAATCTGATTTTGTTCGTCTAATCCGTATTTAGGTTTGTGAATAAAGCGCATGTCCTTGTAAAGGAATCCAATCAAGTGGAGCGTGTACTCCAGAGCGATTACGTACCGCTGCAAGCCTTTGCCTTTCCATTTACAACACATTTACATTTACAACACACACAAAACATTTTGTTTTGAACGCCCGCTTCCTTCCACCACCTGCGTGTTATTATTTGTAAGGGACATTGCACATTATTTTTGCTTTACCTGTTTTGTATTTGTTTGTGGATTCCTTCTCGTTAGCATTACCAACATAATTATGATTTTCATCTACTTATTCAAGTAGTTTATTTAAAAAAAACACCATTCTACCAGCACCAACACCGGGAAAACACCATTTCAATTCTTAACTTTTCGCCTATTATGCTTGTTTGCCTACGTTTTAGTAACATTATTGGAATACGGCTTCTTGTTAATTAGAAATTACAAAAAATTTTACGCAGTTAATTTAATAACTAGTTTTGTGTATCAAAAACAATTTTAACTTTTGTATATAAACATGTAAGCCAGTCCAACACACGAAACTGGAGCCCAAAAACTGGATAGCAATTTTATCAAAGAAATATATTGCATTGAGGCCAATCTAACTGTTGATCTTAAATCTCACAGAAACATTACATCGGAATATGTGCAGTATCCTTAAATTTCATATTCACGTAGACGCCAGCGCTACCCATCGAATATACGACGTGAACGGAATATGACGTTCCGTTCCACAACATGTTTCTAGTACGTCAAAAAAATATACCTCGCTTAAAATGAAAGATTTACATTATAAAATTATAAACTGAATGTATTTTCAAACTTTTATCGTTAATTAAAACCTATAATAATCTAAAATCCGAGAATAATTTTTTAAATTTATATTTTGAGCATATTACTCTGCATGAAATGAAACGTTGTTTCAAAACGTAAACAAAGTTGTTGTGAAACTTGGTTGACGTTAATTTGAAAATACAAAAGCACGAAAGATAATCGAAACATGCGAAGATAAAATGTGATTATTTGTTTAATTAATTTGTATAAACCCCGAATTAAGTTTCAATGCCATTTAAACATGACATAATAATACATGACAAAACAGCGCTCGTCGTACAGGCAAGAAAAGTACATACTTATAATACGTGATAGTGAAGACAGGAAACTCCACAGGAAATGTGATCGTGCAATTTGTGAATCTAAATTAATTTATAATTTTGTTCGCTGCCGAAACATGGGCACTGCCTACAGGGATTTGTTTAAGCTTTACGATTTAATACAATGTGGAGATGCAAGGTAATAACTGCTTCAATTTTTTTTGTCGCAGTGGTAATGTTTGCGCAATATCTAGTCATCCAATTCCTTCACACTTTAAATTAGGCACCTGAATAGAATTTTATATTCCTTGTTTTATATTTTAGATCTGTGGCAAAATATCTAACAAAAAATAGAAACATAAATCTAAATGAAATCATACCATGTAAAGGCATTGGAGTTCTTCATTTGGCAGTTGGTATTGAGCCTGAGGAAAAATCTAGAGATTGCACAGAAATTTTACTGAAACATGGTGGCAATCCTAATTTAAGGTATGTATTTTATAATTATACTTTGGTTTTTCAATATTATAACTACTTAAACAAGCTATAAATTTTGTAATGTATTACTTTTTTTGTAGTATTAATGTGTTATTAAATTTTGTAGTGGTTAACTATTATAAGATAATTTAGTACAAAACAAAATCAAATAAACAAAATAGTGTTTAAAAAGTACTTAGAACAACTTTTCAGTGTCAACAATTTAAAAACACAAGTCTACCAACATTCTGTTACCATTGTTTCATAAGAAAAGTTAGTGTAATTAAAATTTTGTTTTATATTTCCAGTAATGAGGATGGAGTTACACCGGTACACATTGCTGCAATCTGGGGAAGGGCAGAGAACTTGAAACTGCTTATTGGCTGCGGTGGTGATCCATCATCTAGAGACATAGATGGACATTCTGCATTTGACTATGCTGCCAGAGAACAACAGTGGCAAGCTTATGACTACCTACATAATGTAGTTGACCAGCAAGATGACTCATTGAGGTCAACTTGTGCATATACATTAGATTTAGGTTAGTAACAAACAGGAAAATGTATTTCAAACAAGTATATTGTTATCACACATATAAATAACAAAATTTCAATCACAATGAATATGCAGAAAAACTATTTAAAAAACATTGCAAAAAAACTATTTATAATATGCTTATTAATAATTTATAATTGCTTACAGATAAGGTATTAGTGACTACAGACCAAATGGTTGCAGAATATGAACCTACAGAAACACACTCTTATCAAGCTACACACTGTAGAAAATCAGAAATGGTTAGAGAATGGTGTGAAAAAACTAGTTTAGTCATTAATAAACTTTACCCCACAATACATGGGGAAACATTTTTAATAGAAAATGAAACTGTACCATGGAAGAATTTAGATTATACCAAAAATATAACACTTGATCTCTCTAAGAGTAGTTATTCAAATGCTAAATGCATTGAGACAAATACCACTTTCAAAACATGTTTATCTGACAAACCACATTCAGTAGAAATTAGTGGAGTACAACCTCTTGAAATTACCTCAGATGATACAAGGGAAAGCTGTCAAAACACAATAAAGTTACAAAAACAGCGAATGAGTGTGTATGAAAACTTCTCATTACCAGGGACACCAAACAATATTACTCATATCAATTATAATACAAAGACTAGTTTGAAACAGATTAAGGATAATAAAACTTGTACTTTAAGTTCCGAACTACAGAGACTGAGTTTTGATGATTCTGAAAGCATTTTCACTGAAGACCGGTCTGTTCAAGGTGAACTAGACAAAGCGCTGGCAGTCGTTCAAAACCGAACTAATGAAATGATCTCTTCAAATTGTAGTAGTGATTGTTTTGAAGATGTCAAGGCTGGAAATACTAGGAGATCATCAGCAAGTAGCGGGGTCAGCAGTAATATATCAACAGGTAGCATTGTACTGGCAAATGTACAGGAAGAGTATAAATATGAAGACAAAGAGGAGGATGTGATTTTAATAGAAAAAAGATTACTTGTGTCACCTGTTGTGTAAGTATATCAGGATAATTGATTTGTAGCTATAATTCATTTTCTTTTTTGCAATTTACATAACTATAAAATCATTTATATTGTTTTACAGATTGCCAGTAGAAGATGCATCAGACACTCCAGACCAAACAATACTATCAGTTGCTTCATCACTACCAAACTCTGTAAAATATGACAACCAAACCCTTAGAGCAGAATTATTGAAGTTAGGATTCAAACCGGGGCCAGTCAGTGACAATACCAGAACTTTATACCTAAAGAAGCTCAAAGAACTGAAGAAAAATCCTATAGTAGTCAGTAAGCAAGGCAAATGTAAGTGAACACTTTTCTTAAGTTTTCACGATACATACTTTAAATAAAACACATAGACCTATCTATCGTGACCACGGCAACTGCAGAGATGCCGAAACGTCGAAATAATTTTAAAAATAACTAAAATATACGCGATAATATCCGGTAAAAAGTGTTTTATTTAATGTAAGTGTATTTCTTTTTTGTATTTTCTTTTTTGAATAAACTTGTTAATATACCTTACATCTAGATAGGTGTAAAAAACTATTAGATTAGTTTAGCAGCCAATAATAAGTTAGATTCATATAATTTAAGATCATAACTTTCCTTAGAGCATCTTTTTTTTCTCTGTAATAAAACAGAAACATCAAAAATGAAAATATTCAAATTTAGTATTATCAATGCTAAACATTCTCATTGTTTGAAATTCGATTTGAAAAAGTTTAAAAAGTAAACTTTTTAAATCTAAGGCTCCTCTCAAAACTATATAAAAACAAAAAAAATACTTTTTTTCCTAAACTTGAAACTCTGACATATTTTGAGACCTATCAAAAATAATGTCATTCATATATATTTTTGATATCTTATTTTACACACAGCTTAATTATATTTTAAAAATAATTTTATTTTATAAGGTTTTTAATACATTTTGATAATGGTTTTAAAAAGGATTAAAATCCCTAGTAAAACACTTTCAAAACTTGTGTTAGATACAGGTAATTTTATACATGTATGTAAAGCTTATTATTTTTACATATCTAGTATTTTATATTGTTATAGATTTAACCACATTTATCCATCATGGATATCCATATTTGGTTTATTACTTAGGTCACCTGATAAGAAGGTCACAGATATAGTTGAGGTTTTTGCTTAACAATAAACAAATGATTATTAATGTTCAAAACATATATGACGAACTCGGGATTTTACATCGCTTTACATTGACAACAATCTGGGGGACTTCATATACATATTTGTGTACATTTTATATAGGTACTTACAAGCCACCAGTTATAAGCATTCTATAGAGTAATTCTTATTTCCAGTTTAACTGTTAATTTTAGATACTTGAAATCCTTTTGAAATCCTCAAATTAATAGGAACAAATTATGATTGAAATATTAATGGTAGAATCTCTTAACTATATTTCTAGCAATTTTATATCTGAGAAAAAATAAACCTACTAGATGCAAAATTATAAAGCCTGATCAGGAACATAAAAAAATACCTGTTTTGACAAAATAAACTACCTAAGTAAAGAACACATTTTGAATTGCAGGCTACAGTGTAGAATTGGAAAAATCTCTGCGGACACCAGACTGGATGCAAGAATTATCGCCATATATCGAATTAGAAAATCGGGCGCGAGCAGACTTCGCAAACCCGAACAAAAAATGGCGAGAAGGCACCGCTAAAACATCGTTCACGTATTTATTATTGGACCCTAGAATAACTGATAATTTACCTGCTAAGGCAGCAAAGCAAAATCAACATGACACATGGAGGACTTTCGTGAATTCTATATTTTATGTTGGAAAAGGTAACACAGGTTTTTATTTAAGCCATATATTTATGGCTATACATTAATATGTAGAATAATTTAATTGTTACCCTACATATTTATTTTATTAGTTTTTTAATGGCTAACATGCATCCTGTAAAGTTATATTGAGTAAATATTAAGTACATAGAAGTTGTCTTAGTATGTTCAAGTTTATTTGCTTAATAATTTTTAACCAACAAATTTTTATTTGTGGAAATATATAATTGGCTCAAGAAGTCGTATAAGCATTGTGCTTGTTCTGATTCAAAACAATTGTGTATTAGGTAACTTAATGCAAATTTTCACCCAAGTCCTCGGAAAATCTAAACGGGGTATACTATGAATGAATTTCGTCACGTATTTATTTAATTTTATTATCTTATTATAGGAAAACGTTCCCGCCCATACTCGCATCTCTATCAAGCCTTAACCCTTTGGAAACGCGACTTCACAACATCTCAAGACAAAAAAGTGCAACACATACTAGACATATGGTCAAACAAAGTAGGTGTCATATGCCTGCACATCTTCCAAAACGTTATACCAGCCGAGGCGTATACATACGAAGCAGCCATGATAGACGTTGTAGGTTTGCCCAATGTAAAAAACCTAAAATGTGGTAACTATTATGGTGTAGTTTCATCTTGGCCTTTAAAAGACAGAAGAATGTTAGGCTTGTACTTATTATACAAAGCAATGCTAATATTTCTTAGTGAAGGCGAAAGACAATTACGTCCTGATGATATAGACTGATTTTCAGTTTAAAATTGTGTATCGAAAACTTTATTGGAGCTAAGATAAAATAATTGACTCAAACTGTATAGTTTTACGTGATTTTGACTTGAAAGCAAAATAATTGCTTTTGTAACGTTTATTTGTAAGTGAAATGATCTCAATTTAGAGATTTTTGTTAATAATTGTTGGATATCTATATTTGATATTCATTTTTGTAAGATAAATTCATAAATTCACGATATAGAGTTTTTGTAAGAACGAAGTCTTAAAAATTAATTACTCTGCTTGTCTACATTAACCTTGCCAAAATAAGATGGGGCATTTCATGTGAAGCGGACAACCAAAAAAAAATGAGGTCGTGGATTTTGTTTATATTTCGGTCAGTTGTCCTTCTAGTAGACATGGATGTGTACACAGAATTTTTTTTTCGTGTGATTTTTTATGGCTGAGTTATGAGCTTTTAAAAATTGACTAAGAATAAAGTCATGAATTTTTGAATGCTTATTATCTGTATCAATTAATTTGTAAAATAAACTAAAATTATTGGTTCTTATAGTTAAAAGGTTGACGTTTTTAATTTTTTTTGACGAATTCTAAATTTGATTTTTTTACGTTTAGTAAACCGGAAGTAAGCATTTCAAATCGATATTTGAGTAACTTCGACACTTTTTTTTTTCAATTTTTTAACCTTGAATTAACGCTTTAAATGTAATTATTATTCACCAAAAAAATTAAAACGTGATCTTCAATAGTTGTGGACTTAGAGCATTTAGAGTACATACACATCGGTATGAGCACTTTCTAAGCACACGGGTTTATGCGCTGCCTTGCTTTTTAGTATTTTTACTACACTATTTACACTATTAATATTAATATTTTATTCCTTCATTCTAACATGCAAAAATATATAAATAAAGGATTTCTTCAATTATTTACAATAAATAAAAACGTGATCGCCAATGGTTTCAAAATAAGAGCGGTTTAGTTAATTGAGATTGAAACAACAATAATAAAAATAGGGAGATTTATTTTGTAATTTTTACAACTTTACTATTTGCACTAGCACTAATCCTCTTTACACATAAGCCTTCGTTTGTTGGAAGAAAAGCATGTAGTTGTTTAGTTCCTGGAACGGTGATAGCGGAAGCAAAACGGACTCGTAGAAAATCTCGCTCTAGTTGAATACTTTCCTTCGAACAGTAGTAAATGGACGTCTCAGTCAATGATGATTTGGCCCATTCATATAACCTTATAGGTGTAGTGATAGCGTTCTTAGTAGACTGCAAACTTGCACGGGTTGCCAAACGTTTAAGATTTCCTCCAAGACCATCACATGGGCCTTTTCCATGAGCAGTGGCATGAAAGTGTAACTGAGCTTCTTTCTTAAAATCTTGTTTGTAGTAAAATAGGTTCACAAAATTGAACCTATTTTTAAAATGTTGGGGAGCCCCGTCTGTGATGTATTTCATGACAGAAACAGCAATTTTGAGTTCATCCAGGTGCTGGTGAAGTATTTTTTGAAAAGAGTAGAATGTGGCAGTATCGTGCTTTAAATCGTTCGAAATCATGATGATGCTTCCATGTTTAATGTCACTTCCATCTTTATAATAATAAACGCATGTCAAAAGCGTGGCTTGATCATTATTCCAATGAAATAATTGGGTAGCATCTTGTACGACAAAACTATAATTTTCGGCAGTCACATTGAACGAGAATTTCGCCTTCAGAGATGGTTTCCTTCAGAGCTCTAAAATAAAGCGCTTGTTGTTCAGCGATATAAGCATGCGGCTTCAAAATGTCCAAAGCGTTACACAAGCAATCAACGAAATCATCAGCCGGAAGCATTTGGGTGACTATCGTGAAGCGGTCTGTACCTTCCCATTTTTCAAACTGAATATTTGTCACTTGATTTTCATCAAATACCATTTTTAAATGATCACGTATTCCACTAAAACCAGGACAGGAAGAGCAACTCTCATTTGCAGATTTTGCTGTCTTTTTAGACATTAAATGACATTTCGGCGTTGGATTGGCACACATCATCATTTGTAGGCACACTTTATATGATGAAAGATGCATGGTTGTTCCAGATGTTAGATTGGCCACGTCTCCTCCTCTCAACATTAATTTAACATTCTGGTGATACATACATACACATACCATATGTGTTCCAGAGTCTCCAGCTAGAACGCATTGTTTTGGTCTTAAAGTAAAAAACTTTGTTAAGCCAACTTTAACGTTCGGATATTCTATTTTGAACTTTTGATAAAGTTCATCTATATTGCACATCAAAAGTTGTTTTTGTACATGCGATCTTTTTCCATTGTCTAATCTAATGGATACAAAATCTTTTTTACCCGGCAACACTCGACTGATATCTTCGCGAAGATAATAGCTTTTTACCAAGCTTTCAGTTTCCACAGGTAATTTTCGACCATCGCGAGGATTCGGTGAAGTCAAGATACCAAACTGTTCTACCAGTTGCTTTGCTTTTTTTGCTTGGCGTCGGGATGTTCCGAATTCTTGAGCCAGTTTATTCTCACTCCAGGACTTCGGTGCAATAGTGAGTATCATAGTCTTGATGGATGCGGAAGTGGAGGGATTATTGAACTTTTCTTTGAGTTGATCCAAAATTTCTTGGTTTTCCATTGACGCGTCTGTCTGGGTTGCAATGTGTTGGAACTTGTCTTCCGGAATGAAAACTTCATCTTGGGTAGTTTGTGAATAATCACTTGATGCCTGACTTGATTGTGACTGGACGATATTTACCTTTGAAGGGGTTTCACATAACAGCCGTTTCCTGCACGACTCACACACATAAACATCGGAAGAAATTGTCCACTTTTCACTTAATGTTTTAGATATTTTTCTAACTTTCACACGTTTTCTATGACGAGTCAATAGGAATGGATTAAAACATCGATCACCATAGGGAGCCATATTAAAACAATTCAGAAATAGTAACGCTTCCAGTTCACGAGCAGTTACAGTTTCAAATAAAAATGGCGGGCTTTTACACAATACGAAGATAGTTCGGCGTCATATAGCTGTCTCTTTCTAGCAAGTAACGACACTAAGTATTGGGTAGTAGTAGTATTTCTAATTTATCCTTTATTAGGATAGGCAAGGAGCTGAGCCATACAGCCTAAATTATTACACTTTGTGTTGTATTTGTTAGTGACACTTACAAAATGGCGTTACTGGTGTGTTTCACCGTCGTATAGTTTTTAAAATTACTATTTTGTATTAACTTGTTATTATTATAACAAGCATATTTATATCGTTAATTATAAATCTCGTTTATTATTATATTTTTGCATGTTAGAATGAAAGAATAAAATATTAATAGTGTAGTATTTTAGCAAGGCAGCGCATAAACCTGTGTGCTTAGAAAGTGCTCATACCGATGTGTATGTACTCTAAATGCTCTAAGTCCACAACTATTGAAGATCACGTTTTAATTTTTTTGGTGAATAATAATTACATTTAAAGCGTTAATTCAAGGTTAAAAAATTGAAAAAAAAAAAGTGTCGAAGTTACTCAAATATCGATTTGAAATGTTCACTTCCGGTTTACTAAACGTAAAAAAATCAAATTTAGAATTCGTCAAAAAAAATTAAAAACGTCAACCTTTTAACTATAAGAACCGATAATTTGAGTTTATTTTACAAATTAATTGATACAGATAATAAGCATTCAAAAATTCATGACTTTATTCTTAGTCAATTTTTAAAAGCTCATAACTCAGCCATAAAAAATCACACGAAAAAAAAATTCTGTGTACACATCCATGTCTACTAGAAGAACAACTGACCGAAATATAAACAAAATCCACGACCTCATTTTTTTTTGGTTGTCCGCTTCACGTGAAATGCCCCATATATCATTTGATATATTTCATTATATATTTTCGAAAACATCACGGTATGGAAATAGCCAAAGATATTCGTACAAATATTTATTCTTACCCAACACATGTTTTACACTTTGATGTACTTACCATTTTACTTATTTTAGTTTTCATAATAATTTATTGAAAGCTTTATTTTTACCGCGCATAATTTAAGATCACCACTTTAAATATTAGTTTAGAAGTATTATTTAATTTAATAATAATTTTAAGTGTAATGCATTTTTCTTTATCAGTATTTTAATTGGAACCTGTGTATGTAGGCTTTAATTTCGTAATTTTCTAAGATTATTTATGTTAGATTAGGTAATTTATGTGTAGTGTTTGTATATTTTGTCTGTACTTGTTATCCAAAAATTGTAGCGTTGGAACAGACTTGTAGAATTGTAGACTTGAAATAGGATTGTTTGTTTACTGCTCGTAGCAAAGACAAGACACTTTAAAAAATTAATAGGAACAACTGTGAGATTATTTCATTTTTATCTAGTAATTATGAAGATGATTAATAATATTAAGTATACTCCTGTCAAATGGGTAAAAAAAGACACAAAAAATGCCTGTAGCAGGACCCTACGTTTAATCCGATTGAAAGCTAAAGTTTAACGTCCGTAGTATGTAATACCTTCCGAATTGTGTAGGTAAAAAAATAGTACCTAAATGGCTACAGCGAAGTCTTACATATTTTCCGAGCAGGAAAACCCTCTGCTGTTTGAAGGTCTTCAGACCAAATGTATTTGGCCCCTTTGAGTGGTGTATTAGTACCTGAAAAATCCCTTGGTTTAAGCTAAAAATAATGTGTACGTGTGGATTGAGTGAGCACCCTTCAGAAAAAAATAATGTTCATTTAGTAAAAGTTCTAAAATAATTGTAAAAGAAATCTCTGTATTTGTAAAAAGATGTAACAAGATATACATCATTTAACGTGCGCTCACTCAGTTCTCACAAACTACCAACGAAATCAGTGAAAGTATTAATCTAACATATAATATTTATATAGAGGGAAAGTGTGTAATTATGGAATACGTCCCTAATATGGAATACTACTAAAACTAAGCATCACGAATATTGCAAACGTTTGTCATGTTACCCCTCCCGCGTTTGACGGCCAGTGCGCGTGCGACGTTCGGCGGCACCAGACGCAAGAAAGAGAACACGACACTGTTGACACTACTTAAATTGGATATTTACGTAAGTTTTATGTATGTGTCCTCTTATTATTCGTGCATGAATAATTTATAATAAGTTTATAACTTACTAAAATACGTACTTTTTTAATTGTAATGTTATTTAACGAATATTTTATAATATAAAAAAGGTTTTTTTATTTTCCTGCCGCCATCATATTGTTTGTAATATGTAATATTGTTGAGGTCCCAATACGGAATAGTATTCCATATTAGGAGCAAGTTTTTAATATGGTGACTGATTACTGTTACTCTCGTTAACAGATACCTACATTTGTGACCAACATGGCTATAAAAGCATGGAACAAAATAAATATGAAAAACGCTATCGAAGCCTTGAAAACAAAAAAAATGGGTTATAAGAAAGCTGCACAGGTCTTTAGTGTGCCTCGGACAACCCTCTTTCGCTTCTGTCATACCAACGAACCAAATATAGACTGCCACCTTGGGCGTGAAACGGTTTTGGGACTCGCTATTGAAGATTTGTTAGTACAGTATGTAAAGGAAATGGAGATACGGTATTTTGGGCTAACACGAAATGATGTGAAGTGAATGGCATGTCAGCTGGCTGTAAGAAATAACTTAACACACCCTTTCAGTAATAGATCAGCTGGCCGTAAATGGCTAAAAGGGTTTTTGGCGAGGCATAAAGATCTTTCTCTTCGCCAACCTACTGATACATCAGTTGCTTGGGTAATAGAAAATGTGCCACCTAATGACCAGCGTTACATCACACCCACCATGACTAATATATATTAGTAAAATATTAGTAGTAAAATATTTCCAGCGAAAGTCTTATTACCCCTGAAATTATTTTCACCTTACCCTCAATTAAAAGGAAAACAGTCTAACTAATAATATAAAGCTCAATTAGAAATAAGCTTGTCTTCTAACAAAACGACGAAACATCTCAAGCAGCAAAACCAAAGTGTTTCTGGACCACAGCCATCAACGAGTTAGTCTCAAAAAAATAATTCATCTGATACAGACACCATATCGCTATCTAGCGGCAACAGTGATGATAAACCATCTGTTCTGCAACCTAACAATCCAGATGCTGATGCTGAGTGCATGTTTTGCTCTGGTCTTTTCAGTGAGGACACAAAGGGAGAAGAGTGGATTCAGTGCATTGCCGCAGACGATGGTATCACGTTGAGTGTTTCGTAGCAGAATATGCAGATTTTATTTGTGATTTTTGCGTACAGGGTTCATTTTATCATTTTATTTTGATCAACAAGACGTGGTCCTATTATGGAATACCCTATTCCATAATGGGGTTACATTTTTGAGAAGTACATTTTTGGTTGATTTGTTTTAAGTTTCTAATATCATGTTTATTATCTGTTGATTTAATTGTTATTTTTTAAGAGTGATCTTAACTGCATTTAATCGTAACCTAGGAGACTAATTAAAATACTGTTTTTCTTAATTTGTTTAAGTATTTTCCATATTCGGTCCTTTTCCTCTACTAGTCTTTAGTAAAACCTATGCTAACTTATCTTTATAAATTGTAGATCGTATTTAAGGTTTTACAAATAATTTCTTATGCTTACTCAATCCGCACACTTTCGAAATTCTGATTTCTGATGAAGAAACTGAAGATTTAAACTGCTATATACTCAAGTAAAATTAATATGGGACTTTGTAAAATACAAAATGAACCACTAACGTTGCAGGTTTTTGGATAATTCATTTTTGTGAATGCTCACTCAGACCACATATTTTAAGTAAGTTAAAAATGTTGATATCTTAAGATTTGTAGCATCACAGAAACTATGAATTAGTTCAACTTTTAGTAAAATATTTTCTACATACACATCCACCATCTAATATTTTACATTCGTTGTCTGTTTTTAAAGATATTTGATTGTAATTTTTCTAATGTAAATACATCATTAGGGTGACCACACTTCATTATATTATGAAATGAAATTTTTAATTTATACCAAGGTTTTTTTAAGGTACTAATACACCACTCAAGGGGCCAAATAAATACATTAGGTCTGAAGACCTTAAAACAGCGGAGTGTCCTGCTAGAAAAATATGTAAGACTTCGCTGTAGCCATTTAGGTACTATTTTTTTACCTACACAATTCGGAAGGTATTAAATACTAAGGACGTTAAACTTTAGCTTTCCATCGGAATAAACGTAGGGTCCTGCTACTTATGGAGACAACCACTGCGCTGCGGTAGAAGTTAGCAAATTAGTACATTTATTGGTATGAAGTAAGCATATCATCGTATTATTATTATTTGAGATTGCCCTTAGAACAGATTATCACATATTCTAGTTAGTGCATTAGTAATGTATCAATCATACCACTTAGTTTCATGTTGTTCTTATCATAACAACGAAGATATTGTTACTATTGATAAAGATGCCAATTAATTAATAAGTTTATCTATTCCAATCTTATCAATTTGATTCTTTAATAACTGTAAAAGAAGATAATAATGGAATTTTCTGTGATACAATATTATCAACTTTTCTTCTAAACTTCACTAATTGAAAAAATTACTCATGTCGAATTTTTCCTAATTTTTTTTACTTATGCCAATGATCTACCGGACCGAAATATATAGAATGCTTTTTGTTGATTCAGAGAAGATATATGAATCGTCCTTATCTTATCAGTCTGGAAGAAGGAATACATTGTTTATACTATTTTAGAATATTGAAATGGTGCTTTAATTTCGAAATTTCTAAGAATTAATAATTAAATATTCTTAGTTTGAGTAATTTAATTCTCAGTAGTAAATTATTCTATTGCAATCGGTCATACTGCTTTGTGTCTAGACTATGTACAAGTTTTACAATATTTGTCAACGTTGCTGTGGTAACCTTTACAACGCCTGAACCGCAATTTGACACCAGCCGCGATCGCAACTAAATATAACGTATAAAATTACAAAGTTTACCGCACTGAACAAGTTAAAAAACATACTTGATTTAGTAGCGCAAAGTTTATCATAATCTATGCATTATGGTCAAAATAAAAATACAAAAAGAATGTGAAAAGAGTTCAGATAATTTTTATATTAAGTAAAGTTTAATACATCATGTTTTCAAAAGTAGTTTCGTTTAGATATTATCCATAGCTGCAATATATAATTTTTTTGGACCCAGAAAATATCATTTTAGTCTGTTAAATTGATTTAAAAATTGTAAATCGAGGATAACCAAGCCTTAATACAATTTGCGAAAGACAAGTCTAGATTAAATATTCTGAAATCAACTAAGAAATAAATTAATTTTGAATGAAAATAAGTTTAAGTTTCAACTTTTTATTGTAGTTGCTAATAAAAATATGTTGTAACTAAATGGCAATAACACCAAAAAGCTAGAATCAATGAAATTATTTAAAAAAAGCAAAGGTAATTTGGTCATTATTGTCACAGCATTGAATGTTGTGGTAAGTAGCCTTGCCTCACACGCTGAAGGTCCCAGGTTCGTCTCCTAGCCTGGGCATTCATTTGTGTGATGAACACAGATGTTTGTTCTCGGGTCATGGTTGTTTGTATTTATATATGTATGCTTACTTTGGGGCCATACAGTTGGTGTGTTTGCCTGGGGATTTATTTATTTATTATTAATTTAAAAACAAACTTTTGAATATTGGTATTCTACAAAATTCATTGTTTTAAGATATGACCATTATTATTGAATTCATGTGTATTGCTGATATGTGAAAATGCTAGGAACACTAATAAAACATTCCAAATTGCTTTAGACTTATTTTAAATTGTTTTCATTTTTCTAAAGGTTTATTCAAATGTGATAAATTATATAAAATCTTCTTAAGTATTTTACGGACAATATATTTAAGTTTGACCTATATTTAACTTTTTGTTCCAACAAAATGGTATTAAAGTACAGACAAGTTTAACTTTAAGTTACCAACTCTTTAAGTATGTTGTAAGTCAGGAACCATTTTAGACAAATTCATAGTGCGGGCTGCAGCAATAATTATTATGTCTAATGTAGAGGATTGCTTTTTTAAGTAATTTTGATTTAAATTAACGAATCATTAATTTCATAGAAAAGACTTTTATATAAAACCAGTGAAATGTAATTGCTAACAATTATTTGATAATTTATAAGTTTTGTAATTTTCTAAATATTACTTAAGGTACTGTATTAACTTTTTGTCACTTTTCACACTTTATAATAGCCAACTTGTCTTCTGTCTCCTAGTCACCTCTCTTTTCGACTGTACAGCATAATGATTTGACATAACAGCAGTTTTACTCTTTGTAACTCATATTTAAACTAAGGAAGTAAAATAAAACACATTTTTTAAGAAATAATTTATTTTTATTATTCCTTTTTTAATGTCTTGAATTTCTTTTCTAAGAAAAATCAAACTTGGCTTTAGTTACATCAAAAAATACACAAATGTTGATAGTGTAATATATCAATACATTATAATTACATAGAAAGATTTAATAAGATCATACCTTGTACTCACTGGTATGATAACATACAAAATGAAAGCGTAATATTTTGCTTAATGTTGAGTCATTTTTAACTACATTTTCATATAATATTTGAGAATCAATAAACTTCAAAAGTATCACAAGTTTTTCAATATGCAATCTCCCTTGTACATCAAATAATGAATTTGATGAAGTTCTATATATTTTTTAAATATTGTATGAAAATATAATCAGTTTTTTCTATTAAATGATCAACATTACATTCAGTCTACGCATTCGTCAATGCACAAGCGATGTTGAGATCATGGTAGGCTACATTCCATTCATGCTCTCCTAGTACAATCATACAAAATTATCGGCAACGTTTCATTTTTTTTTTAATTGCTCAGAATAAAAAATATTTTTTGTACTTATTTTTATGAAATATTACCATTCGTTTTAAAAACAATCAAAATGCAATTTAGACTTCAATTGCATGAAAGAAGTCTGAGGGTACAGATTTACACAGTTTCTCAAAAAATTTCTATGACATCATTTCTATAAAGAAATCTCTGAACTTTTACTGTGATTCAAAATTATTTGGAGAAAAAAGTATTGTCCTTGAGAGGAAATTCAACCTTATGCATTATCTGAAAGTTTTAGGCCCCTTATGGCAATAAAATAATTGTTTTCCGATAGTTATGAAACAGGTACATGATTAATTGTTAAAATGTCATGAAAATAATAGAACTATAATATACTATATATCTATAATGTGTCATCATCAGTACAAATGCATGAAAGATAAGATTTTCTCAGAATGTGACTAAACCTTAAAAACCAGTCCTGTTCTTATTTATACTATGACAGTGTTTCTGGTTAATTTTTCCAAGTGATTCAAACAAATAGAAGACTATTGAACAAGTTAAGTATAGAACAGATCAATAGTATGCTTATTTTTAATAATGGAATTGTTTTCTTGAACTGAATGATGCATACATGCGATATCTGAGTATGATTCTCAAACTTTTTTAATATAATCTCAACAATTGGTTATATCTGAGCATTACAATAAAGAAACTAATAGGAACAGATTTAACTCATATTTTAACCAAATTGGAAGACGGTTCCTTTAATCAACACTCAAGTCATATCAACCATAGCAAGACCATACTGTAGAGTAGAATGGTTCTCATGAAATAACAATAAAATTTGGTTAGTACTAAAATTACAGTTGTAATCAATACATTACAATAGGAGTGAAAACAACACTAATGGTGGCAGAATGTAGCTCCTAACTATTGTGCATTACACAGGAAACTTAAGAAACACTAGTCCCTTGTATTTTAGAATAGTGAACTATGACATTTTATATTAACTCGTAAAGCCAGACATAAATACACGCACAGCGATGTCTTTACACTCCACAATCTAAGGGTTTGCTCACTACGTCATTACAGTCTATTCGCCGAGTTTCGGATACAATTTGTGCACACTAAGATTCATATTGTAATGATCACATTGACGCCTTAAATGTACGCTAAAATTAATTATACAATAACCTTAATTAAGCTTACAACTAGGTACACTTGCTTTTCGTATTTGTGGAATGCCTGTTTCATAAATAAACTTTAAGAGGCTGTCGTATTACAATTCGAGAAAGAGGGCGCTATTTAAACATTCAGTACAATGCCCAGGTTTTAAGAATTCGATGTTTTCTTTTTATATTACAAATAAAAACCCTTGAATGCTAATAATGAACTTTACACATATGTAACACTAATATTTACAGGAAATAGTTTGTGCTTCACTAAAACTGTAAAATAAAGTAGACATAAACCGGCAGATACTTAATGTCCAAAAGACTGCCTTGATAAACGTTCACAACTACCACTCGAGTTTTTGACACACTTCCAACTATAGGGTTCAGGTAACTATCAGTTCGGACACATTCTAACATTCAAAGCGCACATCACATACACGATTTTGTGGGATAACGCGAGATCACAGTGTATAAATTATGGCTACTAGCATGGGGTAAGAGTTTTAAAAGTTTCACGATTCACTTAGTCACTTTCACTGCCGCTTCACGGGCTTTGTTCATAGTTCACAGGGCGTCGGTCGGCGCGGGCTTGCGGCCGACCGCGGCTGGCTATCAGGGGCGAGTTCCGAGCTCCTCCCGGGGTTTTTCTCATTTGGGCGGCGTCGGGAACGAGTTCACCACAGCTTGGGTGCTGGCCAGGACTGCTGCCGCTGCAAAAATATCTCCAATTAGCATCTCTCTGTCTCATTCTCTCATATAGTTATTAGTATAGTTTATGCACGGGAGGCAGATAGCTACACGGGTTGAGCGAGGCTTGACCGCTTGTTTGCCGTATGCTATCGCGCTCCTGGAACCAATTTTTGTTAGAATTAAGAGCGACCGCAGTCGCTACACTTATTAGTTAGTTTTATATTTTTAATTCAATATTATTCTTCCAAAAAGTTAAACTACAAGTAGTCTTAAAGCCGCAGTTACGTTGTATTTACACAATCTCGATGAAGATGAAGAAAAATAAGACTTTCAATTTTTACCTACGTTGAAATAAAATATTTTGATTTTGAAATTTGAATTTGTCTGATGCACCCACCCCAAAACAAAAATAAATAAAAAGCTGTAACTCACTACTTTTTAGAAGTTCAAAAATTTTACAAGAGTCTAAAAATCTAGCTAGGGAGCTTAATGAAAAAATAGAAAAAAAAATAACGTACTAACCAGGATAGGGCGGCGGGTACAGCGGGTATCCCAACCCAACATGGGTATGATGATGCGTGTGCACATGTCGTTGCGGCGGCGGAGACCTCGCAGGCTCTTTAGGGGCTTCGGGTCGGGGACCTTTGCCTTGCGGGGACTTCGCATGTTCCTGAAGCTCATGTATTTTATGAGGAGCCGAGTGTCCGTAACCGTACTGTCCGCCGTGGCTGGGCGGTATGAGGTCTAGCTTGGACGGGGCACCAGGGCGCGATAAGTCCTCAGGGGCGTGGTAACGCGGGACGGTCCAGCCGCCGCCGAAGCCGCCCACCAGCATGGGGCTGAGCGGCGCGCGGTACACGGGGTCAAACGGCAACGCGCCGTAGTGCGGCGGCTGCATGTACGGAGGCAGGTAGTATTGCGAGGTCGGGGGCGGCGGCGGACCTTGGGTTTCGGTTGTAGGTTTCTGGCCTTCTTGTTTGACCTGCAATCGAGAGGTCAGTTTAGTGTTTTGACGTTGAAAAAGGGCAGGATAAGAAATCCTTTTTACGAAAAGTTAAAACCACTCCCTTATGAAGCTAACATCAAAGAAGTTTTCTTGAAGTTTGGTTCACTATAATGGGTACTTTAGTTCACTATTTGTTTGTTCAAATATAGACCAAATTTTTACAAAACTTGGGTATAGTAAGTACTGTTCTCCCACGAAGCGACGTTCACTTTCCTACTTAAAGCCAAATGAACAAGTTTACTAACAAGATATAAAAGTATATATTGTGTTCAACATATATTGTTGGAGTGCGTCCGGGACGAAGCAGCAAGGCAAGAAATCTTCTGCCATTTTTATTTGAATATATTCAAATGTATGATGTGCTTCTATATTATCATTACCCTTTATCTAATGAAGCAATTGCTTAGGCCAATTAGGCTTAAAAGTTGAAACTTAAGAATAACTTATAGAACTAGAAATATTAGAGAGTCTAAACAATAAAGATTATAAAAAAAGATAAATATGTGTGCGTGAGCGCGAAAATGTATTTGACAAAAAAATTGTATTAAATAGTTTATCAAAATGTATTAAATAGTTTATAAATAGTTTATCAACAGTAAAGAAATATTGCAGAAGTAACAGTATGTTTACAATCAACAGTTTTCTAGATACAGCGATATGTTTGAGGAGCAGCGAGTGCCGAAAAACGCTCCACACAGAAAGGTTCCGAGTTGTGACGTCACAAGGCGTTATCACAACAATTCACAAATTATACTAAAATTGTATGGGCGGTTGTATAGCTTACACAATAGCTACGTAGATAATGCGTTTACATGCATAATGTCCTAGTAAACATTGTTATATTTAATGTCAGTAAGATAATATACTACAAAAATTTCAAACGACATTTTTTGGGTCGGTCAAAATAACTTATATTTACCAAATAGATGATAAAAATTTGCATTATTGAATGGTGTCAAATAACCAATTGTTCCATCATCCAGGAGACGCGGACCTCGTCAAGTAAAGTGAACGTGAGATAACACTACTATAACTGTTACATATTTAGACTAACCTTAACCTCCTCCTTGAGTTTGTCGTCCTTGTGCTTGAGCGGCGGCGGACGCGCCCCCCCGGCCGCCGCCGCGCCGCCGCCCCCCGGCTCCTCCTTACGACGCTGCTCCATGCTCATGTAGTACCTGAGACAAAGTCACTTGGTCAGTATGGTTGGTAGATTAAGAGGTAGTTTTTAACAGATTAGATTAAATTTAATTAAATAATCCCAGAATTACCGCCACAAACTCAACTGAGTCATGCCAATTTATTAAAGTCAGTAACTGGGACCTTGCGACGTGAGATAATAGTTTGTTAGAGCATTGATATGGAGGATTTAGTCAAGCAAGAATCGTTTTTACCTACACATGGTAAATTTAAAAGACCTTTTTTATAGTATTCATAGCCGGCAAATGAGCACCTGATGTTAAGTGGCATCCACACCCATGGACATAATTAGTCGCTGGTGTTATACTATTTGACCGTAACACAATCACTTAAACGTTTAATATGTTATACGATTATTATTTGGGTCAAATTAGGAAGTACTCTAGTACCGCCACAGACGAGATCTTAACAGAGAAACAACTACCATTAAACATTGTAATACGGTACGGTAGTACTCGAAGAAGAACAAAAACGGGTCTTTAAATTCCTCAACCATAGTTAATACGGATGAAGAACATTTAGTCATTACTAGAAAAGTTGAATATTAATCCATACCACAATTCCAACTAGACAACAACGAATAGAATGGTCAGAATACCTTCAAGCTATAAAACTGCTAATTATAATTAATCATGTTAACAAACTACTAGCATAGTTCGCAAGCTATTGCTAAATTGATTTTGGTATCATCAAAATAGTAAAGTAAACAAAACATCCTTTTAAATACAATTGCTTGTCTTTTATGAAACAATACCTTGTTCAATATAAACACATAATAAGCAAAACGTATATGTATGTAGATGATAAGTATGAACCTTTATTACTTACCTTTTTTATATATGTGGATACATATAATATAGAAATTACGCATGTGATTTGGGTATTTTAAAGTCACATTCATGAAATAAAATCTACACCCACAGCAGAAATTTTTGTTTCTACAAAATTTTAACTCGTGTCCTCTGCGATGAGGGCCATCAAAACACTATAATGATAACTCTGCGATAACTGAATTAAACGGGATGTTAGAAACTAAGAAAAAATATTGTGATTACTAACCTTCTCAACTCCTCTTCTCTCCCATGAGGCGGCCTTTGAAATGAATAAGGTCCCATCTGGGCCTTCATTTCAATGCTCTCCTTCAAAATCTGATGGTTATCATTAGGCCTGGTTGGGTTTTCTTTGCCCTCAGGTGGCCTTGGCTGTTTCCCTTTGTCCAAGGGACTGGGGGTTGTCTTGGAGCGATCAGGTTCTTTCGCCTTATCGTCAACGATGGGGCCTGGCTGTGGTGCTGAAGAATCTACGTTGTAAGGAAAGTTTGGAACGTAGTTATAAGGGTAGAAGTGTTGAGGTAACACCTTTTGAGGGGCACTTTCTGGTTTCGCATCCTGGAAAAATAAAGATTTGTGTTTTGTAGTTGTTTGTTACAATTAATTAGGTATTTATGCATGTTCAGGATCTAGCCTATTGTATTGATCAATCTCAATCACACCTTCGTTTGAAAAAGCATAATATGCTGTGCTTCAGCTCTTAAAAAATACTTTTTATTAATATAACGATAAGTACATCTTGGTTGTCACGAAGATATGGAATTATTTATGTAGGTTTATGGTCTGACACAAAATATAAAAACGGTCAAACGATATATAGACATGAGCCTTAACTGAATAAGTCATTTAAATATTTATTTTAAATTGATATCTTGGCGTGAACTCCTTGGATAAGTTAACTATTACGACAGCTTCACAAAATGTTCAATATCCCTAAATGTAAAATTAAATCAATGGTGCCCTAAAAAACTTAATATTATTCAATCATAAATGTTGCGTAAAATGCAAACAATTACTGGTATATGAATATACCTAAATTCTTTGAAACATAAGAAAATAGCTGTAACAGAACTAATGTTGGCATACAATATAAAACATTCATGTGGAAACAACTATTTGTTGAAACCGACTGGCATTTGTGAACAAAACAAATCGCAATATACAGAAACTCAAATAGTATTTCAATGGATCGGATTTTAAATAAAAGGTAACACTCGAATGTATGAACCTTTTTGGTTGCTGTTTGATTAATGTAGTTTAGAGTTTTATGTCCACATTTTTTTGTGTGGGATTTTCATGTCGTTGAAAATAGACGTAGGTACAAATACATTTTAAGTAAAGCACCCAACATAGAAAATACGGTATATACCACTCAGCTCTAAATATACCTATCCACCTTCCTTACTTGTAATATTGGGAATATAATTGAATCATAGTCTTTCCCTTCTTCCCTTTATCTTTTAAAAATACACGAAGAGAATACCTCTGAATATACGTGAAAAAGTATTCTACCGCGAATGAAACAATGGCTACTTTCGTTTGAACACTGTTGTAATTCTTATTTTTACGAGGGTGTCACCTCATTTATCTAAACCAAATCGGCTTATGGATATCGAAACCAAATATCTTTCTTTTTCCTCTCTCTATGAAACGGCCAGCGGCGCTTTCGCTTCCTCACGGAGGGTCGGTCGTATAACCATAGATTAGTTTTTTTTCTCAATAAAACGACGTCGTTTCTAATTTCCGTTCATTGAGACATGTTTGTGAGGTCACTCTTTGTAGTTTATTTTCACGATTTTGTAAAGTAAATAATGACAGTTCATTTAATATTAAATTTTTTTAGTATCTTTGTTTTATTAAGGGACCTTTATTTTATAAATACGCCAGTCCCATGATTATATTCAAAAATAGGAACACAAACATCATCGTAAACTAATAAGGAATCGGGTGGGTGCAATTGCGCTAGTACAATTTCATTATACTATTTCCATTTCTTTATTTTCTCGATGACAGTTCTAATTTGGTATAACGCTCTCTAGCTCCATCCCTGTCAGTTTCTCCGACTCTGGTATTATATAACCTTGTACATGTGTAAACGTCATATTTTTATATGCATACATAATGTAAAACAAAACGCTCGCACAAGGTTACACAGGAGCTGTCATCGAGAAAATAAAGAAATGGAAATAGTATAACTATCTGTGCTGGACAATACTAAATAATAATAGAGATTTTTCAAATCATTTATACGCATATAATATTTTTACCTTCATCTTGAATCGTTTACAAATATTCATTATTCTATTTTGTTCACACATGTAGTCATAACAAGTTTTTTTTCTGAGAATATTCGAAAGCTGGCCAAAATAATATTTTCGATACCAATCAAAACCAGAGGGTTTATTCACATGTATAAAATGGCTTCCGTTTACAGCTGACTGATTAAAAGGTAACGGAATGTATCGCGTGAATACCCGCATAAATACCAGAAATAACATTTTAGGTTACATGTGAAAGTTGCTGATCCGAAAAGGGCAGATGTAAACTTATAATTGTTTTACCCTCTTTGGAGGCGTGGTAAAATATGATAAATACGTAAGGAATATTATCTTATTGTATTATCATTTCTTTGCAAGTTACGGCTCAATTGTCGAAACGTTGATATTGGTGCGGGTTTGAAATCTACCCGCATAATATTCCTTTTTTTATTATTTGGATAAATACTCTCTTATTAATATCTGTTCGATAATGATATTTGACCGCAAATACAAGTTTCTAGTAGTTTGCCAATAACATTCTCTCTAGGGTATCAACAAATACGAAGTAAATAATGGAATATTATTAAGCGTATTTGTTTCAAGCAATCCTTGGAGCAATCAATGCTACGCCACAAACATTCGACATCTCAAGATTTATTAATAAATAAGATATTGTGATGTAGGTATGTATCAAATAAGAAGTTCGCAAATTAATATTAGGGATTTACCTATGAAATTGCCGTTTTTCACGAAATAAATTAAGCGTAATTTTTTTATATATTTTTTATTTCTATTAATCAAAATAATCACCCATGCAATCAATGCATCTTTGCCAACGCATTAGTAGCTTATTGATGCCTTTCTTGAAGAAATCAGCTGGACTAGAGGCAACAAATTCTTCAAAGGCATTTTGTACTGCCTCTCGGGTATTGAATTTTTTTCCCGCCAAGAAGTTATCCAAATTCTGGAAAAAGTAGAAGTCTGTAGGCGCAAGCTCTGGTGAGTATGGCGGATGACGGAGAACTTCCAACCCCAACTCTTGTAGCTTGGAGACCGTCTGCTGTGCAGTATGAGGTCGCGCGTTGTCGTGCAGGAGCAGTGGAGCCGAACGATTGACCAAAGCTGGTTGGAGACGTGCGAGCTTCTCCATCATTGTGTTCAGTTCTTCGCAGTACACATCTGCAGTAATGCTTGTCCCGTTTGGCAAGAAGCTGTGATGAATTACACCCGCGTTAGACCACCAAACAGTGACCATCACTTTTCTAGGGGTAAGTTTTCGTTTAGGGCATTGTTTGGGTGCTGAACCAGGGTCCAACCAACTTGCTGAGCGCTTACGATTGTCAAACAGGATCCATTTCTCGTCACAAGTAACAATGCGGTTCAGAATTCCTTCATTTGTATGCCTGCTGAGCAGTGCAAGGCACGTCTCCACGCGTACTTCGCGCTGGCGGTCATTGAGTTCGTGGGGTACCCATTTGTCAAGCTTTTTTACCTTGCCAATTTGACGTAAATGGACCAATATTGTTTTGATGCTACCGTCGAATGCTGCTGCTAATTCGGCCGTGGATTGAGTTTCATCAGCTTCCACAATTGCCTTTAATTCGTCATTGTCGACCAAAGTTTTCGGACGACCACGGGGTTCATTTTTCAGGTCAAAATTTCCAGAACGGAAGCGGGTGAACCAGTAACGGGTGGTGCGTTCGTTTGTAGTGTTCGCTCCGTAAACGTCGTTGATATTGCGTGCCGCTTGTGCTGCTTTGCTGCCACGACGGTACTCATACTCCATAATTACTCGAATTTTAACTTATCCATGATGACGAAAAATGTTCGAATGCGTTGAAAACAAAACACTAACTATTAAACAAATGAAGATTTTAGAAAAAGAATTCCATGTTTGTCAAATAAAGTTAATTTGAAATTAGAATTATCAGTCAAAAAAAAAAATATTTTCATTTGAAATGGCCAGTACGGCAAAACGGCAGTTTCATAGGTAAAGACCTATTATAAGAAACAGTACCTATTGTATCGGTATATTGTTTAATAAGCTCTAATCGAAACGGGCGAACACGGGTGATTAATAAACAAGTAATTGCCTAGACAAGTCAATACTAGGGGCATTGCCTGGGGCTAAATTTCTTGAATAACATACTTCGTAGTCGAGTAATGCACGTTACAGTAGAAATGCAAAAAGTGACGTTTCTAAATTCAAGTAAAGAAAAGTATGATAATGTAATGGCTGAGCATTCTAATTTTGGAATTTCTCAACTATGAAATGAAACTCATTTGTCAAGTCAGTACTTAAGCAATTACTTCACTATGAATAAGAGTGTAAATATTATTTGGAGGAATATAATGAAAGTAGTTCCTAGAAATAACTTCAAGAGACCAATTTTCTTGTTAAGTCAAAAGAAATATTTATTACTAAAATGTTTTTTCGTATTTATTCAGGCATGTGGAAAATATAGTTAATATCGAAGATTTTGATAAATAAAAGTGAACAACTAACTCCTAGGAACCCATTAAGTACCTAACATTCTCGTTAACATCATAAAAAAACTTATTCCTTTTTCACACAAAGCAAAATAGACCACAAAAGCTAATCAAACATAACAAAATAATAGTTTACCTTTAATTCAGTTTTCTGTTCACCCTTGTTCAGGTCATCCTTTGGCTTGTCCGAGGGCGGGGGTGCTGTGGCAGGGGCGTGCGCGGGTGGCAAGTACGGCGACTGCCCGTAGTACTGAAATTAGAACAAATTAGGTTATTTTTGTTTACTATTCTGTGAGTAACTACGGTTTTGGGTATAGTTGGTGAAAGTTTATTTATACCTTTTATTGAAGGGCTCGCGAAAGATTGGAAATAACTTTAGCCACGAATTTAGTTTTGCTCTAATCTATAGGTATACGTATTGATCGACGTAATGGATATTGATGGTAAAATTGTGATCAATTGCCACTAGAAGGAATCCTCAAGTCAAGACCAAGAGTATTAAAAACTAAAAACCTGTCATACCCAAGTCCAGTTTTCTGTATCAATTAGAATTTAACTGAGCCTTGAATGACGCTAATAGTTCCGTAATAAAATTTCGTAACCGATAATAGGTTGGGTATCAAATATAAAAATTCATAACAGTAGGAAAGCTGAACAATTCCTCATTAAATAAACAACAATGTCGTTTCATTTATAAACATGCCTTCTACCGTTACCGATTAATTAAATCCTGTGATGACACGTGCTATGGATTAATCTAGTGATAGTACATCAAGTTATTAACTTGTTATCTTGATTTCATTTGTCTTTCTTGAGAAGTAATTTCGACTGGTAATTATAATTGTAATAATCAGAGACAATACGGCATTAAGTAGCTAAACCAATGGAGTGAGCGCCGTCAGGATTGGCCAACCGCCAGTAAAGACTAAACAGTTTCCGTTAGGTAAACTGGTAATTCCAATAATGAGTAATTTCAACACATACATACATCATACAAGCTTTTGAAATTTAGGAATAAGTAGGTACACTTTCAAACATAGGTGTTTTAAATAATGTTCGTCGACCGGAAAAGTTTGTGCCTGTTGAATACATTGGGTCTTTTCCTAATCTAATCATATTATAGTGTAGTTATGACATTTGAAATTAATACTACCTACCTGATGGTAAACCGGGAAGGGCCTATGTCCGTCCGTCTCCGGCGGTCCTTCGGCCGGCGGTGCGTCGTCTGATATATCGGAGTATGCCGGCGACCGGACGCCCGGTGTCGGTGACCGGCGCGGACGCCGCTTGCCCGGCGATTCGTCCGGCGGAGACTCCGTGGATTTGCGTTCTTCGGAAGGCATTAGGGCTGAGCGGGGCTTCACCTGATGGAGTTAATGAAGTAAGTTATAAAAATATGAATGATAATTGATGTTATTGTAACAGTTTTATTCAGAAGCGTCACAATTCAATGTTGTATAAAACTAAAGATGTGAAGTATTCTTTTACAGAACTGGCAAGGGCACTTACTTTAAACTGCGTTGGTGTAGTCGCTGGCGGCACTTCAGGCGGCGGCGAGGATGCAGCGGCGGGCGACGGTGGCGCGGGTGGCTGCGGCGGCTCCGGCGACCGCGCCTCCTCCGCCTCCGTCTCCGCCTTCTCCGGTGATTTTTCCTTCTCCTCCGGTGACTTCGGGGTCGGCGACTTCACCGGCGTCGCGGGCGTGGCCGGCTCCGACGCAACAGCAGCCGGTGAAGCTGGTTCCACCGCTGGTTCTTCCAACTCCGAACTAGACTCATCTTTATCCTCATCGTCAGGCACCCCGTGCGCGTGCGATCGGTGATACTTCAAGCCGTTTGCGTGCTTGTACTTTTTCGAACAATTGGGCTCAGGACACTCTAATAACACGGGGTCTGGAGGTGGTGACGACGGCGTGGCCGGCGGTCGCTTCGCTTTCGGCGTGGGAGGTCTATCGTCAGCTTCTGATGTTCTTTTTCGTTTGGAGTCTGGTCTAGGCGGTGTGAACGGCGTAGGTGAGGGTAGCGCCCTTCTTCCTTTGGCGCCTCCATTCCGTAGCTTACTGTGCACTGACGAGCGAGTTTCGGTAAAGTTCGTCATGTCGGTCGGTGCCGCGCCACGACCCCGCTTCGCACGACCCTTTGGCGTCCGAGCATCTAACTCTTCAGTTGGAGAATCACAGAACCTACAAAGTATAAAGCACGTTGAGTCATTAAATAAGTACCTGAGATTCCTATCTCAAAGCAATAAAAATAATTACGACCACTCATAAAGATTACAGGTTATTCTGCTTTGTCGGACATTGATCGAGCATAAAGCAAGTTAGAGCTCTGTAGCGAGCGACTCTATTAAATTGTTTTACCAAGTACTCAAAGAAATTGATCTTCAATCCAAATACAGGGGCCCTCAAAATTAAAATACCATTTAAATATTTGCCATCCCTACTCAGATAAATCTAACCAATCCAAGGAACCGTTTGATATATCAATCGAAATCATAATCCCAGATTAGAAACTGCTTACGTACCGTGGAGGCGCCCAGTCGTGCCTCGTACAATCTAATAACGTGCCCACGTAGGTCTTCCCTCTCCACGTCACGTTCACAACCAGGACACCTGAAACAAAAGAACACTATCATCAGTATACTTATGGCTTCCTAATACCTCCGTACTTAAAGGAATGCCTCATAAGCGGATTAAAGGATCAAAACAATGGCTAGTTGTCAGTCAGTATTGGTTTACAAGGTAAGCCTGTTTCGAACAAAATATATGAGTAGTACACCTAACGTGGTATTAATTAGGCATTATTTTCGATTACTTCTTTGTCGTGATTTTTTTTAAGGGTGATTGTGTCAACCTCATTTTAATGAGGTGGGCTTTATACAGTTGGAGTGTTTGTCTGGGAAAAAAATCCTAGTTTAAAAAGTTACTAAATAAAAAAATCTGAGTTTGTTTGTAACGCTCTCTCACGCCTTCATTACTCAACCTGTGTTGTATAAAAATCAGTTAGGGGCACAAGTGGAATATTACATTGTAAGGTTTAATGTCTACAATAAATACTATTTACTATTCCTAAAAGTTATAAAATCAAATATATTTAATGCTATACAGAGCTACTTGGCAGAGATTGAAGCCGCATTGTCGTTATAACTATTATCTAAATAAATTTACTACTCAATTAAACTGTAAATCTTGGTGGAAATGTTTTTGGCACGTTTCCCTGATAATTAACATTTTTGGTTAGTGTTCACATAGTTAATTTGACACAAATGAGAAATTAATATTGCAGTTTTCCTGTATGCATCGAGGAGCACATCCAATTTGTCACGGAGCAGCCATTTGCATACAGTAACCAGGGAGACAGCTATCTAGAAGAAGCTACGTGACTGCGGCCGCATATTTAAGCCACCACCACCCTTATTATGCTACCCTTCTTATCACACGAGCCATGTTAACGTATGTAAATTTAATTAATCAATTTCCTTACCCTAAAATGTTACCGAAGGGTTTTTTAGAAAATCAATTTACCGTAATGAATTTGTAAACAGATTTCAGGATGGCACGCAAAAAAGTTTGTAATCCGCTTGTTTGTAAAAAAATTGACATTAAGCTAAAAAAGGATCTTCTAAAATTAAGCTTAGTTTTTTTTCTATTAAGGTAACTTTAAAACATATTATAATATTACTAAGATAGAAACTCGTTTTAAAAGAAAATTGTATTAGAAACTCAATTACTCGTACAACTCATATCAAAGAAGTTCAAAGGTGCACTCAAGAGCTAGCCGAGCACGACTGTGTAAGGAATGTAAAGAACTCAAACATTATAATAGGTATACGAGTAATAGGTATGTGCAATGCACTATACAGCCGGTTCAAAGGGGAGGCTTGTGGGCAAATTACGAAACATTTATTTCCCTCACTTCCATGGGGAGAGTGTCATATAAACATTTTTATTTTATGCGATAACGTACGTCGTATTTATTTATTATGCATTACGCGTAGTTCTAGCAGAAAAAAGTGTAGAATCGGCCTTTTTGAATACAAACTTTAGAGATTTTGGATGAGATTAAAATAATTGTAATAGTTGTGCCCTGCAAGAGGATTAATCAGTAGTTTGTTGTTTAACTCACCTTATGAAAAGATAATAATTTTCAAATAGTTGAGTTCATTTCAGGCCCTCAATAAGCTTTTGATTTCAGTACTTTACGCAAAAAATTACTATACCTTAATTTTTATAACATTTTATAATAATTACTAAAAAGAAAGTCAGAACCAAATTATGTATATAAATATATAAAAGACATAAAAGCAAACCAAAGCATATGTATCTGCGTGCATCTTTACCGATACAGACAAGGTTCTCGAACCATAGGTTAATAATTATGCAAAAAGAAATACTTGAGGTAATCTTTATGATTTAAAATAGATGACATAGATATTCAGTTGAATTAATTACTTTAAAAAAATGTCGAAATCATAACACATTAAATAATATCACTAAAAATATATTTATGTCAGCTTTATAGCCAAATATTTTATTTTTGTGCTTTTTATTTGTTTGGGTTTATGTGCGAAATTATTTTCTTTGATCGGCAAACCTCAGTAAAAAAAAAAACACTCGCTCTGTTTTTGCAACAAGTGAATGCAGCCTGCTTACTAATGAGATAGCAAACTAACACAATAAATAATTAATTAGTAGTTAATTGTTTATTTTTTCTTTTTCCAAATTAAATGAAGTAGCAAATATTTTTAGATTAAAGAATTTGTGGTACAATACAATATAATTATTATTAGTTTACTCTAATGGTGGCTATTTTAACACTAAAAATAAAATAAACTAATTAGTATTTAGCTCAGTTGACTATAAAATATGGTATTAACCTTATTGATTATTATAATAAAAATAATTATAATTGTATATTTTACTGAAACATAAGTGGCCGACGACACGAACATTTTGAACTCAACCCTTTAGTATATCTCAGTAGCTTTCTTTATAATATAAAGCAGAAACAAGGTCAGTTATTGTAATTTACGTAAAGAGTATCGGAAATATTAATAAAATTATTTTGAAAAAACAGTAAAAAAACATCAGTTACGTTCTTCTTTTAAAATTCATCTGCTTCTGTGTCTTATGTTTTTTTTGGCCCCAAAGTAAGCAGAGCTTGTGTTATGGATGACCATACAGCGACCTGGGGGAGATCCCAGAATAAACATACATATATAAATATAAACAACCAAGACCCGAGAACAAACTTCTGTGTTCATCACAAAAATGAATGCCCCGGCCAGAACTCGAACCCGAGACCTCCGGCGTATGAGACAGGGCTACTAATCATTATAATGCACTAATATTACATTTAATCATAACAGATTTAATACGTTTGCACCACCGAATGCCAGTAGAATTTAACCTCTAACACAAGCGAGTATTATTTAGTTTCTCGGCCCACTGTAATATAATAGTATAATTAAAAAATATACTTTTCCAGAAAGAGTCAAAAGTATTGAAATTGTGATTGAATACATAAATAAACTTCAAAATGCTCTTTGTCACTAACTAATTAGCTACAGCTTGCCTGTTACCGTAGCCAATTACAGCAAGCATTAGGACTTGTTAGAATAATCATTATAACATTTTTAACTAGATTAACTTACATGGCTGGAAATTGTGTTAAAATAAACATATACGGTCTTGCCACAAAAAAGGTAAACATCTGTTTCTCTTTAAACACTGTCTAAATGTATAACAAAAGCAAATTGAAAAACATGTCAAACCGTCAGAATAGTCACCAGGGACTTACATTATAATTTAGCTGGGTTATATGTACATTAGACAGTGTCAAAGAGAAACAAGCGTTAACTTTTAATGTAGTTAGACCGGTAAGGATCTTCTTTTTTTTTAAAGAAAATTTTAAGAATTCCTAAACAATTCGTGAATTTATAGCACAAAATGTGTGTCTACCAGTATTGGAATCCTGGACCTACGGAGCAGGAACACTTATGCTACTTTATAAATGTGATATGAAGTTCAATTTATACTCGTATAAGAACTACGCCGACGAGTCTCTGGGTACCTATCGACTCGACTGTCATCTTGAAATTTCCTTACCATTTTCATAGTTTACGGGTTTGTTCTTTATAGTTTTTCCGAAATTAGCGTACGTTTAAATACGATGGCAACATTTAAACTAGAGTAGCTACGCTTGTCAGTTTACTGATTTGGAAAAACTTTAAATAACAGTACAGTTCATTATAATATAAATACCTATTGACTGCCTTACTTGAAGGAATATTCGATATCGTTACATGTATATAGTTGCGTATGATATTGCAATTGATATCAGTAATAGATTTGTCAACTTTTGTTATATAGCAAATTTTGTTCGTTTATATTTAAACGAAAAACCCTGCAATTTCTGATTTCCAATATTTTTATCACTAGAACATATCCAGTAGTTATTGGCAGTACCAAATTAACTCTACCAGATGAGAAGATTACGCAAAACCTCATATGTACAGTGCGTGGTAACCACGAAGACGCGCCACTTCTTTTTAGGCTTATAGATACATCCTAGTGTGTGGCTATAGAACAAACAAGTAGTGAGGCGGCACGTGACATAAAACTTTAGAATCTAAATGTGTTTAAATGTTATGTTATTACTCTACCGACTTCTACTAACCTGTAACTGTTGAAAAATACCGACGTGAACTGCCTAATTAAATACATAAACAAAGTACTAGAAATCATCTACAATCACAACACATGACAATACATAACATAAACATTTACATTTACACTAAAACATTCTGCTAAACTCCAGATATAATTCTAAACAAAGGAGATTACCCAAATGCCGAGGACTAAAAGCCCTTTTAATTAGTTGCTTTATAATACTTACACACATTCATAATCATTTATTTACTCAACATGGCTTCACATTTCGCAAATATATTTGCGAAAACAGCCATTAAAAGGAATGGAAAAGAAAGCAAATTATAGAGGGCGAGTGGAAAATTTATTAGGGGACCATGAGTTGGATCAATTTAACAGAGGACTTTTGTGAAAGAAATAAAATAATAATAAATAACTTTACCAACTAGTAGATTAATGCAATTTCCCCTAATGTGTACTACGTAGGTACTTATTCTAAAAAACATTTAAAGCGCCACAAAAGCAGAGCTAATTAGCATGATATGGTTAGTTACTTAATCAACAAATAACAATGGAAACAAAACAGACATAAAACAAACAAAATTACCAAGAATAGAGAAAAAATAAATAGAATACTCGTATAAAGGTTACATTAAATAAAAACTATCGAAGGGCGTTTCGTTTCCCAAAAGTTAGGATATCGTCGGGCGCGTTCACGCTTTATTATTTAAGGATAGATTCGGTTCGTAAATGGTTAATACGGGCCGCCGGTCACGAAATACTTGAATTACAAACCCAACGTCCGGAATAGCTCCAGCTTTTAATCGACAAAGTTTTATTATACCAAATGTTGCTAATGAGTCAGCGCCCATTACAACTCGTTAGTTCAGACACATCCACCTCCACTATCATTAAATTGTCATGTTTTTTTAAACCTACATGATCATTATCTCACGACGTTAAATGTAAGATCGAATAAAATACCTCCACGGTACGTGAACGTATTCTTCGATGGCCAATTAAAAAGAACAGAAAAAACTCGCTTAAAATAAATACCAAATAATATCGTTAATAACCGTTGATTGATATCACGATGGCCATACCAGGAGAGCAGCAAAGTGAAATAGGTTCGTTTAGGTGGCGCTAATTACAGCTCGGGCCACGGTAATCAACGGTCTAATGGCTGCCGAGGCCCCCTACCCACAATTCTCCCGCCCAGCCGGATCCGGGCGCAGCACCTAGAAATAATATTACAAACTCCGAACACGTTTAATACTCTTACTTGAACTAATATTATGTTTCACCAATGGATAAACAAATATATCAAAGAACACAAAAGGTTTTTTCGCCGCGGGTATTTTCTTTGTTGACCGAATCGATTAAGTTAATAATAAGGGAGGGCGTGGGCGGCCCAAGCGGCCTCGTGGAGACGCTCTAATCAGACGCGGCCATTGTTTCCCACACCGCGCGGACAAACAAACTCCGGGATTTCATTTACATCCTATTCAGCCGCTGCCGACCTGTTGGCAAAGTAAACTTGACGCACTTAAAAGCTTCACACGAACCGAGCTCTCGCCCGACGTAATTATTAAATACTTGCCGCGTCCCTCTACAAATTTGGAAATAATTATTTAAAATGTTCAGTTTTAATACAAAACGACGGCTAATGAGTACATAAAAGAGACATAAAACTGAAAACTAGTAACGCAAATAAACATAAAATGCGTCCCTTAATTATTGGAGGAATGCAATGCGTTGGATCTTGATAAACTGTTTCTGACGAAATGCAAATGCGTTCGTTCGTAAAGCTGTGCAAATAAGAATTAAAATGGCTTATTTTACGTGTATATGCGACGGATGCCTCGTAAACCTGTCCGGATGAAGATTTTTTTGAGCGTAAAATGCGCGTCGACACCGCCATTTATTGCGCCGAGAGTTAAATTCAGCCGGCGCGGCAAACATTGAGACAGCATAAACTTTGAGGTCCCTATATAAATATCTACGGATAATATGGTTTATAATAATGAAGCGACAGATATTAATTTGTTAAAGGTCTTTAATTTTTAAAGTTATGTTTGTAACGGGCGAAATGTAACGCCCTTTCTGACGAAAACGGTATAAATTTGAAAAATGTGAACAAAAGCGAGCAGCTCATGATTTATTGTCGTGTTTTATAATAATTACGAGGGGAGCGGCTTTGTGATCTCCATGGGCGGCGAATGGCGGCAGGTGATCGACGGGGAGCTTTCAATTCCACTCAAATACAAGGCAGGAGCAGTCCAACGGCGAGTCGGAGCGTGTAATCTGTAATGCTGCATCTCGCTTCCTCAACCGATATACTCCGGTTTCGAAATGGAATTGAAGTAAATTTGGATTAGATTTAGCCGATAGTACACTTTGTCCGATCAGGATGATTGATGATCACAAAACAGATAAGTGCGTAATTGTTATTGCCACCGTTAATGCGCCGGTATCATAATGATCCGAGAGCCGATTTGGAATTTAACGGGATTGTATAAACTAAAAAGGGTCATGTTATTGATCTTTAATCAATTATCTCAGCTTTATGACGCGTTCAAATTAATTGCTCTATTTGAATACTTTGATTTAGATAATTCAATTTAAACTGTTGAGGATCATGGTTTTATTATTGAAAAATTTTTAAATAACCAACATTTTATTATATTTATACATTTTCTAATGTAATCCAATATGCGGTTCGCACGGCAAAGGTAATAAAAACGTTGAGTAATCAAATAAATTTGTTCTTGGACGTTAAACTACTAATTTATCCAGTTCCATGACAAAATACCTCATAAAACGGAGGACATCTGAGCTATTAAATAATATTTAATGTTAGAGACTCTGTACTTAGAAAATAATTAACAAAATGTGGAAACATTATGAATTGTAACAACGTCATTTTGATTCTGGGCCAATGTTTAGACAGATGTTGCGGTAGGGGAAAGAATTAAAAATATTTGACTCCTTTGTATTCGCTCCGCGAGGTTTCTGCGCCTTAACAATAGGAATTTTATTTAGTTTGTGTACCCATTCCTTCGTGACGAGTATTACAAATATATCAGTCGGAGTATAGCTTGGTATTGGGATGTAACTGTCGATACTGAAATGGTAGAAATAACATTTGCAGGTGTTTCGACACGATATAAAATATACCGTAGATGCTCGGTATTATCGCTTGATTTAAATGCTTACCTTATATACAAAATATACTAATATGTGAGCAAAAGCAATTTGGTTTTTGATACTTTTTCTGTTAGTGCTTGAGAAGTTTATCGGTATCAAGTTACTCGGTATCAAGATTTTGCATGTCAGTTCGATATTCTTAGATACTTTATTCTGATTAGATACACAAATGGGATCTTTCGCTCTTATATAAAAAGGAGATTGTAAAAATACTTTCAAACAACGGAACCGTTTTTAACAAATCTTTCACCTTCACAGGTGAATTATAAAACAAATAGCAATATATTACCAAGGCGCTGGATGAAAACGCGCGAAACTAAGAATATGTAAGAACAAAAATTGCTTTTAGAAAATTATATATAAATGAGCCGCAAGATTCCTTCCTTACACGATAAGATGAAACGGTTTATTTAATCACTTCGTTTTATTTCCGTAATTTTATGAACAAATTAAAATGACAAATATTGAAGAAGTCGAATGTCTGCCGTAGAAATGAAGCCTTCAATAAAATTTAAAATATGCTACCGAAGATAAATGAATATTTAAATAGATAAGGCCCGGGAATATTAAATTAATAGAAATATCTTTGACTCTAATAACCGCTTCATAAATTTTAATAACAGAGCGCCCATAAACTTTGTTGAAATATAATATAATATGGAAGGCGTTCATCTGTTTTAGAACTAGAAATAAAATATATATGTAGTTTACAAATGAGTTGAGCTGTGAGGTGAATGAAGTTTTTGTATTAATAAATTGCAAAAAGTAACAAGATTAAATTTAAAAAAATAATGTTAATGATGTGACAGTTATTATGAATTAAAATCTGCAATGACTGTGCTTGGGACGATATTTCTAAATTATCTTTTTTAGCAGTGAAATTAGCAAGCACAACCATCACAAGTATTTTAGGATCGCGCGGCGGGTATAACTACCAGGCGTGCATAAGCGTGCAGAGGTTATGATGAGGCGAGCGCTACGGTGCATTGCGTTCGTGCGCTAGTACAAACTCACCACCTTCCGTTTCGTGCCACACGATGCCCTCTAACGTGACCGAGGTACCAGGCTCGCAGGGCCCTAGGCAGTCAGGCTCCGTGATTGTGCCGACCGAAGTCCCGACGCATACGTCCACGGTCTCCTGCAAAGAAAACAAAGGAATGTTATGCAAAATTCCAAATGGTATTGACTTCTTTATTAACTAGAAATGTAGAGTTGTAATATCTTTTCAAAAACTTTTAAATAATTAGTTATTGTAATAAAAAGTGCTCAACAATAAATAATGTAGGTTTAAATCAAGATAATTTTATCCTATTAAATAGACATGACAATATTAACCTGAAATAAATAAGTTTTAAATGCAATTCAATAGCTTTAAAACAACAATATAAATGAAAACCATTTAAAATACGAGTCGGAAGGCAGACTGTTAACAATAGTCAATTACCAGGTAGCAATAATGAAATATAACATTACTTTACCTTAATAGCGGAGGTTTTGGTCAGAATTAAATTTTAATAGCAAACAACTGTGATTTAAATAACAGTTTCAATAAGTCGGTTCATTTTATACAAGAGTTACTGGCGAGTGGTATAATTATCAGTGCATTTAACTTTGGCAATGGCAGCTGTTTGATAATTAGATCCTTAGATTAATAAAAAAGTACAGGAAAAATGGAGTTTGACCTCGAACCTCGGTCTATATGTTTATTTAACCAACATTTTCTATTCCTTATGGTTTTAACTTCAACTAAACGACAATTAAAATTTTGATACATATTTGATGTAGACCAGTTATATAATTTAGTCACATATTAAACCAGTGGTTAGTCACATGGTTAGTAATTATCATCAACTTTCCGTGCACTCTGGAAAGAAGAAATCGCTTCAATCGATAAGGCTGCCAATCCTATTTGTTCTATCTTTTGGTTCAAGTTAAATGTATTACGTACCGTAGTATTACCTTTAGATGGAAATAACGTTTAAATAGCAGCTTTAAAGTTGGTTTACGATTGATATAATTTATGCCTGCCTATTAATATAGTTCCTAAAGGCTAGGTTATTAAGGAGATACATCACATGCGGCTTTATACGACGTCAGGTTTCTCATCTAGAAGTTTTGTCATCTCAAAGATCGGTAGTCGGACGAAACCTTTTGAAATGAGGCATTTTCCTCAAATTAAGAAAAAAAATATCCAATGACATCGATAGATGGCGCCACGACAAGCTGGTCTGATTAAATAGTATAAGGTAGTAAAGCCGAGAAGAAAACGAAAGTTTCTAAAATACCACAATAAGCCTATGCAGAGCTCCAACACTTAAATAAATGTAAAAGCAAGACCAGGCTGTATGGCGAAGTTTTCTGCCTTCGTTATACGGTAAAATTTAACTAAAAAAAAGTAGGACCAAGTTTTACTAGCGGCACCTATCATGTCATTTAGTCTGTTTTTCCGGGCTGTCAAAAATCCCTCAATATTAGAACAACTATCTGGTTAAATACTACTGCACTTATTTGCTGACGTGACGTCTACATATATATGAGCATTGAACTTCGTAATAGAGAGTGGCTGTGGCTATATTTGTGTTAAGGGTACAAAAACACATTGTACAAATGTCTATAAATTTTTATTTTAGTAACTTTTGTTCAAAGAACTCCGATTAGTATTGAGTAGGTAGGTAGTAGTTTCTGTAATATCTTACATTTTGTACACTTACAACTCAATATTCTGTGTTGAGATATTCGCTCTAAATAAAATTGTCCTAATTACTATGAATGAGTAGAACGAGCATTGTTAATATTAATTATAATATGGGCGTAACCCACAAGGTGATTAATTTTGCCTGTGAAGAGCAAGTCGCTGTGTTTACAAAATTGATTGTTTTAACTTTGTCATGTTATTTGCTAATTGCGTTAATAACATTCACTACAGAATAATTGCTTGTGAATTGAGAAGACAGTGACATTTCTTATGTATTCTGTAACTATCTATCTATACTTGCAATGCTGGGTTCTCATTCTCAATGGTACTCTAACCCAAAACGAAAATCAAGGGCGAGATAAATTAAAAATAAATTAGGTGCAAAAAATACTGGGATTTAATAATTCCGAAAACAATACGTAAATATTCGGAGAGCATAATCAAATGAAGTCGTTTACATGCAGCGCTTGGTCTGAGAGCAAGAAAGCGATGCTCAGCTGTCCTCTTCACGCACAGTGGTAATGGCATCACAAATTGTGAAGTAAAGTACTAGGGTTCCAGCTTTAACGATTCCTTTACGGACTCCATAGTAGGAATTAAAGGATATTTTGCGACTGCGACTTTGCGAGTCAAAACCAAGGGATTTAATTTATTTCCGGAGCTCAGGATTGTATTTAACGATTCATTTATAAGATTTGAGTTGTCTAATAGTGTGGACCTGTACATACCTGTAAATACATACTTTTAAAATAAACACTTTAAAAGTATAGTGTTTTTTTATTTGTTATCGAACCACTTATTTATTTTCTTTATGTTTGATGACAACCTAATATTATTCGCTCACGTGCATTTGATCCCAAATACCACATAGAACGAATAAAAATTATGCCCACGCATTGCCTATAATTAAATACTAAATTTACAACTTTATGTTAGTCGTATGACAAACGTGAGATCGTCGTCCTCACACCGCGAACTCAGGCCGCGTGTCTTTTAAAAGCTTTTAACAAGCGAGCTCTCATGTAATTCTTTGATATAAAGTTTCAAATGTTTTACTATTTAGACACACTGCTACTAATACTCTCGTCCTACTCGTATCATGCCCTTCACATAGCGAGAACAATTTACAAGTAATGGATACGAATAGGGTGGCACAAAGGGGAAGCCTAGTTGTTACCCGCGCATTTCTCCACGGCAAACATGAGGGGCCAACCAGCTGCCGCTTTATCTTGACAAACGAACTCTGCCGCGAAACTTACAAAAAACTTCACACAAGCGCCAAATACGGATTTACATTTCAATAAAACTCCGCTCAAGCGTGTGCTAGCATAGCAAATATACTTGTAGAGGTGTAGCGGTGTCGGCGTAATAAATGGAAACAATAGGGAGTTAATCAATTCAAAACCGTCGGGTACAAAGCGCGCTCGGGAGAGAATGTAATGAGCATCGATTTCGATTAAGACGCTGCGCGGTCGTTTCAAGTCGCACATCACCGACTCGCACCGGTAATTGCCTGGTGTTGTCGAGTGCACGACACTACTTTGAAAAAGGAAAGTGACCCCCTTTAATTAATGGATGTTTCAACTCATATGAGTAAGTTTTACATTAAACTATTATATTATACATTTGCACTCTATATTTCGAATTCATGTTGCCAAATTTCTTAAAGAAGCAATATGGCAACTACTGGATAAAGCAGTAATACCCATTAGTATCGAAACCCAAAAACTAATAATACGTTGTATTTTGTTCACGCACAAGATACGTCCTTGTGGAATCTCTTAAGCCGCCGTGTTATTTGGCAACAAGTACCTACTCCATTATAGCAAGTGGATTGTTTCCAACAATGCCCAGAATTATAATCTCTTAAGCCCGTGGAATGTACGTCATTTAAATAATTTGGAGAAATGGCATATTTTAGAGCGGGCGTTTATGGGTTGTTTCAGTGGAATATGTAGTGTGCCAGGAGCGATAATTATCGGGGCGGTACGGCGCGGCTTGTTTATACGCCACCTCCGTGATGGCACATTAATTCCGAGCTATACGGAATAACAGGCGACAAACTGTGTTCGTGCCAGCTAATGGCCTAGAACACATCTATGTTACGACTTATAACAACTTTGCCAAGAAATAGCAAAACTACTGAAGCTGCACTCCAAGTCAGTCTAGAGAATGAATGCAGCCAACCGAGCGCCGAGTAATGCGATAGGGGAAACTTTCTCAATGCCGCTTCATTATTTATGACATTTAACTTTTTAATGCCGCTCCATTGAGGCAATAATGATAATGTTATGGTGATTCGCTCATTCGCACAATGAGAAATAACACTTGATTACCTAATGCGGTTTTGTTCGGTTCGGATACATTTACACAATAGGTAAGTTGATCTTACAATGATGTTTAATCAAATTAAAATCCAAATAATTAGCAGGTACATTTAAATAGTATATACTGTATCGAATTGAAAGTTAAGTACTCAAAACAATGGGCCACACTAAAACCGGGAAAAATTATGTATTCCGAGTGATTAAATTGGTAATTGGTGGATGGCTGGAGGAAGGCAAGCATGGATGACGTGCTAGTAAATAAATAATGATGTAAACAGAATCATTGCGGCGTGGCCGTGCCGGCGGGCGAGGGTAGCAACCCTTGACAGACAACCCCCTAATTAACTTTATACGTTCTGATTTGCAGCAACTGTTTCAATACAGGTTTGTTCAACCCTCTCGAACCCCTAAGTGCGATGACATTTTAGTTCGCCAGACGCCGGCGACACATAATGGAACCTTAAACTTCTCGCTTGAACTTCTGCTTAATTCTGTTAAAAAATGTACCTACGAGTTTTTTTATAATCGGTTAAGTATTATTTTTATGTATGATCACTTAATTTTATAGACTGTCATTTCTTGTAGGTGTTATTTTCCTTATCTATTGTTTAGTGTAAAGATATATTCTATTCTAATTCAAAATTAAACATAAATGAAACGTATATGATGTTTCATGCACTCGATAAAATAATAATTACATTACAAGCATCGTCTTCCAACAGATAAAATAATAAAAAAACCATAAATTTAAAGCAAAATAATATGCTTGTAAAATGAAACACAAATAAAAACATTTCAACACCGCCGCGAGCTCTCGATATTAATTAAAACGGCGTCCAATTACCAACAGTAAAAGAAGAATTTTAATACTCTTTTAATCCTCTGTATTTTAGTTTTACACCTTTGAGCCCCTCGCCAGGCCCCTCTCTCGTCTTTAATTATCTTTTAAATTATAGATGAGATTTGGTCCGTATACCTCGACGCTCTCAAACCTTATTTTAGATTCATGAATCCGTTTTATTACCGAAGATCGGTCAAAGAAAATTGCCTACTAAATTTAATGTAAAATATAATGTGGTTATTTTAAAAAGCTTCTTCACTTGCTGGCGTAATAACTTTGACGGGCGTTGGACGCTGGCAAAAAGGACAAATGGAGCCACATGCGCCCAGAATGCTCTTCGTGAGGGCGTCCTAGCTTTATTGCATGCAAAAGCCTTTGTCCCCAAACCTGCTATCGAACCAATTCCCGCTCCGTATATTTACAAAGAAATTCTTCGATCCAATAGCAACGTTGGATTTTATCTTCGACACGAAAACGTAAATCGTGTACCTACAGAGCAATCGCATATTGAAATGGATGCCTCTCAAAAAACACTAAGCTCTACACTATTTGTTTACATAAATATGCAGATAGACAGGTAATTAGAGATAACGCAAAGAAAATAAACGCACAGGCTGAATAAAACATGGCGTTAACATATTTGTCGACCGATAACGTGCATTCAACATATTTAACGGATGCGGTAACAAGTTCACAGAAATCATTAATCTGAGCTATGTTATCACTTAGCCGCGGATGCCAGTAACCACGGCATTAGCATTTAAACACAGACATACATCAAACTGATTATGTTGAATATTATTTAGCCCTGATATTCGAGTCGTGTTCTCGTATAATGCGGACCGGTTCTGGAGAAGCGAGATTCAATACCGAGCGAAATAAAGCGCTTAATCGAGGGGCTTCGGAGCCATGCCACTTATATTTCGAAGTTTAATGGTTTATAAAAACCGCCGGACGACCTAGCCGAGTTAAATCGAAAGAGAAAATTGATGATTATTTCTATAAAACAGGAACTCAAGATAAAAACGATGAATATTCGATATAAAAAGGGAAAGATATGAAGTATTGCGTTGGATGTTCAAAAGATAAGGTCAAAATGGTCCTCTGAAGACGTCGTTTATAACGATGTGGTAAATTATACAGCCGAGATAACACGCAGTATTAAACGGTATGCAAATATAAGCAAATGCATTTGCTTTTAACTCGTGCGTTATGCTAATTTCCTAATAGTTTCGTGCGCTATTTTACTAAATCATGTGAATTCATTTAATCATTTGATTGATATATGAGTTTAGTTTTGTTAAATTACTTTTGCAATTGTGTATTGTGTGATCTTTTATTTAAATGACAAATGAAACGCTTTCATAATGCGTCAACAAATTAAATTTTGTCGGAGAAGTGGGTTTCGTGGCGGGACTTAATCGGATTTATATCTGACTGATCTTGCAACTTTTTCTTTATTCGCTTTTTCACAATGAGCGAGCTAATTGGCTGAAAACGTGGAGAAAATATTACTTCCAGATACTTGAGAAACATCTTTCTGCATTGTGTAATATGCTTATCGTCTACTTTATTTGATTTATCGTTTGCAAATGCTGCTTCTTTTACCTTTATTTTCAATGAAATATTGTGGCGTTTCTATCGATGTGATTTATGGAAATGTGGGCTTTCGAGTCGTATACTTTCTTTGTTAATGAGAGATATTGAACCCTCGTGCGATAGAACTCAACCCTTGTTACGTTTAAGTCGTTTTTCGATAGCTATGTGTTGTCGGGCCCCTAAGACCCCTATGTATAAACGTGTTATTTATTCTCGAGCGCTATTCACGACAATATCGTCGATTTTTACCCCCGAGGGAAGATAAAACAAGCTTAGCTCGCCGCTATTGTTCAAATAACCCCTCGACCGCAAATAAAACTATTAAATTAAATATCATTGCTCTAGTGCACGAAGTATTTTAATAGGTAAAGTACGAGTGAGGCCAAATTAACTTCACCGCAGAGTAAATTTTCATTGTTATCGAGTTTTGAATGCAGCTGCCATCTGCGGTTTCAAGTGCGTTTTAAATTAAGAGTATCACGTTAACGGATGATGAAACATCCTCTTTTTCCACAGCTATAAATTAAAACGGTTATAAGAGATCAAAAATACAATACGGGTTAAACTGAGCAACATTTGAATTTGACTGCAGGAATATTTCAGACGCGTCCCTGGAGGAATATTGTCTCAAATTATTTTTAATTAAGCAGACGTAGGCGACCACGAAATGAAATGGCAGCACTTTGGCTTAATTATCAAAGCGACGACGTAAACTTTGAGACCGAGAACAGTACACGAATAATAAACTGAAAATCCTCAAAAGAAAATGAAACACGAAAATGTTATAACAATGGAGTGTAATGAAATCTCTTTTTTATGGCCGAGTCGAGCGGGGCCCAGCAATTTTAACCTCGTTCTCATTGAAATTCACATTTCATTGGAATAACAAAGGGTTGGGCTCTTAACAAAATGTCAATTGTATGTGAGTAGGGTATGCACGCGCCGGTGATGTTATCCTAGTACCGGTGGCCGAGTCGACATACACGACATGCGTGTGTGCAACCTACTTGGAAGTAGCCGAGCCTAATCTGTCTACACATGTACAAAGATATCCTCTCTGAATAATGTATGAACCAAACAACAAAATGCTTTAAAAAGTTAACAAGGTTTTCCGAGCTTTCCTTTGTCTACTTACTCTGAGAACAAATTGCCCCAACTCAAACTCAAGCTAGAATATATATACTAAGAGAAAAATTCGTATGCAAACAACGGCGAAGCTTGGTTAGGAGTTCAGAAGCTCGGAGGAGCAACAATTAAGCGTGAGGGTGGTGTAGTTCGGTAAGTATAGTTAGTAAAGTTGCAATGCTTGCGGGCACGGGAACGGATCGCGACTGATAATGCGATTATTTTACTGCTACTTTACAAACGCTTCTTAACTAAACTCTTTAGTTTGAAATCTATTTACAACTTTTCCTTTTCACGGTACCTTTCTTTAGTATTGAATACTAGTTAATAGTGCTTACTGATTTTATTACTGGGTAGGAACTTAATAAATGATCGATAGAGCAGATTATATTCATCTGTGGTGAATTAAAAAAGCACTTGTAATTATTTTTATTACTAGTAATAATTATATCATTCTCTGATGTGAACCTTCCATATCATGGAATGTCAAAAAATGTGAGGTTAAACTTTAATTATCATTTTCAAATATATATTAAACGGGTCAAATGGGAAATGATAACACAAATATAACACAAAACATTCAGCATTTGGTTAATTATATTATCACCACCTATTAATTTCATGAGAATCAAATTCCACGATCAACGCATTATTTGAATTACACAATTAAACTCAAAAAGAACTTTATTATTACACCACTCTCACACAATAGCAGATAAAATTTTAACAGCAATCTCTGTCTTTACAGGTCTCTTTTACGAGAATATAAAATAGTAATGGATTAAGTTACACAGCCATACTCACACTTAAAGACTGTTTGTTGACTTTCTTTTATAAAGATTTGTCTGTATAGGTGTACGCCTTCACCACATCTTTCATTCTCTTTGAAGCTTCTTTTTCATTATGTTGTGTGTTTTAAATACTCAGACTGTCAGTGGTGTATTTGGAAAATCCACAGCGAATATTTGACTTTCTGGGCAAATATGTACATTTTCAAGAACGAGTATTACATTTTTGCCGATGTAATATTTATGTAATGTTATATTAATTTTGCAGATATCACGACATTTAAATAAGTGAAAAGTTCTTAATGCTTTAAAGTTCTTATTACATATGACAGTAACAAAGAAAAACAATAACTTTTATCTGAGAACCTTGTCAGAGACACGTAATTAAGGTGCCATTTTTGAGTTGAATCTCTTAAAATTCACTTCTCGGCTCAGAGGGTGGGTAAAGGAGAAATAATTAAAGTGTACTAGGGTGTAAGAAAAGACCGGGAGATCAAAGCGAGGAGACCCTCCGGTATAAAATAACAGAGCGTGACAGGGACGGAATGGATTCAACCTTATTGGAATACAAGGGACGTTGATATTCCACATGCATTTGGGAAATGCTTTTTAGTAAATTTCTTTTGCAAATGTACGGTTACTTATGAACAAATCGTGAAGTATTTTCTTGTTTATGGCATGATAAAACGTAAAGTAGATTTATGATATAAAGTGATCAAAATGGGTATATTTTGACAGAATATACCGAATGAAGTAACCAATCCTAATCTTGCTAAATGGTCTAAATTGTTTTGCTTTCTATAATTTCCTTTGCTAAAATCAAAAAAATCTAGCAAAAAGATGATAATAATTAATAACAACCTTACTCGTTACTTCGCTTCACCGACTTTTGTCTGTTAAAAATGCCATGAAAATATTAACGGACGAAAAAAATCACACAGGTACAGCCGGCGAACTTGGTGCAGACTGATTCGCATTCGAATCCCCAGTGCAGTATTGCACCGAACAATACGCAAGCGATTTTCGCCTTAGCCTGACCCCCGCAGAGTTCCCCGACGGTACCTATGTAAAATTGCAATAAATAATTTGTACAAATTGTTGTCATATTATTATTGTAAAAGGTATTTTAAATGGAAACCGATTTTCTACAAAATGTTAAAAACGTTTTCTTTATACAGAATAATTATGTTTCATAATCGGGAAATTATAAAAGGAAGAAGATGCCTCGTAAGGTCAACAACTTCATATGGCGATAAGATGGCTTTTGGATGTGAATTTTTCAGACTTTATAACAATATTCTCCTTTAAATCGAATACCTTCCAGGTTTCGAACCGACATATTATACTACTTACCTACACCACAAAGTCGTCGTCAATAAAATCGATCTGTATTAGGTACCAAGAAATAATAAAAAGCTTTTATTAAAACAATAGGAGGTATGTACATAATTAAAAGCAACAGATGAGATGAACTTGAAAAGAATATAATCGTATAAATATAGTAATAAGTAATAAAATATAAGAGTATAATCATAAATTGTCTTTAATTAAATCGACACTAAGCGAACAAGTCAAATTGATCGTTACCTAGTCTAGTAATATAGTACTTTACAACAACAAAAACAAGCTAATCAAATGTTTTATAGACATGAGTGGAGTTTTATAAGTTTCAAGCTTCGTATTATTCGGACTTCAACACAAATATAGCAAACAAGGCCAAATAAAAAACGCGAATACCGAATAGCGACGTGAAGTCAACCATTAGATTCTCAAAAAAGAGCGGGAAAATAATGAAATACAATTTTTACTTGCCCGGTTTAAAGGTTAATTGACATTCAGTGTCCTTGCAATGAAACATTCTAAATACCTACCTATATCAACGTTCAAGAGTACCGATGAAAGTATTAAAATGATAATCAACTCCAGGTGAACCAACTACAGTTAAAGATTTAATGATACATTCATGATATATTTTCTTCTCACTCTCTCGACAGGTAATAAGGAGGATGGCAACACGGGTACCCGGCAATACAGGATTATGGGTTATAAAACAATCATCATTCTATAGACCAATGTAACCCTTGCGTACAAAAATATGAAAGGCATTTTTTATTTGAACAACTACTCAAGAAATTGGTATACATTTCAGCAAGTGTCATTCAGTTTGAATTGATTTTTGTACGGCTTATGAAGCCAACTTGTGGAGTAATCTCTTAAAAGAATCTCTAATATACTTCCAAAAAAAATTATAAACAAAACTAATGAACGAATGAGGCATAAATAATGTATTTTCGAAAAAATTAATTCAATTGTCACTCAACTAGCGGAGGCACTTTACGGAGCTCAGACCGCCAAGTCGCCTATTTAACAACAATGTAAAATCAAAATGATATTATAATCAACGAGATGTCTATGAACAAACTACAAGTGTCAGTTACTTCAATCAGAGCTTTGAAGCCACTTTGAAGCCGATTTGACATTCATGCTTATAATTGAAAACACTTGACATTTTATTATATTTCATTACTTAAACTATTGATTGCTAATAAATACCTAAACCAGTAAATGTCACCATAAATAAAATATTAAAGTCTGCATAATGTATTTTTCCCAAGGCGACAGATAATTTACTTCCAAAGATGATAAACATTTGTTTATTAACAGATCAAATGCAAGAACATAGATACGCCTACGCTATTTTGATGTCTTAAATACTTCGTGCCACTAATGAATTCAATAAAAGAAGGTAGGTATTAAATTGAAACTTTTCTACTTTTTGTAAATTAATAAATAAATAAATTTAATAAATTGTATAAATAATTAGTATTATTCTTGTTTTTAATATGTACCTGTTTATGATTGTAAAACTGAAATAAAATATAATTTTCTATGATTATTTATTACTTATCATAATTATAAGAAAAGAATCGTTATTTTTTTGCTCATTTGTTACTCTAATTTCTAATTGTATTTAATACTTGGATAAACCCTGAAAATACTGTTAAAACTAAACAAATATTGAAAACATAGTTTTGTGGTATTGTACTTTACTGACGACAAAACTCTTGCCCTTGGTCGAACGTCATTTTTAAGTACCACCACTTACACCAGCAAACAATTACAATTACATAATTAACAACGGTATAATTAAGACAATATAAGACAAACTAGATATTAGGAATGTAGTTAGCTTTCCATTCCTTTTATTTAAAATCTCTTTAAAAGTAAGATTGTGTGATATTATTTTGTCTAACATCTGATGAAGTTCGGTTAAGAAAGTCATCGTATAGTATAGGATTGTTGATGATACATGGATGATACCTCTCTGTTATTGTGAAAAATATTGTCAAACATGTACAAATTATTTTGTTTTTTAAATAGAATTATATGTTTCAAATAAAAAAAATTGCTGAGTTTCAACAGGTTTTACAGGAACAAGATTACTACCAAGGCTATAACAGTTAACTAAGCTTTTAAATACGAGTAGACCCGACAGGCATTACATACGTGTAATCTCGTGGTAAAACCTGGATTTTATATGCTTCGCAATGAAAGGTGTTTCACTTATTGAGATTCTAGTACATGTTTAGTGCAAAACATTAAACATTTTATATGTTACATAAATTTTAATATTCTTAGCGAGGTCGCAATATTCATAGTGCATACTTACCTAGATACACATACATTATAGGTTTGTTCAATAGAAAATTAAAAACTTTGCGATAAGAGCCTACATGCTATTCCAGGTCAAATTCTACATGTATGCTTTTCATCTGAATCCTTTCAGCCGTTTTTGCGTGTATGAGTAGGAAATATCCATGCATACCAACTTACATCTATATTATTACTAGGATAGGATAAGATATAAAAGTAAAAGTGTAAACAGGTTGTGGTGAAGAACTTATAAAACTTTAATGAAATCATGGTAGGAGTTAACAAAATTGAAACATTTTGATATGATAGCAATTGATATTCTATAGAGTACCAAACCATGATGATAAACTGATTAATTGTCCTTGTTATAAAATTCTTTTAAAAATACTCTAGAAATAAATTATATTTAAATTATCTTAAAAAACTGATAATAAATTTAAAAGCAATATTATGAACAATATCAGCCGATACCAGTTAAAATTTTTAGGTTAAAGCAACTGGTATTCACAAGTATTAAGTTATCAAGGCAATTTTCTGTGTTCAAAAGGTTAACGGTGCAGAAGTTATAAATAAAAAACAGGTTATATCAATTAATTACATGTTGAAACATTTTGAAATTAATGGTAATTAGTACTTGTGTCAAACTTGATTAAAAATGTTCTGTTCGTATCACGCTTGAGTTATTTCTAGTGTTCGATTAATTTCAAAGCCACATGCAATTTTAATGGTCCATAAAATAAATGATCACATATAATTGTCACGAGAACCAAGTTAAATATAATCAATGCTTTTTAATTAAATAGCTTTGGCACTTTACATAAAATCCATAGAAATTATGTCAAACTCTCAAAACTGATAAAATTTATCTGAGAATTGAAAAATTTATATTCGTTTGTTGGGGTACAGATTCAATTTCATATTAAACTTTTTGCTATTAACCAATGTATTTCCATTTATAACCCCAATTCCATAAAAGAGTGGTGCTTCTCGTGTAACCTGTATTTCTCAATCAAAATTGTATCTCAAATTGAATTCTAAAACCCAACGAGTACCTTTACGTCCTCCAGAATATTAAACACCAAAACTAAAACTACGTTGCTCGACAATAACCTAATGATTAAGACAAGAGAAATCCCCATACAGTATCCCCGTACTGTCAAGAAATAGGTAAAAATATGGAATATTCCTTCGGGAACAAAAGAGAGCAAGATCGGATTTCTGCAATACTAACAAACCCCTCAGGCAAAATTGGGATATATATCTCTACATTGGCACATCTCAGATGTCGGCATGTCTCGTCGTCATACCGATTTTAGCGGACTTTCATTGTACATTTATTTTTGCTTCTACAGCTCATACTTATGAACACTGGGGTCACACACACCAAACAATTTAACGTATCCCACATCGAAGATACCTAATTACATAAAAACAGGATTACATTTTTCATTTTGAAAATAATAAAACAACATTAAAAAATCTTCACTGAATGAATTCGTGTTTTATTTACTTAGTATTATTATTTTTGTAGTTTTTAATTAAATAAACGACCAACACTTTGTGTTACTTGCGGCTAGCCAGCGAATCTACCAAGATATCATAGCTTTACTGCAACCTTATAATAAAGTCTGAATCGCACGAGCTCAAGATCTTATCAGTCTCTCTAAGTAAACTCATGTCAGTCTCACCCACAGCATGAATTACTGCATATTACGTCACGAACGCCGTGTTCATGTGTGCGTCTGTATGTGTGCTCAAGCTAGAATCCCGATGTTGTTCATATCAATTCATCGCTCAAGCTACGGTGCGTTTATTGAAAACATCACTGAACGCGCTCAAGAGGGTACTGGGTACGTTAGGTAATACGAATTTGCTGGACAAAGACAGCGTTATACATTAACTACCTCTCCAGAAAGAGATAGCCGCCTGTGGCTCTCTACATGTCGCGTTTAGCGGTGTTAAGGTTAATGGCGCTATTTGTATAGCGTGCGAGATGTTATCGGCCCCAGGCGGCTCCGACCTACACGCTATACGGGGCGTCCATTTTATTCTCACATCTCAGTCCTATTAAGGCGTTTTGAATAATGGACAATTACTTAAACTTAGCTGCTAAATCGATAGCGATTAGTATCTAACAGCTCCTGGCTTTATTTGGAAAAACCATAAACTGTCTTATAACAGCGTGGTAACAACGGTACTATTTCTCTTTTATTACAACATTTATGGTGAATATAATGTGTATTAGACTAACAAATGTATTTTGTGTTAAAAGATTATAAATGGAAAAGCTGTAATAACATATCACATACATCCATTAGCGCGGGTGCAACATTTATATTTATAAAGTGTAAGTAAGGCAGAAACCATTACTAAACGTCCGCTTGGTCGGGTAAAAAGTAAACGAGGAAAGTAACAGCTACAGAACGACTCAAGTTATTATGTTGTTACAGCTTTCACCAATTTGTTTTGTTTCTCTCGTATTGTTTGTGACACTATAACTGGATGCCGAGAAATTGTGAGCAAAGAATGAAGCGCTTCATAATGTAGTAGAACGATTGAATTGTTGAGATGTGATCGGAATAATTTATGGCTGTATAGAAAGATTATTTTATGTATTTGCTTGTGCGGATTCCAATGTAAGATGTTCATGCAATATGTATGTTCTGGGCGGGTTTATGATTTATATATTCAAAAAAATTTGCTTTCTTGATGAGAAAGTGTCCTTGTAAGCTAAAACTGGTGAAGATAAGAAAGCTATTAAGACTTCGAGAGCATTATACCGGGTAACTTTCTTTACAGTTCGATAAAATTAGATTAGAAAATTAAATTCTGAGAGAGATTTTTAAAGAGAAAACATATAGGTAGTGAAAATGAAAGAAACAAACACGACTCTTCATACCAATCCTACCGGTCAGCTGCTATATTTGTAGGAACATTAGATTTTTTTTTATCACAACTCTATATGAGCGATGTGCCCTTTTTCAAAACGGTAAAAAAGTCACGTATAAGTACATCACAAATTTTCAACTTATTTTTTTAACATATTTAAGTACAGAAAATCCCGGCAAGTGTAGATGAGGTTCCAACGTATCGTGATTTTCTTATGACGCCAACAGATTATGGAACAGCCGGGGCACATGGTGCAGTCTCAGTTTCGCAGCCGAATCCCCTGCCGTGCTGGCGCAGCTTAGTATGCGGAGCGCATACAAAAGACCAAACAACGCGCAAGCGATTCTCGCTTTAGCCTTGGGACAGCAAATGACATAATATCAATACAATGAATGAAAAGATGACGACGTATACCTATATAAATGTTTGGAGTCAATCGAGGAGGAAAAATCGAGGCGAATGCGTGTAAATGTAGCTTGTTTATTAGAAAACCACGGTTTCTTGTATTGTTGTCTAAGCAGTTAGTTACAATAGTTTTGTGTTCGTTTAGTTAAGGCAAAATATGCCATTCGATATTTAAACAATGTAAGATGGACATCCTGATAGTTTTACAACGGTTTAAAAGTTTTTAACCCAAGGAATATAAATTACTTTAACAATTTGAGTATATGAAATCAAAAAGCCTGCAATTTCAAAAACTTTATATTTAAGTTTATAAATAAAATTTCAACCTTAACAAAAACATTTAACGAACTAAAAATCGTACACTACTTTTTACTGCTAATACCAGGGAGTAATAAAACCAGAGGAGAAAGACATTTCATATACAATGTAAATAGGCAAATATTTTTACTAGCGCTCTGAAAAATAAACTACGTAGAGTCCACGTAATAAGCTGGCAGGATTTAAATTTTTCATAAGAATACTTAAAGGATATCCGAGTGTCTTGGCAGCGAAGTTTCCAAGTTTGTTTTCCTTTAATATTTAAAGAGACGAGTTTTATTTATTCTAAGGTTCACTTAAAGTTTGTATAATAGGGTCATCCAAGAACTCGTTCTGTAAGAGATTTGTGAGATAAGTGATTTTATAAGTTTTTTTAAATTGTACCTATTTGGTGGAAAAATTGTAATAAAACTGAAAAGTTGATAATCTAGTTTAATTGAAATGTAAATTGTGAACTCAAAGAATATACAAAGATAAAAAAAATGAAAAAGAAATAAAAAAATTTAAAATATGCACCGTGATAATCGTCGTGTCGTTTCAGAAATAATATTTAAATTAGATAATGAGGGTCTCGAATTCTATCATTCTGTCAATAATACTGGTTATGTTAATAAGAAAGTCACAGCCAATTTAAGATTAGCAAAGTGATTTTTTATAAGATAAAGCATTATTATGTTAATATTTCATTTTTTATTACTTATAAAGATTGACCAGATAAGAATTAATTCTGTTTAATATATGTATATAAAGTTTTTGAGCGCATTTATCTTAATTAGCTTCGATATTCTTACCTACGTAAGACAACATGTCAGGAACTGTGTAAGTATAATTTGAGCCGCGGTAATAAACCAAATAAGTATTTGCATAAGAGAACGACGGTATTTGCATATGTAAATTACTTTCCGTCTTTATTTGGGCCGTGGACGTTAACTTGGCGTCCTTATGCAAATTCGAAACCCCTGTCGAATCTTCATGAGCTCATTGTGTATTGTAAGTAAGCCCTTCAAATTATCTACCGATAGACCGTATCGAGTTGCAATGTTTCCAATGAGATTCCGAGCTAACAGAGCAAAAAATCTGAATGGAATGATTAACAAGGCAAAAAGTTAGTCTATTACATCCAATAAATGGCATTTAATACGAAGCGGAATCAGCTCCGAGAAAACACACTAACCGAGAGAGCACAGAAGAAGACAAGAGCCACAGAACAATAACGACCACGCCGTTCATTTTTATAGTCACAAACGAAAACAATAAAACAAAGAGAGCGCAAAAACGACACCGAGCACGCAAGCCGAGCTCTCGAAAATAGCAGCAGCGCACACACGCGAGCGGGCATAAAGCTGCCACACATGCACCAGGCGCCCATAAAAAATCGACGAGCGCACACCAACTCAGGCAGGCGGCGGCGTGTAGCTCCACTGTTCGTTCCCTCCTACTTGTGCAGGCATTCGTGCGTGAACCCGACCGCCTGTGCATGTATGTACTTATTACACCCGGTATACGAAGCGGTATCAATTACGCGGCGGAAAAAGTGCGGCCAACAGCGTGGATAATTGATTAACAGTTTGAGAACACGAGGACGCGGTAGTATGTGAATTCAACCAAGTACTACCCTGCGACGGCTTATTGCTCACCGCTAAATCTTAAATACTTTGTCACTCCATTTTATGTTAAGAGTGAACCGTTCGAAATGATATTTCGATTTTATAACAAGCCGTTGCTGTCGGCACGAATTCATTTTACCATTTTTATTGCGAGCAATAACACGATTCTTATGTGAGTTTGTGTGAAAGCCGCACCATGTTTAGTTGTAAAATAAGACGGCCTCTTGCGTGATATACGGTGCTAATAATAAAATAGTTTGGAGGGAAATAAAGAATAATTTATAACAATAAAGTGGTGGTCGAACAGGACGGGCGCGAGTCTGCCGGGCTAAGCCGCATAAATAATTCATACTACATCGCACCATTGAGAAAGTGCTCTGTGATCGCAATACTAATTTTACACTGAATCATTATTTTACTTGGAAAAAATCTGTAATTCCAACAAAGAATATTCAAAATATTCGGCCGGAATAAAAAATATAAGAGAGGTTTAAAGCAAAAATAGCAAAGGGAAATAAAATAAGCACCACAAGACCCATTTCATTTATCCGGTGAGAGAGAGAGCCCGGGTGGATTAATTCGGGTAATTTAAGCTACCAGGAGAACGCGAAACCGAGGAAGTACATTCGGTTATTTGGTAAAACCAGATTGCACAACGCTGTTAGACACAGAAATGGGTTGGTTTATGTGGAATTTGAAACGTGTTTGTAGTGTGTTTGTAAATTTTTTGAATGTGATAATTTTTCAAAATTATTTCGAAAATACCAAATTTTTATCCATAATACCAGATATCATTTTTCATATTTCGCATAACTTATTGATATCGTGTAGGATCATGCAAAGCAAAGTTAATCTTATTCAAAGTAAAAAAACAAAGTTGAAACACAGAAAGCAAAAAAGCAAGATTCTCTCGTATAAAATAATCCACTCAAGCTCGAAAAGTCCTTATGGACGTGTCGATGTTAACGTAACAGACACTCGTGTACTAGGAGCGCATAAAGGGAGGCGGCTCTCCCCACGGGAGATGGGGAAGGGGGCTGTTTCATCGACTCCGGGGTACAAGATGGCAGACGTTTGCGGTTGATAGTTTATAGTTATTGCGAGCGGGCGCGACGACGTGTCCGACCCGGCTTTATCACATTGTTAGTGACGCTATTCGCGACCACAGGATTAACTTAAGACTCACACTACTCAGATATTCTATCTACTGAGATAATTTTAATTCGATTTAATACGAAACTTTAAAATGCATCTTTTAATTGATACGACTCGGAACAACTTCCAAATAAAGATTTTCTCATCTCTTTATTTTTTTCTTTTAATTAAAACACTGAAGCTTGGAAGGAGTTTATTCCCCCATCCAAGGACTTCAAAGGGCCGAGAGAGGTGTCGGCGTTGAATATAAATCTTCTTGGATCGGAAGAAAGACGAGAAAGTGCGGGCTTTCTTATATTATGATATGTAGCAATTCGTTCGAGCAACTTACTTGATCGATAGCACTCACTAGCATCCACTATTTCATGCGGAGATACGTCTCGTTTATTTCTGTCATATTCAAAACATTTTCTTTCGTGAGTAATGTGCCACAATGCGAGCGGATGCTTTTATGAGTGGTATGTGACGTATTTGCAAACAGTGATGGGAGTTAAAAATACTCAAGGTTGAGAAACTAAATAACTCCTAAATATACGTTCTATTGCATATATATATTTCAAAACGAGGTAGTAAAGTAGTAGTTGAGACAAAATGTTAAATCTAGTATTTTACTTTCTAGTAAGTTAAGTAACTTTCTAGTAAGGTAAGTTAAGTATAGTACTTTTTTGTCTATCTGATAAGACGCGTTATGACTCAATTGGCCCGTCGTCTAATCACGGTCTCGTTTTATATAATATTTTACTGCAAAAAAAGAATAGGGCAATCAAACAAAAAGTTACTAAACAACTGGTTAAAGTACGCGTACTAGAGGATCATGATGTCAAAAAGAGATATATTGCTATTGAATGTTGAATATTTTCCAGATTCGCAGGGGCTACGTGTTGTACTGATTTATACTGGCAAGGTTTAACATAAATCCGACAAATTCAGCATAAATCTGTCTATCATTCTATAGTAGATATCATTCAACTAATTGACAGACAAACGATTTTCTGACAGGTTAAATAAATTAATTGGTTACCGACTCGACAACAATAGGATCTTAAATATAATTACTTACTGAAGTAATTCAACATTTATAATATAATGAGTCAACTACATAATATAAATGTAGTTATTTATTACATAGATTTACAAGGCAGCATTATGTCAAATGTGATGATTGCGATACTCTATCGATATTTGGACAACACTACGAGTTGAATTCCGCAATACGGTACATGAGCGGACAAAGGAATTGTGGGCGCGTGACTGCAACTGGAGACACTCCACCGTAGTACTACTACACTAGTGTATTCGTCTCACGTACCAGGAATCATAAAATCACATTCTATTCTATTTACTGCAGACATTTACGTTGGAAAATAATAAATAAATGAGGAAGAACTCGGTGTAAAATGTACATCCCAGCACGAGGCTCTCATAACAAATGCATAAACACCCTATTTTCGAGCGTTTTCTTTACGGCCGCCATTTTGACATGTACCGAAATTTTCCGACACGATTCAATTAAAACTTTATTAATTTAGTAAAGAACCGGCGGGAAACTCCGATTCTTGGATTGAAACGGTAACGCTGTCAAATTTAACGAACATTTTATGTAATACAATTAACACTGAGATAAAACTTGAATCTTTTGAATCTGAACCAGGAACAAAAGCCTGAACTTTGGAAATTACTTAAGCCTCAGAATAAAGCGAAGATTTTATGATTAAGTATTTATTGAATAGAGTCTTAAGAAGAGGCGCTGTTTTTAATGAATATGTCTACAAATTAATAATGTTTAACTTAGTATTCAGAACACAATATAATTCTTTTATTCGATCAAAATGAGTTTCCAAATGTCAAAAGAGGTACATTAAAATACAAAGCTTAAATAATCAAAATTCAAAATATTGCGTCCATGGAAAACATGTATTACTTGATGAAAGTAAAACATAAAAACATAGAAACGTTAAGGATTCGGTTTTTAAAAGAATTTGTAGATAGACTGAGGACAAAAACACGGCGGAAAAAAAGACTCACTGCTTGACAATCGTATTCATAAAAAAGTACTTACTTGTTGCAAATAAATTACTTTAATGTTACGAGGGTGGATTGAAAAGTTCGCGGCCTAAATAAGAAAATACAGGAATAATGCAATTTTCTACATACTCTCCTCCTAGGTGACAGTACTTATTTCAGCGGTCCTCCAAAGCCTTGGTCCCATTTCAATAGAAGGTCTCGTCAAGGTCTTCAAAAAAGGCATCTACGGCCACTTTGACCTCCTCGTTGGTAGAAAACTTTATTCCACCTAAGTGTTTTTTTAGTTTTGGAAATAGGTGGAAGTCAGAAGGTGCCAAGTCAGGTGAATAAGGGGATGAGGAAGCAATTCGAAACCACAATTCACTGTTTGAGCCATCGATTCTGCAGATGTGTGAAAACGAGCATTGTCCTGATGAAACAAAACTTTCTTGGTCAACAATTCTGGTTTTTAGACTTTATTTCCTCGCGTAAACGACGTAGTAGTGGGCAGTAGTATGCAGAATTTATAGTTTGACCTTTTTCTAAGTAATCAACCAAGATGACACCCTTAGAATCCCAGAAAACCGATGCCATTACCTTGTTTACTGAAAAACACACCTTGGCTTTCTTGGGGGTCGGAGATCTGGGTCTCTTCCATCGTTTGGATTATTGTTTGGATTCAGGAGTAGAGTGATAAACCCACGTTTTGTCCAGAGTAACAAACCTTGCCAAAAATTCGTTTAGATCAGCTTGAAAAGCATGATCAGTCATCATAAACAGGCTCTAGAAATCGTGAGCCGATTCGTGTCTGTTCAACTGAAAGGAACCGCGGAATTCCATCTTGCAGACACCTTGTGGAACCCTAATTCGTAAACGATCATGTTTTATGTACGCTCATATGAAATCCCTAGAGCTTCAGCTATCTCAGATACCTTCAATCTTCTGTCTCCCATGATGAGATCACATATTTTTTTGATGTTTTCCGAAGTCGTAGCTGTAGAAGGCCGTCCAGAGCGGGGGTCATCTTTGATGCTCTCTCGTCCACGTTTAAATTCAGCTGTCCACTTTTTTATCATTGTATACGATGGAGCAGATGTTTCTAAAGTAGCCACCATATCTTCATGAATCTGCTTTGGAGTTAAGCGTTTCTTGTAGAGGTATTTGATTACGGTACGGTGATCTAAACTATCCATTTTCAAAATTAATGAAACTTATTCTCACTTAATGTTCAATAAAATAAATAATTACGCATGTATCTCAGAGAAAAATTGCACAGAGACTGACAAAGAGTGTAGGTTTCATATGAGGATAGTTTTATAATAATATGACAACGCTATTTATGTTAGGCCGCGAACTTTTCAGTCCACCCTAGTATTACTTGGGACTAGAATTCGTAATCACAAAATTTTGTTTCGCAGTTGAGTAATGTCGTACCTACTTGAGTTCTACTGCGAAACACAAATACACGAAAGTGACGTTTCTCAAATCAAAGTAAACAAAACGATCTCTATTATCTACTCTCTTGGCAGAAAATTATAACTTTTGCCAGTTCTTACTTTAACCAATTTTTTAAGTATGAAATAAAACAATCATTACTTGAGTAATTATTTTTACTCAAATAAGGACGTATACTTCACTATACGACAAAAAAAAATAAATAGTATCTCAAATCTTCAATAAATTATTTCAAAGTGAGAAAAGTTTATTTTGAAAGCGATTCGGTGATTTTGAGCTCAATTTTAGTAAACAAAATACATAGATTACTTACAAACTGTTACTAATACGCAACCGGTTAGTTTACCCGTTTTTCTCAAACACAAGTCGCAAAAGTTCAAATACCCTGAAGTATTAGTATACTAAGTTAAATATAAACGTTTACTAGGTCACTCCAATGCCCATTAACGCTTGTCGCAAAATACACGCAAATACTTGCAACAAATATGTGAAACACTATTCCAATATTTGTGTAGGTAATATATGTGAAACACTATAATCAACAATGTTGTTTTTTATTGCCGTGCGTGCATTCAAAATGTTAGTAAAAAGTTATTGGTTCCTAGTAATCTGCAACAGAAGTTCGAAATTTAAATGTTGACAGATGTTTCATAGACCTTAACACTATCTATCTGTGAAATGGCAATATTTTTAAACTAGCTCGTGATCTTGAAATTTGGTTGCCATTTTTATAATTTACACGTGGTCTTAATGGTTTTTCCACAATTCGATATGTAAAAAAAATCAGAATTTAATCCGAAAACTAATTCGAGAATTCAGTAAAACAGCTCGCAGATTAAAGGGATTAAACAAAAAAGCTTGAAACAATTTGACTTCTCACTGCTTTTTGGGTGGAAAATTGTAGAGTTGATCAACCCAGGAATTATAATATATAAACTTTGTATTGTAATTTTAAAAGGATAATCACTCCGTGACAAGTTCATGCGATCTTATTTCATAACTGATTAAAATTAACTCCTGCGCAGTAATCAGATCTATTCACTCATTTGTCAAAACACATCACCCTTTCAGAAAAAAAAATTATATACCTTAAAAATACTTAAAATACCGAATTAGTTTTAGAAACATTTTACTGAAATGGCAACGTTTAAGCAATACTGGCGATGCACAGTTCACAGATAACTTGGTATAATACCATATAATATAATATAATACCATGAACAAAATATAGTAATATGGCAAGCTTGACTAGACCTATGTTAAAACTGTACAGTGTCACCGACTTGTGTGATCATTAGCAAAAACTCAAACTAAAACATTTGTTACCTGTCTCAAGTGTTAAACTTAATTTACATATAGAACGCAGCGCCACCCTTTTAATGAACAAGTAAGTTAATCGGACTGTACATTATTATTTGAACCTACTTTGTCTGTACAGTATGGATGGGTGTGGTAATAATGTGACAAAATGGTGTGACAAAATTATATGAAAAAAAATATTTTATTGTATTAAAAACAAAATTAAAAGTCAATCACTTTCGAATGCAAATGCATTGAATGATCCCTTAAATCAAAAATTTTTTTTTAGAACACATAATATGTTTACATATATGTTTAAGGTATACATACTTGTTAATACCTACACGGTAGTTTTCCACCGTAGTTATATTAAACGCATTTTGAACCTTATTTGTAATTGTAATTAAACTGTTAATTGGTTCTCAGTAGCACATGATGCATTATTCATTATTTAAAATAGGTAGCATAAGTAGATAATTGCTGAATCAATTACCAAACTGTTACGCTCGTTTAGTTCGAATAACTTGATAATTTTAACTTGTAGGCGCATACGCAGTGGCGCGGCGTGCACATAGCCTTCAGTCAGGGTCTGCACGACAAAGATTACTTACCAATTTTAGAATATTGTCGATGCTTCCCGACGGTGGGTAGCACAGACAAGGAAAAATGTTAGAATGGCCTTGTGAGCGTGGCTGCGTCGTCGGCGTAACTAGCCGACGATGAAACGTGAAGCCTAAAATATTTAAAACAGCCTTCTCGTGCAATTAATACTTGCAGAGCAAGAAGTTACAATTTCGTTTCATCACTAAGCAGTAAAAGTTATCAAATGTACTGTTTTCGATATTTCACAAAAGTTCAGATATTTCATAAAAAGGATAGCGATGTCTCAAAAAATTGTTCTAAAAATAAAAATTGCTGTTAATAAACCCCTGCTACTTTAATACTTCGTGTAAAGCGCGTAATGTAAAGCACATTACGTTCTTCAGCTGCTATACCTTGTAGTCAGTGATACTAGTGCAGCATAAACTAAAGCATTACAGGTAACAAAATACTGAAATTAAAGATCACTTGGTATTTCATGGGCTACGAACATAAATATAACAGTTTTAATAAAGTGCACGTATAGTGAATTTACAAATCAGATTCAAATGTTAAATTTTAAAAATCTACGTGAAATTGACAATGGGAACTTGATTTTTATTTTTGTCTGTATTCATAAAATGTTGTGTCAATCACTAGCTCAAATGAGAAATGCAATGTGCGTATGTAGGTGTGAGCACATGATTCGTCTGAATTATATCGCGTGATGACGAGTTATGATTGGCTCTTTTTGGGTGTACGTAAGGTTGTAGTATAATATGCAATGGTGACGAAAAGTGGGAGAACACCGACGACACCGGTTTCCTTATTCTACTGCATTGATGGCCTTTCTAACCATCCCTTTAAGCGTTCTGTGGTGGGTAGGTGCCTACTGGCTACCTTACTGAATCTTACCGCACGGCGACATTGGCTTCACGTGATGTTTGTTTGCGATAATCATGAATATCTAAATAAGTGATTGATCATAATAAACTAAAATTATATCCGTGAGATATTAAATTATTTTCTTTACGCTAAAATTCAAATTCATAATAAATTACCAACTTTACATGATTACTTTCTACACGATAATATTTGTAAATCAAAAAGACGCGCCAATTGTTTTTCGCATAATTCTGCAAAACAACGTCATCAGCTAGATTTAAAATGAGTAAAATTTCTTTTTCGATTTAACTTTTAATAAAAATCTAAAATGATATCGGAGTACCTACCCGTTAAGATTTTTTTTTAATTTTTATTGAAAAAGGATTAGACGTTTGTCTTCTATCTCACGTGATGGAAAGTGACGATGAAGACGAAGGTGTTACACGTCTATCCACGAGATACATATTCACTCGACGCTTGAAAGAACTAGGACTACTTATAGTTTTCTGGAAAAAACTTTTTCTATCGGTTCTATCGGTTTAGAAAGAAAATGCACAGAAATTAATTAATTTAGTTATTTTTATACAAGTTTACACAATCAGCTAGCCACTTAGGTGTATTTATGATTTAAACAAACGCGGGTACACGCGGTAGACCCTCCCTTCGCAATAAATTTAACCTTATCCTCTAACAATCATGCCGAGAAATAGGCACATTTTAATTTATTTAAACAATTGGAACGATATACCACCACCAATAAGGAATCTGAAATCTAAAGCAACATTTAAATTAAAAACAAAAAAGCTTTACTTAGACCAACAGATGCTTTTGATTTTCAAAAAATAGATTGGTATCGAAAACTGAAAACTAATTCACTTCTTATCTATGTAACTACTATCATATTTAGATTAACATGTCATGTTATTATTTTTGAATATGTAAAAGTTATGAATTAGATATATTTGAACCTAAACTAACCACATAAGTTTATTATTGATATTATTTTATATTAACTCTATTACTTTTAATTATATGTATAAGTACCTATACTATAATCATCGTTATCTTATTTACTGCACTTACTTATATTGCGTGTCATTGAGGTTTTTGTTTATTTAGAATTTATTGTATTTATTGTATTCCTTTATACCTTTCCTATTTAGTAATTATTTGGCAGTAGCTGAAAATCAGCGTTTCGCTACAAGCGACTTAGAGCTGAGCTATAGCCTTTTTGCCTTTTGGTAGCATAGCACTTCCGAATTTCACTGTAATTTGAATTGTAGGATTTCGGTTCTTTTAATGTAAACCATTCTATTGTCTCATTTTTACCATTAATTCTATTTTTGTTTTAATGTGTTAAAATGTTTATATTATGAAATGTATATATATATTTTTAATGTGTCACTTTTGACTATATACAACATTTAAATTGTGTCCTTAGTCCATATATTTTCTGTAAAAGTGAATTGAAAAAAATAATGTGTTACCATTTTTGGCAAATAAAGTTTTTATCTATCTATCTATCTATCAATTGGCCATTACAGGTATTTATTTCCATTGTAACAAAATTTATTACCGAATCAATTGGATGCAAAGAAAAATTACTCTTTATATTGTTAACTATTCTACAACTTAGTACCAACCAAGCCAAAGCCTGTGCAGTAAGATTAATTTAATATGATGATTTCCCTAGCTCTTATTAATGAATATTAATGGGAAAATTTGTATGTAGTATACTTAAATATTTTAGCTATATTTTTATATGTTTACCTTAAATATCTTTATCTTAAATATTTATTTACTATTTTCACAGCTGGCAAACGAGCATATGACCCACCATAGACAACATCATTCGGAGGTGTTTGTTGCCGACCGTAAGATTCAGTTGGAATTATATTATATAACCATAATATGCCATATTCAAAAGAACCATAACTAATATACATTAATACGAAACTAAGTAACTAACTAAGCAAGTAAGTAACTAACTAATAAAACTAAAAAATCACGAAAAGAACTTATTTAGAAAAATCAAAAATCCTAACCTAATGTTCTAGCTGTTGAACAGAGACTAGTAAATAACTATAGACTGACCATCTCCATACAAAAAATCGTGACTCGGAAAAAGCTCAAAATCCAAGCTATTACTAGATGTCACTCTCAAATAGCTTGGACCAACCTTGTCGTCTTTAATTTTTATATGAATTATTGACAAGAAACGTAATCCAAAATATTTGTATTAATACGGACTAAAACTGCTAGATGGCGTTGTCAAATAACCTGAAACCTTAGCAAGTAGGATTTATTCCTTTCCTGAAATTGTAAAATGTCCTCATTTTACATCATTGATTTTGATAATTTTACTCAATAGAATAGGTATATAGTAATTTATTCTTACTTTATAGATGATAAAATAACAACTACAAAGTACCATAAACATACTGGTATAAGTTTATTTTGTTCAGAGACGCCTGGGCACTACCATCCTCCTTATTTAAATTGCCATAATAACCTATTTTTAAAAGCTTTTATTATCACAGTTGTGATAAACGCACATGTTATACGATATATATGTAGCAGCCAAAACGTAAGCTTAATCAAGGTCCATAAAATTTGCAAGAGTCACAGTAGGCGAGCAGAAACATTGTGAATTCAAAGAAATGCAGGGAAAACTTCCAAAACAAACACACACCCATAGCAACAACAACAAACGACAAAGAATTCAAATATTTGAAAAGAAAATATTTTTTTAACTACTGCAAAATAGTTATGAGTTATATGCATTATAAATAAAAATATGCACTTATTAAGACATAAATTTTATCGATATCAAGAAATAAAGTAAAATATAAAAGACCTATTAATTAAATGCACTGAAATTCGTTTTATTATGTTAAGGCAGATAAGAACAAACTGTGTAGATGAATGCTATATTTTTGTGGGAAAAATTATATACTGGCAATACAGTAACTCCGTAACACTACAAATAATATCCGGGGTGGTGTAAAGTTTTATGTTACTGAATTATAAGAGCGGCAACATAGCATCAAATAATATAATGCACTAGCTGACAACGTCTGTTGTCGCCTGATTCCTACTGATAGTACTTGCAATGAAATATCAAATGATTTTTTTTTTTAAACAGTTTTTGTCTGAAGTTTTTTTACGTATTATTTTGACTAAATTTAAATAAATTGTAAATCTAATACAACTAACGCCATCTCTCTATCTTAAACACAACTATTTTTGAAATCACAAAATTCTAATCTATAGTTATTTACTAGTCTCTGCTGTTGAAGAACGTTTCCCCCCGCGCGTCGTACCGAGACGCCGTGGTACGCGGCGGACGCGGGGTAAGCGGGGGGCTTCTGACTGAACCAGTCGACCGCGTATTTTCGAACGAACTACACCGCGTCGTCGCCTGCCATTTTGTCTATAAGTCAAATTTATTAGTATACAATGGATAATAAGTGGAAATTACCAATAAAACGATGCATGGTACCCAAATGCAAAAGCTCAAGCGAAGTCAGCAGTATTCAATTTTTTAAACTGCCGAGATCAGAGAAAAGGTGCGTCCAATTTGATTACTTGCCCGCGTTGCCCCTCTCCCCGCGGCCGCCGCCCGTGCCACGTTTCTAGTGAGAGCATATTAGGAAAGCCTACAATATACCTAGTTCTAGCAAAGATAGTTCTTTTTGTCGACTAAATTATTTAACCAATTGGTGGAATACTTTAAATTAATAGAATGAATTTTATTTACAATTTATTTACTTAAGTTGAATTTTTATCACAAAATAAGTAAAGCAAAACAATAATTCTAAAATGGGCCATGTACGGTCAGCATAACTAATACGAGTAATATAATATACATTTAAGAACAACACATAACTAGGGAGCCATTGTTAATACTTGTGTTATTGGGTTGTTAGTGAGCCCAAGGTATACTTCCAAGCCTTAGCCTTAGCTTCCAAGCATTAGTGTTCTATCTTAATAGAACACTATACTCCGCACGCCGAATGATGATCCCTATGACGTTTCAACTGACAGTTGTATTAGTTATGCGAAACAATTTCGATAAAATACTGTTTTTTCAGGCAAATGTCATGTCATTCAGCCAGGTCATTCAACATAATAAGGAATATTGATGGACATAAAACACTAGATAAAAAAGTAACAGCCTTATTATATTTTATTTTACTATACTTTAATTTTTATTCAAATTGCATAATTTAAAGAATTTAAAATTCTTTTTGAATTGAATTTTAAAGAATTCATAATTAGCTGGCAATTATGGATTACATGGAAAAGTATTTAAAAGGAGGCCATAGACCTACCGTATTTTTTTAATTCAGTCATGTCATGTCTTGTCTTCTTGTCACACCGCATCACATCGCGTCATACGAGTGCTCTAACGCCTTGTATGCGCCACGTCTTTCTTTGTTAGCTGAGTTTTGTTTCTGTTTTCGCTGTTTTGTGTTATTTGTTGATTTTCTGTTACCTGTTTGTTGATTTTCGGTTTTGCAAAATGCCGAAAAGACAGCGGAAAACTGTTCTCAACAGTGAAGTTCGCGAGTTTGTAGTTCGTTTGCGAGACTATTTTGCTCGTGAACAACAAAATGGCGGACCCTTGTTACCGTCACGGATAGCTGCAGTTCAGACTCAGATTTTGAAAATCAGATTGACCCTGTATCAGATTCAGATTGATATAAATAAAATAAGTACAAACTCAAAGCATTTGTTTTATATTTCCAACAAATTATCGATATTTTGTTTATCGATGTGTCCCTTCTTAGTCGATAACAGCTTGACGACGTAACTTTTGCAGCACGTACCATGTACATTTGCATTGAGTTTTTTTCTATTATTTCCGAACATTACGTAATAATTTCTTAATATTCATTTTTATAATTTACAATTGTACACAATTATGATTTTTTCGTCTTTTTAATGGACCTCTAAAGGATTTGATGTGATAGGACGTCAGTACAATGTTAAGCGCTAACGAACTGTCATAGGGATCATCATTCAGCGTGCGGATTATAATGTCACAGACTGCCTACTAACAACAAGAAAAGAACTAACAACAATTTAAATATTAACAGCAAATTTTCACTTATTTAATAAAAATGGATGAATTACTTTTTTAATTTAAATTTATTCAACAACTACAGCTTAAATTTTCTTTAATCTTTACAAATATTGAATATTGAGGGAATGTAGAACAAGTTTATATATATTTATTTAATATATATATATATATATAAATATAAACTAATAAATGCATAAACAACGTAACATTAAAAAACATCAGTTGAGGGCATCACTGTAACTTAGGCAATGTTATCAAAATAACAAATACAATTATATTTCAGGCGTAAACTTTGGCTGGACCTGATGGGTTCACAGGTGCATGTGGAAGAAAGATCATTTGTATGCATAAAACATTTCGAGACTGGTTTTTTGAATGCCCATGGTGGAAAATATAAGCTCAAACAGAATGCTATTCCTTCAGTGAATCTTGCTTCAAGCCTAAGCATGGAACTTAGTGAGCGCAAAGAACAAGAACAACGGCAAGTACCCAAAATAATACAAAGACAAAATAAATATAGAACTATTTTCTCCGAAAACTCTATTACTCTGAACACCATAACACCCGTCGAATGTAGCAGGAAGAAGATCAAGCAAGAAGTCGAACAGCAACGGATCTATAATTTCAAACGGAACTTAAAACGCCTAAAACCCGCCACCAAATTTAGTAAACACTCAAAAGAAGAAATTTATCAACTTTTGGCATTGAGTAATAAATATTTACCCCGTAACTTGTTTGGTGTGATTAAATTACAGTTGGAATTAAAGGAAAATGTTTCAAGAACTAAGCTGACTTCCAAATATAAAGAATTTGCTTTACATATGTATTATTGTAGTTCTTCTTTGTACGAACAATTTCGTGACTTAGTACAATTGCCAACAATACAGTCGTTAAAACAAGCTTTTAATCCTCGCTCCTTTACCGTTGACGAAGAACTTATATCCAACTTCAAAATTAAAGTCGACATGATGACAGACGAGCAAAAACAATGCGTGGTTTGTGTGAATGAGATCGATATACAAGCGAATTTATATTATGTTATAAATAGGGATCAAATTATCGGCGTACACAATGTAGATGGGGCTCAGACTATGATCCCTGCTAGAAAAGCAATTGTGGTCATGATTCAAGGGATTTTGAAAGATTGGGTACAGCCCATTGGGATGGCACTACTGGCAAACGACGGTCCGGATTTTAGTTTAAAATCGTGGATAGAGCCTATTATTTCCAAACTTTTCAATATAAACTTAAAAGTTAATGCAATAATTACAGATATAAATATCGCACATAAATACAATCTACTTACAAAAAAGTCAGACATTTCATTGAATGTAGACGATAAAATAGTCTATTATATTTTTGATATCAAATATTTATTGACTGATCTACGAAACGGTCTTGTCGAAAATAATTTTCATACGCCAAATAATGGAACTGTAAAGTTTTTACACGTGCTGTGGTGTGGTGATTATGAAGGAAAGAGAAAATACAGTTTGTTACCAAATTTTGATAACCAATGTTTGAAACCACACTTGCTCAGAGATGAATTTAAATATGCAGTGAGATTATTTAGAAAATCGACAGCGGCTGCAATATCTAATCTAGCTGATTTTGATTTGTTAGCAACCGATGCTTCTGGTACTTGCGACTTTATAGACAAAATAAGCAAACTCTATGATTTATTGACTATTGATACGACACTTAGAAAACCTTTGCAGTTAGATCAAAATAATTTAGATTTTTTATCTGAAATGGTGACATTATTTGAAAATATACAGATGATCAGTAAAAAAGACCGAAGTAATGTAACAGATACGTGCCTATTTGTACAGGGTTTTATAACTACGATTAATAATATAATTACCGTTAAATTACTGCTAGACCCAATATGCGAACAATTATCCACGCGTAAATTAACATTAAACTGTACGCGATCATTTTTTAGGGAAGTTAAGAAAAATCAGAAGAGCGAACAATTATCCGCAAAGCAAGTTTTCTTTAGATTTCGTGATTATTTTACGTCTCAATTAATGAAGTCACCGACAGAGGGCGAGTCTCAAGAAATTATAAACGACTTTTTAACTCTGATAAATGATGTAAAATATATTCGAAAGTACGAAACTATTTCGTTTCCAAAAGGATCGTGTTTGTACAATTTTCAAGAGATATGTAAGAAGAATAATATAACTCGCAATATTTACAAAACATTAAGCTTTTTGAAGCCAGCAATGACTAGGGATATTGAATTCAGAGATATGGCGGAATTTATTTTTAAACAATGTAATTTAGCACATAAATGTTACAATCATAACACAACCGTTTTCTGTACAACCAAAGCAAAGGAACAGTTCTGTAATTACATCTTCAAACTTAATGAGAAATTTCTCTCATATTTCTACGGCACGGCAGAGTCTTCCGAATTCCTAGGAGGTTTACTAAACAGCATACATTCAGATTTAGCTCTGCAAGAAAAAGTAAATAATTTATGCATTTGCTTTCCCTACTTACATGCAAAATTATTATTTTGTAGAATAAGACTTAGAGAAGAGTTAAAGTTCTTAAATTTTACATACGATGCTGAAAATCCAATTCAACATGAGAAAAATCTGAAAGGAGAAAATGTTATTTTAAATTATGGATTGAATTAAGACTGTTGATGGAATGTTGCTATAATTTTTAATGCCGATTGGTTCCTGAGTACTTTCTATGATAACAGAATCTGCAAATTTCAGATTGTCATTATGTATACATGTCAAAATGTTAGTTTATACTTTACTTAGTAGGATAATAATTATGGGATCATAAAATTATTTTCAATATGTTTGTTAACTTTAACTAATTGTATGACCAAGAATGGTTACTTGGCAAGTTTTTGCAATTAATGTCCTGTAAGTTAGGAATCGAATAAAACTGTTATAAAAAGTGTTCTTTAATTTTTCATGACCTCCTTGAAGTCGCGTATTTATCATGAGCAATTGATTTTTGCGCGCCTGAAACAATATGGGCAGGCATACACTATCCACAACTTCCTCAGTTCATCTTAGAGTTTTTGATATTCGCCTGATTCTTCAAAAAGTTAATTAGTGCACATACGGCGGCACTCGGAGCAGTCCATCGGTGACGAAACGTTCTGAATTATAGATTTTGCTTAGCAATTATAGACTTAGATATCGTGTAAATAAAGTATAAATTCGTTGAGTAAAATCTATAAAACAATAAGACATTCGCCTCTCTGCTCTACCGCCACCAACCAAGGACTCCGAGCTCCACAGTACAGAATATTAATATGTTCATCGCACAACAACACACTACACACTGTCGATATTTTCAATAACACTAGACACAAATACAAAAACCAAATACCAGATCTTTTGTCGGGGTTGTCTGATGATGATAAATAATTCATAAAATGTATTATTTCTTTTCCTTTCTCTATTTCCTTCTTTTTCCACATTTTTTGTACAGTAACCAAACTTTTTTGAAATTATAGTGTAATTACCTCTTTTTGAGACTTTCTTATGTTAAGTAATTGTCAATTGAAATAAAATCTTGATGTTTTACTTCATTAGAGTTAAGGCGCTCCCACACAGCAGTTATTATAACGTTAGAGACTGTTGCTTTACATTTGTTGGCTAACTTTTTAATAAATTATAACAAAATTATAAAATGTTGATGATGTTATACAACTTAATTTAACAAAATGTTTTACAACTGATTACAACATGATAAAACAAAATATAACTTTTGTTGTATCAGAGCCTCAGCAGGACGTTAGCGGAAACTGCCAAAGCCCAAACTGATTGTAACATACTGTTATACACTGAGTTCAACCAGTGTGGGAGCGTTTATAACATATAACATTTCTTGACATGTTGTAGAGTATGTTACACGCTGTTATAAAATGTTATCGTGTTACACAATGTTGTATAACGTTATATAACTGCTGTGTGGGAGCACTTATACGTATATTTAGTCGCTCATGAGTAAAATTAAGCATACATATCTTAGCGAGAACTCTTTAAGGATGTATACTAAATCTATATGTATCTAAGCAAATTTTTTATGCATCTATAATGTATATATCTGTTTGTTCTCCAATAAATAAATATACTATAGTTACTATAGTTACTGAAGACGCTCCTAGCGCCAGTAACCATTCGAACTCTCCGAACTCTGCGGCCGTTAATAAAATTTATTTGATTAGAAATTATGAGTACTATGTGATAGAGTTGAATTTATCCGATAAGTTTAATTAAAAAACATATTTTAAACCTCCATAAAGAAACCTACTTTGTTTAGTGCTAAAGCTCCTAAATTCCTTACGTTTACATTCCACCCTCCGATCGAGCCCCAAGGGAAGGGGCGTTTCACTCCCTACCCACCCTCTTCTGTCGCAAGTTTTTTTCTAACTTTACAAAAATCTTGTTGAAGCGTATTGAAATCATTTTCGGAGATTACCGCGGCGTTATTAGGACTCCAGAAGATATCAGACGGTTTTATAGCGACAGATAAGCATGGCACGATAGATGTAACGTTATAACCATAGATAATATAAAGTATAGATATACGTTACCGGTCTCTGTTTTGTGGGAACGCAAAAGTCATGTAATTAAAAAAAAAATTAAATATAAAACATACAAAAGTGCCGACTAGTATGTTCTTCAAGTGTAAAAGTTACATTGCGACCACTAAAGAACGAAATAATATTTCATTTCACTCCGAAGGGAAATGAAATATTATTTTATATAATTTGTGATTTAAGAATATAAAAATGCAAACATGACGGGAGGGCCAGGCAGTTAGTAGTCAGTTTATGTGTTTTTGGTATTAAACTTTGGTATATTAACGCTGTTATATACTTCATATTAGATTACCTAGAGTTTTATTATAAAAAGAAACGGCATGTGAATTATAAAACTCAAAGTCCGTAATTCTCGGTTTGTTCGATAGATTTTGAAAAAGATAGAATTAGTAAAGAAACGAATTTAAAAAACTTTAAGTAGTTGATTGTTCTGATTTGTTCCATGCATTAGCTGCCTATTTCTTAGAGTAACCTGGAGTTTTGAATCACCGGATTTAACTTAAATGCTTATCAATGTTCGAAATAAAAATATACCAAAAATAAAAGCGAAATAAACTGAATTAATTAGAAGTAATTTAAATTTTTTATCAAGCTGGAATTTATTTTGCAAAAGTTGTATGGTAAGGTTTACCCTAGCCATTTTGACAGCCTTTTCGCCACTTAGCCTTATGTACAAAGTAATTTTGTCGTTGATTTCTATCTTCATTTATTTTTCCATTTCTTCTTTTTTATTTTATAAATTTGTAAATATTTTTATTCGATGGCAGTTTCAATGTATTTAAAAAAAATTAATAACATGTTTTAATGCTTGTGATAAATGTAGATGGGGATTATAAATGATAAGTACAATAACATATATTAAATGCAGTTATTATATAACATATAATAACTGCATTTTTCTAAATCTTACTTTTATACCTACCCTTTTTTGAAGAAATTATCCAGTTATAAAACGTCAAAAATATTAATGCTTTTTAAGTAAAGTGGTTATTAATTATTATGTTTACTTGAGCGCCTTTCACACTGCATTTATTTAAAGAGGTAAATATTGATTTTGTGGGATGCTGTTTTAAAAATATATTTTAAATACAGGTTGTAACGTAACTTTTAGCCATTACAGCCTAGAAGACAATCTGGTACTAAAAAATGTTTATCCGCAATCAAGTTAAAGTTAATAGGACAGCATAATAACATCTCATAAATACACGTCGAAGTTTAGAAATGGAACCGCAAAATTGAAAAGCTTCCGATTCAGAACCCAAATCAAAATCCACAATAGAGGCATTTGTTAGATTGCATGTTTCCAGTCAATTTGATTGCGACAGCGGCACAATGGCAGGCCGCGTCGTCATTTGTCCCTCCCTTCAACACGAGGAGACCGATAAACTGAGCCGAGTCTACAGACACCTAAACTAACCCACCTGCCAAGCCAGTTGGGTCTTACCTGCAACAAAATAAAAGTAATTAGTCAGATATTTTAGATTACAGCGGCTTTTTTGGTTGGCTTGGGCATAATTGGGTCTATATTTTGGTTGTTTCGCGTATTTAAGAAGCACTGAATGTTTATTCTACAAAGAATATGTTTTTGATAAGATGATTTTCCTATATAAGTATATATATATATTTTTTATTGGGGAATATTTCAGGCACTATTCGAAGTCTCGATGTTACATGCGCATGTCTTTAAAACAAGCACCTTATTTCGTATTGAGTATAATAAATGCAAACATTTATAGCTTGACATATTCTTTCTTAAAAATAATAATAATATCCTTCACTTAAATAATTTTATACATTCAATTATTCATAGAGCTCAAACCTCTACGAACTAAACGCCACGGTATTTCTTTTTTGGTAACCGTAAGAGCTTTAGTTTAGCTGCTTCTCGGAACCCTCATAAATTTACATTACAGTACCACCAACTTATCTGTTCATTAGCAAAATCTGGAACTAAAGCGATTTTTACGTGACAAAGTGTCAAACTTCATGCACAAGTAGAAAGCAGCGTCACCCTTCACTGCACAGATAGGTTGGTCAGACCACTCTTTAGAATAGGATATTGAAAAGATACGGTGTCCGATTGCGAGCGTGGTTGACAAACGGTTGGCTGAATTGCTATTCTTTTGTCAGACGCGTCACGAGACTCATTCTTTTACGTTTATGCTTTCCTATTGAATCGTTTTCTCATATCCAGGTTCTATGTTTTTTATTTTTTATATCTTATACTACTAAATTATTATAAATAGGAAAGATTAGATTGTGTATGGTTTGTTTGTAATGGATAAACCCAAAAACAACTCAACTGATTTTAAAAATCCTTACACATATAAGACCTTATCAGCGAGTAACACGGGCTCATACTTTACTAGCTGTTACACGCGGTTTCACCCGCGTTATTCTCAATTTCGTGGGAATACGGGATAAAAAGTATCTTATGTGTTATTCCAGACTATAAATTATCACTGTACCAAATTTCATATTGATCCATTCAGTAGTTTTAACGTGAAAGAGTAACAAACATCCATCCTTACAACTTTCGCGTTTATAATAGTAGGATTTGCAAAAAATTAGATATCCTTACGAAAATTACAATAATATTAATGCGAAAACTCTTTATGATACAATTATTAATGTACTACAGTACCTACTCATTATTACCACCCACAAAACATCCGTGAGGCTATTTGTCTAACTATTACACTAGTAGTTAGTCGCAATAACCGGTTTTTGGTGACTTTAGTCACAGCCGCCGATAAGGTGCTTGCTACAAAAACATTTAGTCTAAGAAATTGTTCTTATCTTCTATTTCTCCGTGCGAAGCCGAGGCGGGAAACTAGCATGATATAAATTAAATCGGACTTGCGCGGACCTGAGTACAACCAAAGTTTGCCAGTTAGTAAGTTGTGGTGTCCCTCTGAGAGTGACATAAAGCAATATTTTAACCCCGAGTTAGCCGGGTTAAGTGATCTTGTATAGGGTATTGTACTTGTCTATACTGCAAGATAATACTAGAGGTATTTTTATTTCCGTAATAGCCAGCAAACGGGCACTTGATGGTAAGATAGTTAATCAATATATTATTAAACAATATAAACAACTGTTAAAATAGGAAGCACTAGTGTTACCCAAAGGAGATCACTTGACTACTAAGTAAACACATGTTTTTATTAATTAACATAAATTTAAGTACAAGTTTGGTTAAACTCCCGTAAGTGTTAAATTATTTAAACACTTCTTACTTAATCTAAGCAACAACAGCACTTCAACTTTACACATTATTTTTTCCTAGCTACCAGGAAAATATATGAAATGGCAAATTTTAAAGCCACTAAAACTATACCGAATGTAAATTTTATATAAGTGTGACGAGTAATGCGAGTCAAAGACAGAAACAGCATTAGACCGGAGTCGTTTTACGAGCAGAACGTGAGCTATGGCGACATCACACACTTACAATTAGGCCCATAAAACAAGTCTTTTGAAGTTTAAGTACGACAAACAAAAGTTTGACTTTACGCACTTTGGAATGTGAGCTTTCAGCTGGTATGATTCTGTACTTTTATTTATCTGAATTAACTAACAAACTTATATTCATTCAAAGTCTCCAACTCTGATGGACACATTCAGAGATGTCGAATGAAGACTAGGCACTCCTAAGTAAAGTTTTTTTTTCTGAATTTATACTTTATCTATACTTCATGTAAGTCTATATTTGGTTTATAAAATCTAAAATTAAGAGCATCTTGAGTAACCGTTTGAGTACGGTCGATAAAATAATAATCAAAACATTTTTTTCTCGTATGCGCATCGAAATGAAAAATTAAATTGCAAAAATCCTTGTGCAAAAATGACGACTTAAAACAATGTCGGCCAATTTGACTAAGGTACCAGGATTCCATCAATGGCGAGGAGATCGAGCGAGCCGCGAGCCGTGGTCGAGCCAATTACAGTAACGCGTCACCAGTGATTTACGATATAATGGCAGTACGACCAACACCCACATTGTTTAAATGTACCTACATGAAAATGTATCTACTCCGTCTGTAGAAGATAATAAAACTCATGTACGTTATCATATAATAGCGATACTGACATAAATAAAGGCCACGCGATAAATGATAGAGCACAAAAACTTGTAGGTTAAATCGTTAAAGTTAATGCCTTGCCAACGAGTTATGAACCTCATTATGCCTTTAATAGGATGTTTTGCTAGTTGGATCATTGAGGTAATTACGATTCTTTTGTATATAAATGACGGTTATTTCCATAATTTGTCACTTACATTGCGGTATTTTTGAATGATTGGCTATGGCGATGATGAAAGTTTAATGTTATACTATTCTATTTATAATATGGCGAAGTGATAAAAAGTAAAAATAACCCAGTTACACTTGTTGGTTTTAATATAGTCATATATGCACACAGGCAGTTAATAAAATAATAGGACCATAAAACTCATTCATAATTACGATTTTCATACATCAAACATATCTAGGGAATAAAGAGGAATTATAAAGCTATGCATTTAGCTTCTACCATATTATATAAACTCAGAAATGCTTGTAAGGCTTCGTATTTTTAAGTTAACTTGCGTTATGAAACTTCATAGATCAAAAGTGTCTAGGGATCAAGTACGTTTTAGTGTTTTCTGCAAATGAGGACCTTTTTGGATCGCTATTGATTCCATTTACCGAATTTCACTATTTAAATAAAGAATTTTGCTTAAATTTCGATTGTAAAGAGAAAACCATCAGTCAATTTGCATTTCTATAAAACTGCGCCATGACATTTTTACAAAATCATTACAATTTCTGCATCGGAACTGTAAAAAATTACACTGATATGGAGCGATGACGTCATTTAACCCGAGATAAGATGATGAGGGCCATCGGAATGTTGGAAGCCGGCTCCCGGCAACGTACTGTGGCTATTGCTCTTGGCTCAACACTGATGTTGTCAGCCTCTTCTGGACACGCTATCGTATCAAGGGCAGCCTGGCCGAGCTATATGGAGGACACGCGGCTAGGGTCGTAACACACACTCTTGCCGACCCTGGTATTAACGTTAAAAAAAGGGTATTAAGTAAAAAGTCGTTCCGCTAGACCAGTTTGTGTAATTATTTATTGGATAATTTCTTTTTTGCAAAAAAATGGCTTAACCTTAGTCACTTTTGACGTGTGTATTTGAACAAACAAATATTATTTCACTATACCATATTATTTCTTTTCGGCTTTTAAGTAATGTAAAACAACAAAATCAAAAACAAAACAGCGTTTTACAAGTTTTACAGCCAAATCTTTACGCAGAAGATAAATTGTATAGAAATTGAATAAAAATACATGTGAATTAAATGTCTCATAAGTTCAACAAATATTAACAAACAAACTGTACTGTTAATTTCCCGAAACAAAGCCGACAAAACTAAAATTAAAACATTGTATTTTCCAAAACAACACAAAATTTAAAAAACTTTCAACTTTTTTTTTTTACGCCTACTGTAAATGTGGATCAATGTGTCAGATGGTGAGCAAATGTTCATAAGTGAAACTAAACATTATCAAATGCTCAACAGCACGCGAATCGCGCTTGTGGTGTTGCCAATGCATTCCACGCCATTTCTATGCCTTGGATAGAAGCGATTGACATCTTTAAGCCTAGTGTAGCCTATTCCAGCGCGATTGAGCACGACAGTGCAGTGGCATAGTATTTACTGTATTCACTCGGCATTTTCAGTAAAGGAGCCTTCTTATTAAACACATTCCTTGCGTTCGGAGCGTGGCAATTAAAACCACAAAACTTTAACCAAGTCTCAGCCGAGACTCGGCTACGGAAATTATTCCGCCATTTGCTTTCGCTTCTTTTGCAGCTCGCCTCTTCTAGTTCCTGCCACTCTAGTATTGTGTCGAACATTTCGTTCAACTTTAAAATTAGAAAAATTTCATCGCATTAAAATAATAGACGGGAGAAGTTTAAAAGAAAGAGTACATTTCTGTTGGTTTCTCGCAGTACGTGTAGCTTTTTATATTTCCCGATCTGGTTTTGCTAACTCAAATCTAGTCCAACACAATGTAGTATTATTTAAAACAATCATTAGTAGTTAGTTCGTCTTAAATGAAATTCCAGTAAAACTTCCATTAATTCCGTTATATCTTTCCCGCTCAGGTGCGTTTCAAGTATTAATGAGACAATTTTTTATGGTAAAATATCTTTATGTTGTTGTAAGATATGTCTGTCTGTGAACTCATTTTTATCCAAATCGGTTCAACCGCTGCATAGCCTTTGATAACCTTAATAGAAAAATTGGGCTATCAAATAGTAGTTGCAGTGATTGGCCCATTTAAACAATAAACTTACTCTCTAGTCTCAACATGGTTTATTACATATATGCGATTTTGTAATCTAAACCCCACCAAAACGCACACAAACGTGCAATGTATCTCTCAAAAGTTTTTACCCATATATTTTCGAGACCGCAAAATGACATCTCCAAGACTCTCCAAACGCCGTCGTCAGGTATATAACACGTGTCGTTAGAAATAACGTGTGTACATCGCTCCAGAGCTCCGTAATAGTTCTAAGAAATACCGGACAAAAACGTTCGCAAGATCAACTTCAATTTCTCGAGATAAAATACTCCACAATTTTCTGAACCAACTCTTAAAACGAACGAAGCGTCTTCATGCTTCTCTTACTTGCGTAATCAAATATCAACTTTTGAAACCTTCGTTAAATAAGCAATTAATCAATTTGCTCAGAATTACAGCGGCGCGGGGCGTGCTCGTTTCGTTTCAGACATTTGTCACATAGTCAGTAGGGTTTTATACTTGCTGCTCCACAATAAAAATAAAAGAACAATTTATTTTTACCGACGTAAAGTAAACCAAGCGAGAACGTTATAAACTTTAAAAATGAACCCTCCACATATTTACATAACACGTCGGGTACGGTTCTACCATCAGTAAACATTGAACATAAATTGCAAATTGGAAACAAATGCGAAGCGAAAGATTCAAAAACATTTTTATTTTTAGCCGGACTTGTCAACGGATTTTGTGATTTTGGCTTTGCCTCAAAATTAAATTATATCTTGACGTCTTTAGCTTCGAATAGCATTTTTGTTTCTTTAATAAATAACGCAGAGTTGGAAATAGCTGCTTAGTGATTGCGTAGGCGTTCCACATCGCGTCAAAATATTATGATGATAGCCTGAATTTATCACTTTTATCATGTACGAAAGGAGTAGTTAGTTACTTTTGTGCTCTTAATTTACTAAGTTGGTCGTATATAAAAGTAAATTAGTATGTACCAAGATTTTATTTTATTTATATATTTCAACAAATGTTTAAAATAACTTGTAGTATTTAATAGGAGAACAGGCAACATTTACAAGTGGTCGAACTGCAAACAAAGTAGACGCCGGCATGAAATCAATACGGGAGTTGTACGTACCACCCCGAGCCATCGAGGGGATGAATTTAAATTATTCATAACGTGTACAACTGCGTGCTGTCTTTAACAAACAAATTACATAATAATATGCATACCTAATAACGTGATACAAGTGCCTTCTTTGCTTTAAGCTCACGAAGCTTTCAATTATAACTTGGCGCAGTGGAGTTCTGGATTCATAATCAGCTCACGGGCCAGCGAGCGGCCTCGCGCGCCCCTTTCTATTTAGATCCTCTGCGTCGTAATTACAAGCTCTTTCCAAGCCATAAACATATTAATGTGTATGTATTTAGCAGGCGATTGCGATGAAGTTGATTGAGATAAATTGCGATATAAACTTATCACTGAAGCCAAACGTTCTGTCGTGACCTCACGCTCACGAGCGAACCGGGGCGCGACCTTCACGCAGGCTTTTATCGAGAAGAGCATTCGAATTATCAAACAAATATAGTAACAAAACCACATCACTTTTGATACGCGGGAGAAAGCAACGATTGGGAAACACATTTCTGATCCGAGTTCGATGTCAATCAGCTGTCTTTAACGGCACAAAGTAAGAAAGTGGGGAGTGAATATACCGTCGAAGAGATTGAATATCGATTGATGAGTGGAAAGCAATTTCGAGGGGAGCGAGCGAGCACTTCCTGCGGTCGCGACAATTTATGTTATTGGCGCTGAGCTACCGACCCTCACGTGTAATTGTTACTTGCCGCAGGATATTGCCGTATTAAGCCGGCCGTGATTTATTACCGACTGTCGGTCAGCCACTAGGGACTAAGTCCATCGACTTAATAAAAATACAGCTAACTAAACACACGATAATACCTAGAAATATAAACCTCGAACGCCGGCGGCCCTCATCCGTTTACACATTAATCTGAAATATCAACAAAATATTTTAATCCTACCCAACAACATTCTCACATTTCCGGCAAAAACTCGCTCTTGACGACATATGGCGAGAAAAAACCGGAGTTATTATCTTAAGTCGAAACCCAACAGAACCCATTAGTAAACAACACGAGCACAAAAGAGGGTAAAATAGCGGCTTAAAAAACGTAACAAAAAATCGGCTTTTGATCCTAACTCCCCCGGAGCTCGACGGCTTTATTGCTCTACGGACCGATTGGGGATTTCAATTTGAACGGAGCAAAGCAAATGCGTTAACTTTTCTTTTATTTTGTTTTAAAATACTTTTTGCTTGCATTTGTATTTGTTTGTTGTCTTCAAAGTTTTTTAAACTGGTGAAATTGATGTTTCAGTACGAATATGACTAGGTGTTTATAAATTTGAAGAGCTCGAACGGTCGATGCTGCGTCAAATTAGCTCCCCGCTGCTCGCTCAAAACTTTCCACTCGAACAAAGAGACTACCTGGTAACGCCAGCTGCGGATTACTGCCTCTGTCGATTAAATGCCCGACCAGTCTCCCGACACATCCGACGACTGCACCCGAACCCGACTCCCCAAACAAAACCTCAGCTCGACCACAGTGCTCGGCCGAACGAAACAAACATAAATGGGTTTACGAGTTTATGACAGACAACTGAACATCAAGATTCGAGAATTTTATTACTCACGAAGCGACAAGCAGCGACAGATTGTTTACAGACTATTTAAATATGTAAAAGACAGAATGGACGTCTTAATTGAGAAGTCTCAATTGTTGAAAAGGAACGAACGCTAGCTAATTACAAAACCGTTAAGTGGCTAACCGTAAACATGCTGTCGTGCGACTCGAGACAAGCTTACAAATCGGCGTAATTAATATTGAATCAATTCGCTACGAGGAGGGAGAATTTATTATCTTTTCAATTGTTCGTGACATAATAAATGACAAGGTAACAAACCATTCGGTGTACATTGCGAAGCGGAAATAATATAATGGGATTTGAAGAGCGCAGTCGGTGCCCGCCCCACATCCTAATTACGCCAATAATAATTACCCGGTAGCCGGCGGCAGCTGTCCCGCAACCTCCTCGCGCCGCTGTTATCTTGCTCCCCTAATGAAGTTTTAATAACTTTTTAATAAAGAGAGTTTTTTTTTTTGGAGTCACGGAGGATAAAAATTGTTCACAACGACAAAAACTTTATCGAACAAAGATTTTGTACATTTCTTCACGTGGAGTTTTATGTCCATCATTTAGATTGCATACAATCACTGTCGACGGTTTCCAATAAAAATATCGTCGAGGGCTTTGGGATCCGGCGTAATTACGACGATTCGTTCCACGGCCCTTCGACAAGGGTTATTATTATTGAGCTCGAAAGCCGGTTTATTTTATAGCTTTAATCAATTACAGCCGAGTATTTGATATTAAACTTTTGATTCGAGGTACGGAATGTGTACGTGTTACAGTTAGAGCATATCTAACAAAGCGTTTGAGGAAATTAATGATTAAATTAAGGCGATAGATTCATCAGCCGGCGAGGATTCAATGAAATAATTCAAGCGTAAAATTTCAAAAGAATTTACAATTCGTTCGTTTGCGCAACGCTTCATAAGAAGCAATATCACCAATTATCCTATAAACCACCTTAAAAATGTTTTCGACAACTTAACGCTATGAAAATTGTAATTTGGAATTCGGCTGTTGAAAGGTTAAATAAATTTCTTGGAGAATGAATTGAGTCCGCAAAAAGTCGCGTCGCGGTAAACAAGTTTCTAGCAAAGTAATTTGTGGCGGAGCGCAACAATGCTCGGAAACCGCACGACTATATCGGAAATAGATTCAATAAATTCAAAGCGATGCTTGATGTAGCAAAACTACTTTCCAACTTGTACAAGCAAAATAATTAACTTCAATACCAGCAATTTGAGCTCGATTTGCTTAAAGTTTCACAGATATTTAAGGCAACGATTTTAAGTTTTTAAATCTATTTTCATCATAGGTATTTAAAACAAGATTACTTGTAATACGAGAGGAAACGAATAAATGGAAAGTAATTAACAGCAAACAAGCTTGTATTAATTTAATAATTAAGTATTTAGTTGGCTGTAATCAAGAATGCTGCTCGGGCATCAGCATGTAAATTTATTCCGAACGATCGACATAATCGGGCGCGCTGCCGTTAACCTCGATATACGACATATCCGTAATTAAAACACCAATAACACCATGCTGCCCTGGTGCGGTATCTTTCTAATTAATTTATCTCGTATTTTGTTTCAAAGGCTGTTTTTGCAATTGTGGTTTTTAAACGACAATAAATTTTGATTTAATTGATGATTTGAACTTTTGAAAAATTTGACACAAATTCTATCGAAAATCTCAAGTTGTTTTTCTAATTTAACTAAAACGATTGTAACTTACCAGAAACGAAATTTAATGTGTAAAAGCTACAAATTACACATACTGCTCTCAGAATTTCTCGGAAAAGATATTAAATAAATTCCCTAATACTTTTAATATAAATAATTCATGATGGCAAAACCATATAAAAACAGACAATATTGTTTATATGTTAATATGTTATGACCACAAAAAATAACCTTTGCAAGCTGACCGCAATACGGATAAAGGTCAAACTCTTTATTAAATTAAATTGCGAATAGAGCCACTCAAACGGATAATTTATAAGCAAGCAATTATCACATCTCTGAAGAAATATCGTCTTTAATTGAAATACACTACTGATGCAACTACTGTTATATATATTTATTTTTATTTATTTCTATATCAGAATATTAATATTTTAGAATATTACATTTTAGAATGCAGTTTTGAACGCCGAAGAGTGAGTAAGTATATAAAAAACAATATGAACGTGTAATGAACAGGGATCATTTTTCAATTGATATTGCATCTATTTTCACAGCACAGTTACTCGAGCGAGCACTGCACGTTATCCTAATTCGTAATGAGCCCAGTCGGCGCTGTGACAAAGTTGCTTTTCGTGACACAAATTGTAAAGAACTGAGCAACATCGCGTGCCACGGCTCCCTAATACTTTTACAGGCTTTGTAAATTATCCCAACAACACAAATAAAGATAAAGACATACTTTCAACGAACTATTTTAATACAAATACTTTGAATAACTTACAGATTGAAACTAATTCGAAGAGCGGAACGGCATTCCGAACTTAATTCGTTTTGTAAATCTCTGAAATAAATTTATTGTATTTGATCTTGAAACCAATTTGGATTTAAATCGCCCCTTAGTAAAGCACCATCATAATAACAGTTTATGATGTGACAGTTTAAGTACAAAGATAACAAACTAAAGGGTGCGGGTATATTGAAATTGTGTATTAGGTCGAGATAACAAATAAAGGGGAGAGTAGTCTATTTTTAATATATTTGTAAGAGTATTTATATAAATATCAAAATTCGATACTTAAATACAAATCAAAACTTTAAGAAGCAATAACAGTAATGGGTAAATTGATTCCCGGAGAGCTTAAATACAATTTTAACACCCTTGACAGTGATTAATGAAAGAAATTTCAGTAAACCTCAAGGCGCTCCCTCTTCATGCTACCCCAGTACTTGCAAAAAAGAGAAAATGGCCGTCCCCTCTGTATCTCGCACGCATTGAGGAAATCACAAAGATGCTTCGTCATTTACTTGACTACGTACGAGCTAGCGTTAGAGCAATCGAATATGTAAGTACCGATCCTAGATGCGATTAAATCGATGTTCAGTATGTCGCGAAATTATTGATGATTCAGTCAATATAAGTTACAAAGAACATGAATAGAGTAGTTTGCGTGCAGGTGCAGGTGAAGTATGGAGCTCAATTGATCGCAATATTTGCATAAAGCTGTATTTCCATTACAGGGTGATAACGATGATGATAAAGTATCTCATCGATTCCACATCTGCGTCCGCAGATACAAGCTTATTTGCCACAAAGGCCACAGCAGTATTAATTTGCGGAGTGCAGTGGGTGTTGAGGGGGGCAGGAGGCGGGCGGCGAGGGTGATTTAATGAACCGATGCGGGGACGACAGCCGCGGATTACTCCCGCCAACGTTTGCACTCAATCAGGCTCGCAAACAGCCCTAAGCTCGACTATTAAATACAATGTTCCGAAACAATCGGACACGCCGCGATATGAGCAACTGCAATTAGCTGTCAATTACTGCGCTCTTATCCATGAGGGATATCGATTATCGCTTTGGTTTACTTCAGTGCCTCGTTTGATGACCAAATCAAAGTGATTTTGTGTAAACTAACCCAAGTTAGCTATTGAGGCCCAGTTGAGTGAGAGGTACATTAGTTATTCTAAAATGAATGGTTTCAAAATTAGTTATTTAACTGCTGCCAGTGAAGTTGGTATTGAGTTGGAACTCGAGATATTGGAGGTATTAGTTGATTTGATAGTTTCTATCAAATAAGTATTTTCATTGTAACATTCTATCGCATAAATAACTTCTAACTCAGTAGGAACTTTACATTAACTAATGCGAGTTAAGTTAGTCAGATTTCAATGTGTTTAGTAGAAGTTACTTTGTGATGGATTCGATTATTTATAACAAGAAGCGCTGTTTGGACAAGACGTGGGTGTGAGCCTGATCCATTTCTCAAAGTATTTTACTATTACTTAATTGAAGATCTCAGCAAGGGAAATATTTAAGAACTTAAGTAGGTACTAATACCTACAGGCCGACAGAAGAATCCGGGAGTAAATGTATGTGACGAACAAGACAGGAGTCAATTCTAACATAAGGTCACAACTCTATCAAAAGTGTCAACTAACCTTAGGTTCCGTTTTGTGTTTTTTGGCTGGAGGTTGTGAGTTGTGCGTTTCTTGCCGCGAGTCGTCGGGCTCCGGCTTGACGACGAGCGGCGCGGGAGGCGGCGGCGGCGGCGGCGGAGCGGGTGGTACCGGCGCCGGCGCGGCTGCCGGGCCCGGTGGCGGCGGCGCTGGCGCGGGCACGGGCGCGGGCGGGCCGGGCGCGTTCGGCGGCGGCGGCGCGCGCACGCCGTTGAGGTCGTGAGGCGCGGGCGGGTGGTGGTGTTTGTCGCGCGCCTTATCTCGGCGGTGGCCACCGGAGCCGCGCTTAGCGGCGGCGGGCGGCGCGGGCGGCGCGCCGGGCGGCTTGGGCTCGCCGTTCATCTCGTTCGACTTGACGATCTCGTGCTTGGCCTCGGAGCTCTTGGTGCCGGGCTTGGTGCGCTTGATCTTCATCTTGAGCGCGGTGCGCTGCGCGTCAGGTTCGGCGCGCGCCGCCATGCCGCCCGCCTCGTCGGTCTTCTCTATGTCGGCATCGAGGTCTATAATGAGGTCGCCGATGCCGATGTCCCACTCGTTGTCATCGTACTCGAAGTTGGCGTGGTGCGCGTGGTGCGCGAGGGGCGCGAGGGGCGCGGGGCGAGCTACGCCGGCCGGCGCGCCCTCCCTCATTGGCGCCGCCATGCGCGCCGCGCCCCCCGCTGCCCCGCACACACACACACCATTGTAGCCCTGCAACACAACATCTACTTCAAGCTTCTGCTTCTACTGGTCTTGCAGGGAATCAGTCTCTTAGATATTCTAGGACACCACACGTAAATCAACAATCAAATATAGTCTTACTCTCAATTTTATATAAAAAACTGTCAACAAATCTAAGCAAGAAGACTAACACATTTCATGAAACTTTCGCGTATGGATATAAACAAAACACATGTGATGTACTGTATTGGAGCTCTGTGATTCTGCTTGATTTAAAACATAAGCATTTTATTTAATACTTTACTGAAAAATAAGTAACTGACTACAAAATAAATAAAAGCAGCTCAAAAGGTCAACTGGAGTCACAGATAAGATGCAACATACAGCGACTGACTGGTCAAAGATTTGATCTCTTGCCCACTGCCTAGAACGAGCAATACTTTATTTTATTTATCGAATACATGCTTTATAGTGTATGCCGAATGGAGTGGATTGAATTTGGTGATTTTGTCTAGTGATTTCTTTCAACATTTACTAGTCCAGTTCGTACGAAGTAGCCTTTTCCATACAAGTGTAGGTAAAGATGGTTAAAGGAGACGTTCCAATATTTAAGGGGCGCTAGGCTAGCTTTTGTACGGTTGTTTCCAGGATTTTATAAAATAAATACAACGAGTCTTGAATGCCAATATATTTAATAATTTCGTTTAGTTTTGTCTTAGGAAAACATTTTCAAATTCGTAAAACAGCTACACTACATATTGAAAAGATGGCGTCATCTGTCATGTTAACGTTTTATTTATATTTCAACTTTTGAAGTTAATGCTGTAACTTTTATTTTTCATTTTTACGAGCTCCTTTATTAATTAATTATAATCGAATAATTGATAATGCGTAAAATATTATTTTGATTATTTCAGGTGAAATAACCTCGGTGTGGCCACATGATGTTTTGTTTTTTGTTTCAAAGTAGAACATAATGCGGAATGTAATTTCTTAAATATTTAATGAAATGTCTTCTACGAAAATAATTAGAGGTTTAATTCTGTGGAAGGTTTAAATAGACAGATTTATTGAAAACAGATAGGTGAAGGAACACCGCAGGTGTTTCAAAATCTAGCTCTCTTCAACCTGCCATTAAGGCCGACTCGCGCAGACTTAAAATGTAACTCGGTGTTAGCCGGTTAGTCACTTAACATCACTGTCAATTTCTGTTGGACTGACAGAGACATATAGCGATATTTTAGCGCGAGCAAGCTTACATTTTTAACTCAGGTCCGAAAAATAACAATCGCAGTATGAGTTAATTGTCAAATAACCGCAAGCAAATTCCAGGGTACTAAAACAAGTCTCTTTTTGTATGGTATAAATTAACATGTCCATTTAACATAATTCCTTTATATAGAATTTCATATCGTGCTTCAGTATAAACGATTCAAATAAGCAATAATCATAAAACAGTCATAAAAAGGTAAGAAGATAAGCCAGCGAACTCTCGCTGGGAAGTAGCTTTGAATGGTACAAGGACTGCAGGAATGTGATAGCGGTAGGTGCTGAGGTTTCACTTGCGTAAAATGGAATGACGACCTTAAAATAATTTTCTTTTTAATATGAAGTGTGAAATAAGGATTTTACTAAATATTATTACTAAGAATTGGTTGCACAAAATTGGCAAAAGTTTGTGTGTGATTGTCGTAATCTACTAGTGAAAAGGTATATTCCAAATGTCGCACCGCGCTATACTTATAAAATCTTAATTACTTAACTTCCAGTTGTGAGAAACTTTATGATTTACACTCACAGTGTAGGTACTCTCTCATATAAAAACACATTGGTCTAACCTCATAACTTTTTTTGTTTAGGTCTGTTCGAATTTGTACCATAGACGTTTAACGTATACGCTCCTCCGAACTAATTTAGTTGAATACCTAAAAAAGCATAAAAACAAAGCCGCTTAAAGTAATCTTGATTTGCGCCTGTTGCCGAAGTTGCAAAAGGTGAGAATTGTTTAAAGCTAAAATAAATGAGTGACAATTCGAATTTATAACTTTCTTCAATCAAATCGTGATACAGATTTAGTTGCATTTAGACACAAACCAGCTATTTGTTTTTGCGCCAATAGTCCGGTCTTCGCGATAAAATGTTAGGTATTTACAATTAATATTTGTTTTTACACTCATCACATGAATTACGTTTAATCAAGAAATATTGATGTTCTTTACATTTACGAATAAATTATTTTCTTTCTCTTTAGAATTCATGATTGCCATTGTAAGAGTTTTATAAATATGAAATCGTTTATATATTTTAAGACTATAAATTTATATGTTAGGTACTCTTCTCTATTGTCTTTTTTTACAAGCATTTTATCTGTATATTCTATTTACGAATTATTATTCTATTTTCTTTGCTGATTAGTTGCATAACTTAATGTCGACAATAACAACGGTGCATTTCCTTGTATGGATATTATTCGCTATCTGTAAATATGTATATATTTATTTATTATTTATTTAACTGTGATTTACCATTTAGCTAAGCAGATAACCTGCAATCGGGCCTTGTTATTCCGAGGTGATTTTTATTGCTTTATCCTATTATGTTAGTGCTCTTTAAATTGCAGGAAAAATTGATTTGTTAAAAAATTTTATTAATACGTAAACCGGTTTTTTTAAATACATAAATAATTGAAGGATATTTTGTTGGCGTAAGATAAAAATAAAAGTTACACTTTTGAATATAGGTACAAAATGGTAATACATAAAACAAATGGCTGAAACCTCGAAACCAACTATTTTGAAAAACTTGTTTAAAAGAAACAGTATTTTCAAACGCTTTCCTCAAGCCCCAAATAATTTTTAAGAGAAATATTAAATTGAATGTCAAGCGTAGTTAAATTACTAATTAAATTAAAATTACTATTTAAAAGCTTGCAGACGTTTGGTAAATGAATGCAAGGTTGAATAACGAGTACCTATCAAGATTTTGAGGAAGTAAGAATTACAGATGCGAAAAGTTTTTTCATCAACCAATTTTAGTAATTTTGTAATCAAAGATTTTATTATGGCTTCATAGTTTTTCTTCTTTGTTCTAAATCGAGTTGGATATTACCAGAAAATCATAAATTCAGGAGAGTAATAGTACACAGTAAAAGCGAATGAATAGCCAGCCTCGTTCTACTCCAGTGCTTTTACGACTTTCATTATTCTTCGTACGTAGGAAGCCAATGGAGGGAGTTCTATTATAAACCTAAGTTAGAAAAAAATCATTATAATGTATAATCTGAGACTGAAAGGTCCATAAAATCTGTGCCAAATGAATAAAAATCTTAAACGCCAATCACGATATTAAAAATAAAAAATGTTACTCGATATTTAAAATCATTTACTCTTTACGAATCACATACTCCTGGTATTAAACATATGAAAAATCAAATTAAATATATACGTTTTTTTATTGTACCATCAAGTAAGTAGGGAATAATAAAATATGCATAAATAATTTTATAGCCTTTGGTTGAAACAGTCGAACGAAGCAAATGCTTGAAATGATTGTATGGAAATTAAGATTTAGCAATAAAAAACATAACGAGCTAAACATAACAAAAATAGTGTGAAGTTATACATGTATACCTAGTCATTTAACGGTCTTGCAAATAAACATGGTATAAGGTTATTCTGTGTTTTGTCTCTTTCTTACAACTCATTGACTTATTTATCAGACTGAGATGTAACACAGAATAACTCATGCTTTATACCACGTTTATTTGTAAAACGGTTACATCACAACAATGATACGTTCCAAATTGCAAGATTTCTCATTACACTAGACGTATGATAGAAACGCAAACACGCTTAAGAACGTCTTCTTTGATGACGGCGTTCGATTAGATACTATATGACGGTTAGCCACGCTCATTTTGAATTATTGATCAAATTATTTTTCCATAGCACACTTAAGTGCTTTAATGCAACGCGAGCGCAACAGTTTTATTATATCAAAGTATGTCCATTGCTATCTATGCACTTTTGCCATCTAATAGTTGTTCATTGATCCCTTTGCTAAAAAAAACCATTCGGACGGGAATCAATATTCTTTGAAGGCGCTTTGGACTGCCCCATCGGAGTTGAATTTTTCCCTTGCAAGAAGTTATCCAAATTTCGAAAAAAATGGTAATCTGTTGGAGCAAGGTCCGGTGAGTACGATGGATGTCTTAGACATTCCAATTGAAGCTCCTCTAAATTGATAGCCCTCTGTTGTGCAGTGTGTGGTCTAGCGTTGTCCTTAAGCAACAGTGGCCAAGAGCGATTGACCATCCTCAATTGTTTAGCAGCTAGCTTTTCCATCTTGGTTTGCAGTTGCTGACAATAGACATCTGCCGTAATCGTTTCGCCAGATTTAAGAAAGCTGTAGTGAATGACACCGGCACTAGTCCACCAAACGCTCACCAGTAACTTTTTTGAGTCAATTTTCGCTTGGGACAGGATTTGGCTGGTTCGCCAGGGTTCAACCATTGCGATGAGCGTTTCCGATTGTCGTACATCCACTTCATCCACTTTTCATCACAGGTAATGATTCGATTTAAAATCCTTTCATTATTGTGCCGGTTGAGTAATGTAACGCATGAGTCGACGCGCGTTTGTAGGTTTGCTGCACTCAATTCATGAGGTACCCACCTCTCAAACTTTTTCACCTTCCCAATTTGCTTCAAGTGGATTAAAACAGTTTTGTCACTAACACCGCAGCCTACAGCTAACTCCGACGTGGTTTGCGATGGATCCCCGCTTCCACAATAGCCTTCAATTCTTCATTATCAACTTTGGTCTCCGGCCGTCCACGGGGCTTGTTCTGCAGGTCGAAATTTCCAGACGAAAACGTTTGAACCAAAAACGCACTGTGTTTTTTTTCGACACCGCCGCCATACACAGCATTAATACTTCGAGCCGTTTCTGCAGCAATGGTGCCACGGTGGAACGCGTACTCGTAAATAACGCGATATTTCAAGTTTTCCATTTTGTAAACTAAGTAACGCAAAGAAAAAACCAAATGAGGAATAAACAAATGAAATACGGTTTTTTGAAACACAAATGCGTGAGTAAATAGCCGTATAATTTAAAATTGGAAAAACCAAAGAGGAGATAATACAGATCAAAGTGGCCAGTAGGTACGACAAAACGCCAATTTGATATGTAAGGACCTAATACATAGAATTTGTATGCAATCGCGCTGATATCATACTTCGCCAAACGGTTTTAAGACAATCAGCGATTGAAGAGGAAATATCGCGCGATGTTTTCTATCGCAAATTACGTAAAACCTAAGTCTTCAAGTTTAAACAAGGCAATTACAGCTTCCTAATGGAGAAAGAGTTATTTAAATCGGTTAAGAGGTATCAGCGTTTATTGATTACAAATAAACAAAAAAAACTATCCTCTTAATACTACGAATATTTAATCCTACCAATTATGCCTATTTTGTTGCTTACCAGCAATTTTGAGATTGTTAATTTCTCATATTTTATTTAATAAAAAATATACTTTTTTTTCAGGAGCCTATTTGCACCTGATCCCGTTCCTGATCTACGCCACGAAACTACGAGGACATTGTTAATAAAAATATATTAGGATATTAAATACAAGAAAAACAAATACACAACTAACTTACTTACTTTAACTAGTAACAATACAATAACAATATTACTTTACGAACATTTTTATATCACAAGTTTAATACAGCTTTGTATTAAATCATCATTTAATATTCAGACACTAAACTTAAAAGTCGTTCTGTTTCTCACACTACAGACGCCGGATTCTCGTAGTCGAGCTGTATACCTAAACTAAATACCAATTTATTTATTTACCTAGCATTTTACAATGATGACAAAAGTGCGCCAAGAGGTTTTTTTTCCGCCGGCTCTTTTTCCTTTCGGTCCGTCTTTGATACCTTTTTAAAGCCGAGCATACCAAGGTGCTGTTTTAATACTTCTATGTATAATACAATACAAGTAATAGCCAAGGATTGGCTTTTCACCAGTAAAATCACCGTTTTATAAGTTTAACACGCGAAATTCTCGGTTTATTTTATGAATTACAATCCGTAGCAATGTGTTAAAATGGCGTCAACGGCGTTCGGTAATTAATTCTCTCGATTGTTCGTTACAATACATCTAAAACTAAAACATTTTTATGTGCAGATATGCCGCTTTGTTTGGTACACAATTATAATAATTGCAGAACAGCAGTATGCTGCTAGCAAAATGATCGTTTTATAAAATTTAATTCTTTAATACTTGTTTTTTTTTAAATTTTCTCTAGTTTCAATAAAATAATTCCACTGCCTGGTAATGTAAATAGAGTCCTAGATAAAAGAAATTAAAATACATCGCAGCGAAGGGACTACAATAATTTCACGCATATGTTTGATGCATTCAAGGAACGCTAAGGAAGAATTTACAAAAAAAACCGCAGTATCATGCTATAAGGATATAACAAAGTTCTTCTAAAAAGGTTCTGATGTTGCCAAAGGCAGAAACAGAAGCACCTTACCTATAAAATAAAATATTATTTTCGTTTAGACCATTCATATTTATTATTATTATTGTTATTGTACAACTTTTCTTATTACTGGTCTAATTAAATGATCTCAATGCAAGACTGGATTCGCAAATTTAAAAAATTAAACTCGGGAGCTAATCCAAACTTTATAAATAACTGCTCTAGAAAGTGCAAAACTGGCTGTAAACAGTCAGATTATTTTGTTTGCTGGTATGAATTATTGAATCAACTTCAACCGTTTATGACATCCAATAAGGAAATAACTGATACATCTTTTCTCATTCTGCATTTGAATAAATCAAAGTTTTTTTTTACTTTTGACCCTAAAAAAACGCTCTTATCATATATGAGATCGATGGACATTTTAAGTTTTTTATTTGTAACAATATCCTAAGGGTCTATACATTTTTCAGACCTATGCAAATATTTGTGAATTTGAATGCTTTGTCGCATCTGCGTGCATTTATTATTCTTCTATGAGAACATCCACATCCCGCGCGCACTCCACTGTAAAAAAATTTAATTCAAAATATTTTGTATGTCATTATTGGAAAACAGACACAAGAATGGGAAAGAACAGGAAACGGAAATGAATAAGAACGGTATTTTTCTCTCCTGCTCTCAAACGTCAATTATTCGTAACTGTTTGACAAAATTATTATATATTTTAATAAATAAAAAAAAAATTTAAACTTTAACCTTCAATAACTTTTAAGCACATATGAGGTTGATTGGCAACTTTTTTATTTTGTTTGTAGCAAATATTTTAAGGGTCTGTACCATCTTTCCGCTCAAAGCAATTTTTTGTAAAATGAAGTGTCTATTTAGACCTGATTGGCAGGCGTATTAAACAGTTTGTCGCAGTACCCGCATTCCTTATTGGTCTATGAGAACATATGTCATCCCTTTGACACTTCTCTGTTGAAAATTTAAATTCAAAATATATTTTATGTCATTATTGGAAAATAAATGTCATCGTATTGGGCAATAATTTTGTTGACATGCCTGCTCTATATTATGTAGTCATAACTCAATGTTATAAATAATATTTCAAGACAGTAATTAATTCAGTTTAACATGTCAAGAATATCAAACTTAAAATCTTATTCTCTATTTTCAAGATTTTTCTCTAACATCGACATTATGTAGTTAAAATAAGAATAGAATCGAGTAAACTCCATTTTGTGTCAAATAATGTAAAATGGCTGTGCTTCGGTCACTTGAAATAAATACTATGTAAGGCCCAATTGCACAGCTCTGAATTAGCTAGCATCAGGCTAAATATTGCTTTATGCTCTATCAGTTTAATAGAAATAGAAAGTGACGGAGGGGTATTTTCACTCGCTTACCGGCTAGTGGTAGGTCCACTATATATAGGGGTTATAATATTACTAACTAACCTCGTTTATTTGCATATGAAGTTTCTAAGACGAATCTCGAAAAAACAAAATTACAGTATTAAAACTCAAAAAAAACTTACAGACAACTTATATAAATAAAGTGCATATGCATGCGCACTTTATTTATTATCAAAACATTTGATATTGTGCCGTTGTAATAAAAACTTCAACAAAGTAATATCAATCTAAAGTAGTAATTACTTAGCAAGTACTAAAAAGTACTTTTAATCAAGCTCAAATAAGGTATAAATGGTAGCAATTTTGTGTATCATAAATAACATTAAAAAATTTAATATAAAAAGCAAAATTACAAGCTTAATATAAATTTCAAAAAACAAGCATATAAACCAAAAAGAATGTTTTTTTTGTTTGTTCTCTACGTGTTTATATTCAATTATCGTGTTCGCGTACCTAAAGCGAAGTCGCCATAGTCTTATGAAAAAAAAAGCGAAAATTTTGCATGTTTGTCTTCTATGCATTTCTAAACTACACTTCCTATTATGAAAATTATGATGAAACTTTTGGTGCATGGTGTACGCCAACGAAGTAACCAAACCCACAAAATAAAAAAAAAAGCACGCTTATTTATCATCGTCAGGCTAGCTAGTTTCAAATTGTGTACACCAGGCTAGCAGCATTGTTTAAGATATACATCAATTTAATTTATTAATTGCGTCTACACAATGCGGTCAGAAATGCAGTTTGGTATCAGTTGCACAGGATCCAACTTGGTAGGATAGAGGTCTGAAGAAATAAGGTTAGCCTACTTAAAAATTATTTAAGGACATATTTCTAAATTCTTCGGTTGCTTATTAATCTACACTTATATATTTAATGTACACATAAATCTTTTACTATGAATACGTTTGTATACAAACAAGAACATTTACAAATAAAAAAATATTAAAAACAAAAATTAAAGAAAAGTAATTACATGAAAGAATAAACTTTTGAGCACTTTGCCCTAAATTACTTTGTACTTAGGGCAAAGTGCTCAAAAGACTGACTTCCATTATTTGTTTACGCGGAGGTGACGGATAAGAGCAAATAAAACTCAAGATATTTTTCTTTTATTATAACGCAACATAAAAATCGCTTTGATTAAATAATAAATTTTAGTGTATGCGTTACAAGATTTGAAATATTCAGAAATCAGATTTGCTTATAAATAGAAAGCTATCTGGTATGATATACACAAACAAATAAACAGACATTCTATTCACTAAAACCCGAGATAAATTGCGCGAGTCGTAAGTCGTACGATTGTCAAATAGGCAAGATGATTGGAAGATCTCCGGTGCGGTGCTGCAAACCTGGTACACAGCCCTGATTTACGAGGTTGTCTTGCAATTTTTAGATTGTTGGAATTTTTTTTTTCTATGACAGACAATCTAAGAAAAATATAGGAGAATACACTTACTTTCAATTGCCACCATTTTGTTTTATGGATATGAAACAAAAAACTTCGAATTCTAAATTCAAAAACCATTTCGTAAACAGCTTGCAGAAAAATACTTTAATTACGAGTATATAACCAAAAATGCAGCACCATCAACAGAAAGATTCAAATTGTTTTCTAAATATATTCTTTTTCGTTCAGAAATAATAAAAAAATATGTACTTAAATGTATTTTACAGACCGGGTCGCAAGTCACAAGTTGTTTTTCACTACACAACCATATAATAAGAATAAGAATGTAGTGTAAATAATTTAAATGGCAAAATTTTAAGCAAAAAAATTGTACAAGTATATTTTATACTTTATACAGTAAAACTTTGTATAGAAAAATTACTTTAAAAAACATTTAAAACAGAGGAATTAAAAAGTAGCAGATATACGGAAGGTTAATAATAATTATTGTAAATTATTTAGTAACTAGTCAAATTCAAATGTATTTTTTAAATGATTCTGCCACTCACATTTATTGCAATGCAACTCTTTGTTGAAATATAGTTTGTTGACAAAATTGCAAGCAAATAATAATAAAATTATAAATAAAGTTTTGGAAGTGGTAAGCTATATTTATTATATATTAACTAAAGCATATTAATATTAATTAATAATAATAATATTAATTAAAGCAAGGTAATTTATTTCAGTGTTTAACTTGAGCTAAATGCAGATTGCAGGAATGGAGAATTAAGAAGTGCATCAGGCCATGGTACAATGTTTGGTTCTTTATCCTGTACTTTTAAGATTCTATTGATTACGTGATATTATAAATTCGCTTATAATAATAGGTGCTTACATATGAAATTGACGTTTTGTCGTACTGGCCACTTTGATAAGTATTATCTACTCTTTGGTTAAGAATTACAATTTTTAATTTATACAGCTATTTACTCACGCGTTAGTGTTTCAAAAACCGTAATTCATTTGTTTATTCCTCTTTTGTTTTTTTTTTGCGTCACTTAGTTTACAAAATGGAAAACTTGAAATATCGCGTTATTTACGAGTACGAGTTCCACCGTGGCATTAGTGCTGCAGAAACGGCTCGAAGTATTAATGCTGTGTGTGGCGGCGGTGGTGTCGCAAAAGAAAACGCAGAGCGTTTTTGGTTCCAACGTTTTCGTTCTGGAAATTTCGACCTGCAGAACAAGCCCCGTGGACGGCCGGAGACCAAAGTAGATAATGAAGAATTGAAGGCTATTGTGGAAGCGGATCCATCGCAAACCACGTCGGAGTTAGCTGTAGGCTGCGGTGTTAGTGACAAAACTGTTTTAATCCACTTGAAGCAAATTGGGAAGGTGAAAAAGTTTGAGAGGTGGGTACCTCATGAATTGAGTGCAGCAAACCTGCAAACGCGCGTCGACTGATGCGTTACATTACTCAACGGGCACAATAATGAAAGGATTTTAAATCGAATCATTACCTGTGATGAAAAGTGGATCCTGTACGACAATCGGAAACGCTCATCGCAATGGTTGAACCCTGGCGAACCAGCCAAATCCTGTCCCAAGCGAAAATTGACTCAAAAAAGTTACTGGTGAGCGTTTGGTGTACTAGTGCCGGTGTCATTCACTACAGCTTTCTTAAATCTGGCCAAACGATTACGGCAGATGTCTATTGTCAGCAACTGCAAACCATGATGGAAAAGCTAGCTGCTAAACAATTGAGGATGGTCAATCGCTCTTGGCCACTGCTGCTTTAGGACAACGATAGACCACACACTGCACAACAGAGGGCTATCAATTTAGAGGAGCTTCAATTGGAATGTCTAAGACATCCATCGTACTCACCGGACCTTGCTCCAACAGATTACCATTTTTTTCAAAATTTGGATAACTTCTTGCAAGGGTAAAAATTCAACGCCGATGGGGCAGTCCAAAGCACCTTCAAAGATTTTATTGATTCCCGTCCGAATGGTTTTTTTAATAAAGGGATCAATGAGCCGGCTATGGGATGGCAAAAGTGCATAGATAGCAAGGGTACATACTTTGATTAAATAAATATATTATATTTAAAAAAAGTTGGCTATGTTCCTCCCTTACGAAACGCCAATTTCATATGTAATGACCTAATATAAGAATGTCTAGTTTTATTACAATCGAGCAGAGGACATTAAGCTTTATGAGAAAAATACTTCCAAAGTTTATTTTCTTTTACAATCACTTTAGAAGATTCTAAAAAATACGTTCCATACTTAATTACTGAGCAATTTCCGAACAATAGGTACTTTTGATTTAAATTATAAATTGTAACCACCGCCAGTTATAAAGTTAAGTATATAAAATACCTGGTCAATATAACTTAGTAGATATGAGGAGTAAACACTTAGGTTAATAGTACTTACGTATTGTTTTTGCGTTCAGATTTTCATGAGCCACCTACATACGAGAATGTACATAATATGTTGTGTAAATATGTACGTACTTATAAAATGTAGCGCTTTTAATCATTACCGAATTTGATAGCGCTGCTTGCAGTAGGGGTTTAAATCAGTTAAAGCATAAAAATAAAAGTAACAACCTAACCTATCTATTATTAACGACGATGGTGACAGTGTGACAACTATTCTTTAGACTGGGTACCTATTTCTTTAAAAGTTAAAAGCTGTAATCTTAAAAGTTGTTTTAATTACAAATGCGATTTACACGAATGAGCTATAAAATATTTTAACATAATGGTTATTGCATTTTCGCTATCTGTTTCTATTTCTACACAAAACGCATTTAATCTCTCTTTCTATCTCGTTTCAAAACTCAGCAGTAATTTAAAGTCACCCCAGGCAATGAGTATTATAAAAGTACAACTAGATAAATATTTCAATTTAATATCCTTTGTTTTCTATCAAAATAAATTTTACAATAAAGATTCTTTTGATGATGACACCGACATATTGGTTCGCATATAAGTCAATTATGCAAACATTTTACTATGCATTGTTAACAGAATACAATACGGCTTGTTTAGAAAGTGAACATTTCTCGAGATCACCTTCTCTAACTTTTAGTTATAAAATATACATTATGCAAAATGTTTTACTATTTCAAATTTGGAGGACCTATGTCATGTCCGGATGATTTTTTTTACCGTTAGGAAAAACGGCACAAGGGCTCGGTCACAATTCTGAGCAACTTTCTTAAAATATTATAAAAATGAAATAAAATTCGACTCTTTAAAATTTTGTACGATGAGTCGATTTTTTGTATACTTTTAAAATTATTGTTTAAAAAAAAACCACTTGCTATAAGCTCTTCTATCTTAAAAACGACACGAGGATATGAATATTTACTCTTCGAATCATCCTGTGTAGCAAGCAAGTGAGCGAGATAAAATCTAACGTTCCTGGTGTTAAAACAAACAATAGGCTTTGTTCGTATTTTTTCTCAACAGAGATTTATTAAACGCTGCTTTGGAATGGTTATCGGTACGTAACGGTTAATTAGCTTTATTCAGCTGATGGTGGAACTGCCAAAAAGTAGAATACTACCAGTTTTTTTAAAATAGTGTCTGACTGATTCCGTTTCATCTGAATTCGTTCAGCCGTTTAAATGTGATGCGTATAATTGAACCTCATAACTTAAGCATTTATAATACAAGATAGATAGATATAATTATTATATAATTATCAATGTAACACATACGCATTTAAAACAAGATCTATTTAAATATGTAATAGGTTTTAGCAAATAGCTGCTTAGTAATTCTAAGAACAACTTATTGTATATTCTTACTTCGTTCAATGTCGAGTTATTTCGTTTTTAGAGTATAAAAGGGTGTTACGTTCTCAAACGCTTCCGCAGATTCGGTTCGATTCGACAGCATCTGTTTAACGACAAAGGCGACCGAAACAGTCACTATACATATTCGGCGGTCCTGTTTTCCTAATACTTCACTATTGTAGTGAAACATGTATTTGTTTGATGAAATATCTAAAGCGCCTTCTGGATATTTATTCGTTTCAGAATTTATCGGTTACTTACAAATATATAGACGAATATAACGTATATTTTCTCCTCCCAATAGTACAGGTTTAACCAATGTACGTATGTAATATAACCCTTACCTACATGAGCTTATCAAGATATTAGTTAAATCTCAATATGGGATTTTGACCTGCTAATGGTCAGTAGTACAAATGAAAGCTTAACTCATGTGTGATCTTTTCCCCTTTAAACTCCACTAATTTTAAATCAAAAAATCTTGTAAAAAATATCAAATACCTAACTTGCGAAAAATCAATCATAAGTGATCATTTTGTTTTCTTTTGAAGGTATCAATGTCAATATCAAAAACAGTAACAAACCTATATAAAAATTATACAGAATTAAATTGCAAAAACGATGTCGAATGAACCCACAAGTAATTGACGTTATTGACGGATTAGTTTTGACAGTAAATCAACAATCTGTCAGTTCTTTTTTTCAAATGACGAGAGTGAATCATAAAAAAATCGGGGAAAAGATATATTTCAAAAAATACCTTACAATGGTAGGAAGGACTATATTATATTCAAACTGATGAATGTATGATAATCTATATTTATTGCCGTTTAATTTGATATACTGACTATTAGTAGGTCATCTTTTTTACTACCTGCTTTGATTCTCTGATTTGATAATTGGGATTTTGAAATTCGGTTTTTCCAACTGCAAGGGATGGTATGACTGCTGTCTATTATAGTTTTAAAACTTAGCAGGATTTCCATTCGCAATTATTTATATCAAAACATAAAAAGATCCCGTCCTTTGTTTTAAACAAAATATTTATTTCTTAAATTAGTTTTTTTTTAATTCTTTACCCTTAGGGGAAGGCAAAGGGATCTAGCCCATGCAGCCTCTTCAATCAGTTTTGGATTGGATAACTTATCTTCAAGTTGTCAGTGGGTCTGGGTGTGACAATGTATGCATGATGTACATCTCGTTTAGGTAATTGTTATTACGTAATTTGGAACACATGTATTTTTATGGATAGATTAAATGTTAGGATATTTGTTAAATCCAAATGACTGAAGCGGTGATATCAAAGTACAAAAATATTGTTCTCATTGTTATTGATAATTCACAATATATTTATTAATAATGCGTAATGAAATGGATCACATAAAAATTTTATAATGAGAAATATAACGCGAGCGGAACCACAAGCAAAATTAAGTTTTAATGTAAAGAGTCTAAGTAATTATTCAAACTAGAAATGATTGACTTAACACTCGACAGCCAAATCATGCAGTAGGTTACAAAACAAGCCACAATACAAATAATTGTACCGAAATTACACAATTTAAATATAATAGACAAGATAATAGCGTTGTTTCCACGATTATGTCGTTACAATGATAATAATGTTTAATGGTCTTAAGGTGTTTTATATAATAAATGAAATATTGGATTAACTCGCTTCACGGCGGCCTGACATAGGATGGAGATGAACGCAGGGCCATAGGAATGTTTAATTTTTAACAAATTTCCTGAAAACCTAGTACACGTAGAGGCCCCATAGCTATAAATCTGTGACATAAAACGACCATGGGTATGTATGTACGAAGGGAAAGCAAAAAATACTTTTTTTAAGGTCAAATCTTTAAAGTTTTACAAATTGTTAAGACAGCATAACCGTGCTTTTTATCTTGACGTTTGAAAATGTTTAACGCCAAAAAGCCGAACCAGGCAACAGACCGTTTCGTAAATGTTGCTAATTTTCTGTGATAAAATATTTTTGTACCTAATGCTCAGATACTCTTATTTTACAGTGAATTCAGCAAACTTAATGTAATCAAAATCTAGAACGGCCGCACGGTCAAACGGTTAATTAAGGCGCACTTAAATGTAGATTTTGCTAAGCAAATCTAGACTTAGAGGCAGTATACATAAAGTACAGATTCGTTAGCATCTACCTGTACTTAAGTTGTGCTTAATAAACCATGTGACATCTATGAGTGCCATATTATAATTTTATCACTTTGATTCGAACTCTTTTCATGCAAATTTGGATTATTTGCATCCTGCTTTACCATTGAAATTATTTCTATAGAATGGCGTTAGATTTTCGCCTTCTCAATTTGGTTGCGTCGAAAAAACTAACATTCGATTAGAGATAAGCTATATCGCCAATAATTTCTTGTTCTTTTTTTAATGTCTTCAAGAATATATTTTTGTTCAAGGTAGGTAGAGACATTAAAAAGCACTTTTGAAAAATAGAAATGTAAGGCAAAGATTTCCAGTTAGCAATGTTTTTAACTTAAATATGTAACATAAGTTACCATTAGATTCACATTGGATAGAATCCTACCCCTATCATAGTGAAGAGGACTGTAATACCCCAAAAGTAATATGAAAACATAGTGACCCTTTTCAACAAAGGGTCTGAAGTTAGAGCCCTCGCAAGAAGATAGGTACTTTGAATCTTTTAGATATTTTTTGTACGTTCTGTACGGAAAACTAAAGATTTAATTCACCTAACCCCTTTAGGGCAGTGATTTAGATATAATATCGCACACTAATGGTTAAGTGTGTTCGATATTCAAACATGTTACTAAACAATTTGAAATGTTTGACAAGTAAGTCGGTACTTGTTGAGGTTATTGCCCACGCGGCCTAAAATTAACAGTTTTTCTAACATACAAATACCTACGATTCTGACTTAATTATAGGTAGGTATTCCATTTCGTTTGTCCGTAAGTCCCTCATTTTATGCTATAAAGTAAACTCAGTAATATATCAATTTAATACCTCAGATATTGTATAATTTATCACCATGAATATTAGGCATGTCATCTTGAATTATTATCGTCATTAATTAAGTATGCTTTATAACAATAACTAATTATTTACTCAGGCCTACATTATCTAAAGCACTTTATTTGCGACCGGCGATAAATCATGCAAATATAAATAAGCTAATTAAATATTGGATAAGCGGTTCTATCTACGAATAAGATATAAGGTTAGTTAATAAATGTTCGAATGTTAGTTAACTTTTTTAATAATGTGATAAGTTTACATTCTCACCGTTCCGAACTAGGTGTACCGATGACTCGCGATGGCAATCCTTACACAATCCATTCAGCACTTAATGAGGCACTAGATATCACTACACCACAGTAGGCAAGCACGACCTCAAACCACCAACACTAGACACACTCGCATCCCGGTAGCTTTTCACAAGTCTCACGACACACCTACGAAGAAAAAACAACAATCAGCTTCAATAAGTACACTTTATTAAACACAGAATGTGATTTTATTGTCAGAAATACAGACATACAGCATATAACACGCGCGCTTGCGGTGTGCGCCGTACGCTGACTGAACGCGAGCGGACGCTCGACGCAGATGGCAATTCCAAATTTGAAACGCGTTGTCCCTGCGCTATTATTATTTTTAAGCTTCAAAAAAACGGTGGATAAAAATGAACACATGTGGATAAAACGTTAAATAGTTTATTTCATTTCATGTATTTACTTATAGAATTAAATTTTAAAATATTACATATAAAACGCTTGTATATAGAATACTTGTATCTAGGTAAGACCCTTAAAAAGAGTGAATAGAGGTAAAATGATCTAATAGTAATAGTTTATTGGAATGAGTTTAGTATAGATGAAATAGACATAGGTACTAAATATGTAATAATAAAGAGTTGTGCCATTCCTGTTATAACTAAACAGATTTTTAAATATAATCTGAGTGAAATAGAACTCGAAATGTCACCGAGCCGTTAGAGTGCCGTCCTTTAAAATGTCCGCCAGACGTCTTCTCACAAAACATTAGGTGATAAAATGTTATGTTCGAACATTGCAATCGTAAAGTTTATTTGTGTAATACCTACCGAAGCTTTAAACAAACGGTTCATTATAAAACGTTTATGGATGCCTCAACCGGCCAACGGAATCAAATAAATCTCTCAAAATAAACTTTTTACTAACTAGTTCTTTCAATGTGTAGGCACGCTAGATAAATAAAATGGAAATTTTAGTGGAATAATTTCCGTGTTTAAATTAAACATTCATGGTTAAACGATTACGTACATAAAGGTTAAATATGTAAATCTTTGGTTATTCTCACGGAGGGGCCCCTTACTCATATTTTTATAAAGTTTCCGACTCTGTAGGTACGTATTTTACTCGTAAGTACAAGATACTTTGTAATTATAAATTACACATTTGCATAATTTCTATAACGGTGTGATGACACTGACCTCGTAATAATCTCGTCTGTAAGTATAATAAACCTTCAAATATATAAAAAACATGAAACGAAACCTGTCGGCACAGAATATTATTTTCACACATATATGCAGAGGAAGGCAAATAATATTTTCTATAAGCTATACGCTGTGGGAGCCGGAGATGTTTCCGATATACGGGGACATGATGCGATAAATATTGAAGGGGCGAAATATTCTTTCTTTCATATTCCTTTGTTAGAAATTCCTGCTGTCTTTGTTGAGCTGTGACTCTGAAAGCTTTGATGTAAACGCTGCGAATATTTGAATAAATCGTTTTTATAGACAGTATTTTAATAATTTTAAAATAGTTCGTGTAGCAAATGTATAAAGTCATATTATGAGTCTTTTCTAGGCTTTGTAATGTTTTAATGTTAACACCCTGACATCTACGTCTATCTATGTCGCAATAACTAATATCGGCAGCGTAATAACTATATCCTTAACAAGTTTCTCAACGTTCAAGACAGCTATTGACATTGTAATCTAAATCCAATGAGACAGGGTCTCCGAGGGCAACGCGCCAGCTGGCTTTCCGAGAAGCGACCTTACAACCGGATGAGGACAAACTATCGGCCAGGACCCGACATAAAGGATACAATAGAGCGTAAAAGATACCGGAAATTATAATCGACATAACTTAACTTCAACGTAAATACACCGTTCGTCACATCCTTTTTAACAACCTGACTTATTCTCGTCTATTCCCAAGCCCTTTCGTTTTGTTCGCGTTCGATAACACGGCTTCCGTATTGCGCAACAATAATTTTACTCGGCAATTTGAAGCGTCTGATGCTTTCATATTCACTTTGATAGCTCTACGTCTATTATTATTTCCTGGTAGTTGTATTATTTGCTTAGACGTGATTTCAATATGAAGAAGTTATCTTAAAAATGTTTTAATAATGGTAAGAAGCGATGCATATCAGACAGTCAGTGTTCTACAGTCACTACGTAGTGGGTTAAAATGGCAGACATGACACGGCCGATATACTCTGGCAACCCACTCACTTCCAATCTAAATGATTAATGACGCAATGTCAATTTTGTACCATTTATAATCTTTACTGCCTTTGCGAATAATGTTGGGAAAAAACTTTCAAAACGATGCTGGCTACTCAGCAAATAAATAATTATGAATCGGGAAAATGGCATTAATGAGTTGAGATAAAAATAAAAGCATCTTATTAATAACGTAATTTGTTTATTGTACTGTAGCGTTTATAGTTTATAGTTTGAAATAAAATATTTTACTAAAAGTTGAACTAATTTATAGTTTCTGTGATGCTACAAATCTTAAGATATCAATTTAACTTACTTAAAATATGTGGACTGAGTGAGCACGCACAAAAATGCATTATCCAAAAACCTGCCACGTTAGTGGTTCGTTTTGTATTTTAAAAAGTCCCATATTAATTTTACTTAACTATACACATATATAGCAGTTTAAATCTTCAGTTTCTTCATCAGAAATCAGAATTTCGAAAGTGTGCGGAATGAGTCAGCATAAGAAATTATTTGTAAAACCTTAAATACGTTACTAGGTGATTTACAATTTATAAAGATAAGTTAGCATAGGTTTTACTTAAGACTAGTATATAAATATTACATGTTGAATTAATACTTTCACTGATTTCGTTGGTAGTTTGTGAGAACTGAGTGAGCCACGTTAAATGATGTATACCTTGTTTTATCTTTTTACAAATACAGAGATTACTTTTACAATTGTTTTAGGACTTTTACTTTGATTTTAATTTTTTTCTGAAGGGTGCTGATTGTTAAAAAGTCAAATAGACAGTTCTAAGTTTTAAACCATTTAAAATCAATAAAAACAAGATTATTTACTATTTCACGATGAAGTCAGTTTATCAGGAAGCTACAAATCAACATTCAACGCCCACCACAAATAACAAATACAACGTACAATCCAAATTAAATCACAATACATTAATGTAAACTACAAATTGCGAATACCGTACGATATTCAGTTCGAGAAAATTACATATCAACATTTGTAGCGTAGCGTAATAGCGTCGCATGAAAATAACAGTTAGTGACGAAGTGAGGCGTGTGACGTATTATTAACGCCCCAAACAATTTGAACAATGCGGCGAGCAGCTTTCGAGCGACCCTCGTCCGGAGCCGCAATACCGTCACACACTTAACACATTTATTTCCCAACGCTGCCACGAACTAGATAAAACTAACGTCGATTCTCGGTTGTAACAAAACCACCAAACAGATAACTGAAAATACTAAATTCTGGCTGAATGCGGCAAAGTTATTCAGTGTTTCGCTTCTGGCTTTAACAGGTATTTTTGGGTTTTTGCGTGTTTATTGTTTGCGGAGATTTTTTCTTTGTTTTTCAAACAAGTTCCATTTTAATTTGTTGCTTTTTTTAATAATGTATATTTTAAATGTGAAAGATTTGATTTCGTCTTCTTTTTTATATAGTTGTTTTATTGTACTTGCAGTAATTACAAATTGTATGTAGAGTCTATTTAGCACTAATCTCCCCTTACTTTTCGAAATGTGAAACCTTCGTATTTTTTCCTATACTCAGCAGTAATTTATGCATAATTTGAACTTAATTAAAGTACAATTATTTACATTATTATTGTTTTGCTATAGTGTAACATTTACATTTAAAATGTGCCGACAAATGACTACACTGTTTTTGTTCTCATAATTATGTTTATGTTTGACGTTAGTTCTCGGAAACAAAAAGCATTAAGTAGGTAGATTAACTATAAGTTACGTTGCCAAGTATTTTTTAGTTTTAATCAAAATTCTGGAGCTTTTAATTTTAAGTGTAAATTACTCAAGTTGTTTTTACTTTAAGGTTCTAGATAAGTTTAAAATTTCACATAACATTAGTGAATCAGATACGAAGTGTCATAAATAAAAAATATAAATAAGGAGCCGTCCTATTTCAAAGCCCAATTTATTTTCTGACTTAAATCCATCAAATATACGGTATTGGCGTAAAACGTTACAGACAGGCAGACAGTCACTTTGCATTTATAATGGTAAATTGAGAAATGAAATAACTAATCGGGTAAATAAATGGTAAATTACACAAAAGATTTAAAGATCTCCAACTAAATCTGGCACAGTAACCCAAGCCATCTCTTCTTTTTTGCAATAATTCCAGTCGCTAGTGGCTATTAAACACAACGTGACCGACACCATCTTGGTTTTATGACGCTAGTGAAATTTGATGTACCTCTCATGATCTACTGCAGTTATTAGGGTATCAGAAGTATCAAGTAGAATATAAACATGAATTGAAAAAAATATATATGTCTTTTACTGTTGTTATATTATTATAAAGAGAAAATGATTGTTAGTGTGTAGTCAGTAGACTCTGAAACGACAACCAATTTTGACTACTATACCCTCAAATAATATGCAAAACCTATAAATTCAACAAGTTAATTGAAACTTTGAAGCATTTGAGATAAAAAACATTGTGTGTTTAATTCCTGATTGTTAGACACAATCAAAATATTACGTTGTATTGATTGAAATAAGGAAAACAATGTTATTTGCACAGTAGGTACAAATTATGATAAATAAGATTAGTTGTGTTATGATAGCTTTATAAAGTCAATCGCGATTTTTATTGAGATATTAATTTAGAATCCTCCAAGTTTTCCTGTTCACCTAACAACGCAACAATTGACATAAAAAAAAATTATGAAAAATGTATGAAAATAATACATAACCAACAATATTATATGAATATCACTTCATTTTCGATTTTAATTAATTTGACTTAAATTAACTGTTTTGGATAGGTATCATTTAAAAAAAATACAAATTTCAGTCGGCCATTTGAAAGAAAGTGTAGTTGGGAATCATAGATAATTTACATACAACACTGAATGGTACATGCATAATTAACTTACAACATAACGCAAACTCTTACTTTAATTCTTGTACACCTTCGTTAAAATATTTAAGTAACCGCAACAAAAGCAAATCCAAATAAATATTTACATAATGCAGTGTTTCCAACGAAGAATATAACAAAACAGCGTTTGTTTCTGCGACTGTCTTCTAGGTCACGAGGTTAATCTTCATTTGCATACTACTTGAAAATTTTATCATAATAGGTATCTCACAAGCTACTAGCAGATATTTTATAAATTAACTCTAGACTTTTCTCAAAATATACTAAAAATCGTTGGCTTATATCCAATGTGCCTCGCACTATCTCTAATTTAGCACACTGCATGACCAATTCATAAAATTATACGTTTTTACGACGCAAGCGCCTCTTTTGAAAATATTTCGTTTTTACCAACGCATAATAATGAGATAAATAATAAACCCACAAACAAAACTGATTATATGAATCATGATAAACATAAAGAAATTTGGGTTTCTTTTCGAATGAAAACGGTTAAATGATTTATTGGACTTCAGCCAGCGAATTAATGCTTTAAACATAATTAGGGAGCACAATTAATAACATCTTCTATCAACAAGTATATAAATCAACGTTGTTACTTTGGAAGAAATTGTTAGGAGCGAAAAAAAAACATGAAACACAATCGCACACTTCACAAGTGCTTGTGAAGATTGTAACAAGTACGCGTCACAGTGAAGAACATTACCATTAACTAATGAAGTCGAGCAAAGTATAGTATCCGTCTACATAAGGTATTACAATAAAATTCCGCGTCGGCCGGCCTTCATTCTTCTCCACGCAGATATGTTGCCATTTTGCGGTTCACATACTTTTATCGTTCCCGACTAAACGATTTATGAAATATTGCAAATAATAGTGAACGAGCTAGCAACATTTGACAAATGCGCTTTCAACGCTTCCATATTATTTGGAGGGAAGAAAAATGCCCCATTCGAAAGGTATAAGTAGTCATGACGCCTTCAGCCGGATAAAGATCGGATAGATAGCGTCGTGTAATGCGATAAGGATTTGTTTAAACCGCACCCATGTGGCGAATCAATCAGTATTCGAGTTATAAAGGTAATCGATTGCTGATAATAAAACAACGTGGGTTGCGTTGCGTTGGCGCGGTGCGTTCGATAAACTTATTCCTAAAATGCAATAATTTACGGCTATTTTGATTACTCTTGTTCTTCGGAAACATAATAAAAAAGTTAGGTACCTACTAAAATTATATTACTGATACGATACACTTTTGCAATATTTATAATGAGGAATCCTTACTTTGAGAGTTTTTACATACGACTGAGCCGTGTGTAGGTGGCAGCAATAAACACAAGAGTTCGTTGTTTATTCCAAGGCAATGATAAAGTTTTTGCAATACATACATTTCCAATTCCCCTCTTTTCCAAATATCAAATAATATTACACGCAAAAAATACGCAAGCATTCCCAAAAGTTCGATAGCAATCGCCGGTCAAAACGTGGAACAGATCGACTCACAAATGTAGCCATTTAATCTCGCTTCATTCGATTCAAATAGAACTTTGTTTGTGCTCAGAGGTTGTTGATCTTTTTTCTCTAGAAACATTTCTTTCACGCTTTATGCTTCGAGTTAAATATCGTAATCAGCGTTCACTTCGACATTAATAAAGCTGTAGATATTATTCATAGTTGATTTATGTTTCTAATTCAAGATTACAAACATTCTTTCTGATTGTTTTCTTAACAAAAGTTTATAATACAGTTTATATAGAGTCGCTAATTTGCTGATTTACAAAGATTGTTTAAAACTATCGAGTGTGCCAAATCAGCTGGCAGCGGTGTTACGTGTAGTAATTTGCAAACAAGCTATTAGAGGGGCCGCAGTCCAAAGCGCGCCAATAGAATTAAAATACTATTACGGCAATACGGAGTTGATTGAGGCGAGGCGAGGCGAGCGCGGCAGTTCGGCTCGCTTCGACTCGCTCGAGCTCAGTCCTGTAATTTGATTTGGAGTGGCGGGAGGGGGGGGGGGGAGTGCGATCGATACGCGAGCGTTGGTTGTCATGGAAACCGTAGCTACCCTCGCGCCTCAGATTTTGTCGGTTGTCCCGGAAAATTAAACGAATATGATCAACGGTTTTATATTCGGCTGGTTTACATTGAATACGACAGTTATATGTTTGGATAGGTTCTCAAACATTTTGTTTGCGAATTCGAAATAGGAATATGATTTTTATTGGAATTCGTGCTTACTTAATTTAAATGCTTTGGGGCTTAAGTGATTATTTTTTATTGCTTTACAAAATTGATTAGTTTAGGTACCTACCTATTTTACTTTTAATATTTTTAAAAGCTTATAATTATTTGACCTCCTAACTATGAACTAACTAACAGATAAACTTTCTAACCATTTACTACCAACACCGGCCAACATTGAATTATAAAATATTATTAAACAAGAACTGGACATAGCAGGAAAGAACAGATGCTACAGTAAGACTCGTATAAGGAAATATTTAAATGCACGTAATACATAGTTTTGAGGAATATTTGTAAGAAGCCCGTTATTATCTTGTTAACAGGATACTTGTAGGAAACCTGATTATATTGCCAATCACGTACAATTTCTACCTACAAACGCAACGTGGATTGAAATTTCACTCAATAATGTTTATGAAGAAGCATTAAGTAAACGTTACATTCAACCAAAAAAAATTATAGAAAGTTTTCATGTTATTTTTATCTGGCACATTGCTTTACTCATTAAGCAGGTATCTTACATATGAAATGAAAATTGAATAAATTACTTATTTCCTTTACTTAAATGTAAGTACATATTGAGTTAGTCTAAGTGTTATTTACAGAATTATTGTATAGGTATTCGCTACGTTTAAATATTGCTCAAGTGCTTCTTTTTATGTTTAAGTTTTATTTTTAAGTTGGTTTGTAAGCTCCGGAGAAGTATTCAAGCTCTATTGAATAGCCCCATTATATTGGCTAGACTGGGAGATAAGCTGACATAAAAGGGCAAGCGACGATGCTAATACAACGCGCTTAACCTGGCCGCTGACACCTTGCGTCCGTCAAACAGGTTTTCGTTTCAACCTTCGCATGGTCTCTTACATGTTTCTGACGCCCTGGTAGGTAACTATCGATTACGCATCAAATCTGACCAAAATCGATTGATGATGATTGATTAAATTGGATTTTTATCTCGACCTCGAATTCTCTTGATAGAAAGATATATATTTATAGAATTTGAAAGTATATTTTAAAATTTCAGTGCAAGCAGAACGTGAAGATCAGGCATATGCTCTCTACTCTACTCTAATTAATTTTTGTTCTTTTTTATTTTTCCATTTGTTCTTCTATTTTGTATAATTTTGTCTGATAACTTTTACTTTAACCAAAACTGTTGTCAAAGATACAATTTATAGATTATAGTTTATATGATTAATAAATTTGCAATCCTTTAGCCATCCGGGCATAAGGAAACTGAAAACATTTAAGTATTGGGTACGTACAATCCAATCATTTAAATGTCATTTAGTATTTTTCTTATGTTACTAAACTTGTGCTCCATAATCGCTAGTAAATTGCTCACTATGACACAATTACTTTTAATTAAACCTCACCTAAGTGAGTTAGCTAATATTAATTACTATAACTTCAGCTCAATTAATATAAATTGAAATCGGCACATAAAGCTGCCATACTGAAGAAATCCAGTAAACTCGATAATAGGACGTAATGAGTTGAGTGGAGCTCGCACCGCCTCAGATAAAAGATGGATTATTTATTGCGCCAATTATAAAGATCAGGTGAGTGAGATAGAAGACAAACGTCTAATCCTTTTTCAATAAACAAAAAAAAATTTATATACATATACCTAATATATACCTAACATATACATAATATATATATATATATATATATATATATATATATAACTGCATATTAAGCGATTTTTATGTGCTTCCGGTAGCAGATATATGTAAAACAATTTAAATATTTGTATCGATCATACAAACAGCTTTTTAGTAAACGGCACACGTCAGTAATATTCATGTTTTTTTACTGCAATGCAATTTACAGAAATCTTATAAATTTCTGAAGAAAAACATAGTTTGGTAAAGTTGAAAATTATAAGCAACCAAATGTTTTACGTTACAAAACTTCTAATTAAGAGATTCCTACCACAAAAAATGTTTTTAAACGATTTCCTCCCAATCCAATTTCAAATTACCTTAGACAGTTTAAGAAACCTTTGTAAACATCGGAATTGAGTTGATCTTTCGAACAATTTGGGAGGACAAAATCCGTTTCAGCATAATGCCATTAGACTTATACGTACGCGGAGAAATAATAACAACACGAAAACAATCTTGAGTGCTTTACCGAGTTGGTAAATAAGATTTCGTGTGAAGCTAAGGTAATTACTGTTTCGTAACTCGCTGCGGGAAGGTGATGTCGCTTGGAAATTTCTCAGGGGAAATGGGAAAAACAAATGAGCGAGCTGTTATCTACACATTAACGCGTACAGTGATTTACGCGATACAGTGATGACGCGGTTGCCTCGCCGGCGAACGAAGTGTGCCAGTGTGGTCGGGCCGCGGACCTGTTCCGACGGCCGCCGACGCGCCCGGTCCGCTTGAGAGTTGTGATACATACGTGGACTGAGTGCTAAACGAGCCACTTTAGATGTTGCAAATGGTAAAATATCATAAACAAGACTGCTCGACTGATGGCTGTCATACCGAACGACTGAGAACAACTCCTCATTCGTGATTATTGAACACGATTTGCTTGTACAGCACAGCGCGCTTATTTCGTCAAATTGACTGCGCAGCGAATAAAAAGCAAACGAAACAACGTTCCACCGATTTCGGTTCACTTTGAATATTTTTAGTCTGACTAATTTATTCCAAACAGCTGTTCTTAGAAGATCCCCGAGCAGGTAGAATTTATCGAGCGAAACGAAAAATAAAACAATTAGGAAAGATAAATTGCACGTGATTCATAAATCGTTCCTTGAAATAAGTCTTCTCTGATGTGGTGACATTACAATGAGGGGTTTTCATTCTACGATTAAAAATAAAAAAAATAGTTATTTTTTCAACATTAGATGGCGCTGATCAAAACTCAAGAGTCAAAAACAGTAAGACATGACAGCAATGACAGAGAGTGATAGACAAAAGAAAATATGCGCCCGAAAGGGCTTCTTTTGAATATGAATCATTCGTCACTGGTTCTTGCTATGTGTACGGGTGCAAGGTGAAGGAGCCATAGGTATCAATTTCAGTAAACTTTACGTACAGAAAAAAAACGAATAAAATAAAATAACCTAATCTACCTTAAGGAACACTATATTATTAACCGTTTATAAGATGTGTGTGTGTGACTCAAAATAAATATATGATAAATATGTAACTGACACAAATATATAAGTATATATTTATATATAAACATACATAATATAAACATACGAACAGTCAACAAACAAAGAAATTGACATTGACTCTTGGGTTTTGTTGAACGCCATCTAGTTTCGAATGAAATATCTTTAAAAAAAAAGAAGAAACGAAAAGCTCTTCATTACAATTGACCTCATATTTTTATATAAAGCTTATAACTTTTTTTATTAAATTAACAATTTCAAAGAATTCTGGAAAGGTATCGTATTATCTATTGATATTTCACCCGCGTAGCGTAGTAACCAAACCGGTCTTCATTCTCAATTTGTTGACAACATAGCTTTATAAATCAATTTATCACGTACTTATAGGTTTACCTAAATTAGAAAATCGTTTAAAAAGATAACGAGTGGAATACTAGAAATACATGTCTGTACAGGAGCTAAAGAAAGCGGTTTGCCACTCTTGACAAAGCTATTTTGGTAACAGCTAATAGTAGCTTGAGTCTTTAGATAGCTTTTTTAAGTTAAAAATTGTGTATTTTTATTGCAAAATTATGGCATTATGTTTGTTAGAGCATTAGTAACTGTGAGAAGAGAATATCAACCTTGTTGTTTTAAGACGTATAAATATGAACTTCACCCGTAAGTTAATAGACCACATTTTTGGCCGACTGTACTTTACTAAATAAAACATGTAATAGGCACTTAAATATTTTATCAGTGTTCTTTTTATACATCATTTACTTGTCTTTAAATAGGAAAATACTATTTTTAAATATAAATATTGCATATCAGAACAAAAATAATAACTCAATATGCTAGTATGTATCATAGTTTTCTCAGTGATAAAAGATGGCGTTAGTGATCTGATTATTTTATCTAAATCCATCCAGCTGAAAACTAAACACCTTTCAAACATGAACGCATTAATTTTGCAAACTTGAATAGTCATGTTCTTGTGATAACGTTTAGTTTAAATGCAGGTCATCGTGTGAGCCTCGGCAAAGTGCCTGTGGGCGGGCAATATGATTTCGTGAACTCGAACACCGTGAATAATAATCGTTTAGCGAAAAAAACAAATCATGCATTAAAATAGGTACTTGGCCATCCCCACCATCACCATCTGAAAGTTAATAAAAACAGAATTGAGAAATGACAGTCTTTGAATTAAAATGAATCGACCCGGAAAACAGAAGGATATGAAAACTCCAACAAAGGGGACAAAGGGAAAAAATTGAAAGGAATCTGGAGAGCGACGGGGATGGAGCAAAAAAGACGCAAAAAGTTTGTGCGGCCGGCGCGAAACGAAGCGTCGGAAGGAGCTCATGCTACAATTGGAGTGTGTTCAATTAAACAGAGAAGAACTAGGAAATGAGTTAGGGTTTTTAATACCATGGATATTTTTACATTAATTATTCCACATTGTTTAATCATGTTCATGAATGTTTTTTTGTTTCTTCTTATGTAACAAACGAATAGGACGCCGCCGTCGTCGACCGTTTAATGTAAATCCTTATACATTAATGTTATCGCAACATCTATCTAATCATATAAGTAAAACTGAAGATCGCCGAAAGAAATCTCTTAAAATCCATTTGCTAAGCAATACCCAATATGACATTAAGGGATCTATGAAAAGCGAGGAGGTTCGGGAACAAAGACTGTTGTTTCGCAGACCGCCCGCCACGCGCCCCGCGGCGCTGCTGCCGCTCGGAAAAAATTACTAATTGAATGCTTACTGCTAGGAAGGACCGTAGTAGGTATACAAAACATTAGCTTACGAGTTCGGGTTTAAATTATTTAATGTTGAAACTAGCTGTACTAAATTTTGAAAAGCTAAAGAAAGTAAACAGATTTAACTGTTGTAAATGTTTAAATAGGTTTTATTATAAGTACATTCTGACACTTATTTACTAAACGTTTATACCCAAGTTATAATACTACGAAAATGGGCTAGATAGTCGTTAATTAACAATTTAATAATTCACAAAAACCGCTGGAGCTAGTTCAAAGGGGAGCGGTAATGATTTGGATATTTCATCGAAGTTACCGACAAAATGGTTGAATAGAATAAGTATCGGGAGGGTTGCCTTCTGCGCTACACTGAGTAAATAATGTTTCGCTTTACGTTTGTTGTTGCATTACGTTAAGTACAGAGTAGAGTAGAATAAGTAGTTAGAGAGTACAGTAGAGTTTCTTTGAGAAGGTATTTTATAAAAACAAACGATTTTGTCAAAATGTCAATAGGTCATAAGTGTTTGAATGTGAAAGAAAAAATTATTGAAAAAACTACTAGGGAGGCCTCAAACGACGCGGACAGATCGTCGGAAGGTAATCGATGCCAAAAAACACTGGGTGTCTACAGAAAATTTCAAAGTTCCAGTCACACAACAGAAAATTTGATTGAAAAATGAATTTTCGTTAAAATTGCTGAAAAATAAATGAAATGAGACAAAATGTGGCAAATAATTTATTTTTTCAAGTTGATAATTCTATAAGAAGAACTTTTGGTTTTGACTAATTAGAATTTAAAGAAAAATGGCTAATTATTTTCTTAATAAAAGTTCCTACAATATGCAATCAAAAACATGGGGTTTAATTTATGAAATACCTCAAAGCTCTCGTCTTACCCCAGCTTCCTCTACCTAAATGTGAAAGTTTGGTAGTTTGTAATGTTTATTATGAAGCTATGATGTTAACTAAATAGGTACCTACCGTCAGAACGAAATTCTGACAGTACCGAGAATTCATACTTACGAATTTGCGAGCAAAGCTAGTAATTTTTAACCCCAGATGCAAAAAGAGTATCTGTGTTTGTCTGCAGCGAGAGTGTTCTAGCCAAGATCAAAGTAAATCCGTTCAGCCGTTCAAAAGTTTTGTGTGCATTTTGCCGTTAGGAATTTTATTATTTGTGCTAGTCATGTATCTGAACAACATAGGTATATAAAAAGAAGTGAATACAGCAAAAGACCATCCAGTGCTAAGAAGTGAGTTCATAGTGGTCAACAATAAGTTTTAACATATTGGTATTAGGGTATAAATTGGTTTATATCTATTGAACACATGCATGCACATATAACTTAATCTTAAGATTAGAAATTTCAATCACCATACTTAATACTTGAAAAGGTTTACAGTAACACACATTTCTGTATATTTTTAAAAGTCAGTAAAGAATTGTTAAATTTAAAAATGTGTTGAATAAATACGATATACGATTCTCGATCCTCTAAGTATAAGAGTAGGTACACTACATAGTATAAAACAAACTACGCAACGGATTTTGATACGGTTTGTTTTAATAAATAGAGTAATTCATGAGGAAGGTTTATATGTATAATACATGCATAATATAGTAGAGGAACATTGATAATCTTAGAGGTTACTAATGTGATGTCGTAAATAAACACATTTTTCTGCGCTTACATTGCAAACGCTGGCTGAACCACACTAGATAGATTAAAACAATATGCTACATTATTGAACACCTTAAAAAGGTCTACAAAAAAGTCGGCGGTGGTAAATGTCTTTCTCTTCGGGGTAACTCACAATAACCATTTTTTATCCTTTACTTTTTACGCGAAATAATGGCTTATTTACGAATCGATTTTAAGCAATACAGCATTAATCCTTATTCAATTAAGTACCTTAAATACATTGTGCATGTAATATAGATAAATATGGCCCTTTATAGCGTGTAATTTAAATGATAATTTTCGAAGATATTACAGATTTAAAATGTAATGACATAGACCCGTGCGAAGCGGGGGCGGGCGGGTCGCTAGTTGTATATGCTGTGCTTGTGTAGTTGGAACGAAGTTACGCATGATGTTGATAAAAGTTGGACAGTTTGACTGAAATCTATACAGCGTACTAATCATAGACTTATTTCAGATACATGCGACTTTGTTTATATACTATATAGAATACATATTCGGAAACATGTGACACCAATCTTGTCTTTGTCAAATGTGATTTTCATCACTATACAGTATAAAACAAAGTCCCTTTTTATAAGAAGAATTTAGCTGAGATAAGTCTAAGCACATTTTATAGATTTCTTATAGATAGCACTGCCTTGTAAATGGGCAGTTCAAGTTTTCTGTAGCCGGTAGCAGTAAATGGCTATCATTTCACATCAACTGCCGCACGCAATATAGGCATAATTTGTCCAGAACAAATTTATGGAAACGCGACGCTTACGCTACTTACGATTGCAGAAATGAAATAAAATAGGTTTGTGATTATTTTATTCGCCTCATACATGTTAAAGCAGATTATTTATCATTATCATTTTAACAAATATTAACGCGGCTGTGATCATCCTTATTGTCGATTTCAAAAGTTGAATGTTCGCAATTTTAACAAGGCAATTTGACTTCTTTTGAACTAAATGCGTCTATACCAACATTGTAATAACAACCAAATTTACTTTAATATGATGAAATTTTTCACACAAAACAAATCCCTCAAACTTTTTACATGTCTTCTGTATTTATCCTGTTTATTTGCGTAAAGGGAAAAAACACATTCGTATTTGCAGGTAGCAAAATTTGTAACCATAGCTGAGTGATGAGTACTAAAAATATATTATCAATCGTAGGAAAAGGGCTACGCGCGACTGCAAATATTATATGTTTGTCGATATGTTACCAAAGGAAATCCATATAAGGAAATATGTTGAAAATAAATAAGTGAATCGGAAGGCTTTCAATGTCGTTATTTTCAGTTGTCATAAATATAATATATAAATACTTTCACGCTGATTATATCGAATGTGGCATGTGTCGTCTGTCAAAGAAAATTATATAATGTGTAAGTATACATAGGAAAAAGAGGTGTCTTAAATAAAACATTGCCCTAAGTTTTTTGGATTCTAGCTCAAATTGACATACTTTAAGATTTTTTTTTAACAAATTTTAATACAAAAAAATGATGAAAATTTTGGCCAGAAATTAAATACACATATTTTCTTTCATATGCGTATTAATGCCATTTTCCCAAAATCAAACTTAAATAAAATGCCTGATCTGCTTATAAATATGTCTTTACAAAAGCTTACGTTAATGAGGGATTTTCCTCAATGAAATTAAGAAAAAGGAAATAGTTCAAATTATCCCCATAGATGTCGCTAAGCAAAGCTGATCCGAATATATAGAACAAGACAGGTATGGAGAAAAGAAGCCGAAGTCACTTCAGCCGAAGCCACTTCAAAAACACAGTTTACCTATTCAGTGCTCAGATAATAAATACTGTAAAAATAAAACTAAATAAATATTGACGGCAGACCAGGCTGAATAGCGTAGTTCTTTGCATTTCTTATACGACAAATGTTACCTCCAAAAAATAAGACTATCTTTTACTGCCTACTTATCGAGCTCTCGGAAAATTTCAATTAAGGTGTCCTCTACAATGTTTGTTTTCCGATGGAGTTGTTTGCAAAAATCGAGTACCCAAATGTGTATAGAAATAATATGGTAGGTACATTTACAGGAACCCAAGAAAGTTGTCTGCCACTTTTGAAAAATCTTCCTGTGTAAACAAAATAGCTGGAAGTTCGAGTCTATAACAGTCAGTATATTATAAACTTTTTTGTTTTATGACGTGCACATGAACTTCACCCGTAAGTTCAAAGGGATAAACCACATTTTGCCAAGCTCAGATTCGTCTTCGGATTCCCATGAAGTATCGTTGTTCCTAAGTACGCGGGGCGACTACAAAAGACCTAAACACGCGCAAGCGATCTTGCCTTAAAACCTGGGTCTCCTCCGAGGGAATACAAAATGTACTTACATGTAGTAGATTTTTTTGGTTAAAAACATTGGAATGATCGCAGCCTGCCCACTATACCTCTTGTTGTAGTTTCCTTTTAGAGTTGTCTTAATTACCGCTCTGACTAATGGGAAGTGTGGTGGCAATCTATCCTAAAAATATTGCACTTAGGGTGTTACTACACCAATCGATCGACGTCGATCAAAGGAATAGTTAAGGCGCTTCTTAATTAAGATTTTGCTAGAGATGTAATTTTTTAACTAGCTATTTTGCTCAGCGAAATTATACTTTTTCTTTTTCTTTTAACTCAGTATTTATTGATTTGGGTAAATTACCATAGTATTGTAGTAGCGGCCCTTCAATCGTAGTGTTTATTTTGTTTATTATTGAATACCGCCCACTAGTCTACTTCGCTTGGTCGAGTGGTTATTAGTCACTGTACTAGAAACTACTGATGCATTCGGTTGTTCAGATAGACTATAGAGCATAAACAGGAAAAGCACATACTTTTATCCCGAAATTTTCACGGGAACAAATAATGTAATATGGCTATTTTCAGTCTTGACTTCAGCTTATTTACTTAAGCCTAAATCCGGGTCAAAATGTCATGATAAATCGTGTGCTATCGGAGTAAGTAATATATGTTCGTAAGTTTCAGATAACCTCAATTAAAGTGGGTTTTTTGTATATACATATTTTAACGATAAGTATCATTAATATCATGACTACTTCAACGGCCGCACTCAGAGACTCAGAGACGTTCTTAATTACAGATTTTGCTTAGCAAATAATAATATAGACTAAGATGGAGTAAATTATAGTATAAGCTCACTGAGCCAAATCTATACTTAGGAGCGCCTTAAGTAACCGTTTCACTTCTCTGAGTGTGGCCGTAAATCACCTCCATTTAACATTTCCACTTCCATAAAAGGTACACTACACTACTACTATTTCGCGCGTGGTCTAGAACGGAAGTCTGTTTTTATTAATGAGCAGCACCTTTGTACATACACTCCTATTTTTTTTTATTGTATTTTATATGTGTGCATAAATTGTTAAATAAATAAATAAATATAATTAATTCACTATATACTAACATTGCAGAGTAACCTTAAATTAAAGAAATTGAAAATGGCGGTGCCGGCACTAGCTCTCGCGCGTACGGTAAGTAAAAAAAATATTAGTCTTGACTTTGCTAGTATTAACAAATGAGTTAAAAATAATATTCGTGTTTTATTTTAACCAACATCATAATAAGGATTCTCCTGAAATTTTGTTATTTACTTTGTCAGGTATACAGAAACGGACATAGGGTCCTTTCATCCCGAAAAAAGCACTGTTTCCGATGAAAACTATCCGATGAAAAATAATGGATGGCGGAACGTGTCTTTCAACTTTCACGCCGACGACGAAGCCATTGTCAGAAGCTACTTTGAAAACCAGGTCTTGTTTTTATTTGAATTGAAAAAAACTTTTGAAAATTTGTATGCTAATTGTACTATCTGTCAATGCAAGTACAAGCCGCCATTTATGATTCCTTTCTTTAAAGCATCGGCTTATACTTGCGTGCACGACATTGTGACGTCACGAGATATCATTGTTTTAAAGATTAATACTTCAGAAAATAGACTTAAGTATTTATTCATCAAGTAACCAAATACGTACTTAAAATCATACCTTTAAAAGTTACGATAAATTAAAATAAAACGTGGTTTTTCCTACAGAAGCGCCATTACCGCTCTTCGTCATGAGCAGTTAAGTGTTTTTATCCTTTTTGTAAAGTTCTTTGTTTGCAATAGGATTTTTATCAAGTTACATTTCAAGTGGCGAGAGGGATAAAACGGACTTTGCTCTTATCAATTTGAAGAACCCTACAACTCTTACTCCTTTATGAATTCCTACTTTCTTTGTACTCGAGTTATAAAGTATGCTTGTATTGTGACGAAAGTGAGTATCGTTTAAATGTTGCCATTTTATTAAAATGATAACTGAACTATTTTCGGAAAAACTTTATAGACCTTGTTGTAAATTATAAAAAATGTTAAAGAGATGCTGTTTCACAAACTGCTTGGTACGTCTATAGCCGTAGATGCTTACCTTTTTTTTACAATGAAGGATTAACTATTATCTTTAAGTTATATATTAAAATTGATAAGGTTTAATATCTCTCATTTTGTTCCTATACAAGTACAAAGGTAGGATAGTGGCTTTTGAAAAGAAATAAACTGTCAATTTCTTTGTTCCCCTAGTTAGGTATCTCATTTAGAAGCCGACGGCAGCACTCACACACGTCAAAATATGGTTACTTAAGGCGCTCTTTATTATGAATTTTGCTTAGCTAATCTAGATATAATCAAGATTTATTTGTATTGCGTGAATGAACCTTGCAAACCGTAGTTTTTGTAAATTGCTCTTTAAATTACTTTCAAGTTATTGCAGACAAGGAAATTAAATAATAAATAACATGCCTATAATAGTCCAGCCCGGCAAATATGCAGGTACCTCCTAATTGGATACGAATTCCTAAAGGTATAAAGTTATGAAAGACATTCTAGTGTTGTAAGCTGTACACCATTTTAAACACATTTTAACTTTAAATTAACTTAAAAATACTAACTCAGAATTACAGATTCGTTAACTGTTTAATGCTTTTGAAACAAGAAACTTCTCATGCCGATTTGTAATATAATATCTAAACTTACCATTAATAGTACTAAGGTATAAAGGGAGCTGTTTAACTGTGTAACGTAACTACTCACCCACCTACATATGGATAACACACATATGTAGATACATGCAGTATGTAAAATAAATTGAAAAACTTAATTTTCTTTTGTGGCTCTGACTTTCGGTCCGAAAGGGATTCAAGTGGCCCAGCTAGTCCTACAACAACCCTCGTCTCTAAATGGATAGTCAAACAGACCGATTATTGACATGGCGCGATTCAACCGCTCTCGTATTATTGGTACCTATGCATTATCCCATGAAGGCATGGCATTACTCACTCAGATGAGAACGTGAAGCTATAAGGCGATGGATGGATGTTCGCAGCGCGTTTACAAACGTGCGCACCCCCCTGTCCCCTCACCGCTGCCCCGGCACCGGTGCTTCAACAGTCGCAGCTTCCCTACACCACACTACTTCACATGCATACAACCGACCACTTACCCCAGTGCAATAACCGCAACGATCCTCAGCTTTGTCTGTAACCACGCGATCGATACGCCCCGAACGGCCCTCGCCGCCGAAAAACCAAACCAAATTACTTTTAATCACCATTCAGCACATAAACGTACACGATCGGCCCGCGTCGCGATCCTAATTCACAGTTTCACTCACACACGGCTTCAGTACACATTCTACTAAGTGTCGATCCTCGTAATCCTTTGCTAGTATCCAATATAAACAAATAACAGAGTATAATCGTGTGGAAACGCTAGAATTCAGCGTAACGCACGTCAACGCCGCGTCGAGTCAGCGGCCGACCGCGGAACTCCGCTGAGAAGGCACGCTACGTGTCGGTCCTTAGCGAGCGCGACAGAGACGCAGCATTCCGAATGTACTGCCGCAAGACCGAGAGGGAGAGCTTTACAAAAACGCAAGGGTACATAGAATACAAACTGAGACAGCGACACCACTCGCCGAGCCACAGTCTGTCAATCGGCAGTGAATAGATGATTGTAATAGTTCGCAGCGCACGGCTGCGCTCTCTACCCATTCATTATAATAATTATCCGACAATTAAGCGCAACGAGGTCGATGTCTCGCTATTTCGTGGACGATTATTTTGTTATCCTTTTATGGAAGAGACAATGTACTTTTTCGTTAAATATTTGTGTTTATCGAAATGTTTACGACACCTTATTTTTTGTAACCGTCGTCTGGTCGGTCGACGTTGATGTTACTTTGCTTTCTTTGGTTGATTTTATGTGCGTTTTGCATGAAACCCTGGTAATAAGTTCGAGTTTTTATGTTTTTACAAGAAAATAGGTACATATTATACGATATCCATGTGTAATTATGAAATAGCAAGAAATATCGGATAGATCTCATTATTCGTACTTGCCAATAAAGAATATAAAGTACCTAATTTAGAAAATCACAAAGGCGTCTTGAAAAGTCTGCGACGCCTAGAACAACCTTCAGTGGTGTTGTGGTGCGGCTACTTGAGATAAGAGTATGGATTATTTTGATTATTACTTACTTCATGTTTTCTCCGTCATTATACGAGTACAGATTTCCGCTTGGTCGCCTCTTGGTTGCTGAAAGGTTATCCATAGCTTTTCTTTTTGGAACTGTAGTGCAAGTGACGTCGTTGGGTATTTAGACTATTTTTATAGGTATTTGTTCCTTTTCACTAAATGCCCTGAAGGTCCATTTTTGAGAAGTACCTAATGTCGAAGTTGGAGAAAATCTCAAATGCAGACACTTTTCGATCGAAATGTAAATTTTTTTTTATTAACTGTTAGCTCAACAAATATATTGTACCAAACGGCTAGAATTTTGCCACCAATTAAATCTTGAACCATTAGCCAGTCTATATATAGTAACAAAGATAAGGTCTTGCCAGAAGGGTCAATAAGCCTTAGAAGCAAAATTAGCTCCTATTGGACAAAGAAGAAAACGTACCAAACGTGAATCTGCCTTAATTATTCAATGCTTTTTTTAATAGGTACTAATTGTAACTTTAAGCATTAAGAATATTAGGGCTAACCTACCATCTTTTTTTAATAAATAAATAAAAAAAATGGCTAGAAAAAATATTGTTCATAAAAGAAATCTTTGTACAAACAACTAATTAATGTTCGCGTTGATTTATTTAGTTAACACAGATATCCCGTATAATTTAAGTTTTATAATTTAGCAATGCCCACGTTCAGCCTTTTATTCGCCGTCATGTTTCCGCTTGACAACAAATTCAGCTACCGAAACAAAAATTCGATTTCAGTTTAAATGAAAACAAAGCTTACAACTTGTATTAAGCTGCTACTTTTTACTAAATACCCTTTAATTCTTTTTTAACATATTTTATCGCCATTGCAAAAAAAATCGTTAGATTTATCAGAGACTAGTAAATAACTATAGATAGAGTAACCATGTCTAACAAAATTTTGTGACTTGAAAAAAAGTTGTTTTTAAGATAGAGAGATGGCATTAGTTGTATTAGATTTACAAGTCATTTAAATTTAGTAAAAATAACTATAATAAGAAAACTTAAGATGGCGCTGTTTACAAAATCATTTGATGTTTCATTGCAAGTACTATCCGCAGGTATCAGGCGACAACAGACGTTGCCAGCTAGTGCATTATATTATTTGATGCTATGTTGCCGCTCTTATAATTCAGTAACAGAAAACTTTACACCACCCCGGATATTACTTGTAGTGTTACTGGGTTACTGTATTGCCAGTATATAATTTTTCTCACAAAAATATAGCATTCATCTCCACAGTTTGTTCTTATCTGCCTTAACATAATAAAACGAATTTCAGTGCATTTAATTAATAGGTCTTTTATATTTTACTTTCTTTCTTGATATCGATAAAAATTATGTCTTAATAAGTGCATAATTTTTATTTATAATGCATATAACTCATAACTATTTTGCAGTAGTTAAAAAAATATTTTCTTGCTGGATGTATAAAAATTTTGAAATGTTCTTTATCCATCAACTTTTTTTGTTCTTTTTATGACAACATTTTATTTGTTTGACAATTTGAATTCTTTGTCGTTTATTGTTGTTGCTATGGGTATGTGTTTGTTTTGGAACTTTTCCCTGCATTTCTTTGAATTCACAATATTTTTGCTCGCCTACTGCGACTCGTGCAAATTGTATGGACCTTGATTAAGTTTACGTTTTGGCTGCTACATATATCGTATAACATGTGCGTTTATCACAACTGTGATAATAAAAACTTTTAAAAATAGGTTATTATGGCAAATAAAATAAATTCAAATTCAAATTCAAATTCAAATATTTATTTCTCAACATTGACAATTACTTAAAGAGGATGATAGTGCCCAGGCGTCTCTAAACAAAATAAACTTATAGCAGTATATTTATGGTCTTTTGTAGTTGTTATTTTATCATCTATAAAGTAAGAATAAATTACTATCTACCTATTATTATTGAGTAAAATTGTCAAAATCAATGATATAAAACGATGACATTTTCCAATTTCAGGAAAGGAATAAATCATACTTGCTAAGGTTTCAGGTTATTTGACAACGCCATCTAGCATTTGCATTGCGTTTCTTGTCAATAATTCATATAAAAATTAAAGACGACAAGGTTGGTCCAAGCTATTTGAGAGCGACATCTAGTAATAGCTTAAATTTTGAGCTTTTTCCGAGTTACGAAGTTTTGTATGGAGATGGTCAGTCTAGAGTTATTTACTAGTCTCTGGATTTATGAAGCTATTTCAGCCTGGTTGTAGTAATCGTAGCTTCAAGATAATTTTACTACAACTACAAAAAAAATATTTCCAAAATGATTGAGCTACTTTTAACTTTGAGCATATAGCATAGGTATATATATTTGAGCATAATATTATAAAATACTTAAATAAGTGCTAATAAATATGTTCTTTTTAGAGTTCCTTTCTTTCTGCTTTCGCATATGCTTTGAAAATTCTTAAAGTAATAAACCTGCAGCTACAAACTTCCTATTGTAATTTACTTCAAAGACTATCGATCTAAGTAGTAAAAATTAAATGACGTAAATTTTGCAAAACTGAACAATAATCTGCATTTTGCATTATTTACAGAGCTTTTTACGTTTTTTTAATTTTACGTCATGTAATGCAATAAACAAATATTTGTTGCCCGCCGATAAGACTATTTTTTATCTCAATGAGACCGAAACTTTCAGAGATCCGATTTATTACATGTGTAGCAAATATTTCAAGAAATGAACAAAATGGCTGCCAGTGAGAGGAGAAGTGGGGTGGATCCCAATGTTTAGTGTGTATTTGTTTAAAAATAGTCGCAGTAGGTTTATCGCTAGTACCTAGATTATCACTAGTTGCTGACCGGACACACTGTACCTCTTTGAAGTATCAGGACTATTTTGAAGGATTTATCCAAGAGAAAAGTTTTTAGAATATTCATCTATCTGTCGTACTTAATGTTTGTTACGTCAGTGTTAGTGACGTAACTTAACGATCTGGGGCTGTTGAAAAGGAGGTGTGCAATGAGCAAGGAAACTCAAGTTAAAAAGACGGAACTTATCTTTTCGTCTTTTGGTACATTATTATTTATAGTAATATTAATATACAACGATGATTTAAAATTTGATAAAAAAACGCATTTATATACATGGAGGGCAAGACCTTGATTATTGTAGATGGAACATTTTATTGAAAGAAGACATTATTTTAATTTAAATAACAATTTAAACTGCATTCATAGATTTTTAAATTGTGACATGGTTGACCTGGGAATCGAACACGCTACACGAGAAAAAAAATTAACCTGTGGTTTTATGCCTACCGATCGAAAGGCATAAGGATTATTTTTTGCTAGGTAACATAGTGTTAGAAATATAAGGAACACCATGAATTTTAACATTTTTAATAAGTACATAATTAATCAATTTATCAAATGCTCAAAATGAGTTCCCATTCTGTTGAATACAAAGTCGCACTTTTTTGGTCACGTTGTAGTGGATATTTAGAATAATACGTCCTAGTTCTGATTGTAGCTCGTGGACACTTTCATATTGATTCTTGTAAACTAAATTCTTTACATAATCTCATTTAAAAAAATCTAACGGGGTTAGATCTGGGGATCTCGGCGGCCATCTTATTTGTTCATTTGTCCGATCCAGGAAAGAAAGTGTTCCTTGAGATAGTTCCTTGTTCTGTGACTGTATGAGCCGGGGCCCCATCTTGCTGAAAAGTAAGGTTTTGTCGTTCTGCAACCGGAAGTATTTTTCAAGTATTTTTTTAAATTTTTTTTAAATTTTTTATTGAAAAAGGATTAGACGTTTGTCTTCTATCTCACTTGATGGAAAGTGACGATGAAGACGAAGGTGTTACACGTCTTTCCACGAGATACCTATCCACTCGACGCTTGAAAGAACTAGGACTATAGTTTTCTGGAAAAACAGACGCAGGCAGTTCATTCCACACCTTGGCGACCCGCACCAAAAAGGAACTATCGAAGCGTTTGGTTCGACTTCTTGGGATATCTACTATAAAGGGATGGAAGGCCTGCCTGCGTCTAGTAGTCCGATATTAGAAGGGTGTGGGTTCAACCTGATCAAAAAGAGCATTCACGGCATCTCCAAAATGTAATCTGCTAAACTGGCAACTGTCCGACTTGCTTGGCCTATCACACTTGATACAGCATCAGCGCAGCACGATGGATCGGTTGATGTAAAACAAGTCTGCCGCCAAGGATTAGACGCGAAAAAATGCCGCATATCATCCCAATCTGCTGACTTGTATCGCCATACTCGCCTAGTGCTTTTTGGACGGGTGTCAGGTGGCGAGTACTGAGTAATACACAGATTTTACCATGCAATGGTCGGATGTCCCTAAAGGTCCAGTTACGGACACCGGGCACCTGTCAGGATCAGTTTTCAGCAGAAGGTCTAAGCAATATGCAGTGTGGCCAGCAACGTCGGGGATGCGCGTGGGCTCGTGCACAAGCTGTGAGAGGCCTTGAGTCACGGAAAACTTAAAAGCCTCTCTTCCAGCGTGGTCAGTGTCCTGATACGGGTATAGCCATTGCCCGTGATGGTCGTTAAAATCCCCCAGGAACACCAACTGCGCTGAGGGAAAACGTTGCCGTACCTTATCTCTGCATCGCTGAGATACTCCATGAGCCTTCTTGTCTCCCGATCTCCGCTATGTGACCGGTATATACTGGCATTCAAATTCAAATTCAAATTCAAATATTTATTTCTCAACATTGACAATTACTTGTTCTTATTGACGTCAAATAAAACATGATTCTACCACCAGTTCGAAAAAAACCTTCGTGAAGAAGAACTGGCAAGAAACTTCACGGGTATATTTTTTTTCAAAATAAATTTACAGAGTCTCTTTATGTCTATACAAAAATTATTCTTTTCTGCATCTGTTAGCTCGGCAAGTCTCCCTCCCCCCAAGTATCCAAACGACGAACACCCTCAAACGGCACCCGTTCACGAGTTAACGCGGGATCCAGCCATCGCCCTCCTCAACCATATTAGAGGGAAGTGAGCGACCCGTCACCTAGACCAATTGGTCAAAGCCGGTATCAACGTGAACCCACATGACGGAAAAGTCCAGATCTTCCAAGTAACGGAGACGCTGATAACAGATCTCATCATTGGCACACATGCACACCCCGGCATTAGGGCGAAATTGGACTCCAGGATGTACCCTGGGTAACAAAGGTATGCCGAGTCTGACGGATTACAGATCTGCGTCTCCGTTGGGAGGAGTAGGTGAGGCCTCTGTGTCTCAGGATGGTGGTGGACATCGTTGATATTTGAGTGCATTCCTCTGATGTTGCAGAAGTGTACTTTAAGAGAGAGGAAGTGCAACCGCTGTAGAACCTTACTCTTCTTATGACTTTTCATATCAGTTGTGTCAGTGAATAGGGAGGAGGACAGAAGTTGAGTGAAGCGCTGCAAATGGAACCAAGCAGCTCGCAATAAACAACGCACCGATGAGGAACTGGCTTGGAGACTGCGGGGACGCCCGAACCCCCCCGGGAATTGTCATCGGGTCCTCTCTAACCAGTCGCTAGCTGGCACGATGAAGCCTCCCGGGATTTTTCGCGAGGTGGCGGGGCAGCCTTTCGCATGTGGCTAGCACACTACTTGGGCCCCCTACTACCTGCGGTCGGCCAGCGGTGCACCGTTTTTTCGGATCCCGCTACCCACCAAAACCCGGCGAGCCAATAAATTACGAAGAAGAATACTGAAGACAGTTCTCTGATGCAGCACGATTACTCAGACCTACTCTACCTCTATGGCTACACTAAACATCATGCCGGAACGCGACCATGTCACTTGGCGGCATGGCTTTGTTTAGTGGGTGGTAACTAGCCACGGCCGAAGCCTACCAACAGAAGATACTGCTCGTTTAGCACCACCCAGGGACGAAAGATCTGCAATGGATTCATCTGGTGATGAAATTGTTAATACTACCCCACCTGCAGCAAATGGTCTTGATGGTGGTGACTATGTTATATAAAGGTTATTTACGCAGGAAAGAAGCAACCTTATAAGCATTTTGTTGGAAAAATAGTGTCAAGATACTCCGATAGCCAGAACGACTTTCTAGTCTCTTTTTTAAAGCTTAAACTGACTGGAACTTTTGTGTTCCCTGATATAAAAGACGAAGCTTCGGTTAATATTTCTGATATTGTGCTAAAGTTACCAAAACCTATTGTAAAGAAAGGCACTAGTAGAACAGATTCTCTATTCAATTTCAAGATAAATGTGTCTCACTTTATAACATTTTAAATAAAAAGCATTTATTTTAGTTAGTAAGTACTAGATTAAACTAAATACACATAATTTACCAAAAAGAAAATAATAAGTAAATAATAAATTAATGCCATAAAATCAATAACACTTGTTTAATTTGTAGAAATGTTTCTATGAATCAAAGTGCCCCATTATATTTTATTTTATACAAATTTATTTTTCTTATAAATAGGCTCCAAAAATTTTTTGGATTAAATGTAACTTGCATTTAGAAATATTACAATAAAATAAACGAAAACTTTAAATTCAAAAGTTCATAACTTTTTGTACACACTGAATTTAGCCAAATAGTTTTTGTTAATATTCATCTTTTAGTGCCAACTACCGAACCTGAAACGATGCTCAGTACTAACGCTAACACCCTGTATAAGTATATATAACCATTGTGAATGTACAGAGACTAGTAAATAACTATAGACTGACCATCTCCATACAAAAAATCGTAACTCGTTTTTGTCGATATCAAGAAATAAAGTAAAATATAAAAATCCTATAATTAAATGCACTGAAATTCGTTTTATTATGTTAAGGCAGATAAGATCAAACTGTGTAGATGAATGCTATATTTTTGTGGAGAAAATTATATACTGGCAATACAGTAACCCGTAACACTACAAATAATATCCGGGGTGGTATAAAGTTTTCTGCTACTGAATTATAAGAGCGGCAACATAGCATCAAATAATATAATGCACTAGCTGACAACGTCTGTTGTCGCCTGATACCTACTGATAGTCACTTATATGAAATATCAAATGATTTTGTAATTAGCGCCATCTTATGTTTTTTTATGTACTATTTTGACTAAATTTAAATAAATTGTAAATCTAATACAACTAACGCCATCTCTCTATCTTAAACACAACTATTTTTTAAATCACAAAATTTTGTTAGACATGGTTAGTTATTTACTAGTCTAGTATGTATAACCTTTAATAGTTATTATGAATATAAACATACATATACATACAGAAATATAATTGAAATTTGGGGATTATTATGTAATCCCCAAATTTTTGAATAGTCAAGTAGCAAATCATTTCTTTCGCCTCTGTTTTAGAAAAAGCTCTTTTATTTTAATTGGCAGTGCATCCCGTAAATGCACTGCTCTTACAGCGAAGGAAAAAAAGCAAGATGCAGTGGTTTAAACTGGTGTTGGTTGCTGACTCTGAAGTGATCTCAGTTGACTTTAATGTGTGCGCGTGCTCATAGTTGTAAATTTCAGCCAATTCTAATTGATAGGTCCCTAAAGCATACACAATTATTATAAAATATCACTTTTAAACCGGATTTTATCGCATTTGATTATATTTTTACATATTAACTAGACATTTTGGTGCCTTTACCGACACCGGGGTCTCTCGTGGTTATTATAATTATATTAAGTAACCGTGAAAACAATTACTTCACTTTCGAATAAACGCAGGAGGTTATTTAGTGCTGGCAAGTGATATGTTCGCTATCCGTTGTCTATTTCAATAATTTTTCTTTACAAAACTCCCTAGTGATATTCTTATTTTTATTTTCTTAATTTTTCTGTCGAGTAAACTGTTAAACACTTCGTACCATGAATGATCAGAGAAATCATTGAAATTAAGCCCCCCAATGTCAATATATATTATGGGATCCTACACTAAAACACAAGATCCAATATCCAACAAGCTGCAAGACCTCAAGCTCAAGATACTATCAGCACTTTCTGTGTTATAGTAAGATTTATGTAAGAAGTGCGATTGAACAGTTGCTGTTTAGGGTTGAGGTGTCTACAAAAGAGTTGTCAAAAAATCGATTCATAGGAATGAAATAGTTTCGATTACTCGATTCTAATAAAAGGTATAGATTTTGTTATAAAAGGAATAGATGATAACCGTTGCATTAAAGCATAGAATAAACGATCATTTCAACTTGCCAAACAAATATTTCATTTTGATATAGTTTAAGCTGAGAGAAATAAATTAAGGTTGTGAAAAACGGTGACGATCTTATCACGTATTATTTTTTCGGCTACCGTTTCAGTGCGGAGCTCAGAGACATGATCATATTTGGTTAGACCAATATGAATCTTATACAGATATTTTGGAGGCGCTCCAGCTTATTTAACTGCTCCTCGGTCAAATCAAGATAGCTTATATCGCAGGAGTCCGGTAATGGGAGGATTAATGATTGCGACAGTGCAATATTTGTCTTATGGGTACAAATTGCGAAGTCTTGTAAGAGATTTAATAGCTGCAAACACTTTCCTGCTGACCGAATTTATTTGTGGTGCCCAAACATACATAAATTACGAAGGCCTCAGCCGGAGGATGCAAAAAAAACCGAATTTACTTTAAACTTAATTTAATTAAAGTTTTACAATAAAATTGATACAATAACTTAATTCTATATGACGACTAATTGTTCGAAGTGGGAATCAAAAAGTGTCTTCTTAAATCCGGTCTGCCGAGTGGTTCCCACCACCTGTTGGCCACCCAAGTCGTTACATCACTGTTTCCACCGAATTCACAGACTTGCAGTTTCCAATTTGTATAGTAGGCTCGACAATTAATAAATTAATATATTTTATATGGGATGTACTACGGGTCGGTACATAACACCCCCCGCCTCAAATCAGCAACTATTTCAAAACTTTCAAGTGAAATGTTGCTGGCGACTTATCTGTCTCTTCGTTTTCAATTTCTGGGTTTCTAACTATCTTGAGCCGACGACGTCTGAGGATCTTCAAGATAGCAAATATTAAACCTGATATGATGGTGACGAACAGTATCCCGTAGATAGGTATGGTAGTATGATAGATGACATCTGTACTTGGATCTTCGATATTCATATGTGATTGTAGAGATATTTTATTCTGGATTTCATGTAGTTTCTTTAAATTCATCGAGTTAAACTTGATTACTGGCTGAAGAGTAAGTGTGCTTATATCTTCATAACTGGAAATTTTGGTGATCTTTACAGGTTGTCCTTCTATGTGGTCGTATGCATTTTTGATTGTGAGTTCTTTGGTGCGTAAATAACAGTCACGAGGGATGGTTGCGAGATAGCTTCCATTCAGTATGCAGTGTTCTTGTCGTTCGCAGGATAGCTGAACTTGCGTTGCGTTAGGAAGTACAAGTGCATAGTGCCGATCGTCCAATTTCTCAATGGCTTCCCTGGTCACGTCCACAGTCTTCGAGTGGCAGATTCGATCTAACACCTGGCTTATAATTAGCTTGTGGATGCAGTCCGGTTGTCTGGTTATTTGATGATTCAACTTTTCTTCGCATAAAAACCGTGATTTTACCTTCGGACATTCTGTCTCTATGTACACATATTCGTCCTCGTTAATTGCAAGGAAAGGATATGATGGAATAAGGATGTTACGATGTTTGTTAGGGAGTATGGCTAATTTGTACATGTCAAAGATTTTAGTAGATATAATTGGGAACTTGAAGATTAAAACTATCTGTTTTTCACTATAATAAGACCCAGGCTTTATAATATCATAGTAATCTCTAATATCTAATTCTAGCAAATTCACTTTTGGATATAATTTTCTTAAAGTATCAATCATAGATTTAATAATATTTATACCTAACATAGAATGGTGTACAGTAAAGGTACGAGTAAAAGCTAAAATATCTTCTATTCTACGTAACTCATATGATAACTTATCTATATTTTCACTTATAATTACTAATAATTGGGCAAACTTTGCGTATTTCAACAGGCTATTTTCTCTGTACGCGTTGCTGTTTATGATTGTCTGTAAGGTTTCATTAAACTTTACTTGATTTTGTACTAATTCTGTAATTAAATTGGTATGCTGATCCATACCAATTTAACTATAACCATTACATAACTATAAACATATAACCATTCTTTACTAAGAGTAATATGATTATTGAATTCCGTGGCGAACCTTTTTTGGTTATTTGTTAGAACCTTTATGGCATTATTATATCTGATTGCATCAGTATAATCGAGGTTTCCGGAAATGCTTTTAATGATTGAACCTAGACCATCCACAAGACCTCTTTTAAAGCGACTAGGCTCGAGACTTTTCAACTGATACTGCGTTGTGTTAACTTTCTCAAATAGGTATCTTATCTGAATCTCGTATAAAGAGTAAGTATCGTTGTCCAATAAGTTTTTAGTATTCTGAAGTTGAGTCAAAATTAGTATTATTTTTTCGTCAATGTCATTTAAGTCAAAATATTGTACAAAGGAGTGGTAATGAGTCACAAAGTTTGCAGGTCCTAGTTTGAATGGGAGTAATCCAGGTCCTTCGTCCAATCTTTCAAGTTTTATCTCCTGAGGTTGGGCCAGATGGAGAAGAATCATTGTCAAGGGGATCCTGTAACAAGCGTGCTGATTTAGGGACACGTTTTAATCTAGGTTTTGCAATGGGACCGCGTTTTCAAATCGGCTATAACAGTATCGTGAGTGTATCTGGAGGCTAATTTTTGGCGGCTGGCTACCGGGTTTCGAATAAAGATTTGTTGCTGAGGTTGGTATTCTGCTTCCGGTTCTCGATTACGATTACGATTCTCCATTATTGCGGTACGGTCTTGTAGCGACGACTCATTAATGATTTCGTAAACTTTTATCATTTGGTCGCGATGATTAATAATGTACTGTTGTAACAGATGTTGCGAAATATCAATATTCAGCGGATCTCTGGGATCCAGGTGGCCGCGGACTAAATCGTATGGTCTGCATTTTGTAAAACTGTGAATTGAACTGTTGTATCCCAATATTGCATAAGGCATTAAGTTTATTACTTGTTCATCTTTTTGATGTAATCTTAAAATACGTAAATGTTCTAGGATAGTAGAATGGAACCTTTCAATATTTCCATTATCATTAGGAGAATGTGCGAGCGTTTTATGGTGAGTAATTTTATGAACTTTAACAAATTCGGAAAATATTTGATTAGTAAACTCTGTTCCCTGATCGGTAACTATCGTTAATGGTAAACCGTGGTGAGTAGAAAAGGTAAGTAATGCTTGAATAATACTTAATGCTGTACCATCCCGTAAAAGGTATGCTTGACCATATTTAGAGAACACGTCTACAAATGTAATGTACTTTTCATTTTGCGCAGTGAACAAATCCATATGAACAATTTCGAACGGTTTAGTGGCAGGTGGAACAATATGAAACTCTTGCCTAATGGGATTTCGGTCGTATTTAGCTTGTCCGCATATTGTACAGTTATTAATAAATTTAGTTATATGTTCGCGCATTTTAGGCCAATAATATCTCTTCGATAATGATAAGTAACACTCATTTATCCCACGATGATTAGTCTTTCCGTCATGATAATGCCTAATTAGGTCTTGTTGTCGCATATAATCTCTTATGTTCTCTATTTCAGATTTTACAAGAATGAGATCCATTGCGGAACTATGGAATGTGTTTTGAAGGATTGGAACAATTTTATACATATCTGTAGGCGGAGTTATGAAAATTGCCGTTTTTACTTTGGGGTTAACAAATTCCTTAATTGCATTAATTAAATCTTCTTCTAATTTTGATTCGGATAATTGAATTGAAATACGGGTATGAGTTTCGAATGGTTTGGTTATGACTGGTTTTCTTTTCAGATCTCCTACAATGGTAAAACATAGTTGCTTACAAAATTTATTTAAAGGATAATCACTTATTGGTATTTCTAATAACGGATTCTCATTACTGGTGTGAACTGTAACAGTGGAGCTTGAATGTGCTGATTCAGTTGAAGACGAAATACTCATGGGTGGTCTTACACTTACATTTACATCTAAAGATTCGGTATCTCCAATATTAATTTCTACTCTGGATAATGCATCAGCATTAGTGTTAAATGTTCCTTTCTTATAAATAACTGTAAAATTATACTCGCTTAGCTTTAATCGCCACCGTGTTAAACGAGAATTGGGTTCTTTAAGGTTCATTATCCATTGAAGCGGTTTATGATCGGTGAGTATTTTAAAATGTCGGCCAAAAAGATACGGTCTAAAATACTTCGTAGCCCAGACTATGGCTAACAGCTCTTTTTCAATGGTACTGTAATTTTGTTCGGAAGAATTTAGAGTACGTGAAGCGTAAGAAATTGGCTTGTCTGAACCTACAGGTCCTTGGGAAAGAACAGCGCCTATTGCAAAATTAGATGTGTCTGTGGTAAGTAGAAATTCTTTATTAAAATCTGGGTATTGAAGTATCGGATCATTGGTTAATAACGTTTTACATCTTTCGAAGCAATTTATGTAATTGGAATCCAAAGTTATCTTGTTGCCCTTTTTTAGGCAATTAGTCATGGGCTTAGTGATACGGGCAAAGTCCGGTATAAATTTCCTATAATATCCTAATAATCCTAAAAATTGTTTGATTTCTTTTGTGGTTTTGGGTATGGGATATTTCTGAACAGCTTTTATTTTATCAGGGTTAGGTTTTATGCCTTCACCACTGATTATATGTCCTAGATACGCGGTCTCTAATTTAAAAAATTCGGATTTATCCATTTGTATCTTAAAATTGGAGTCTCGAAGTCTAACAAATACTTTTTCTAAATTTTCCATATGTTCTTGCAAAGAAGTACTAAAAACTATAATATCATCTAAATAGACTAGACAAATTCTATTCTGTAAGCCTTGTAACACGTTATCCATGACCCTTTGGAATGTCGAAGGGGAATTTTTTTATCCCATGGGCATTCTGAGAAATTCAAAATGTCCATGTTCGACATTAAATGCAGTTTTGGAAATGTCATCTGGATTCATTTCGACTTGGTAGAAGCCACTAGCCAAATCTAGCGTAGTAAAATAGTTGCACTTGCCTAATTTATCTAAAACATCTGTTATATTTGGGATCGGATATTTATCATCGATAGTTTTCTCGTTTAGTTTACGGAAATCAACAACTAAACGCCACTTTTGTTTTCCAGAAGCATCAGCCTTTTTTGGCACTACCCAAATAGGCGAGCTCCATGCGGAATCTGATGGTCTAATTATCCCCTGCTGTAACATTTTTGAGATTTGGTCTTTTACTTCCTGACGTTGAATGAACGGGTATCGGTAACTTTTGGTGTATACGGGACTGTCGTCTGTGGTTTTAGTATTGTGTTTAATTTTATTAGTAAAGGTAAGAGGTTCTCCTTCTATATAAAATACATCAGAATAGCGAGAGCAAAGTGAAGTTAAGTTGGCCTTTTCTTCCGGATTAAGATGATCGGTGCGTAATTTGGACAAAACATTTTTAATACGACTAGTAAAATTATTTTTATTTGAACTTTCAAAATTTAAAATTTCAGCTTCAATTGGTCTGTCTAAAGAAAAAATTATATCATTATCTGTGGGATTTTCAATTTCAACAATAGCTCGAATATTTTCAACATGTGTAAGACATTCATGTATAGTACAGTTACAACAAATTTGTTCATTAATAAAAACTTCCCCATCCTGCGAATTAATCGGTAACCTAATTAATTTAGAAGAGTGGGCTGGTATTATTTCCTCATAAAGATTCACATTAGCGGAGTTATATAAATGAATTGGATTAGTCGCAAAACGTGTCTCCAAAACGAAATCTTTAAGGTTTATTTTAGCTTGCCACTTACTTAACAAATCAAGTCCTAACAGACCATCGAAGTAGTTGTGAAATTCATAAACGAAAAACTTCATTTCGTCACCGTCATTAAATTCTGAGAAACATGGTAAGTTAATTGAATGATCATTGCGGGTGGTCGCATGAACGTTAGTTACTTCAAACGGATCGTACTTTAACGGAATATGGGAAAAATATTTCTCTACTATTTGGGGACTTACAAACGATTGGTTGGCTCCGGTGTCTATCAAAAGTTTTATTGGTGGATTGAGAATTTTGACATAAGGAAGTTGACGTTGCGTTTGTAAATTAAGCTCTATCCTGACTTCTTTGATTTGGGATCTTTCAAAAAAATTTTCATTTTCAGATGGGCCAGAATGACCCTGTTGTGAGTCATTATTATCTGTGTCATGATTTTGATCAGTATAGTCATTAATACAATATTCATTATGGGTCTGAAATTCATAGTTGTAAGAGTCATCAAAGTCACCATAATTGTAGTTATAGTAATAGTCATTATAATCATAGTTAGTAAGTTCAATAAAATTTGTCTCTCGTGTCTTAAAGTAATTCGACGGAGGTGGGTTGCCAAACTTACGCCAATCATGACCTGATGGCGGTAAAACTCTAGTATGATACGGAACAACTCCGCTCATAGGCTTAGGGCCTTGATTATGAGAAATTTTAAAAACATTGCTATTTGGGTTATAATTAGGCGGCGGTGCCCTGAACATCATCTGCGTGCGGGTAGGCATACGATATGGACCTGGAGGCCTGAAAGGCATCGGAGGTCTAAAAGGCACTGGCTGAGAATTAGGTTTAAAATGAGGTACAAAATTATTAAAACTAAATGGTTTAGGTACATGCATTGCTGGGGCTGCATCTGCACCTAAAGACTGCACTCTTGTGTCTGAAATAGGTTTCTTATTACTAGTATGTAAGGAATCGTTGCGCTGCTGTAAGTAAATAATATTCAGCTCCTCCTGTACAAATTCAAGTGCTTTTTCTATTGAATCAGGTCTCATGCACCTTATTCTAGAACCTAGGGGTTCCTTTAGGCCTCTAATAAAAGATTGTAAAGTTAATTTTTTATAAAGAGTTCTTTTGGCCTCTATTGTAGTCACTAGGTTTTCGTGTAAGGTGACATAAGTCATGATCGTACTGAATAAAGTTTGACATTGGTCATAAAATTCTTGTGGTGTGTTGCTCCCTTGGCTTAAAAGAGAGAGGTCATTGTAGAGAGCCGTTTCGTCTCTTTGATCGGAAAAGTTATTTATTAAAGCTGTACGAATGCCATTCCAGTTCTCTGGTATACCGTTAGAGTTAATTGTTCTAGCCGCGGGGCCAGTTATTTTATTTAGAATTCCATTTAATAATGTTAAATTACTTAATTCATATTCCGGGTCATCTTTAATAAAAGTTAACACTAGCTTATCGCACAATCTTATAAATCTAGTCAATACATGCGGGTTCCCGTCAAATTCGGGTAACACGCGCATTGCTTTGAAAATTATATCTGCATCACACATTTTATCTAATTCTAAGTTTCTACTATAATCAAAATTACTGTGGCGACACTTTTTATGTTCGTGTGTCCCACTTCGTCCCAATTGACGTGGGTGAAAAATTTTGGATAAGGATAACAAACAATAATAGGAAAAGGGAGGCAACACGAGAACGATTCTTAGTGTACCTACTTACATTAACATTTTTCGGTTTTATGCTTTACCGGAACGAGGTCTTCTTCTTTGTTCGGATATTCGCAAGGTGCTTAAAGAAGCACAGGCCAGCACGACGAAACTGTCTTCGATTTTTAGAAGATCGCACACGCACTGACTCGAATATCCTACCGACTGCGCCAATTACGAAGGCCTCAGCCGGAGGATGCAAAAAAAACCGAATTTACTTTAAACTTAATTTAATTAAAGTTTTACAATAAAATTGATACAATAACTTAATTCTATATGACGACTAATTGTTCGAAGTGGGAATCAAAAAGTGTCTTCTTAAATCCGGTCTGCCGAGTGGTTCCCACCACCTGTTGGCCACCCAAGTCGTTACATCACTGTTTCCACCGAATTCACAGACTTGCAGTTTCCAATTTGTATAGTAGGCTCGACAATTAATAAATTAATATATTTTATATGGGATGTACTACGGGTCGGTACATAACACATATATAAATACAAGCAACCATGACCCGAAAACAAACATCTGTGTTCATCACACAAATGAATGCCCCGGCCAGGACTCGAACCTGGGACCTTCGGCGTATGAGGCAAGGGTACTTACCATTACACCACTCGGTCGTCTGAGTGATAAAAATAGTCAGTTTGCATTAATTCCCAACATGCTGAATTTTGGTACAGACCTGGGGTACACTATTATAAATAAAACACCGAAAGACCCCATGTTTGCTTAAAAAGTTATTTAAGGTCAAGCATCAAAGTTTTCTGTTCAGTTAATTAAAGTCTGGCTTGTCTTCAATGATTACGAGTCATAAATAGACAAAACAACTACCTGCCTATTCAATAACAACATTAAAAATTCTAAGCAGACTTAATTCCCTCTTTCTTCATGCAGTTTTGTTTCAAAAATACACGCACAACGCAAATACCGTTTCGATATGATTTACTGCGTAAGCGCCTGTTATCATTTGGATCGAAAGTATGAAAAATAAAACATATTAATAATGATCATCGATATCTGGTTAAATAATTAAAGCTCCGGAAAATCACTTTTGACAGCCTTTTTTCGACAGAAAAGTAACAATAAATGGCGATTTGTGGCACCCTAGCCACCTGCTATGACGTCACTACACGATTTATATTTTATTATAACATTCAAAAATAGTACTTTTTCTTTTATTAGCATTTTTGTATAAGTAGAGGAAGGCAACCAAGTTCTTCCTCTTCTATGATTCGATATACATAACTACTTATTTATATAGGACATTACGACTACTCCATGTATTTATCACCTCGCTGATGTGGTAAAAAATTTTGCAAAGTTCCGTTACGTTCTATGGTCAATTGTCAAATCGCACTTCTTAAATTAATCTAACTATAATACTGAACGCTAAGCTCGCAGGCTGAGAAACAGATGGTGATGGTTGAATGCCTTCATAACTGTCAAAACATCTGTCATCTTGATCACTCGTGACCAACCTCGAGTTAAGTTCTAAAAATAAATTAACGAGATAAAATTCGAAAAAAGTTGTTTATTTAATACCAGGCCGCACATGATTATCTCAGAGAGTTTTGCGAAAAAACGTTTTATGTGTGGAACGCCGGCAATTTATAATTTATTTTGAAATAAGATTATTATAAATAAAAATATTAAAAATAAATATAGTTTTGTTTCAAATTTAAATTTCCCTATAATTTTTTTTTACCAGCATTATAAAACTATTGTGCGTCACAGAAAAATGGATCTACGTCGGAAACACTTCCGTGCAATGATTTTTTACGACTTGAAGTCCAACTTGAAACCTAATTAACCTCGACTTCAATGAGCTTTTATAAACAAGGCGCCTTCTAAAGCACCTGTGAAGCTACCGCTGGATACCGAGCTTAAGTACGGTCGCTTAAATTTGATGGTGAAACCGAAATAATTGTTTTTACCTTACGTACAGTGGCGTTTTAATAAAATGTTGGTCTGATTGTAACTTTATCTTTGATTTTATATATTTGGTCTTTACCTATGAAATTGCCGTTTTTCACGAAATAAATGAAGCGTAATTTTTTTATATATTTTTTATTTCTATTAATCAAAATAATCACCCATGCAATCAATGCATCTTTGCCAACGCATTTAGAAAAAGAATTCCATGTTTGTCAAATAAAATTAATTTGAAATTAGAATTATCAGTCAAAAAAACAAATATTTTCATTTGAAATGGCCAGTACGGCAAAACGGCAGTTTCATAGGTAAAGACCTATTATAACTTTAATCTAGTAGGTACATCTTACTCCGATGATGGAGCTAGTCAGATGTATTGTTTCTTTTATTTCAAACATATATTTAAATATCATTTATTCTTAATTCATATCGACCTCTTTACTGAAACATCGCGGCATTCTGACGTGTTTGCTAAGGCTTTGCCGTGACGGTACCTATCAATGAAAGTTGGCAAGAAGTTACAACTATGAGCACATGAGAAACGAAATCCACGATTTTAATTCACAGAAGTAATCAGTGATGCAGCACAGATCTTAGAAACCACGTCATAAAGGTTAGTGGCTTTTAAAAAGCAGCGTTAACAGAGTGTAGAGCAATTGCTACATTTTGATAAACGAAAACGAGCAGGTTTGGATACTTTAAGGCAATATCATTGTACATACAACATGCTGCGGACAGAATATGACAATTTTGTGGTTTCTGTTTTGGGCTAGATGTGAAGAAACCTTGTTACAACCTAGCAGAATTGACAAACTCCGATATAGAGATGAACAAAATAAAAATATATTACCAATATACATAAACAAATTTTTTACTGCCCCGACATAAAATGTGTGCTTCTAAAATTAGTCCTCCCTTTCTGTGTATTATGTGGCTGTATCTAGCAGAGATAAAAATAAATAACTTACTCAGGTATTTCTCAAACAAAAAGAATATGGCGGAATATTTCAAAACTGCCGGTTTTCAGATTTATGTCTTCCTTTCATTCAATTATTTATTGTTTCAGTCTCATGCTAGGAAGATAGAGATCTTTTCTACTTGAGAATGGTTCCATATGTCGAAGAGAAGACATAGCAAAGAATTCTCATGTTAGACCTGCTGGTTAGTTTTTTGATCTCTTTTATAGTAACAGAGTAATCGCCTAGACGGGCACACTTATCGTGTACAATATGTGCATAGCTTTTTCAATTTCCAAAATTAAATTAATTATTACTTATCACGAAGCAATCTGTGGCCTATATTTGAAGTCTGATATTGTAATTTGCTGAACAGAAACCATGAAAAAAATTAATATATACCTATTTATTTACATTATATTTTAAATGAAAAATACACTCCTTTAAATCATTATATTTTTACCAAAAAAGTATACAATAATACTAAAATTACTTGCCGGCCTCCAGCCAGCGGCGGAAACCGATGTTTGACAAATACTTTAGGAAACCCGTACCTCTCCAATTATGAACATTACTAAACTAACATAAAATATGCCTCGTTAGAAAAATATCTCCTGCTGTCGGTAAGGATAAGCTGTGTTCAAAAATGATTACTTTGATATTGTTACCAGGACTCACACATAATTTTAGTTTTTTTCCTCACAACCAGCACTTTCCCCACTTCCTGGAAACATGCTTATATTATTCCGTTACTCAAGATTCTTTTTTTTATCGAAGTGGACAGTTATTTATGGCCCTAGCCTTTTAAATTTCACCGGACTTTGTGGCCTAGCGCTGAGGGCGCTTAGCCGGAACTTAAACTACTCCTACATACGATACGCCTAAAGGCACCCGAGAGGGCACGGACCTCGGCTTAGGACGTCGTATATTGAAACTACCACTGGTTCGGAAGGGTCATCTACTGCCAAAGAACCAGCAAGAAACTCAGTAGGAATGCGAACGCTGCTTTAGCCTGGCCCACCGGTGGGCTAGGCGATTCGAATGCCGTGTTGCCCTATTTCTAACTGGAACGCCGGCTTTCCTTGTTGTAATAGCGTCGTCGGGTTCTGTCAAGACATTATGCGGACGCCTGTAACGAACCGGTGCGTCTTGGTTGGCTGTGTAGTCAGCTGACTTATTGACCAGTGGGTTGGGATGGTGGGGAGCGTTGTCGAAGTAGCGTCTAGACACCAACTTCATCAACGTGGCAATAGTGGGCAGCTCGAGATCTTTATGCAGATCTAAATTGCGGACATAGGGCGGGGCCCCGACGCATTTGCGTAAGAACCGATTTTGAATAACCTGCAAGTGATTGATACTCGACTTGCTGGCGTGAGCGAAAACCACACTGGCATATGTCATGATGGGGCGGATGCAAGTTTTGTAAAGTGTAAGCTTATTTCTAAACGACATTTTAGTTTTCTTGCAGATTAGATTAGGGTGCAGCCTACCCATGACGAACCCGGACTCGTTTTATGTGGTGCGCGAATGTAAGTCCACTATCTAAAGTGACTCCTAAATATTTGACTTTTTTAACCCGGGGGATCGGAGTACCAAACAGAGAGATCTGACCTAATCTTTTGGAGGGTTTCCTAGAGGTTGTCCCAGAGCAGGTTGAAAGAGAGAAGTACACTGCTGCACTTTTTTCTAGGTTGACTTCTATTCTCCATTTCCTAAACCAAGCGCCTAATGCGTTGGCTGTGGATTGGAGTATACTAGTTAACCTACGTAGATTTCTATCAGATGTGTATAGCGCGGTGTCGTCTGCGAAGAGCGCGAGTTCTACTTTCTCCGTCCTTGGCATGTCACTAATGTATAGTGAAAACAAAGTCAGAGAAAGTACCGAGCCTTGAGGGACACCGGCTAATATAGGGCGGGATTAGAGAGTGCACCATCCAATCTGTAACGAAAGGTTCGACACTGTAAAAAGTCTCGTATGATGTGCACGAGGCCGTCTGGCACGCCTAGTTCGAAGAGCTTGAATAACAAGACCTTGTCGAAGGCTTTCGCCACGTCAAAGAAAAGCGCACCCGTGCCTATCGGTTTTCAACCTATGATCCTTTGCTCCAAGATGTGTTCCGTGATTCTGTGCACCTGTTGGACGCAGGAGTGACGGGACCTAAAGCCAAACTGTTCTTCCGGTAACAGGTGCTCCTCTCGGAGCCTGTTCAAAATGATCCTTTCATATAATTTTCCGAAGTTGAAGTCGCCAGCTAGTATCACGGAGGGACTCATATCGAGTAGCGACTGAATCGACGACGGTCGCTTTGAAGTATAGCTTAGTCTGGTGGTTGATAGATGGATGCTAGCGTGATAGGCTGATGGCCGCTCATCGCTATTCTACAACAGGAAACTTCGATATTCTCGAGCTGTGGGGGATCGCCAGGTATACAATGCAGTGACCTTTTGTAATAGAAAAGGGTACCGCCTTTATCAGCGCTAAACCTATCGTTGCGAACGATGTTGGAGTTCGCTATTTTAGGGTCCTTGTGTCTAGGTTTCAAAAAGGTTTCCTGCACAAGTAAGATGTCGATTTGAAATTCTCGAACGAATTCGTGAATTTCATTGCGCTGATGTTTAAGACCATCGGCGTTGAAGTAGCCGATAGTGAGGCACCGCGGTTTTATCCTAGGGGACGCCATTTAAAAGTTTAATTTATTAAATTTCTGGACGTTGGCGATAAGTGCCTAGTGTTCGAGTGCTACTAAGCACGTCGCCTGAAAGTCGCCTTTTGCGGCTCGTAGTTTGCGTGCCAGAGTTGTTATTTCGCCCAAGTCGAAGCTTGAGGCGAATTCGCTAATTAGCGTGAAGTCCGAAAGTAGCTCCGCACGGCCATTAACTGGGGAACGAAAAGGCAAGTAAGCAGGTGCTAACCTGACCTGCTGTACCTGAGAAGGCGGAGAAGCGAGGGAAGCGATGGGTTTCCTCAACATGGTAGGCGGGGTCACCCATGCGTTCTTGGGTGGCGGTGGAGGATCGCGGGAGTCATTTAATTGTTCCTGCGGTTTTACGGGTGGGCTGGGTTTGGCAGGAGCAGAGGCTAAAGATCTCTGCTTCGCCTTGTGAGCCTTTTGGGGGTTAGGTTTTGGAGCCCTAGGGCAACCTAAATAGTTGGCGGTATGGCCGACCATCTTGCATAATACGCATGTAGGGGGATCTGTGGACTGCGGGGTTCACGCGCACTGCGCAGTGCCATGACCGCCCAGGCACTTAACGCACCTGGGTTTGGCGTGACAGTTTCTTGCCGTATGGCCATATACTTGACATCTATGACATTGGCTCGGAATGCCGCGCTTGAAGGGGACCTCCACTGTGATCCCTGACAGATTGGCAATGGTTTTTAAATGAAAAATCTTCTTGCCTTCTACTGAGTGGTCTTTGCCATACATGCGGTGGACAGACTGCACAGGGAACCCCTGGGTTTTAAGGTCCTGTAAAAACAGCTCAGTGTCGAGCTCTTTTGGTACGCCTCTGAGGACGACGCGTAAACGCGCTCTTCTTCGAGCGCGTAGGTATGGTACTCGATAGATTTCTCTATCAAGTACCTTGTGAGGGCGCGGTGGTCGGTGGCGAGACGGTCGCCACACGAATACCGATCGCAGTATTTTTTGCGTGTGTATACGCGATTTTGAAATTGGACATGTATGTGGACACAGATGTCCATGCCGCTTTATCGCGGATGAAAATAGGAGGCGGATGCCTACCGGTTGGCTTGGCCTTGGAATCGCAGAGCGAGGATGCGGGCATGGACTGCGGGGCCCACTTTTTAGGGGTTTTGGACTCAGTGCTAGATGAGTCCGAGGGCTTGGCCCTTTTTTGTCACTTAGCGACGACGGTGAAGCCCTCGTTGGTTTCGAGGGCTTGAACGGGAGCCGGGATATCGAAATCCATCGATGATGTAATGCTGGTGGACGAAGCCACGGACGAGCGCGAGCTAGAGCACTCTCGTGAGGGATTGGTGGATTGCCCGTCTCTCCTTTTTAGAAGGAGGTTTGTTTGTGGGTTTGAACCCACTTTCGAATTGTGTTCAGATGTCTGGACACTGCGCGCGAACGAAGGCCATGAAGGCCTTAGATATATCTGCTTTCGTGGTAGCCATAGCTACCGCGGCCTGAAAATAACTTAAAAACTAACCGTAGTTCGCCGAAGGCCGCTACCTAGAATCCTAAAAAGGGTACGCAGGAAAGAGTTGACCGCGTTAGGGTCAACCTTTACCGACAAAAAGGACAAATATGCACGGAAAGACACAGATATGATAAAAATAAATATAAAAATAGGATAGTAAATAAATAAAAGTGTAGAAAGGAAATAATATATAAAATGAAAGGACTGGATCAGTACAAATTAGTTGTCACCGTTGGGTATCCTTTGTACTAAAACCAGAATACTTTACGGTGGGCACACACAGCACTCAGCACAAGCACAACACAGCACTTTGAAAACTAAGAGACTTAGTCGCAAAGAAAATAACCACTTCGAGAGCACACGGCGGGAGTAAAAAACCCAGGAAAACCGTATCACGGAACCAACACGCTAGACTGTGACGTCAGTAAACTGAGCGCCACTGAATATCGGGAAGGGACCGATCAATCGGAGTGGCCTTGGAACGTCCGTACCAGGCGGCGGTCGCAGCGAGAATGTGTAGTCAAGATTCCCAACCCAAGATCTCTTTCACTTTTTCGTTCGTCCAATATCCATACTACCTTTCCTCCCCAAAGTGCACATCGTACACGCTCAACTCTCAAAGTTTCTTGTAGACAATAACCTACCTAGTAGTTTTCAATCTGGCTTCCGTCTGGGCACAGCATAACTTCTGCGCTTATAATTGTCACCGATGGCATTCGAAGGGCCATGAAAATAGATCTCTTACCGTACTAGTACTACTAGACTTTAGTAGCGCATTCAATTCTGTCAACTGTGACATTCTCCTTGGCATTTTAACATCTCTAAACGTCTACGCTTCTGCGGCCATGTTTAACTCTTATCTTCAAGGCCGTTCGCAGCAGGTTCGTCACAGTGAGTAAGACTCTAACTGGTGTGATCTTCTTGCGGGCGTGCTTTAGGGTGCGTTCTTTCCCTACTGCTTTTCTCAATAATTATTGACTCTGTCCACAGTTCTTTCATGTAATTTCCATCTTAACGCTGACGATTTTGACATTTTGCTGTCCCAGGTACCTCAGCTACTATTGCTGCTATAATTGAAGATCTTAGTCGCATCAGTAACTGGGCTAAATCATACGGCTTGTATGTAAATCCGACCAAATCAAAAGCCATGTTTATTGGCAATCGGCATATGCGTGGCTGCGTCGATTTGACCTATTTGCCGTGTTTTGTCCTTGATAGTACTCCTTTTGGTTTTCTTGACACAGCTAAAAACTTAGAGGTTATATTAGAATCTGGTTTCACTTAAAATGCAAATGTCAGTGAAATCAGTAGAAAAGTATAAGGTCCAGCGAGGTAAATGCAACTATGGGGAAAATGTAACTATTTTAAATAATTGCGCGACTTTAATTTTTTATGAAAATGCAATCTATACTCTAATAAAGGAACAAACATTGCTTCTAGATATAAAAGATGGCACTTAATTCATCTACCCCTGCTTAAGTTAAAGTGACATTTGAATATTCGCCATTTTGGTTGTTGTTTTCGTGAATAAATATAGAAATTCTTCTAAAAGTACCGGTGTTTTTATCCAGCAAGCCAATTTTGTATACGGTTAGGCTATTTATACTATTTATTCGTTATTTTTGCAATCATTTTAAGTACCAGAGCTGAAGTTACAATAGCCCCTTGAAACCGCGTCAAGGGGCAAATGTAACTTTTAGTTTAGTCTTAGGTTAGTTGCAATTACCACACCAAATTTGTATGGAACCGATAAACGCCAGGGATGTCCTAGTGTCGACATATTTTTTAAAAGAACCAGATTGCTTTGTGGCAAACAGAAGAACAATAAATTTTGTTTATTTAAAATTTTATAACCTAAGAATAAAAAGTTTTATGTAAAGTATCTATAACACTGCATAATAACGACTAAGTGATCAATATTTTTTTATAAGTATTTAAATAAGTGCACAGTTAAATAATTAACTGTTTTGCTAAGTTGACTTAAATTACGATAAATTTAGTACTTTTTGAACCAATATATCGCGTTTAAGATAAAAATTTTATGTCGACGTTGTCACTAGCCCATCTCATTTCAATATATGTAAATAAATTAAAATCGATAATATCTGGTAAAAATATTATGGAAATAAAACGAATCTTTAAAACAAAAGACTCTGTCTTAAATGCCTTTCTATTTTAAAGTGTAATAAATACAAATTTCGTTATATCGTATTTTTAACGTTCCATCCTATTTCTAATTATTACTAGCTGGGCTCCACAGTTTTGCTCGCGATCAACATAATAGTCAAAGTCATAAATACTTTTAATTTAGAATCAAATCCGTTAATTCGTTCAGTTAACACACCAACACACTACACACGCGCATAAAATCACACATTGCGGCCAGAACGCAGCCTTTACCTAGTGCAACTCCATTCAATTAACTGCGCGAGCAGAAGGTTATTTTACTAAACATATTTGTAGTATTTTATAAGAAAAATATTTCGAAATATTTGAATTTTATTTTATTTTAGTTAATCTAAATTAACTTTATTTTTGGTGAGAAAAATATTTTTATCGATAAACTATGATCACATCTCAACACTATTCTCAAGAAAAAAGTTGCATTTGCCCCTCAAAATTTTATAACCAAAATTACGGTATATTTCATCTTATTGCGCTGTCATTATCGCAAAACAGACTATAAAGATTATGACTTGAACCTATTTTTGAATATATATTTATAATGTATAGCAATCTACATATATAAGTTGCAATTACCGCTTGGTGGGGAAATTGCAACTTTTGCTTTCTTTTTTCAGAAGTAATATAATTTAAACTTCTTTTTTCAACAAATAAACGAAGACTTCAAATAAATACTATTTCTTGATACATAGGGAACTTGGTAGGAAAAGTCTTTTTAGCTCCGGCTCATATAAAAACCAGTACAAGAATTCAAATTTGTGTCCCTATCTTTTTTTGTTGCAATTGCCTCCCTGCACCTTATTATTTTTATCATAAGCTCAAGTGTCTTCGAGTTTTTTGCCATTTCAGACCAAGATTTCACTTGCTCACACACTCATCCAACCTTCTGCATTTGTAAGGAATACCCAAATTTCTGATACTTGGACATTATTGAGGAACTCCTAAAAAACTAGAACGGTTACAGAATATGTGTATTAGATATATGATATATGTCTCTGATTACCGTACACATCTCTGATGGTTTCCCATAAGATATCGCAGAAACCCCTGCATCCTAGCTTTGCTCTGTAATCTTTACCGAGTGAACGATTTTCCTTTTTGCACACTGAAAATTAAATCCACATAAAACAGAATTCTTATCCTATTCCTTCACAACACATGCGGTGAAGTTGTGGAATTCATTACATTGTTCCATTATTCCACTGGTTTATTTAAAAGTTGGAGGGCGCGGAAGTGCCATAGTTAACATCGCTCCCATGTTAAAATTGTTTTTTAAATTGAAATATTGTGAAGTACACAGCGAAATATTTATCGGACATTTCTTCTAACTATCATCATTAATACTTACAATTAAAAGTGCTCATCTAAAATCAAAGAATAGTTTGTAAAAGTAAAAAACACAGTGAATCAAAACTTTTCGTTTACAAGTTGTTATGGATTATTTATGAACTGCTACATCATTAACCAAAATATTAAAAAGACAATTCACAAAAAAAATTACAGTGCATGATAATGAATGTGATGAACATAACCTCAAAACTATAAGATAATAAAGAACAAAGATTTTATATAATGACATCTATATTGGAGCTTGAGGCGTTGGACTCAACCGAAGAGTTCTTAGACATATAAACGACGAAAAACTCATATCTTCAAGTTTACACAGTCTAGAACATCTAAGCAAAGTCGCTAGTCTTTCGGTTTTTTTAGATTACACTTTGGAGATTGTGCAAGAGCTAATTTATTTAGTTTAGAACTTTTCCCCTTTCTTCACCGGTTAACCAGGCGCAGACACAAATTCCACCCGTTCATGGTAGACGTGCCGAAAAGCCGAACAAAGCGTTTCGACAGCTCGTTTTTAGTCGCCAAAGAGTGGAATGATCTGCCTACCTCTGTTTTCGTAGACAAATTAAATCCTGGATCTTTTAAGCGTAGAGTGAATAGGTACCGCTTGGATAGGCGTGAAACATCCTAGTCTCCATCATCACTTTCCACCAGGTGATCTCACCTGGACGAACTATAAAAATACAAAATAATACTTAAAATAATACTAAAAAACTGGATAGGCACTTAAGCTCCCATAAAATCTATAGCAAACATCATCCCTTTTAAAATACCTTGGACATATAATTGCTGAATCCGTAGAGAAAAAACAAATACTTTGGCAAATACATCCGTGGCAGAACCTTTTTAGTTAATCTCAGTTTTGAAAGTGGAAGTTTCCCATATTGATGGATTTCTGCTGATGTTTCGACTTAAGTGAGAACACGCGCATTATTGTGATGAAACTTTTTTTACTTTTTTTTTATCCAAGACGTTTTTCTGTAATTAGTTTACTTGGCATGAGGTTGAATTAAAGGTCGAGTTTATAGTTTTAACTTTTCTAAGTAGTCCTACAGGATTCCATCCTTCAATATCAAAAATTTAATTCTGTTGCTTTACTATCCAACAAACCTTGCCGTTAGGCCTGGTGATTCTGATCTTTGCATTGTTAAGATTATTTTTTGTACAGAAGATCAACCACGTTTTAGTCTTAATCTCTCAAAGAAATATAAATAATTATAATCTCATTAAAACAATTTCCTTTGTTACAATAACTACGGCTCTGTTAGGCCTGAGGTGTTGAACGCTCGATGCCAGGGTGGCAACAGCAATTTGTCCCATGCTGCACTGACAGCTAAAATACAGGAAACTGCTTAACTCCAGAATTGTGAATAGTTTGTAGCGCGCTTAAAAAGTTTATTAGATAAATTCAAACAGAAAATTCTTGTGATTCCAATGTCTCAATATTGGCTCACTCAATATTGGAAATGTAATATCACTTTCCGATTCTGTTATTCATGCTCTTCATATGACATATAGCTATATTGTGACGAAAATAAATAATTAAAAAAATGACAGTTTTAAAATAAGGACAGGACAAGTATTTTACCTTTCTATTAATAAATAAAAAGGAATTCAGAAAATTTTAGATGTACATTTTTAACTAAGTTATATAGCATTAAATAATTTCTCCCCTAAAAACAAAACTAGAGTAAGTTTTTTAACTTATCTACTCAAAATCATTTTAGTCATTTTTTGTAACATTATCAATGTATCTGAGTATCAAAATATGTATCTCATGTATATTGTTAATTTATTACCGTTTTAGCAGCCGTCCCGAAGAAACTTTTAGGAAATAAAGCAGTGCTAAAAGGTTGAGTGCGAAATTATCCTTTTTCCTATAACTATTTAATTTCTCAAATAGACCGTTATTTTTTTTAGATAAATTGTTAAAATCTGACCTTCCCATAGACATATGGAAAAGTCAGATTTAAACTTTTTAAATAACTACGGTTTAAACAAATCTACATTTTTTAAATGTTTGAATGTTCTAACACAACGCTTTTGAGCTTTGAATACTTTACCACTATCTTTTAAATTTCCCCAAAGTATTATTCCATATCGTAAAATGGAAAACTCAAAAGAATGTTAGAATGAAGAAGTTAGTCTCGCTGCTTCATAAACAATTCGCGGTAAATTTCATAGACCATTAAATGTCATCGAGTTTTTAGTTCTAATTTAAAATTATTTATTTTAAACCATAGCATTAAAAAAAATAAGTTTTTATGTATCGAACGCTGGCGAGTCATAGTTAAAATTACTTGAAAGTAAAAATATATTGGTAACAAAAAATTTTTTATTTTATTCCCAGTAATACGAAACTATTTTATGTCATAGAAAAATAGATTTTTTATATATATTTTATGATTGTTATAAATTAATTATTAATATGTATGTTCTACTGTTCATTATTCAGTAGGTACCGCAATGTACCGGGCAATTTGGGGTCTAATTTTATTTATCGGTGGAAAATATTTTTATAGTTAATTTAAGATAGACACATTTAGAAATACATTACGGTTCTCAGCGCGCTTTATATATCCGCGTAGTCGTGTACAACCTACAAACGTCCATCCTAAGTTGAGCCGTATTTCCGGAACTGATCATTTTTAACTTCTTTAACTATCTTTTTTTATAGACAATTATTATAAAGTTTAGTACAGTTTCAGTTAATGCTACTAACAGAGAAAAAATGATAGAAGATAGATACAGAATAGATAAAAAAATGTTCAACGTGATTCTTTAAATTGACATAACTTTTGTATTTCTGAACCGATTCATACAAAACAAACACTAAATGTTAGTGAAACCAGAGACTAGTAAATAACTATAGACTGACCATCTCCATACAAAAATTCGTGACTCGGAAAAAGCTCAAAATCCAAGCTATTACTAGATGTCGCTCTCAAATAGCTTGGACCAACCTTGTCGTCTTTAATTTTTATATGAATTATTGACAAGAAACGTAATGCAAATGCTAGATGGCGTTGTCAAATAACCTGAAACCTTAGCAAGTAGGATTTATTCCTTTCCTGAAATTGGAAAATGTCATCGTTTTATATCATTGATTTTGATAATTTTACTCAATAAGAATAGGTAGATAGTAATTTATTCTTACTTTATAGATGATAAAATAACAACTACAAAAGACCATAAACATACTGGTATAAGTTTATTTTGTTCAGAGACGCCTGGGCACTACCATCCTCTTTATTTTAATTGCCATAATAACCTATTTTTAAAAGCTTTTATTATCACAGTTGTGATAAACGCACGTGTTATACGATATATGTAGCAGCCAAAACGTAAACTTAATCAAGGTAAACTTAATCCATACAATTTGCACGAGTCACCGTAGGCGAGCAGAAATATTGTGAATTCAAAGAAATGCAGGGAAAAGTTCCAAAACAAACACACACCCATAGCAACAACAATAAACGACAAAGAATTCAAATTCAAAAAAAGTTGATGGATAAAGAACATTTTTTTAAATAATAATCCAGCAAGAAAAAAATTTTTGCACTACTGCAAAATAGTTATGAGTTATATGCATTATAAATAAAAATTATGCACTTATTAAGACATAATTTTTATCGATATCAAGAAATAAAGTAAAATATTATATACCTGTTAATTAAATGCACTGGAATTCGTTTTATTATGTTAAGGCAGATAAGAACAAACTGTGGAGATGAATGCTATATTTTTGTGGGAAAAATTATATACTGGCAATACAGTAACCCAGTAACACTACAAATAATATCCGGGGTGGTGTAAAGTTTTCTGTTACTGAATTATAAGAGCGGCAACATAGCATCAAATAATATAATGCACTAGCTGGCAACGTCTGTTGTCGCCTGATGCCTACGGATAGTACTTGCAATGAAATATCAAATGATTTTGTAAACAGCGCCATCTTAAGTTTTTTTACGTATTATTTTTACTAAATTTAAATGACTTGTAAATCTAATACGACTAACGCCATCTCTCTATCTTAAAAACAACTTTTGTTCAACTCACAAAATTTTGTTAGACATGGTTAGTCTATAGTTATTTACTAGTCTCTGGTGAAACTTACCACAATATATTAATGAAAAACGGCATCTAAATCTGATAAGCCGTTTCTGAGATTAGCGTGCACAAACACACAGACAAACAGACAAAAAAAATTTATTACATTTCTGGGTTCGGCATCGATATAATAACAACCCCTGCTATTTTTTCATTTTTTATTTTCAATGTACAGAAAGCATGTTTCTTCAATTTTATTATATGTATAGATATCGAATGTGACTAGTATATCGATTAAGGGTATAATTTAAACTATCAACAAAAATATTTTTAAGACCCTATGCCTAAGTACTGCTACGTTTGCTTGTGCCGTATTTATTTAAAGAGGTTATTGCACAAACAAACTTGCCGACATTTATGACTGGCAACTTATAAGTCTGTGATTATTTGATTTTATTTGTGAAATGTAAAATATATATAATATGGAGGGTTGTTCCATGGTATCCCTTCATGGGATTCCTTGACGGAATTCCTTACGGAATTCTATTGCGGGCTTCGTCCCCAAAATAGTCTAATAATTATCATTGTATTTTCCTATAAAATAGATTCATCTTAAATAAAAGTAACTTAAATTAAAAGTGTGTTATCTTTCCTTTGTTGATTAGGAAGACCTCCCTAGGTTAGATTAGGTCCATCCCGGGTACCGACCCCAGATGGTGGAGGCGCCGCGTAGTGATGTAATGTGGTAGTGTTTTACTATTTTCAGATTAATTCAGTTATATACGTTACTGAGTATGGCGGAAAGAAAATTTTAGAAGGCAAGAGCCATCTGAAATACCAAGAGTAAAGGAAAGACTCTAGAAGGTGATTCATCCAACGGGTGAGGAAGGAATTTCCCAAACTTCAACCGGCGTCAGTAAGACAGCTTGGGACATTGTTGATGCCGATTGATCAAGACAATGTTACTTGGAGATAAATAAGAAGGTACTTAAAGATTTGTATCATTTGCTTATCATCGAAGGGATGATAGTGCAGCTGAATGGGGCGAAATTCTATGCAGATTTAGATTTAAACTCCGCCTATTGGCAATTATCGATAGCGGAGAAAGATAAACACAAAACAGCATTCATCACACCGTCTGGATTATACGAGTTTAACGTATTACCTTTTGGATTAAAAACTAGTGGAGCTTTTTTTCAAAGGACAATGGATGAAGTGTTAGCAGGTCTTAAGTATAAAAATGTTAGTTTTTATTGACAATGTGATCGTGTATGGTGATTCGTTTAATGAATTTTTAAGTGCTTTAGCAGAAGTGTTTCAACGGTTGAGTGCGGCAAACTTGACACTCAAACCATCAAAGTGTAATTTTGGATTCAAAGAAATAACTGTGTTAGGACACACTATTTCTGGAGAAGGTATTTTACCAGACCCAAAAAATATTGAGAAAATAAAAAAAGTAAAAATACCAAGAAATATTAAAGAATTGAAATCGGTATTGGGTTTATTTTCATATTATAGAAAATTTATAAAGAATTTTTCTTCATTAACTCTTCCTTTAACAGATCTATTAAAGAAGAATGCGAAATTCATTTGGTCACAAGTACAACAAGAGGTATTCGATAAAATGATATCGTTAATGGTTGAACCACCATTATTACGACATTTTGTTAATGACAAAAAAATATGTACAAGATTATATGTAGATGCGAGTGATTTAGCTCTGGGAGCATGTTTGATGCAAGGTCAACAAGAGAAATTGTTACCGATATGCTTCGCATCACGAAAATTAACAGAAGCAGAAAAAAAATGTTCAATAACTGAAAAGGAGTGTTTAAGTTTAGTGTGGGCATTAAACTATTTTAAACATTATTTATGGGGATTACAATTCCCACAAGGCATATTCACATAATTCACATAAGGCATTATGTTGGTTAAGGACAAGACGAGACATGTCTGGAAGACTAGCCAGATGGGCCTTGGCGATTCAAGCACACGACTTTGAGATTGTACATTGTTCCGGAAAACAGAACGTTGTAGCGGATTTCTTAAGTCGAAACCCTCTAATAGAAGATGAAACTAGTACAGGAAAAGATATAGAGGACGGTTTACAAGTGTTCTCGATCGAGGTGGAGAATTTATCACGACATCAAGAGGAAGATAATTTTTGCCGAAGGTGGCGTGAAAATGTATCGATCAGTCGACGAAGTATATATAAAGGTTTTATGATATCAAATAATGTGTTATATAAATGTATTAGAAGTGGAAATATAATAAAAAATTTAATTGTTTTACATAAGTCGTTATTTAGTGAAATCATGAGACAATTACATGATGACGCACGTACGGGAGGCCATTTCGGGATGATGAAAACTTTAGCAAAGTTCAGGGCAAAATATTTTATGCCGAACGCATCTAATGAAATCGAGAAATATATTAAGAGTTGTATACCTTGTCAAGAAAAGAAAATATATAATAAGATAGTGCCATTACGCCCTATAGTAACGGATCGTTTATTTCAAAAGATAGAAATTGATGTACTAGGTCCTTTTAATCGTTCAGTAGATGGTAATAAATATATAATAACATGTATAGATTGTTTTTCAAAATATGCTATTTGCAAAGCAGTCCCACGAGTGACAGCTCAAATAGTATATAATTTCTTTATTAATGAAATTTTAACAAAGTTCGGGACGGTATGTGAAGTATTGTCAGATAAAGGTTCCATGTTTACGTCAAGGTTAATTAAGTCTTTATTAAGGCAATATAATATAAAACATTCCTTAGCTACCACTATGCACCATCAAACATTAGGTTTAGTAGAAAAATTGAATCAAACCATTTCATATTCATTAGCTAAATATGTAAACCAAAGTCAAAGGGATTGGTGCCAAATTTTACCTTTTATAATATATGCTTGTAACTGTTCAAAACAAGCTTCAACTAAATTTTCTCCTTATTATTTAATGTTTGGTAGAGAACCTGAAGTTCCGTTTGATGAAAGGTTGAATCCTAACTGTAATATGACCGTTCAACAAAAAAAAGATACTTATATAAGTGCAGTGAATCAAGCCAGAGAAAATTTAAGGAAAGCTCGTTTAGTACAAAAAAGATCGTATGATAAAAAAGCTTCTAATATTAAACTTCGTGTAGGACAATTAGTTTTGTTACATTGTCCAAAAAGAATATCAGGTAAAAGTCGAAAACTTAGTCGACCATATAAAGGTTTATTTCGAGTATTACGATAAATAGGATGTGACAATTATCTTGTAAAAAAAATACAAAATAACCAAGAATTAATTGTACATGTGAATAGATTGAAACCATATAATATTCGATAAAGTAAAACTAATGGTAAAACTATGTCTATATTTATATATATAAAACAAAGTTTTTGTATATACATTTATTTCTTGAAATATTATAATAATATTATAATTTCTTTATTCTTAGAATTAATAGAGTAAAAGTACACATTTAGGTGTACAAATATGTATATCGTTCATTTGTAGATATGCAACAGTTAGAATTTCGTTGGGGTTTTAGAATAATATAAGAAAATAATATTATTTTTTTCCCAAATTCTATGTACACTTCACAACGCAATGTTCCGAGATGATATATCCTGCAAAGCCGATCCAAACAGCATCACCAAAAAGGAGATGCAATGGATGGACGATGCAGATAAAAGAAAAATAAGGAAAAGGTTTTTATATTTTGAGATAAGAGGGTATTTTATTTAATGATTTAATAAATTAATTTTAGATACCCGGAAAGAAACCTCTAAGGAGCGGCAGGTACACGCGGCACGTATTTACCGCGTTACATTTTATTTACGAATCATAAATATACGTGTGGTGCCAATGCTCTAAAGAAGTCATTTTTCAAAGACTAAAATAACACTATAGATAATGTGCACGTTTAATTTGAGCCACGCCTAATAATCTCCATAAGAGAGAAGGTGATAGCCGATTTAGCTATGCGGCCAAAGTTTACGAGTATATGTAATATTGTGATATTGATGTCTGTGGGTCAACACGCGGATGTAGAATAGGATCCTCAGTGGGTTAAATAATAAAAGGGTTGTGATGGAATAGGTAATGTATTTTAAACGTTATTGGTATAGAATTTTGTCAGGTGTATTACGGTGCATTTTGAAAAAGTTCTCTACATTGCGTTGTGAAATATAAATTCATTAATTTATAGATATCATTCTGGGTTAAGTAAAATACTTTGGATCCAATTTTATGATCTATTCATAGGTAAGTTTGTCCGGTAATAGTTAGGCAGGTAAAATCTTAATATTTAGGTAGGTAATGTTTAAATTTTCGAAAGTTACAAACTTTCAAATAAATTTTTAATCATTCAGAAAAGTTTAAAGTTAATATGACAGTTCATGTCAAACGTGTTTGTTTTGCCAACTGAATGATAATGTTTGATAATATAATTTGATTAATTTAGTATTAATTTTAATATAAATGGGATTAATTAAATTTACTTTTATTGGGATATTAATATATTTATTACTTATCAATTAATTATAATTATAATGTAATTGTTTTCAATGGGTTATTTTAACAATTGTTGATTAATTTAATAATAAATATTGGTTATTTGAATTTGCGTATGATTGTGTAACGTAAATGATTAATATGGGGTTGTTGATTATTAATGAATTGTATGAGAAATTATAATAACTTACATTGTTTTATTTAGATATAAGTTAACCAGCCGGGATCTTGGCTGATTTTCATCAGGTTTTGTGGCTAAGGCTCTATTGATGGAGAATAAATACTATAAGATCATTTTTGGTGTAATAAGATGTTGTAATTTAAACATGATCAAGTATATATATTCCTATCGGTAGGGGGCTCATCTGAGAGTAATCCCGATTAATGTATATGGTCCTGATTTAAGTAGGGTCGTTATTTAAGAATGAAATGTATATAGGAATTTATTTAATCAGCTTCACTAATTAAATAAATTAAACAAGAGGGGCGATTGCAACGTTTGCTTGTGCCGTATTTATTAAAAGAGGTTATTGCACAAACAAACTTGCCGACATTTATGACTGGCAACTTATAAGTCTGTCATTATTTGATTTTATTTGTGAAATGTAAAATATATATAATATGGAGGGTTGTTCCATGGTATCCCTTCATGGGATTCCTTGACGGAATTCCTTACGGAGTTCTATTGCGGGCTTCGTCCCCAAAATAGTCTAATAATTATCATTGTATTTTCCTATAAAATAGATTCATCTTAAATAAAAGTAACTTAAATTAAAAGTGTGTTATCTTTCCTTTGTTGATTAGGAAGACCTCCCTAGGTTAGATTAGGTCCATCCCGGGTACCGACCCCAGAGTACCTAGTAAAATGATGGACTTTATAAAAAGGGTCCTGTCCAACCTCAAACTAACTTAATGTGTATTAGTTCTTAGTTTCTCATATCTGCCAATAGATGGCGTATGCGTCGAATTAAATGGCACAGTGAAGTTTAACAATCATGCAATAGGGTTCAAACTGAATTTGAATATATGTGAATACGATCCTGGATACGGTTGTATTTTTTTGACCTTTTTGGACCCTTAAACATGGTCCAGCGAACCGGATTAGTGTAATCTTAGCAATTAGCGAGCGATATCAAACGGTGGTGTCGGCGACCTGCCTGATCTGGTGCAGTCTTGCCGGACCAGCATATATATCATATTGGATGCAGTGCAGATTGGTGTGGCAAGTTGAGGTGAAGACCCTTGGTGCCGTCAGGTGGCGCAGGTGCTGGTTAAGTTAATTAGTAGTGTAATTTAAGTAGTAGTGTAATAAAGTAAAGTAATTAGTAGTAAGTTAATAAGTACTTTGAACCTTATAAACATTGAAGAATTGACTAAAAAGTATCAAGCAATTTGAACCTTATTTCTTTTGAAGTTTCAACTAAGAATTTCACTCCAGTAGTTTCGACGTAGAACGATTCAGAAAAAAGTGACACTACGAGGAGTCTGTGACAGTTTGCGTGCGGTTTTACAAGCCCAAAGACTTAGAAAAATACAGCAAATTCCTAACACTTAGAAAACTTTGGACTTCTAACTAAAGTATTGGTGCTTCAAGATGTGGTTATTAAGATTTAGTTTGTAATTAGGTGTTATCAAATAAGTTGGTAAAACATTAGTCTTTCTTATACAAGGTAACTGTTCAGGACACATAGCGCCTGACAATTTGACAAGCAAGTGTCAATTTTGCGGTACAACTTCACGTCTAAGCGAACTTCACTACGCTTGTGGACTCGCGACTACGACACATCTCTAGAAACAAATACTTAATTATAAAATCATTGTATTGTACGTAATATGTGATAACATGTAATGGTGTCTTGTCGCTTGTATGGACTTATATTTTATTTACTATTGTAACACTGTTTGTTATCCAAGGTAAAAAAAATTAAATTGTTAAATCAAGCCTACTTCATTAAACTAAGTAATTAAAAGCAGTTTTGGGTCTCATTCAATATCCAGCGTAGTCAAATTGGTGACGCCGACGTGATCAAGATCAACAAAAATCGATCGGTTCTGCAGATTGACATCCAGACCGGTAGACGGACTATCCTTCAGGAACTTGCCAGTTACCAATATCCAGCTGCAGCCATCATTCCGAGGGAAGTGTGTTAACAATCCTTTGCTTAATCTATCCTTTGTTCTTTAATTTGCCTGAGTAAAGTTCATCAGATTTTAAGTGCACGAAACCACCTTCGAGTTAAAAAATAATTTTGCTTATTGCACAAACCATTAAAATACTCTAATTTAATGTCATTATTTCATTAAATCGGTCTTTGTTTGTAACTAATACAAAAAACATTCACGATTTTAAAAAAATTCACCTTTATTTTTATGCAATAATTATCTTATCTATATCAGGTAGAAAAATAATTTAGCAAATTATATCTATTAATGTTAAAAGTTTAAATATTGTAGGTTAATTTCATTAATTTGTGAAAATAGTGTTTTGTATGTAAGTTGAATATTTAACCTTTAATTTTATGCATTAGAAGTTTAAAAATAGTTGTTCAAATTTCTATTCAGTATAGGTACATTAAAATTCTTTATAATTTCGTATAATTTCATTCTATTAATTCGTCGAACTGGTGTTTTGGTCACCATTCTATACAAAACATTGACGTTTTAAAAACATTGAACCTATTGTGTATTCTAGTGCCTACACAGATAACATTGAAGATCGATGCTGCGAAGCCGGTTTGTTATCACCACTCGGAATTCCACGTAACGTACCTTTTATTCTATTTTTGTAAACATTGAAGTTATTGTAGTTGGATCGTTATTTCGCCGACAAGATGAGTAACTTAAAGGATCTTATTAGAGGGGAGAGAGAGCAAAGGGGACAAATTAGGTCTCGATTAACATTATTTGAGAAATATTTGTTGCCTTTGTTGGACTGTAAAGAAACTAGTGCAGTTATGTTAAATGAACTTCGTTTGCGTTGCAATTAAATGCGAGACTTGTCGTGCAACTTTGAGGAAATTCAATCGCAAATTAAAATGCTGTATGAAGATACCACTTAACAAATGCAAGAACGTGAAATAACCGAAAATAGTTTTTTTAATTTGATAGCACAAGCACAATCTTTGTTGGATTTCTTTGAAAGGCAACAGACCGTTAAAAATAGCACCCTTTAATGGAAGTATGCAATTATGGTTGGCTTTTCGGGATATGTATTTGTCGTTGATACATTTGAATGAAAACATAGACAAAATTAGCAAATTTCATTAGCTCAAATCATATTTAGAAGGTCCGGCTGCAGCGGTGAGATAACTATGCAATAGCATGGAATTTACTTTGCGAACGGTATGACAATAAGCGTCTTTTGATTAATGAGCATTTAAAATGTTTACATTCAGTTGAATAACTTACTAAAGAATCTTACAGCGGTATTAGCAGTTTAATTGACGTTTTATCTAAAAACTTGAATGCATTAAAATCTTAAGGCGAACCGACTGACCAGTGGGATACGCTTATTATTTACAATGCCTCAGCGAAGTTAGACTGCGTGACTTCTAGAGCCTGGGAGGAACACATAAGTAATAATGATTCTACAACGTTAGAGGATTTTTATTCTTTCCTTCGTCAACGAGCTGCCATGTTAGAAAGTGTAAGTGCGAACAAAATTTCACATAATAAAAATGAAAAACGACACAGTCTTCCTAATATGAAATCTTTTGTTAGTTCATCATCAAAAATTAAGCTATGTCCCGTTTGCAAACAAAATCATAAAATGTATGAGCGCACTATATTTAAATCTATGCCAATTGATGAACGAATTTCTAAACTTACCTCGTTAAATTTATGCAATAATTGTTTTCGCAGTGGCCATCAGGCCTACCACTGCAGACTAGGAGGTTGTAGAATTTGATATAAAAAACACAACACATTGATACACAAACAAAATTCATTACAGTCTTCACAAACTACTCAAGTTAACAATGAAACTTCAAATACAAATAAAAATAGCCTACCTAATTCTGCCATTAACTCATCTTCTAGTTCCTCTTCTGTGACTATGTCTGCTACCTCCACTAGTCAAGCACTACACTCTACGGCATTAGTCAAAATAAGGAACAACAATCAAACCTACACTCTCAGATCTTTGTTGGACTGCGGGAGCCAGTCCTCATTCATCAGCGAGAGGGCTCAGAGGAAAATTGGTTGTGTACGAAAGCATGATCACTGTCAATGCGTGTCAAGTAGTTCTGTCTTAAATGTAACAGAACATTGTGAGTTACATCTCAAATCATTTTACAACTCACTTAACATTATGGTCAAGTGTTTCATACTGCCTCAAATTACCGATAAATTACCTCATGCAACAGTGCGTATACAGGATTACTGCATTCCAAACTACGTTCAACTCGCTGACCCGAAATTTTATCAACCGTCAGACATTTATTTATTATTAGGCGCAGATATATTTTGGGATATTTTGAAACCAGGCAATATAACCTTGGGACCACAAAGGCCCATACTACAAGACACAGAATTAGGGTGGGTTGTGGCTGGCCATTTTTCTAAGGAAATTAGTCAACAATTAAGTAAATTCTGGGAGATTGAAGAAATACCCACTAATGTCGAATATAATACTAATGATTATTGCGAACAACTGTTTTCTTCAACTACCCGTCGTCAAGAGGATGGTAGATCTGTGTGCAAATTCCTCTCAAAGATTCCATTGATTGTTTAGGTGATTCATACAACATAGCTGAAAAAAGGTTGTTACAATTAGAAAGAAAGTTAAATAAAAATACATATCTGAAACAACAATATCACGATTTCATTGATGAGTATGAGCGATTTGGACATATGCAGGAGATTGCTCGTCCAGTATTTGGTTGCTACCTTCCTCATCATGGAGTTGTGCGGGCGGCCAGTGAAACTACAAAGCTTCGAGTTGTATTTGACGCCTCTTCAAAAACCATTACTGGTGTGTCGTTGAACGACATCCAACATGTTGGACCAGTAGTGCAAGACGATTTGTTTTCTATTTTATTACGATTCCGGCAGCATAGTTTTGTGGTTTCAGCAGACATAGAAAAAATGTACCGCCAACCGGAACTTGCAACTGATTTTATGGCGTGATGAGCTGACAAGCAATATAAAAATATTTCAGTTGAACACTGTCACTTATGGGACTGCTTCAGCGCCGTATTTCAGTACACGATGTTTATTGCAACTATCTAAAGCGTGCACGGATCCTACAGTATCACAGTTAATTAGCAATGACTTTTACGTCGACGATTTTCTTTCAGGTGCCGAATCAGCAGGCCAATTACGTGACATAATTTATTCTATCTCTTCTGTACTTGATTCAGCATGTTTCCCATTGCGAAAATGGCGCACAAATGCTACTAACATCTTTCGAGATGAGTCAGATACGCTACAAACGAAGAATCTAGATTTATCTTCACAATCAAGTGTTCTAGGTCTGAAATGGAATCCGTCAAAGGATGTTTTACAATTTTCAGTCAATATGGAGTATCCACCAACCTCTCACGAGAGCGCTCTAGCTCGCGCTCGTCCGTGGCTTCGTCCACCAGCAATGCGATGGAAATATCCAATGTCCAAGCTCTCGAATCCAACGAGGGCTTCACTGTCGTCGCTAAGCGACATAAAAGGGCTGAGCCCTCGGACTCATCTAGCGATGAGTCCAAAACCCCTAAAAAGCGGGCCCCGCAGTCCATGCCCGCATCCTCGCTCCGCGATTCCGAGGCCAAGCCAACGGGTCGGCATCCGCCTCCTATTTTCATCCGCGATAAAGCGGCACGGACATCTGTGTCCACACACATGTCCAAGTTCAAAATCGCGTATACACACGCGAAAAATACTGCGATCGGTATTCGCGTGGCGACCGTCTCGCCCACCGACCACCGGGCTCTCACAAGGTACTTGATGGAGAAATCCATCGAGTACCATACCTACGCGCTCGAAGAAGAGCGTGTTTTACGCGTCGTCCTCAGAGGCGTACCAATAGAGCTCGACACTGAGCTGTTATTACAGACCAGTCAGCCTCGTGCACATCATACGAGACTTTTTACAGTGTCGAACCTTTCGTTACAAATTGGATGCACACTGCCCTATACACATCTGATAGGAATCTACGTAGATTAACTAGAATACTCCAATCCGCAGCCAACGCATTAGGCGCTTGGTTTAGGAAATGGAAAATAGAAGTCAACCCAGAAAAAAGTGCAGCAGTGTACTTCTCTCTTTCAACCTGCTCTGGAACAACCTCTAGGAAACCCTCCAAAAGATTAGGTCAGATCTTTCTGTTTGATACTCCGATGCCCTGGGTTAAAAAAGTCAAATATTTAGGAGTCACTTTAGATAGTGGACTTACATTCGCGGATCACATAAAACGAGTCCGGGACTGAGCCGCCTTCGTCATGGGTAGGCTGCACCCTAATCTAATCTGCAAGAAAACTAAAATGTCGCTTAGAAATAAGCTTACACTTTACAAAACTTGCATCCGCCCCATCATGATATATGCCAGTGTAGTTTTCGCTCACGCCAGCAAGTCGAATATCAATGGTTGCACTTGCAGGTTATTCAAAAGAGGTTCTTACGCAAATGCGTTGGGGCCCTGCCCTATGTCCGCAATTTAGATCTGCATAAAGATCTCGAGCTGCCCACTATTGCCACGTTGATGAAGTTGGTGTCTAGACGCTACTTCGACAACGCTCCCCACCATCCCAACCCACTGGTCAATAAGTCAGCTGACTACACAGCCAACCCAGACGCGCCGGTCCGTTACAGGCGTCCGCGTAACGTCTTAACAGATCCCGATGACGCTATTACAACAAGGAACGCCGGCTTTCCAGTCAGAAATAGGGCAACACGGCATTCGAATCGCCTAACCCACCTGTGGGCCAGGCTAACGCGGCGTACGCATTCCTACTGAGTTTCTTGCTGGTTCTTTGGCAGTAGATGACCCTTCCGAACCAGTGGTAGTTCTGTGTAGTCACTGCGGTGGACCGCACCTTAGAGCTGATTGCGCGGACTGGTTGGCAGGTACAATGCCAACATGCAAAAATTGCAAAAAGGCAAAATTAGACAAAGATGAGCATAATGCGTTTAGCGAAATGTGTCCTGTGCGAAAGCGCTGGGACACATTAGCAAGGACATCCGTAGCATATTGCTAAGGGCACCCCTGGAGATAACGTCCCGTACACCGTAATGCAAGCAAACCTCCAACGAATGAGCCTCGCGACAGATGAGGCGATGGTCGAAGCGTCAAGACGTCGTATAGCAATTGCACTGTTGCAGGAGCCGTATGTGGGCAACACTGGACGTATGAAGGCATATGGGGGTGCGAGGATTTTCCAGAGCTCCGAGCATGGCACGATAAAGGCGGCAATAGCAGTACTTGATCCAGAAATTTAAGTTACCCAATATCCGCAACTTACCACGCCAAACATTGTCGTCATCAGTGCCAGGATCGGAGCATGGAAAATCGTATTTACCTCTTTTTACTTCGAACCAGACAAACCTATAGAGCCCTACATGCGGCAACTCAAGTATGTCGAAAGCCAAACAGCTTCAAAGAAGCTTCTCATTGCCGGTGACTCGAATTCCAAAAATACATGGCGGGGTTCCAAAATGACAGACGCAAGAGGAGAAAAGCTAATGGGTGTACTTGATGAAATAGAGCTCCAGATACTCAATACCGGGAACAAACCGACTTTCGACACAGTCAGAGGAGGGAAACGCTATACTAGCAATGTTGACGTAACTGCCTGCTCGCCGGATCTATTTGATCTTGTACACGACTGGGAAGTTAACGAATCCCTCACCAGCGCGGACCACAATGGTATCCTTTTCAAAATAGCTGTACGAAGAATAAGAGGTGTGGGTGTCGCCAGGACCACCAGACTGTTCAAAACTAAAAATGTCGACTGGACCAGATTTTGTAACGATCTGGTTCGGTTGAACAAAGATAGTAAAATAACTTTAGAAGAAATCAGTAACATCACAGAAGTTGGACAGCTGGAGGAAATGGTGGCACGCTACACAAGCAATATCGTAAAGATATGCCAACAAACACTACCTAAAAAGAAAAACAGCGAACGGGTGAGGATACCATGGTGGTCAGAGCAGCTGGAGAGGATGAAAAAGGACGTCAAAACTAAGAAAAATAGGATCGGACGAGCGGCTCCATGTCGTCGACAGTCGGTGGTCGAAGAGTATCTGGAGTGCAAAAACGAATACGAGGCCCAAGCGAAGAAGGCCGAAGTCGCAAGTTGGAAGGAGTTTTGCGAAAAACAGGACAGAGAAAGTGTATGGGACGGTATCTACAGGGTGATCGGCAAAACAAGGAGAAGAGAAGAGGAAGGAGTGGTACTGGACGCCAAAGATTCGGCCAAATTATTGTCGGAAACCTTCTATCCTGAGGATAAAGAGGAAGATGACAATACCCACCACCGACAAACTAGACTGGCAGCCAGTGCTGTTAATAACAACATGGATGACACGGCCATCGACCCTCCATTCACACTAACAGAGCTCCACAAAGTAGTGGAATCATTCAACCCTAAAAAGGCTCCAGGGTCTGATGGCCTAACAGCCGACATATGCCGGAGAGCGATCGGTAGCGAACCCCGTCTATTCCTTGCAATTGTAAACAAATGCCTGGAATTGCATTATTTCCCAATCTTATGGAAAGAAGCAGTGGTAGTAGTCTTACGCAAACCGGGTAGAGAGAACTACCACACTCCCAAGTCACATAGACCTATAGGCCTCCTTTCCATCCTAGGCAAAATATATGAGAAGCTGTTGATAACCCGACTCAAGTACGACATAGTTCCAAGGATAAGTGATCGCCAATAAGGCTTCATGCCCCAACGGAGTACCGAAGACGCCCTCTATGCCCTAGTAAAACACGTTAGAACCAAATTAAACCAGAAGAAACAAATATCCATGGTATCGCTGGACATAGAGGGCGCCTTCGACAGCGCCTGGTGGCCGCAGATCCGACTGCGATTAGCGGAAGAAAAGTGTCCGAGGAACTTGAGAAGGGTTATCGATAGCTATCTCTGTGACAGGAGTGTCAAACTCAGATACGCAGGAGAGGAAGTTGTTAGGAGCACGGGAAAAGGCTGCGTGCAGGGATCGATAGGGGGTCCAATACTTTGGAATATTCTGCTAGACCCGCTGATTAAACAACTAGACGACAAAGGCGTATATGTTCAGGCCTTCGCAGATGACATTGTATTGGTTTTTGACGGGTACACAGCTCTGGAAATTGAGGTGAAAGCCAATGCTGCTCTCGCGCATGTGGTGGGGTGGGGTGTCGCAAATAAGCTAAAATTTGCACCTAATAAGACTTTCGCAATGTTAATAACAAGGAAGCTTAAGTGTGACACCCCGCGCCTGAGCATGGGCGGGATCAGCATTGGAAACGTTAAGGAGATTAAATTGCTAGGAGTCACCATAGACCATCAACTAAATTTTAATGCACACGTCAAAAACCAATGCAGGAAAGTCGTAGCTGTTTATAAACAGTTGACCAGGGCAGCGAAAGTTACCTGGGGATTGCACCCAGTGGTGATCCGGGTTATATATACTGCAGTAGTAGAACCGATTCTGCTATACGCCTCTAGTGTATGGGCTCCGGCAGTAGGCAAGACATGTGTAAGGACCCAATTAAACGCTGTACAACGCAGCTTCTTACTAAAAATCTGCAGAGCGTATCACACTGTGCCATTAAACTCGGCGTTGATCTTAACGGGGATCCTTCCTCTCGACCTACGCGTTAAGGAGACGGCGGAGCTGTACGAGGCAAGGAGAGGAGTCCCTCAACCAGAGCTCGCTGGAAGAGAAGTGGAGCGGAAGGCAGCACCATCAGAATTTCCTCACCCAGCGGACAATACCAACCTGGAGTTCCGCACCCTTGATAGCCAACAAGCACTGGACGCCAATAGTGACTTTGATTTGCGTATCTTCACAGATGGGAGCAGAATTGACGGCCGGGTCGGAGCTGCTTTATCCCTGTGGGATAGAGAGTCCGAAACCAAGGCCGTCAAACTTGCTCTACCATCATACTGTTCGGTTTATCAAGCGGAGCTCCTGGCCATTCACCGAGCGACCAAGGAGGCGCTTAGAAGCAAGCTGAATACCTTTGGCATCTATAGCGACTCGAGGGCTGCTCTGGAGTCAGTGGTTGGATTGGAAAACGCTCACCCCCTCGCCGTTAACACGCGACGTAACATACAGAGCCTGATCCAGCAGAGCAAAACATTAGTTTTGCACTGGATTAAGGCGCACATTGGTCAGGCAGGAAATGAGCGCGCGGACCAGCTGGCAAAGGACGCGGCCCTCCTTAGCAAGAGGAAGCCTGACTACGACCTGTGCCCGGTCTCATTCGTCAAGCGAAGCATTCGCATGCGCTCGCTTGACGAATGGAACCTCAGGTACAGACAAGGTGAAACAGCAGGAGTGACCAAATTATTCTTCCCGGATGCTCTGCAGGCATATAGAGTCATGAGGAAATTACAACCGACCGGGGTCCTTACGCAGCTGATGACTGGCCACGGAGGGTTTTCTGAATATCTGGCAAGGTTTCGCCTCAAAGAAAGCCCTTCGTGCATTTGTGACAACAGTAGTGCCGAAACAGTTGAACATGTCTTGGTAGAGTGCCCTATTTTTACAAAAGATAGGTATGATACGGAGAACAGGTTAGGACAAAGTATTACAACACAAAATTTTCCAAAATTTATAACTGGTAAAGAACGTAATACCTTCCTAGAATATAGTATAAACATTGTATCAAAAGTTAATAAAAGAAATAAAAACGTGTAAGAAATGAATATGTTTACTAAATATTATGTCAATATTTGAGGAAAACATATTGTGAATGTAAGTTAAGAAAATAAAAATAGCTCACTAGTTCTAAGGAAATGTATAGATATAAGAAAGAATAATTTGTAACTAAAACATGTACCAATAAAAATAGAGATAAGGAAATAAATGTATAGATATAAGAAAGAATAATTTGTAACTAAAACATGTACCAATAACAATAGAGATAAGGAAATAAAGAAAAGGAAATGTGAATATAAAAAAATGTAACTGTCAGGCGAACAAATAAAGGAAAACCTGTTTGTTAATTGTAACCCACACCTAATAAAATAAAGAAATAATAAAAAGATCTGTGAAGTAGGATTAGTTCAGAATAGAGTACAGATAGGGAACGGGAGATCTCACCCGTAAGGAATGAAAGAGATGAATGAAAGAAAGATACAGTATGTTGAATGAAAGTGCGAGAAGCATTAAAGCGAGAACTGGTATGAATGGAATTTAGCTAAATATAGTCTGCGGCGATTTAAGCCGGAGGTAGTTCAGAAAAAAAAAAAAAAGAACCAGTGGTAGTTTCAATATACGACGTCCTAAGCCGAGGTCCGTGCCCTCTCGGGTGCCCTTAGGCGTATCGTATGTAGGACTAGTTTAAGTTCCGGCTAAGCGCCCTCAGCGCTAGGCCACAAAGTCCTGTGAAATTTAAAAGACTAACAGGGCCATAACTAAACTCTCCATTTCGAAAAAAAAAACAGCGGGTTTTTAATTCTTCGTACTAATGAAAGTCGAAAAATTAAAATTTCGGATTTATGAATTTCGGTAAAATAAGAATCGCGTTTTCTTATAATCGGAATTAAGACTCTTCAGAATATTCAAATTCGGAATTTTTGGGTGTTCCCGAATGGGTCCGTATTGGGATGCATAAATTTAAGTGGCATATTATAAGGATGCATAACGTTTTTTGGCATACTGTTTGTTTCGCATAACGTTCATACAGAATAAACCATAAGGCATACTTTATTTCCCCATAGCTTCATTTATAATAATAATATATTAGCATAAAATGTTCATGCATAAATGGTTTTACAAAAACGATTACTTATCGTAACATTTATTGGCATCTCACGCTATGGCATAAAGTCATACATATAGAATACCATAATTTGACAAAAATAAATGGACTGTAAAATTAATAACCTAAAAATTTTTACACTTGTTTGGTTGTTAAAGACGATATAGCAACGTGGTTTAGTCAGTTTTACGTGTGGGTAAATGCAACATCGCCACCTATTTTCACACCTGAAGTTTTGAGTACATTCGATTTAGATTAAGAAAACCCTCTCATCTCATAATGCCAACTTCGCAAAATTACAACTTCTTAGAATGCCAACTTCTCGAAATGCCAAATTCTCAGAATGCTAACTTCTCAGAAAGCCAATTTCTCACAATGCCAACTTCGCATAATGCCAACTTCTCACAATGACAACTGCTGAAGGGACAGACGTGATGTGTGTTTGAACCAAATTGAACCGAAGTCGCTTTTCGTAAAAAGCTGGAAATGGTACTTAATTTGGTCCTGGCGCATCGCCGGGTGCTGCCGCACCACGCTCGCTTCGCTCGCTCGGCTCGCGCGTGTATTGACTACATACAAACCTAACCTAACACAATTGAACGGGTGCGTCTCATTTCATAGTTTCCCTCCCTCCACGCCTCTGGGTTTATAAAAACACTCTAGGACGGGACAGAAAAGTTGCGTGGTTCCAATTCGGTTCTGTATTATTGTGTTATATATTTTGATTATAGTGAGATGATTATTTACAATTCATCATCATCATTTCTTAAATAATCTTGGTCAAATGTTATTATTTATTATTCACGTGCAAGTCACTTTTTGGCATGACCTACATACTGACTAACCTGCTCCTCCTTGCTGCGCTCGACGTCGCACCTAATATTATTTATTTTTACTTTCAAGACTCAACATATGATCTATACTTGATAAATTAGGCACCAAAAGGTTTTCTTTCTTTACGTTTATGACTTTAGAGGTTATGTATACTTCTATTATGCGTTTTGTATTTTATGATAATTTATCTTTATACGTATAACAGTTATGTCCTTTACATTTATACTGTATAAAATTATGATGTAGAACATTAGAGTAAGTGAAACTTATGGCAATGAAACCATTCTGCGTGTATAATATTCTGCTTATCTCAATTTATGCGAAAAAACTTTATGCTGAAACTGTTATGCCAAACTGCATTATGATAAAAAAATTATGCCTCCGAAAGGGCTCCGAATACGGTACTTGGGTTGATAATTATGAGACTGCACAAGAACCTGGTTGCGATGGCTGCCTCTTAGAGATGTAGGTTCAGTCCGTTAGCAGAGATTATTTTGTTCACATCTCGTCTAGGGCGGGACTACTTGTACAGTCCTTTCTGTTTTGACCGCCATAATAATCACGTTGTGGTTATAAGGAAGGACTGCAATGCAGTGCAATTACTGGAACGAAGGCAATTCCAACTGCAGCCTACCATCGGCAACGCAATTTTAATCGATAGGCTATATATAAAACGGTTAAATGGCCACCAAATTGTGTTTCCTGAAATATTATATCAAACAGTGCAACCTTAATATAACGTACCTCAATATAACGACTTCCTCGATTTAATAAATTCTTCGTGATCCCCTTGAATTGTCCATAAGAGTCAATGTAAAATATACCTACCTTTACATTGCGAACATTTTTTGCGAACAACCTCTTTATAACGAATTTTCGAATATCAAGAAAAAGTATAAATACCTATAATTAGAGAATTTTGTCAACCCAAAACCTTTATATTAAGTTTCCACCAATGACTCTTGTGATTCATGTCGCGACAGGTTTCGACACGCTTTTGTTCGTAAAACAATCATTGTTGTTTGATAGTTTACCTCTATAACGAATTTTAGACCAACCTAATCTCAACATAAGAAACCTCAGTTGATCGAATTACATTATATAACGAATTTTTACTTGTTCCCTTCCGATTTGTTATATATATCAAGGTTGCACTGTATATCCAATTTTTTTGTATTAATAATACATTACGATACGCATGTTCTAAGTAGCTTGTTTCAATTAGTTATATGAGTAAGTATAAAACATAAAGCTCATTCCCGTTGTCTAATCTATTGTTATGCCAATCAAGAAATAAACATTCGTGGAAACTTTGGAATTTTATCCTGTTGTATTTGATTTTATTCTTTTAAAATACACTTTCAAAATAGTAATATTAATCCCCCTGTTCCCCCCCGCCCGCTCCGGCCCGGGGCGGGTTTATGTCACACTTACTATAAAATAGTTTACGATACTTGGGACCTAAGTTGTCTATTAATGGACGACGTTTAGTTTAACTTCTCGCCATGCAGTAATAGGCTACTTAGAACATGCGTATCGTAATGTATTATTAATACAAAAAAGTGGATATACAGTGCAACCTTGATATATATAACAAATCGGAAGGGAACAAGTAAAAATTCGTTATATAATGTAATTCGATCAACTGAGGTTTCTTATGTTGAGATTAGGTTGGTCTAAAATTCGTTATAGAGGTAAACTATCAAACAACAATGATTGTTTTACGAACAAAAGCGTGTCGAAACCTGTCGCGACATGAATCACAAGAGTCATTGGTGGAAACTTAATATAAAGGTTTTGGGTTGACAAAATTCTCTAATTATAGGTATTTATACTTTTTCTTGATATTCGAAAATTCGTTATAAAGAGGTTGTTCGCAAAAAATGTTCGCAATGTAAAGGTAGGTATATTTTACATTGACTCTTATGGACAATTCAAGGGGATCACGAAGAATTTATTAAATCGAGGAAGTCGTTATATTGAGGTACGTTATATTAAGGTTGCACTGTTTGATATAATATTTCAGGAAACACAATTTGGTGGCCATTTAACCGTTTTATATATAGCCTATCGATTAATAATGCGTTGCCGATGGTAGGCTGCAGTTGGAATTGCCTTCGTTCCAGTAATTGCACTGCATTGCAGTCCTTCCTTATAACCACAACGTGATTATTATGGCGGTCAAAACAGAAAGGACTGTACAAGTAGTCCCGCCCTAGACGAGATGTGAACAAAATAATCTCTGCTAACGGACTGAACCTACATCTCTAAGAGGCAGCCATCGCAACCAGGTTCTTGTGCAGTCTCATAATTATCAACCCAAGTACCGTATTCGGAGCCCTTTCGGAGGCATAATTTTTTTATCATAATGCAGTTTGGCATAACAGTTTCAGCATAAAGTTTTTTCGCATAAATTGAGATAAGCAGAATATTATACACGCAGAATGGTTTCATTGCCATAAGTTTCACTTACTCTAATGTTCTACATCATAATTTTATACAGTATAAATGTAAAGGACATAACTGTTATACGTATAAAGATAAATTATCATAAAATACAAAACGCATAATAGAAGTATACATAACCTCTAAAGTCATAAACGTAAAGAAAGAAAACCTTTTGGTGCCTAATTTATCAAGTATAGATCATATGTTGAGTCTTGAAAGTAAAAATAAATAATATTAGGTGCGACGTCGAGCGCAGCAAGGAGGAGCAGGTAAGTCAGTATGTAGGTCATGCCAAAAAGTGACTTGCACGTGAATAATAAATAATAACATTTGACCAAGATTATTTAAGAAATGATGATGATGAATTGTAAATAATCATCTTACTATAATCAAAATATATAACACAATAATACAGAACCGAATTGGAACCACGCAACTTTTCTGTCCCGTCCTAGAGTGTTTTTATAAACCCAGAGGCGTGGAGGGAGGGAAACTATGAAATGAGACGCACCCGTTCAATTGTGTTAGGTTAGGTTTGTATGTAGTCAATACACGCGCGAGCCGAGCGAGCGAAGCGAGCGTGGTGCGGCAGCACCCGGCGATGCGCCAGGACCAAATTAAGTACCATTTCAAGCTTTTTACGAAAAGCGACTTCGGTTCAATTTGGTTCAAACACACATCACGTCTGTCCCTTCAGCAGTTGTCATTGTGAGAAGTTGGCATTATGCGAAGTTGGCATTGTGAGAAATTGGCTTTCTGAGAAGTTAGCATTCTGAGAATTTGGCATTTCGAGAAGTTGGCATTCTAAGAAGTTGTAATTTTGCGAAGTTGGCATTATGAGATGAGAGGGTTTTCTTCATCTAAATCGAATGTACTCAAAACTTCAGGTGTGAAAATAGGTGGCGATGTTGCATTTACCCACACGTTAAACTGACTAAACCACGTTGCTATATCGTCTTTAACAACCAAACAAGTGTAAAAATTTTTAGGTTATTAATTTTACAGTCCATTTATTTTTGTCAAATTATGGTATTCTATATGTATGACTTTATGCCATAGCGTGAGATGCCAATAAATGTTACGATAAGTAATCGTTTTTGTAAAACCATTTATGCATGAACATTTTATTTTTATAAATGAAGTTATGGGGAAATAAAGTATGCCTTATGGTTTATTCTGTATGAACGTTATGCGAAACAAACAGTATGCCAAAAAACGTTATGCATCCTTATAATATGCCACTTAAATTTATGCATCCCAATACGGACCCATTCGGGAACACCCAAAAATTCCGAATTTGAATATTCTGAAGAGTCTTAATTCCGATTATAAGAAAACGCGATTCTTATTTTACCGAAATTCATAAATCCGAAATTTTAATTTTCCGACTTTCATTAGTACGAAAAATTAAAAACCCGCTGTTTTTTTTTTCGAAATGGACAGTTTAGTTATGGCTCTGTTATTCTTTTAAATTTCACAGGACTTTGTGGCCTAGCGCTGAGGGCGCTTAGCCGGAACTTAAACTAGTCCTACATACGATACGCCTAAGGGCACCCGAGAGGGCACGGACCTCGGCTTAGGACGTCGTATATTGAAACTACCACTGGTTCGGAAGGGTCATCTACTGCCAAAGAACCAGCAAGAAACTCAGTAGGAATGCGTACGCCGCGTTAGCCTGGCCCACAGGTGGGTTAGGCGATCCGAATGCCGTGTTGCCCTATTTCTGACTGGAAAGCCGGCGTTCCTTGTTGTAATAGCGTCATCGGGATCTGTTAAGACGTTACGCGGACGCCTGTAACGGACCGGCGCGTCTGGGTTGGCTGTGTAGTCAGCTGACTTATTGACCAGCGGGTTGGGATGGTGGGGAGCGTTGTCGAAGTAGCGTCTAGACACCAACTTCATCAACGTGGCAATAGTGGGCAGCTCGAGATCTTTATGCAGATCTAAATTGCGGACATAGGGCGGGGCCCCAACGCATTTCCGTAAGAACCTATTTTGAATAACCTGCAAGTGCAACCATTGATATTCGACTTGCTGGCGTGAGCGAAAACTACACTGGCATATGTCATGATGGGGCGGATGCAAGTTTTGTAAAGTGTAAGCTTATTTCTAAGCGACATTTTAGTTTTCTTGCAGATTAGATTAGGGTGCAGCCTACCCATGACGAAGGCGGCTCGGTCCCTTACTCGTTTTATGTGATCCGCGAATGTAAGTCCACTATCTAAAGTGACTCCTAAATATTTGACTTTTTTAACCCAGGGCATCGGAGTACCAAACAGAAAGATCTGACCTAATCTTTTGGAGGGTTTCCTAGAGGTTGTCCCAGAGCAGGTTGAAAGAGAGAAGTACACTGCTGCACTTTTTTCTGGGTTGACTTCAATTTTCCATTTCCTAAACCAAACCTAATGCGTTGGCTGCGGATTGGAGTATTCTAGTTAATCTACGTAGATTCCTATCAGATGTGTATAGAGCAGTGTCGTCTGCGAAAAGCGCGAGTTCTACTTTCTCCGTCTTCGGCATGTCACTAGTGTATAATGAAAACAAAGTCGGAGAAAGCACCGAGCCTTGAGGGACAGCGGCTAATATAGGGCGGGGATTAGAGAGTGCACCATCCAATTTGTAACGAAAGGTTCGACACTGTAAAAAGTCTCGTATGATGTGCACGAGGCTGACTGGCACGTCTAGTTCAAAGAGCTTGAATAACAAGCCGTTGTGCCAGACCTTGTCGAAAGCCATACATGCGGTGGACATACTGCAGAGGGAACCCCTGGGTTTTAAGGTCCTGTAATAACAGCTCAGTGTCGAGCTCTATTGGTACGCCTCTGAGGACGACGCGTAAAACGCGCTCTTCTTCGAGCGCGTAGGTATGGTACTCGATGGATTTCTCCATCAAGTACCTTGTGAGAGCCCGGTGGTCGGCGGGCGAGACGGTCGCCACGCGAATACCGATCGCAGTATTTTTCGCGTGTGTATACGCGATTTTGAAATTGGACATGTGTGTGGACACAGATGTCCGTGCCGCTTTATCGCGGATGAAAATAGGAGGCGGATGCCGACCGGTTGGCTTGGCCTCGGAATCGCGGAGCGAGGATGCGGGCATGGACTGCGGGGCCCGCTTTTTAGGGGTTTTGGACTCATCGCTAGATGAGTCCGAGGGCTCAGCCCTTTTATGTCGCTTAGCGACGACAGTGAAGCCCTCGTTGGATTCGAGAGCTTGGACATTGGATGTCCATCGCATTGCTGGTGGACAAAGCCACGGACGAGCGCGAGCTAGAGCGCTCTCGTGAGAGGTTGGTGGATACGGGCTGGCGTGCCCCTCTTTCCTTTTTAGAAGGAGATTTGATTATGGATTTGAGCCCACTTTCGAACTGTGTCCAGATATCTGGACACTGCGCGCGAACGAAGGCCATGAAGACCTTCGAAAAATCTGCTTTATTGTTTTATCTGAAAATAACTTAAAAACTAACAGTAGTTCGCCGAAGGCCGCTACCTGGTATCCTAAAAGGGTACGCAGGTAAAGAGTTGACCACATTAGGGTCAACCTTTACCGACAAAAAGGGCAAATGTACACGAAAAGACACAAATATGATAAAAGATAAATGAAAATAGAAGAGTAAATAAATAAAATAGTACAAAGGAAATACTATATAAAAAGAAAGGACTGGATCAGTGCAAATTATTTGTCCGCACCGGGCGGCGGTCGCAGCGAGAATAAAAAGAAACATGCTGTGCCAACTACATAAATTCCAATATAAGTAGTTTGAAACGGTGGCAACTCTCACAGCGCATGGTGCAAGATTTCTGGCGGAAATGATCGCGAGAATATCTTACACAGTACCTGCATAGGTATAAGTGGAGCAATCAGACGCCTGAACCTAACATAGGTGATGTTGTGTTGTCGAAGGAGGATGATCTTCCTCCATCCCGGTGGCTGTATGGTCTCACTGTTGAAAAACATCCGGGTGAGGACAACATAACGCGTGTAGTTAGTGTAAAATGTAATGGGCCTGTAATTAAAAGACCAGTATCCAAACTTTGTGTTTTACCAAATATTATGTGAGTCACTAAATAAATAGGCCAGAAAGGCATTTATTGTTTTTATATGTTTCTGTAACGGAGAATTGTATTGTTTAATCAAGCAGTACTATAAGTAATTAAAGTTTAGCCGATTAACTTTTATTGATAAGATGTGTAATAAATTTAAGTAATGTAAAATCAAGCTTAGAGTTTTACACTCCACTTAGGCACATGTTTATTTGCAAAATGTTTAATTCAAATTTAGTTGTACATAGTTCAGGCATGGTGGGCGGTATAAGCATGATTAATGTACCTACGGTCCATGGTGGGCGGTATGTCCAACCTCAAACTAACTTAATGTGTATTAGTTCTTAGTTTCTCATAGCTGCCAATAGATGGCGTATGTGTCGAATTAAATCGCACAGTGAAGTTTAACAATCATGCAATAGGGTTCACGCCAGCCCGTATCCACCAACCTCTCACGAGAGCGCTCTAGCTCGCCAAAACCCCTAAAAAGCGGGCCCCGCAGTGCATGCCCGCATCCTCGCTCCGCGATTCCGAGGCCAAGCCAACCGGTCGGCATCCGCCTCCTATTTTCATCCGCGATAAAGCGGCACATGTCCAATTTCAAAATCGCGTATACACACGCGAAAAATACTGCGATCGGTATTCGCGTGGCGACCGTCTCGCCCGCCGACCACCGGGCTCTCACAAGGTACTTGATGGAGAAATCCATCGAGTACCATACCTACGCGCTCGAAGAAGAGCGCGTTTTACGCGTCGTCCTCAGAGGCGTACCAATAGAGCTCGACACTGAGCTGTTATTACAGGACCTTAAAACCCAGGGGTTCCCTCTGCAGTATGTCCACCGCATGTATGGCTTTCGACAAGGTCGGGCACAACGGCTTGTTATTCAAGCTCTTTGAACTAGACGTGCCAGTCAGCCTCGTGCACATCATACGAGACTTTTTACAGTGTCGAACCTTTCGTTACAAATTGGATGGTGCACTCTCTAATCCCCGCCCTATATTAGCCGCTGTCCCTCAAGGCTCGGTGCTTTCTCCGACTTTGTTTTCATTATACACTAGTGACATGCCGAAGACGGAGAAAGTAGAACTCGCGCTCTTCGCAGACGACACTGCCCTATACACATCTGATAGGAATCTACGTAGATTAACTAGAATACTCCAATCCGCAGCCAACGCATTAGGTTTGGTTTAGGAAATGGAAAATTGAAGTCAACCCAGAAAAAAGTGCAGCAGTGTACTTCTCTCTTTCAACCTGCTCTGGGACAACCTCTAGGAAACCCTCCAAAAGATTAGGTCAGATCTTTCTGTTTGGTACTCCGATGCCCTGGGTTAAAAAAGTCAAATATTTAGGAGTCACTTTAGATAGTGGACTTACATTCGCGGATCACATAAAACGAGTAAGGGACCGAGCCGCCTTCGTCATGGGTAGGCTGCACCCTAATCTAATCTGCAAGAAACCTAAAATGTCGCTTAGAAATAAGCTTACACTTTACAAAACTTGCATCCACCCCATCATGACATATGCCAGTGTAGTTTTCGCTCACGCCAGCAAGTCGAATATCAATGGTTGCACTTGCAGGTTATTCAAAAGAGGTTCTTACGCAAATGCGTTGGGGCCCTGCCCTATGTCCGCAATTTAGATCTGCATAAAGATCTAGAGCTGCCCACTATTGCCACGTTGATGAAGTTGGTGTCTAGACGCTACTTCGACAACGCTCCCCACCATCCCAACCCGCTGGTCAATAAGTCAGCTGACTACACAGCCAACCCAGACGCGCCGGTCCGTTACAGGCGTCCGCGTAACGTCTTAACAGATCCCGATGACGCTATTACAACAAGGAACGCCGGCTTTCCAGTCAGAAATAGGGCAACACGGCATTCGAATCGCCTAACCCACCTGTGGGCCAGGCTAACGCGGCGTACGCATTCCTACTGAGTTTCTTGCTGGTTCTTTGGCAGTAGATGACCCTTCCGAACCAGTGGTAGTTTCAATATACGACGTCCTAAGCCGAGGTCCGTGCCCTCTCGGGTGCCCTTAGGCGTATCGTATGTAGGACTAGTTTAAGTTCCGGCTAAGCGCCCTCAGCGCTAGGCCACAAAGTCCTGTGAAATTTAAAAGACTAACAGGGCCATAACTAAACTCTCCATTTCGAAAAAAAAAACAGCGGGTTTTTAATTCTTCGTACTAATGAAAGTCGGAAAATTAAAATTTCGGATTTATGAATTTCGGTAAAATAAGAATCGCGTTTTCTTATAATCGGAATTAAGACTCTTCAGAATATTCAAATTCGGAATTTTTGGGTGTTCCCGAATGGGTCCGTATTGGGATGCATAAATTTAATTGGCATATTATAAGGATGCATAACGTTTTTTGGCATACTGTTTGTTTCGCATAACGTTCATACAGAATAAACCATAAGGCATACTTTATTTCCCCATAACTTCATTTATAATAATAATATATTAGCATAAAATGTTCATGCATAAATGGTTTTACAAAAACGATTACTTATCGTAACATTTATTGGCATCTCACGCTATGGCATAAAGTCATACATATAGAATACCATAATTTGACAAAAATAAATGGACTGTAAAATTTATAATCTAAAAATTTTTACACTTGTTTGGTTGTTAAAGACGATATAGCAACGTGGTTTAGTCAGTTTAACGTGTGGGTAAATGCAACATCGCCACCTATTTTCACACCTGAAGTTTTGAGTACATTCGATTTAGATGAAGAAAACCCTCTCATCTCATAATGCCAACTTCGCAAAATTACAACTTCTTAGAATGCCAACTTCTCGAAATGCCAAATTCTCAGAATGCTAACTTCTCAGAAAGCCAATTTCTCACAATGCCAACTTCGCATAATGCCAACTTCTCACAATGACAACTGCTGAAGGGACAGACGTGATGTGTGTTTGAACCAAATTGAACCGAAGTCGCTTTTCGTAAAAAGCTGGAAATGGTACTTAATTTGGTCCTGGCGCATCGCCGGGTGCTGCCGCACCACGCTCGCTTCGCTCGCTCGGCTCGCGCGTGTATTGACTACATACAAACCTAACCTAACACAATTGAACGGGTGCGTCTCATTTCATAGTTTCCCTCCCTCCACGCCTCTGGGTTTATAAAAACACTCTAGGACGGGACAGAAAAGTTGCGTGGTTCCAATTCGGTTCTGTATTATTGTGTTATATATTTTGATTATAGTAAGATGATTATTTACAATTCATCATCATCATTTCTTAAATAATCTTGGTCAAATGTTATTATTTATTATTCACGTGCAAGTCACTTTTTGGCATGACCTACATACTGACTTACCTGCTCCTCCTTGCTGCGCTCGACGTCGCACCTAATATTATTTATTTTTACTTTCAAGACTCAACATATGATCTATACTTGATAAATTAGGCACCAAAAGGTTTTCTTTCTTTACGTTTATGACTTTAGAGGTTATGTATACTTCTATTATGCGTTTTGTATTTTATGATAATTTATCTTTATACGTATAACAGTTATATCCTTTACATTTATACTGTATAAAATTATGATGTAGAACATTAGAGTAAGTGAAACTTATGGCAATGAAACCATTCTGCGTGTATAATATTCTGCTTATCTCAATTTATGCGAAAAAACTTTATGCTGAAACTGTTATGCCAAACTGCATTATGATAAAAAAATTATGCCTCCGAAAGGGCTCCGAATACGGTACTTGGGTTGATAATTATGAGACTGCACAAGAACCTGGTTGCGATGGCTGCCTCTTAGAGATGTAGGTTCAGTCCGTTAGCAGAGATTATTTTGTTCACATCTCGTCTAGGGCGGGACTACTTGTACAGTCCTTTCTGTTTTGACCGCCATAATAATCACGTTGTGGTTATAAGGAAGGACTGCAATGCAGTGCAATTACTGGAACGAAGGCAATTCCAACTGCAGCCTACCATCGGCAACGCATTATTAATCGATAGGCTATATATAAAACGGTTAAATGGCCACCAAATTGTGTTTCCTGAAATATTATATCAAACAGTGCAACCTTAATATAACGTACCTCAATATAACGACTTCCTCGATTTAATAAATTCTTCGTGATCCCCTTGAATTGTCCATAAGAGTCAATGTAAAATATACCTACCTTTACATTGCGAACATTTTTTGCGAACAACCTCTTTATAACGAATTTTCGAATATCAAGAAAAAGTATAAATACCTATAATTAGAGAATTTTGTCAACCCAAAACCTTTATATTAAGTTTCCACCAATGACTCTTGTGATTCATGTCGCGACAGGTTTCGACACGCTTTTGTTCGTAAAACAATCATTGTTGTTTGATAGTTTACCTCTATAACGAATTTTAGACCAACCTAATCTCAACATAAGAAACCTCAGTTGATCGAATTACATTATATAACGAATTTTTACTTGTTCCCTTCCGATTTGTTATATATATCAAGGTTGCACTGTATATCCAATTTTTTGTATTAATAATACATTACGATACGCATGTTGCCATTCTAAGAAGTTGTAATTTTGCGAAGTTGGCATTATGAGATGAGAGGGTTTTCTTCATCTAAATCGAATGTACTCAAAACTTCAGGTGTGAAAATAGGTGGCGATGTTGCATTTACCCACACGTTAAACTGACTAAACCACGTTGCTATATCGTCTTTAACAACCAAACAAGTGTAAAAATTTTTAGGTTATTAATTTTACAGTCCATTTATTTTTGTCAAATTATGGTATTCTATATGTATGACTTTATGCCATAGCGTGAGATGCCAATAAATGTTACGATAAGTAATCGTTTTTGTAAAACCATTTATGCATGAACATTTTATTTTTATAAATGAAGTTATGGGGAAATAAAGTATGCCTTATGGTTTATTCTGTATGAACGTTATGCGAAACAAACAGTATGCCAAAAAACGTTATGCATCCTTATAATATGCCAATTAAATTTATGCATCCCAATACGGACCCATTCGGGAACACCCAAAAATTCCGAATTTGAATATTCTGAAGAGTCTTAATTCCGATTATAAGAAAACGCGATTCTTATTTTACCGAAATTCATAAATCCGAAATTTTAATTTTCCGACTTTCATTAGTACGAAAAATTAAAAACCCGCTGTTTTTTTTTTCGAAATGGACAGTTTAGTTATGGCTCTGTTATTCTTTTAAATTTCACAGGACTTTGTGGCCTAGCGCTGAGGGCGCTTAGCCGGAACTTAAACTAGTCCTACATACGATACGCCTAAGGGCACCCGAGAGGGCACGGACCTCGGCTTAGGACGTCGTATATTGAAACTACCACTGGTTCGGAAGGGTCATCTACTGCCAAAGAACCAGCAAGAAACTCAGTAGGAATGCGTACGCCGCGTTAGCCTGGCCCACAGGTGGGTTAGGCGATTCGAATGCCGTGTTGCCCTATTTCTGACTGGAAAGCCGGCGTTCCTTGTTGTAATAGCGTCATCGGGATCTGTTAAGACGTTACGCGGACGCCTGTAACGGACCGGCGCGTCTGGGTTGGCTGTGTAGTCAGCTGACTTATTGACCAGCGGGTTGGGATGGTGGGGAGCGTTGTCGAAGTAGCGTCTAGACACCAACTTCATCAACGTGGCAATAGTGGGCAGCTCGAGATCTTTATGCAGATCTAAATTGCGGACATAGGGCGGGGCCCCAACGCATTTCCGTAAGAACCTATTTTGAATAACCTGCAAGTGCAACCATTGATATTCGACTTGCTGGCGTGAGCGAAAACTACACTGGCATATGTCATGATGGGGCGGATGCAAGTTTTGTAAAGTGTAAGCTTATTTCTAAGCGACATTTTAGTTTTCTTGCAGATTAGATTAGGGTGCAGCCTACCCATGACGAAGGCGGCTCGGTCCCTTACTCGTTTTATGTGATCCGCGAATGTAAGTCCACTATCTAAAGTGACTCCTAAATATTTGACTTTTTTAACCCAGGGCATCGGAGTACCAAACAGAAAGATCTGACCTAATCTTTTGGAGGGTTTCCTAGAGGTTGTCCCAGAGCAGGTTGAAAGAGAGAAGTACACTGCTGCACTTTTTTCTGGGTTGACTTCAATTTTCCATTTCCTAAACCAAACCTAATGCGTTGGCTGCGGATTGGAGTATTCTAGTTAATCTACGTAGATTCCTATCAGATGTGTATAGGGCAGTGTCGTCTGCGAAGAGCGCGAGTTCTACTTTCTCCGTCTTCGGCATGTCACTAGTGTATAATGAAAACAAAGTCGGAGAAAGCACCGAGCCTTGAGGGACAGCGGCTAATATAGGGCGGGGATTAGAGAGTGCACCATCCAATTTGTAACGAAAGGTTCGACACTGTAAAAAGTCTCGTATGATGTGCACGAGGCTGACTGGCACGTCTAGTTCAAAGAGCTTGAATAACAAGCCGTTGTGCCAGACCTTGTCGAAAGCCATACATGCGGTGGACATACTGCAGAGGGAACCCCTGGGTTTTAAGGTCCTGTAATAACAGCTCAGTGTCGAGCTCTATTGGTACGCCTCTGAGGACGACGCGTAAAACGCGCTCTTCTTCGAGCGCGTAGGTATGGTACTCGATGGATTTCTCCATCAAGTACCTTGTGAGAGCCCGGTGGTCGGCGGGCGAGACGGTCGCCACGCGAATACCGATCGCAGTATTTTTCGCGTGTGTATACGCGATTTTGAAACTGGACATGTGTGTGGACACAGATGTCCGTGCCGCTTTATCGCGGATGAAAATAGGAGGCGGATGCCGACCGGTTGGCTTGGCCTCGGAATCGCGGAGCGAGGATGCGGGCATGGACTGCGGGGCCCGCTTTTTAGGGGTTTTGGACTTATCGCTAGATGAGTCCGAGGGCTCAGCCCTTTTATGTCGCTTAGCGACGACAGTGAAGCCCTCGTTGGATTCGAGAGCTTGGACATTGGATGTCCATCGCATTGCTGGTGGACGAAGCCACGGACGAGCGCGAGCTAGAGCGCTCTCGTGAGAGGTTGGTGGATACGGGCTGGCGTGCCCCTCTTTCCTTTTTAGAAGGAGATTTGATTATGGATTTGAGCCCACTTTCGAACTGTGTCCAGATATCTGCACACTGCGCGCGAACGAAGGCCATGAAGACCTTCGAAAAATCTGCTTTATTGTTTTATCTGAAAATAACTTAAAAACTAACAGTAGTTCGCCGAAGGCCGCTACCTGGTATCCTAAAAGGGTACGCAGGTAAAGAGTTGACCACATTAGGGTCAACCTTTACCGACAAGAAGGGCAAATGTACACGAAAAGACACAAATATGATAAAAGATAAATGAAAATAGAAGAGTAAATAAATAAAATAGTACAAAGGAAATAATATATAAAAAGAAAGGACTGGATCAGTGCAAATTATTTGTCCGCACCGGGCGGCGGTCGCAGCGAGAATAAAAAGAAACCCGCCGTCTTACTAGTCCAAAATATGGTATTCCGTGTTACGTCGATCGACGGACGATCGATTGGTGTGGTAATACCCTTAATAATCAGTGGAGGAATATCTACACATACTTTCATAGAAATGTATAGGTGCATGAGATTATTTTACTACTTTTACCAACTCCGGGGTGGCGTCGGACAAATGTAAGCCATCACGCCTACTGCGGGTTAAATATAAGTTATAATGGACTAACAATTGAAAATGTAGAATCGACAAAGTTTTTAGGTTTAGAAATCGACAAGTGGTGCAATTGGAAAGCACATATAATTAAGTTACGGGCTAAGATTGAAAGATATGTGTACGTATTAAGAAGAATTAGAGAAGTTGCGGGAACAAATACAGCGCTTCTCTCTTACCACGGATTTGTTTCCTCAATCTTAAGATATGGCATAATATTATGGGGCAACTCTGTTGAATCAATTAACATTTTTCGTGCCCAAAAAAAATTTTTACGTGCAATTTGTGGTGTTGAATTTTTAGACAGCTGCAGGCCACTGTTTCAAAAACTACACCTTCTTACGGTTCCCTCTTTGTACATTTATGAAATTTGTGTATTTGTGCGAAGTCATACACAGTTATTCAAAACTAATTACCATATGTTAAATGGTACAGGGAGACATCAACAGAAATTATATATACCAATGCAAAGATTAGGATTGTATTCAAAAATGTTTTCTGTATGGCAATCCGTATTTTTAATAAATTACCTAGCAACTTAAAGACATTACATGTATTTAAAAAAAGATTGCATAGTTTTCTTCTGGAAAAAAATTACTACTGCATAAAGGAATTTTTAAGAATCCCGTAATTATGCTATCGACATTTTATAATTTTATTTTATACGGACATCTTACATATATTAGAGAAATTGAATTGTTATTTTCTATATCCTGAAATAAAATATAATAACCAGTCATTAAAATAATGTAATGTATTTAATGGAATGAATTAAATTAATTTAATTTATTTTAATCTTGTAATTAGACTTTTTTTTTATGTTGACATTTTTAAATTTATTATTTACTGATGATTTTATTGCTAATGACATTTAATAATTTATGGGCATTTTATATTTAATAATAAGGACAATCAATTTGTATTATTCTTGTATAATAAATTGTTTTGACATTTGTAACAGTAATGTGACAGTTGTAACATTACTAGTACTACTTTAAATATTTGCACGCCTGTTAAGGTTGAATATGATTGTACTTTTAAACTATTTAAGACCATTATATATTTTTGACCATATTCAGCGAATAAATGATTCTTTCTTTCTTTCTTTCTTTCTTTACAAAAAGTTTCAAAAGTGTACACTCATGCGTTATTGAATAATACTCCTAACAGTCCAAACGACGATGTCATAACTTTGACGTCAATTTACAAGATGCCAGCTCAACTAGTTATTTCGGTGAGAACCAAATATTAGTGCACTTTATTTAAGGATGTATGTAAGGTCAAATCCACAGTACATCTATTTAATTTTTAAGGTTCATTTTCACGTGGAAATGTCAATGCCCAATCATTTCTGTTCGCATTTTATAATTTGTCATGAAAAAATTATGTCATCTTGATTAATAATTTACGATTTTTAATAAAATTAATACGCAATTTGATATTTGTTTAAAATTTTTATTGTATTGAATTATGCATAAATACTTCAATGAAAATGTGACTGCATCTATCATCAACGATAACGCATATTACGTCGTTATATACCTTATCTATTGTCTAGTGCTGCGTTGCCGCATTTACGTTTCCAATATGGTGGACGTACTGAGTTGAACAGCAGTTCACAGAACGCTACTGAAACGTCAAAAATTAACCACGAATATCTCCATAACGACATCGGCAACAGTGGTTATTTTTCCGTGAAAAAATGTATGAAGTTTCTGAAAATCATTTTTTTGGCCGTGCATTGACTACGATACATGTACTTTTTTATCATTTTAGTTCGATTTCGTCAACTTCCGGTACGAATAACACGGAGTTAAATGAGGCTTTTATTCTTAAATATTTCTTTCAAATCATCGGCTAAGTCCCTTTTTCTTTTTTTTCAATCGATGCAGCGTAATGAACTCTATTATATATTCCAAAATTATCGAAAGTTAGACAAGTAGATATATTTCACATACATCCTTAAGTAATAGCTACTCGTGCATGTTTATTTTAGAGCCGCACATCCAATGGTTTCCGAGATACACGATTCTGCAAAACATTACCGCAGCAGGAAATGGAATATCTCGAAAACCTGAAGACCCACAAATTATTTTTTCAGCGCACAAATATAAGCTATCTGCACGTGCAAAATATCTCTCTGTGATCATTCGTTTAGAATTTTCCTGCTGGAACAGCATTACCCTAGCAGAAATCGTCTTTTCAATTTTTTTCCAAAACGACAATACGCACAAATTTTTAATTTGGCGCACATTTACAGCAGGTGACGATCTAATTGTGCGTCCCACTCATAACGCTCTAAAAGCAACTTTCCAGCTGGGGTAACGCACACGATCCGACGAAACGCTAAGCAATCACGTGCTCTAGGCTATAATATCAAGGCGCTGGTATATCTGGCGAAGAAGCGCAATAAGTCAATTAAGAAATGCAAAATGCGTCATATATAACAAAATGAAAGTTCCGAGGCTATGACAGACCCTTTAACTGTATGATAAGGGTTGGTAGAAAATAAAAAGAGATATTCAGTGACATATTTACATTTATTGTATTAACTACACAATTAAGTCTTTAGCATTACATCTTATTGTTTGGAAGTGACAGTAACCAAGAAGATTCAAGATACATACTTCATCCACATATACTCTAAATCTATGTCTTATACTTTAATGAAGAAAACACATTAATTCTGACAAAATCTTATGGTATACATTTTTCAAGTCAGTTATACATAAAACATTTTTGATTTATGAATAACACAATACATACACATAATAGTTCTTAAATTACATTACTTTGCAATTTATTACTGTACAATAAAAAATTTGCTTTATTCTTGTCATTTGCGATGTAGTTTGTGATACTAGAAATAATATACACAAACTAGAAGTACTTGTATTAAATGTGTGGTATATTTCTTGTTTTAAATGACAGTTCACATCAAATTGTATTTTTAATCCATATATGCTTGACTTTTATACAAAATAAATAAAAATAAGGCTCATCTCAAAATGTTTACTAATTCAAAGTTTTTGGATTGACCTTTGTTTAAAACTTAAATTCTAGAATATTTTGTCTGTGTTTACAATAGACTACTTACTGCAAATACAATCCTATCTGACATGTTGATACTAAAGTAGACATTGAGCACTACTTACTATACTTGTAGAATTGGAACTTTTGTAATGCATAAACATACATTTACCCTTATTTGTTCACACATTTTTTTTTATATACAAAAATTAGAAAATATTTCTTATTTTTGCCATTCAAAAAACGTCTATATTATAGGCTGATTTTCCATATCTAAAGGTTTTTTTTGAGAATGATATTAATCTATATTGGAAAATATATTATGTACAAAAAGTTTATGTATAGCCTGACCAATGAAATAAAGAACCTAGCCATTTTGCGGGAAACGTATGGAACTAATTTGTAATAGCAACTATAATTCTTCACTGATTGCTGTCAAAGTAAAAAATGTGAATTTTTTAAAAATTTGTGTGTTAAAATACTGAAAACTATTAATAGCTGTGAAAGGAAAATTACTTACAATGTATGTCATTATTTGTCTGAGCGAAAATATGAGGGATTAGACAATATATCTTAACATAATAACATTACCAGCTTGGGTGTCAACATTACTTGTATTTACACCATACAGTGTGAACAATGAAAACTGGCATTGCACTTTATTTATTTGTTTTGCTTTTAAAATAAAATATTTTTTATGAATTATGCCTTATATGTTAATAATTTAAATTAGTTAATGCCAATACAATATTTAAAATTCATTATTTTTAATACAATTTACTATTATTTTTTAAAGCATTACCCAACACTCACCAGCATGACTATAAAGTGTTGCAATAAACAAGGTCGTTGCGGCAGCCCTAGGTTTTTTATGATATTGATCAGGCTTTAGATAGTTGTTATGTTTACAAGGAAAATGTAGGGTTAAAGAAAAAGAAAATTTGTTGTACAGTATTAACAATAATAATGAAATGGTCAACATAAGTCAAAATTTACAAGACATCGGCAGTAAAAAGCATACAAATCATTTAACTTAAAAGTAACGTGTGGAACAAGCACATACCCTGAAGTTTACTTTAACTACACTATACAAAACCGTTTCAAACCTCTTTTCAGAAATTTTCTTTTTTATGAATGAAGGAATGTGAGATTCATTACCATTGGAGTTTTTAAAATAATTTTAAGTAGTTTCCCTAGAATTGCGCCACAGACTATTCTATGGACTTAAAGGGCGCTTCCCACATGTTCCGGGCCAACAAATTCGGTCAGGTCGGCAGTATTTGTTAAACGACCAGGCTGGCCCGAAGCAATTACTACACATACCCAACCTGGTAGTCCATTCTAACTGTAAGCAGGTCGGCTCCGGGGGACAATTTGCCCGAACGTTCATCCACATATATTCAACTTTGCTATCCGGCAGTGCCTATTAGCGCCGGCCTGAATATTCGGAGGGCGCTCCTAATGCACTATTAAAGGTATGTACTTGCGTCACTTACAAATCAAATCACTCACTATTAATTTAAAACTCAAAATTTCACGACTTTCTATTGCCACAATAGTTTGCATTCAAATGTTTATAGTGACACAAACTGTAATCATGACAAATTTTCTTTGGCATCCTACTGCGGTAGAATGGGCACCTCAGGGTAAGATGGCTCCTTTTCTTCTTCAGAATGGCCCGGCTGTTCAAGGCCACTCCTTTCGTTTAGTCAGTACCTGTTGACGATATGTTTTTAAGCATATGTTGTTTCCTTTAACCGTTTGTAGTGTAACCGTTATATTTGAAAATATCTTAGTACTGTACATTACTTTATATGACTATTTATAAGACCTAGAGGCACCTCTGAACAGTCAGCGACTTATAGAAAGGTTGATTACAACAAATATTAGCATAAAATTACCTGCGATATTCCTGGTTGTCCCTGTCGTTGTCGCCGTAGGGTTGCCAGTGCGCCGGCGTCGCGTCGCTCTCTTCGCGTTCTGATGTCGCCGCTGTACGTAACACGTGCATTAATTTATTAGAACGCATTAGTGCAACACATTTATTAGAAGTTTTTTTTAACTTCGATTTTTGTTTTTTTAAAATTGTTTTTCCATATAACTGACAGACTGTAATAATTATTTTCGTCATATTGTATTTGTTTCAAACTAAAATCTCGTTATTTTGTTTTAATAACGATTATTTAAATAATTTATCAAATTCAGATTATAAACAACATTTTGGAAGTATATTTATGAAACTAAACCAGCTTTTGAAAAATACTATATGGCCTCCCAAGGATGAGCCTGACAAGTGGCGCCCGACCAGGGACCAAGAAATACAGCACAGCGTTACATAGGGTTACTTATACCTCTAACCTCGGTACTTCTAGTAATGTAAGTAATCATATTTTAGAAATTATTTGCTCTAATCATCGATACTGCCTGATTGAAAACATTTACGCATTAATGCAAGTATGAAATATTCAAGGATTTCAATTCCCGATGGACCTCACCAACCACCAAAACTTATAAAATGATTAAAAGTTTTAATTTTTTAATTCAACAATGATCTATCTAATTAATCTTAACAACTCAAAACTTTCAAATAAATTACAAAGGGTGTTAGTTACTAACTCGTACTCCTGGGCGGCGAAGCGGCGGGCGGCGAGGGGCTGTCGAGGGAGATCACGGCGGCCGGCGCACCCGGAGACCGGTAGCCGCTCGATGAGACCGGCTCTGCGAGGAAAAGACGTGTCAAGGGGGATTTACTTAAATGGACATATATAAAAAATGATTACAAAAATGCAAGATATTGATTTTAATGGCCCTAAAGGCAGTTGTCCCACCGCCGGCGGGAAAACGACTACCTATCGGCTATTTTCTCGCTCAAGAAACGTACAAAAAATATACATTCCGTGTAAACAGAAGAGATGCATATACAAATAGTTGATCGCTGACTGTTCACACTGCAGGCGAGGACTCGCTTCATTAGGTCGACGCTGAGCGACAAGAGCTGTGAAAGATAATACTCGCTCAGCGATACTTGATCAGAACTCACGCCGAGAGAGCGGTTGCTACAGCGGTCATTTCTCTAAAGTGTGAATCTGAAAGTACACGTATTTTATTTTTCATGAATATCGAACAATCATTTTAATTATCATTGTTATCTAGTTCAGACGACGACGATGATGTATTATATGATAGGCTTTGTGTAGTGGCACCGGCAATTTGAAAACAGGGAAGAAAATAAGGAGGTCAATAAGAAGAATATGGATGGAAAATATTATTTCAGAAAAGAATACAGTGAGTTCATAATATTCTACGAACTAACAAATGATCACTTTCGCACATATTTTCGAATGACAAGAGATAAGTTTTAATATTTGTATAATTTAATAAAATATGACATTTAAAAAAATAATACAAATTCTGGAGAAGCTATTAGTACAAGAGAGCGTCTCGTCATTACATTAAGGTAAGACTTGGTCTTCCTTAATGTAATGACCATCCCTTGGAGTGATTTCAGGCATTGAATCTTGGGTATCTCCGTTTCGGCTACAAGTAGTATGTTCTCCAATTCTAATTTGCTGCGAACCAGAACCACTGGGTTCAGGTAAGGCAGAAGCGTGTTCAGAAGAATAATTTGTCTGATTTGTAGAAAGGCGTGAGATGTATAAGCATAATCGTTTGAGTAGTAACCGGAATATGAATAGTTTGTATTTACAATATTTTCTTCGGCCAATTGAAACAACTTTCTTTTTTTCTATGTTAAAAATCCGGCATCTGCTTATAGCCGAGCTACACAACTATCGGAACTACGCACTCGCTCTCCGCGGCTCGCCAACTCGTTACTACATTCTAGCTCTACTAGCTACTCGTTCATCGTTGCCGGTGGGACAACTAAGATTTATTGAGGTTTTTTTTGTCAAAACCTGTTTGGTATGATAAAATAAGTACATTCTTTTTGTTTGGTTGCAAAAAGGGACAATTTTTAGGTTAAGGTTAAAATTATATTTTCTCTTATGCTAAGTTTATATTTTAATAGTTTATTTAAAACATCAAAACTATTAACCATCATAACTGTTACGCAGTCATAAGAAGTTAGCAACATTATATTACTGTACTGTGTCAGTCTTTTAACTGCTGTTGCTACAAATCTTTACTTTTTGCCAATTTTCTGTTCTTACGACCTCCTGAATAGTGTTTCTAGTGTAATCTGTAACATTACAATTTTAAGCCAACTGCTCCAGCTTGAAAGAGGATGTCATTTTATGCCGAACCAAGTAGTCAAAATTTATTTTTCATCTTAGTTTAACTGCCTGTACTGAAAAAATGTACTACGCCATTTTGGAAAGTAACTTACGACCGTAACTGTCAGATTTTGGTTTGAATGAGACAGTGTGAGTCATTTCATAAAGTGTGAGTGACATCAGTAAGTTTTTGTTTTAATTATACCATTTAATCTTCGTGCATTTACTAAATATGCTGAAATTGTCTTCCTTCAGCCGTAATACATGCACGACATCTCCTTAAAAAAGATCTTGATATAAGACGGGCGAATCGCCCGTTATTGATGAAATCCACTGCTTCCATTAATCTCCCTCGAAGCTCAGTTAAATTTTCAATAGGTTTTGAATAAACCCTTTCATTTTCATTGCTCTCCAGTAAAAATACATGACTCAATTTTTTTTTCCATATTGTTCTGTTCATTATTATGACCTAGCCTATCACCCGGTTTCGGCTTGATGTCGACCTTTGAGACACCCTGTATATAACTTACCATTAGCATTGTAGCTTTCATTATCACTTTTAATCTCCGCAGGTGGTGTAGCCTTTGGTGGTGGAACTTTCCTCTTCAAGGGAAGTTCATCTTCAGAATCAGAAGTGAGATCGACCATGACCTCAGTCGGCTTGGCTGTTCTGCCTTCGCCGACTGCGGCTCGCTTGGCACTTGAATTAGAATTGCTGTTTCCATCCACTGGGATTACTTCTGTAAGAAAAAACCGTTTGTTAATTAATGGTCTATATGATTTTATGGTAGTTGTCACATCTCTTCATGATCTTTAGTTTATTTAAGTTTTTAGGTCACTTACAGTGAGATTAATTTAAGAAGTTCGATTTGACAGCTGACCATAGAACGTAACGCAACTTTGCAAAATCTTTTACCAAACATAAAACAGTGACGTAAAGCATTAACGTCCTACAATCAATCAGAAAAATTGTTGATTGAATGTAGTGTTGCTACTTTATAATCGTTACTGACAAATCGATTTTCGACAAGGCAATTACTGAGTGCATATTTATCCAAAAGATTTTTACATTCGTTTGTTTAGAAAGTTTCTTTTACGGCATTCAAATAGACAAGAATTGTATATCACCGTATATTAACAAAGAAAATAATCCAAAAAGTTAATAAACATTATTAATACCTATTTCAACGTTTAGCATATTTATAGTCAGACAGAAGACCTAGTTGTAAAATGACAACCACTTTTCTCTTCTACTTTTACTCTATGACCCATAGAAAAATAATATATATAAAAAAAAATTTTTGCACGTTCGTCAGTTTTTTGTTGACTTTGTAGCATTTTGTCGCGATCCGTCCGACCAACTGTGCGCTCCTTTCGTATCCTCTTTTGTTTTGTGACCCGGCATTGTTTTTGGACTGATCCCCCTTTAACGTTTGACCTCGGCTAGTTATTTTGGACTTGATTGCACCTGTGGTTTTGTTGTATTATGTCGAAAAGAGGACGTACATTGCATTCCCAAGCACGGCAAATGATTTGCATACTTCATGAATACTTCGAATGCGAGTGTCAAAAAGGTGGGCCGTTGTTATCAGTGACGCAAGTGCAACGTGTTGCGAAAGCCTTAGGAGTTGGCACACATACCGTGGGACAAGTTTTGAAAGAGAGATATGGTCCTACTGGTATCGACAACAATCCCGTTCATTCATCAAAAAAGAGGACAAGAAGCAAGCCGATAAGCGGTATCGATAATTTTGACACAGATGCGATAAGAAACCATGTTTATTCATACTATACCCGAGGATATACCCATGTAATTAGGAAATTAATTGTTTCCCTAAAAGAGGCTGGGTTATTAACCCGTCGCGCGATTTATGTACACCAGGTGTACGTAAGGAAAAACGCTCCAAGCGCGTTACGTACACATGGTGTACATAACGAGTCAGTTGCAATTGGTCGTCCTTTTCTTCAATATTTTTGCACTAGCAATACGAACTAAGTAATGTAATCGATTCATTCATTCATAATTAAACATTTTCGAGTATTATTTTAATGGTAATACTGATATACCGAACGATAGAACGAAAAAAAAACTAATGCCGACGTCGAGACGCCATTACTGTTTTGTATGGTGGTTTGGAACTATTCGGAAGTGCTTTGTTGTAATTCATTATTATAATATAATATAATAATAATATATCATTTAGTTTCCGAGATGGTCACAGACAGTTTTATGAAATAATAATAAAGTATAATTTTTTGTTTATTACTTTGTAGTAACCAGCAAACATCTAAAAGTGTTTTAATTGAACAACCTCTTTAAATAACTTCCAAAGAAAACTTAGCTTTTTCAAATTTTAAACTTTAAACACAGTTTTCTCGCAATCGCACTCAATTGTCCAAGAAAGAGCAACATTTAAAAAAAATATCTATTTCACCCTCAGATATGATATTAGTACTATATGTGTTTTTATGTATATTTCGGATATATAATAACTCCATACGAACAACAAAGTCCCTTTTCATTGGAAACGTCACCCCAGAGCGTCCTCGGCGTATGTGTAGAAATTTTAAAGACGCTGATCGGCGTCCTTGGCAATTAATGGGTTAAAGTAAACAAAATAATTTGATGCACTATTAACATACGACATTGAATTAGGAATCAAAATCAAAAAGTCAAGTTTTCCTAAGAGTACACACCTTGAACTGGTATGTAGTGGAAAGGATGCCTTCCATCGTGCCGGAGAACTAACCAAACTTTCCATACGCCCAGGCCAAGGGCTGCTGCGACCTGTCTCACACTTTGGTTCGGTTGGCATAACGCTCTCGATAAACTCTACGAGCTTCACGCGCGTTGGAGTTAGCGCTTCCATATGCCATTTAAATGTCCGCATATTCCTCATTGGTAAATGAAGTCATTTTACCAATAAACACAAAACGAAGATAACAGTAACAAGCGTAGGCACAACACGTTAGATCGCAGAGGCAGTTAAGTCTCGACTAAGAGTTCTGTCACTTACACACTAAGGGGCACGTAGTCGCCTGCTCCGAAAGCGAAAGAGAGAAAAGATACGATATGTAATAAGTGTGCTAGAGTAATCATTATTACCTGCTCTGTGAAGCGTTCCTCGCCGCGCATTTGATACAGAGTGAGAGAGACAAAAGAGAGTCGTTATGAGTGCGCAAGAGTGAGAAAAAAATCTACCTGCTTTGTGTCACCATCCCAGTAATAAGCCATTTCTTTTTTTTACCTTTGCATTGATAAATTTCGCAAAACATTTAACTTTCCACATAAGTAGATTTTCGTTGAAATGTTCCGCCTTGGTAGAAAACATCGAATAACTTTACTTATGAAAAAGTTATCTTAACAAACTACATATCCGTAGAAAGCTCACACCTTAGAGATGTTTTTAAGAAATCAGAAGTCATCCATCACTCTTATTTTTTTTTAATGCAACGCGAAGTTGAGCTTCAAAACTTATTTTAACTCTTTTTTTATGTTTGAGGGCCCATAACTTTATTTCTAGCAAACTGCAATGCGCAACTCTTAATTTTAAAAGGACCTACCAATCACTTTAATTGTAATAAAGAAAAAAAATAGACCTGGCCTTGAAAAAAAAAAAAATATATGACGGGTTTAAAAAGTACAAAGTCGGAACAATTCAGAAATATGGAAAAAAATTGATTAAGAAAAAAGCTCGAGTCCTTTGGGCTAGTTAGTTTACAGACCACCCCCTATTCGTATGTTCAACGTTGTGCCAGATCAGAGAGGTAAGCATTATGCTTCTGACAAAGTTTTTCTTAATAAAATAACATGATATTACTAAATTTTAAAATTTTGGATAGGAACATATTAAGAAGGCACTTAGGATATTTATTTTTCTATAATAAATTTTATTTCATTTTGCACAAAAAAGGCCTAAACATTTCGGGAATGCGTCCTTATACCGAGTTTCATAGTTCAGACATGTCAAAAATGTTTACAATCACGACTGAAAAATATCATATTTTAATATTAGCTTTGAAAATCATTAAATTTGTTCAAATCTGTCTGACGTTTATAACATCATTCCGTGACCGCGGTGGATGTCGGTCGATGTAAATAAAATAACACGCGCTAGGTGGCGTTAGCGAGCATCAGTGTGAAGTTCAGTTGTCAAAGCAAAAGGCGTGTGTCGTGTTTACGGAAAAAAATAATTGTTTTTGTTGGTAAGTACCCTTTAATTTGACATGTGTGAAGCATACTTTAATTCCCTGTCACTACGGGAACGCTGTTTGGTGATTAGTTTTTCGAAAATTTGCATACTTTTTGCAAAATTCTTATAAATAGTACAGCTCACTTATTTATAACATCTAAATCCATTATCTACGAGGGGAGTTCAATGTATTCTCGGTATAGGTATGAAGGAAAAGGCGGAAAATTTTGAATAAATTTTATTTTTCAATATACTCCCCTAACATCTCAATACATTTATTTGTTCGTGAAAGTAACTTTTCAATTCCCTCTGAAAAATATTTTTCTTCATGGCCCGAAAAATGTTCGTTTATTGCTCCCTTCAACTCTTCATCGTCCGAAAAATGCTTTCCACGAAGGTCTTTTTTAAGATTAGGGAATAGATAATAATCACTAGGGGCCAGGTCCGGACTGTAGGGTGGATGATTGATTTCTTCAAATCCGTACTCCCGCACAGCAGCCTGGGCAAGGCGCGCCTTGTGAACCGGCGCGTTGTCGTGAAGCAGCAACACACCTGCGGTTAATTTTCCACGTTTTTTTTCTTTAATTGCCTCCTTTAAATTACGCAGGGTGGTTGCGTATGATGCAGCAGTAATACTTTGACCTTTTTTGTGTACTCGATTAGCAAGATTCCCTTAGAATCCCAAAACACCGTGGCCATGAGCTTTCCTGCGGACGGAGTGACTTTGAACTTCTTCGGCGGGTCTGATCCTTTTTTGTGCCACTGCATAGACTCTTGCTTGCTCTCAGGGTCATAGTGATGTACCCACGTTTCATCACCAGTAACAATCCGAACGAAAATACTTTGCGGATTTTCACCACAGAGGTCCAAAAATTCTTTACAACAGTCAACTCGCACTTGTTTCTGCAGCGCGGTGAGCATTCGCGGCACCCATCTTGCACTGACCTTTGACAAATTCAGGCGCTCATGAAGGATTGTGTGAGTAGTACCCACGGATAGCTTAGTCATTTCTGCTAATGTTTTCACTCTTACACGGGCATCTTCAAGTACAAGTTTTTCGACTAATTTGAAGTTTTCTTCAGTAGCGGCACAAATTGGCCCACCAGCGCGGGGGTCTCTTCTGAATTGAAGATAGTGAAGGCGCAGAATCTTGGTAAACAGCCACCATTTCTTCATGGATAATTTTTTGAGTTTTTCCTTGTTTTGTGAGGAATTTTATCACTGCGCGATGCTCGATTTTTTTCATCATTGTCGAATCAGTCATCATATTTGTCTTTTCGCAATGATATCTTGAATACTAATGGTGGCAATTAAATGAAATTTTGTATTTATACCCTCAAAGAGTGTCATTAACTAACGAGATAATTAAATTACCCTCATCATTAGTATATCACCTCGATACCGAGAATACATTGAACGCCCTACGTAACATGGCGGCGTCAAGCATGGCTTGAAAATGTTTACCGAATAGTCATTTCGGGAACGGTCAGGTATATGACGGGCGTTCCCGAAATGATGTGTTTTGGGTAAAATGGTGCTCTAATGCTTTTAAAAGCATATTTATTTTTATTTTCTTAGGTTTTCGCGATTCTTACTGTTAAATAATTGACTGGATAAACTCGAGTATATTTTAAGTTTAATTTGACTCAACGTTTCGGTACATTTTCAGGTGCCGTGGTCACAGGGAACTGAGCAATACATAATGTACCTCAGTTTCACGCGACCTTGGCACCTGAAAAGGTGTCGCGTCGTAACGTCGGGTTGAATTAAATTTAAAATATAAGCGAGTTTATCCAGTCAAAAACCGTTTAATTTAACATGCGAAATTTTGGTTTTAGGTATCTATTTAGTAAGAGTAACGATGAAAACGATAAAAATGAAAGCAAAAAGAAGTCGAAAAAACGATTAAAAGCGGAGAGTATAGCTTATAAAAACATCGTGAAAAGGCTAATGCAAGGAAGCGCAAGTTTTTAAATAAAATGACACCTGAACAAAAAGAGATGAAGAGACTGAAAGATAGGCAATATTACCAAAGAAAAAAAGCTGAAAATAAAGTTAAGACTGTTAGTGATATGACTGAAAGACAAAAGAGGAAACAGAGAAAGTTGTGGAGAATAAATTCTCAAAAGTATAGACAGAAAAAAAAGATGATGGCAAATATTTTAGCTAACAGCCCCCCAGATTCAGAAAATGAGATGGAAAACGTTAATTGCGTGTCGAGGAAGAAATCAGGAAGAAAACAGGTTAAAAAAGATACAGCGCAGGCTTACAGAACTGTTTAAAAACAGAAACATAAAATACAGAAAATGCAACGAACTATAGATCAGTTGCGAAAAAAGGTACAGAGAAGCAGAAGACGCGAAGAAAGAGCAGCCCAAAAGAGTGCTGATACGCCTTCTCGCAGAGTTGATGAATTAACAATAGAATGTTCTGTTACTCCAGAAGTTCGTAAACGTTTATTATTTGGCGAGGTTTTAACAACCCAACTAAAAGACACCGTTGAAAAATTACCGAAAAATTCTAAACAGCGAGAGGTTTTTCAAAAAATGCGTCAGTGGCAACCGTATAAATAAACATCGTTTAAATAATATGGCCAAACAATTTCTCCGCTAAAATAAAAATAATGACCACATTTTAATATCTAATCGGAAGCATCCAACATTTTTGATCACTAAACAGATTCGTGAAGAAATTCATAAGTTTTTTGAGCGGGATGATGTCAGCAGAATGTGCCCCGGTAAGAAAGATTGCCGCAAGGGAAACAAACAAAAACGGTTGCTTCTAGAAACTGTAAAAAAACTGCATCCTCAATTTTGTGCTGAGACTGGAATTCGAGTATCCTATTCGACACTTTTGAGAGAGAAGCCTTATTGGGTAGTGCAACCTACAAAATGGGATAGAAATACTTGTCTCTGTATAAGGCACGAAAATTTTGAATACAAACTGAAAAAATTTAACCGACTAGGAGAGCTGCCGCACAATTCCACAGCCCAATGTATAAAAGCGTACTGCTGTGACATTACTTCTTATGATTGTATGCTTGGTTTGTGCAGTGAATGCAAAGATATCAAAATGGAATCGGAGAGTAATGAAGATACTGTTCAATATTTTCAGTGGCAAGTAACAAAAGAAGACCGAATCATAAAAAGGAGAGAAGAAAACCGTCAAACTTACTAAAAAAGTTACTGTTACAAGCACAGTCAAAAAACTGAAAATGTCTTTAGCTGCAGATATTTCTTCAATGAAAAAACATGTTTATGGAATTACCGAAAACTTAAAGGCCAAAATAGAACTGAAAGATAATTTAAAAGAAACAGAGCTAATGATTCAAATTGATTTTGCTGAAAATTATATGACGAAAGAGATTCAATCGGTTAGATTCGGAGCTTCAAAAGGTCAATTATCTATCCACACAGGAGTTTGCTATGCCAAAAACGGTACGTGTTTAGAAACTGTTCCATTTGCCACTGTGAGTGATAATTTGGACCATCAGGTTCATGCTGTACGGGGTCACTTGAAATCAGCGCTAAAGAAAATATTGAGTGTCAGGCCTCATGTAAATACCCTTCACGTATTTTCAGACGGACCCACATCCCAGTATCGAAACCGCACTAATGTTTACTTATGGATTAAAACCCTTGAAAGACCAATTTCCGCAAATAACGGCTTCAACGTGGACATTCAGTGAACCGGGTCATGGTAAGGGACCAATATATGGTGTAGGAAGAGTGCTAAAGAAAACTGCTGATGACCAAGTATTACGAGGAAACGATGTCAACACAGCTGCAGATTTTGTCCGTTTACTAAAGAGTTCATCTGTTTCACTCCATGAAATCACTGACGATGAAATAGTTCCAATCAAAAACGTAATACCCGAAAAAATAGATGCGATCCCCGGATTCATGAATGTAACTAAGATTATATGGCAGAATGCTTCTGATGTCTCCACACTATTGTATCAATTTTCAAAATTGCTGCGAGAAATAAAACTGCTGGCATTTTCATTCAAAGAAAGAAACAAAAAAAGTCCAGCGCCATTAAAAATGATACATTTAGACATAGATAAGAGTTAGTCACAGGAATGTTTTTTAGTTTTTACTTAGTTTCATTTAAACACTCTGTATCTTCCCGATCACCTGATCGTATGTTTGTACTATAGGCATACGTAGTTATCTAAACGACAAAATTTACGCGAGCGATGCGACGTTGCCAGTTCGCATCGTAAGTTTGCAGTACAAACAAAAGTACAGATCACGGTTATCTCACTTTAATGTAATAAGCGTAACAGAAATAGAAATAGATCAGTATGTTGCTATGGCGCCGGCGGCGGCTCGGCTAATTAGGTCAAGGGCACAATTTTTACTTTGTTTAGTGCGAAGACGCGTTGCATCCGGGGTGCACGTTGCGCAATTCAGCACAGATTATTGTCGCTCATGCGTCCCATTTACTAATGTTAAGATTTTATTGTGATAGGACACGAGTAGAGAGTAGAGAACTGAGTATTTTCGGTTTAGTTTTGTGAGTAGTTTTTAATTATTTTGTAAGTACGTAAGACATCCACAATGCCTCGTGCTACATACACGGCGTCAGAATACACTGACATGATTTTAATCTACGGAGAATCCCACGGAAACGCAGCTCTAGCTCTGCGAACTTACCGAGAAAGGTATGGAGACAGCCGCGCGTGCCCTAGGAACGCTCGCACCATAGTATTGGAAGTACAACGGGCACGGGAAAACAAACCATTAGCAGCGCATCAGGAGGGAGTCCCACCGCAGCAGATACCTACAGCGCGCGAGCAACAGAGTCTTTGACTATTTTGACCGCAACCCCACATCGACTCTGCATAGAGCCGCACGCCAGTTAAGAGTTTGCCATAAAACCGTGCATAACATTTTAAAAAGGAGAAACTTTGAACGCAAACCGTACAAATTTAAAAAAGTTCAAGCCCTTTTAGAAGGGATTTGCCAGTCAGGCGTACTCACTGCCAGTGGATACTTGACAAAGTTACTGACGACCCGAATTTTTTAATTAAAGGTCATGTGGACCGACGAGAGCACATTTACACGCAATGGCATATGGAACCAACAAAATCTCAGATACTGGAGTATTGAAATCCACGCATGATTCGGGAGTCAGAGCATCAGTACCGCTTCTCTGTTAATGTGTGGGCTGGTATACACAGGGACCAGATTATTGGCCCTGTTTTTATTGACGGCACCCTTAACGCGGCAAAATTTTTGGAGATATTGTCCGGTCCCGTTGCTGAATATACCGAAGAACTACCCTTAGCCAATTATCGGCATTTATGGTACCAATTGGACGGAGCTCCTCCACATTCAGTGATGTCTTCCAGAGAGCTACTCACCGAATTGTTTGGACAGCAGTGGATTGGTCAATTTGGACCAGTACGATAGCCACCACGGTCCCCGGATCTCACTCCAATGGATTTTTTTTATCTGGGGGTTTGTAAAAAAGTGAAGTGTACGCGACAGCGTGAATACCGTAGAGGAACTTAAAAACCGCATTATTTAAAGGATGTTTATATTTTAACTTAATTATAAGCTATTTAAGTTCTTTGAAAAACGTTTTTTCGTATACTTCTCGTTAACTTTTTTTTAATAGTTTCGGATTAACAGTAGGCACTTATAGTACATGTGGTTTTTATGCCTCTCGCTTTTATATATATATATATATATACTTTTTATATTCGCTATATATATATTCGCTTTTATATATATATATATATATATATATATACACAGGGTGACTGATGACAAATTTTAGATATTGAAGGGGAGCACTCTGTACTCGATTCTGGTAATAATTATGTAATAAAAGTAGGTACTTAATTTTTCCCTAGAATTCCCTATAAATAAATAAAGTGTCTACACTTTTCCCGATGCCTGAGTCCACCGCGGCACGTGACCTGGCACGCGGATCGCGGCGCGCTCAAAGTAGTTTCTGCGCTACACCGTACGCCCCCACTCGCTAGGTACCTATTCTATCTATCATCCCGCCGCCGAGTCAGTAATTAGTGTGAGCGCAAGCGCCGACCAGTTAGTAGGTATTTGTTAAATAGAGAAAGAAAGGGCCGACAGACCCCGCAAACCATTTTGAAGCGAATGTGGTCGACCGTTCGTGAAGTCTACTATACCTCCCTACCTACCTATTCTGTGTTGATAGCGCAGTGCATACGCCGTGCTAAGTAGGTACCTACGCTAGTGTAACCATGCGTTGCGTAATTAATTCTTTAACTTTCGGGTTAGTTTACTCAGTAAATAATTAATATTAATTTTTTATTATATTTTTTCTCTTCATGTATGACTATTACGTCCTCGAATTTCGAAAGTGACCCACCAGTCATCCTGTATATATATAATATTTTGTTTTGTGTCATAATCAAACTAATTAATAAAAGTCAATTTTCATGATTTTTTGTTTCAATATACCCGACCGACCATCTTCTCGAAACAGGCGTGAGCTGCCCCCCCTAGCGGAAATCCTGGGTACGCCCTTGGTAAGGCAAGCTGCTTTAAACCATGGGCAACCTTTGGTTTCAAGTTTCAGCGTAAGGGATGAAATTGCTTGGCCTATCACACTTGATACAGCATCCACGCAGCACGATAGATCGGTCCATGTAAAACAGTCAAAGTCGCCAAGGATAAGACGCGAAAAAATGCCGCATCTCATCCCGTACTGCTGACTTGTATCGCCATACTCGCCTAGCGCCTTTTCGGCCGGTGTCAGGCGGCGAGTACTGCGACACAGATTTCACCACGCAGTTGTCGGATGTCCTTAAAGGTGCAGTGACGGACACCGAGTACCTGTCAGGATCAGTTGTCAGCAGAAGGTCCAAGAAATATGCAGTGTGGCCAGCAACGCCGGGGATGCGCGTGGGCTCGTGCACAAGCTGTGAGAGACCTTGAGTCACGGAAAACTTAAAAGCTTCTCTTCCAGCGTGGTCAGTGTCCTGATACGGATATAGCCATTGCCCGTGGTAAGCGTTAAAATCCCCCAGGAACACCAACTGGATGTTGCAGAAGTGCACTTTAAGAGAGAGGAAGTGCAACCGCTGTAAAACCTTACTTTTCTTATGACTTTTCAGAATTTAATGTGTGAGTGAATAGGGAGGAGGACAGAAGTTAAGCGAAATGGAACCAAACAACTCGCAATAAACAGCGCACCGATGGGGAACTCACTTGGAGACAGCGGGGACGCCCGAAGCCCCCCGGGGATTGTCATCGGGTCCTCTCTAACCAGTCACCAGCTGGCACGATGAAGCCTCCCAGAATTTTTCGCGAAGTGGCAGGGCAGCCTTGCGCATGTGGCTAACACACTACTTGGGCCTGCGGTCGGCCAGCGGTGCACCGTTGCTTCGAATCCCGCTACCCTCCAAAACGAGTTACCCGACGAGCCAATAAATTACGAGCAGAAGACAGCACGATTCTCTGATGCAGCACGATTACTCAGACCTACCCTCGTCGATGGCTACACTAAACATCATGCCGGAACGCGACCATGTCACTTGGCGGCATAGTTGTGGCAAAATGCCAAATCACATCCATCTAAATGAACACTAGCCCAAGTGACTGGGATATCCTCCGTTCTCACCCAAGTCGTACACAACGAGACTGCTTGACAGTACTAGGTCAGTACAATAGAACAGCTAGAGAGATAGACCCTGTGTCCTCACCTACGTCATCGGCGATGAGAGTGACGGCGGAGGGCGGCGGCGGTGGCACGCGCGGCGGCGAGCTGTGCGCCGACCAGCTGCCGTCCGCGTGCAGCTGGATCTCGTTGCAGTCGCTGGCCAGGCGACCCGAGGTCAGCACTTCTTGGAAGTAGCTGGAAGGGTCAAGACATGGTTGAGCTTTGTAAAAATATGTGGGATAATATTGCTTTTCTAACTTTTGTAAATACAAGACCACATATAAAGTTCGAAAAATTACAAGAGATTTTGCGTAATTTGCTAAAATGATCATTTCTTTCCTTCGCGCATTATTTATCTAATTATATAAGGGGGTATAAGGACAGCTTATCAAAATATGTACTAGTACTATATACAGTTTGGATCCTAGATTCTGTGGTATTATAAGCGCCATAATCAAGAATTTTTAAAAAATCAGCACTTAAGATGGATATTTCACCATATTAATCGAAATGTCAAAATTATGTAAGGTATGGCTTACAAACTAAGGTAGAACTCACGAAAAAAGTGGCAATGGCCTATGAAGTGTTTAACAAGATAATTTACTTTACAATGCAAGGTTTATCTCAGTCACCACAAATATTTTACTCACCCGTCAACTACCAGGGAGTCATAGGGCGCGGGGCGGTCGCACACCGGACACAGCCACGTGGGTTTGCGTTCGTTCATCTGCAAGAATAACGACGCGTCGAAGCACTGCAGGTGCGGGCAGTTGCCCGGCCGGCATGGACATGACATGCGCATCTTGCCCAACGGACACATCAGCGACACACGCAGCGACGTCGTGGCTATTTCGTTGTCGTAGTCTTCTGACAGCTTTTCCTTGACTGTGGAGCATTGAGTGTGGTTAGATTCATAAATTAGAAACATATGGCGTGTCTAATCCCTTACTGAGTTGGTTTGAGTCATATCTTCAAAAAAGAAAACTTAGGGTGGTAGTCAATGGGTCAGTTTCGGAGCCATACACTGCTTTCTCAGGAGTTCCACAACGATCGCACTTAGGACCTTACCTATTTAACGTGTTTATAAACGACATATCTAAATGTTTCATGAATTCTAATTTTTACCTATTTGCTGACGACTTCAAAGCTTGTAAAACTATTAAAACTTTGAACGATTCCCGTCTATTACAGAATGATCTTGATGCTCTTACTAAATGGTGCATTAAAAATGATATGGCACTAAATAAGAAAAAGAAAGGTATTTCCTACCTCCTACGCTCTCAATGGTATTAAACTCGAAGAAGTCACATGTGTCCGAGATCTTGGAATTCTTTTAGACAGTGAACTGAAATTTTCTAGACACATTGATAATGTAGTTCTAAATTACTAGGGTTTGTAATAAGAGAGACAAAAAAATTTAAACCCCCCTCAACTAAAATAATTATGTACAACTCTTTAGTGAGAAGCCAATTGGAATATTGTAGTGTTGTATGGTCCACACATTACAAAGTGCATATAGCTAGAATTGAGCGCCTACAAAAAAGAATGTTGTGGCATTTAACTTACAGCCAAGGACTGCTTATAATACTCAAAACTTACCAACAACGATTGCTATATTTTAAGATGGCCACATTAGAGAAGCGTAGAAATTATTTAGACCTAATATTCCTCAAAAAGTTATGTGTTGGTGTACTGAATTGCCCTAATTTGTTATCTCGAGTTAGGTTTCACATACCGAACAGAATTCCACGATCTAATCATAAAAGAATGTTTTCCTTGCCAGTCTGTCATACAAATTTAAGAAAATTTAGCTCATTATCCCGTATGTACAAACTGTATGAGTCTTATGCCGAAGCTAACTTGGATCTGTTTTCCTATAGTAATTTGAAAAAGATAGTTTTTGAAAACAATTGACAATTGCAACAAAAACAAAAATGTATTGTTAAATTTAAACTTTTAATAAAAAGTAACGCAGAGTTGTTTACCAAATTAAAAATAACACAAAAATAGTGCACGTCGTGGTTTCCTGTAATTGGCAAGACACTTAGATTCTAAGTATGTTGTTATCATAATATAAACATTTATTAGTGTACTTGTTGTTGGAAATCCTATTAAATAAATAAATAAAAAAATAAATAAATATCGTCTGGTAATGTTGGGATGTTTGGTGGCTGTGAGAACACTGGGAACCATCCAGTCATGTTTTATTTGAGTTTATATCTTAAAATTAAACTTAATAACCAAAGTCAAGACTTAACAATTTTTTTTTACAAAATTCAATATGGTGTGAGTATCAGCATAATAATTCCTTTTCAAGTAAAACAAAATTCAATTTTGCAAGCCGAACAACAGGTGATAATAGTGTTAAAATATTCTTGAGGTGGAAAATCTATGATCACCTAATCTAACTTAGAATTATTACTATGACGCATGCGTGCACTAACGTAGGGTTGTCAAAACATTCCAAGTAGTAAGGATTATTACTTTAGTTTATTCTTATATTAGGTTATCCTTCATGCGGTAAAAGAGAAATGACATCATTTGGTTTCCATGTAGCTAAAAATGTAGATTTGAGATTTCATTAGTAAGTTTATATATATTTTTGAACAATTCCTATAAAATGCTTATGTTACTTCTGAATATGTATTGTTCTCTAACGGCGAAAGATATATAAAAGTCAGTTTTATAGTTTCGGAGCTCTATTGTAAATAAAAAAAACCAAATCATAGTACTAGTACAAATTTTTTTCACAGCCCTTAAGCAGACAATGGCCTTGTGTTGAACCTTTCAAGTCAGGCAAATGAACAGCCCCATGCAGCCTAAATGCCAAAGATGGAATAGGCCTGTTGCTAGGCCGCCTTTTCTTACGTAAATTTTGATCTTGGTCTTCCTCTAAACATAATGAATCATAGCTACCAACTAACAGATAGCCATTTATTAGATCTTCTAAACTCTTCTAAATTAATTTATTCTGAATTATGCAATGTACTGACAAATTTAATGTATTAAGTGTTTCTATCACCAAAAATTACTCATGTTTGGTAATTAATTATGAACATCTTTAGCATCAAGTACTTATTGATAAAAGCTATTTGAATTAAAATTGATACATAGCAAAATAGTCAAACCAAACTTACTCAAAGATCTAGTATAATCCGGATTCTTGGTCCCCTTATTCTTCAACCTCTGCAACAACTCAGCCGAGCTCAACTTTCTGACCATGAATACGCTCAGTACATAAGCTCTCGTAAAGTCTGCCGCCCAAGTCACATGGATAGTGTTGGCCACAGTTGGAGATAGTTTCACCAAGGAGGAAATGTTTACTGGTCTCGGTGGTCTCTTTGGTTCCGGTGTTGGCTTATTTGTTGGTATTGGGTTCTGGAATAAACCAGCTTATTTGAGATTTGAAAGGAAATTTCATGGTGTGGAAGTTTGTAAGTAATTTTATTTCAAAATACCAACTTCAGTTAAAGAGTGAATAAGGGTTTAGCTAGACACAAATTTGATGTAGTTGATTATGTTTCTGCTATTTTAATATGTTTTTAAAGCTGTGTACACAACATAGTAGATAAATGGTCCTAAGATATTTATATAAACACTTACTGGTAATGGACACATTTTGTTATTAACTTTAACATTTACACTAGGTGGGAAGAAATCTTCTTGTTCACATGAGGTTTCCAGTAAACAAAACCTTAGTTGTGCCTGTGGACAAACATTAAATTGAATACAAATGTTGTTATGAAAAGTTAAAACCATTATGACCTGACAGCAATATTTTTAATGCATACTAATTTAGGTAACCAATTATTGTAAACCTTATAAAACTTTTGTTGAACTTTTGTATCAAATAGTTTAAATATGTTGTAGTCACTATCAACAAATGAGAGTCCTGTCCCATAAAGGCAGGTGCAATAAACCACAATGTAACAATCACATTTATTTCAGGCCCTACATCAAAAAGAAAAATATTTATATTTATTTAAAAGCATACCTGGATAACATAATCAAGTTTATTACTAGCTCCCACAACATCCTTGCCACAGGCAATCTCAGTTGCTTGTTGCGGTGTTAGGTGGAACACGTAGGTGCCTTCCTGCATCCGGCCAGCTTGCATTGGCATCATAGTAGATGGTTTCATCAGTTCTGCTAGGACATCATAGAATGGTAACCTGGAAAGCAATTAAATATTCTTCAGATAATCTTATGTTTCATCAGGAGATAGATCTTATCAGTCTTTTTTACAGAACACAATTTGTGGGGTGTGTAAAAGATTTCCATGGATTGCCTAAGCCTAAGAGACAAGAAAAATGTGATTTGGTCTTTTAGAACAGCCATGGGCATTCTATAGTCATGTCATGGGCATTATAGATGCTTTAAAAATAATTATTATTGTATGATAGAATCATAACCATAAAGTAAGACTTAAAAAACTAGGTCACTACTTATCAAGGCTCTATTAAGTCCATAAAATTGTATCTTATGATCAGCATAGGCTATTAACTATAATTGCAAACTTATTGCACTAACAATAAACAATGCAATGGACATATATGTTTATTAAATACACAGTGAAAAATTAACGTATTGTGGAGAAATTCTGCTGTGGTACAATCTAAATCAAAATAATTTATTTTTCCTGAACTGTGATTCAGATAACTTGTGGGTATTTAATTTAAAATGAGCGCTGGCAGCGCAGTGTTTAAGGCGCTGGCTTCTTAAGATTGAGGTCCTGGGTTAGATTCTGATGACTGAAATATGTACCAATGAGTTTTTACAACTTAAGTACATTAAGCCAACTGCTCTATTGGTGAAGGAAAACATCGTGAGGTGGAGAAACCTGGTCTGCCAAGCCGCAGTAGGCTATTGGTGGACAATAAATGGACTAAACCACCACTAAAAAATTTATGATTAATTTCTATTCAGTTTACATACTTTAATTCCACTGGATATTCTTGTATATAAATAAATAGTTTGTAAATAAATCTTTGGTTATGACATGGAATAAAATGTGAATTAGGTGAATACAATATGAACAGAGCTGAACATCCCGTTTACGACAGAACTTTTCAACCTTGTTATATTGATTGATTATATAATAATAATAAAAGCCCCTATTCACTAACCATGTAGTACATATTCGACTTTTAAATTTACATAAACAAAGAAATAATACTAGTTAAGAATGACATTTTTGATCGAATATATAAATAAATAATACATAAGCCAGTTTGTTGGTTAGTTTGTCCCTTGACATATGCCTCCCCCATTGCCTACCAATCATTTCTGTTCTGAGCTAACCTTCTCCATCTTATGGTTTAACGTCCTTTTTGTCTTTTTCCATATTGATTGATTACCATAAATTAAATCCAGAATAAACAACCCTCTGTAAATCGTCCACAATCTTCAACTGTAGCAGCATGTCTAACATAATATCAAGGAATCTCAGCCATATTGTTTCAAGTTGTTTTCTACACAGTCCACAGTGACAAACATTTATAATAATAAACCTCAACATTGTACCATGTAATTCGTATAAAGATAGTTATTTCCTCACTTACTTCTTAAACTTAACATCCGGGTGCACTGGGAAAGGTGGCAACGAAGTGGTGGGGGACGGCGACGGCATCGGTGCAATGGTCGCGCCGCTGCCCGTACTCGTGTAGCCATACATGCTACTCGCGTACATTGCATTTTGTCGCGCCTGCAACATTTTATTGTAAGGATTCATACTATAAACAAGAATATTTCAATTTTGTGGCCTAAAAGTGACATTGGTACAAAAAAAATGCTAGAATTATTCGATAATTTTCCTAGCCTGCTGGTGGCATAGACAGACATCATATGTCACAGGTTTTTTATTTATTAATATTGAATGTAATTACGATATTATATAGACTAATGATGCGTTGCAGACGGTAGGTTTCAGATTGAAATGCTTTTGCTCCTGCTTGGGCTACACATGATTATTTTGGCGGTCAAAATAGGAGAGACTGTAGTACCACCCAAGACGACTAAAAGAAACTCTTCTATATGCTAATAAAGAGGAAATATGTGATCATTAGTAATCATACTTATTACAATCAAATTATGTACATAGCCAAAAAAAAAGTAAGAAGACCGTCAGTAGATTCAGATCTCGTTTTCTCCATGTGGTAAACTACGCGCAGTTTTTTTAAACAGACTGTTTATTTTTGGCCCTACTGGCCTTCTAAATTTCACCGGACTTTGTAACTTAGCGCTGACGGCGCTTAGCTGGTACTTGAACTATTCCTACATTCGATACGCCTCAGGACACCCGAGAGGGCATGGACCTCGGCTTAGGACGTCGTATATTGAAACTACCACTGGTTCGGAAGGGTAATTTACTGCCAAAGAACCAGCAAGAAATTCAGTAGGAATGAATACGCCGCGTTAGCCTGGCGATTCGGATAACGTGTTGTCCTATTTCTAACAGGAGGAAACGCCGGCGTTCCTTGTTGTAATAATGTCGTCGGAATCTGTGAAGACGTTACGCAGACGCCTGTCACGAACCGGCGCGTCTGGGTTGGCGAAGTAGCGTCTAGGCACCAACTTCATCAACGTGGCAATAGTGGGCAGCTCGAGATCTTTACGCAGATCTAAATTGCGGACATAGGGCGGAGCCCCGACGCATTTGCGCAAGAACCTATTTTGAATAACCTGCAAGTGATTGATATTCGACTTGCTGGCGTGAGCGAAAACCACACTGGCATATGTCATGATGGGACGGATGGAAGTTTTGTAAAGTGTAAGATTATTTCTAATCGATATTTTACTCTTCTTGCAGATAAGGGGGTGCAGCCTACTCATGACGAAGGCGGCTCGCTCCCGGACTCGTTTTATGTGGGCCGCGAATGTGAGCCCACTATCTAAAGTGACTCCTAAATATTTGACTTTTTTAACCCAGGGGATCGGAGTACCAAAGAGAGAAATCTGATCTAATCTTTTGGAGGGTTTCCTAGAGGCTGTCCTAGAGCAGGTTGAAAGAGAGAGGTACACTGCTGCCCTTTTTTCTGGGTTGACTACTATTCTCCATTTCCTAAACCAAACGCTTAATGCGTTGGCTGCGGATTGGAGTATTCTAGTAAGCCTACGTAGATTCTTATGAGATGTGTATAGCGCGGTGTCGTCTGCGAAGAGCGCATGTCACTAGTGTATAGTGAAAACAAAGTCGGAGAAAGTACCGAGCCTTGAGGGACACAGTACAGCCTTGAGGGGGCTAATACAGGGCGGGGATTAGAGAGTGCACCATCCAATCTGTAACGAAAGGTTCGACAATGTAAAAAAGTCTCGTATGATGTGGACGACGCTGTCTGGCACGCCTAGTTCGAAGAGCTTGAATAACAAGCAATTGTGCCAGACCTTGTCGAATGCTTTCGCCACGTCAAAGAAAAGCGCGCCCGTGCTTATCGGTTTTCAACCTATGATCCTTTGCTCCAAGATGTGTTCCGTGATGCTGTGCACCTGTTGGACGCAGGAGTGAGGGGACCTAAAGCCGAACTGTTCGTCCGGCAACGGGTGCTTGGAGTGGATGACCTCTCGGAGCCTGTTCAAAATGATCCTTTCGTATTATTTGCATATCGCACTAAACAGTCTAATAGGACGGTAGCTTGTAGGTAAATTAGCCGGTTTTCCTAATACCGATGACAGCTTCCTTTCAGGTTTGCGCAATTTCTTAGTAAGTTATTGAATATAACTAACAGTTGTAAGAATAAACACATTAAAACCGTCTTGTATAAAAAAATACGGTGGCACAGACCACCGGTTCATTTTATAACACCCCTCTTTTTGTTGCTGCCAATTCAGTTTAGCTAAGCATCTTAAGACCTCGAATTGGAATTATAGGCTGAAAAAGTTTGATAATAACAAGTATTAAGTGGCCGACGGATGTTTCGGTTTCACCTATAATACTGATAAGTAGTACTTACTATTTGCAAAATTGAAATTATTAGAAGTCTAAATTGTAAAATTCAAATTATTAGCATAGCAGTTTCAGCCTAATAACAAGATTGGATATAGAAGCATCTTTTATTCTTTAGGTATCTTCGATGTTCAGCTATCTTTATCTTTTAAATAAAAGAGTAAAAGGATTTTTTTAAGGAAATACTAGAAGCTACTAGAGGCTAACTTACATTAACTGGCATGTTCTGTCCTCGAGAGTCTTGTGGGTTGTACCCAGTCACAGCCGGGTGCTGGTACATGTTTCTGCCTGAAGAGATGGCCGGCGCTAGAGGGTCCTTGCCTTGCGACCCACTGCCGGACCCAACTCCGCTTGAAGATAAAGCCTGACTGTTCCTGCAAGCAACCGGAACCTATCAATCACTGTTAAAAGAGACTAGTGCTGTCAGTGAACATGCAATAATTATTTTGTAAAACCCCAACACCAAAGTTTGATTCACAAGCATAACACAGTACATTTCCACCGTCGCGAACAGGGGCTCCGGGGTCGTTTAGGTGCAAGGCTGAGCACATGCCGACAGCGAGACAAACGCGACAGGAGCTGACACTTGCCTAGGGTTGGTACTCTTTTGCGAGCGGTGTCCGTTCTCTTTTGTGAGCCGCGTCCTAAGTTCAGATGCTGAGGTCCCATTCTCAACGGGCGCACTTTGAGTTCCGCTTACTACCCGCGCTGAAGATCGTGTTTTAACCATTGTTGATGACCGACCATCTCATGTCAACTGAAATTCACCAGTCCAATAGGACAAAATACTATCAGAAAAGAGTTATTAAAAGAGAGATTCTGGAAAATTTCTTCGACAAAACAGCGTCGGGCATCCCCTTATTTCTCTTACAGCAGAATAGCGCAAAACTGGCTCTAAGACATCTGCAATTGAATAATTACAAGTCTTCAATGGTTAAAACATATCTTACAGCATTTTACGTTTTAGAGGAACCTTGAAGCCTAAACCATGAAAATTCTGAAAAGATACTGGTGGCCCTTTTTATTAAATTATCCCACTGCAGCTGTGAAGTAATACACTCTAGGGAAAAAAATTACAAAAATAATTATGGTAATCAATGCAGCACCATCATGAATACAGCTTGCCCGTAAGAGAAATAAGATGACTATCCTGTCAAGGAAATTTTCCAGAAAATTAAACATTGCAATAATTATTCTAAGGTCTCTGTGGAAATTATGGACCACCTCACAAAATTATAGTCGCATAAGCACAAGTAAATCTCTTTATAGTGGTATTAAAAAATTACAAATTTTTAATGACATATCGTAAAAAAAAAATTAACATTCTCAGACTTTACAGCAATTAAAAGGTTCCAAAGAACAGCTTTGTAATCGATTATATGGACACAAGAAGTTCTCAACCGTGAAAAAATATCCATTGCAAAAAGACATTTATCACATAAATTTTTACTTCTTGAAGCCAAAAATGAGTGGTAAGTATCTATTATTTTATAAAAGTTCTTTTCAATTTGTTTCAATAATGAGTAATTGTTTTCATCTGATGGGATATATGAATGACAGAATTAGAATTTGTAAGAAATTTTTGTCAGATCCAACTAATGTAAGAAATCTGCCTAATATTTTTTGAACAGTAAATTACAATGTCTATCATAAATACTACTTGCAGTAAATGGAATTCTTTATTTTTTTAAAGATATGTTACAGATTTTTTAGTGCCCAAGGATAAATAGCTTTATCCTTGGGCACTGTGAAAATGTTTGTACAGTAGAATTAGTTGGAAATTGACAATCTTTATTTGAGTATCTCTTAGCAAAGAAAAATAACATTTTAGTTTCCAGTTGCCTACACTGAGTACTTTTATATTGTGTTAAGTGGAAGCACCAAAATCAATTTGTTCTTAGTTCTGTGAGGAAGTGAATACTCATTTTTGGAATTCCTCATTTAATAAATACTTATTGATATGTAAGGACAGAATTTCTATCCAACCTCAAAATTGAACTTTATGTTTTCAACAGTCCGGTTCAAATTCAGAAGAATTAATTATTGGTCATAGTTGTTTATTATTATAAACTGGCAAATTTTTTTTTCCGGAGCAAAATCATCATGTAGTCGGGTGATGCCGGACTCTTTTCGGCTAAAGACCTGCGGCTTCCGTCTGGACGCACGGAGTCGGGTCACAAGGAGCTTACGCATTACGTTCGCGGCCCGACAGCGTTACGACGTCCCGAGAGGGAGGGGTCCCTCTCTAGATGGTGCGCAGGAAGCGCACGCGCCACATCGAGCCCTGGACCGGAACCCCCGAAACCGCCAGCGAAGGCTCATGTGACTGCGGGGGAGGGAAGCTCTCAACGATGAAAGCCGCCCTCCAGAGTACTGTGCGATGGCAACGAAGCGGAAGGAAGGATGCAGCATCGTCCCTCACCCTTTCCGCCACATCCTTCACGAGCATTACGGCCTCGCAGGAGGTTCGCACCGCCTGCCACGACCTCTCAGTCGCAACCATAGCGCGCACCACGATCGGGAGCGAGATATCAGCACCCAATACAGAGCCGAGCGCGCTGCGCTCTGCATGCCTGGCCCCGGGCATACCTCCAGCGTGTGCTGGGTCTTCTCGTCGAGGCAATCGTCGCAGTGATGGTACCTGGCAGTCGGTTCCCGACCGATCAGAAACAGGTAACTTCCGAAACAACCACGTCCCGGGAGCACCTGGGTCAGACGGTAGGTCAGGAAACCGAATCGCCTACCCATCCACTGCTGGAAGACCGGACGAATTGCCTCGATAGTCCAGAGTCCAGCGATCGGAAGCGCCAGCCTGCTGCTACGCTTCGGTAGCCCGTTGGCGCAGCTCAGCTCTGTGCCCCTCCAGTTCCTGCAGTGCAGGCGCGTGACCACTAGCCCGGAGCGCCTCCACGCACAACTTATAGAGCGACCAGAGGGCTCTCGCTTCCAGGTACCAGGGAGTAGTACCCGTCAGCACGCAAGTTGCCTCACCCGAGATCTTACGATAACCCCATACCAGCCTGATCACCATCACCCGCTGGACTTGTGTCAAGCGGGCGATACTGCTGCGAGGCTTGCCCTAATTACCTGACCAATTTTAACCATTGATTATATTATTGGAGTATGTAAAGTGGTATAACATGAAGTCCAATAACACATTTTTTTCAAGATAATCAGTATTTAAAAACAAATTACAAGTGTAACACACTCTAAGGATGTCACATAGCTAGATCCATGTAATACTTTTTAACTACACATTGCACTCGCCCTACATCATATGACATCAGAGTGATTTGTGATGTGTCTTTTTCGCTTATTCTGGTTTACAATTAGGGATTGGTTTCTCTTACTCACTTAAGATTCATTCACAAAAATGTATTTTGTTATAAAAAAATTATTTTACTTTTGTTGATATAACATTATTTACTCATAGTAGCATCAAATATATGTGGTTGAAATCTGCCAGGTTATTAGGGCTTACAATGTAATTATGTATGTTTATTCTGGGTTCTCCCCCTGTTCCCTATATTGTTAGCCATAATAGAAGCTCTGCTTACTTTGGAGCCATACAGTTGGGAGTTTGTGTCTAGAGATTTATTATAATAAATTCATAAAATTAATTTCGTATGTTTTGATAAATACATTATTAATTTACTACAAATATAGCATATTGGTCCCTTGGTTAATAGTTTGTTATTGTTGGCACTTGAACAAAAGTAAAATAATAATGATTGCAAAATGAAAGGTTTAGTCAATAATTAAGTATAACACCCTGTCTAAATCATAATTATTTGTTCAGTTCATAAGTATGTGACGAAACTATCTTGGTCTGCATAAATAACTATGGTTTTGAGTACCTCATCCGTTTTAGGGAAAATTTTTTATAGGTTTGCATTAAGGCAGTTATATGCTATAATACTTTAGTAGGCAAGTTAAAAATATGCCTCTCACGCATGCAAGACTTCGCGGTCACTGCCAAGTAACCACGTTAAAGTAAGAGCGGTAATGCCGATTGTTAGTAAATAAACCACAGTAAACCCTAATTAAAATTAATTATCACTACAAGCACATTAATCATTGAACCATTACTTTCAAAATTAAGATAAGAACACACCTAAATATCAAAGAATATTTAAAAAAACCCGTTCTCCTTACTAACATGAATATCGTCTTAACAAAAAAAAAACATACATACCAGGATATCGCATTGCCGAAGTCGTAATATCTACTCATATTTCAAATCAATTTACTAATCTACCACTAACATTTATGATTTAATTTTATAATTTTTCTTTTAACGCCATCACTCACTTGACGCCTGCTTTACTAAGTATAGCCGCCATATTGAAAATTCATAGACAAACCAGATTATAATCAATTTCCCGTGCCGGAAGCTTTACATACAGATTCTTGTTTTACATATTAAACAATACAGTTAAAAATAAAATCTTAGTAAACGCGTTAGAGCTTCTTCGGATGATACAGATTACTATTCTAAAGAATAAAATGTCCAATAATATACGCTTTAAGTCATATTTCGAAGGTTTAATAAATGTAAAGTCTTGTGAACGGCACGGAAACGGATTCCGTAAGAAATATCCGTTTCCTAGAGATTAATGTTGTACAAAAAAGTCGGTGGTAGTACGCGCAAAAATGCAATATTTATTGGCAACTGGCAACAACATAATTAGTTACAATAATCTGAAAAGCATAAATATAATTTATTAGACCTACAAACACATTTCAAACGTGTTAACAAAATTTGTTTTGAAGTTACATAGATAATAGTCTGTCAAAATGTAGTGATGTCATTATAGACAAATTAAGTTATCGATATCGAAGATATAATTATAAAAAAAGTATAAATGCATTACCAGTCCTTGTTTTGTGGGAACCTAAAAGTAAGGTAATTGCCTTAGTTGGCTTTAGTGACATATGGTGATTCATGCATGATACTTATCCTACCTTTTCAATATGACGACTAGTGTGTACCTTATTTTAATTACATTGCCAACACTAAAAAGCAAAGATATTTCATTTCACTTTGAAGTTAAAAATTTAATTTGATTTGTGATTTTATAAAATTAGAATGTAAATCTGAGGGAATAGGATATTGGGCAGTTAGTTGTCTGTTTATGTTATTTTCGTTCTAAGTCGACTTTCGTAATTAATGCATCTGTTATACTTCATATTATATAGGTAGGGTTTTATTATTAAGATATAGTGAACCAAAATTATAGAACTCAAAGACGAGAGAAGATTCCTCGCTCAAAGAACTTTGAAAAAGTTAAAAGTTGATTGTTCTGATCTATTCCAAGCATTGGCCACCCAGTCCTTAGAGTAACCTGGGATATAGAATCATCGGATCCAACTTATTTTACCTATAAAATGCTTATTATTAAAAGCCTGTCATCATCAAATTTCATCATTATGATTTAAAAAATCAAAGCGAGATAAACTGAATTTATTTGTAGCCATATAAGTTTTTTATTGGACTGGAACTAATTTCACATAATATTTATCGTCAGCGATCCAACGTGGCAAATCGACCAGCCTTTGGCCACTTAGCCCTATGCACAAAGTAATTTAAGCATTGTATTTTATATTTAATTCATATTATTTTTAGTTCATATTTTTCTATTATCTTTACAGCTGATTTAACCAACCAAGTGTATGGCTCAATAAAGATTAAAACAAAAACATTTTAAAGAATTTAATCGACAGTTATCGTGTTTTGTTTTAGTTCAATTTTGTGACGCTTGTGTTTCAGCTTAAAATTTAGATTAGAATTATAAATGAAACGAATTATAAAAGCTGCATTTTTTATAATACCTACTTTTATAAGTACGCGTTCTTTAAGAGACTACCAAATTATTAAAAGTCAAAATAATAATGTACTTCATGTAAGCCGTTTAAAATAAGCGACTTTCAATTTATCAATAATCTTTACAATTTCAGAACATATAAAAAAGTCATAATAATAAGTATAAAGCTACACTAAAAATAAAAATAAAACTACACCTAAACTAGCAATTGAAGGAAACGTAGCCCTTAATCTTACATCATTTGATTGTTTTAGTTTACCTTACAGCTGTGTGTGAGAGACAAATAGACGGGCCTTCTCACGGAATCCCTTTCTTTAAATGACAAGGTAATACAGCTTCACGATGTAATCGCGTTTTTTGAGTAGCTAAGACAATAGATTAACATGAGAAAAATTTTTGTCTATATTATTGAACCGATAAAAAATATAACGCGGTCTCATCCCTAGTTCCACCAAATAACGGTATGACTCCTAGCGGAGAGTTCGACGGTGCATGGAGGCTGTTATTTATAAACATCTCCTCCAAATGCTAACAACAAAAAATGCACCAAACACTTGCAAAGCCGCATGGAATTTAATAAATTCTAAGACAGGGCCACAGGCTAGTAACCGATTTATAAATTCGATCATTTTTGAATAACAGTCTTATAATAATGCATTTCATATTGCTAGGACATTCAATAATTTTATTTATTAACACTAGTTGCAAAACTAATAATTATCAAAGTAGTTGCAATGCTCACCCTTCTGTGAGTCAGACTATATTTTTAACGCCAGTTGCACAAACTACTGAATGGATCAATATGAAATTTGGCACAGTGATAGTTTCTAGTCTGGAATATCACATAGGATTCTTTTTATCCCGATATTCTCATGAAATTTAGAATAACACGGGTGAAACCGCGTGTAACAGCTAGTATAGAGTATTTTGAAGTAGTAGGTGATTATATGAATCTTAGGACAAGAAATAACGATACTCTTGGTAAAAACTGTACATGCCACTTAGAAAATTAAGTGAATTTAGCAATTGCAATTGTATGGCAATTGACATTTTTAATTACCTACCTATACATTATAAAAATTTACATTTCATGGAATACAGACGGAAATTACTTGACTTGTTTAAAATTAAAGGATATTATTCAATTAATGAATATTTTAAATACACCGAATTATAATTTTTAGACATTATAGAATCTTAGGGTGATAATGTATATTTTGACTTGTATTGTACTGGATTTATTTGAAACTAATTTGAAATTTAACTTCACAATTTTTTGACATGAACTTAGAAATATTTTTTATTTAATTTAATAAACATTTGCACGCTGACTCTCAGCAGAAAATGTTGATCTGAATGACATGTTGAACCAACTTATGTACAAATTTTCACGCAAATAAATATAATTTGAATTTAACAGATTAAGTAAAGCAATAAAATTTCAATTCACTTTATGTTTTGTTTATATTCAATTATTATGAGCTCTTCGGTAAAACCCATCGATTTGGATCGTTACTGCTAACAGATGATGAGGTTCAAGCAATAAATTGAAAAGAAATGGTCGCAACTGAGCAACGTGAAGGCTGTGGTCTTTCATCATGATAGAACCAGACCAAACACTTCTTTAGCCATTCAGCAAAATTTAAGAGAGTTGGGCTGGGTAGTGTTAATTCATCCACCATACAGTCCTTATTGAGATTTCCACTTGTTTCGGTCTCTTCAAAATAAAGAGTTTTAAGGCCGTGTAAGGTTGATATAAAGAAAGGACCGTCCAAATTATGTCTAAAAATTCTTGTGCATGGTATCACTATCAACAAGATGGCAAGAAGTTATTGAACAAAATGGTTCAAATTTATAATGAAATTCAAAAATACTTTTCAAAAAGAAATGTAATTTCTATGTAAAATACGAAGAAACCTTTTCTCTGACGTTTTGAAATATCTTGTTGCCGACGGAGTGGGACCAGCTTGACGCACGCTTATAATTATTATGATAGCCTTGTTTCGTAAGTGGTAAAAACCCTGGCTCACATAGTAATCGATAAGATGGCGCAAACTGGAAGTTACCTTGAATAAACCAGAACCTTGGTCTGGTTCAAGTCCCCAGCGGGAACAATAATTTAAGTATATTATGTTTTTTTTGTTCCCCTCCACGGGAAGGGCAGGAGGATAAAAAATGCTCTGACGCATACACTGGCGCGCGCGATCCAGGTTATGTGGGACTCCTTCCGACGCCTACCAGAACCACTACCCACTAAAAAACCCCCTGTCGGCTCGTGCAATTTTTTTGCCACTCAGCCTTCATCTGAGCGACGGCCAATTGGAGAAAGAGGCCGCGCTAGCGGGGCCCAGAAGGGTTCACCCGCTGGGATTTACATAGCACTGAAGGTGAATTCATAGCATTGAAGGTGCTCAAAAATGAAAAATAAAATTTAAAGTTACATTAAATAAAATTAAAGAAGTTAAATTAATTCGAATTTACGTTAGAATTAGAAGTTGCGGCCTGAAGGGCTAAGAGATCTAGCGCCAGCTGCGTCGCTACGTTCGTGTGCACGTTTCTCGGTCTAGCGACTTTGAATTTCGAATCTAAGACAGGAGCAGTATATGAGACTGAATCTCGAACTAGAGGATTGGGATGGGATTCGGCGCGTTTGAAGAACGATTCTGAGAGTGTTTTGAGGTGCTGTTGCACTGTAGGCAGTTCAAGATCTCTGTGCAGGTCCGCGTTACGCACGTACCACGGTGCGTCTGTGGCCCTGTGGCAGTAGAGATTTTGAACTACCTGCAGTTTGTGCAGGACCGAGGGTTTGGCGTGGGCAAAGACTGGCGAGGCATATGTCATGACTGGTCTAACGCAGAGCTTATAAAGCGTACGTTTGTTTCTGAACGACATTTTCTTTTTCTACCTAACATACTATGTGGGCGGCCTAAGTAAAAACGGGGGAGTTTCGTTACTCTATCGACGTGTGGCTTGAAGGAAAGCGTCTGGTCTAAGGTGACGCCTAAGTATTTGGTAGTGCGCTTCCAGGGGATGGGAATACCTAACAGTCGAACGTGCAGATTGTCAGCGAAACGACGTTGTTTGCAGTCGAAGTAAACCGCAGAACTCTTGTCTGGGTTCACATCGATACGCCATTTTTGAAACCATGCACCGAGGGCGTCTACAGCTTTTTGGAGTCTGGTGGTGAGACCCGGGACACTGACGCCTTTGGTGTAAAGGGCTGTGTCGTCGGCAAAGAGAGCGAGTTCGACGTCTTTCGACGGAATGGGAATGTCGTTAGTGTACACGTTGTTCAACAGAGGGGCGACGACTGAGCCTTGAGGGACTCCAGCCTTTATGGGACGAGGCGCGGAAAGCGTGCCTTCATGTTTGAAACGAAACGTGCGGTCTTTGAGAAACGACGAGATTATCCTAACTAGGCGAGCCGGTAAGCCTATTTTGTAGAGTTTATAAACGAGACCGCTGTGCCAGACTTTGTCGAACGCCTTGGCTACGTCAAAGAAAACTGCGATCGTTTTCTTTCGTTTCGGATAGAAGCCGTCGAGTATGTGCTCGACGATCGATGGACTTACTGAGGGCAGGAGTGCTTAGCGCGGAAGCCGAACTGGTGGGATATGATGAGGGGATCGCCATCCGTTGGAAAGATGGTTCCGCATTCGAGAGAGTATGACTCTTTCGAGAAGTTTAGACATGGCCTTGAGGAGGCTGATGGGTCTGTGATTAGCCGGGATATTTAGAGGTTTACCCGGCTTGGGAATGCCTATGACTGTCGCATCTTTCCGAGCTAACTTTACGTTGTAGTTTGTTCGCAGCTGATCTATATATAGCGGTTCGATAGACCTGAGATCGAGGTTGATTTGTTTGACGATCGCAAAATCGAGGATGTCAGGAGATTAGTTAGGGTTGCCGGGATAGTGAGTGGGAGTGACGGGAGAGATGACGTCTAAGTCGAGTTGCTGAGTGATTTTAAGGAGTTCTCTACCGTTTTGGTTGGTCGATAGGCGCCTCCAGTCAGTATGTTTGGAGTTAAAATCTCCGAACATAATGACTGAATGGCCGAGGGCGAGAATGGCCTCGAAGTCGCTAAGGATAGGTCTGGTATGATGGATGTCACTAGGTATGTAGACTGAAGCTATGATGACGGTCGGATGACCAGTCATAGCCAATCTACACACATTGGCATCCATGTTGAGTAGAGGAGGGGTAGGGAGAGGAGTGCAGTGGAAACCTCTTTTGTGATAAATAGCTGTGCCGCCGTAACCGTCGGGCCTATCGTTACGAATGAACACGTAATTGGGAACAGCGAATCCCCTGGTGCGGTTTGGAGTGAGCCACGTCTCTTGAAGAAGCAATAAGTCTGGCTCGTTGTTCTGAAGGAACAGTTTGAGCTCAGGAAGGTTAGTACTGAGACTACGAGCATTAAAAGAAACTAGCGATAAGCCCTTGGGTTTGATACGGCCGGACGCGGGATTTGCGGGTCTAGACATTATATTTGCTTATTTGCGAATTTATACAAAAAATAAAATTTATAACGAACTTAGAAGCGAGTGCTGCTCGGCTAACGCAAATAAACACTTTTGAGGAGAGCGGGCGGCCCGCAGTTTGCGTGCGAGTACGGAAATTTCCTTAGTGTCGACGTTTTGAATGACGTCGAACACGGTCTTCATGTCCTCAGCCAACGACGACTGAGGTGAAGACGACGGAGCGGGACGCGGGCCTACGGGAGCTACGGGAGCTGGGATAGGACGGGAAGGTGCAGGTGGAGCGGCCGGACGCTGTCTCCAGGACAGAGCCGGAGTAGGCGTCGGCTGCACGGGCTTTGCTTCCGGGGGACCCCGGTTGCGCAGCGGCGGGAAGTTGGCAGGAGTGAGCGGCGGCGCCGGTTTAGGCGCGGCCCTCTTAGTGGAGAAGCGTGGAGCGCGCGGGCACCCCTGTAGTTTGCTGTGTGGCTGGAGTGGCCACACAGCACACATGCAATGGGGGAAGAGGAGTCAAGAGTGCGAGTGCACTCCTTCGTAATGTGGGGATCCAGGCACTTAACGCACCTGGGGGGAGCTGAGCAGTTAGCTGCTGCGTGGCCGTAGAGCTGGCAGCGGTGGCACTGCCCAGGGTGACCGCGGGGATTGGGACGCTCGACGGAGATGTTCGAGAGTCCGCAGATAGTGCGAGCCTCTCTGAAAATCTCCCTCGAGTTGGGAGTGTTGGTAAGGATAACTAAAGCGAGTGGAAAACGCCTACCGCGGTTGGAGTGCATCTTGTGCACTGCTTAAGCCGGGAAACCCTAGGACTTAAGGTCCTCGAGGATTTCGTCGTTATCGAGCTCAAACGGGATGCCCCGTAATACTGCGCGGATCTTACGCTACTCCGGGAGGGCGAAGTATGGTACGCAATTTGTTTAACCGAGAGTAAGCGAGTAAACGCGCGGAAGTCGTCGATAGTCGCGACCTGAATTTTGATTGTATCGCCTGCGTTGGCGGCTTTAAGATAATTGATTTTGTGCTCTTTGCACAAGTTAGAAACCGCGGTCCAGCGCGCTTTTTCGCGGAGGAAGACGGATGGAGGAAGCTGAGGCTTAGGTGGGACGGGAACGCAGCGCGTTGCTGGCTTGGACGGAGCCGACGTAGTCGCGGTCACTTGTAGTGACATTAACGACGCGGGGGCGGGTGTTGAAGACACCTGGATGGGCTCAGGTGTTGAAGACACCGAGGCTTTCTTTTAAGCACTTTTTAGAGCGTTTGGCAACTAATTGAAATGTAGGCTTAGGAGAGCCAGTTACGATGGGGGCGTCCGATGACCCATCAGACGCGGATCCAGAGTCGCTCCCGGGAGCGGTACGCTTACGGCGCGACGTTTGAGACGATGAGACCGACGCGCAGTGTATCGGATGGAACAGGAGACGCGGGAGAGCTATAGACCTGAGGGGTCTGGACGTTTGAGGCCTAAGGGGGGTTGGGGCCTGAGGGGCCGGGGACGCGATTGTTACCTGCAAGGCCTGCGTTAGGATGTCGTTCGGAATGGAGACGCCTGCCACAGCAAGCACCTGGGTGAACGCTTTCGCGAAGTTAATAACACTTAGTGAATCCATTAGGGAGGGTTTGGGACAATTATATGTATATATAAGTATATAAAAGATGCCTTGTTCCTAAAACCTAGCGAACCCTAGCGGCTAACCTCCATACCAGCGGTAGGGGGGCTGGGGAAAATAACTTAAAACTAACCGTTGTTCGCCGAAGGCCGCTACCTAGAAACCTAAAAAAAAGGGTACGCAGGTAAAGAGTTGACCGCGTTAGGGTCAACCTTTATTAACAGAAAGGGCGAATGCACACGAAAACACACAGATATGATAAAAAATAAATATTAAGATAGAAGAGAAATAAATAAAATAGGAGAAAAGAAATAAAATTAAAATAAAAGGACTGGATCAGTACAAATTCGTTGTCACCGTTAAGTATCCTTTGTACTGAAACCAGACTACTCACGCTGGGCACAACACAGCACTCAGCACAAGCACAACACAACTTAGCACAGCACTTTGAAGACTAAGGGGCTTAGTCACAAAGAAAAATCACTACGATAGCGCTCGGAGGGAGTACGAAAACCCAGAGAAACCGTATCACGGAACCAACACGCTATACTGTGACGTCAGTGAACTGAGCGCTGCGGAATATCGGGAAGGGACCGATCAATCGGAGTGGTCTTAGAACGTCCGTACCGGGCGGCGATCGACGAATTGAGAGCCATTTTTACTCTGGGTGACCCTCTGTTTGCCCCCACCACATATCTCAATCTTAATTGTCAAACCATTGTTCGCTATGTTTGTCTGAGACATCATTATTGTATTGGTGTGCGTTTTCAACCACGTAAGTCTTGACCTGTGGAATTTTTGGGATAGAATATGGTCTTTGTTGATCGGTCCAGCATTTTCAGTCTTTAGTCGTTGCGTTTAAATAAGTAAGAAACAAAAAAATCTTTCTTCTTTGTGATAATAGTACAGATGAGTTGAGGAACAGATTAGATTTCAAAAAGAAACATAAGTACAAAAAACACACATTTAATCATAAGAAAAGAAAACAAGATACAAACATAAAAAAACTTATGTACCTAAACCCAAGTCTTAATAAAACTTACAGGAGTAGGTACAGACTAGATAATACTCTATCTCGTTAATATTTTAATGTATAAGTGATTTCCAACCATGAATAGCCCGCAAGTTAACGTGATAAAAGCGACAATGATTACGAATAGATTCTTGATTAAGTAGAAATAGAGTTTTCCGTAATTATTTGGATATCGTAAGCTGAGTTCCATATATGCTGGGAATACGACAGCTAACAAAGTCGTACACAGGTGGCCAACCAATGCCACGAAGGCACCTTCAAATGGTATAAAGTAACTGATGAAAACTGAAACAGAAATTATTGCAAACACTGTAAAAAGTACAATCGAATATGAGGTATTTGAAAGCTTTACTTGCGAATGTGACAATTGAATAAAACTATTAGTTTTATTTGAATATTCACAAAAATGGAATTCAAATTTTTTTAAAGTTACATTCAATTTTGCGATGAAATACAAGAATACTTCATAATGAAATTATCGTTAAATCACAGACGGTATTGGCAAACCAGGTGTGTAGATCTGTACAGATCTTTCTTTCAAAATCCTGTGTATAACAATAAAATGGTCCTAACCTACTGCAAAACTTTTAAATATAATAATAATATAATAAATATTTCTAACAATGATACCTCATTATCTAGCCCAAATTAAGTATCATTAAGAACTTGTGTTACTAGATAACGGATAAATAAACTTACGAAATTTATAAACCCACATAGATATTTTCATTTAAATATATAAATATTAGAAATAAACTTAAATAAACGTACATACACATCCATGACTCGAAAGCAAATATATTAAAATATCTGCCCCTACCAGGATTCGAACCCGGGACCTCTGGCATGGAAGGCAAGGCTACTTACCTCCACACCAAACAGGCCGTCATGGTAGTGAAGTGCCTTTTTTTATTAAAACAGCTGGAAACTAAAGTATTTTTGTACAAGACTAAAATGTCTTTATTACGATTCGTAATATTTATGCCAATTTTTTGTAAGAGTATAAAATGTCTACCCAAAAGCAATAACACAAGGAATAATTGATGTGGACTGGTAAATATCAACACCATAAAATTCAAGATGAGCTACTTTTTACCTCAACTGTAATACCGCTTTAGAATTATTTTTGTCCAAATCAAAAATGTATAACTAACTAAACTAATTAAAATGATTTTAAATCTTACACGATACCAAGACAAAGCACAACCGTGTGACAACGTCCACAACGTTCATGAATTGTTCAGTGGCTTGTCTTTGCACGCTGCGGTCTCGCACCACCTGCATGATCGTGTACAGTCCTGGGTAGCATTGCAGGGGAAAGGTTAAGATGATGCTGACCAGCGTTATTCCTAGCGCCCAGATAGTTAACCTTAAATATAAGAAACGCACTCTTGAACAAGTAGCAATTATCATGGTGTTTTACAAAATACTTTCGTGTACAAAATATACAAATTAGTTTAATTAATGACCTTTCATGGTAGAAACACAAAAAGGTGGTTCTATGCGATTCACCTTTTTTTGTTTGATGTTTCCAAGAATTTCTTGCATCTTTTTTCCAGACTTTGTAATCCGCGAGCCTTTAAAAGTAGAGCGGTAATAGTAGACAACTATCTAGTTACCAAGTACTACCGCGTCGTCTCAGACACTTTAATTCATCCTTACCTTCCGTCAAGTAAGACGGACGTCAAGCACCTTAATAAAAATATGATAAATGTAACATCAGATCATGCACTTAGTATTTCTATTTGTGGATATTATTTATTTGTAATGAAATAAATTTGAAAATTAATTCGATTTTAAGTGTCATACTCACATTTCATCATACGGTAGTGCAAAGAGCACATTATTGTCGATGGTTCCAAACGACCAGTAGGCTAATAAGCTAAAAATAATTCCAGAAATTGTTGCAGCTATCATGCAGACACTTATTATACCATTTCTTCCAAGAAGTACGTAGGGGTCTCTCAAAGACCTGTCAATGTTTAAAATCTGATAAAAGAAAAATAATTTGATTAGTAGTATTTTATGCAACCTGCATTAAAAGTTCACAGTACCTAAGAAATCGTGGTCCGGCTCGTATGTGAGCGACGGAGGTGCCATGTGATGCAAAAATTTGTAACCGTCGCATAGAGTAGATAAAATTTCCAAATTTATCTATCGCGCTTGCGTTGTGTATCTTCAACTGATTTTGTTATCAAGGACTACTGTTGTGCGGCGCTGCAGTCGCAGAAGTCGGTCAATTAAGACGCCAAATAATACTATTTCTATTAATAGGGTAATACATTAGTAATTTACCACCATAAGTACATTATTCTCTTTTTATTTTTTAAGCACTCGCCGAAATAGCTTGCAGTTGGCAGATTTTTTTCCGACTTGGGTTACACTATAGTCATTTCTGTAGAGCTCTTGAATTTTTAGAAAATATAATATTGCCTATGTTACTCGCTAATAATGTTCATTCTCGCTGCGACCGCCGCCCGGTACGGACGTTCTAAGACCACTCCGATTGATCGGTCCCTTCCCGATCCCGATATTCAGTGTCGCTCAGTTTACTGACGTCACAGACTAGCGTGTTGGCTCCGTGATACGGTTTTTCTGGGTTTTTTACTCCCTCCGAGCGCTCTCAACGTGATTTTTTCTTTGGGACTAAGTTTCTTAGTTTTCAAAGTGCTGTGTTGTGCTTGTGCTGAGTGCTGTGTGTGCCCAGCGTAAAGTATTCTGGTTTTAGTACAGAGGATACCTTACGGTGACAACCAATTTGTACTGATCCAGTCCTTTTTATTTTATATATTATTTCCTTTCTACACTTTTATTTACTTACTATCCTATTTTGATATTTATTTTTATCATATCTGTGTCTTTCCGTGCATATTTGTCCTTTTTGTCGGTAAAGGTTGACCCTAACGCGGTCAATTCTTTACCTGCGTACCCCTTTTAGGATTCCAGGTAGCGGACTTCGGCGAACTACGGTTAGTTTTTAAGTTATTTTCAAGCCGCGGTAGCTATGGCTACCGCGGAGGCAGATATATCGAAGGCCTTCATGGCCTTCGTTCGCTCGCAGTGTCCAGACATCTGGGCAAAATTCTAAAGTGGGTTCAAACCCACAACCAAAACGCCGACAAAAAAGGAGAGACGAGTCCAAAACTCCGAAAAAGCGGGCGCCGCAGTCCGTGCCCGCGTCAAATTCAAATTATATCTCTCCTACCCCCGAGGCCAAGCCAACCGGTCGGCATCTGCCTCCTATTTTCATCCGGGATAAAGCGGCGTGGACATCTGTGTCCACACATATGTCAAATTTAAAAATCGCGTATACACACGCGTAAAATACCGCGATCGGCATCCGCGTAGCGACCATCGCATCCGCCGATCACCGCGCCCTCACCAAGTACTTGAATGAGAAATCCATTGAGTATCACACTTACGCGCTCGAGGAGGAGCGCGTTTTACGCGTCGTCCTTAGAGGCGTACCGAAGGAGATTGAGTCAGAGCTCCTTCTCCAGGATCTTAAAGACCACGGATTACCGGTCATTTCCGTCCACCGTATGTATGGCAAAGATCGTATGCCGTATAAACTAGTGTTAGTAACACTAAATCACACCCCTAAGGGCAAGGGATTTTTTAACCTTTAAACAATAGCACGACTTTCGGGGATCACCGTCGAGATCCCTTTCAAACGTGGTATACCCAGCCAATGCCATAGATGCCAAGTCTATGGCCATACGGCCAGAAATTGCCACGCCAAGCCCAGGTGCGTCAAGTGCCTGGGTGATTATGGCACTGCGGATTACGCGCGAACCCCACAATCTGTCGAACCTCCTGCATGCGTCTTATGAAAGTCGGTTGGCCACACTGCCAATTACCTAGGATGCCCCAGGGCCCCAAAGCCCAACCCCAAAAAGGCGCAGAAGGCAAAGCAAAGGTGTCCACCCTCTGCTCCTGCTGCAAAGCTCGGCCCACCCAATAAACCGCAGCCTCCGCTATGTGATCCTCACGGTCCTCCACCGCCTCCCAAGAACGCATGGGTGACCCCACCTACCATGGTGAGGAACCCATGGCAGCCCTCACCCTCTCGTATTCTCAGGTACAGCAGGTCAGGTTAGCACCTGCTTGCATGCCTTCTCCTCTCACGGCCAGGTCCCATGGAGAGCCACTTTCAGACTTCGCGCTTGTACGCGAATTCGCCTCAAGTTTCGACTTGGGAGAAATCTCCACTTTGGCTCGCAAACTACGAGCCGCAAAGGGTGACTTCCAGGCGACGTGCTTCGTCACGATCGAACACAAGGCGCTTATCGCCAACGTCCAAAAATTCAATAAATTAAACTTTTAAATGGTGTCCTCTAGATTAAAACCTCGGTCCCTTAATTATCGGCTACTTCAACGCCGATGGTCTTAAACATCAGCGTAATGAAATTCATGAACTCCTTCAAGAATTCCAAATCGACATCTTACTTGTGCAGGAAACCTTTTTGAAACCTTGTCACAAGGACCCGAAAATAGCGAACTACAACATCGTTCGTAACGATAGGCTTACCGCCGATAAAGGTACCCTCATCTATTACAAAAGGTCACTACACTGTATACCTGTCGATCCCCCACAGCTCGAGAATATTGAAGTTTTCTGTTGTAGAATAGCGATGAGCGACCATCAGCCAATCACGCTGGCATCCATCTACCAACCACCAGATAAAGCTATACTTCATTGTGACCTCCAGTCGCTACTCGATATGAGTCCCTCCGTAATACTAGCTGGTGACTTTAACTCGAAACATTCAGGTTGGTACTCCGTAGTTACCAACCCAAACGGCCGTCGTCTTCATCACATGTTAGATTCGCTAACCTGTGATGTAGTGGGTCCTCGGGAACCGACTCACTATCCCTATAACAAAGTGTTAACTTAACGGTACACTCAGTAGAAGTCATCCACCAACTTACTTCGGATCACCGACCTGTAGTCATGCGGTTAGGTATCCCAAGTGACCCCGTTCCTCAAACGAGGGCACACATTGATTGGGCCAAACTAACGGAAGCCCTTAAGGCAACCGACAGCCCCGACCTGAACACCATTCCCGATTCATTATCATTCGTAGAGGTGACCAATGCAGCGATCGGTGCTTTCACCAACCACCTTCGAACTGCTATCAATGCATCTTCCAGGCAGGTTCAGGTGGCGAATGGCGATGATTACGCTCCGACCGAGGCAAACCGCATCCGTATGAGGGCCCTACAGCGAGATGTTAAATCTCGCATACGCGAATTGCGGTCTTACAACTGGGACGCGCTTCTTGAAGAGATTTCGCCTTCGCATCTGGCTTACTGGAGCTTGGCGAAGTCTCTCAAGATGGACTCTACCGCGTCATCGATGCCTCTGAAAAAGTTAAAACCCTAGCCGATAGCTTAGCCCAACAATGTACACCAAGTACAGAAAGCACCAACGCCCTCCACATAGAAACTGTGAATAGCACAGTCGAAACTAAATGCGGCAACCCACCGACGTGCACCCTACAACCGGTAAAGGTGGAAGAGGTACAGACAATAATTAAACCTTAAAACCGCGGAAAGCTCCAGCTTAAGACGAAATACCAAACAGGGTTCTGAAAGCTCTCCCACTCGCACTCATATAACTGTTAGTAGTTATTTTCAATAACTTACTAACAAACTGCTTCTTTCCGCAAACGTGGAAGGAAGCGATTGTCATAGGTAAACCCGGAAAACCGACTAATCTACCTACAAGCTACCGTCCTATTAGGTTGCTCAGCGCGATAGGCAAATTATACGAAAGGATCATTTTGAACAGGCTCCGAGAGGTCATCCATTCGAAGCACCTGTTACCGGATAAACAGTTCGGCTTTAGGCCCCATCACTCCTGCGTCCAACAGGTGCACCGCATCACGGAGCACATCTTGGGGCATAGGAACGTAGGTCGAAAACCGATAGGCACGGTTTGCTTTTCTTTGACGTGGCTTAAGCCTTCGACAAGGTCTGGCACAACGGCTTATTATATAAGCTCTTTGAACTAGGCGTGCCAGACAGCCTCGTGCACATCATACGTCTCAAAGTCTTTTCTCCACTGTCGAACCTTTCGCTAAAGATTGGATGGTGCACTCTCCAATGCCCATCCTGTATTAGCCGGTGTCCCACAAGGCTCGGTGCTTTCTCCAACTTTGTTTTCACTATACACTAGTGACATACCAAGGACGGAAAAAGTAGACCTAGCGCTCTTTGCGGACGACACCGCGCTATACACATCTGATAGAAATCTACGTAGGTTAACTAGAATACTTCAATCCGCAGCCAACGCATTAGGCGCTTGGTTTAGGAAATGGAGAATAGAAGTCAACCCAGAAAAAAGTGCAGCAGTGTACTTCTCTCTCTCAACCTGCTCTAGAACAACCTCTAGGAAACCCTCCAAAAGATTAAGTCAGATCACCCTGTTTGGTACTCCGATCCCATGGGCTAAAAAAGTCAAATATTTAGGAGTCACTTCAGATAGTAGACTAACATTCGCGGATCACATAAAACGCGTCCTGGACCGAGCCACCTTCGTCATGGGTAGGCTGCACCCTCTAATTTGCAAGAAGAGTAAAACGTCGCTTAGAAATAAGCTTACACTTTACAAAACTTGCATCTGCCCCATCATGACATATGCCAGTTTGGCTTTTGCTCACGCCAGCAAGTCGAACCTCAATCACTTGCAGTTTATTCAAAAGAGGTTCTGACGCAAATGCGTCGGGGTCCCACCCTATGTCCGCAACTTAGATCTGCACAAGGATCTCGAGCTGCCCACCATTGCCGCATTCATGAAGTTGGCGTCTAGACGCCATTTCGATAATGCTTCCCACCATCCCAACCCGCTGGTCAATAAGTCATCTGAATACACAGCGAACCCAGTTGCGGCGGTTCGTTATAGGTGTCCGCGTAACGTCTTAACAGATCCCGACGATATTACAACAAGGAACGCCGGTGTTCCAGTTAGAAATACACGGCATTCGAATCGCCTAACCCAGCGGTGGGCCAGGCTAATGCGTCGTACGCATTCCTACTGAGTTTCTTGCTGGTTCTTTGGCAGTAAATGATCCTTCCGAACCAGTGGTAGTTACAATATTCGACGTCCTAAGCCGAGGTCCGTGCCCTCTTGTGTGCCCCAAGGCGTGTCGTATGTAGGAGTAGTTTAAGTTCCAGCTAGGCACCGTCAGCGCTAGGCTACAAAGTCCGGTGAAATTTAAAAGGCCTACGGGCCATAAATAAACTGTCGATTTTGAAAAAAAAGCTAATAATGTAGCTTTCCATAAATGAAAGAGTTTTTATAAATCAGTTTTTTTTTATCAATCAATAAATCAATTACAAACAAATATACAAATTCACAAATATATAAAGTCTCAAATCTTACCTCTCTATAATATTAGTATGGAGAATATAGACAAGTTCTGTGTAAATCGGTATTCATAGATTTTAAGTTTGGACATTCGTTAGAAGGTAATTAGATACTCACGACTCCTACAGAGCTCATGTTAAATAGCATAGTTCCCAAGGACGTCATCAGGTGAACTGGCGACATCACGATTGGACTCATCTTTCCATGAGGATCTATAAATATTCTTATCACAACTAGTCCGAGACCAATCAGGGCTGTACCATTTCCTGAAAAACCAATGAAGACTGACATCAGATAAAACTTATACATGAAAGTCATTTCAAGAGAATGGCTGATATAGAGTGGGTGTTAATAACTGATCGTAGTCTGCAGTCGGAATTGTCTATGTTCCTGTCATTCCTTTTAACTGGATTGTGACCACGTCAAAGGTTATTTATTTATAGTCAGACGAGGCACATGAGTAGATAAACGGAACAGAGACAAAGCTTCTTACAACCGTACGAATCGGTTGCACTACTACAAGCACGCAGGGCATGTGTGCGTGACCACTGGCCGCTTGTCACGTACGCGGCGAGACTTGCCAAAGAGATTGTCAAAAGGCACAGCCAGTTGACAATCTCAGGGTCATTGCGACGCACGTTGTTTGTTTTGTTAGTTGCAAGTTTAAATATTTTAATGTAAAAACTTGGCATTTTATTATTTATAATGGTTGTTTACTGTACTGTGTGTATGAATAATACTAGAAAAAATAAAATTGAATTGCTCGAGCAAAAGTTTAGCGAATTTTTCGATCTTGTATAAATATTGTCAATATTTGCAATAAAATACTTGAACGTATTAAAGATTGTAAATTTGATATGCCTTGTGAGTGTCCCTTTAGATTACTTGAAAAAACTATATGTTAGATTCAGATTCGTGTGGACGAGGTACGAAAAAAATTCTATTACCACTACTCCTCAAATGAATAGTAATAATAAACGACCCACCAAAGCCACTCGGCCAACTTTAACTTACCCAATAATGCAGCGTAGCTTATAACTCGAAAATCTTTCGTAACAAGAGCTAGTAGCAAATAAGGAGGTAATAAATATCCCAACGAGGTTACCGAGGAATCAAAATCTGCTATCTGAAAAATAATTTCTAAATTTAACCAATGTTTTTTAAGGATACTTGTTAAATACTTATCCAACTTTTATTTATTTATCTATATTACAAGTTCTGTAGATGATACTATAGGCAAGCGTAGTAACCTAAAATACCTTATTCTTTATTCTATCTTATTCTTAATGATAAAATAACTATATCGATGACACCTTTATATATAAAACAACTGTAGGCCTACCATCAACTTTTAGTTTGCCATTCAATTCCGATGCAATCCAGTTTAGGTACCTAAACTGAATCGCTAAGATTCGTACCATGAAGTGCCTTTAGCTAACTGGCGTTTGAATCGCTCACGGAGGAATGAAAGATCGAAATTTGTCTGTGGTCCGCGTGTGAGAAAGAGATGACGCTGTACACTCGTTGCATAAATCTGTCTCTTTTACTCGAACCATATGCGTTGCGTTTCGAAATCTAGTTGATATGATTTTAGCGGTGTTTTTTGTGTAAAAATAACAACAAATATATTTTAAAATTGCGCTTTTTAGTGTCAAATTATATACCATAAGCCCGTTTTAGTGCTCATTAAATAATAGAAATTTATATAATTCTTTAAATTACAAATAGTTAAAGGTTTCCTTAGTGTTGTCGTAAAAATAAATTGATTATGACGAGTTTAGAACGCACCCAATTTGACTTCTACCTTTGTCTCTACTGATAAATCAGTTGATTTTGTTGGATTTTTCAACAATGGGCTCAGCTCATCACACATTTCTAATACCAATCGTTTAGACAACCGATATCCTTTTTGTATATTCTTCATCTTCTAAATAAAAGGGGTCCGATTGTTTCCGTGTTGTGTTTATTTCATTATAATTTTCCAAGAAAATAAAAAAGACTAATTCGTCAGAAATCTACAATAAAAAATAGCTCTAGAACTCACTTTTTCACATTAACACTCAGAAACACTAAATATCCAACTGAAATACCTTAAATTACCTATATTTTCAACCATTTTTTTAAAGATAAACCGAAACGATCCACTTCACGCCAAGAAAGTAGCAACTTTTTTTGAATCGCTTACTTTGACATTTAAGTCATCCAATATAGGTTGAAATATCACCTCATGGTACGAAAAATGAACGAACTAAAACAGTTTGCGATCCAATTTCCGACTTGATTTGGCGTCAACCTAAACCGGATCGCTTTAATAACGTCGTGGTATAAAATAGCAAAGCAGTTTATTTTAGGTCGTCAATTGAATCGCAATAATAGTTCATAGTAGGCCTTCTGAAATAATAAACAAACCAAGGAGTGAGTACTAAGAGGTCAACCTTTAAAAATTATATATACAGGCTACAGTAATAAATGACCTCTCATGCCAATTTAACTCTGTCCTTTAAAAGAATACTTACATCTCTCAAAATGTCTGAGGTGAAAATGACAAAAACTGTACATATACCAAGCTGACTAAGAATCATGGCAAAAGTTATAAGGCTCCTGAAAAAAAGTTAATGTTATAGATCTGCTGCAAATATACAGATATAGATTTATATATATATTAGGTCTTTACCTATGAAATTGCCGTTTTTCACGAAATAAATGAAGCGTAATTTGTTTATATATTTTTTATTTCTATTAATCAAAATAATCACCCATGCAATCAATGCATCTTTGCCAACGCATTGGTAGCTTATTGATGCCTTTTTTGAAGAAATCAACTGGACGGGAGGCAACAAATTCTCCAAAGGCATTTTGTACTGCCTCTCGGGTATTGAATTTTTTTCCCGCCAAGAAGTTATCCAAATTCTGGAAAAAGTAGAAGTCTGTAGGCGCAAGGTCTGGTGAGTACGGCGGATGACGGAGAACTTCCAACCCCAACTCTTGTCGCGCGTTGTCGTGCAGGAGCAGTGGAGCCGAACGATTGACCAAAGCTGGTTGGAGACGTGCGAGCTTCTCCATCATTGTGTTCAGTTCTTCACAGTACACATCTGCAGTAATGCTTGTCCCGTTTGGCAAGAAGCTGTGATGAATTACACCCGCGTTAGACCACCAAACAGTGACCATCACTTTTCTAGGGGTAAGTTTTCGTTTAGGGCATTGTTTGGGTGCTGAACCAGGGTCCAACCAACTTGCTGAGCGCTTACGATTGTCAAACAGGATCCATTTCTCGTCACAAGTAACAATGCGGTTCAGAATTCCTTCATTTGTATGCCTGCTGAGCAGTGCAAGGCACGTCTCCACGCGTACTCGCGCTGGCGGTCATTGAGTTCGTGGGGTACCCATTTGTCAAGCTTTTTTACCTTGCCAATTTGACGCAAAGCGACCAATATTGTTTTGATGCTAACGTCGAAAGCTGCTGCTAATTCAGCCGTGGATTGAGTTTCATCAGCTTCCACAATTGCCTTTAATTCGTCATTGTCGACCAAAGTTTTCGGACGACAACGGGGTTCATTTTTCAGGTCAAAATTTCCAGAACGGAAGCGGGTAAACCAATAACGGGTGGTGCGTTCGTTTGTAGTGTTCGCTCCGTAAACGTTGTTGATGTTGCGTGCCGCTTGTGCCGCTTTGCTGCCACGACGGTACTCATACTCCATAATTACTCGAATTTTTAACTTATCCATGATGACGAAAAATGTTCAAATGCGTTGAAAACAAAACACTAACTATTAAACAAATGACGATTTTAGAAAAAGAATTCCATGTTTGTCAAATAAAATTAATTTGAAATTAGAATTATCAGTCAAAAAAAAAATATTTTCATTTGAAATGGCCAGTACGGCAAAACGGCAGTTTCCTAGGTAAAGACCTATTATACATTCTTAAATAGGAAAGCAAAAACTTAGGTCAACATATTCTATTTAAAAATTGTGATATTTTGTAGCCATAATCAGATTAAAAATATTGTAGGGCTCAATACGAAGCCCGAAATACAAAATTCCTTTTGGGCCTACTTGCACCACTCTGAGCTAGCCGGTTAGTTAAAAGTGTCCATCCGTCACTTTCTATTTCTATTCAACTGATAGAGACATAAAATCAATATTAAGCCTAATTTTAGCTAAAAATCTAAAGCCAATTTAAATTTTATTCGGAATTTTTTATCGAATAAAATATATTAAACATATTTTAGGCTCTGTCGAATTCGGCTGCAAGTGGAATAAAGAAGCTGAGATAAGGAACTGAATAACTTCGCTCTATGAATAACTAAATAGCGCAACCCTTACGCGTGTAGGATACCTTAAACACTACGCGATCCAATCTGGAGATTGTGCTCAATCTCCTCGTATGTGATTCGCAGATTTTTGTTGAATCAATTTTTTTACTTTTCTTCCGTAAAAGAACGACCACTTCTTTCTTCATCCTTCAAATTTAAGCGACCGCACTTGACCTCGTTTTACCAGCGGTACACAGTTGCTTTAGAAGGCGCCTTGTTTATAAAAGCTAATTGTCACACAACAGTTTCATAACGCTGGTAACTTAAATAATCGAATTTTCAAAATAAATTATAACTCGACAGCATTCCATACAATAAGAACTTTTTTTCGCAAAACTTTCTGAGAACACCGGGGCTGGTTGGATTGTGAGTGTTGGGTGCGATATGAAATCCCGTGGTCTATTTACAATGATCACTTATTTATTTAATATTTAATATTGAAACTATATATTGATACAATATCTTAAATATATATATTGGCGTTTATTTTATTGCAAAACTATACAACGTGTTCTTTTTGATATCCCGTAACTTTGAGGTTTTTTTCTTTAGTTAAAAATAATACTTTTTCCCAAAGAATATGTGGTTCAAAAACGCATAGTTTCCGAGATAACATCAATCTTAATATAATGAGTTCATAAATTATCACCCATGTAAAATCTCATTAATGATGCGACGTTGCCAAACTTTCACTATTGCAGTTTCGCTATTACACGCTAGATGCCATTCTTGCAATAATACTCCAAATGACAACTCTGAACTACTTGAAATAAAAGTGATATTTGGGTGAGTGTTCGACGTCCTGTCTCTGTTGACTAGTGATGGTATATCACTTCTAAAGTTATCGATTATGTCAATGGGTTAGGAAATGGATTTAAATAATCAGTACTTATTATTTTAAATGGGAAATCTTTATTAAAAGGGACGTTTTTAAATGATTTATTTAGCGTGCAATTCAGTATTTTATTGTTCTAATAAAGTGTAAATATTTTGTATAAAGGGAAATACAGATATTGATGTAAAAACATACCTTTATAAAAATTATTACATATTTGATCGAACATTCAATAAATAAATATAAATAAATAAACAGAACGTATATAAATTGGAAGTCGGTAAAATTTTTTTTAATTACTTAAGTACTTTTGCATTTCGTAATTTTTAAGTAAGTAGTGTGTAGTTTAAATAATTATAGTGAAGTAAATAAATAAATAAATTTTTAGTTATGTAGCTAAATGTTAAAAAAAATTATGAAACGTGCAAATAATCATTGCAATCCGATTGGTAGTTTTGTAAATATACGCGGTCAAACTTACATACATACAAACGTACATACATACACTTGTGAAATTTGGGATACCGTCTAGGAAGCTTGAGTACATCAACATATTTGAATATCATGCAATTCTGACAAAATTATGACAAATTTAACTTATTTTGAAGTCGTTATCTCGATCAGCCCAAAAACGTCCACTGCTGGACAAAGGGTGGGTTGGCGATCGCAGTAGGTGGTCATACTGGTATCGGGAGGATGCTGCTGCCCATTCTCCGTTCTTTGAATCCCGTAGTCACCTCTTACGACCCCCATGGGAAGAGATGGGGTGGTGCTATTCTGGTGCGGCACCACACGCAATCGTTATAAAAAAGCTTTATTGCCTTTGAAATATTTTCCGTAACAAACTTTCAGATTTACGTTGAAAATTATGTATCGTAAAAAATGCCCTAACTGAGTAGCAAAAATACTATTGAATAGGATTCGTTGAAAAATTTGTATCACTCAATAGAGGCGAGCCACTGAAGCCATACAATAAACAACAAAAACATTTTAACGTTTAGGAACGTTGCATACAATGTACAACGCAAAACGTTGCGAACTGTACCTATGCATAACGCACGCGCACACAAGTCACAACAAGGCCTAATCACGTGAAGTTCTGTGTCCGCTTCTTTTAACATTATTCAGGGTTGTCATTATTCAGGAAATAATTTACTTAACAGAAATTGGTTTTAATTGTTACTATGTCAGTTTTGGTCATATATATTTTATTTTCTTAGTAAAAATTAAACTTTTAAATTCCTACCAAATCTTTGGTATTTATTTGTTTTTATTAGATATCACACAGAAAATCTTTATTGAATCTAATAGGTGCACAATAAGCACAAAATTTTCATTCAATTTTCATGTGTATTTTTCTTTGTTTTCTTTCATCAATATTCATACTAGAATCTTTCGCATCCTTATTTATAAAAAAAGGTAACGAAATTTAAGTACCTGTCAGGAGTACTTATAACTTCAACTATTTATTTTTAATAAATTCAAAAAATTTTAAAATTGTATTAGGTTTTGATCGTCCCTTAAAAAATTCCCCTTTTATTCAGCCTTCATAATTTGTCTATGACTAAAAGTTTTGACACTCAAATCTGTTCTCAAAAATGTTTTGACATCCCTGGGTAGTGCTAAACGAGCAGTATCTTCTGGTGGTAGGCTTCGGCCGTGGCTTGTCACCACCCACTAAACAAACCCATGCCGCCAAGTGACATGATGGCGTTCCGGCATGATGTTTAGTGTAGCCATCGAGGAGGGTGTCTGAGTAATCGTGCTGCATCAGAGAACTGTCTTCAGCTCGTAATTTATTGACTCGCCGGGTAACTGGTTTTGGAGGGTAGCGGGACCCGAAGAAACGGTGCACCGCTGGCCGACCGCACGTAGTAGGGGGCCCAAGTAGTGTGCTAGCCACATGCGAAAGGCTGCAACATCAGAGGAATGTTCTCAAATATCAACGATGTCCACCACCATCTTGAGACAGAGAGGCCTCACCTACTCTTCTTAACAGAGACGCAGATCTGTAATCCGTCAGACTCGGCATACCTTTGTTACCCAGGGTACATCCTGTAGTCCAATTTCCGCCCAAACGCCGGGGTGTGCATGTATGCCAGTGACGAGATCTGTTGTCAGCGTCTCCGTTACTTGGAAGATCTGGACTTTTCCGTTATGTGGGTTCACATTGATACCGGCCTTGACCAATTGGTCTACGCCAGTATATAACGGTCACATAGCGGAGATCGGGAGACAACGAGGCTCATGGAGTATCTCAGCGATGCAGCAGATAAGGTTCGGCAACGTTTTTCCTCAGCGCAGTTGGTGTTCCTGGGGGATTTTAACGCTCATTACTGGCAATGGCAATACCCATATCAGGACATTTACTACGCTGGAAGAGAGGCTTTTAAGTTTTCCGTGAATCAAGGCCTCTCACAGCTTGTGCACGAGCCCACGCGCATCCCCGACGTTGCCCTCCACACTGCAAATTGCTTAGACCTTCTGCTGACAACTAATCCTGACAGGTGCTCGTTGTCCGTAACTGCACCTTTAGGGACATCCAACCACTGCGTGGTGAAATCTGTGTCGCAGTACTCGCCGCCTGACACCAGCCCAAACGGCGCTAGGCGAGTATGGCGATACAAGTCAGCAGATTGGGATGACATGCGGCACTTTTTCGCGTCTTATCCTTGGCGGCAGACTCATTTTACATCAACCGATCCATCGTGCTGCGCTGATGCTGTATCAAGTGTGATAGACCAAACAATAGAGTATTTCATCCCTTACGCTGATCTGTCCCTTGAAACCAAAGGTCACCCATGGTTTAATGCTGCTTGCCTCACAGCTGAAAAGCTTAAGCAAGAAGCGTACAAAGCCTGGGCTGGCGCTCGCAGAAGCAAAGCCGTGGATTCGCATGAACTGAAGAAAAAATTCAATGCTGCCGCCAAGTCTTGCAAACAGATGATCAGAAAAGCTCGCTTTGACCACATTGGCCACATCGGAGACAAGATAGCGTCATATCCTTCAGGAAGCAAAGCTTTCTGGTCTTTGGCCAAGTCAGTTGATTCGAACTTCTGTCGCCCATCGCTGCCACCTCTGAGGAAGCCTGACGGTTCACTGGCCCACACTGCAAAAGAGAAAGCAGACCTCTTTGCTAATCTTTTTGCAGACTATTCAGGTCTAAATAGTCAAGGTAAAGTCCCATCCCAGTTACCTCAGTTCGGACCCAAAATGGGTACCGTTCATATTCGCTAAAAGGAGGTTCTTAAATGCTTGCAGAATTTATACGTGAACAAGGCCAGCGGCCCCGATGGCATACCTGCAGTTGTGTTAAAACATTGCGCAGCCGACATACTAACGCGCCTGTATCGACTCTCTTTGGAGTCTGGAAAGGTCCCTAAATCCTGGAAGCTGGCTAACGTGCAACCAGTACCAAAGATGGGAAGCCGTGCAGATCCCATCAATTATCGACCTATTGCAATCACCTCTATACTTTGCAAAGTTATGGAGCGTGTATTGAACAATCGTCTCCTGGCATACCTTGAGTCCAACGAGCACCTTAGTGATAACCAATATGGTTTTCGCAGTGGACGCTCGACTGGAGATCTTCTTGTGTATGCCACTCACTTATGGAGTGAAGCCTTGGAAGGTCACGGTGAAGCTATAGCTGTATCCTCAGACATTTCCAAGGCTTTTCATAGGGTCTGGCATGATGGTCTTTTGAGTAAGCTTCCAGCATACGGAATAACTAAAGGGCTCTGCGACTGGATATCTGATTTTCTGAGAAAACGGTCAATTCGAGTAGTCTTAGACGGTTGCTCTTCTGACCTAATGGCAATTAATGCCGGGGTACCTCAGGGATCTGTTCTCTCTGCAACGTTAGTCTTGCTGCACATTAATGACCTGCTAACCCCAGGCATTATTGGTTACGCTGATGACAGCACCGTTGTAGAGAGATACATGTCCAATGCGCGAGCGAGTCCTCAAGAAATCCGGGCTTTGAGAGAGTCCATGATTGAGCGGGTGGATTTGGCCTTAAAGAAAGTGTCCGATTGGGGCGAGTCCAACTTGGTCAAATTTAACCCGTCGAAAACACAGGCGTGTATATTCTCCGCGAAAAAGAGCAGTTTCGACCTAAAGCCCACTTTCCAAAATGTTTCTGTACCCTTAACCGACCACCTAGGGCTTCTGGGCGTAACTATATCGTCCCAATTAAACTTCGGGCAACAATTTGTGTCCATGGCTCACACTGCTTCATAGAAGTTGGGAATCATCTCGAAGGTCCGACGGTACTACAGCCCTGAACAGCTACTTAATTTGTATACAGCTCAAGTTCGATCTTGTATGGAGTACTGTAGCCACCTTTGGGATGGTTCTGCAAAGCATCAACTAGAAGCGATGGACGCAGTTGACCGAAGAGCCCGAAAAATTATTAACAACTTTGACCTCACCACCAAAAAACTGCAAAACCTCGACCATCGTCGGAAAGTTTCCAGTTTAGCAGTCTTCTACAGACTACATTTTGGAGAGTGCGCGAATGCTCTTTTTGATCAGGTAGAACCCACCTCCTTCTTGCATCGGACTACTAGACGCAGACAGACCTTCCATCCCTTCATGGTAGATATCCCAAGAAGTCGAACCAAACGCTTCGATAGTTCCTTTTTGGTGCCGATCGCCAAGGTGTGTAATGAACTGCCTGCGTCTGTTTTTCCAGAAAACTATAGTCCTATTTCTTTCAAGCGTCGAGTGAATAGGTATCTCGTGGATAGACGTGTAACGCATACGTTTTCATCGTCACTTTCCATCAGGTGAGATAGAAGACAAACGTCTGATCCTTTTTAAATAAAATAAAAAATAAAAAAAACAGTGTGACTCGTTGGGAACAAGCGTTTTCGTTCATGTTTTCTGAGGGATAAAAAATGCGAAGTTGTCATACTTCTTATAAAGGTGTTTTACATAAGATGTTTTGTCTTAATTGAATTATTTTGTGTGAAACATAAAAACAAAAAAATAATAAAATTGCAAAATTATTCACATGTTATTTGAATTTATTACATGGTGCCATTAATACCCTAGAGTTATGGGTAATCAAAAGGAACACGTTGTATATTGTATACCTACTCGATGTGATTCGATGCAGCGATTCGGTCAGTCGGTCAATTTCGACTTTGTTACGTACGAACGATCGTAAGAGCATGACAGCGCGTATCGTGTGCTCTCTTCCACTGATGAGTTTCGCGTTAAGTGATTTTAGACCTAATCTGCATCAGTTCGAAATTGCATATTTCCTTTGATTTTTGTTATTATATTTTGATTATTGTTCATCGTGGTAAAGCATCAATTTCAAGGCATTATATTATTTTATTGAATATTGATATACTATTTTTTTAGTCTTGATTGCTTCATTTCTTGTAAGTAAAATCATAATTTAAAATTTCATTTGCAACCTTCGTTTAGAAAGATAATGGTCTAACCTAACCTTACAAAATAAAAACCATAAATAATACTAACAAAAGAATGTGTTATTCTTTCCAGATAAACATCATCTTTTTTTATAAAGAACGTTTTCGTAGCGTCTAACCATTTTGTTCATAGAGAATACGATTCAAAGTATTGTTTATACCTAGCAGTTCACTTCGTTTCAATATCTGTTAAGATTGGCATCGATTCGTATCGATTGATATTTATATCAGTCAATATCTATATACCAGTAATGTATAATTTCAAAATCTGATATCAAATATCAGTATATCGTTTAGATTCGATTTTCAAAATACCCTAAATTGCCCACCTCTATCTCTTACATATTTTTCTTCATCGATTGATCTATTGACAGAGACCACAAATGTCAAACATAATTTAAAACACAAAAACAACTTCCTTCATAAGTTACCTTAATACAGAGCGTGTACAGGCCACTAAGTTCTAACTGTAACTGTTCGGAAATAGCTAATTGATCTTATTCTACTCATAACAAAGGAAACGTGTATCCTAATTGGTCATGTTATTTCATTTTTTCTTGGTTTACTCACGGTCCATGCTCTCCCATTTTTGCTAAACACTCAGGTCCATGAAGCAAAGTCAGGCGGAAGCCGAACCTGTAGTTAATGTATGGGACCCCTAATTGTCTTGCCGCTTCGTTTAGACACCATAGCTGTAAAATAGACTTTTTTCATTGCCATTGTTAGATTATTGACAAGTTATTAGTCCGGTCAATCTAGACATTCGAAGGTACATAAATTTACAACAAGCTGAAAATCAGTAAAATCGTTCAAAATATAATTATAAATAAAATTTGAAAGATCCCCATCTTTCCCCTGTAATTTGACCGGATTATATTGACTTTCCTGCTCTTGTATCCCCGTATTTATTGCCTTTATTTAAAAATAATATAAATATTTACTATAGCATTTATATGTTTGATGTAGGTATATACTTAAATTAATTAATGCCGTAAATATAAGTATTATATTTATAAGATATATGGATATATGTCAATCGATATATATATACAGAGTGACTGGTTATTAGTGGCAGATATTTTAAGGGGGTATAGAAGAGGTAAATTCCAGTCGATTTCACAATATAATGTATTATTCAAAAGTGAATCGTTTCCAAGATATTTCAAATCTTATGTTTTTTTTAAATCAGGTCATCTTAAAAAATTTAAAAAAAAATTAAATCTATTTGGAACTTTTTTTATCGTTTCTGCAATAAAAACATTCCCATTAATACATAATATCAATTAGGTCGACATAATTAACATAAAGCACTGCACAGAACACAGTTTTAAAGCCGGGTCGTCATAAGAGTAATCATACACCAAAGTCTATTAACAAGCCAAGTCGTAAGAAAAAAATCCGAAATAAGAGCAAGAGAACACATCCGAACGCAATAAATCCCAAGAGCGGACTAAACACATGGGCGCGGGGTGAGAAACAATCCCGAGTTATTTGCCTAGTAACGGTACTCTTTGTTCGAGCCTGTACCTGCGCCTGCGCTAATTGGTGGATACGAGTAAACACTTATTTATAAAAGAATTACACGACCTTCTGCGAAACGTAAGTTCAAAAAACGATTTATAAGTATTAGGAGACACAAATATAGATCTTTTGAGGGACACTCCTATGAAACATAAATATAATTGCATGTTATACGGTCTAGGTCTTGCGTGCGGGATAACAGAATACACACGAATTCAGTTGATTAAGAACAGAATTACAAAAAGTTGTATTGATCATATATACGCAAGGTCCCGCATACAACACCTTTTCACCGCGGCACTAGGTACTGTTCTGGCTGATCACCGAGCCGTTGCTGTCGCGTGCATTGGAGATCAAACGCAAAATCATATAAAGGATGCTCCAAGCTTTAGACTGGGTTATGACCCCACCATACTCAAAAAAGAGTTGAATGAAATTAATTGGAGTCAAGTTGATAATGTTCAATGTCCACTAGAAATATACAAATTTATAAAAAATATGTTAAATAAATGTTACAAACATGCCGAAATAAAAATAAAAATATTGAATAATAAGAGAAACATCAACAAATGGATGAATAAAAAAATTAATAATGCATGCCAATATAGAGATTATCTATTTAGTCAATGGGTAAAAGACACTAGTAATAACATAATAAAACAAAAGTACACTCGTAACTACGCTAGTAAAATAATACAAAAGGCCAAAAATAAATCCACTCTAAATGAAATAAATAACAACAAAAACAACGCCAAGAACATGTGGTCCTTGTTAAATACACTCACGGGTAGAGTTAAACCATCAATCGATAAAGTAATTCTCGATGCTTTTGAAAACCAGCACACAAAGCCAATAGACATCGCAAATAGTTTTGCTAAAACATTTATTGACAGTGTCAAAGCCATTATACCTAAATGCAATGTAAATCTTCTCGATCCAAAATCATATCAAAAAAGTTGTAACGTTTCCATGCACTTTCAGGAAGCAAACAGTACAACGATAAATAAAATAATAAATAATCTTGAGCACAACAAAGCACCTGGTGTAGATGGTATTCGCACTATTGACATTAAATATGTATGCAATAAAATTTCTTTTCTTATTGCCCAATTAATAAATACAAGTATAAAAACTGGTAGGTATCCTTCACAGCTAAAAACAGGAATCGTAAGACCTATCTTTAAAAATGGTATAAGAACAAAATATGAAAACTTTAGCCCAATAACTATACTATCGACAGTCGACAAAGTTGTTGAGAAATATATGAGTAAACAAATGCATTCATTTTTAGATAAAAATTCTATCTTGAGTCAAGTACAATATGGTTTTCAACCTAAAAAAAACACCACACAACTTTTAGATGCCTTTACCGACCAGATTAATGAACACCTTAATAATAAAAAGCTTGTACTAATTGTATTTATAGACTATCGTAAAGCCTTTGACACACTCAGACATTCTACACTTTTGGAAAGGCTAAACGAATGCGGGATAAGAGGTCCACTCTTGCGCTGGTGTTCTGACTACTTGAACGATCGCGAATTCTGTGTCAAAGTCGGAAACGCTATAAGTAAGAAAACTCCGGTACGTGAGGGCACAGCGTAGGGATCCGTCCTCGGGCCGTTGCACTACCTGGTGTACGCCAACAATGTCATGAATATTATAAAAACATGTCAGATTTATCAGTTCGCTGACGACACATGTCTATTAGCTTCCCACGATAACATTTCGGCTGCTCTTGAAAATCTACAAAAGGATTTTGACAAACTCACGCAATGGTCACACGACGCTGGTCTAGTCATTAACACGGATAAAACTAAAATAATGTACATTAGTTCTAGTACCAACAGAAAAAAACACCAGGTACAATTGATAGCTCATTCACATGCCTGTATGCATCTGAATAAAAACATAAGTATAAATAACTGCGGATGTCCTTCAATTGAACTGGTCGATAAACACAAATATCTCGGGTTAATTATAGATAGTCGCCTCAAGTGAACAGTACATATTAACTATGTTTGTGACAAATTAAAAGCCATTCTTGCCAAATTTAGTATTTTGAAACATAAAATACCAACTTCGATATTAATACAACTGTATAAGTCTTTAGGAGAATCGCATATGGATTGAGCAGCTATGGTCTTACCTTTAAGACCCATCTGAACATGATCTATGAACTACAACTTAGAATATTGAAAAAGATAGTACCACAAAAAATCAAGTTCAAGTTCAAAGATGACTACAGCAGGTTGTTTCAATACTGCAATGTTCTACCCATTCATAATAAAATCAAATACACTTTACTCGTCGAAAATTATTTTAATAAAAATATACAAATACCGTATAACAAAGACGGGCGAACTCGCAGCACCACAAACAACAAATTAGCAATACCAAAATTTAACAATCTCTACGGTAAAAACACTCTAGGGTATAAAATTCCTTATTTAATCATTAATTTGCCCAAAGAAGTGAAAATACATTTTTTGAATTAACTTGAGTATTAAATACATCTTCATAACATGTACAAAACAAACTAAACAAATAACAAACAGATAAACAAAAAAACAAAAATAATAATAATAATAATTGAAAAAAAAAGCCTAGCAATTCTACAAGCGTTACAATACATTCAACGCCCTTTATAGATAGTCAAAAAACAAGTTTGACCTACGCACACGCGTGCAAATACACAGAAACTCGATCACAATTGCACAAAACCAGTTTTTGGCTTGTAAAAAAATATTTAGTAAGAACTCGTGAACTTGTTTGTTCAAGATATTAAGTATGTTTTTTATAAAACAATTATCTACCGACGATGTCCGTTTATAAGTGATGTACGATAAAACTTTATTAAGTTTATGTTACATTGTTTTAAGCATAGAAATAAGTATTTGTGTTTTATTATATTATTTTTTATTATAAACTGATTTAAAAAAAAATCTTTGTAATTATTTTGCTCGTTTGAGATTGTAATACCTCTTTCGAAAGCTAGTAAAACACAGATCTTTTTAAAATAATTTGCGCGAAAATTTTATATGTGAGTTTTTGTTTTAAAATCACTTTTTTGTGTAAATTACTTAGAAGAAAATGTGAATATTCAAATGTTTTCGAGCACAGTGCCTAAGTTTATGTTAATTATGTCGACCTAATTGGTATTATGTATTCATTGGAATGTTTTTATTGCAGAAACAATAAAAAAAAATTCCAAATAGACTTTTATTATATATTTTTATAGCGATTTAAAAAAACATAACATTTGAAATATCTTGGAAACGATTCACTTTTGGATAATACATTATATTGTGAAATCGACTGGAATTGACCTCTCTATACCCCCTTAAAATATCCGCCACTAATAACCACTCTGTAAATATATATTAATATATATTTTCAGCTGAGCTGAAAATAGATAGTATACCAAAATTAGTGTGTACCAAATATATATTATTTTACCATATTCCTTAAAGAGGAAGAGATTCCTCTTAGAAATAAGTTGCACCTTTGTTTACAATATTTATCTACTATGTTTCTTGTACAAATAAATAAATAAAATAAATATAATATAAGAAACAGGCATACTGAAAAGCAAAGTTAAAATAAATGACTATGACGTGTTTGAAGTAAAATTTATGTGTTACACAGAACTATAGTATTTTCGAAAACATTTATACATGCAAGAGCACAACAGCAAATAGAAGGAAGATTTGATGACAATATTTTTTATATAACTTACACGGTAACTTACACGGTATAATCCAACAGATGAATAAAAAAAATATCAAGCAAATCGATTTGTTTTTTTTTTTTAAAGGAACGATGCACACAATATTGTAAAAAAGGAGTAGGTAAAACACTCATTAGGCGACGACATTATCTTTTTAACCTTAGTTTGCTGATTTGTCCACCACAATACCACATAATACCTTATTATATTCTTATAAGTACATACTTAAATGAAATGCTACAAATATTGTAGTTATTTCATACTTTTTGTTTTTTTCCCGAGTCAACTATATTGCCCTCAGAAGCCAAAACGCTGAAAGAATCTCAAAAAAAAATAGTTTAGAGAAAATTGTTGTTTTGTGTTTTGTATTTTCGCGTCAACTTAGAAAAATATTTTTAAAATTATTTGAATATAATACTTATACCCTTATTTTTTATTTATGTTTTCAAAAATTTTAAAAATTTAGTTTTTTTACCTTATTTTAGAGATATCGCTATTGGGCTTCATTATTATGTTTAATTATATGAGTTACCGCTTTAAGTTTTATTGTATTCATATTAATTTTCATACAAATTATTTTCAATATATTTTTGCTAAAAAAATACGTATTCAATAAAATAAAACATGAAAACAAATTATATTTTTAATTTATATTCCAGTCAAACGTACCTACATCAAAAGTTTCAATTTTGAAATTAGATATCTATGTTATATTTTAGTCTGAAGTAGGGAGCTCCCTCCAGAAAGAAAGTATATTGCCATGGTATTATATTTTGAAGGGATTTCAATATATTATCCTTCTTGTATTGTAAAATGTCGTTGACTACGGTTCTTTTCTTTGGCGCTGTCAGAACATTCGTTCCACAACTTTATTTTCAGTAATACTAGCAGTTATATACTACAAAGGAAGTCTTTTCATAGAAATCAAAGCTGCCTCTCCTAGAGAATCAGCAGACATAAAAGGTGTGTCCTGCTTTAAAATACTTTATAACAATGTTGTTAGCACTGATTGCATCAGAATTAACAATATAAATAAGGAAAGAGAAGAAGGTCCAGTTTTTGTGCAGGGCTGAACAATCATCGACCCATATAATTATATTTTTGGCATCTCGTTGAAACAGTAAAAAGTATCATCGTGCAAAAGGAATACTTCACAAATCTCACATTCCTTGTGACTCAATTTTACGAAAGAAATGTTTAAATTACTAACTACATTCCGATACTTTTTAGAAGAAATAATTAAAGAAGGATTCTTATTCTTAAAATCATTACATAAATGAGTTATTGACATGTCACTGGGCAAATACAAACGCTTGGGGGCGTGTTCGCGTCTATAATGAGAAATACTAGGTTCAAAGCTTATAATATGTTCCTTAATAGGATCATTATCTATTTTATTATGGGGAATATTTTGACATCTCTTATCTTCTGGAGCTGTAACATTTATCTTACTTATCATTTAGGCTTATCACTTGATGACTTAAAACCCAAAGTAGTTTAAAAAAAAGTTTACTAACTATATTTGATATACCATTTTCATCTCTGATAGCATACACGAAGGTATTTTGTTTACGATAGTCAGTTGCCAAAGCCTCAGTGACTGTTCTCTGCTTTACAGTTCTTTTGGAAGTATGATGCAATATAAAATTTTTCTATCTTTGTAATTCATTGTCCAAAAGCTATTATTTATATTTTTTCGTTGCTCCTCTATACTTCTCGCTTCGCATTTTACAGATACCGCCAATGATCTGTTAATTTAAAGAACATTTTCAAGAGATTGCGCCGTACGGCCATTGTGCTTAAAAATAATGATATACCTCTCAGCCGCTTAGGAATATCGTACAAAATTGAGATAAGCAATATCTTTTTAGTGGTTTTTAGGGGGGTTCTGAGTGAGATAGAATTATGGCGCTTCGTGTAACTGGTAGAGAATTCGTTAAGCTATCCAATACACCAAAAATAAAAATTAAACGATTTTTTTGAGATACTGGTTTTTGGCTTATGAGGGCAGTATAGGGGTAAAAACAGCTTATCTAAGCTGTGTTCTATTCCAAGTTAATTCCAGTTGTTTGTACTCTATTTTCAACCATGTACGAAACGCCCAGTAAGTTTCATACGCGTAAATATTAGCTAAGCCTAAAAAATACTTCAACACAATCTAATAAGTTACCAGGCATAGATGAGCATGGATGAGGAGTAATCCACTGAACAGCATCAACGTGATTCCTGGGATGTACCCAATCATGCTCATAGCCAGTGGGAGTGTGAAGAATCCTGGACCAAACACTGTGCGCAACATGTTCGAAAGCGCCATCCAATTCCTGAGCGATAAAGATTTAGGATTGAAACGAATTATAAGCTAACTTTGGTTCCAAAATGACTGGAAATTATTACTTTACATAGACCCCAAAATCTCAATACATATAAAGTCTGACATTAAATAAATTTAATAAAAATCCTTTATTTCGGACCATAATCCATACCTTGGTTAGTAACAAAATTAACTTTCAGACTGTTAGCAGATATGATATTATATTAATTCATAAATTTTTTACTTAGTATAAATAATATGGGTAGTTAATAGACAAAAAATGACGGAATTTTTGATTTAAAAAAAAATGCATTAAATATTTTTTGTCCAAATTCATAACTATGGAACTTATTTTCAAGGACTTTAGGACGCCACCGTCATAAGAATAAGAAAATCCATAAGAAAATCCATAACAGGTTTCTGGTGATTAAATATTAGGGTAAATATTAAATTATCTTTCATTTTAATTACTTTTTATTTTTCATTTTCGTTTCTTATTATAATCCGCTTTTTTCATGTTGTATATAACAATTTACGCCCATCAGATCCCATTGATAACATGCCAAATGTTTGCCAACGTTTTTGTATGTTAGTTTATTTTGATTTTTTTCATTTTAGGATTAGCAATTGTCAAAAACAGAATAAATACTTAATGGGCGCAGCCGGCTTTCTATGTTTCCTCGGGTCATAATCGATTGGTGGGACGGTGGTAGGTAGCCGCGAGTTCAACAAGTCTATTACTTGTTGCCCGGTGTGCACATCCTGCGTCGACGTCTGTATAGGCCTTATCCTGAACTGGTCCTCTGCAAACCTACAACGCAAAACTAGATCCATCAATCCATCAATAAAAAACTCTAGACCAGCTTTTCCCAAACTTTATAATGCTCTGGCCCTGTTATTTAATTGTTTCCCCATCGAGGCCCACGAATGCTTTTTTAACCGTCCTAGTACATTAAGTGGGGTTAACTTAAAAGACCCAAATACAATCTCATCATTTCTTAAATATTCAAAATGAAGCAATTACTTTTCACAGTAAAACAAGCCACACAGGACACACGACGACTGACGACTACCAAACGGTCGACTATTTTGTTTTGTAAATTATTTTCTCATAATATTATATGTCATTAATACGACGAAATCGTAATTATATTAATCCGAAATAATAAATGTCAGACTGACACTGCTGAAAATTATAAATTGTACTGTCATAAACATACATATTCTTACTTAAGAAATTTCGTAAGAGTCACTTCTAAACTCTATCGTAAGTTTTTTTGTTTTTAATTCATATCTTTAACAGTTCACTTTTATGACACTATTTTCACAACCCAAGTTAAAATATTAGTGAAACCCACCAACCTTATTTTACTATTGAAACCCTACCCGAAAAGGATTTATTTATTTATTTAATAAGGCTTACCAACTAAGTACATAATAAAAATAACTGTTACAAAAATTTTTCTATTTTCAGTATCATATATGCACCTAAATTACAGGCATGAACAACACTGTTTTATTAAAAATCGTTGATACAAAAGTAATAAAAAGGAAAACTAAAAACTAATTAATGGACAAGTAATAAAGGGAAAAGCTAGTAATATTCTTGACAACATGAAAATATGGATATCTTAAAAGTGTTTTTTTTTCACAAAAAATATCCAAATTGCACATTTTAAATACAGTATTAAAGTTTTTTTCAGCCAGGTTTTCGTTAACACAATCAAATCAAAGTCGTTAGCACAGATTTTAAGGTAAATATCATTTAGTTTTGTACGCATACCGCGGATATCGCAGATTTTGATAATAAATAAATAAATTGAAATTAAAAACTAAAATCACTAATCACTCTTAAAATAGTGTTAATTAATATATTAAACTAAATTTCTCAGAAAGTCTTGATTAAGTATCAACTTAGCTGGCTGTTCATCATCCTTCCTTACAAAAACTTTTCCATTTCTTACCCATACATATTTGAACTTATGTTTTTTTAACCCATCTCCTTGTACTTGCGTGGAGTGACTTGTTTGCTTGAGTCAGATGTTCGGAGATGTATATTGGTGACTCCTTGCCCCCATAACCTACCAGTTTTGTGTTAAACTTCTCTTTTGGTTTAGATCTGTTAGACTTGTATACAGCTGCTAGCAAATGTCACGCTTCGGCGTATCAACAAATCTGCATACAACTGTCATACAACTTATTTGAACTTTTGTTTTGCTTCTGTACACGATTACAGGATAAGAAATCAGATTCTGTTAAGGGAAAACCTGTCATTTTACCGATTTGCATTACAGTATTTACTAAGTTTTCTTGTTTATGTTCTGGCAAACAATGTATTTCTATAATATTCTGCCGTGAATCTTGTTCCCTTGATAATCTTAATTCCATATCTTTGGTTTTTCGTTGGAGTGCCTCGTTTTCAGAACGAAGTTATTTGGTGTCCTGTCTTCATTTCTTCGAATTTAGTATTCATATGTCATAAAGAATCTTATAAACTACTTATTTCTTTTCTCAGGGATGAAAACTCCTCGCGTATAGCATTTCTTAATATGGCATGTAAATCTCCCTGTAAAATGGATTTAAAAGTCGAGCGCGAACATAAATTGTCATCTTCTCTATAACTATTGCCGCCTCCCCTTGCGTTTTTATTAATATTATGAGTTTCATCAGGAAGAGACCCGACTGCCAATGTACTCTTACATGGTGTATTATCATTTTTTGTCTGCCGCTGAGCACGTAAAACCTCTGTTAAACATTCAGGACATTTACAGTTCGACTGCTTTTTAAAATTTGCAATAGTGAGATTAACACACAGATAATGAAAGTATTTCTTACAGCGGGACTGAGTACAAGTAATTTTTTCATTGCTCTTCAGGTTGGTATTACATCCACTGCACGTAGAATTGCTAATTTTGGAGACTTTGGCACTCTCTTACACTCGAAAATAATACAAATCCAAGTGTAATAGAATGTTCGTTAAAATACAGCACTAAATCAGTCAAGTAGCAGGTTAATGCGGCACGACGGTTCACGGATCACGCTCGCGGCCAAGCAAACTACGTAGGTACCTACGCGAGCAAAGAAATTGTAAATGTTCGTTATAGAATATTTCAAACTGTTTTCTATTATAACTTTTTATTCCTTTTGAATATTGTAAAACGATTTCACAGTATTATTGGTAGTTGTCTTTGCTAGAGAAATGTAATTATCAAAATACTAAAGAACAAAAAATACTACTTTTTGGAAATTAATTACGCGGACCGACAACAAACACGTCAATCGAGGCCGCGGGGCGGGGGGCGGGGAAATTCAAAATACAATACAATCACTTCGTTCCTACAGACACCACTTAGGTTGATTGAGTGAACTAAACTTTGGCAGTCACATTTAAAAGGAGAAGTTTCATTTTCGGCTAGCGCGATGTACACCTGTTAGAAATGTATGAAAAAATGTGGTAGACATACTAAAAATATTTGAAAAATTATACCCTGCATTATGTTCTACCTTGAAAAAAAAACGAAACATCATGTGCCCACACTGAAGTGACGTTTCCATACTGCGCATAGTTGAACGAAAATAAGAAACTGCATGCTTTTTCCACTGAGTCTGTGACAACTTGTTGTCTTTCTAGTCTGTGGTTTGGTCCGAGTTAGGGCTGACTGTATAGTTTCAATAATCGATGTGCACTGTGAGTTACGACTTACAAAAATATTGAAAACTAAGATTAACTAACATGAATGAATAAAATGAATGACTTTCGAGTGTTCGATTACCATAATCATAATCATTTTGAAAAACTGTGAAAATCAAAATATCCGTTTTCTCACTACCAATGAGGGCTTTCGTTTCTAGTCGAAACTAGATGGCGTTGAACAAAACTCAAGAGTCAATGTGAATCTCTTTGATTATTGACTGATCGTATGTTTATATTATGATATATATATTTATACCAGTTACATATTTATCATATATTTATTTTCAGTCACACACACACATAAAAGATTAATAATATTGTGTTCCTTGAGGTAGATGAGGTTATTTATTCGTTTATTGCTGTCATGTCATACTTTTTTTGACTCTTGAATTTTGATCAGCGCCATCTAATGTTGAAAAGAGAACTATTTTTTTGTTTTTAATCGTTTTAACCCTTCATTACTAGATTATAAATATCTCGATTAAAAATAGGTGTTAATTGGATAAGTGATAAGTTGGAAAATAAAAGTAACAACAGAATCAATAAAATATGAACATGACAAATAGCGCCTTGTATTGTATTGTAAGACAAAACTAAATGAAATTATGAAATATTGGCATATAATACTCGTTCTGTTTAAATGCAATCCTAGGAAGAGGCATACAGAAGCTAGCCAAGTGCCCCTTAAAAATTGAAATGTCTCCTTTGTTAGATAGCCAACATTACAGACACAATAAGGGATGTGATGCCTGTTATCGATACATAGATATGTGTGTTGTCGATAATAATCACGATAAATAGAAACCAGTGGGCTAGAATGAATAAATTTTTGAATAATAAAATTTAATGAAATACTATCTAATAATACTCTCGAAATTTTTTTTATAGAATTTTTAACTTTACAATATTTTCTTATTTTTCTTTTGATAGCCGTTGTGGCAACTTGCGTTTCTCTAAAGTGACATATTTGCTTTTAATAAATTCTTAATTTTCTATTTAACAATATTTTCTTATAAAAAGATAATCAAAACATAGTAATTGTTACAAAATCAAATATATTTTTATTGTGAAGTGTGCTCAACTGAAATAAGATCTGTACTTCCAACAGCTTTTACCCATACAACTGAAATTAGAAATGAATAATTTTTTTTTGTTTAGAAATAGTAGTTCTTTATTAGACTTTGATGTTTATTTTTTTTTGAAGGTTGACACAGCATAGCACGTAAATCACTTATCAACACAAAGCAGAAGCTAATTACAACCAAACACAGTGTACTAAACAAAAGCGAACACAGAGGTTATACATTAAAAAACGGAATAGACAGAGAAGTAAAATAGTTAAATAACACAGAAATAAAGCATTGCATTAAAAAACGTAAAACGTGATGATTAAATTATTGTTACATTGTTTTATAAAATGATATAAAAATTCATTTGATTATCTAAAGTTCAGAAAATTGTTTAGTTATTTATTACCCACAATACCGTTCTACATACACCAAACTGAATATGCATAGTAATAGTCATTTTTAACTCGAGAAGGACACCCAAACTTTTATAATTAAGGATATTCGAATCTCATATTGAGGTACTAAATATAGGAAAAAATATTTATCTCATTTAAAAATTTTTATCTCACAAAAATCACTTTCTATGTGTCTGTAATGAACTATAAAAAGAAGTCAGATGGAGAAACATAGTTATTAAGTAAACACCAATATATACAGGTTGTCTCATAAATGACACGTAAGGGTGACACTGGAGGTAGGTGGACTTTAGGCCTATCAGATAACACCAACATGCCTCTTGTAAAAGTTTTCTGGTTTTTGAAATATTGCCACTTTTGTAATTTTTTATGAAATTTCCACTTTTTGGTCCTTTTTTGCCTACAGCTGCAATAAATATCTTTTAACTCACGGTTTTTTTATCAAGACTATCATTATTAGTTAGTTGAGCCACCTTGTAATAATTTTGACGAAAAGTAGCACAAAAAGAAGTCAATTGTTTTATTTTATTTAATTGCGAAAAACCTGACTACAGTTTCACTGATTGCTGTGAAAAAGAAATATAGGGCGATGATACTGCACATCATCTTAAAAAATAGCTTGTTTAATGACCTTTTCAAAATAGCATCACGATAGCCATTTTTTTAAAACGAAATCTTAGAAAATTTAATTTTTTATGAAAGGCGTGCTTTTGGAATATAGTACAACTGCATGATAATGCTTAATAACAGATCCAGGTGTCTTTTGTGGCAAAATTACTAATAAATGAAATTGCAGAAGCACATAACTATCTAACTTTTTCTCTTTTTTAATGTTTTTAGGTTCTGTAAAGAGGACCCGCAGTCATCGGTCAACGCAACGTGGTACTACTCTTCTCGCGTTGAAAATTGAAGTATATAGAAAAAAAAAATTTAAAGCATGTAAAACAAAATATTTAGTGCTTTATTTTGCGTTTAGTACTACACACATTTATCGCTGATATATCGCATATGATTCGCATTTATCTGACAACTTCGCATTTAGACTCCGTTTTGGTTGTGATTGGATTTCGGACCGTTTATGTGACTATGACGATGGCCCTGCGCTCTTATTGGACTCTTGACTTTGCCATATTATAATAACAAATCAACAATCTGTGAGTTTCACCCCTAGTGAGTACACAGACATGCTACTAATTTATGGCGAAACAAGGAGCATATCTGCTAGAGGAAGCGTTTCGTATAACGCAAATTTAGCGGCAAGACGATGTACTCGGAAAGATATCCAAACCACTGGCGAACAAGCTACGAATTTATTCTTCGGCCTGTAAATGCTTACCGCGAGGGTGGAACCCCTGGTGAGCGTTTCGTACGTGGAAGACCCCGCAATCAAGAGGATGAGGTTCTATTGGAGCAAGTAACGAAGGACCCATCAACTTCGGTACGTTTGATCGAACGACGTACTGGCATTTCTAAATCGTCAGCACATCGAATTTTCAAACGATATAAATATCACCCTTACCACGTTCAAAGGTTTCAAACACTGCTGAGTAGTGATTACGCTAAGCCTGTTTCATTTTGCCGAATAATGCTAGAAAAGCATCAAGACGACCCAAGTTTTTTCAACCGCATTTTGTGGAGTGATGAGTCGGCCTGCAAAAGAGATGACTATCTTAACCATCATAATCTACACACTTGGCAACTAGAAAATCCACATGAAATAAGAGAAGATCGATCCCAGCACCAATTTGAAGTTAATCTTTGGACTGAGATCTTGAACGGGCAGATAATAGGCCCACTCCAACTGCCTGCTACCCTAAATGCAAACCTATATTTAGGTTTTTTACAAAATTATCTATTTGGATTTAAAACTTATCACAGTATTTCACAAGTCAAACCCTTTCATTTGGTACCAATATTGAGAAAGTTCTGAAAAAATTATGTAATCCGCCATTTTGTGGCGGCGGCCATCTTGGACTGATTTTCATCAAACATAGCTAAAAACACTCCCCACTCATTCACCTTTCAAACAAGAAAAAACAAAATCAAAACCGTTTCATCCATTCGACACACACACACACAGGCACGTCAAACTTATAACACCTCGTCGTTTTTGCGTCGGGGGTTAAAAATAATAATAGTAAATACAAAAATTTTAAGTTAAACCTTTGTTCTGTTATTCTTGTACCTACTTATAACAGTTACTCCACTTCTAGTTGGTACCTACCTTCAAAAAACAATAAAAGAGAGAAAAAGATGGATTTCAATTTCATTTATTAGTAATTTTGCCACAAAAGACACGTGGACCTGTTATTAAGCATTATCATACACTTGTACTATATTCCAAGTAGCACGCCTTTCATGAAAAATTAAATTTTCTAAGATTTCGTTTAAAAAAAAAGGCTATCGTGATGCTACTTTGAAAAGGTCATTAAACAAGCTATTTTTTAAGATGATGTGCAGTATCATCGCCGTATATTTCTTTTTCACAGCCATCAGTGAAACTGTAGTCAGGTTTTTCGCAATTAAATAAAATAAAACAATTGACCTCTTTTTGTGCTAGTTTTCGTCAAAATTATTACAAGGTGGCTCAACTAACTAATAATGATAGTCTTGATAAAAAAACCGTGAGTTAAAAGATATTTATTGCAGCTGTAGGCAAAAAAGGACCAAAAAGCGGAAATTTCATAAAAAATCATAAACGTGACAATATCTCGAAAACCAGAAAACTTTTACAAGAGGCTTGTTGGTGTTATCTGATAGGCCTAAGTTCATCTACCTCCAGTATTTCCCTTACGTGACATTTCTCCGACACCCTGTATATACTGTTTTTTGTATCCAATGGAAAACTAGTTAAGAATACATTTTTTCCAGATCTTCGCCACAAATTCATGATTCCTGGAAGCAGTAGACAAAATAAAGCGTTGCCTAATTATTGCCTAATTTTCTCTAAATACAAGTAAAACCTAAAAGGAAATAAATGTCCAATTAACTATAGCCAACTGCAGAATAAGTCAGTAGTTTGAAGCCTTTTCAAAATATCCCCCTGACAGGGTAAAATAATAGTTATTCTAACTAAATATTACGATTTTTGCAAATACATCTTTTATCTAGGTACTACTTTTGACCGCTCATGTAAATTCAATACGCGCATTAAATATCTGTGATGAAATTATCAGATCAAGTAGTTAGAGAACAATTTTGAGGCTGCGTACGGGACTTGTATATAAAATAATATTTGAATTTTTATTAATTTTGCTGCTAAAACTAATTATTCACTTTCATTCCTTAAATTTAAATTCAATTCAATTCAATTGATCAAATTCAAATTAGTTTGCTGAGGTAAGTAATTGATCTGTTAATACTTACCAAGATATGTGTTTAAGTATGAGTTTTAATAGTTACCTGGGCTCTAAGAAGATTGGCAAACAGAAAATTCAAACACTATCTTCGTAGCTAACACAAAAGAGTCAAATGTTTCAAATAGAAGCACTACACCGAATTGCACTCGTCTGTACCTAATGTGATGGAGAAAACGCAAAAGATAAGGAGAGCGCAAAAATGACTGAAGGCCTTGGCAAGAAACTTCACAAGTTTAAATTTTTCAAAATAAATTTACGTCTATACAAAACTATTTCTTATCCGCATCTGTTTGCTCGGCAAGTCTCCCCGAGACAGGATTAACAGTTGTCAACGTTGATAATGTAACGAACATTACCTGAGTACCATCATTACAATAAAAACAATTCACTCCGTAATGTTACAAAGTTGGTTATTTTAGAACTACGATTTTTGACCCATTTAATAATGAACTTTATTTTAAAGTATAACAGTACTGAACCATAATGACAAAGTTGCAATCAGCCGCCTTCTAAAAGGTACCTATTGACGGCCCGCTGCCCCCACCGCTCGCTTACAGTGCAACTAGGATAGGGTAGGGACAGTTGCGGAACTTAGTGTATATATTATATTATATTTATAATATTATATAATATTATATTAATAATATTATATTTTCGGGGCCCGACGTTCCATTGGTACGATTTGGTACTCACTGCTCCTGCCTGACCAGTGATTGGCCCCACCAATTAAGGTCAAGAGCCGCATAGAACAAAGGTTGTTTTTATGCAAGACTAAATCATAAAACAAATTCTTTTTATTTTTATTTTTTTTATTTAGTTTAGGCAGATTTATTTAATTCTTAACTACTGAATCATTTCCAACAATGAGGTATTTCGCAAATTAAATTTGCATTATCCGATTTCATTAAAAGTAACATACATAGAGTAGGTGTATTTTATCGAAATTTAATAATTATTAAAACGCGCCTTACTGCTGATACTACTCAATATTTATTTCTTAGCATAGAGGATGCCATTAGCAGAAAGCATAAGATTTTGTGCAAGACAAATATTGTTATGTCCTATAATTTTAGCCCCAACTACATTATACTTCTAGGTAGGCAACGCCCGCGGCTACGCTAGCGTATCTATTGGAATTAGTGCTTTTTTTCTCCAAACATTAAAATTTCGAGATAAAAGTTAGACTATAGACCAAGTGCAAAAATTTTATTCAAATCCGTTTAGCCATTTTTGCGTGGTTGAGTAACGAACATCTAAACTTTCACATTTATAATTTTAGTAGGATCGTAGGATAACATATTTGTTATTAATTTAAAAAATTGTTGGTTATCAAATCTATTCTTCTACTCAGATTTTATCTTTAAATGAGTTCAAAGAGGCTCTTCTTCATCAGAATATTGTAAAGAATGCTAAACAAGAATTTAGTGACCCATCCAAGATTTATAAAGCGTTTTATTTTTTTAACATTTAGAATAACATATCTCTAACAGGCATATTTATTTACATTACCCAGCTTAGCTTCGTAAACCGCTATTTATGGCTTCAACATGTACGTTTTAAGAAGGGATTTATTTTTAGATTTAGTATTAATTCTATACTTAAAACTATAAGTGTAAGTGTATAAAAATAAATATTAAGTTCCTGCCCGACCACACCGTTAAAGTAACTTTACCGACAACTATATGTACTATATAGATATGTATAAGCTTATGACTTACCAGTGCAGTAAAATTTGTAATAATTTATTCTTCGGCATAGTAATATGTTTAATTATATACGCTTACAAACATAGTTAAATAGGTTTATTTACAAAATTTTTGTAAACCTTTGTCATTTTGAATGACAGGTGACACTTTCACAGCTGAAAATCTGAAAGCTATGGAACAAGAGGAATTCTTTTGTACGCACAGGAATATCTGCACCAGTAAACGAATTTATCGGCATCAGTCAACTAATTCCAGTGCTGTTAAGCTAAGTTTACAGTTTCGAGATACCTGTTTGACTTGCGGGTTGCTTGGAAGACCTCGTGGTCTTCCATCCAATTTTCCAAGGAATTTTGCAGACTTCTTTAGATTTTGGCTAAGAACTGTGTTCCATGGATCCCTGGGCGTCTGCGAGTATGGGCGCCCACAGTCTTATCTATGAACCATTTAACAATAATAAATAATTGCCACCAAAAGTCTCAAATTCACTCTGCGCTTTCAGGATTCGCTCGTTTTGGAATTATTTGCAGGTATATTGTCGACTAATAATAAACATTGGATAGGACACTCTTTCAACAAAGAAGTTACAGATATCACGGACCGTGCAGGAAAATCAACTAATAGAAGTTTCATATGATTCATAAAAGTGAGACGTTAATCAAACGTTTTATGGATGAAACTCCGTGTTAATTTGCAAGAGGGTTCCAAACATTCGAACAATTGAGAAAAAGACGAACCACTTGAAAACATAAAAATATTTTTTTACGAATGTTTTGACTGCGTGTTGTGGTCTGATGCTGGGGCACCTCGAAAACCTTCTTAAAATGTTTTATACAAACATTTTCTTCTCATTTTCTTAATAATTATGATAATTTGAATTCTTGTTCTTTTTCTTCCTTTCAATTAGTAATGTTTTGCTGTAGGATAGTTAACTTTTTTAAGCAGATGTAACTTTAATGTGGTGTATTTTTCTATCGTCAAATAATCTAAAGTTAGATTTTACCAAACAAAAATTAATTGTCGTTAAGAAAGTGAAAACTGTGCAAAAACTGTTATATTAAAAAATATATATATTTTCTGCCTCATCACATTCGAGGACCAATTTGAACAAAAAATATACCGACTGTCAAGTGCCGCGGTTTTGTTGTTTTGCTGTGGAAGCTTAGCTGGCAAAATCGTTAAAATAAAAAGGAGCACTAATATTATACTTGAAAACTCCCTTTATATCTATTGAAACCCAAATAAAAATAAAGAATATTGGCGAATCCTTATTTAAGTAAACAGTGAGCGTTTAGAAAAGTAACTAGTACTTTTGTTTATTCAGTATTTTTATGTGAATTTCCATAATATTGTGTAGAAGTCTCCAAAAAAATAGTTGATATATAAAGCTTGATTTGACTTGATCAGTTTGTTTTAGCTCCTGTCATTTTTTATTACGATACAAAGGATGGATTGTGACCAAACAGAAGTATTTGATTTTGTAATATAGATTTTAAATATAGGAAATTATAGTCACTTCAGAATGTAAGGACTCATTTTTATGAAAGAGTATATATATTTTTTTATATTCCTCATAGTAAAAATGATTTATTACTCACTGGAGTCCTTATACTTGGGTGTATAGATTTTGCCTTAGCCGGCGAGTTTGAGATAACGAAACCGTTTCGTTCATTATTTTCGACTTGTCACTTGTGTGTGTGTGAGTGCCTTGGTTTTGTTCTGACGATTTGCGATTCTTTTTAGTATTTTATATAACGTGACTTTATAGTATTTTATATACTTGTGCCTAAGGATTCCGATAGATTGCGCTTAGGACGACTTATTGAAGTGTATTTTTGAACTAGTTGATTAAGTTAAAGATATTGATGCACATTTCGAACGTGTCATTATTTTCGTGGTTGGTTGGTGATAGTAGTAAAAAATTACCTATGTAGATGTAGATAATTTGAAATCATAACCTAAAAATTAGTACCTAATGAAAATGCAATTATTACTGTTCCTAGACATACTCTATAATATATATATTTTTAAATGGATCCAGATTTAATGTTCTATAGTTTTAGATATTTTTGACTTCTAAACGCTCCGCTTTAACTCCAACTAAAACCATGTATGGCGATCTGCCATTGTCTTTTAAAGAAGTTTAAAATAAACTTTTATAACTTGTATGTGATATAAGACAGATACTTATTTTACATTCTCGCTCCGATCGCCGCCCGGTACGGACGTGCAAGACCCCGTTTTCCGTTGATCGGTCCCTTCCCGATATTCCGTGGCGCTCAGTCTACTGACGTCACAGTTTAGCGTGTTGGTTACGTGCTACGGTTTTCAAGGTTTTTCTACTCCCTCTGAGTGCTATCGAAGTGTGATTTTTCTTTGTGACTAAGCCCCTTAGTCTTCAAAGTGCTGTGCTAAGTTGTGTTGTGCTTGTGCTGAGTGCAGTGTTGTGCCCAGCGTAAGAGTCTGGTTTCAGTACAAAGGATACTTAACGGTGACAACGAATTTGTACTGAACCAGTCCTTTTATTTTAATTTTATTTCTCTTCTCTATTTTAATTTATTTTTCTCCTATTTTCATATTTATTTTTATCATATCTGTGTATTTTCGTGTGTATTTGTCCTTTCTGTCGGTAAAGGTTGACCCTAACGCGGTCAACTCTTTACCTGCGTACCCTTTTTTTTAGGTTTCTAGGTAGCGGCCTTCGGCGAACAACGGTTAGTTTTAAGTTATTTTCCCCAGCCCCCCTACCACAGGTAGGGAGGTTAGCCACTAGGGTTCGCTCGGTTTATTTTAGACAACTTTAGGCATCTTTTATATACTTAAATATACATTCCTTAGTATTCATACCAACCCCTCCCATGGATTCGCAAAGCGTTCGCCCAGGCGCTAGCCGCGTCGGGCGTCTTAATCTCTGACGAGGTATTCACGCAAGCCTTATCTACGCTTAACGAGTCCCCGGCCCCTCAGGCCACCAACTCCCAGACCCCTCAGGTCTTTACCAGCCCTCCCGCGTCTCCCGTTCCATCCGATATGGACTGCGCGTCGGTCACGTCATCTCGCGCGTCGCAGCGTAAGCGTACCGCTCCCGGGAGCGACTCCGATTCCGACTCCGCGTCCGAACCGTCGTCGGGCGCCGCTACTTTAACCGGCTCTCCTGAGCCCGCGTTTCAATTAGTCGCCAAATACTCTAAGAAGCGTTCGAAGAAAGCAATGGTGCCTTCAACACCTGAGCCCATCCCGGTGTCTTCAACACCCGCCCCCGCGCCATTAATGTCACTACAAGTGACCGCGAATACGTCGGCTCCGTCGAAGCCAGCGTCGCGCTGCGCTCCCGTCCCACCGAAGCCTCAGCTCCCTCCGCCCGTCTTCCTCCGCGAAAAAGCGCGCTGGACCGCGGTTTCTAACTTGTGCAAAGAGCACAAAATTAATTACTTAAAAGCCGCCAACGCTGGCGAATCAATTAAAATTCAGGTCGCGACCATCGACGATTTCCGGTCTTTTACTAGGCTTCTATCGATCAAACAAATCGCGTATCACACCTACGCCCTCCCGGAGGAGCGTAAGATCCGCACAGTACTACGGGGCGTCCCGTTTGAACTCAGCAATGACGACATTCTCGAGGACCTTAAGTCTCAGGGCTTCCCGGCTGAAGCAGTGCACAAGATACACTCTAACCGCGGTAGGCGTTTTCCACTAGCTTTAGTTATCCTCACAAACACTCCCAACTGGAGAGAGATCTTCAGAGAGGCTCGCACAATCTGCGTCCCAACCCCCGCGGCCACCCTGGGCAGTGCCACCGCTGCCAGCTCTATGGCCACGCAGCGGCTAACTGCTCAGCTCCCTCCAGGTGCGTTAAGTGCCTGGACCCACACATCACAAAAGAGTGCACTCGCACTCCCGAATCCACTCCCCCCCTGCCTGTGTGCTGGGCGGCCAGTCTGGCCACACAGCTAACTACTGGGGTTGCCCGCGCACTCTTCAGCTAAGAGGGCTGCGCCTAAACCGGCGCCGCCGCTCACTTCCGCTAACTTCCCGCCGCTGCGCAACCAGGGTCCCCCGGAAGCAAAGCCCGTGCAGCTGACGCCTAGTCCGGCTCTGTCCTGGAGACAGCGTCCGGCCACTCCATCTGCACCTTCCCGTCCTATCCCAGCTCCCGTAGCTCACGTAGGCCCGCGTCCCGCTCCGTCGTCTCCACCTCAGTCGTCGTTGGCTGAGGACATGAAGACCGTGTTTGACGTCATTCAAAACGTCGACATTAAGGAAACCTCCGTACTCGCACGCAAACTGCGAGCCGCCCGCTCTCCTCAAGAGCGTCTTTTTGCGTTAGCTGAGCATCACTCGCTACTAAGCTCTTTATAAATTCCATTTTTCGTATAAACTTAATAAATAATTATAATGTAAATCCCTATAATGTGTATCCCTAATATAACGCAAATCCCGCGTCCTGTCGTATCAAACCCAAGGGTTTATCCCTAGTTTCCTTTCACGTTCGTAGCCTTAATACTAACCTTCCTGAGCTCAAACTGTTCCTTCAGAACAACGAGCCAGACTTATTGCTTCTTCAAGAGACGTGGCTAACTCCAGACCACTCCAGGGGATTCGCTATTCCCAAGTACGCGTTTTTTCGTAACGACAGGCCCAACTCCGACGGTTTCGGCGGCACTGCTATTTATTACAAAAGAGGATTCCATTGCTGTCCTCTCCCTACCCCTTCTCTCCTCAAAATGGAAGCCACTGTGTGTAGAGTGGCTATGACTGGTCATCCTACCATCATCATAGCTTCAATCTACATACCTAGTGGCACCAGACCAATCCGCAGTGACTTTGAGGCCATTCTCGCCCTCGGCCATTCAGTCATTATGTTCGGAGACTTTAACTCCAAACACACTGACTGGACGTGCCTATCAACCAACACCAGCGGTATCACTCTCCTCGACATCACAAACTCACTCGACTTAGATGTTATCTCTCCCATCACTCCCACTCACTATCCCGACAACCCAAACCACTCTCCTGACATCCTCGATTATGCAATCGTCAAGCGAATCAACCTCGACCTCAGGTCTATCGAACCGCTCGATGACCTAGGCTCTGACCACCACCCCGTCTCCCTCGTGCTAGGTGCGCCTAACAATAACGTCACCTCTCCTAAGACCTTTACCGATTGGAAAGGCTTTAAAAATACGTTAGTTTCAGCCTTAGAGGCCCCAAACTCTCCGCTCGCGATCTCGCCCGATCAAATAGATAGTCCGGATAAAATAGATTTATTAGTCAATTCTCTCACTGGTGCTATCAACTCAGCCATCAGTGAAAACGAAAAGGTTGCTAAGCAAGGTAAACCCACGCTTCCCTTAGCCGTTAGAAATCTTATTAAAGCTAAGAACGCGGCTCTCCGGAGAGCCAAGAAATATCCCACGCCCGCCTATAGATTAGCCTATAATCAGCTACAACGTAAAGTTAGGTCTTGCCTCGCAGAACTCCGAGACGCTCAGATGAACGATCTCATGGAGAATATCTCCCCGTCCCACCAAGCGTATTATCGAATGTCCAGAGCTTTACGCGTAGACACCGCCTCTCACGTTCCTCCTCTCACTCGTCCCGATGGCACTACTGCCTTCGAAGTCGAAGAGAAAGCCGAATGCTTCGCTGACAGCATTGCCGCACAATGCTCGCCCAGCACGCAACCTGCTGATCCCTCACACATTTAGTCGGTGGAGGACGAAGTCCTTCGCAGAGACTCCCTCCCCATCACCGCCGACCCCGTCACAGTCTCTAATGACGAAATCTCGCTTCTCATTAGAAATCAAAAGTCCAAAAAGGCTCCGGGTGCGGATGGAATTTCCAACCACGCACTTAAGCACCTGCCTCAACAGGTGCTCACTTTGTTAGCCATCAATTTCAATGCCTGTGTAAGGTCTGTTAGGTCTTCCAGTTGGAGATAATTGATACACAAGTAGTCAGGGAACAATTGAGTGCTTTATTATTTTTTTTTTTTTTTTGGTTCCCCTCCACGGGAAGGGCAGGAGGACATAAAAAATGCTCTGACGCATACTCCGCGCGCGCGATCGGAGTTATGTGGGACTCGTCCCGACGCCTACCAGAACCATACCCACTAAAAAACCCCCTGTCGGCTCGTGCATTTTTGCCACTCAGCCTTCATCTGAACGACGGCCAATTGGAGAAAGAGGCCGCGCCAGCGGGGCCCTTGTGACGGTTGTCTATTTCGACCTCTTTTTGTCAGTAAATTTTATTTTTTTGTCGTTCCCGACGTAATTTTAAACTACGAATTACCTAGTGTCGGGAACGGCAATGTTTTGATTTGACAAGCCAGTCACGAAAAATTATCCATCAGAACAACTAGAATCTATTTATTTATTATTGTTTCCGAGTTTATTATTCAAAATTACATGTTTATCAATTTTTTATTATCTACAATCAAAGTTTTCATGAAATCAATAATTTATTTTTACGTACACGAGTGTGCGTAGCCAAAATTTTTGGTAAGGATTCTCATTCATTAAAATTTTATTTTGTTGTTACTTTTTCTTTTCAGATCAAATTTAATTGTATTAATGTTTCTGTTTTATTTTGTGTGACTATTTTTTTATTTCAATTTTGTTTATATTTTTTGTTTGTATTTACAGGCATTTTTGTATATTTTTAATTTTACTGCAAAATAAACATAGAAGAGAGCTTTGGTATTTCCTTTCTGGACCCTCAATTACCACTCCGCAAACAACGCGTTATACCCTTAAGGGGTCACCCGCTGAGATTCACATAGCACTGAAGGTGCTCAAAAATGAAAAGTAAAAATAAAAACATTAAAAATGAAAAATAAAAATTGCATTAATTCGGATTTACGTTAGAATTAGAATTTACGTTAGAATTAGGATTTGCGGCCTGAAGGGCCTCGAGAGCTAAAGTTAACTGCGAAGGTTCGCCCGTGTGCGCGTTTCTCGGCCTAGCGACTTTGAATTTCGAATCTAACACAGGAGCAGTATATGAGACTGAATCTCGAACAAGATGATTGGGATGGGATTCGGCGCGTTTGAAGAACGATTCTGAGAGTGTTTTGAAGTGCTGTTGCACTGTAGGTAGTTCAAGATCTCTGTGCAGGTCCGCGTTGCGCACGTACCAAGGTGCGTCTGTGGCCCTGCGGCAGAAGAGATTTTGAACTACCTGCAGCTTATACAGGATGGAGGGATTGGCGTGGGCAAAGACTGGCGAAGCATATGACATGACGGGTCTAACGCAGACCTTATAAAGCGTACGTTTATTTCTAAAAGACATTTTACTTTTTCTACCTATCATACTATTTAAGCGGCTTAAGTAGAAACGCGCGAGTTTCGTTACTCTATCGACGTGTGGCTTGAAAGAAAGCGTCTGTAGCGTAGTTTCAATAAAACACAAAATTCTCTCCTGTGTTTATTTTTTCGGTAAAATTTAAAATATACAAAGATGCCAACAATTTTGGCTACGCACACTCGTGAACGTAAAAAATAAATATAGGTTTCTTAAAAAGAACTTTGATTATCGATAATAAAATATCTTAACTATGTAATTTGGAATAATAAACTCGGAAAATAATAAATAAATAGATTCAAGTTGCTTTGATGAATAATTTTTCGTGACTCACTTGTCAAATCAAAACATTGCCGTTCTCCGACACTACGTAATTCCTAGTTTAAAATTACGTCGGGAACAACAAAAAAATAAAATTTACTGACAAAAAGAGGTCGAAATAGACAACCGTCACAATACCCCGGGGGCCGGGAAAAAAAAAAAATCTGAAAGATTTTTTTTTAGTAAAATATCAAATTCAAACCAAATCAAAATAAACCGCATATACATATCGAATTTTAATATTTAATCTGCTAAATGAAAGAACAATCAAAAAAAAAAAATAATAATTAAAAGCAAAATGAAAATTAATATTAACATCCTATAGAAGAATTTTTCTGAAAAAACATCCTGTATATATGAAAAAAAAAAAAAAAAATAATACTGATATAATGCTTATCAACAAGTTATTTAATAGAAAAAGAAAACAAAACAGACGAGAGAGAGAAAAAAAAAAAAATCCTAAATAATTATCTTAAATTACATGGTTCATGAATGATAAAATTTTAAACATGTTCCTGGAATATACAATGTTAATATACATCGTTCAACTCCATCAACGTACATTATAATTACAACATACATTCTCTTTCATACTAGTCTTATTCCAACTACTGGAAATAAAACATCATGCAGTTAGAGTTGCTTATGAGGAATCGTATCCTAAATAAGTCAACTCAACAGAGTTGAACGCAACGGCAAAAGGCTTTAATAGTTGCCATCCGCTGAAAATATTAATAGCTTATGGCTTCTTTAACGTGTCGCTAACTCCCGCACGGTGATTACTATAAACAAGTTTCAGTTAAAGACTGAAATAAATATGCCGGAAAGAAAAGAAAATCATAGCCAGTCGTGAAACATTGACTTTTAAATAAAATCCAAGGGTCTTTTGTGAAGTAATTAAAATATTTATGTAATAAACATATGAAAATAATTCTCACAGGAAAGTGATTCAAGTGTATAAATAATACACATAGGTATGGTTTAGTTTAACGAGTTACCTTAATAAACGCTCGTGCAGAAGGCTTAATTTTACAAGTTGCAAACCGCTTGAAAAAAAATTGAGAAAAAAAAATTGATAACATTTAACAAATTATACTATAAAGTATAATACAGATATTGAAAATAAGAGTTTACACTCCTAGAATTGCAAATATTAAATAAATTACACAATAAGTTAACCTAATACTACGATGATGATAATTAATTATAAGTTTTGACCAACGTCAATGTTAATGGTATAGCCAAACGATAATGAGGTGCATAGAAAAAAAAATAAGACAAAAAGAATCGGCTTATGCTCGCCGTGAAAATTCTCTCTCTCTCTGAAAATTCTTCAGGGCTATTTTGTAAAATTTCTGTTTCAGAATCTACATTAATATTTAATAATAATGATCGTAGTTCGTCTACAGATTGCGTCGAAGAAAAATTTATATTTCTGATTTTTAATTCATAAATTATTTCAGGTTTATTTAATTGTGAAAAATTCATTGCAAAATCAAAAAAAAATGTTAAAGTGAAACAAATTTGTTAATAGTCGTTATGCAGAATAGAGCCTTAAAAATATACGTATTTTCAAGTGATGAAAATGAATAGAAAATGTTATTTAAATAGTGAAATTACTGGGTTATAGAATGTTGTGTCTTCAGAAAATTTCTTCAAGGATATTATAACGAAAGAAACTAAAGAAACTTAAATGTCTGAATAATTTAGCAATATTTTGATATATTATAGTAGATATATTATAGTAGATACATATATAAATATATTATAGTGAATGTTAATGATTGAAAATGGTAACAAATAAAGTTTTATGCCTGACCTCAATAATAATTATAAAAAAATTATTTTTAATGTTGCAGTTCTTCTGTTCCTTTTGTTCCTTCTGTTCCTTCTGTTGCAATTTCTCCTCTCATCTCAATAAGCTACGTTTGAATATTCGGGCGCCAGTATGTAACGTAGTTTCAATAAAACACAAAATTCTCTCCTGTGTTTATTTTTTCGGTAAAATTTAAAATATACAAAGATGCCAACAATTTTGGCTACGTACACTCGTGAACGTAAAAAATAAATATAGGTTTCTTAAAAAGAACTTTGATTATCGATAATAAAATATCTTAACTATGTAATTTGGAATAATAAACTCGGAAAATAATAAATAAATAGATTCAAGTTGCTTTGATGAATAATTTTTCGTGACTCACTTGTCAAATCAAAACATTGCCGTTCTCCGACACTACGTAATTCCTAGTTTAAAATTACGTCGGGAACAACAAAAAAATAAAATTTACTGACAAAAAGAGGTCGAAATAGACAACCGTCACACGTCTGGTCTAAGGTGACGCCTAAGTATTTGATAGTGCGCTTCCAGGGGATGGGAATACCTAACATTCGAATGTGAGGATCGTTGCGGCGATTACGACGTTTGTGGTCGAATAGAATGGCAGAACTCTTTTCTGGGTTGACATCGATACGCCATTTTTGAAACCAAACACCGAGGGCGTTTACGGCCTTTTGGAGTCTGGTGATGTTATACGGGATCCTTTTACCTTTAGTGTAAAGGGCGGTATCGTCTGCAAAGAGGGCGAGTTCGACGCCTTTCGGCGGGATGGGCATGTCATTAGTGTACACGGTGTACAGCAGAGGGGCGAGGACTGAGCCTTGCGGGACTCCAGCCTTTATGGGACGAGGCGCGGAGAGCGTGCCTTCATGTTTGAATCGAAACGTACGGTCTTTAAGAAACGACGCGATTAATCTGACTAGGCGAACCGGTAAGCCTATTTTATAGAGTTTAAAAACGAGACCGCTGTGCCAGACTTTGTCGAAAGCCTTGGCTACGTCAAAGAGAACCGCGATTGATTTTTTACGATGCGGATAGAATCCTTCGAGAATGTACTCGACGATTCGATGGACTTGCTGAGGGCAGGAGTGCTTAGCGCGAAAGCCGAACTGGTGGGGAATAATGAGAGGGTCGCAATCCGTTGGAAACAGATGGTTCCGCATTCGAGAGAGTATGACTCTTTCGAGAAGTTTAGACATTGCCTTGAGGAGGCTGATAGGTCTGTGATTAGCCGGGATGTTCAGAGGTTTACCCGGCTTGGGAATGCCTATGACTGTCGCTTCTTTCCAGGCTTTTGGAAAGTAGCTATGGTCGAAGCAGGCATTGAAGATGATAGCTAACAAGGTAAGCACCTGCTGTGGCAGGTGCTTAAGTGCGTGGTTGGAAATTCCATCCGCACCCGGAGCCTTTTTGGACTTTTGTTTTCTAATGAGAAGCAAGATTTCATCATTAGAGACTGTGACGGGGTCGTCGGTGATAGGGAGAGATTCTCTGCGGAGAACTTCGTCCTCCACCGCCTGGATGTGGGAGGGATCCGCGGGTTGCGTGCTGGGCGAACATTGTGCCGCTATGCTGTCGGCGAAGCATTCGGCTTTCTCTTCGACTTCGAAGGCAATGGTGCCGTCGGGGCGAGTGAGAGGAGGAACGTGAGAGGCGGTGTCTACGCGTAAAGCTCTGGACATTCGATAATACGCTTGGTGGGACGGGGAGATATTCTCCATGAGATCGTTAAACTGAGTGTCACGGAGTTCCGCGAGGCGAGACCTAACTTTACGTTGAAGCTGATTCGCAGCTGTTCTATATGCGGGCGTGGGATATTTCTTGGCTCTCCGGAGAGCCGCGTTCTTAGCTTTAATGAGATTGCTAACGGCTAAGGGAAGCGCGGGTTTGCCTTGCTTAGCAATGATTACGTTGTCGCTGATGGCTGAGTTGATAGCATCAGTGAGATTATCGACTATCGAATCTATTTTAATCGGGCTGTCTAATTGGTCGGGCGAAATCGCGAGCGGAGAGTTCGGTGCCTCTAAGGCTGAAACTAACGTATTTTTAAAGCCTTTCCAGTTGGTAAAGGTCTTTGGCGGTGTGACGTTAACGTTAGGCGCGCCTAGCACGAGGGAGACGGGGCGATGGTCGGAGCCTAGGTCATCGAGCGGTTCGATGGACCTGAGATCAAGATTGATTCGCTTGATAATTGCAAAGTCGAGGATGTCAGGAGAATAGGTCGGGTTGTTGGGATAGTGAGTGGGAGTGATGGGGGATATGACGTCTAAGTCAAGGGAGTTAGTGATGTCGAGGAGAGCGATACCGCTGGTGTTGGTCGATAGGCACGTCCAGTCAGTATGTTTGGAGTTAAAGTCTCCGAACATAATGACTGAATGGCCGAGGGCGAGAATGGCCTCAAAGTCGCTGCGGATTGGTCTGGTACCACTAGGTATGTAGACTGAAGCTATGATGATGGTCGGATGACCAGTCATAGCCAATCTACACACAGTGGCCTCCATGTTGAGGAGAGGAGGGGTAGGGAGAGGACAGCAATGGAAGCCTCTTTTGTAATATATAGCGGTGCCGCCGTAACCGTCGGAGTTGGGCCTATCGTTGCGAGTAAACGCGTACTTAGGTATAGCGAATCCCCTGGAGCGGTTTGGAGTAAGCCATGTCTCCTGGAGAAGGAATAAGTCAGGTTCTTTGTTCTGAAGGAACAGTTTAATCTCGGGAAGGTTGGTATTAAGGCTACGAGCGTTAAAAGATACTAGGGATAAGCCCTTAGGTTTAATACGACTGGACGCGGGATTCGCGGGTCTAGACATTAAATTAATTTATTTACGAATTTATACAAATATAAAGAATTTACAACGAACTTAGGAGCGAGTGATGCTCGGCTAACGTGAATAAACGCTCTTGAGGAGAGCGGGCGGTTCGCAGTTTGCGTGCGAGTACGGAAATTTCGTTAATGTCGACGTTTTGGATGACGTCGAACACGGTCTTCATGTCCTCAGCCAACGACGACTGAGGGGAAGATGACAACGCGGGACGCGGCCCTACGGGAGCTACGGGAGCTGGGATGGGTCGGGAAGGTGCAGGCGGGACGGCCGGACGCTGCCTCCAAGACAGAGCCGGAGTAGGCGTCGGCTGAACGGGCTTTGCTTCCGGGGGACCCCGGTTGCGCAGCGGCGGGAAGTTAGCGGAGGTGAGCGGCGGCGCCGGTTTAGGCGCGACCCTCTTGACGGTGGAGCGCGGAGCGCGCGGGCAACCCCTGTAGTTTGCTGTGTGGCCGGACTGGCCGCGGTCTCGGACTCCCTACCAGCGGTAGGGGGGCTGGGGAGGAAAAACTTAAAACTAACAGTAGTACGCCGAAGGCCGCTACCTAGAAACCTAAAAAGGGTACGCAGGTAAAGAGTTGACCGCGTTAGGGTCAACCTTTACCGACAGAAAAAACAGATACACACGAAAACACACAGATATGATAAAAATAAATATGAAAAATAGAAGAAAAATAAATAAATAGAGAAGAGAAATAAAATAAATAAAAAGGACTGGTTCAGTACAAATTCGTTGTCACCGTTAAGTATCCTTTGCACTGAAACCAGACTACTTACGCTGGGCACAACACTGCACTCAGCACAAGCACAACACTACTTAGCACAGCACTTTGAAGACTAAGGGGCTTAGTCGCAAAGAAAAAATACGCACTTCGATAGCACTCAGACGGAGTAGAAAACCTTGAAAACCGTAGCACGGAACCAGCACGCTAGACTGTGACGTCAGTAGACTGAGCGCCACGGAATAGCGGGAAAGGACCGATCGACGGAGAACGGGGCTTGCACGTCCGAACTGGGCGGCGATCGGAGCGAGAATGTGCTTTATTATGGTTATTTACATATAATATACAATTTAGCTGCATACTGGTAGTACCAGGTCAAAATAGTGTACGTCTTACTTCGCTGACCAATCCCAACACGGGAGAAATGTTCATACAAAAATGTTTTGCGTGGATAATGCACGAAATTATAAATAGGACCCGCACGCAGCGCGCGCGCTTCAGTACGCGTCGAGCGGTCGCGCAGATCGGTCGACTCAGAAGCTGCTCACGCGATGCTATTTATGTCCAACAGTATGCGGCGAGCGGCGGTGCAAGCTGGTCGTCTTGAGAGCTTTGTGCAACGATATCCCACAGTACCCCCCGTCAAGTAAACCGTACTGTATGTGTAGGTTTGCTGATTCTTCCGTAACGGGTGAAGTATGGAACTTCAGTGTCCTCTGTGGTTTCTTCAGCAATAAAAGCAGGTTTCAGACGATCCAACGTGACAATGGCTTCTCTGTTCTGTAGTCGAACCTTGAACCATTTTTCGTGTTTTTCTATAACTTCATATGGGCCTTCATATGGTGGTGATAGCGGCTTCCGTGTTGCATCTATACGTATAAATACATGAGTACAGTTATCGAGCTTCGTAGGTACATAGGTACGTAGCGTAGGTACGTAGGTATTTTGCGATGTGTTCGACGTTCCGCTCTGGCATGTGAATGACGACATAGTTTCTATGAGTTGACTAATAAATTGTGTTTCTTCAGTTTTTATTATCGTAGGCGAAAAAAAATCTGCTGGCAACCGTAGCGACATTCCGTAGACCATTGTTGCAGTTAGTTACTGTAGTTGGTTTTTTTATGGATTGTAGCACGTAGGCCTAGTAACACGGTAGGTATTTCTTGCGCCCAGTTCAAACGATTTCCTCTTGCCATTAAAGCTGCTTTCATTGTACGATGCCACCGTTCGACTAATCCGTTAGATTGTGGATGGTAGGCTGTGGTTCGTAGTCTTTCAACGCCTAGTTTTCTTAATAAGTTGTGAAATAGTTGAGCTTCGAACTGCCGGCCTTGGTCTGTAGTAATGCGTAACGGACAGCCAAATCTTGAAATCCATCCGTCGTAAAGGGCTCGTGCGACTGTTTCTGCACTGATATCTGTTATAGGTATAGCTTCCGGCCAGCGAGTACATCGGTCTATTATGGTTACTAGGTACCGATAGCCTTCAGATGGAGTTAACGGTCCGACGATATCTATGTGTATGTGTTCGAATCTGCTGGATTCCGGAAACGGTAATTCACTGAAGGACAGTCGATAGCTGATATACGAGAAAGTGCGTCAGCTACTATGTTTTCTTTGCCGTGTATATATGCGATTTTTGTGCAAAATTGACTAATATAGTGCAATTGTCTCTCTCTTCTTGGTGTGTCGCTCGATGTAGCTGATTTTTGCATGGCGTATGTAAGTGGCTTGTGATCGGTTAATATGATGACGTCATTGCCTTCGATTAATCTTCTGAAGTGTTTGACAGCCATGTAGATCGCTAGTAATTCGCGATCGTACACGCTATATCGCTTTTGTGTATCGCTTAACTTTTTTGAAAAAAACGATAATGGCTTCCAGGAATTATCAATCTTTTGGTGCAGTGCGGCGCCCACGCTGACATCAGATGCGTCGGTCATGATAGATAGTGTAGCGCCTGGTACAGGATGCGTAAGCATGGTGACATTCGAGATGCTTTGACGGCATTTCTCAAATGCTTTGACGGCATTTCTCAAATGCTTCGGTTGCGGCTTCTGTCCATATAATCGGCGTCTTGTCATTCTTCTTTTTATTGTGAAGCATTTTGTTGAGTTCGATTTGAAGTTTTGCTTGATTAGGGAGACAGTCATGATAGAAGTTAAGCATGCCGAGAAATCGACGAAGATCTTGGATATTCACTGGCTTCGGATAGTTAAGTATAGCTTGTACTTTTTCTACTGTTGGTTTGATTCCGTCGCTTGTGACTTCATAGCCGAGAAAATCGAGTTTGGTCTCGCCAAATATGCATTTTTCAATGTTGATTCCAATGCCGTAGTCGCTGAGTCGCTTAAGTACGACACGGAGGTGCTCGGCGTGTTTCTTTTCGTCTTCCGAGTACAAAATAAGGTCATCTGCGAAGCAGAAACAGCAGTAATCGAGGCCTAGGAGTACCTCATGCATAAATCTTTGAAATGTTTGCGGCGCGTTCCTTAGCCCGAAAGGCATTCGTTTAAATTCGAATAAACCGAAGGGAGTTCGGTCCACTCAGGAGCTGCTCACGCGATGCTATTGATGTCCAACAGTATGCGGCGAGCGGCGGTGCAAGCTGGTCGTCTTGAGAGCTCTGTGCAACGATATCCCACACCTGCTTCGACCATAGCTACTTTCCAAAAGCTTGAAAAGAAGCAACAGTCTTAGGCATTCCCAAGCCGGGTAAACCTCTGAATATCCCGGCTAATCACAGACCCATCAGCCTCCTCAAGGCTGTCTAAACTTCTCGAGAGAGTCATACTCTCTCGAATGCGGAACCATCTGTTTCCAACGGATGGCGATCCTCTCATTATTCCCCATCAGTTCGGCTTTCGCGCTAAGCACTCCTGCCCTCAGCAAGTCCATTGAATCGTCGAGTTCATACTTGACGGTTTCTATCCGCGTCGTTATAAAACAGTCGCGGTTTTCTTTGACGTAGCCAAGGCTTTCGACAAAGTCTGGAACAGCGGTCTCGTTTATAAACTCTACAAAATAGGCTTACCGGATCCCCTAGTCAGGTTAATAGCGTCGTTTCTCAAAGACCGTACGTTTCGATTTAAACATGAAGGCACGCTTTCCGCGCCTCGTCCCATAAAGGCTGGAGTCCCTCAAGGCTCAGTCCTCGCCCCTCTGTTGTACACCGTGTACACCAACGACATTCCCATCCCGCCGAAAGGCGTCGAACTCGCCCTCTTTGCCGACGACACCGCACTCTATACCAAAGGCCACAGAGTTCCGCACCTTGTAACCAGACTCCAAAAGGCCGTAAACGCCCTTGGTGTATGGTTTCAAAAATGGCGCATCGATGTGAACCCTGAAAAGAGTTCTGCGATGCGCTTCGACCACAAACGCCGTCGTCCCGCTGGCGATCCCCACGTTCGAATGTTAGGCATTCCCATCCCCTGGAAGAGCAGTATTAAATACTTAGGCGTCACATTAGATCCGACGCTTCCTTTCAAGCCACACGTCGAAAGAGTTTCGAAACTCGCTCGTCACTACTTAGGCCGCCTAAATAGCATGTTAGGTAGAAAAATTAAAATGTCTTTCAGAAACAAACGTACACTTTACAAGGTCTGCGTTAGACCCGTCATGACATATGCCTCGCCAATCTTTGCCCACGCCAAACCCTCCCTCCTGCACAAACTGCAGGTAGTTCAAAACCTCTTTTGCCGCAGGGCCACAAACACACCGTGGTACGTGCGTAACGCGGACTTGCACAGAGATCTTGAACTGCCTACAGTACAACAACAACTCAAAACACTGTCTGAAGCGTTCTTCAAACGTTCCGAAACCCATCCCAATCCTCTAGTTCGTGATTCAGTCTCATATACTACTCCTGTATTAGATTCAAAGTTCAAAGTCGCTTGGCCTAGGAATGCGCAAGCGTACTCTTCCACCAGACTGTCAGCCGATCTCGAAGCCCTTCTGGCCGCAAATTCTAATCCTAACGTAAATTATAATTCTAACGTAAATCCTAATTCTAACGTAAATGCAAATTAATTCAATTTTATTTTGCAATTTTAAATTTTTTTTTAAATTATTTACTTTTCATTTTGAGCACCTTCAGTGCTATGTAATCCCAGCGGGTGACCCATTCTGGGCCCTGCTAGCGCGGCCTCTTTCTCCAATTGGCCGTCGCTCAGATGAAGGCTGAGTGGCAAAAAATTGCACGAGCCGACAGGGGGTTTTTTAGCGGGTAGTGCTCATTAGGAGCTAGTCCTGGATGCCTTGTAACGCGCGCGAGAGGCATGCGGAAATGCATATTTTGCCTCCTTCCCAAACGGGGAACAAAAAAAATACTTATTTTACGTAAGCAACAACAAAAGGCAGTAAAACTACTGTTTGTTTAGTGCTAGTAGGGTTTCTTTGTTAAGAAATCTAATCAGACCTTCCTCTTTTGATCGCCATAACAATCAAGGTGGTCGTGTTTCAGTTAAAGGAAAATTACTGGAACAAAAGCAATTTCAACCTGAGCCTAAAGTTTACATTTCCCTTAAAAAATTGTTACTAGGATTATGAAACTATTGGGTGTCAATGAAAAATAGTTCTGCATCAAGAACATTTACGTGCAATGTGCTTAAGAAATTGAAACCTGATGAATCGTGTAATCGACTACAATCAGCTTTTATGAACCAGGCACCTTCTAAATTCTAAAGCAACTGTGTACCGCTGCTGGTATATCGACTTCAGTGCGGTCGATTGAATTTGAGGGATGAAGTAAGAGGCGGTTGTCGTTTGACTGTTGCTACAGAAGAAAATGTGCTACAAGTGGAAAGTTTGATTCAACAAAACCGATGAGTCATATGCAAGAAAATACAGAACAATCTGCAGATTGGATCGGGAAGTATGCTTGATATTCTACACAACCACCTTTGCGTAAGGAGGATTGTTTCGCGCTAGGTCCACCCCACAACGTCACAGATGCTCAGAAGCAGGCGCGCGTGGAATGGTGCCATGATATGATTGATAGATTCAAAGCAGGTTTTGCTCCACCACGATAATACGCCCGCGCACTTCGCGATCAAGACGAGGTAGTTCGTAAACACCACACCAAAACTATTCACGTCATCTGCCTTACATGGCACCGTGTGAGTTCTTCTTGTTCCCTAAAATTAAGCACTAGCTCAAGGGGGTACTATTAACTGAGTCTTTGGACACGGGTGCCACACTACTATTCAAACGCTGGTATCACTGATAGAGTCTTGACATTTCTATTGGATCAGTATAGAAGCATACACGCACGCGATTATTTACTATCAAAGTAGCAGTATTCAAATAATAAAGGAAAGTCTACCTTATGATAGAGCCTTACCTCCGAATCTTAACTGCGCACCAAATTACAGTTTAAAATAAAACACCATTTAAAAAATTTCTAAAACAATATATTTTGATTTAATTTAAAGTCATTATAAAATAGTTATGCAGAAATATAGAAGAACAAATATATATATCGGTATTACGTTTGCTTGTAGGGCTTTACCCAAATACACTTACACCAAACATAGACTTTAGGTACAGAAACCCTAATTAACAGCGTTTGGCGACGCCATAGATAGAATTCTTATGTAAATAAAGTTTCCACACAAGACTACTCCGAAAGCCCAAGTTACCGACCCGAGGATTATAATCAATAAGACTTTTAACAAATGTATTTTGTACGGACCATATTCGTTTGGATATCTTAGACACATCTCCATGACAGCTGGGAAAATGATGGCAAGCAGGATCGTGCATAGATTGCCAGCAAAAGCAACGAATGCAGATTGAAACGGGCTAACGTAGCTTATAAAAACTGAAAAAAAAGTTTTTAATTTTAATTAAGTAGTAGGAGATTGTTTTAATCTGTTAAGATAATAATCTGAGAAGATGCGTCAGTAAATATGTAGAGTGGAATTTTGCGATGCCACCTGAAATAGAAATACGTTAAATACTGGATATAGCAAGATTTTCAATTAGATTTTTTTTATTAAAGAAAAAAGAGAATAACTGCATTTAAAGATCTTTGAAAATTAGCTTGTCACGTGTGGGACCGGCTAATCAGCATTTTGTAATTTAAAAACATACATAACTTCAAAAATAATAGGTAAGTATTAAAATAGGTAATCCGATACACCTTTGAGTGATGGTGCTTTATCTCGTTCTTGTTATTGAATGTATGGATAAAGATTTCATAGTTTTTATTCATTTTAATCACCACGTTTGTTACAAAGATTTGGTCCCTACGATTAATTAATTGATTGATGCCATAAAAATACAGGATGTTATTTTGTTTTTGGATTTTAGCCGGTTCGATTTACGAGCGTGGCTTAATTATTTTTAAATAACTTTGAATGTAGTTTTTTTAAATAAAAGAATGTTTCTTAAGACTAAAACTTGCTATCATCAGTATTTAGTGCGACCAAAAAGTCTTGACAAAAATTTTGGGAGCCACTTCAAATATAATATATGTAGAGTATATGGTAACACCGTTTAGTATGCCTCAAATGGTTTTGATATTTGCGTCATTATTTAGAAAGTTAAATTAAAAAAAATATTGTCTGAGCCCTTAAACATTTTTAATTTGTTGAAGATCTTTCTTATATTATCATGATTCTAAATATATTTTTCTCAAAATCAAAAATTTTTAAATCACTTTAAGTTAAACTAACTGAATGAATGTGTGTTGGTTACTCCAATAGCTTTATCGAATGATATTCGTTTTTCAAAATGGCATCTACAATAAGAGGCACTAGTATTATATTTTGTACAAGCTTCTGCCCAGCGGAAACTATTAGCTCGTAAGAGTTTAGAGTACGTATGTTCACATATTTGCTATTTTATTCTAAACGCTCATAAGAGTTTAGAGTAAAATAGCAAATATGATTAAACACGTACTGCTTTCTTAATATACCAAAGAACTGACGAATGTTATATAATATCTTATATAATAAGTTATATCCTGCGGAAAGTACGAATGGACAAAAAGTAACCTCTGTAATATTATACAGTAACTAAAATATAGAATACCATGAACTACTGTACAAAACTTGTTTCCCTTAACAATAATTAGCTGCAAGAACTTAGACTCTACAACAGGATCATCATACATACAACACTCATACAAAGACCATTTTAATTCAGCAAGAGTGCAAGAGAATAATTTTAAACAAAACAACTAAAGTATTTTTTTTTACATATTTATTCATCACATAGATCTAAATATTCAACACCCGATAAGTCACTATTGCTACTACTATCACTTTCCACTTGAATTACTAAATCATCAATATCATTATGTAATGTTCTTTCTCTCTCAAAATATTCTTATTCTATTTTAATGACATGTTCATGGCAATTCTTCCAATTCTCAGCTGTGATACTGTTTAAAGCTGGATGCAGTTGACCGAAGAGCCCGAAAAATTATTAACAACTTTGACCTCACCACCAAAAAACTGCAAAGCCTCGACCATCGTCGGAAAGTTGTTAGTTTAGAAGTCTTCTATAGATTACATTTTGGAGAGGGCCCGAATGCTCTTTTTGATCAGGTGATCAGGTCATCAGAACCCACACCCTTCTTACATCGGACTACTAGACGCAGACAGACCTTCCATCCCTTCATGGTAGACATCCCAAGAAGTCGAACCAAACGCTTCGATAGTTCCTTTTTGGTGCGGGTCGCCAAGGTGTGGAATGAACTGCCTGCGTCTGTTTTTCCAGAAAACTATAGTCCTGGTTCTTTCAAGCGTCGAGTGAATAGGTATCTCGTGGATAGACGTGTAACACCTTCGTCTTCATCGTCACTTTCCATTAGGTGAGATAGAAGACAAACGTCTAATCCTTTTTCAAAAAAAAAACACAAATAAACTACACAATAGGTATCTAAACAAACAAACAATACATGAGAACAAAAATAACTACTCAACTAAATTAATATGAAATGGAAAAGTATCAAATTGTGTCGACCGATTTACAAATAACTCCTTGTCAATTCTTACATAACCTCTAAATAGAGCAATGTAAACAGTAATCAAGAAATTGAAAAAACAGTAATCGTACCATGTTTTTATAAAACTTTTCATTTTAAATATCTACCATATTACTTTCCTGTCATTAATGCTGTACGGGCATAAACATCCTCCAAATCTGATAACAAGCGTCCAGCTTGGTATTCCGCAAAACACCGTTGGAACAAGTTATAAATCACTTCCCTAGCTCCACTGAGTATCGGTTTATTCGATTTCTTCTTATTCATGATGATAGTGATGACAATCAACGACTATTACTCAAACAAATTAGAAAAACAATACGAAAACTGAAGATTCATGCACCATTCAATCAAAGATATACAGTGACGTCAATGACATGTCAATTAATAGTTGCCATAATCAGATTTATTTTAGTTCCTCAAACATTATTTTCAAGACTTTTTGGTCGGACTATTGAATACTTTCCTTCCAGGTGGCATCGCAAAATTCCAACCTGTATAAGCTACTAAAGCAGTACTGAAATTAGGCATTTTTATAAATAAGGACATGTGCTCTGCCCGAGTGTTAGGGTTGTCCTTTAAAATAAATTTAACTTTTTTGTATGGTTCCCGCTGTTTGATGTCAGGTAGCTACGGCTGCCTAATAGTTTTACGGGTTGTCACTCTTAATTTATGTAAAATTGTAGATTTTTTTATTTGGTTCAAAAAGTTATAAATGGAGCTAAAAATTCCATTTATACAAGGAAATAATTCCAAAAAACACCATCTGAGTCTAAAATATATTCATTGCTCATTCACGTCAAGTCTAGTCCCCGGCGAAAATCGAACCCGCTACTTCTGGATCAACAGGAAGATCACTCCCTACCAGCTGAGGCATACGGTGTATTACTTTAAGCATCTAAAAGTCTTCACCGCTGCAGATTTTGCTAACTGCACGATCGACGGTCGGTTCTATAGAGGCTACTGCTTTAGGTTGACAAGTGGACCCGCATATTGGTCATCGAAGAAGCTCCCCACAGTCGCTCTCTCTTCTACGGAGGCGGAGTATATGGACCTGACTTATGCTGCTAACGAAAAGGTCGTTGAAAACTCAATTGTTCTTAAATATATAAATCTACTGATTTGCTAGCTGATTCTTTAACAAAGTACCTAGAAAAGACTGCACATCGTAAATGCACTGTGAATTTCGATTTACTTGAGCCAATGTAGGTATAATATAATTAGCATGTAATATAAATGTTTTATTGGATGTTGTTACTTGTATATTTTTCCATTCTTAAAATAAATAACAAATAAACTTTTTTCTTTATTGAATAGACATTTTACTTTATAACTACTTATTTGTAATTAGTTATGTCAATTATGGATGGATACCCTATTTTTTGGTATGTTATGGTATCTCGTTGAGTGCTTAATACGGACAATATGGGTGGATGTTGTAATATTGGCCATAAAGTCTATGACATTTTTATCGTTATTGTACTGTATCTGTCTGTTTATACTGTCAATTAAGTTTTATATGTTATTTTTATTCTCTTGTGTTAATACTTCAAAATAAACTTTCAACAGGTCAACTTCTATAAATTTTCTTTTTTCCCAATAGTTTACCTTCACCGTTACTGTTGGCTTAATAAACTTAGGTTGATAGAACTCATTGGCGCTTGTGCAGTCACGGTCAGACGCGGGACTTTCGGATCGAGAAGCGTGCTTTCACCACTGCACACCGAATCTTGAATTCGTTATTTAAACACAATATAAAAATCCTCGACAATAAGCATGCATAACTATTGAACTTAAGTGATTTTCGTCAAACATGGCTAAACGCACTGTCGACTATTCCAGCTTTCAAAAAAACGCTTCAATGTCGTTCCATTCGAATAGATATATAGATATACACACAGATACACAGACACAGTAATACATACGTAAACTAAAGGAGGGGGGGGGGATAAAGAAGAACACTTACAAGTGACTGTAACAAAACAGACTCTCGCCACAACTTCAATAACAAACTGGAAGTGTTGCGTGTGCCTGGGGTCTCCGCTGCCTGATATCATTTGACCCAAAATATATAACCCAGGATAACACTGGATCGGATATGTGAAGGTAATAGATATAGAATAAATTCCAATAGCTGCCAGACACATCCTGAAAAAACAACAATATTTACATTTCATTCATGTGTTTGACTCACCTTCCTAGTGGCAGTGATGGGTTCGCAACAAAACACTGATTCTATTACAAATACATCGATGCCACTTTGAAGATAAATTTATGTCGGATAAAGAAACCTGTTAGATTCGGAAGACTGATATATTCAATACTTTGATCAAATTAAATAGCGCAAGATAGGTAGACGTAGACAAGGTCCTGACTCACGGGCTCCATAAACCTTCTCCCCGTGTCGCCTGAAATAACTAAGTCTCATCCGTTTGTACTACGCGACAAGAATAGAGGCGATACGAAATGAGCCGACTACGAACAAACTTTATCCCGTGTTGCCCACGCGCATTGCATCTTTATTATCATCTTTATTCAACAATGAGTTTGTTTGAGTACCATCCATTATCAACTATGTTAAGTAAGAACATTTTTCAATTCTAATCAGATGAAATACAACTGCAAATATTTTTATGTTAATTTAAATATCTATTGGTCTATTCACATGTATTAATGAAGGCCGTATCCGGGACATGAACCAACTGCACTCACAACTTTAATATTAAATTCATAGACTTAGATGATTACTCCGTAAAGACTTCCAGACAGTGCAGTAACGCATGAACAGTTTTCTTTATTTAGTCAAACCCTAGTAAACAAAGTCAGAACTAAAAGACTCCTATGGCAACTATTTAGTGAATGAAATGTTAACAAAGAAGGCAGCGCTGCCCTTGACCCGTCGCTCAAAAACAGTAACAATGGCATTAGATTTGCTTTCCCTTTCTGTTTTACATAATGGAGATTATACTCCCTCACACACTTTGGTCGTGCATACAAAGTAACACAAAGACTATGAATAAAACAAGCTTACTGGTCATCGACAGGCAGCGATCTTATGACATTATCATCCATAGGGCCAAAGGACCAATACCCTAACACGCCGAAGACGCAACCTACGAACGTCGAAACCCCTGTTGCGACTGATATCATCCCAGTTTTACCAAGGAGCAGATATGGGTTCTTTAACGACCGATCCAATACTAATATCTGAAATAAAAAAGTTACAAATAATAAAGTTGGAATGAGCTGCCTGCGTCTATTTTTCCAGAAACTTATTGCCCTGGAATCTTCAAGAGTAAAGTGATGTCTAAGAGTGATCTTGGATGAGCTTGTAACATCATCGTCCTCATCATCACTTGCCATCATTTGAGATGAAGGACAAACGCAAATCCAAATAAAAGAATTAGTTTCTTTGCTCTTTGTTCACATTCATGCTGTTTGCAGGAATTTAAGTAGCTATATTACAACCACGAAAACTGGTAGGTGAAAATGTTGAGGAACTATTTTGAGTAAGTAATTTTACTTACTGTAATTTTGAAAACATTAGCTTTTAAGACAGCTTAAAATGGAATATACGTGTTTATGAAAATGTGTTATTAATACACGAAAGTAGATCTTTGCTAGGGCCGCCGTTGTGCTACAAATATTTTAGGTAGTATGGCCAAAGATTTAAATCAATAGATGTGCCCCTTCGGTACAAACAACGTACGAAATTAGGTTTCTACTCAAAGTTGTGCATGCACAAGTGTTGTCTCAGTATCCAACGAGCGCTTGTCGTGAGCGGTACAGTGCAACAACTTAATTTACACAATGTTTTTCCTTAAAATGTATAGTTTAAGAATGAATTATGCCGTCGTTCATTTCGTTCATTTCGGGGGTGTAAAAATACAAACAAGGATTAAGGTGTTACTTTTCATGCATAAGTAACTAATTACAAATTATTTTATGATTTATTGGCGTCACTCGTCTGTGTCGCACGGCAGCATGGCCGCGAGACGCGGAGGGGGCGGAGAAGCATCCGGCTGCCAAAGAATAAGTTATTAGATACAAATAGAAAGGCCAACTCATTAGCTACTTTTACCTATAAGTAACAAAATAGAATGATTGTTGAACTGAAGATTTTTTGTGAACCTTGGGCTTTTTAGTTGTTTTTTGGCAAAGCAGTTTTGCTTTTTATTTTGTTTAATTGGACTGCTTCCTCTTTGTAGTAAAAAAATACACTGATATATTAACTAAATCAATTGTTTAAAACTCAATAGCGAAAACGAACTAAGTACCATGAATTTACGTATATTAGAGTCTTTTTTGCACTGTAATGTATTCCAAATATTAAATGAACTTTCTAAAAAACAGCCACCACTTTTAACCATAGGGTTTTAATTATAAAGGTGATAATAGATAACTACATTAATGTAAGACTACACTACTTACTTAAAAAAACACAAATAACAAAACGCCAACAATTTAATAAGTTGGTGCTTTTTGCAGGCAATTGACGTATACATTATAAAGCTATTCTCTGTATGTTGAAATAAATTGTTTATAAATGTTTACTTGTATTTATTTCTGTGTCTATAAACCTTTAAAACTCTTTAGGTGTATTTTCCAGCGTAAGATCTTTGTCACATCTGATTTATATTCTTTGACGATTGATGCCGTGAACTCGGTGTGTTTGTGTAAATGAGCATGACAACTCCATGACACGTGCGGGCAAATCTATTGATTTAAATCTATGAGTATGGCAGTAAATATGGGACAGATGGGAGTAGTAGTTTAAAATCAATTAAAATAATATTATTATTATTATTTACCGAAAATACTATATGATGACGTCATTTGAAAGCTGTATGTGAGTCAAGTTATTTGACGCATATTCTGTAATAAACTTATCGCGTTTTTCTACAATATATTACTTACAAAATACACACATCAAAAACTTAATTTCAAATTTATTCATCAATTATTTTATCTTTTCTTACCAAGTAGGTAGTACTAAAAAAGTTTGTTCTCGATGACATACTGGCTGGCTGTATGCTGGCTTCGACTCATTTGTTTTCGAATTTTAATGCGTTTTTTTTGTGCGGCGTGAGTGTTGAAAATCATTTATTAATATTAATGTTTATTGATTAATTAATCAAAATTTTAATTGTAAGACATTGTTTACGACATGGAGCGCCGTCATTTGACCTCACAGGAAATGCTTAGAGCCGTAGGGATGTTGGAAGCGGGAAGCATTCACTCTGAGGTATCACGATATTTTGGTGTCAACAGAAGCGTTTTTTCCCGTCTTTATCAGCGTTACACTAACACGGAAGATCCTACCGAGCAGCACCCAGGCCGCGGAAGGATTACAACCACTCGGCAAGACCGATACATTCAACTGACCGCAAGACGTCAGCCGATGTTATCCGCCCGAGAGATAGGTTCAAGGCTACAAAACACAAGTGGTGTGGTTGTTAGCACCCAAACCGTGTGAAATCAACTGCACGAGTACGGCCTACATGCACGACGACCAATAAGGTGCCCATCTATAAGTCACGGGAATCGCGCTTGTCGAAATGAATGGTGTAGAGAATACATAAAATGGACCCAGGAGCAAAGGGATAAAATTTTATTTTGCGATGAGTCTCAATTTGGGTTTAGACCTGATACTAGAAGAGTGTACCGTCGTCCTGAAAATACTGAGAGGCTGAGGTGCGTTCAAGAAGTTCATCCATACAACTGTTCGACAGTTATGGTATGCGCGGGTATTATGAAGAACAGACGAACTGAGCTCGTTTTTGTAATGGAAAAACATGAACGCTGCAAATTACGTTGAGAATGTTCTAAGGCCTTATGTCCGTCCATTTGCGCAAACCCTTGGCTTCGATTTTACGTTGCTGCATGATAATGCTTGTTTGCATACAGCTTTGCACACCAGGGAGTACTTGGTAAGGGAGAACATCCGGGTATTGTCTTGGCCTGCGCAATGACCTCAACCCCATCGAGCACGCATAGGACATGCTCCAGAGACGTGTTTTAGAGTACTTGGACGGAGTGAAAACATCCCGACAACTGTTGGACGTCCTAAAATTTCATTGGGAGCAATTGCCTCAGTATAACATAAACAGTCTCATCGATTCTATGAATAATTGGTGTCAGCAAGATCTCAACAACAGAGGCGGCCACTATGTGTATTCAGTTATCATCCAATTTCTTTTACAATAAATTAGTTTTTTTAACAGTTTCATTAAGTTTATAAAAAGTTTACTTGCTTAGGCATCTTAGTTTGTACTACGTATGATACAGTATTCGCAAAATTGTTAATTAAGGTTATTAAAATAAAAATTTAAAAAAAAACAATTGACAAGAAACAACTGAAAAGACACTATAGAATAATATACATAATAAAATTCTAACGATTTAATGTGAAAATACATTGTAAAATTCAATTTGTATATGTTGCTTAGACTTTTTTGATGTGTGTATAGTATAAAAAAAGTTATATCTCGGAATGGTTTTTGAGTGAGATACTGATGTTTTTCTTTACATATCGAATTCTTCTATGGTAAGGTCGTACTTATATCGATTTGTCATTTGTTTGCCAGATATTGTAAGATAGTATAAAAGTAAGAAAGGATTTGTATACTTTTGAAACTTATTTTATATTTATAAGAAAAACTTTATTAGCATTATTTAAAAAAAAGGGTTTAATGAGCCGTCCCTGCTTTACAATACTACCTCAAGTAGTATCCAAATTAAATAAATGATATTATGGAGATAGAGAGTAATGATATTCTATAATATCATTACTATAAGTGAAGTGCATGAGGTGAGTAGTAGGGATTGGCGGATTCCCGCTCACTTATTAGGTATGGTATCAAACGCGAATTTATTTAATAAGGTCGCGGGGGGTCGAATCAAACCGCGATGCTCGCTAAGTTAGCGAACGTTCATCAAACGAATCCGCGATATTATTTTGATTAAACCGCGGATCAAAGTAATTCGCGATATTATTTTGATTAATCCGCGTATCAAATTAATTCGCGCCTAGTAGAACGCGAAGTCCACCTTTCCCAAAAAACCAAAAATGCCCTGGTTTCTGGTAGTAGTAGGGATTGGCGGATTCCCGCTCACTTATTAGGTATGGTATCAAACGCGAATTTATTTCATAAGGTCGCGGGGGGTCGAATCAAACCGCAAATGTTATTGACTATTTACTTTTCTTCAATTATAATTTATCTTACTATACCTATTGTGAATTATAATCATTTCACCCGCCAGGTATTGAAAATATGTTACGAAAGGGTGGTTCAGTAGCGTCTTATTGTTCATATTATTTAAACGTTATGCAGCATGTTTTTACTTGTTACATATGACTAACCAAATTCTTGTGATAACAATGTAGCCCCATGACGACGGTTACTTTTTGTGTTTCTTGGAAAATTACAAAGTCAAAATGAGTTTTTTATCAAAAACCAAATTCTTGTGATAACAATAAAGGGATAGAATTTGCTGCTTCCTCAATTATTTCAATTGTTCCTTTATCGGTTTGTAGTCTCATGACGACGACGGTTAATTGTTTACGCCTCCAACCACCTCCTTCTTCTTACCGACCGAAAACCGAAGGGAGCTCATACATCTGTACATTTCAAATCTACCAGTGCGAGTGAAAACTTGAAACTTATTACCCAGTAAGAAGTTCCTGCATCGCTGCTATACAAAATGTCTGTGAGTATTGCTTTTAATTTTTTTTATTTCTTTCTATTTGTGTAATCAAAATGTGTTTTTACTACTCATACTTTGGTCGCTAGATTTGTAATATTGTCTTATGATTTTAACAAAGTTTAGTTATTTTTCTGAGGCTTTTTATTCGATTCACTACTTTCTTCATTTCGCAGTTTGTTTTTTCAAACATTGTATGTTTTCATGGAACCATTTAATATTTAAATTCTTTGATAGAGATACATGTCCGTTTTATTTCAATGTAACTTAACAAACTTATTAATTTTGTTCTTTACTTTTGTTTCAGAATCAAGATACTTTTACATTAAAAAACTACTACTTTCCTGATACTCCCGACGAAGACGAAGAAATCACTCTACCGTCGTTCAGGATAAATACCCAAAACGTCGGTTGCAAAAGAGTGGCAAACAACATCGAAAAGTTTTTTGAAAAACCGAAAAGGAAGAAGAAGGGTGCTAAGTTATCATCGTGCGTCGGACATTGTAGTGAGGGTGGTGTAAGCTACATATCAACTAATGACGATGACGGTTCAAATGCGAGTCATCTTGTGAAAATCGAAATATATGACATGAACAAAATTCGCAACGTTTCCAATACGGAGCTTTGGAAACATACAGACGTGCGTGTGAAATATTACGCTCACAGCGGAGACGACCAACACTATCAGAGCACCCGAGATATCATCTACGAAATAACACAGAAAATAGCAACAAAAGAAGATTGTGCTAAGTTCTTTGTGGAGACTAAGGACAAAAAACCGTGAGATAACTCTTAAAGGTGTGATGTGATTCAGTGACAATACTAACTTTAACAATAAAACCAAGTGAGAGACACATAAAACTGTGAGTGCACGCAACTACCTGCTCAGTGGTGGTTAATAAAATTCAAATTTTTCATCCAAACAATTTGTTGTTCTTGTGACATTTTGTGTAGCAGCAGTACCAAATGAACTTCAATATGGATACTTCATACGATATCGATTTGTTCAATTTGTGTGAAGATTATGAGTTGAATCAACTATGTCAAGAAGTTGAGGATACAAATATCATTCAACATGGAAAAGAAGGAGCGAAGCGAACTTCTGCGGATGTGTTTCCTGAAGAAAATCCAAGTAGTAAGAGGTTATGTCTGCCGTCAACAAGTTCAGAAGAAGTAAAACATGGATCAAACGTAAGTTCAAAACATAGTGATCGCATTGAATGTATGATTTGTAAAAAAATTGTTTCAAAAAAATACTTTGCTAGCCATTTGAAAAGTGAAAGTCATAAAAGTCATGTGCTATCATCGCATAAAAAACTTAAAAACGTTGATCTAATCGATTCCGCGTTCGGCAACCGCCTTCTTACTTTTAGAATCACTTCTGAGTCCAATGACGAAATAAATAATTACTTTGAAACACCAGAATCGTTCCTCACAAATATTAAGGAAACCATATTTTTATTGTTAGAAGAATGCATTCAAAAACGAACAATAATCAAAGTGAACTTTATTTTAAAAGCTGATTTCACACAAGAAACTAAACAGCAAAAGAATACATTTGATTTCCAAACGTTAAATTGGACTGTCTGCCATGGTGACGATTTAAAAATGATTTTTGCTTCAATAAATAACGAAATTACAAATAAAGTTAGCAATTTTGAAAAAAAAGATAGTGGTTGGTCTTTAGAAAAGATAAAACATTTAGATATGAATGTCAATCAATTCAATCCTTTACGTGGATCTTCATTTATTGATTTACCAATTGATATAAAGTTAAAAAAAGCGGTTATAAATGTTAAAAATAATGACCATCAATGTTTTATGTGGGCAATTTTATCTGCATTATTTCCTACCAATAGTAATTCAGATAGGATGACTTCATACGTAAAGCATATGAATAAACTGAAGTTTGAAAACATTCCGTTTCCCATTAAAATTAAGGATATACATAAGTTTGAAAAACTTAACAATATTAGTATCAACGTTTTTGGATTAGAATACGATACGAAAAGTAAACTCAATCAAATTATAGGTCCTCTGTATCACACCAAATCTCGTAAAACTGTTCACATTAACCTTCTTTACCTTGCCAGAGGGATTTCTGGTCACTATTGTTACATTAAAAACTTATCTAGATTAGTGAGTAGGCAATTAAACTCACACAAGTCTTCCGCTCATATTTGCGATGGTTGTTTGCTTAATTTTTCTATCAAATCAAAGTTGCTAGAACACCAACAACGTGACTGCGGTCAAATTAAAGTAGACTTACCTAGTGATCAGATTTCTAAAAAGAAAAATTGGTTTGGCGAAAACGTTTCAAATAACCAAATTACGTTTGATAGATACGACCGTAAACTGAAAGTACCATTTGTTGTGTATGCTGATTTCGAAGCGTTTCTTAATCCAATCAATACTTGTGAAAACGATCCCAATCAATCGTCTACTATTGAAATACAAAAACATGAAGTGTACAGTTTTGGATATTATATAAAATGTTCCTTTAATGATAGACTTTCACGCTACAAAACATATACAGGTCCAAATTGTGCCCAACTTTTTATTCGTTCCGTGAAAGAAGATTTAGAATCGTTAGTTCCGAAAATTGTTATAAAATCTCCTGCAAAAGAATTGACCGATACACAAAAGCTTAACATTTCGAATAGTGAAGTTTGCTACATTTGTGAAAAAAAATTAAATGTTGAAAAATTTGTGAACTTTGACTGGTATAGTGGTAAATACGCTGGCGTAGCCCATAAATTATGTGCACAACAATATAAACCGCAAAAATTCATTCCAATATTTTTCCACAATTTAAGTAATTACGACGCTCATTTTCTTGTACATGCTTTAAATATTCAGGAAGGTGAAATAGAGATAATTCCACAGAATAAAGAAAAATATATTTCTTTTACCAAAAACTTAAATATTGCCGGAACTCCTTTTAAATTACGATTTGTAGATTCTATAAAATTTATGTCGTGTAGTCTGGAAAAACTTGCTCATAATTTAAAGCCTGAACAATTCCATGAACTCGGTTTAAACTTTCCTGACAAAAATGACTTCAAACGTTTACTCCGAAAGGGTGTGTACCCCTATGAAATCATGACTTCATTTAAGTCGTTAGAAATGACTTGTCTTCCAACTCGAGATCAATTTTATAGTTCAATAAATGATAGCAACATTTCTGAGAACGATTACGAACATGCAAAAGATGTTTGGAATCATTTTAAATGTAAAAACATGAATGATTATTCTGATCTTTACTTAAAAACTGATGTTTTATTATTAGCTGATATTTTCGAAAATTTTCGACAAGTCTGTCTCAAAACTTATGAATTAGATCCAACCCATTACTTCACTGCACCCGGATTAAGTTGGGATGCTATGCTAATTCATACAAAAGTTAAATTGGAGTTGCTTACAGATTTTGATATAATTGCTTTTATACAAAAAGGTATAAGAGGTGGAATATCCCAATGTAGTAACAGATATGCAAAGGCAAATAATAAGTTCATGAATGAATATAACAGAGAGATCGAGTCTTCCTTCCTCATTTACCTTGATGCTAATAACCTATATGGATGGGCTATGTCCCAATACCTACCTACAGGTGAATTTCAATGGGTTGATATCAATACTGACTTTAACATTTCGGATGAGGCGGAATATGGTTATATATTGGAAGTTGATTTAGATTACCCTCATAGCTTACACGATTCTCATTCAGATTTACCTTTTTGTCCTGAAAGCATTACTGTTGCTAATTGCAGAGAAAAAAAATTAATTCCAAACCTAAATAACAAATCAAGATATATCATACATTATAGAAATTTAAAACAATGTTTAGAGAACGGTTTAATTTTACGTAAAATACACAGAATACTTAAGTTTAAACAAAGCGCTTGGTTAAAAACATACATTGATTTGAATACTCAATTACGAGCACAGTCTTCAAACGATTTCGAAAAAGATTTTTTTAAACTTATGAACAATTCAGTGTTTGGAAAGACTATGGAAAACATTGCGAAGAGAGTGGACGTTAAATTATTAAATCACTGGGAAAATCGTGGTAAAGTTCAAGGTGCACAATCGCTTGTTGCGAAACCTGAATTCCACAGTTTGTCAATATTTTCGGAAAGTTTAGTTGCAATACAATTAAATAAGACAAAATTATTTTTTAACAAACCCATTTATTTAGGGTTTTGCATTTTAGATATATCAAAAACATTAATGTATAATTTCCATTATAATCACATGAAACAAAAGTTTCAAAACAATCTTAAATTATTGTATACCGACACCGACAGCTTAGTTTATCAAGTATTCACAGATGATTTATATAAAGATATTAAATCAGACTTACATTTATACTTTGATACATCCGATTATGCAACTAATAATGAATATGGTTTTCCATTAATTAATAAAAAAAAGTTAGGGTTCTTCAAAGACGAAAATAATGGTAAAATATGTAAAGAATTCGTTGGTCTTCGTGCGAAAATGTATGCGATTGATGTAGAAGATAACTTAACAACAAAAGCAAAGGGTGTTAATAAATGCGTTACAAAAACATTCAATTTAGAAGATTACAAAACTTGTTTATTCAAAAAATGCAATAAAATAAGTAAAATGTTGCGATTTAGATCCATAAAACATGTATTATTTACACAAAAAATTCATAAAATCAGTTTGAGTTACTCTGATACTAAACGATATATTTTACCAAATTCAACAAATACACTAGCTTGGGGGCATTTTAGAATTCCTAAAGAATAAAAAGAAAAATTGATGTGATCACTATGTGTTGTTCATACAACTTGTATTGTTTGTGTAAAATTTTGTATGTCAGACATAATAAAATTTTTAATTAAAAATTTTTATGTACTTATTTTAAAAACATAGTTTTAAGTTTAGTTTTTGTAACCATCTTTTAAATTATTAATTAGTTTAAGTTTTATCTCCACTTTGTTTAGGGTTAATTTTTATATTATAAATAAATTGTGCATTAAACCTGAACAGTATTTGCATTTTTATTTTCACTAGAGTAACACGTTCTGAACTCCATTTAATAATCATAATCATGGTCCACTTTTTTCATCCATTCACTGCAATTGTTGCAGGTCCTAGTGGTTGTGGAAAATCCAATTTTGTTACAAACTTTTTGAAATACTGTAATGAAATTTGTAACATTAGCTTTTCTGAAATTATTTGGTGTTTTGATGAAATGCAACCCTTGTATAATTTAAAAAATGTTACTTACTATCAAGGGATCCCAGATCTTAGCATGATTGACGGTAAATCTCCAAGACTACTTATAATTGATGATCTCATGAGGGAATCAGATGGAAGGATTGTTGATATTTTTACGAAAGGCAGTCACCACAGAAATCTGAGTGTGTTTTATATTACACAAAACATATTCCATCAAGGAAAAGGACAACGTGATATTTCATTAAACTCTAGTTACATAATTTATTTTAAAAATCCAAGAGACAGAACACAGATACGACATTTGGCTAGACAAGTTTATCCAGATAATTCGAAGTTTGTTGAAGAAGCATACAAAGATGCAACCACCGAAGCTCACGGATATTTATTAATTGATCTGAAACAAAACACCAATGACATGCATCGCTTCAAAAGCAAAATATTTCCATCTGATAATAACTGTGTTGTTTACATTCCTAAAAAAGGGTATAAATAGAACACGTAGCGATCGACTCTTATCAGTTCTAAATAATGACTCAAGCAGAATCTACAAACCTTAATCATTTGTTTAGAGTATTAAAAATAATCAAAGCTAAATATCGTGAACAATTGTTTGAAAAGTGTGATGATGATGAAATAAAGAATCTTTGTGACTTTCTTTTAAATTTTCTTAAAGAAAAAATTGATTTAAAAGATACAAGTGAATCAACTTTCAATATTTGTAAATTGAACTGTTTTTTTTCAACTGATGTCATTTGAATCACGATATATATATTTTATAACACAATAAAATTTATTTAGTCTTAAAATGATGCTTGGTCGAGTAACTTCCCATAAGGACTTATTACGATCATTACATTCACTAAAACCAAAGTACAGAGCAGCGCTACTCAAAACCTGTGGGGATACAGAAATACATTGTCTAATTGAATGTATTTTTAATGTATTAAAAGGAAAAGTGCCACTAAAAGATAAAGATAAGAGCAAATTAAAGAAGTACAGAAAAATATTAAGAAAATTAATATCCAAAGGGAATACTAAATCTAAAAAGCAAATTATTATACAAAAAGGTGGTGCATTTTTACCTTTAATCTTGGGTGCTGTTTTAAGTACTATTTTGAATACAATAACTCGTTCTTAAAGTAAAAACATTATGTCTAACGTAAAAAAAATGGTTTTGATTGAATCGAGTGCACTCGAAAGACTCAAGGAAAGGGAAAACCCAACTGAAGAAACTTTATCTCGTTTGGATGGTGAAATGCAAAAAATTATGAAAAGTAAAGTAGATGATCGTGAAAAATGGACTTTATACCTTCAGACGTTGCAAAGATATTTGCATTTCAACGATGAGAAAAAAAACTCTTTAAAAATTATTTCACTCCATAGTGAAAAAGAAAACAGAAGCGACGCTCAAGTTCAAACTGAACCACACATTCAAGTGTCCACCAACCCAATATACTTAAAAAATGAATATGAGAAACTTAATCCTAGTATAACACCACCATCAGTCGTTGAGAGTGATATTCCGCGGAAAGACGCGTATTCGGTTCCAGAAATCCTTCAATCTATACCAAAAAGTTATCAAAAGAGAGCTGAAACATTACTGGATTGTTTACAAAAAAATAAGGAAAAAATACGATGGGATGAAAATGGTACTGTAATAATCCAAGATAAAGCTATTCCATTCAGTAATATCACCGAATTAGTTAATAACACACTAAGGAAATTAAAACGTCCTACACCAATTGGAAGCGACCCTTACCTTAAAGTATTATCAATTATACAAGTACCGATCAGATGTATCGGTAATCCTGATATATACGAGTACCTGCAAAATAGCATAATAGAAATTAAAGATACGCTACAACCTCATGAGACACCATCAACATCAAACAAAAGATCATTGTCATCAGAACCATTGAAAAAAGCTCGGAAGAAACTTGATTGGGAGAGATGGAACCCGTACTAGATATAGATCAAATTTATTATGATGTTTCACATCCAGCGGGGTACAGTAGCGTTAATAAGTTGTCAAGTGCCTTAAGGGGTAAAATGAATAAAAAACAAGTTCAACAATGGTTACAAAAACAAGAGACATATACATTACATAAACCAGTTCATAAAAAGTTTGTAAGAAATAAATACATTTTGTCAAATTTTAATGTTTTATGGCAAGCAGATTTAAGTGATATGCGATCTTATAGTCAATATAATGATGGTTATAAATACATACTTTGTGTTATTGATGTTTTTAGTAAATATGCTTTTGCAAGAGCAATCAAAAAGAAAAATTCTGAGTCCATCAAAAAGTGCTTTCAAAGTATATTTAACGAAGCAAATGCTACACCAACCCATATACAATCTGATAAAGGTACGGAATTTGCATCGAGAGATGTAATTTCATTTTTAAAAAGTAACAATGTAAATTACTATACCACAAATAATCCAGATATTAAAGCTAGTATCGTAGAACGATTCCAAAGAACATTGAAGATGAAAATGTGGCGATACTTTACTCACAAAAATACATATAAGTATATCGATATTTTAAAAAATTTATTAAAGTCTTATAATATGAGTTATCATTCTAGTATTAAAATGCGACCATGTGATGTTAATTCAAGTAACATCATGACGGTTTGGTGTAATTTATATGAACGAAAAAGTAATTCTAAGACCCATTACACATCCTCATTGCAAGTTGGTGATTTTGTGAGAATAACAAAACATAAACACGTATTTCAAAAAGGTTATGAGACTAACTGGAGTGATGAAATATTTATTATTACTTCTATTGTCAAACGAAAACCACTATTGGTTTATACTTTAAAAGATTTGCAAAATGAACCAATTGTAGGTACTTTTTATGGTAAGGAGCTGCAAAAAGTTACTTATGACCCCACCACTAAATACAAAATAGATAAAATCATAGGTATTAGGTATTCTGGTAACAGAAAGGAAGTGTTGGTTAAGTGGAAAGGTTACCCGAATAAATTTAATAGTTGGATATCAGCTCAAACGTTAGAACAAATATGAGTGATGAAAGTTTTTATCTAACGTTACTGAGCAATAGCTCACTTTCATATTTTCCGGATAATAAAACAACAAACTTTTTTACGAAATTACCAAAAACAATCAAGCTTGAAGGAGAGTGGGAAGTTGGGTTAGTGGAATATCACTATCCATGTACCATAATAAATGTTCGGGAACATGAAAACGTGGTTTATATAAGCAAAAATAAACGTTTATTGAGTGAACCTGCTTTGGCCAAAGTGGAATACAAATCACATATACCAGCAACAAACTATGACTCTGTTGATCATCTTTTAATGGCTTTTAATCAAAATCCTTTACTAAAAGACAGTGTTCAGTTTCGTTACGATGAGATATCAAAACGTGTATCGGTTACATCAAATAATGATTCCATAACATCCGTTACAACATCTACTACGCTTGGATTACAGCTTGGGTTTGAACCAAGGTCTAATTTTATAAAAACCAAAAATACTATGGGAAAATATCCTGTTGACTTGCTACTAGGGTTACCATCGCAATTGTTTGTTTATTCTGATATCGTTCAACCACAAATGGTTGGAGATGTGATGACATCTTTGCTTAGAATAGTTCCCTTGGATCCAGCAAAGTATGTTTATGGTGCTTATAAAATGAACGTATTTTCTCCTGCACATTATATTCCCGTATTGCGAAGAGAATTTGATGTTTTAGAAATAGATATAAGAACGAACACTGGGGAAAAAGTACCATTCCGGTTTGGGACTGCGTGTATTAAACTCCATTTCAAACGAGTTAAATAGCAATCTACTTTTTTTTTATTATGGCCTGTCCTTACGAGCAATATTATACCCATCAAGCGGGTTCAGGTGTAGGAATTGTGTACAAAGGAGCTGCTTTTCAACGTGGTCATGGTATTGGGAGTTTTTTAGGAGGCTTGTTTAGGACAGTTTTGCCTTTGCTGACTAGTGGAGCAAAAACAGTAGGTAAGGAAGCGCTCAATGCCGGTGTAGGCCTCCTTTCAGATATGATTAGTACTCGACCTTTAAACGAAAGTGTCAAAACTCGTTTGAAGGCTGTCAGCAACAATTTGAAACGAAAGGCAGATGAAAAAATTGATTCTTTAATGTTAGGATCCGGGTATAAAATCAAAAGAACCAGTAAAAAGGCACTCACTTCTTCGAAAGCGTCTAAGAGGAAAGGTGTTTCAAAAGCACGTAAGAGCACACAACGTATGCCAGATATATTCTCAAATTAAAAAATGTCATTTTTACATCATCATTCTCGTGAGTGTGTGAAATCGGAGTTGGATTTATTTGCTTTACCATCAACACAAACAAGCATTGAAAGTGGAGCTTGGATGCATTATAGTCCTATTTCTTCTCTAAGTGATGGAGGACCGATTGAATTCGTTATACCCGGTGCTGGAGATGAATACATAGATTTGTCTCATACATTACTTAACATCAAAGCTCAAGTAACTAACCAGGATTCAACATCGATTACGGCGGATGCAAATGTAGCTCCAATCAATAACTGGTTACATTCATTGTTTAATCAACTTGAAGTTTATTTAAACCAAAAATTGATATCACCACCGAATAATACATATGCTTACCGTGCATATATAGAAAATTTACTAAACTATGGATCTGCGGCTAAAACTAATCACCTCACATGTGCCATGTGGTACCAGGATACAGCAAGCAACATGGATAATTGTGACGAATCAAATCGAGGTTTCGTTACAAGAAGAAGACTCGTGAAGGGAAGTCGTACTGTTGAAATGATTGGTCACGTACATGGGGATATATTCAATCAAGAAAAGTTTCTTTTAAATGGTGTAGAAATGAGATTAAAGTTAGTTCGCACAAAGGAATCATTCAATCTTATGTGTCCAAACAACGATCACAAGTTTAAAGTTAAAATTAGTGCTGCGCAGTTGCTTGTACGAAAAGTACGAATAAATCCTTCGGTTTTATTAGCTCACGAAAAAGTGTTGTTAAAAACTACTGCTAAATACCCCCTTACCCGAGCAGAAGTTAAAATTTTAACAATTTCTTCTGGAGTTCAAACTAAGACATTGGATAATGTATTCCTTGGTCAGATACCTAAACGGTGTATAGTCGGTTTTGTAAAAAATTCTGCTTTTAATGGTAGTTTTACCTCTAATCCCTATAACTTTGATAACTTTGGTCTGAATTCATTTAGTATATATGTAGACGGTAAACAAATACCATCCAAAACTTTGCAACCTTCGTTTTCTGAAAACGTAATTACAAGTGCCTATCACACTCTTTTCTCGGGAACTGGTATTCACTTTTCAAATGATGGTAATGCAATAACAGAATATGATTTCTCACGTGGTTGTTGTCTTTTGGCATTTGATATGACTCCTGACTTGTCTGCGAACTCTAGTTCACATTGGAGTCTCATAAAACGTGGATGTGTTCGACTGGAAGTAGGTTTCGAATCTCCGCTTGAAGACACGATCAATTGCGTAGTATATGCAGAGTTTGACAACATATTAGAAATTAATAAAAACCGTGAAATTACTTTAGATTACAATAGTTAAATCAATTTGTTTAAGATGAACACCATCGACATACAAAAATGTTTGTGGAAAATACACCCCGACTTAACATTGAATGTTTTTGCTGCTAATCGTTTACCTGTCAAAGTTACATTACCTGTCTATTTAATAAGCAATTTAGATCCTGACACAAGACCTGGATCTCACTGGGTAGCAATTTTCATTAATGGTAATGGAATTGGGGAATATTTTGATTCGTTTGGTCGGAAGCCTACACTAATGTTGGAAAACTTTTTGAAGAGAAACTCTAAGCAATACTTTTGTAATGGGTCAGTTCTACAAAACTACATGACTTCGGTATGTGGAATGTATAGTCTTTTGTTTGTTTACTTTAGATTTAACAAAATACCGATGATTGATTTTATAAACATGTTTACTGAAAATACTTTATGTAACGATTTAATTTTAAGAAATCTATTCATGTCTGTATTTTTATATTAAAATAAATTTTTTGTAACAAACTTGGATCTTTCATTTAAAAGAAATTTGATAAAGATATTTCATTTAAGGAAAAACTATCTGAAGACTCATTTACATAGAATATTGTGGTAGATTTGTATTTAAAATGTCTTCGGAAAGAGCATTCAAAAAATGAAATACCCTTAGTAAATTAAACAACAAAGATAAGGTAAAATTTATTTATTAACCTGCACTTTTTTGAGTGCATGTTGAACAAAACCCTGCCATGGGAAGCACTCCGTCGATTTCACTACATTCTTCCGTTTCATTGTAAACATATGGTACTTTATGTCCTTGACAAGGTGTAAAGAATGGACTGATATCCGTATCCTCCATCATCCATTGTGGTAATTCATTCTGAAGGTACCACAATCGAATGTATCTTTTGAAGTCACGTAAAATTATTGTTTTACCCATCTTTTCAATTACTTGTTCTGTAAGCATTGTATATCTTTATGACGAGTAGACTGTAGACACTGAGCAGGTAGTTGCGTGCACTCACAGTTTTATGTGTCTCTCACTTGGTTTTATTGTTAAAGTTAGTATTGTCACTGAATCACATCACACCTTTAAGAGTTATCTCACGGTTTTTTGTCCTTAGTCTCCACAAAGAACTTAGCACAATCTTCTTTTGTTGCTATTTTCTGTGTTATTTCGTAGATGATATCTCGGGTGCTCTGATAGTGTTGGTCGTCTCCGCTGTGAGCGTAATATTTCACACGCACGTCTGTATGTTTCCAAAGCTCCGTATTGGAAACGTTGCGAATTTTGTTCATGTCATATATTTCGATTTTCACAAGATGACTCGCATTTGAACCGTCATCGTCATTAGTTGATATGTAGCTTACACCACCCTCACTACAATGTCCGACGCACGATGATAACTTAGCACCCTTCTTCTTCCTTTTCGGTTTTTCAAAAAACTTTTCGATGTTGTTTGCCACTCTTTTGCAACCGACGTTTTGGGTATTTATCCTGAACGACGGTAGAGTGATTTCTTCGTCTTCGTCGGGAGTATCAGGAAAGTAGTAGTTTTTTAATGTAAAAGTATCTTGATTCTGAAACAAAAGTAAAGAACAAAATTAATAAGTTTGTTAAGTTACATTGAAATAAAACGGACATGTATCTCTATCAAAGAATTTAAATATTAAATGGTTCCATGAAAACATACAATGTTTGAAAAAACAAACTGCGAAATGAAGAAAGTAGTGAATCGAATAAAAAGCCTCAGAAAAATAACTAAACTTTGTTAAAATCATAAGACAATATTACAAATCTAGCGACCAAAGTATGAGTAGTAAAAACACATTTTGATTACACAAATAGAAAGAAATAAAAAAAATTAAAAGCAATACTCACAGACATTTTGTATAGCAGCGATGCAGGAACTTCTTACTGGGTAATAAGTTTCAAGTTTTCACTCGCACTGGTAGATTTGAAATGTACAGATGTATGAGCTCCCTTCGGTTTTCGGTCGGTAAGAAGAAGGAGGTGGTTGGAGGCGTAAACAATTAACCGTCGTCGTCATGAGACTACAAACCGATAAAGGAACAATTGAAATAATTGAGGAAGCAGCAAATTCTATCCCTTTATTGTTATCACAAGAATTTGGTTTTTGATAAAAAACTCATTTTGACTTTGTAATTTTCCAAGAAACACAAAAAGTAACCGTCGTCATGGGGCTACATTGTTATCACAAGAATTTGGTTAGTCATATGTAACAAGTAAAAACATGCTGCATAACGTTTAAATAATATGAACAATAAGACGCTACTGAACCACCCTTTCGTAACATATTTTCAATACCTGGCGGGTGAAATGATTATAATTCACAATAGGTATAGTAAGATAAATTATAATTGAAGAAAAGTAAATAGTCAATAACATTTGCGGTTTGATTCGACCCCCCGCGACCTTATGAAATAAATTCGCGTTTGATACCATACCTAATAAGTGAGCGGGAATCCGCCAATCCCTACTACTACCAGAAACCAGGGCATTTTTGGTTTTTTGGGAAAGGTGGACTTCGCGTTCTACTAGGCGCGAATTAATTTGATACGCGGATTAATCAAAATAATATCGCGAATTACTTTGATCCGCGGTTTAATCAAAATAATATCGCGGATTCGTTTGATGAACGTTCGCTAACTTAGCGAGCATCGCGGTTTGATTCGACCCCCCGCGACCTTATTAAATAAATTCGCGTTTGATACCATACCTAATAAGTGAGCGGGAATCCGCCAATCCCTACTACTACCTGAAACCAGGGCATTTTTGGTTTTTTGGGAAAGTTGGAGTTCGCGTTGTACTAGGCGCGAATTAATTTGATACGCGGATTAATCAAAATAATATCGCGAATTACTTTGATCCGCGGTTAAATCAAAATAATATCGCGGATTCGTTTGATGAACGTTCGCTAACTTAGCGAGCATCGCGGTTTGATTCGACCCCCCGCGACCTTATTAAATAAATTCGCGTTTGATACCATACCTAATAAGTGAGCGGGAATCCGCCAATCCCTACTACTGAGGTGGTACTATTTTAATTTTAAGATTATTTTTTCATTGGTATATTTATTTTTGTTTTATTTTTACAAAAATAAGTTGCTGTTATATAATAAGTCTACCTTACCAACAACAAAGCATAAAATAAAAATACTGGTTTAGATAGATTTGTGGCAGTCGAATTTGTCTCTGCCGGGGATTCTTTGCACTCCCTGCCCTGCCGTTTCCTTTCCCACTGTCGTAGCCAAGAGTGGAGGCCGAGGCTGTGGAGTGTTGTTCATATCGTTCATAGCGTGTTGGTGCCCTCAGTGTGGATCTTTGTTTGAGATAATGATAGCAGCAGCATCATTGACTCATTTGCTGTGTGATTCTAAAGATCCACGTTTTATGGATGGTTGTATATTATTATTTATCAGTTAATAAGTAGGGTGCACCATTGGCATGTTAGCTTTTAGGGCCCCTAGATGTTCATTGGGATGGTATTATTGGAATTTATCATCCAATAAAAGGCAACCATCTATTAAACAATTAACGAATTAATAAATCGAAATTACAAAAGTGATTCGTTTTCAAATCAAATAACATGTGTATATCTATGGTTGACAGTTTTGTCGGTTTGTCACTAGTTATTTTTTATTACTAAGGAAAGGACTGGATAAATCATTTTTATTTTGAATGGATGTAATCCATTAAATATACGCTTTGGTCCTCCATTAAAGAGGTAAATGGTCTTTAGTCTCTGAATGTATCCTTTTCTGAACTGCTCGCTCGAATTCTGGGGATTGGAACTGCTCGCTGCCCAAGTAGTGTGCTAGCCACATGCGAAAAGCTGCCCTGCCACCTCGCGAAAAATCCTGGGAGGCTTCATCGTGCCAGCTGGTGACTGGTTAGAGAGGATCCGATGACAATCCCTGGGGGGACCCCGCAGTCTCCAAGCGCGTTCATTGCGAGTGGCTTGGTTCCATTTGCAGCGCTTCACTCAACTTCTGTCCTCCTCCCTATTCACTCACACAACAAATTATGAAAAGTCATAAGAAGAGTAAGGTTTTACAGTGGATGGCGACCACCACCACAGAGAGGCGTCATCTACTCTTCCTAACGGAGACACAGATCTGTAATCCGTCAGACTCGGCCTTTTGTTACCCAGGGTACATACTGGAATACAATTTCCGCCCGAACGCTGGAGTGTGCATACATGCCAGTGACGAGATCTGTTGTCAGCGTCTCCGTCACTTGGAAGATCTGGACTTTTCCGTCTTTGATACAGTTTCCGGTCACATAGCGGAGATCGGGAGACAACCAGGCTCATAGAATATCTCAGCGATGCAGCAGATAAGGTTCGGCAACGTTTTCCCTCAGCGCAATTGGTGTCCTTGGGGGATTTTACGCTCACCACGGGCAATGGCTATACCCATATCAGGACACTGACCACGCTGGAAAAGAGGCTTTTAAGTTTTCTGTGACTCAATGCCTCTCACAGCTTGTGCACGAGCCCACGCGCATCCCCGACGTTGCTGGCCACACTTCATATTGCTTGGATCTTCTGCTGACAACTGATCCTGACAGGTACTCGGTGCCCATAACTGCACCTTCAGGGACATCCAACCACTGCGTGGTGAAATCTGTGTCACAGTACTCGTCGCCTGACACCCGCCTAAAAGGCGCTAGGCGAGTATGGTGGTACAAGTCAGCAGATTGGGACGAGATGCGGCATTTTTTCGCGTATTATCCTTGGCAGCAAATTTGTTTTACATCAACCGATCACTCGTGCTACGCTGATGCTGTATCAAGTGTGATGGGCCAAGCAATGGAGTATTTCATCCCTTACGCTGACCTATCCCTTGAAACCATGTCCCCCATGGTTTAATGCTGCTTGCCTCACAGCTGAACAGTTTAAGCAAGAAGCGTACAAAGCCTGGGCTGGCAAAAAGGTCATCAGAGAAAAGATACAATGCTGCCGCCAAGTCTTGCAAAACGATGATCAAAAAAGCTCGCTTTGACCACATTGGCCACATCGGAGACAAGATAGCGTCATATCCTTCAGGAAGCAAAGCTTTCTGATCTCTGGCCAAGTCGGTTGAGTCGAACTTCTGTCGCCCATCGCTGCCACCTCTCAGGAAGCCTGGTGGTTCACTGGCCCTCACTGCAAAAGAGAAAGCAGACCTTTTTGCAAATCTTTTTGCAGATTGTTCACGTCTTAATAGTCAAGGTAAAGTCCCACCCCAGTTACCTCAGTTCGGACCCAAAATGGGTACCGTTCATATTCGCCAAAAGGAGGTTCTTAAATGCTTGCAGAATTTAGACGTAAACAAGGCCAGCGGCCCCGACGGCATACCTGCAGTTGTGTTAAAACACTGCGCAGCCAAGTTGTGTCCCATACGAACGCGCCTGTATCGACTCTCTTTGGAATCTGGTTAGGTCCCTAATTCCTGGAAGTTGGCTACCGTGCAACCAGTACCAAAGAAGGGAAGCCATGTAGATCCTATCAACTACCGACCTATTACAATCACTTATGTTATGTCCCGTTATGGAGCGTGTATTGAACAATCGTCTCCTGGCATACCTTGAGTCCAACAAGCTGCTTAGTGATAACCAATATGGTGTTCGCAGTCGACGCTCGACTGGAGATTTTCTTGTGTATGCCACTCACTTAAGGAGCGAAGCCTTGGAAGGTCAAGCTATAGATGTATCCTTAGACATTTTCAAGGCTTTTGATAGGGTCTGGCGTGATGGTCTCTTGAGTAAGCTTCCAGCATCCGGAATACCTAATGGGCTCTGCGACTGGATATCTGATTTTCTGAAGGAACGGTCAATTCAAATAGTCTTAGAGTCTTTGGCGGCTGTTCTTCTGACCTAATGGCAATTAACGCCGGGATCTGTGCTCTCTGCAACGTTATTCTTGCTTCACATTAATGAACTGCTATCCCCAGGCATTATTGGTTACGCTGATGACAGCACCGTTGTAGAGAGATACATGTCCAATGCGCGAGCGAGTCCTCAAGAAATCCGGGCTTTGAGAGAGTCCATGATTGAGCGGGTGGATTTGGCCTTAAAGAAAGTGTCCGATTGGGGTGAGTCCAACTTGGTCAAATTTAACCCATCGAAAACACAGGCGTGTTTATTCTCCGCCCTAATAGCAATTTCGACCTAACGCCCACTTTCCAAAATGTTTCTGTACCCTTAACTGACCACCTAGAGCTTTTGGACGTAGCTATATCGTCCCAACTAAACTTCGGGCAATAAATTGTGTCCATGGCTCGGACTGCTTCAAAGAAGTTGGGAATCATCACGAAGGTCCGGCGGTACTTCAGCCCTGAACGGCCACTTATTTTGTACACAGCTCAAGTTTGATCTTGTATGGAGTACTGTAGCCACCTTTGGGATGGTTCTGCAAAGTACCAACTAGAAGCGATGGACGCAGTTAACCGAAGAGCCCGAGAAATTATTAACAACTTTGACCTCACCACCAAAAAACTGCAAAGCCTCGACCATCGTCGGAAAGTTTCTAGTTTAGCAGTTTTCTAGAAATTACATTTTGGAGAGTGTGCGAATGCTCTTTTTGATCAGGTTGAACCCACACCCTTCTTACATCGCACAACTAGACGTAGACAGGCCTTCCATCCCTTTGTAGTAAATATCCCAAGAAGTCGAACCAAACGCTTTGATAGTCCCTTTTGGTGCGGATGGCCAAGGTGTGGAATGAACTGCCTGCGTCTGTTTTCCAGAAAACTATAGTCCTAGTTCTTTCAAGCGTCGAGTGAATGGGTATCTCGTGGATAGACGTGTAACACTTTCGTCTTCATCGTCACTTTCCATCAGGTGAGATAGAAGACAAACGTCTAATCCTTTTTCAATAAAAAAAAAAAAAATTTACTGAGAAAACGTCGTGCGTTTGGTAACACTCTAAAGCCATTTAAAAATTAGATTAACAGCAATAAAAGAAATGTCCCAAGCTGGGCTAGGTCTTTGTACACCATCTAAAAAAATTGACAATTAAAGGGTAATTATAGGAAAAATACAAATAATTTGATTTAATTAGTAGTTAGATGGTAAGAAAATAAAAAAAGTCAACATTATTTCTGTTCGTTTTAGCGGGCAACATTTACAATGAGTCTTTTCTATGGAAGCGGAAGTTGTCAAGTGAAGTTAGTTCACTAACCAGAGGGGACAGCCACCTCACTCACAGCACACTTCACTCACATCACATTGACTGTTTTGTTGTCTGTGTGTTTGATTGTTCGTTGCGCTTGAGTCTTTTGTTCGGTTTCTTTTTAACTTTACAACTGTTAAATAAGCTAAAAATACAAAAAACAATTCAATTCAAGCCTTTGGACATAATGGCAACCAGCCATCGATACTACTCGATGCACAAAACAAAAAGATGTAAGTAAACCTTAGCTGTCAATGACATTTTTTTCCGCCAGGATGTTTTTTGTTTGTGTTGCACACTAATAATGCACAATTTCATTTCCTACCAATAAACAAAGTGTTTTAATAACAATTTAACAATCATAAAGTGTTCTAAGCACCTTAAACTATTTTTTGATAAAGTGTACAAAGACCTGGCCCAGACTCCTTGCATTTTGGGACATTTCTTTTACTAAAATAAATACAGAATAAGTATCTCACATAGAATTTTGAACAATTTAACTCACAAAATCTAAATAAAACATCTGGATTTATGGATAGTTTATTATGGCCTTGTTATCAAGCATAAATTTCGGCATACTGCACTGGGCATTGTCCTTAACACTGTAATTTTAAAACCTTAAATTAAACGGTACAGTTTGTTCAGACCGAAAAGCTCTAGCTTTAGAATACACGACCATTGAAGAACAAGGGCCTAAATAAAAATTATATTTATAATTTTTTTTAAGTGCTAATATACTTACGACTGCTACGGTACTCTGATTAAATAATATAGTGCCGAAACAAAAAAGTAATGGTAATGGTTCTATCACAATTCTCTCCGCTTGTCTTAGAGGCTGTTCAAATATTTCAATCAATACTAAAACCATTCCTATTAAATTCAATATGCTACCTGAAAATATAACGAATTTGAGGATATACATTATAGTCTATGTATTTCAATAATTGATCTTGCTAAGCAAACCAATCTTGCAATGGTATTTAATATAATCTAGTATTCATTTTAAAGCAGAAGATAACTACTGAATGTGTTAACAAAAATATAAGCAAAATAAATAATGTTTCATAATCAGTATCAACTTATTTAGCAATTATTACGGCAAGCAATAAACTTTTTAAATGAGTTTACAATTTTGTCACGCACACACATTTGCTATATATATATAACCTCTACACATATGCGCGCACCAATGACTTGAACTGTCTACACCAAGAAAATCATATTCAAAAATTAAATATATAAGCTATATTTAATTTTTGAACATGATTTTCTTTTTAACTGAAAGAATATTGCCGCAATCCGCCTCAGAATCAACAAACACCTACATATCTAATAATAATTATTAAATTTTAATGTACTGGTAGCAAATGTTTTTGTCACATGGGCAGTAATAGATAAGTAAATGAACATTAAAATTTACTCAATAATATGATCAAGTTTAACACTACAGTAAAAGGTTTAAAATAATTCTATTAGTTTTATTAACATAGGTACTGCACAGTTTCCTTTTCCCGTCAGAATTTCTGGATAAGACTTAACATGGGGTATTCTATAAAATGTACAGTCCGAACCAAAAGCCCATGATCATTCCTAAATTCCCAAAACTCCTACACACTCAAGCATGCATAAGTATCTCGACAAAAACAGTGCCAGAATTTGACGACCAGAATATAATACCAAAATTAACTAAACTAAAAAATTAAAGGTAGCATACCTTAACATCCAACACTCCAAAAGTAGCTGAACATTAGTTTATTAAAATATTTAGCTTAATACAATAAATTACTAAATTAGCTGGGGCCCAAGCCATAACAAATTTGATTTGAATGCTTTTAACTCCCAGTTTGCTAAACCAGCCGTTACAGCCGTCAAAGCCAGCACTTTAAGCATGCACTTCCGTCATTATCTTTGAATCCTGTGTCAGTGGACAGTGTAAGGCGATCTTTTCTCTCCATTTCGTCAGCAACTGTGGGAGATGACTAGATATGCTCTAAAATGGTCACCTTCATTTTACCCGTCTTATTACCCGTACTCACCCACATATTTAATTATTCCCTGCCAACCGGTACTTTTCCGAATTCCTGGAAACTTGCACATATTAACTATTACCTAAAGTTACAAATCCTACCTCCCTTTCTCATTTCCGACCAATATCTATCCTGTCCTTTTTGTCTAATGTTCTGGAGCACATTGTCCATGAACAATTATTAGACTTTGTATCCACTAATAATCTCCTCAGCAAATACCAATCCGGTTTCCAGTCAGGGTACAGCACAGTATATGCTCTTGTTAACGTGACTGACGATATACGTTGGGCCATGGAGGGTGGATCGCTTACATTGTTAGTTCTTCTTGATTTCGGTAATGCTTTTAGTTGTGTTGACTTTGTTATTCTTCTTGGAGTGCTAGAATCACTGAATTTCTCCCCCTCTGCGGTTGCTTGGTTTAGTTCTTACCTTCGAGGTTGGTCTCAGCGGGTCCGCTGCGAGGAGTCCTTCTCCGCGTGGTGTGATCTCATTGCGGGTGTACCTCAGGGTGGCTTTCTCTCCATTACTCATCTCTTTGTTAATTAATTCTATCACTAAAGTTATCTCAAGTAATTACCACCTCTATGCGGACGACTTGCAGATTTACCGCCATTTCACTGTTAGCGATGTTGGCTCTGCCATTGCCGCGATTAATAAAGATCTTGACCACATCAGTAAATGGCCTTCATCTTTTGGAATCCATGTAAATCCTAGCAAGTCGCAAGCAATAATTGTAGGCAGCCGATATATGAAGGGTTGCCTTGATATGGATGCTCTTCCAACTGTAGTACAAGATGGTACTTCGATTGCTTTCAGCGATACCGTAAAAAACTTTGGCATGATAATCGACTCAAACCTCATGTGGCATCCTAATGTCGGTGAAATCGGTTGTAAAGTCCATTATTCCTTTCACATTCTCAAGTGTCTCCAAATTTTTTGCATTATCCAACCAAAAAACCCTTGCACAGGCGCTTATACAGTCAATCATAGATTATGCAGATGAGTGTTACTTAGATGCTACAGAAGAACTTTTAAATAAGCGTCTGCAGAACCTATGCATTCGGTTCGTGTTCGGTCTTAAAAAATATGATCACGTTTCGAAGTATCGAAAGCAACTCCAATGGTTACTGATTCGGTTACGCAGGAACACTCGCATTCTCTATCTTTTATATAATGTTCTTTACAACCTATCCTCTCTCTGATATCTTGGTGAGCGTTTCTCTTTTATGGTTTCCTAAGATAAACTTTGCAGAACTCGCAAGTGCACTTTCGAAATGAAATGAAATGAATTCTTTTGGCCGATTACTGTTCATGCCGTTTTGATTATGGAACTCACTTCCTTATGAAATACGCGATGCAAAATCGTTACCAATTTTTAAAAATAAAGTACCTCAACACTATCTTTCTCAATCATAAAATGTTGTGTTGATGTAAAAAATGTATGTATTGTATGTAGAATATTGATAGAATATATATAAAATATAAAATATTTATTATATATCATATGTTTATAAATGTAAGCATCTATATAAGTATTTGAATTTTGTTTATGGGTTTAAGTTAATTTATATGTTTATTTTATGATTATTTATCGTATTGTATTTTATTTTATATTATTTAATTATAGTTGTACACACTAAATTTGTTCTGTACTACTTTCTCCAGTAATAGGTCTGCTGGTAGACATTTTTATTAGAATCTATTAGAAATAAGCAGTACCTTTGTACTTTATTAGTTTATAAGTCATTTTTATTACTGTGATTTTCTGTGTGTACAAAAATAATTAAATAAATAAATAAAAAATAAAGTTGGCCAACTCATGATGCTGCCACGCGTTTTATGGCCATATCGACAAACGATATTTTATCATTGATGAACAAGCATGAAGCTTGCGGTGGCCAATGGACAGTAGTTCATTTCCTGAAATAGTCGCATTTCATGACAAGATCGAACAGTACATGGTTTGGCCGATTCTATGATATGGCTACGACATGTATACGGAGGGGCACATACATTTTATTCAAGATAATTGTTCTGTGCAAAGTTCATGTTTAGTAAGACAATGGCTGGACATCCAGAACTAGCAGGTATATTGTCACCCTTAACAGGTTCTATCAATTGTTTCTTATTTATGTTGTCCTTCCCCGTAATTAATTCAAGAACTTATTGTTATTGAAAATAGTGAAATTTATCTATCTACTTTATATTTTATATAAATATCACGTCATGATTCAAAAAGTACAGGGATATAAATTGTTACTTAATGTACGTAACATGTTGATTCTTTCTATAAAATATTAATCATAGTGTGAATTTATAAAATTCACATATTTGTTAAAAAAATTATACTTACTAAAATTTTAAAAAAATTTAATAAAATTCTTCTTTTATTTGATATAAGCTCTGTTATTTGGATAAAGTAACAATAAAACAACATCAATATGAAACATAAAAGTTGTACTTTAAATAAAATGCAGGTTATAGGGTCCGAACTTGCTACGTTAGTTACAAATAATCTGAGCCCATTCGTCCATTGTTGGTTCCATAGCAGCTTTTCATTTGACAGCTGAGAATAAAAGAATCGTTTCACTCTGCTGCTCTCCGATCGTTTGATATGCGTTCAATGAGTAATCAACAACTTACTTAATCTTCAAGGGTTTGTTTAAGATTGTGTAGCGATAAAATTTATCTAAATTGAGATAGCGCTTAGATATCGCTTTGTTAAAACTTTAGGTGGGGTCTGCTATCTGCTTGGCTATCTGAACAATACAATTTGTAAAAAACTGACAGATAATTGAAAGAATAATTTTGAAAGTCTCTATAATTGTTACAATAATTAGCACTTAAACACGAAATAAAATTGGAAATGATTAATTTTTTTTCCATTTGAATTACAATAAAAAATAATGGTGGCCAGTTTGACGTGATTCAATAAGCTTTTACCTACCGCTTATACATTCCGTTAAACAGGATAAACATCGACAGCGCAAAGCAAACAAGTTTTATCCTAAAAACTGGTAAAATTTATAAATGACTTATGTGTAGCTGAAATAGGCTCTTTTTGTGAAAATCTTACGTAATCTTTTATTATAATTAACCAAAATTATAATAAAATTATATTGAATTGTTTTCTCTGAAAATCGTTGCATTAATATCCTTATTATCTTAATTGTAAGTTTTCATAATAAAGAAACAAAAGCTTAAAGGAAATTGGACACAACAACCGATTTAGCTAGTTTTCAATAAAATAATATTTAGCTCTTTTTGGAGTGTATGATCTTTAGCTACTTTTGGAATGCATGACATTCAGCATACCAACAAAAAGGATTATTGAGCTTATTTTATTCTGATCTTCGAATTCTGGCACTGATCTTATTGAGCGCCTTATGCATGCTTCAGTGTGTAGGAGCTTTGGGGATTCGGAAATAATCATGGCTATTTTGGCCCTGACCGATTCTTTCTAATAGTATAAGAATTTAAATGTAATCTCTACTGGTGGTCCTATTATTAAATAAATAAATAAAATCGGCGCAATAGTTTCAGAGTTTATCGATTAGTTATCAACAAACAAACCACTCCTTTTTGTAATAATGGTGAAAAATACGAAATTTTCCAAATACGTTTATGTCAGTTAAATACTGTATTTTTGAAAATTATTATTATTATTATTTTGTGTTTTATGGCAATCAGCTGTTTTTACTACACAATAACTATTGCTGCCAGTTTCAAGTATTAGTATACACACGTACTACACGAGGTTAATAATTTTGTAGCGATCAGCTGAGTAGAACTTGCAGTATCTCGAGCATTGAGTTACCTTGAACAATACAAAAACAGGGGAATGAAATAAGTTTTTACGGATCTTTTTAACACAGAAGAATATAATTACATATTTATAGTTGGATATTAAACAAATGGATAAATCTTCCAAGAACCTTAAAGATAAGAGGATTTTGAGAGGAGAGCAGAGTTTTGATACTTGTAGGTTTGGGGAACTGGAGTGGGAGATATAAGGAAGCTGGTGAGAGAGGGCAATTAAAGAGGAGACGATCAATGGCTCCATCCCCCAGACCACAATCACAGATTGAAGACCTTCTTATACCCAGTTTATGAAGAAATACTGGAAAACAACAATGACCCAATATGAGCCTGCAGATGACAGATGTTGTTTTCTTATCCATATATTTAAGTTTACAGAACCAAGGTTTAGATGGGATGGAAGGTTGGATGTCTCCATAGTACTTTCCTGTTATTAAACTTGAATTGCACCATATAGAGGCCCATGCCATACTTAATCGCGTCTGCGCCAGAAGTTTCAAATCCTAACCAAAACACATAAAGTGTTCTAGCGTACCCATATTGATAGATGCTTTAGCAAAACCATCCACTGTACAATTACCTGCAATACCAGAATGCCCCGGTATCCAAGCTACTGTAATGTTTAGGGATTTAAGATAGCAGGAGAACAGTACATTTCTGATTTGTAAGATTATTGGGGGTCCAGAGCCTAATTTGAAAGGTTTACCCTTTAAGGCCTGTAAGGAGCTAAGGCAATCTGTCAAAATAAGGGAGTTAGACAAATTATAATCCAAAACATATTTTATGGCCTCTAGGATGGCTATGGCTTCACCAGTAAAAACCGTTGTTTGCGATGGGCATTTATATGACTGTAAGACGGTGTACTTAGGGATCCATACTGCGACCCCTACACACCCCGAGGGAGAAATTTTTGAGGCATCAGTGAAGATTAAGGTCCAATTCCGCCATTTACGTTGACAATCCTTAGAAATTCAATATTAGCATTTGGCATGTTTTTAGCTAAATCATTATAACATTGGGGGAATATACAAGGGATTCATAGGGAAGAGTATTGAGAATTGGACGATCCATCCTGAATGTGGGAATAGGGGAAGTGTCTAAATTAGAGAGACTGTTAACCAAACAAGGAATATCCTTGTTGGACCAGAATGTAGAGGAAAAAGTTAATAATTTTAGATAGTTAACTTTAGTGTGAAGAGGATGAGAATGAACCCTATCTGCCAGAAATTGTCTTCGAAGATGTAAAGGGGGTTCTGCACATTCCACCTGCATAGCATTAATTGGCGAAGATTTCATGGCACCTAAGATGATCCGAAGGGCCTTACTTTGTAACTTATCCAGTAAATGTAACACTGATTTATTACATGGGACTAGGCAAAAAGAGCCATAATCTATAATGCTCCTGATTAATGCGTTATATAATAGTCTCTGAGTGTAAGGGTGGAATCCCCACCAATCCCCAAGAGTGCGCGCAGTAAATTTATATTTTTTTCACACTTTTCAACTACATAATTCATGTGGGCTGAGAAAGACAGACTTGAATTTAGTATAATTCCTATAATTGTGAACACCTTGAAAAGAGATAGCTATTGGGGGGAATCGTCCCATCCTCGTAAAGATAAGAGCTTTACTCTAAGAGGGAGAGAGGGAGAGGCCATGGGGTTCCAGCCGGTTGCCTAGGTAGTAGAGAGCAATGTTAAGGCGATCCGAAGTAATCTCTGCTGTGGCTACCTTCGAGTAGAGAGTGATATCATCTGCATATTGCAGGATATTGCAAAAGGAAGACACTGATGTGTCCAAATCAGAAGTGTAGATTTTGTACAGCAGTGGGCTTAAGACAGAACCTTGAGGAAGACCCTGCCAAACTAAACATGGATATAGAAAAGAGTGCTGATGTCTGATTTGGACAGATCTAGACATAAGAAGGTTGTAGATGAAATAGGTCAACCTCACCGGTAAACCTAATTGCAGCATTTTCTGTTTAAGTATCGGAAGTTGAACATTGTCATAAGCAAAACAGACATCCAAGAACACCGCCATCACCGATTCCTTATTAGACAGGGCTAACCTTAAATCAGTGGTGAAGATGCTCAGGCTGTCCATGGTGCTCATGCCTTTCCTCTACATACCATTCAAGGCGATTCTGAATAAGGTGTTCAGTGACTTTTAAAGGAGTTGGGGCTAGCGCAACTGGTCGATAGGAATTATGGTCATAAGGGTCTTTGCCTGGTTTAACGATAGGAATCACTAAATCGAGTGTCCACGGAGCTGGTATCTCACCAGATATGAAAATGATGTTAATTATTTTAAGTAGGATTCCCTAAAGAAGATACCTGTCCTGGATAAGAAAGAATAAGGAATACTATCATGGCCCGGAGTAGAGTCAGGAAGGTTATTGAGGACAAGATTTAATTCGTCCACGGTGAAGGGAGCATCGAGGGGACTAGATGAGGTGAGAGTAAAATAGGTGGAAGGTAGTAAAACAGAAATCGGGAAATAAGGGGGAGCAATTTCACCTAGGAATTTATTAAGCCAAAGGGATGGGTTGTAAAAGAGACCCGGGGGAGTGTATAACATGGAGCCGCGGAAGCGTCGAATGGCGCTCCAGACATGGGAAGAGTGGGAACGAGGAGCCAAATTCTCTCAGAACTTACGCCACGCCTCTTTCTTCTTTTTTTAAATAGTCTCCTGGTCTGGGCTGACACTTTTTTAACTTGAATGTAATTAAACATTGACATAGTGGCAGCATATTTGCGGATAGCAGACCTACGCATTCTGATCATGTCAGAGCAATCTGAGTCCCACCATGAGGGGGATGATCGAAGTCTTTTATCTGGGTTCTTCTTTGGAATATGTAAGTCTGCTGCGGATTGAATGCAAGAGATTAGGCTCTCATAGCACTCTTGGATGTTATTCAAGGACGGGGAGAGAATGTGGGAGGACAAGTCATTACTAGCTTTAGTGTAGTTGTACCAGTCGGCCTTATCAATTTTATGCTGCAGGAGGGTTGGTAACTTAGGAGGAATATGACAAGAATAAGGGAGGGTTATAATTATAGGGTAGTGGTCACTACCATATAGGGAATTAAGCCTTCTCCAACTAATAGACACACCATCAGCAGCCAAGCACAAGGAAATGTCCACAGCACTAGGGTTCTGATGAGGGCCAGAAAAACGAGTAGGACAACCATCATTCAGGACATAAAAATTTTGCTCATCAATTATGTCTGTCAAACGCTGACCAGGACCATCACAAGCCTGTGAACATTGGCTTCCCCATAGAACGTGGTGACAGTTGAAGTCACCTAGAATAAGAGGGTTACTGGGCAAACGGGTAATGAGGGAGTGGAATTCATCTATAAGGGAAATAGTGGGCTTGGATATATAGACCCAAACAACAACAAATTGAACAATTTTGGCAGCGAGTATACTAATTTCAAATGAGTGGGGGGAATTGGGATAGTTAAGTAGGGAAGAGAAACCTTTACGAAGCTGCACCACCATGACCATCTGCTCTGTCATCTCTAAGACAGACAAATCCAGGCAATTTGAACCGACTGCCTGGGGATAGCCAAGTCTCACGACAAAGGGTCGTGCTGATAAGCCAAGTGAGAAATTTCATGCTGTTTATTGCAGATGCTTCTACTATTCCATTGCAGGAGTCTGGCCATTGTTAAGAAGAAGATTAGCAATAGGGGATAACTTTTTAGCAACGGAGGACGGTAGTGGGATGTCTTCAAATTTTGAAAGAATGTTCAAAACTAGGGAAATCAGGAGTTCTAAAAAAATTGTCATTAGGGGAGCAGGAAGAAGTATGGGGGAAGGCGTTACCAGATTTAGACGATGGAGGGTTAGCAATAATAGCATTATAGGCAATTTTGTCATAGCCTGGAGATCAAGACGGACTGGGTTTTGATGGTTTATATATTGTTTTTTTTGTAAGAAAGATTCAGTGAAGGAGAACTTTTAGAAAAAGAATTCCATGTTTGTCAAATAAAATTAATTTGAAATTAGAATTATCAGTCAAAAAAAAATATTTTCATTTGAAATGGCCAGTACGGCAAAACGGCAGTTTCATAGGTAAAGACCTATTATAAACACTTTATCAGGTAAGCATTGTCCAAAGAAAGTGATCACTACAGAACCCGCGGGGGTCCAAGTGGAACCAGACTCCATGGGATTGTTATATCACCTTGGCTTGTGGAGATTGCTGATACAACTGCCTCCATTGACCAAGAAGTTGGGGTCCCGCGGATCAGCCCCATTCTTTTTATATTATATGTAGGAATTAAAGCTATATAGTTACGAGATTTAAGACTCGGGTTTTTGAGAAACTCGTTTGCTGCACATGCAGATGAGAATTCCACAGAGACCCGATTTCTGCCAGCACTCTTTATACCATCATTTTTAATATTTTTAGTGTTTGATGTAAATAAACATTTTCCAAAATTTAGATGAATAAATGTACTGCCTGACTTAGGGTGAGTTTCTGACCTGGACACATGAACAATGAAAGGACCTTTGTCAGAACAATGGTAAGATTTTTCTTCTAAAAGGCTTGGGTGAGTGTAAATAAGGTTATTAATTTGGGATGGAAGAGCATTAGAAACAGATTTTTTAGGAGTAGAAGACGAATCCCGATTTATGCTCGGACGTTTTCTAGTTTGCACATGTTGAGGTAAAGGGTCGGGGGAGTTGTTGACATCAGGAAACGGGATTGGGTCTGGGGGTTTAAGGAGGAATTGGAACACAATCCATGCTCATTAAGAGCTAAATAATTCATACAACTACTTACCAGACGAGGAAGAGAAAAGCAGAAACACTTAAAATAACTCAATGTAGATAACGAAATCGCCAAAAAAACCGACAAATAACGAAAACCGTGTGTACACCGCAAACTAAAAATTGACAGTAGAAGACTTTTTTAACAATCCCATATCGGCGCTTTTATTTTTAGGAAGTAAGCTTTTGGTGTAAAACTTTGACAGGTAAAAACTAGAACGTTTTACTGAATCCTAGAACTAAAATAAATAAACAATAAACTCTTCAACCCCAAAATATATATTAATAGTAAAAAATAGAAGAACAGTATTTAAAGACTTCTATCTCAATTTGTTCACACTAAACATAACCTCAAAATCTGTGTTTTATATGAAAATTACGACATAAGCATGTAAATTAGTTTTCAAATAAAATATAATAAGTTTGGCAATGATAAATTAGATATTTAACCTCAAAATCGCTGGTTATTTTAAAGAAATTTATGTTTTCCGAAGTTTTTGCCAAAGAAATATCTGTTTCTTCAAATTAACTTGCTATTAAGTAAACAATTTACTTTCCGCTGCTGGTTCTGAGGCAGTCAAGGAATGAACGCAGAACAATGTCATTTCGCAGCTACTATATATTACTTATAAATAACATAAACTTTATTTTATTATTCACTTAATTATTTACCCAGCATAGAAATGTAACTGATAATTTTTAAGTTCTTCATAGCTATTGCCATACATAAATAGGGCACGAATAAACACTGCAATGCGGTTTTTGTTTCTTTGAAGTCAGCTATCTGTAAATAAGCAAAACTTTTGATTAATTTTTATTTTTATTTTCGACAGTGGTACATTTATTCTACTAAAAACCAGTGTAACCTTGAAATAATAAAATCTACATCAACGTTCACATGTTACGACGGAAAGATAGTAAGATGAAACAGTTTTATTAAACTTCTTCGTTTATGAAAAGGTAAAAGCCTATAAACAAACTTTTTGATAATATCATTTCTCTTTCGTGTCCTTTGATTCCTAACCATAAATATTGGCGTAGAGATATTTCACTCAAGTGCACGCTCCCCCTCCCCCAAGTATCTTAACATTTTTGTTTGATTATAAAAAAAAATATACAAAGATAAAGATACACGCGCCTTATATTCGGGGTAATAAGTTGTTATAGACTACAATAGAAAGCTTAAAATTGAGTATTTGTGAGTAGTTATTCTAAAATTCCCAATAAAAAAGATGGGTAAAGATAAGCGGGAATGTGCACATCTTTGCCCATCGTGAATATTTTAGCCATTTAAAGACTTACACAAATAATATTTAGAGTCGAGGTGCACACTAATGGAGAGAAGCGAACAATATTTTGTAAATATTTTCTGGATACTTTTTCTGGAATTTTCATACAATTTTTTTTTGTGACTAGTTGTCATCATCTTAAATAAGAAAACTATTACTTCCATTTTTAATAATTTTTTTTGCGTGTAAAAATTTTCACTTTTGAGATTTATAAGAAAGAGAGATATATCTTACCATTGAAGCAAAAGGATTTAGATAGGCAGGTTAAAAAAATATATCTACATAACTTTTAAAAAATTATATCAGAATCGAAAAATACCATTATAAATAAAACCACATAAAATCAAAATTACTAAATATTTATTTATCAAAATTGTAAGTATAAAAAAAACAACATATGTTCTAAAAAGTAACATATTTTAATCACTTTGCTTTTTTCTTAAAACTAAAAATACTCATGTATCTAATTAAACGGATTAAAATATTAATAAAGAAAAGGTGATCCTTAAATAGCACAAAACTAAATTTTTTTATTTTAGTTTAGATACGTGACAACCCTATCTATACTAATATAAAAAAATGTTAGGTAAATTCATATGGAGTTTTTCTACCAAACATGGCCCAGTACCATAACTCACAAAATAAACATATTTTATTATATGAAATCAAAGAAACATTCCTCATTTTGAACTTAACCTGATTAAACCTTAAGCCTGATTTAACAAATAGTACTTACGTATTTTGACTCCTAACCTGTTTCAAAAAAAGCTTTTACAGCAATAATTGGCACCACTTTTAACCGTCCGACTTCACGTTGTAAGAAACAGTTTGAGCTTATGGTTAACCCACTTGCTTAGCATTAGCATAAAATGAATACAAAATCTAGTAGAATCTCTATAAACTGAATAGTTTTAGAAAATTTCACTTTTTATCAAAAAAATTGTCTTTGGGCATAGTTATGACGAAAGGTGGAGGATTTGACGGTACAGTCGGCCGCATAAGTCGCTTAACAGAATCAAAAGTGCAAAACAACTGAACACCCAACAAACTATAAGTCTTTGTCGTTACAAGGGCGCAAAATAAACTTAACTTACAAACGTTCATAATAAGCATAAAACAACTGATTCATAAGTTGCTAAAAGCTTTCATTCCAAAAGTTGAACTTTTGATTCTGTTAAGCGACTTATGCGGCCGACTGTACATGCAAAATAGTTTATAGATGCACACACGACACGTGAATATCATTGGTTCTACAAACAAACCAAATCAAATCATTTTATTTGCACAAATATGGGTATATACAATTTTATATTAGTATTTTTCAGTAAAATAAAATTCTTAAAACAATTCTTAAATCCAATATTATTTGCCATTTATCTTTAAAATAATCTTGTACAGAATAATAACATTTTTCTATTAAATAATAAATATTTGAATTTTTGTTTGAACTCATTAGTAATAATTTTGTAGTTTGTTATAGATTTTGGGAGCCATACCAAAGAAACTCTCAGAATATAAGGTGGTTTTACGAGGTTGAGATCTAATTTTATGCTTGAGTCTCTGACTTTTTAAACATTCAAATTTCTTTAAGTTATTCTTAACAAATAAAACCGTTTCTAAGATATACGCAAGGAAAAGTCAGAACTTTTGAAAGAAAGGCCTACATGAATCTCTACTTCTGAGGTGACAAATAGACCTTATGCATCGCTATAGAATATATAATATAGAATATAACGCCGTAACGTAGAATTGAGCACTCGTATGCATAATAATAATATGCTGATAATGCTACCGTCTCGCTCACTATATTTGATAACATGCGTAACGCGTATACAAATTTATTTAATCTACTATTACCTCAATGGGCTCTTTCCACCTAAGCTTTTCGTCAATTATTCCTTATAAATTTAGTCGAATTTACTTCATTTACCTATTTGATTGCATAATGTCAAGTCCTTATCTCTATTTTTAAAATTAATTATTTTTGTTTTGATCAGATTCATTTTAAGGTTATTATTGATTAAACAGTCCATAATGTTGTTCAAAATAGATTTAACGTCGGATTTTAACACGTCGAATAGTCTGGGAGCAATTGACGTAAAATCGCTGCCCAAATTGCAACGCTACCTCTTGGACTAGAAGTCATTATTGTTACATATTAATGGGCTGTCATCTGCACATAATGTAATATCATAATTATGATGATTTGTCAGGAAAGTCATTAATCAGAAATAATCAGAAATTAAATGAAATAAAAACCCAAAATACTACCCTGTGGTAGTACCTACCATATTTGAAAGGCCTAAATCGTAACAGGAAGTTTTGCTCAGTAAGCATATTAGGACATAATCTCATTATTTCAGTGGCTTGAAGTCTGTTACCGAGGTACGATTTTATGAGAACTAAAGTAACGCCTCGAACTCCATACATAGCCAGGCATGGCATTATTATTTCTAAACCCAAGTTGTTCTTCTGCTAAAAGTTGATACGTTTCCAAGTAATTATTAAGATCATTAATATACCATTTCAAAAATATATGAAAATTTTTTTAAACATGCCACTGGCCTATATCAAGACATGCATTGAGGGTCGGATTTCTTAAGTAAAGGTTTTATAATAATTGTTATTTTCATTTTTTTGGTAAATGTGCCACTTTCGATGCACAAATTAATCAAATGACTCAGAATAGGTGCAACATAATTTGCTACTTCTATAATAATTCTTGTGGAGATCTCATCACATCCAGTACTATTCGTATCTTTAAGACTTTTTATTACTATCAAAATCTCATCAGCGTTTGTAGGCGCCATGAAAAACGAGTTAGATGTTTTGGATTTACTATAATTATTGATCGCGTTATTGTGTTTTTGACTCTCAACTTGATCAATAAAAAATATACTCATAGATTCGGCAATGTCATTGGGATTTGTCAATTTAGATTTATTATTTACTATTTCGCTTATTAATTGTCTAAGTGTGTTATTCTTAGTGTGTTTATTAATTAGGTTCCAAGTTGTTTTCATTTTATTTGTAGACTTATTAATAAAGTAACTATTTTGCGCATTTTAAGTTAATCTTATAATGTATTTAAGTCTTTGAGAATACGTTTTAAAATTATGTTTATTTTCGTGACTTGGTACTTTTCTGTATTTCCAAAGTAACCCTCTTTTATGTTTGCTACATTTTAAGATGCCTTTTGAGATACAGCTTGGGCGTGGATTACTTCGGATTTTTATGTTTTTCAATGGAAAACACTGGTCTAAGTTTGAATAAGTCAAAAAAACTGTGGAATGCTTCATTCGGGTTTTCAGTGGTATAAGCGTCTGTAAATTGTAGAACTTATTTAATTTTCCTTAAACAATATTGATTAACCGGAGTACCCTTCCCTGCCCGTTTCCTTTCCACGCCATGGATTTTTGTAAATGGTTGTGACCACACGCCACGACCCTAATATGATTGGTTTGGCTAGTTTTTATGTAAATACCACGCATTTTCAAAATAAATCTAGTTATTACAAAGTGCATTTATTATTGTTGGACGCTTTTTATTATTTCTATACAATGTTTTAAAAATTTCATTCATTCTCATTATATCAGTATCAGTCATAAAACGTATTTAAAACTTTCGCCTATTATGTGTTCTTTCGAGACTTTAGTGGGGGGGGGGGGGTCAACTTTCTGACATGAACATTGATAACTCACAAAAAAGTAATAAGTGCCTACTAACAATTTAATATAATCTTATAATCATAGTTTTATTAGTTAACGAATAAATTAATGCGTAAAATATATAATAGTTATTTTTTAACTTGCAATCCGTTTTGTTATATTTAACTATTTACATTGCCGTCTTTTCACTCTGTGCAATGATTTTTAAATAGAGTATTTTTCATTCTAAAAATTTTGCAACATTGCAGTAGATGTCGCTACCAGTATATTAAATCGCGCAGTGTATGTTACAGAGTAGGACCTATAGCCTCCTTCCCTAATCGGATGTCGCTCGGATTCTCGCTCCGATCGCCGCCCAGTTCGGACGTGCAAGCCCCGTTCTCCGTCGATCGGTCCTTTCCCGCTATTCCGTGGCGCTCAGTCTACTGACGTCACAGTCTAGCGTGCTGGTTCCGTGCCACGGTTTTCAAGGTTTTCTACTCCGTCTGAGTGCTATCGAAGTGCGTATTTTTTCTTTGCGACTAAGCCCCTTAGTCTTCAAAGTGCTGTGCTAAGTAGTGTTGTGCTTGTGCTGAGTGCAGTGTTGTGCCCAGCGTAAGTAGTCTGGTTTCAGTGCAAAGGATACTTAACGGTGACAACGAATTTGTACTGAACCAGTCCTTTTTATTTTTATTTATTTCTCTTCTCTATTTTATTTATTTTTTTCTCCTATTTTCATATTTATTTTTATCATATTTGTGTGTTTTTGTGTGTATCTGTCCTTTCTGTCGGTAAAGGTTGACCCTAACGCGGTCAACTCTTTACCTGCGTACCCTTTTTTAGGTTTCTAGGTAGCGGCCTTCGGCGTATTACTGTTAGTTTTAAGTTATTCTCCCCAGCCCCCCTACCGCTGGTAGGGAGGTTTACCGCTAGGATTTTGCTAGGTTTTTAGGAACTAGGCATCTTTTATTATACTTATATTTATTAATATTACTGTCCCAACTCTCCCTTATGGATCCGCTAAGCGTTATTAACGCGTTCACCAAGGCACTTGCTGCGGTAGGCGTCTACATCCCGAATGACATCATAACGCAGGCCTTGCAGGCATCAATCGCGTCCCCGGCCCCTCAGGCCTCAACCCCGGCCCCTCAGGCCTCAACCCCGGCCCCTCAGGCCTCCAACGTCGAGACCCCTCAGGTCTTAAGCTCTCCCGCCTCGTCCGAGATGGACTGCGAATCGGTCGCATCCTCTCACGCGTCGCGTCGTAAGCGTACCGCTCCCGGGAGCGACTCCGAACCCGCGTCTGACACGTCGTCAGATGCCGTCACCTTAACCGGCTCTCCTGAGCCCGCCTTTCAACTTGTCGCCAAGCGCTCCAAGAAGCGCTCTAAGAAAGCTTCGGTATCTTCAATACCCGAGCCCTCCCCGGTGTCTTCAACACCAGCACCCGCGCCGTTAGAATCGCTCGTAGTAACCGCGTCTCCGTCGGTCACATCGAAGCCAGCGACGCGCTGCGCTCCCGTCCCGCCGAAGCCTCAGCTCCCTCCGCCCGTATTCCTGCGTGAAAAAGCGCGCTGGACCGCGGTTTCGAACTTGTGCAAAGAGCACAAAATTAATTACCTAAAAGCAACCAATGCAGGCGACACAATTAAAATCCAGGTCGCGACCGTCAACGACTTCCGCGAGTTCACTCGGTTACTTTCTTTAAAACAAATAGCTTATCACACCTACGCCCTCCCGGAGGAGCGTAAGATCCGCGCAGTTCTACGGGGCGTCCCGTTCGAGCTCGAGAACGAAGAAATCCTCGAGGACCTTAAGTCTCAGGGTTTCCCGGTCACAGCAGTGCACAAGATGCACTCCAACCGCGGTAGGCGTTTTCCTTTAGCATTAGTAATCCTTGCAAATACTCCCAACTCGAAGGAGATTTTCAGAGAGGCTCGCACAATCTGCGGACTCTCGAACATCTCCGTCGAGCGTCCCAACCCCCGTGGTCACCCTGGGCAGTGCCACCGCTGCCAGCTATATGGCCACGCAGCGGCCAACTGTTCAGCTCCCCCCAGGTGCGTTAAGTGCCTGGATCCCCACTTCACCAAGGAGTGCACTCGCACTCCCGAATCCACTTCCCCCCCTGCCTGTGTGCTGTGCGGCCAGTCCGGCCACACAGCAAACTACAGGGGTTGCCCGCGCGCTCCGCGCTCCACCGTCAAGAGGGTCGCGCCTAAACCGGCGCCGCCGCTCACCTCCGCTAACTTCCCGCCGCTGCGCAACCGGGGTCCCCCGGAAGCAAAGCCCGTTCAGCCGACGCCTACTCCGGCTCTGTCTTGGAGGCAGCGTGCGGCCGTCCCGCCTGCACCTTCCCGACCCATCCCAGCTCCCGTAGCTCCCGTAGGGCCGCGTCCCGCGTTGTCATCTTCCCCTCAGTCGTCGTTGGCTGAGGACATGAAGACCGTGTTCGACGTCATCCAAAACGTCGACATTAACGAAATTTCCGTACTCGCACGCAAACTGCGAGCCGCCCGCTCTCCTCAAGAGCGTTTATTCGCGTTAGCCGAGCATCACTCGCTCCTAAGTTCGTTGTAAATTCTTTTATTTTTGTATAAATTCGTAAATAAATTAATTTAATGTCTAGACCCGCGAATCCCGCGTCCAGTCGTATTAAACCTAAGGGCTTATCCCTAGTATCTTTTAACGCTCGTAGCCTTAATACCAACCTTCCCGAGATTAAACTGTTCCTTCAGAACAAAGAACCTGACTTATTCCTTCTCCAGGAGACATGGCTTACTCCAAACCGCTCCAGGGGATTCGCTATACCTAAGTACGCGTTTACTCGCAACGATGGGCCCAACTCCGACGGTTACGGCGGCACCGCTATATATTACAAAAGAGGCTTCCATTGCTGTCCTCTCCCTACCCCTCCTCTCCTCAACATGGAGGCCACTGTGTGTAGATTGGCTATGACTGGTCATCCGACCATCATCATAGCTTCAGTCTACATACCTAGTGGTACCAGACCAATCCGCAGCGACTTTGAGGCCATTCTCGCCCTCGGCCATTCAGTCATTATGTTCGGAGACTTTAACTCCAAACATACTGACTGGACGTGCCTATCGACCAACACCAGCGGTATCGCTCTCCTCGACATCACCAACTCCCTTGACTTAGACGTCATATCCCCCATCACTCCCACTCACTATCCCAACAACCCGACCTATTCTCCTGACATCCTCGACTTTGCAATTATCAAGCGAATCAATCTTGATCTCAGGTCCATCGAACCGCTCGATGACCTAGGCTCCGACCATCGCCCCGTCTCCCTCGTGCTAGGCGCGCCTAACGTTAACGTCACACCGCCAAAGACTTTTACCAACTGGAAAGGCTTTAAAAATACGTTAGTTTCAGCCTTAGAGGCACCGAACTCTCCGCTCGCGATTTCGCCCGACCAATTAGACAGCCCGATTAAAATAGATTCGATAGTCGATAATCTCACTGATGCTATCAACTCAGCTATCAGCGACAACGTAATCATTGCTAAGCAAGGCAAACCCGCGCTTCCCTTAGCCGTTAGCAATCTCATTAAAGCTAAGAACGCGGCTCTCCGGAGAGCCAAGAAATATCCCACGCCCGCATATAGAACAGCTGCGAATCAGCTTCAACGAAAAGTTAGGTCTCGCCTCGCGGAACTCCGTGACACTCAGTTTAACGATCTCATGGAGAATATCTCCCCGTCCCACCAAGCGTATTATCGAATGGCCCGAGCTTTACGCGTAGACACCGCCTCTCACGTTCCTCCTCTCACTCGTCCCGACGGCACCATTGCCTTCGAAGTCGAAGAGAAAGCCGAATGCTTCGCCGACAGCATAGCGGCACAATGTTCGCCCAGCACGCAACCCGCGGATCCCTCCCACATCCAGGCGGTGGAGGATGAAGTTCTCCGCAGAGAATCTCTCCCTATCACCGACGACCCCGTCACAGTCTCTAATGATGAAATCTTGCTTCTCATTAGAAAACAAAAGTCCAAAAAGGCTCCGGGTGCGGATGGAATTTCCAACCATGCACTTAAGCACCTGCCTCAGCAGGTTCTTACCTTGTTAGCTATCATCTTCAATGCCTGCTTCGACCATAGCTACTTTCCAAAAGCCTGGAAAGAAGCGACAGTCATAGGCATTCCCAAGCCGGGTAAACCTCTGAACATCCCGGCTAATCACAGACCCATCAGCCTCCTCAAGGCAATGTCTAAACTTCTCGAAAGAGTCATACTCTCTCGAATGCGGAACCATCTGTTTCCAACGGATGGCGACCCTCTCATTATTCCCCACCAGTTCGGCTTTCGCGCTAAGCACTCCTGCCCTCAGCAAGTCCATCGAATCGTCGAGTACATTCTCGAAGGATTCTATCCGCATCGTAAAAAATCAATCGCGGTTCTCTTTGACGTAGCCAAGGCTTTCGACAAAGTCTGGCACAGCGGTCTCGTTTTTAAACTCTATAAAATAGGCTTACCGGTTCGCCTAGTCAGATTAATCGCGTCGTTTCTTAAAGACCGTACGTTTCGATTCAAACATGAAGGCACGCTCTCCGCGCCTCGTCCCATAAAGGCTGGAGTCCCGCAAGGCTCAGTCCTCGCCCCTCTGCTGTACACCGTGTACACTAATGACATGCCCATCCCGCCGAAAGGCGTCGAACTCGCCCTCTTTGCAGACGATACCGCCCTTTACACTAAAGGTAAAATAATCCCGTATAACATCACCAGACTCCAAAAGGCCGTAAACGCCCTCGGTGTTTGGTTTCAAAAATGGCGTATCGATGTCAACCCAGAAAAGAGTTCTGCCATTCTATTCGACCACAAACGTCGTAATCGCCGCAACGATCCCCACATTCGAATGTTAGGTATTCCCATCCCCTGGAAGCGCAGTATCAAATACTTAGGCGTCACCTTAGATCAGACGCTTTCTTTTAAGCCACACGTCGATAGAGTAGCGAAACTCGCGCGTTTCTATTTAAGCCGCTTAAATAGTATGATAGGTAGAAAAAGTAAAATGTCCTTTAGAAATAAACGTACGCTTTACAAGGTCTGCGTTAGACCCGTCATGTCATATGCTTCGCCAGTCTTTGCCCACGCCAATCCCTCCGTCCTGTATAAGCTGCAGGTAGTTCAAAATCTCTTCTGCCGCAGGGCCACAGACGCACCTTGGTACGTGCGCAACGCGGACCTGCACAGAGATCTTGAACTACCTACAGTGCAACAGCACTTCAAAACACTCTCAGAATCGTTCTTCAAACGCGCCGAATCCCATCCCAATCATCTTGTTCGAGATTCAGTCTCATATACTGCTCCTGTGTTAGATTCGAAATTCAAAGTCGCTAGGCCGAGAAACGCGCACACGGGCGAACCTTCGCAGTTAACTTTAGCTCTCGAGGCCCTTCAGGCCGCAAATCCTAATTCTAACGTAAATTCTAATTCTAACGTAAATCCGAATTAATGCAATTTTTATTTTTCATTTTTAATGTTTTTATTTTTACTTTTCATTTTTGAGCACCTTCAGTGCTATGTGAATCTCAGCGGGTGACCCCTTAAGGGCCCCGCTGGCGCGGCCTCTTTCTCCAATTGGCCGTCGTTCAGATGAAGGCTGAGTGGCAAAAATGCACGAGCCGACAGGGGGTTTTTTAGTGGGTATGGTTCTGGTAGGCGTCGGGACGAGTCCCACATAACTCCGATCGCGCGCGCGGAGTATGCGTCAGAGCATTTTTTATGTCCTCCTGCCCTTCCCGTGGAGGGGAACCAAAAAAAAAAAAAAAAAAAAAGGATGTCGCTCTGATGAAGGCTGCATTGCATTCCCATGCCACAGCCGTGAAGGTGGTTTTTAATGTGGCATGTAGTCAGACTCGATCTACGTGCGGGTCCTTAATATTGTTGTCACTACGGTATTCCTAGTTTCATAGGAACGTAGTTTTCACGACGCAACTTCAACATCGTTGTTTGCAGCTCGTCGTCACCGATCTCCGTCGCTGTCGACGGAGTTAAAAAACTGGAAGACCCGCTGCCATTGCACTGGGCCTTTCCCAGGGTGAAGGTACAGTGCTGCCCGAATTAGGGGCACCCCTGCGTGTCGTCCCCAAGCCCCCTTTCGCGGGTAGGGGGAGCTTTAGGAAGTTAGACTTCGTTGGTAGGTTCATACATTATATATTTATTGTCCCTCCCCAAACTTTCACGATTGCTCAAATAGGTCCCTCAGACTTTTTTAAGCAGTTCACCAATGGCCTTGCCGCTTTTGGCTTCAAGATATTATCCTATTGTCCTTAATCAGATAATAGGGGTTCCTAACCCCACCCCTCAGGCCTCTCTGGTCTTAGGTCCTCCCGAGTCCCCCACCGCCAGCAACATGAAGTGTGAAGTGGACTTCCCTTCGCGCCGTAAGCGCCTGCTTCCCCCCCCCTCAATGTCTTCAACAAGCCAAGAGAGCCCAGCCTCAGGTTCCACCACCCGTCTTCCTCCGGGAAAAGGGCACAAGATTGCCTACAAGCACCCTCTTGCCACGGTGGTTCTCGCCAACGTCCCTAAATCCAGGGAGATTTTAGAGATGCTAGCATTATATGCCGCCTCTCCGGAATCTTGCCGCAGTCACCCTGGGCAGAGCCACCACTGCCAATTATATGGGCATGCGGCGGCCAACTGCACCGTCCCGCCGAGGTACGTTAAGTGCCTGGTGCCTCACTACACCAAGGAGTGAAATCGCAATCCTGAAACTCCTTTCCCACCAGAGTGCGTGCTTTCTGGCCAATCCAGCAACACCGCAAACTACAGGGGCTGCTCTCGCGCACCCCGGTCAATCTCAAGGAGGTCAGCGACCAAACGGGCGCCGCCCCTTACTCCGTCTAACTCCGGGCCTACCTCATGTCCCTTTGATCCGCTAGCGTTGTCGCTTCCGATGAAGGCTAACGGCAAAATTTTGCTACAGCTACCAAGGTGGTTTTTAGTGGATAGGTGCCACATCTGGGTCCCACATCACCCTACAGACCGGCTGCGGGGTATGCATGAGGGTAGGCGCAAAACAAAAAAGGGCCTACAGAATTCCGCCATTCCTTCCTCAAATTTATAGTAAAGATGTGCCTCGTCGATGGTTGACGACTCGCACCCATTGACTTAAATAATATATATCAATATAACGAACATTCGTTTTAAAGCGTTATTCCGCATTGGTAAAGTACAATATGGCTTGTAGTACCGCTCGGCCGTGATCCAGAGTGGATCGCATTACGTCACGCGGCCCACTCGGCACACAGAATGTTGTGGAGACTCCTTGGTTCATAAATAAAAATAAACAAAGGTTTTGTTTTTTTTATATTTTATTGTTGCAATAGGTAAATACACTTTTTTAATAATTACAATACAATATAATATTATCAAAGCACATGGGTAACAAAATTCAAAAAAAGGATAAAGGAAAAAAAAATAGCAGTAGCCAACTTTTTTGTCTTTTTCGTTAAGTTGAAGAACAAACGTTGTTGTTTATGATATTAAATTTTACTTCTGCGAGATTATTAGTCTTTTAAAAAACCTAGTTTAGTTAGCGGACAAAAGCTAGTCAAATAAAATAACTTCCGTTTAGAAATTTTTTATTCACATAACAATAAGTATGAAAAATATTTATTATCTATAAATCCTACTAATATTATAAACGCAAAAGTTTGTAAGTATAGATGGATGTTTGTTACTCTTTCACGTAAAAACTACTGAATGGATTTTAATGAAACTTTACAATAATATAGCTTATACATGAGAATAACACATAGGCTACAATTTATAAAGATATTGTGTGAATTGTCCAAAATATCAAGTAAGTAGAAAAAAATCTACCATCTGCGAGCTATTCTGGCGTGCGCTACCAAAATCGTTAGAGTAACACATATGTAATGTATGATGGAATCTATCTACACTAATATTATAAAGAGGAAAGATTTGTATTTTTGAGTGTGTGTATGTTTGTAATGAATAAATTCAAAAACTACTGTGCCGATTTCAAAAATGTTTTTCACCATTAGAAAGCTACATTCACCCTGAATAATATAGGCTATATTTATTTAGAAAAGATTAGGGATCTTTACTAAAACTTTAGTAACGTAACCCAAGGTGTAAAAAAATGCCATAAAACATCGTTCGTCGCATGCGCTGCGGAAACTATTGATGATAGAACAAAAGTGTGTTCTACAATATTAAAGAACATATTAATAGCTACAAAAAGCTTCGGGATACTTTATGTCCAACTATTATTGTTATGTCACAATAACCACTGGTTACATTTTAAAAGTTGATAGACATACCGACCAAAGTAAGACCATGTTATTCATACTTCTGTTTAAATCCTTATCCAAATAAATCATACTGTTTTCAAGACTGTTTCAATTCATGTACATTACTTTTTGAATTGTTCAAATCGGCTATTCCATTCAATAGATATTTCGAATTTAATAAGTCATAGAAATAAAAAAAATACAAGCTGTCGCGTTGTGCATGTTATTCATACCTTTTTATTAATCCTTATCCAAATAAATTATTTTGTATTCAAAATTGTTTCAATATCTGTAGTTTACTTTTTACAAATTTTCAACTCCTTATTCACATATCGTGACACATAGCCCAACAACAAGTCAAGATTTTGGTGAAGAATAATGAAGAATAATGAAGGCTTGATTCAGATCGAAAACAAACTTTTAGGATTGAACGACAAACATTTCAGAGACTTTGGGTTACCTTCTCCAAATCCGCTCACTACAAAATGTAGTTAATGCCATACCGAGCTGTACATACGATGTTAACGAGTTATCAGTTATCAGAGTTTGTCAACTCAAATGTACCCAAGTTGGTGGCAGATCAAAAAATAGCGTTCGATACTATAATTAAAAGTGTGGAAAATTACATGGGTGGCCTATTTGTTTTGGACGCGCCTGGCGGAACAGGTAAGACCTTTCTTGCCAATTTAATTTTAGCCAAAGTACTACAATCTGGAAGTAAAGCACTGGCAGTTGCGTCTTCCGGAATTGCTGCAACTCTATTAATTGTTATCACTTACAAATACCTCTGCCAACATAGTGTACAGTGAAGCCTTAAAATAAAAATGTAGGTAAATACAGAAATGGAAAAATTACAATGACTTAGAAAAAGTCTTTAAAATAAATACACGCTCCTAAAACAACAAAAAACGTAAAGAATGTAAGAAAACAACAAAAAAATATAGATAAAAAATGTAAAAGTATAAAAAAAACTCAGGAAATTTAAGTAGGTAAGATCAGATAAAAATGTTAAATGTTGTAGAAACGTAAATAAAAAAACGATGAACAAATTCAGTTTGTAAGTATACACAGATAATATGATACTGCGTGTAAAAAAGTGTAGAAATGAAACAATAAAAAAAATAAAAGATAAAATTATTTAAAAAATCATGTCCACCCATGCGAAGCCGGGGCGGGCCGCTAGTAAGTATATATAAAACAAAGTGAACAAAGCGAAACCGTTGACGAAAACCTACTAGATAAATCCTTACATGCTAATTTTATTTAGATATTCAAATCATGTTAATACAATAGTAGACTTTGATCAGTATACCATTTGAAGCACATATTGGTAGCTTTATTAAAATGAAGAAAAATAACGAAACTAATCACCTTGAAATAATGTTAATTTATTAAAATATTGTCGCTTACTTTTTTGTTTGATTTTTTCAGTGTCTTTTTTTGCGATGTAATGAAATCTAATGTTAATGTAGTGCTCCACTATAGTTTTTACTAAGATAATTCTATGGTTACAAAAATATAAAGTATGTGAAATAATGTTTTCAAAAATGTCTGCTTGAATAGATGATTTTATTACTACAGACAAAATTTTTGATTTATTTAAAATGTTTTCAATAGACTGACTACGCATTATTATTATTTCTGTTTTTTTACATATAAGAAACACGTCCTCAGATGAATAAAATAGTCCTTCCATATTTTTTAAATCAATTAATTGGTGAAAAGGAAATTTGTCTTGAGCCAGTAATGATTTAACGCAAATTTCACACTTAATTTTTTTTGTAATTTGCCGCACAACGTTTCCTGACATATATCTCACGATCTGATCTACATTATGAGTCTTTTTTCTGATGATGATGTATCTAGATAATTAGACAAAATATCGCAATTGTCGAGAAATTTGCTATCCTCATTGTCCTCCAGCTCATTTTCATCACCTGTCTCGGCTTCTATTTCACTTCGGTAGCCAGCTGAAGTATTATTGAGGCTTCTTAGATTATTTTCGCCCGTTAAAATGGGAATATTTTCTAATGGAATGCTATTGCCAGAAAATTTTGAGCTTTATTCTAAATGGGTAAGTAACTTTTTTTATGCTGCTTTTACTTGTCTACTATTTGGGTTATTGTTATATCCACCTTGACTCCTAATATTTCCAAAAAATATCTCTATATGGTCTTGGCTAGTTTTATAAGTTAAAATAAAATCCAAAACCCCTGTTCTAATCAGGGTTACGTACAGATATTTCAAGCTCTCGAGGCAAACAACTAAACCCAAAACTCTGGTGTTTGATTGGTTTTTATTAAATTAATATTTTCTGTAGCAAAAATAACTCTCGACTCATTTCTATTTTTGATTGTTCGTTTTCTTTTTATATCAATGTTAAGTGAGATCAAATATTGTTTGGCTCGTTCAATTAAAGAGAGGATTTCACTAGCGTTTGAGCAACTTAAGGGCTTTTTCAATCCGTGATCATTTAAATTTCGGTTGTTGAGTATTTAAAATACGTTGTTCATTGTCATTATGAATTCCGTCGTTGCTGAAGAGTTTTTGAATTCAGGCATATCTAAATTGTTATCACAAAACTCTATCGCTTTTGCAACACTGCGGCTTAAAAGCTGAGTTGCTAGTTTGACTTTCATAATTTCGTTTTTAAACACTATATGACGTTGTGTCAATTTATTTGCTAAATGCAATTGCTTCTTTTCTTGTAAATTGTGAAGTTTTGTGATGTAACTCCATCTAACAGGTGCATTTTCGCCATTATTTATAACTTTTTTTTATTTGAACGCATTTCTAATTTATTTCATCATATGACAGGCATCCAGAAACACTACAACATTATAATTAGCACATGGATGTTTAAAGAAAGTTTTCATAGACACTTTGTCATCTAATTGACATCCTAAAATTTTCATTGTTGCAATATTGCTTTGCAGCTATCAAAAGTAATGGATACCACCTTAATGTTGGCTTGGTGACATTTTCGCAATGCAATCATAAATAAATTTGCTTTCAGTTCAGCTGATAGGCTGGTAATAAAAAATAACCCAATGGAATTTTAAACGAGTCACTGATAGTGACTAACATTATTACATAAACTTGACTGGCTATTAATTCAGAATCTTCTGAGCCAATACCCATGTCCACTAAGCCTTCATACTTCTTCCCCGTCCATATCTTTTATTGCCTTATTGACATTTCATCCGCAACTAAGGCACCAATGATTTCTTTTTCTGAATTTTTAGCCTTATATATCAGTCTATCAAAACTTTCAAACGTAAAGCCAAGTTCTGCGTTAACACTCCCATACCAGTTACTCAACGTGTTTGGATGTGGCAAACAGGTGTTATAGAGTCGTCGTACATACTTATATGTAGAGGTGGGCGTTATAACATATAACAGCTAATATAACACATTATTATTTTCCAATCTTACAACACATAAAAAATAAAGAACCATAACAGTTATAATATTTTTTATGATAAGTATAAGACAACTAACGCCATCTAACAAAATAACAGTAGGTAACTTTACAAGTCGTATGAAACCAATTTCATCCTCATGTGTCCCGACAACAAAAAGTCACAAAATTTGACATTGGAACACACAAATATGAGCTTTATCACCAAAAAAAAATAAGAGTCAATTTTGCATACATTAAAATATAACAGTTCGAAAATATTTGCTTCAAAATGTTATATTTGTGAGTGAGTTGGTAACAATTTAAATATTTCGTTCATTATGTTGTTTATGTTACGAATGAGAGAGAGTTGCGGAATTGAATGTTTACTCGCGTAGAAACAGTAACTGATTTGAAATTTGTTTTCGGTGGTATTTGGTATAGACTTTCGAAAGGATCTTTTTGGGATAAAAGTAATTGTGTGTGTGTGTGTGTGTGTGTGTGTATAAATAGGTATAATTAGATATAATTTTAATTATTAGTGATAAATCTTGTGGATAAAAGTGATTGGGTAATTAGTTATAATATATCCGTAGGTTACTGTTAGGTTTTGTTTATATGTAAATAATGTCGCGCTCTCGCAGTGCTGCTGTTTGGAACTATTTTGCTGTACATAGTGTGGATGATAAAAAAGCGGTTTGCAATGCTTGCAAGAAGACATTTTCATACAAAAGTACCATAAAGAATTTAAAGTTGCACCTCAAGCAAAAGCATATAGGTATATATGAAGAAAATTGCAGGTCAGAATCAGAACGGAATTCTGGTAATATAAATAGAAATATTATTTTGCATGTGTAATTCGGGCATATTGGTGAAGGACATAACATCAGTATTGGTGGTAGTGTTTGCAGTGGTAGTTCTAATGTTACATCAGTACCACCTGAACTTTTTAATAATAATACAGTGCATGCGACCTCAAATCCCGTTCCTTCCTCATCCTCGTTTTCGGTGTCAATAGTCACTAGTGCGGCAAACAATCAAGGGTCAACTGGTCCACCAAAAAAAACCTACCTAGAAAACTTCAAAACAATGAGAAGGCTTACATAGATGCATGTTTATTAAAAATGATCACTATGGATTTTCAGCCTTTTGATATTGTAAACGACGAAGGGTTCCGGGCATACAATCAAGCCCTAAATCCTAATTATGATATTCCTTGTCGTAAAGTTATATCCAATAGACTCTTAGCTACAGAATATGAAAATAGGTTAATAGATATTAAAATAAAGTTAACTTCTGCCAGACTATTTGACTGTTGATTGTTGGACATCTCGAAGCTTGGAGGCTTCATCGTTGTTACCGGCCACTCACACCGAGACGTTAGAATTTACGTCAGTTTTGATTCAGTGTAGTGCTCTAGGAGGATCCCACACCACCGGTGCAAATATATCACAGGAATTGCAAAATATTACTGCGACATGGAATATTTCAGAAAAGGTGAATTTTTTGGTAACGGACAATCCTTCAAACATGGTGAACGCAGCAAGCATACTACGTTGGGACCATTTCGGATGTTACGTGCACAAATTAAATTTGGTTGTACATTGAACAAATTAAGTTAAAGTTGCTTAAGCATCCCAGAAATAGCCACAACCATAAAAAAAGTCCAGAAAACCGTGTCGCATTTTAAAAGAAGCTCACAAGCGAAAGAAAAGCTGATACAATATCAAGTGAACGTGCAAAACGTACCTCAAGGTACTGTCAAAAACCTGTTATTGTCAGTTTCTACTCGTTGGAACTCGGTGTACTTAATGTTGCAACGTTTTGCCGAGCTTGAAGAAGCACTTCGAGCGACAATCCCAAATTTGGCAACAGCTCTCCCCGTCATGCCATTAGAAGAGTGGCGTTGCATGGACCAGCTGTTGGAGGTTTTAAAACCGTTTTACGAAGTAACTATTATGATGAGTGCTGAAAAGTACCTAACTGCCAGCAAAGCCTTTGTAGTGACACAAGGGTTAATGTCCGTTTATGAACGACTTTTAAATATCAATTTTTACTTGCCAGTAAAAAAATTTTATAAAACACCTGCAAACAAGTCTCACTTTGCGCTTTAAGGACATCGAACATAACCAGGCGATTGGTCTATGTACAAATTTGGACCCAAGATTCAAGCAGTATGCCTTCAAGGACAAGGATGCTTTAGCAACCTTACAGTGCATATTATTTGAAAAAACGATTGAACTGGCTCAAGGTGATGTTGAGGTGACTGCACCACAGGATGTTGAGCCAGAGGAAAACCCTTTATCAATTTGGCTAGAATTTGATAAAAAAGTTCAGTCTTTGAAAAAACCCCTTTCGGCCAGCAATAAAGCAAGTGAGGAAATAGATATGTTCAAAAAAGAAGGGATAATCACACGCACGGACTGCCCTTTGAAATGGTGGCGTGAACGAAAAGCATTATACCGAACGTTGTACTTACTATTTATAAGAACATCGAATATAGTAGTAACGTCTGTGCCATGTGAAAGGGCATTTTCTAAAAGTGGAAATTTAATATTGGATAGACGGACAAGACTAACATCTTCAAAAGTTAGCCAAATAATGTTTCTTAATAGTAATTGAATAAATGGAGCATAAATTGAATAAGAAATACGACAGCGAATCAACATGTACGGAGCTAGTCAAAAGTTTGTTGCAATAATATACTATATTGATCTCATGCTTTTTGTTTAATTTGCTAAAATAGATTCATCACACATCATATCAGAGGCAAAGAACATTGGTAGATCGCCATACATTAACTTAATCAACTAGTCCAAAAATCACAGCAATAAGCGTCGTCGTCGTCGTAGGCGCAATATATCGGAATCCTTAGGGTGACCAATCAATCGATCGTCGATCAACGCCATCGAACAGTCAGTGTCAATCGACAGTTTCTACCAGACCGACCGATCAATCGTCGCCATCGATCGATGGTAGAATGAAACAGTCGACGTTGAACGACAGTTTCTACCAAACCAATCGATCGACGTCGATCGATAACATTGACAGACGATCGAACGATTGGTGTGGTAACACCCTTAGACACAAAGGCTTATAAAGTCACGTTATATAAAATAACTAAAAGAATCGCAAATCATCAGAACAAAACTAAGGCACTCACACACACACACAAGTGACAAGTCCAAAGGTAACGAAACGGTTTCGTTTTCAAGTTATATTTTTATCTCAAACTCGCCGGAAAGGCAAAAGCTATACAGCCAAGGATAAGGACTCCAGTGAGTAATAAATCATTTTTTAAATAAGGGATACAAAAAATTCTTACATAAAAATGAGTCCTTACATTCTGAAGTGACTATACTTTCAAACTTTATAAATCAACTATTTTTTTGGTGACATCTACGAAGCTAATAAATATTATGAAAATTCACATTAAAAAAAAGAATAAACAAAAGTACTAGTTACTTTTCGCGCTCACTGTTTACATACATAAGGATTCGCCGATATTCTTTTTTAGTCTGTCCCGTGGTCAATAAACGTTATAACTTCCATATGTATACCTATTTATTCAATAATACTATAATATTTATTTATAATGTATCAGTCAACTCTTGTTATAGGAATAACGTATACAAAAAATTTAATTTATATTATAACAGTATAATATATCAGTTAGAAAAATATATTATAACAGTATAATTTATTGGAAAAATATAACAGTTACGCCCATCTATACTTATATGCTGATGGTGAATAAAAATGAAAAGTTAGTGCAAATTTCCTGACGCCGGGTGGATACTTAGCAAATGGCCTTTTTTTCTTCTTTATATTTTTAAGATATACAGCATTGAAAGTTTCTGTCACCTCTATATTTTCTGACAAATCAGCGAATACGGTCTCATCCATGCCCTTTCTGTTTTGAAGAATTAACAAAGCTTTCTGTAAGCTTACGTTTTTTTTTCAAGTCTCTTATTATGTTTTTGCAATCGGTTAATTTGTTTATTTTTTTCCTGAATCATTTTTTCATAGATATTAAGCCTTTTTTTAGTACTGTTTTTTTGGGGGTATCTAAAATAGACCCTAAACTCAGAGATGACGTCGGACTCTGTTTATTTTTTTCGGTGCTCGTACGGTCCTAAAACAAATATATGTGTGAGAATTTTGATTAATTCAACCTTTCTAGAATTAATCTAATTTATACCTATATCTACCTCTTATACCTCTTGGGAACTTGTATCACCATAGCAAGCAGATTCTTGAGTCAGACAAGTAGTAAACTGCAAAAATTGCAATGTTACTTTTTGTTACAACAGAGTAAAGTGCAAGCTTTAACGAATAATCAAAACCCTAAATATTTATTAAGCAAAATAGACTCACAAGGCAATCAACTTTTAGTAACCAAATGTAACTATTAATGTAACTAAATGTGTTTTTACTTTTACTTACGTCATAATAATTGTGAATCATCTGTAATAAAAAAATTAAGTGTTAATTTTTGGATATTGTTATTCAATGGATCCTAAATAAATTTATACAAAATTACTTGCGTTAAGTGTAGGTTTGGCGTTCTTATTAAGTCTTGTAATTCCTTTAACTGTCGTATATATATCCTATGGACGAAAGTGATCAGAACATACGACAGATCCTTTATTTGGTTTATAAAACTCTTCTTTTCGTTGTGTTGCTATAATAGATATCCATTCAGAGCATCGTATGGCGTTCCGTGGAAACCTAAAAAGTCATAAAATTTGAATAGTTTTACTCAGGCATAAAAACGGTCGACAACGTTTTTGACTCGAGCACTCATTTCGTTCCTACATTTAGTTCCTACAACGCTAAAAACAAACAAAAGCATTTAAAACAATAACATACAATTGTAAAAAAAAAATCTATTTTTAATGAAATAATAGTTTTACTGTTTTTTATTAATATGATTGAATCGATTCTTATTAGATTGTTTATACATCAACAAAGTATGGTTAAGTTATGTCCAAGATATGAACTAAAAATTTAATCTTAAGTATGAAGCACTGAACTCGCCCATAACTGGCATATGTAATAGTTTTAACAAATTGCTCAAAATTGGCATGAACCTTAAAATTTTTCACGACTCTTTACAAATGTATTAATTCAGACTACTAAAATTGCTAAAACCGACATCACCATTATCAACTTTTTAATTACCATAAATCTTTTATTTTTCTTCTTTTTATTCTATGGTTCCTAATGCAATATTTTTTACTTATTAATTTTAATGTGACCGAATTGTAATTGGAATTGTATTTGGTTCAGTATTGAAATCCCTATTTTAATGTTTCGTAGTTACATAATTTGAAATTGACATTTTATAACTGTGAACTATTTTACTTTTGATGTTATAAAATTAAAATTTTACTAACATTGTTACTTTCTTGGCACTTTTATAAAATTATTTATTATTTTGTGTTTACTACTAATTTGATTTGACTAAGTTGACATAAAGTATAATTCATTATTATTTTTTGTTATTGTATATCATGATTGACTTAAGATATAATGTGTTGTAAATGTTATTCTAAGATAATGTTGTGTGCATATGTAAAGGCATATCTACTAGAATTAATATGACTACTATATATTTTAATATCACGATAAGTAAAGAAGCTGATGATGTACTATACTAAAATAAATAAATAAATAACACCTAAGTCAAAAACATCTAAATATGGAACAAAAGAAGCGTGATAACTGAAAAACACAGTTCACACTGCTGATTTGATTTTTCTTAGATATTAGACGAATTTGCTGGCATCTACCTGAAAGGAACTAGTAAAACATTGTTTTCATATTTACTTAAGATTTTATTTCGTTAGTACATTTCACGATTATCAGCAAATTTTCATTGTAAAGCTGTTTTTTAATTAGGGCGTTTTTTATTTATTTGTATGTCTGTCAACCTCTTATATGCAAATATAAATAAAAATGTTGAACAATCTGCGATTTTAAACTTACGAATTAATAAACATGTTTTACTTTGAGTCTAAATAATTTGCTTCTCTGCAGCAAAAGTTCTCTTTTTCTGCAGAGCAAGGATATTAATCAATACAAATGACAGTTAAAAAAACTTACATTACATCTATCACTTATTTACTGAATTAAATTAATGTTTACATTTATATCATAAATATTGAGTTTTCATTTTAAAAATATATTACTTAGTTACTTACATTAAATCTATCATCATGATATGAAAAAAAAATTATTAAAAAATATAAAACTAAGCGACTCCACTTTATTTTGTTCTATTAGAAGCGTCACTTGCAACTCGCACGCGCATTTCTGTAACTATTATTTATTGCCTCTTTTACACTTTAAGGTCTGAATTACCGAGTGAAAGAAACAGCTGCGGATAGAATTGTTCCGAAGCACTATTGATATTATATTGTTTCAAAAATGAAATAATTAGAAAATTACCTTTACTGATACGATTATTTGTGTTAAATACTAGTATCAAAGTAGTACTTACTTGAAATATGATATTCCATCCTTTTTAATTGCGTTTCTGGAATGATTCCGGCAGTTTTTTACGACAAACTTCGTCATTGCGGCGCGTTGTCAACCTCGGGCGAACGGCACGACGACACTAAAACAAAAGGCAGCCCATTCGGCGAGATGGGCTTCCTTTTGCCGCGGACACTAATTGAGCGTGATTGTGCGTCTAGTTTTTTTTATTGTACGTCAATGCTCGCACTAAAGAAAAGCTGTTCGAAAAGACACAATATTGTATATGATGAGTAGACTGAAAAGAAGACCGCTCAATTGATTAATTGTTGTGTCATATACCGACAGAGTGCCCTAGTATCAGATGTATTGCTGATAATATATTTAGGTACTCTGTGCCGTGAACTAAAATGAATCGAATCCGGACCGCTATGCTTTTTTAGTAAATGCTTTGCTTCCATTTTCGGTGCTAGTTTGAGTAACTATTAACCTAAAAAAATATGGTACGACAGAAGCCACAAAAAACTAAGTTTCCAATTTTATTCACATTACATTTTACCCAGCAACTTCTTTGGCAAATATTAATTATTCAGCCTTTAATATATGCGATATGTGATATGTTCTCAGTAAACATAGTTGATGTTGTCGCTGATTTGTTGAAGTCTCCCGAGTTGCAGTTTCATTAAAAGCAAGCGTGCAATCGTTTATAAGGATAGTTCATATTTACTCACATCTTTTAAACTACTTGCAGTGAAGATAACAATTACTGTACAAAGACATAGTTGATTTATCACCATCACAACTCCTACGATATGCCTGTAATAAAAGAAACAGAACTTGATAAACTTATGCTTTAAAGGCGATGAGCTTTGACTTGGACCAGCCCTGCTATAAACTGCAAATAACCTGTAGGTACATGGGCTTTGATTTCAATGGCATAGTCTTTTTTATCAGATTGAGATAGACCTAGAACCTGATTCTTTGTTTTCCGAGGGGTCGAAAGCAGCCCAATAATAATAAGCGTGTGTTTTACAATGTGTCCGGGGAATGTCTCAACAAAGTTTAGGGACTGAAATAACACAACACAGGGCGCAGTAGTTAAGTCACTGGCTTCACAATGAAAAGGTTTGGTCCCGGTAACTGAGAAAGGTTTAAACGATAGTATCCTACATAAGCCACTTTATTAAGTATTTTTACTAATTAAGTAAAAATTTTCTAAGGTTACCTAACTTTGAGAAAAAGGTTTAAAATGTTCCATAGGTTATATTTTTTCATTACATCTTTTCAAAGAACTCTCCAACAGCGTCTATACAAAGTTTCACGTTTTGGACCAATTTTCAAAGCACATTTTCCAGTCTGCAACTTGTACTTCATCAACGGCCTTCTGGGGCGAAGTGAGCGCATGTTCTGGCGATGAAAACTGTATCCCCTTGAGCTGGTTTTTAACAAGAAGAACTCACATGTTGCCAAATCAGGCAGTGTGGTCTAAAGACGCTGGAGACTTAATCGTAGAGTGCGCACGTACGTTGTCGTGGTGGAGCAAGAGGCCTCGGAGCCCCGGGTTTGGACGCTTGTTGCTCGCAGCAGCAAAATGTTGTGGCGAACATTTGGTAGTGTTCCACTCTGCATTGATGCTACTTTGGTTTCTTAGGTGAATTTTTACGGAGAAGGAGAAAAAACTGGCGATCAAAAACTTTCCAGCGCTTCTCGATCGTTTCACTATTGTAAGCGTTGGTTCTTTTTGAAACAGCAATACTGTTAACTGGCGCTCAGTTTCTGGATCACATTGATAAATCCAATATTATAGAACCTGCTTTGAATTTATCAATCATATCATAGCACCATATCACGGGCACTTGCAAAAGAGCTTCGGTGAGGTTGTGGGATACCCAGCGCGAAACAATCCTCCTAACGCAAAGGTGGCTGTCTCATGAACACTTTCCGATCAAATCTGCAGATTGTCCTGAATCTCCTCGTATGTGATTCGCTGGTTTTGTTGAATCAAATTCTACACTTGTAGCATAATTAATTTTAATAATTCAAGAAATTAAACTTGAAGTCATAAAAAATGATTGCACAAAAATGTTCTCGACGCAAATCCATTTTTCTATGACACACAATAGTTTCTTAATGCTGGTAAAAAATTCAGAGAGAAATTTGAATTTGGATCAAATCTATTTTTACTTTGAAATAATAAAATTTTCCAAATAACGTATAACTCGTCAGCGTTCCATACATAAAAACTTTTTTCCACAAAACTTTTTATGTGGCCTGGTGTAAACATACAAAACAAGTCTTTATGTAAAAATCTTCTGAAATTATTGATGGCTGAACTTAGCACTTCAATAAAGTAAAATAAATAACCCACCCTCTGCACCCACTGTTATCATGTTTGTTAGAAGCTAGGTAATAAATTAACATTGAGTGTGTCAGAGATAGAAACACACATGCATTGACTGCGATTATTAAAAGATTTTAAAATTAAATATGGCTGCTATATAGAGGGTGTTGGGTTTTGACCCCATATATCGTATATTTTCAGCGATAAAAATAAGTGTTTTATTTACTATCCTCTAAAGTTTATGCAGTCAACCCCCGGACATATTGTATATTTTAGATTTGCCGTGAGAATCTCGTCATAATTTTATTATAACAACTAATAACTAAGAATTTTGTCATTCCAATATGAAGATGAGAAAACGCTTTGAATTAATGAAAATATACGTACGGCCCCATTTCCCCCCATTTTGCAAGGCAGTCGGGCCCGTGCAGCAATGTCAAGCGAAACCCTAACCTATAGTTCACATAGGGCACCCGCAGTTTCCTCGAACATTCGTTGAGACACCACAGCTGCAACGTGAAAATAATTGTTATAAAGCATAGAAATAATCTTCAAAGAAAATTACGTACTGATGAAACTAATACCATTCTAAAAATTACCTATTGACGATACCGAAATTGCTGTAACGAAAGGCAGTTGATTTGTAACTCAAAATCTAATAATAAATCGTTATCGAATTGAATTAAAACTGTCACTGACTTAAATAAAACAAAAAACACGAACACAGAGCTTTGGATTTAAAGTCTACGCCTAATGAATCAGTCAATTTTCTTACTTTCTTGATCTTAATATGGTATCGGAGTAAGCACAGAAGATGCAATCCATGATGTAACGAGTTATATAACACAACTCATTGATAGCAAGAAGAAACCTCTGGGTATGTTTGTAGACCTAAAAAAGGCGTTCGACACCGTCTCTGTTCCCATCCTTCTGTGTAAGCTTAAAAAGTTAGGAGTCATAGATAAACTTGCATTAATAAAAAACTATGTGCAAAACCGCACTTAACGCGTCAAAATCGGTGATAGTTACCGTTCTGATATATTAAGCACAAACTATGGAATACCACAAGGCAGTGTACTCGGCCCAACACTTTTCTTGATTTATATCAATTATCTGACCAATCTTAAGCTACCTCAAGGCCGAGTGTTCTCCTACGCTGATGATACGGCATTACTTTTCCAGGGCACCAACTGGGAAACAGTATTCCAAGATGCCGAAGCTGGCTTGAAATCAGTCATGAAGTGGCTCAAAATAAATTCCTTGACGCTAAACCTAAAAAAACTAGTGTTATAACTTTTTCGATTCGCATTTCATCTCAACCTCTTGCAAACCTCAGATTTAAAGCTCATATCTGTGATAAAGACATTCTAACTGCTTGTGTCTGTCAAGAAATTGAAAAAGTTAAGACAACAAGATACCTGGGCGTCGTTATCGACAATCAGCTATCATGCACAATTAGAATGCACAATTAGAAGCAGTCTCTAACAGAGCTAGGAAAATGATTTGGATTTTTAAAAGTTAACACCAAAGTGACAATACTCTCATAAGGTACATTTATATAGCTTTAGTTCAATCAGTTCTTCTGTATTGTATAACTGTCTGGGGAAGCACATTTAAAACTAAATTTATAAGCATTGAACGGGCACAGCGTAACATATTGAAAATAATACTCTTTGAAATATGTTATACAGCACTGAACAAACCTATCTAGATACTGATCTTTTATTCGTTATAAAACTATATAATATACTGCACTGTATCTTAAAATTACACAAACAAAATACAATAGACGATACAACATTGAAAAAAAGGAACCATAATACTTTAATTAAAATAAACTATGTGAGATAAAGATACAAAGTTTGCTGGCGAAGCAATTTTTAAAAATTAAAGTACAATCCATTATACTGTACAATAAAATAAATAAATGTTTTAAAATCTACGATATGACTGCGCATAAGTGTAAAATAACTGTCACAGAATGGTTGAAAACTTTAGATTATAATAAGCTTTATATCTACGCAACACAAACAGAAGAATGCCCGTGCGATCCTGCTTGACGCCAATCTAACCCGAATCGTAACGCAATAAGGAGCACATTTACTTGAATATTTTGTAAAAATGCTTGCCTACCGTTATTATATTTTATATTGAAAAGACGACGACTTGTGCATATTACAAACTTTAATAAGTACCCTGCAAAAGTAAAATTTGAATAGGAAATGATTTGTTTTGTGAGATTTTTCTTTTTACATACTTACTTTATTTCATTAGATCTGTATTTGTGTCATTTGTGAAATTATAAAAAAGGACCATTATTTTATGTTCGTATATGTTTGTAAAATAACAAATGGTCATCATTAATTTAAAAATTATTTATTTTTATGAAATGTTAAATGTAAAATAAACGAGTGGAAGAGTGTTCACCCCTAACACAGGAATGTTTACCCTAAAAGGGGTGTTCCACATCAATTTGTAAAACCTTAGAAATTAGAAATAGAAAAAAAATTACTCTGGCAAAATTATTTGAAAGCAATTTTAAGGAATCTATTTTTTTTTGTATTCCATTTTTATAAAATTTTAGTTATAGCCCCTGTTTTTCAAATGTGTAAGTACGTTGCAATCAGTGTTAGCTGTGGTTGCCTATAAGTGGGTGATCACAAACCATGTTATTTGTGATGTTAATTATATGTGTTTTACCTGTGGCGATCCTTTTGATAAATAAATAAAGCAGTAGTTAAAGTAAAATGTAATAATATGAGGAATGATCTATTATGATATAAATTGGTAAGTCTGTTCGTTTTGATTGCGCCAGCGATCACTTAAACTGAAACTCCAAAATACGGTAACCTCTTCTATATTCCTATTTTGTTGGTTCTATATTGCAACTGGCCTTTGATTATGTATATTGAAAAAACAGAACACATTTACTTATAAAGAAAAATATAAAGAAATACCTAGAAAACAGAGTTAATATTGCTTATAACATGTTCACCAGCTCATGCAGTTGCTGGTGAGAAAGAATTTTCTTCTTTCTCAAGTTGATATAAACCAAAAACTCTTATTAAAATAATAAGTTTCATTATAATACTATCAAAAAACGTTTCCATCTGAAACGTACCCTCGACGACAGTCACTTAGGTTGTTCTACTACTTTGATACTAACCCCCTAACACTATTGATACATGTATTTACCTACCCACGAATGGCACTAACCATGATGCAGATTGCGTGCTTGTTTGTTTACCAGCCATTAAATTGTAATAAAACGAAATACATTTCTAGTCAATAGAAATGTCGCTCACCAAGCACTGATGCATGTGAATAAGCACTATTCCAGTGAGAACCATCATGAGGACCCCAACTAGGTAGCCCACCTTACTGACAACCAAGGGCAGAGCGAGAGCGCCGGCTCCGAATACCGTCCGCAACATGATGAAATACGCCATCCAGGGACTGTAGAAAATATTTTAGAAAACTTTAAATTTGTATAATTTCAAATATATGTATATGTGAATATTTCCTGCTCTTGTTCACTTAAATCTAATTGCCCGGGCAATGGAGCGGGGGTAATGGAGAGTTTACTTAATAGAGTGACAGCCATCCAAAAAGTTGTCTATCTTATAAATTGTAGTGTGCAACCTTAGACCAAAAACTTGTCCATCTTATACATCATAGTGTGCAACCTTAGACCAAAAACTTGTCCATCTTATACATCGTAGTGTGCAACACTAGACCAAAAACTTGTCCATCTTATACATCGTAGTGTGCAACCTTAGACCAAAAACCTGTCCATCTTATGCATCGTAGTGTGCAACCTTAGACCAAAAACTTGTCCATCTTATACATCGTAGTGTGCAACCTTAGACCAAAAAATTTATGGGTGGGACTTTGCGGATGGCCCCCACTTTACGATTTTCTTGACATGATAAATAAAGCGTCTTTCCTTAACCCGTGTGTAAAATTGACTGTGTACCTATCTGATGAATGTGTGATGACAATACCTTCTAGTGCATCGTTTAGATACTAACGTAATAGGTTTTGATGGACATCTTATTTGTCTCGGATCAAATTCATCACTAATGTGTTGTTCGGAAGGCAAAAGCGCACGTTGCAAGTCCACGTAAACGCTGGAAGCTTTCTCGTTTAGACTATAAACCCGCAATCGGGGATTATTCATCGGATCTAATTGCCTGCGAAAAATGAATTACAATACACTGGGCTAATAATAAAATACAACCAATAAAAATTCAAGTAAAATAGATAAATTAATTGCAATTGTAACGACTTGTAGGTTTTGACTACAAGGGCCTTAGGTTCGCTACAAAACGCAGTTATACCTACATACAACGTTGTATAATTATGGATTACGTATCATTTGGCATATAAAACTACAATCACGTTTAAAATATTATTCTTTATTTTGTTTTATGAATCAATATATGTGAACAGATTCATTAGCCTTGATTATCCTGTACGAACACCAAACATTTAAGGTGGAACTACAAGGCAAAAGTCCTTCTTTGAACACTGTAAATTTTTAGTGGGTACCTATTCCGAGGAATAAAATATCGAAGTTAGCTCTACTAAAATGAATGAAGATTTGTATAATTACATTTTTGTTTGTAATTTTTTTCTTATTTAGGTGTTTTTCACTCATGAAAATTAAATTAAAGCCAAAAATATCTACATAGTAACCTAAACAGTATTTGTAATATCTACAAAACTGACAATGTCTATAACATGGAATTAAACATACTACTGGAAGGTCCAATTCTGTTCAGAACGCGAGCCGAAAGAGACTGAAAACTAAGGATGTTACGACCCTTGTTTTTGTGATCGGTGACGTCGATCGATCGTAATGTATGTGTTAAGCTTGTCCTTTGCTAAAAAAATTAACATGACTCCAGAGGCTCAAAAAGCTTATAGACGAATATAATCTTAAAGACGAATGTATTATTTAATTAAAATTTTCTTTTTACTATGCAAAGAATCTTAGTGGCTTTATAACATTTAACTTTCTATTATGCGTTTAGCACGCATAAAGTGGGTAGGTTGGAGTTGAAATGCGAATCTTACACGGGCGTGTAACACTTTTTTGGAGTGCTTTACGTAAATAGGTTTTTTAATTGTATATATCAATCGAATTCAAAAGAAAAAGTGGATACATTCTAGTTTTAAATTTATGTAATGTTTAGCTTAGACCTAAATATAACGGTCGCCTGAATTATAAAAATTTGAAAATGCACATGAACATTGGCAGATCCCCATAAATAGTTTTAGTTAGAGTTAAAGTGGAGCGTTTACAAGTCAAAAATATCTAAAAGTACAGTACATAAAATCCGAATCCACTTTAAAAAAATTTATATTATGGAGTATATCTAGGAAAAATAATAATTGAATTTTTAATAAGTACTAATTTTGGGGTTATGATTTCAAATTACCTACATTTACATAGGTTACTACTATCACCAACCATGATAATAATGACACGTAAATGTTCATCTATATCTTCAACTTAATCAACTAGTCCAAAAATCACAGCAATAAGTCGTCGTAAGCGCAATCTATCGGAATCCTTCGGCACAAAGGCTTATAAAGTCACGTTATATAAAATAACTGAAATAATCGCAAATAGTCAGAACAAAACCAAGGCAACCACTCACACACACAAATGACAAGTCCAAAAGTCACGAAACGGTTTCGTTTTCAAGCTATGTTTTTATCTCAAACTCGCCAGCTAAGGCGAAAGCTATACAGCCAAGTATAAGGACTCCAGTGAGTATAAATCATTTTCACTATTGGGAATATAAAAAAAAAATTATTACATAAAAATGAGTCCTTACATTCTGAAGTGACTATAATTTCCTATATTTAAAAATTATATAACAAAATCAAATACTTGAGTTGCATAGAATCATATCTTACTTTTTGGCACTTTTGAGCTGTTAATGCAGTTTAAAAATATTGAATTCGAACTGTCAGTGAGACATGTCATAACCAAACATGGCTGAATTCATTGTAAAAACAAATTAAAATCTAGATTTGGTGCCAAAAACGGTCATCTTGCAGTAGGTCAGAGTCAAAAATGGCAATAATTTGCACTTGACCAATCACAGCAGTGCATTCCGACGAAAAATAAAAGGCGCAAAACGGTTTTTGTATGAATAATCATCTGTAGTTTTTGTTGATTTGTAAATAATTTTATGGTTACATATTGATAATTCAATTGGATTAAGCAACATGGATGAACCCTAAAATTTGCAACAGTAGCTTCATAAGAAAACGCAAATGTGATCCAAAAAAATGGAAAAATAAATTGCCAAAGGAATAGGTACTTAAGTCCGCAGACCTAGGTTTGGCACAGTACTTTTTTATCAAAATATTCTTTGAGATTTTTTTCTATGTAAGTAACATATTTAAACCTTTTATTATTTCTCGTTTTATTTGCCTACAATATTTTGAGATTGAATCGTGTACTTATTTAAACGAAGTTGTTCAATAATGTTTTACTATTGTAGGTTACATTATGTATGTAGTATTTTTTATGTTTTCTTCATTTAAATAACCGATTTCATTTGTTAGACAAGCAATACAACATATTTTTTGCCAAATAATGTTAAAAGTCGTTAAATATTAATACCACTTTTACATACTTTGTTAAAAATTTAAACAAAAAGAAAGTTTTGAATATTAATAAATATTTTGCAATTAAAATTTTGTTACTTTATGTTATATTTGGCACAACCCTATTATTATTTTTCAAATGTTGGAATCAAAAACTGCCATCTTATAGATAGTTGGTGCCAAAGGCGGCTATCTTACTCGAGGTTGGAATCAAAGGCGGATATTTTCAATAGTTAAAATCAAACTTGGCTAAATTCATATTTTATACTTAAAAACCCGGCTTAATACGAATGCTAAGACAGTATTGATGATTTTAACGTTATTATGATGCTGTTTTTTATTCAGTTTTCAATCATAATGGAGAAACACACAGTCCAAATTTAATTAAATCGTTTTTTTCAGTTACCCAAAATTTGCTAAAAGTAAGATTGCCAACTTTGATTCTATTCGACTCACTTGTGCTTGGTCACAATCAATCCTATGTATCATAATAAAAAATTACAGGAGCTAAAATAAACTGATCAAGTCAAATCAAGCATTAAAAATCAACTATTTTTTGGAGACTTCTACACGTGAAGCTAGTCTTATGGAAAGTCACATAATATTATTTAGGAAATTTACATTTAAAAAAAGAATGAACAAAAGTACTAGTTACTTTTCTAAACGCTTACTGTTTACATAAATAAGGATTCGCCAATATTCTTTCCAGCAACATAGTGAACCTAACAAGTGAACCTTCCAGTAGTACACGTATTAACTCCATGACGAAGGCAGCTGCGTAAAAGGGACACCAAATCTTCCTAGAGACCGTTTTTCTTTGTTTTTATATTTAACTTTATTAAAAGTTCAAAATAGCTTTTATGTTCAAATCGAGTAGAACTTCCAGTAGAACTTCCTGTAAAAGTATATTACTGCATAAATTATAATAAAAGCCTAATAACATCAAGACATCATCAAGCAAACCCGACTGGGTAGCAGTGAAGTGGACTGACGTACATGGACAGAAACAATATTACTATTGGCCTGAGCAACTGTAAAAAGCAGTAGGTGAATAGAAGCTGGATACCTTATTAATTGAGCAGGCTCGCTAAAGTTTCATAATTTCAGCTTTATCGCCATCCACTGCTGGACGTAATTATCGTGCATTTATACCTTTGTAAGAATGAGATAAGAGATTGACCCCCACTGCCATATTTAATAAAACTAGACTGGCTATTGTCAAATGGTTTCTGGGTCTGTTGGATTTTCACCATTTTGGCGTTGGAAGCGGAGTTCTCACCACTACTATTGATAAATTCAAATATAAATTCAAATTCAAATGCGCCGAATGAAAAAATATAACCTGTTAATATGTATATTTTTAACCTGTTTAATTATTGGAACGGAATGGAAATGTTCTTCGAAATTAGAAAATTAGAAACTGCTTTATTTTGAAATTATTTTAGCATCTACACAAGATGATGTTGGGTTATTGCAAATTATTTCTAAATAATTTCATAATTTAATTTTGGTAAAATAATCGCAGTCGCTATCAAAACCAAACTATTGCTCCCTTTTTCCATAATATCGCAGTTCTTACACATTTATGTAATTTTTGGATTAAACACCTAAAATTACCGATTTGTCTTTTACAACATGACAAATGATATTTCAGTTTTGTGACAAAAACACCCTGAGAGTAATAGGCTATTTCACTACATTCGGACAACCATTTTAAATAGGCTATTTAACTAGTTTTCGAACTCCACCAAATACTGCAATTTACCCCTTTTGTGATCTTTAAGCCCTTCGTGTATTAGCCTTAACCTCGACGTGCCCTGTTAAGTCTGGGGTAGTGTCAGTAAATTGTCGGGATGGAGTTATCTTTCGGTAAGTTTCACATTATTTGATGTCGCTGATTGTCTTTAAAACGATGACAGTTAACACATTGTCTTATTCGTTTCTTAACAGGCCTATTGCCTTCAATTAACCAGTATTTATTTCGTAGGTATGCAAGTGTCAACCAAGCTCTACCAGGTAATGTTTGTGAACTTCTTCTATTAAAAGGTCAGTTAGTCTGGAATTTGGTAGTATAGGATGTTTGCTGTTTTTATGTAACTAAGACTCTTCAAGTCTTCCACCAACACGTAACATGTTATTTTAATCTAAATATGGAATCAATTTCTCAAACTGCTTTTGTTATTAAGCATGCCTTTATTTTTCAAGTCAAAAACTTCATATTTAAAATGATTGATTGCTCGCTAATAACAAACAGTCGTTTTGCTTTTTCATTTATTTTATCACGTAAAGCGCGATATGAAATGAAACGTAATATCCAACACAGGACCGTACGGCTTTCGTCCAACTACTTGTTTGTGTAATAATTCTAATAAGAGTGAGTATGTAACTTTAGCCCTGTGAACCTTTTTATTGTTTTTTAATTCGATTGTAGGTATGTCAATAATATCATTAGTTTCGGCAAAGTCATCCTTCAGCCATACAGTTCCTTGATCGAACAGCAGGCGAGTTGAGTAGGTTTCATACCTCTGGTGGCGCAATCCGCTGCATTATCTTGGGATGATATGTGGTGCCAATGCAATCTGGTCGCTCACTTCACTCTAATATGGTTGAGGAAGGCGATGGCCGTTAACTCGTGAACGGGTGCCGTTTGAGGGAGGGGGAATGGAGACTTGCTGAGCTAACAGCACACCGCGGACACTCGCGGCAAAATGTATGAAACAAACGCGTTCTAATAACCTATTACGTTACGTTACCCATCCGTTCGTGCAGGTGAACGCATGCCATGTTTGTGTGAGTGAGAAAAGACGTGCTAGGGTTGGCGCCATTTTGTTTTAATTGTAGTGTGTTCGGGAACAAATGAGACGGTAATATGTGTAATACGGTAATATGTAAGAATACGGTAATAATAACCTAGTAATATCGGCATCGAGTTAATTTTGAGTACTTATAATTATTTACTATGAACAATAACGTTTTAAACTCTATTTTCTGACATTATTATTATATATCAGTTTCAATAACATAAAGTATTAAGTATAGGAGTAGTATAGCCAACGGAAAACTGAATATTTCCAATAGCCTCTAAAAGGAGAATCGAAGGAAAATTAAATTTCATGCTTGTAGTTTTATTGTTTATTTTTTACGAACGAAATGTACAACAATGTGTAACATAATGGAAAAGGGCGAATAAGATTTAAATAGCACAGCATATGCCCATACAAATATATTTGAAATATATTCTCGATGTCATTCACGGCGCGCCGCGTCCTTGGCAGTCGGTAACTGTGAGGTCACAAAGCGCGGGTGGGAACGCATTCAGCGGGAGGCAGGGAGTGGCCATACTGTATGCAGTACTCATTATTATTTTATGCTAACAGATGCAGATAAGAATAATTTTGTATAGACATAATGAGGTATTGTACCTTTATTGCCAGTTCACGCAGGTTTTTCCGAACTGGGGTTAGAGTCTTGTTTTATTAGACGTCTATAATCTGAGAGTTGATACAACGTTATTTAATAGTTTTGTCAATAGAAAGGCACCGCATAGTTCTTAGTGGTATAATGTGTGAGGTATTTTTAATGGAGCAAGTTTAGTTTTAGAACTTATGATGTAGCGCATTTTTTCATTTGACCCATGTCAATGTATTTTTGACAATTTATTTATGATTTCTCATGTAACTTATGCTCTTTGGCAAACCATTATCTAATGGTTAAAATTGTGCAATCGATTTTGACTTTGGTTCTCCTAACTTATTTTCACATCAATCTTTCATTAGCATGCAGACTTCATAATTCCCGTCTGGTAACCTTCTTGTAGTGTCAGTCTAAATCTCCTCACAGTATTCTTCTTGTATTGTCAAAATGTCAGTAGAGTTGTCAGGTATATCCTCTGTTCCCCAGTATTTGGCAATACCTTCTATATTGTTTATCACCTTTTCAAATAAATGTTTTAACCACTCCAGACAAATTTCATCCTAACTTTGTCTGCTGCGCTATTAGTCGCTCTGGCGAGCCTTTCAAAGAGACCATCTATTATAATTTCTGAGTACACTTAGGAGTCCAATAAGATGTCAGTAGGTTATGAGACATAATATTCCGGGCCAGCTAATTCTAATTTAGATACTTAAATGATCATAAGTTTTATGTTTTAATGTGTAGTTAGGCAGGCTTTTACAATTTTAGGCATAATTAAGGCTTCAGTTGAAAATCAAAAGTCACTGTGGTTTGAACTGCATTGCAATAAGACTTTTCTCGGCTTCCTGTTGAAACGCTGAAACGCTGAAACGCTGGCGAGGTAATTTAAGAAATTGGGCAGCATTTTAAGTAATCAATCATACTTATTTGTGAACCTTGATTAAGTAGTGCGCGCAAGGTAAGGAAAGTTCCAGCATACGTAATTGACGGTTGTCAGTAAAATTTAATCGTTATCAAACGTTATTTATATTTTTTTTTGTTACATGTTACATGTACTCGACTCCTGCTTTGAGGTTAATGGAGAAGCGGTATTTAACATGGTATTATGAGGTTTATTGCACTCTTTGCAGCGTTTTTTTCCTGTTGAAAATGTTGTTTTTAGTTACAATTTTCGTAATAATTAATTGTAAAAACATGTATATGGCGATACAAGTCAGCAGATTGGGATGAGATGCGGCACTTTTTCGCGTCTTACCTTGGCGGCAGACTTGTTTTGCATCAACCGATCCATCGTGCTGCGCTGATGCTGTATCATGTGTAATAGGCCAAGCAATGGAGTATTTTATCCCTTAGGGCTGGTTTACATGCGTTAAGTGGTTAAGTTGGTAACTAAATTTTAACTAAATTTTAAGTTAAAAGTTGCGTGTAAACAGTCATGTAAGTGACAAGTGGTAACTTAAAATTTAGTACGCAAGTGATTAAGTAGATTAGGATTCGTTATATTTTTCGTATAAGTAGGTGGGCGGGGCTTCTCACTTAACACGTTTGGACGTGATTTTTTAGTTAAGTGCATAAGTTGACAAAGCGGGTGGCGGCAAGAGCTCGTATTTACTATGCGATTCAAATGAGAATAGGAACGTCAATGACCTCTATCTGTCAAATTTCACTTGAAAGTTATGGTCTGCAAAGAAAATTTTTTTGCATAAAATTAATTATTTATTTTACTCTATTTATGAAAGTATTATATCGAAAAGTAGTTTTTCAAAATAAAACTGTATTCACAAAATAACTGTAATGTGTTAATAAAAAGGCACAAAGCACCAAAAAACTATGTCAAAAATAACATTTTGAACTCTCACGGGTTTGAAGTTTTGAGGTTGTCACCTTATAATTCAAATTTAAATCCAATGGCATGACAAAAACGTCAAATGTTAGAAAGCCAAACTGAGAGTTAGATGCTAGAAGCAATTGCTTGTTTAAATAAATTCTATTTGAAACAATTCTTTTTTTGCTCACGCTACCTAACTGGTTCGAATTGACAGCTATGACGTCACAATATGGTGCTAAGTCGGTCCTATAGTTATTCGAAACGCATAGTAAGTCGCATTTTCTCTTTTTTTTAAATGTTGGAGTGGAGTTTAGTTTCAACTTTAAAATTTGTGGAAGAATATTTAAGGGTACCACACCAACCGATCGACCGTCGATTGACGTCGATCAATGGCAGAATAGAACAGTCGACGTCGCAGTAGGCGTGATGGCCTACAATTGTCTGACGCCACCCCTGAGTTGGTAAGTCTGCCAACCCGCAGTAGGCGTGATGTCCTACAATTGTCTGACGCCACTCCTGAGTTGGTATGTCTGCCAACACGCAGCAGGCGTGATGGCCTATAATTGTCTGACACCACCCCTGATTTGGTAAGTCTGCCAACTCGCAGTAGGCGTGATGTCCTACAATTGTCTGACGCCACTCCTGAGTTGGTATGTCTGCCAACCCGCAGTAGGCGTGATGGCCTATAATTGTCTGACACCACCCCTGAGTTGGTAAGTCTGCCAACCCGCAGTTGGCGTGATAGCCTATAACTGTCTGACGCCACCCCTGAGTTGGTAAGTCTGCCAACCCGCAGTAGGCGTGATGGCCTACAATTGTCGGACGCTACCCCTGAGTTGGGAGATGCTGATATCCCTCCAGTGATTATTAAGGGTACCTAATTAGTAAAGGTACAACACCAATCGATCGTCCGTCGATCGACGTCGACCCGCCGACGTAACGAACTCACAAAAATACATAATCTTGCAAAGATTTTAATTTCCGAATCAAATTCTTCTCTGAATTTGTCCAAAATAACGTTTACCACATATCTAAGTACATAATTGACGAATTGCTTGACATTCATCACTGCTCTTCTTCATTGAACTTATGAACTTAACTACTTAATCCGTTTGGACGTACAAGTGACTTGTAGTAACTTAAAATTTAGTTAAAATTTAGTTACCAACTTAACTATTTAATTCATGTAAACCGCACATTACGTTGACCTATCCCCTTGAAACCAAAGGTCGCCCATGGTTTAATGCTGCTTGCCTCACAGCTGAAAAGCTTAAGCAAGAAGCGTACAAAGCCTGGGCTGGCGATCGCAGAAACAAAGCCGTGGATTCGCATGAACTGAAGAAAAGATACAATGCTGCCGCCAAGTCTTGCAAAGCTCGCTTTGACCACATTGGCCACAGCGGAGACAAGATAGCGTCATATCCTTAAGGAAGCAAAGCTTTCTGATCTCTGGCTAAGTCGGTTGAGTCGAGCTTCTGTCGCCCATCGCTGCCACCTCTGAGGAAGCCTGACGGTTCACTGGCCCACACCACAAAAGAGAAAGCAGACCTTTTTGCAAATCTTTTTGCAGATTGTTCACGTCTAAATAGTCAAGGTCCCATCCCAATTACCTTAGTTCGGACACAAAATGGGTACCGTTGATATTCGCCAAAAGGAGGTTCAAAAATGCTTGCAGATTTTAGACGTGAATAAGGCCAGCGGCCCCGATGGCATACCTGCAGTTGTGTTAAAATACTGCGCAGCCGAGTTATCTTCCATTCTAACGCGCCTATATCGACTCTTTTCGGAATCCGGAAAGGTCCCTAAATCCTGGAAGCTGACTAACGTGCAACCAGTACCAAGGAAGGGAAGCCATGCAGATTCTATCAACTACCGACCTATTACAATCACCTCCATTCTTTGCTAAGTTATGGAGCGTGTATTGAACAATCGTCTCCTGGCATACCTTGAGTCCAACGAGCTCCTTAGTGATAACCAATATGGTTTTCGCAGTGGACGCTCGACTGGAGATCTTCTAGTGTATGCCACTCACTTATCGAGCTGAAGCCTTGGAAGGTCACGGTGAAGCTATAGCTTTATCCTTAGACATTTCCAAGGCTTTTGATAGAGTCTGGCATGATAGTCTCTTGAGTAAGCTTCCAGCATACGAAATACCTAATGGGATCTGCGACTGGATATGAGATTTTCTGAGGGAACGGTCAATTCGAGTAGTCTTAGACGGCTGCTCTTCTGACCTAATGTCAATTAATGCCGGGGTAACTCAGGGATCTGTTCTCTCTGCAACATTATTCTTGCTACACATTAATGACCTGCTAACCCCAGGCATTATGGGTTACGCTGATGACAGCACCATTGTAGAGAGATACATGTCCAATGCGCGCGAACACAGGCGTGTTTATTCTCCGTCCTCCTTTCTGTACCCGTAACCGACCACCTAGGGCTTCTGGACGTGACTATATCGTCCCAACTAAATTTCTGGCAACAAATTGTGTCCATGCTCAAACTGCTTCAAAGAAGTTGGGCACCATCACGAAGGCCCGGCGGTACTTCAGCCCTGAACGGCTACTCAATTTGTACACAGCTCAAGTTAGATCTTGAATGGAGTACTGTAGCCACCTTTGGAATGGTTCTGCAAAGTACCAACTAGAAGCGATGGACGCAGTTGGCCGAAGAGCCCGAAAAATTATTAACAACTTTCACCTCACCACCAAAAAACTGCAAAGCCTCGAACATCGTCGGAAAGTTGCCAGTTTAGCAGTCTTCTACAGATTACATTTTGGAAAGTGCGCGATTGCTCTTTTTGATCAGGTTGAACCCACCCCTTCTTGCATCGTACTACTAGACGCAGACAGACCTTCCATCCCTTCATGGTAGATATCCCAAGAAGTCGAACCAAACGCTTCGATAGTTCCTTTTTGGTGCGGGTCGCCAAGGTGGGGAATGAACTGCCTGCCACTGTTTTTCCAGAAAACTATAGTCCTAGTTCTTTCAAGCGTCGAGTGAATTGGTATCTCGTGGATAGACGTGTAACACCTTCGTCTTCATCGTCACTTTCCATTTATGAGATAGAAGACAAACGTCTAATCCTTTTTCAATAAAAAAAAAATCTTTTGATGTCATATGCAGTTCGTTTTGGATCGAGTAATTGGGTTTAATGTTTTAATTTTATTTATAATTTTATTATACTAATACTTGAAATCGGCAGAAGTAGTTATTGTGAAGTAACAACAGCTGATTGCCATAAAACATAAAATAATAGAGTAATTGGGTTTTGTCATAACGATGGTTTATAATTTGCCAAGCGGTGTCATAATTGTCAGCCGAAATGTATCAGTGTTGTATGAGGTTTTCAGCTTCTCCACGCAGTTTTTCTTGTCTTTGAAACTACGGGGTTGTTATTGAATAGATCGGCGAATGTAGGCTACTGCGTGTAATTGCCGTTGAAAGTAGGTATTTCGATTTGCGACAATAATTTTTTATTGAGCGATGTTTTGACTGCTTTAAATGTCAATTCGGGGCGGTTAAATTCTTGCTGGTAAGAATTTTCATTACCTTGAAGATCATTGCAAATTTTCCAACTGCAATTTCGTTGGAATAAAAAATATGACCTAATCTTTTTTATTCCAACGGAATTGCAGGTAAGCTTCTAGCTTATAGCAAGTCTTCTAGCTCCCATTTGTCATTGATGTCATCTGCCAGGCCATTAACTATTCGCAGGAATGCTCGGAAGTTAGTACGTTGTTGGTTTATCATGTCCATTACCTCTAAATTGAGTTGAGTACATTTGTACGCTTTGGTTTGCTTATAATTTGCGATAAGGTTTTTTGAGTGTCAAAGACATTTACAATAAAATATTAATCGCTTTTGTCCGTACTCTCCAGCAATTATGGTTAAGGTCGAACTCTGTCCAAAGATTATTTAGGGTGTCAAGTTTCTTCTTGATATACTGCGGTAAAGATTTTCTTGCAGCCGAGCCTTTTTTAAAGTTGGTGCTGCGTTTGTTTATTAACTCAGTGAGTCTAACTGTCGATCAATTTGTATTACTATACGGGGAGACATGCCGAGCTGACAGAAGCAGATAAGAATAATTTTGTATAGAATAATGGTGGATTGCGCAACACTGGAATTAGTATGTTTACAATGTCGTATGGTGGGGCTTTATTCAAAGAATGTCTGTTCGACCTTGTGGCGATGCCTTCGAGAATGGAATCGGGGTAGCCGTGAATATGCCACATTACCGTACATTACGGTATAGCCATGAATACCGATGAACCGACATGTCGTTAATTAGAGTTTCTTTGGTTTTCGTAATCTCTGGTATGGGTTCATCAAAAATCGGTGCAACTAAAAATGTTTTTGTAGTATATTTTCGATGTTGTCAACGAGCCCATCGCAAGCCCTCCTGCGATGCACCGAGAAAATGTCATCGTTTCGTTCTTCCACACGGATGAACATATTCAGTTCTTCGTACAATTCATTCCATCAATATCACATGATTCTCCTACTGTCATAGATATTTGCAAGTCGCTGCATTGCTTCAAAAGTTTGCTATCACTTATTTCCTTTAATCTTTTTATTTTATATAAGAAACCAAATATGCTCTCATAATGTTTAAGTGCTCCTAGGTTAGGAAGGCTGATTGCACGCGCATTGTCGACAAAAACATAAAAATAGTTTATTTTGAAAATCTCTTCCGCATTCAATTCATGAGCTTCATCTTCCCCTTCATAATCAAAATGCCTTTTTTATGTCGTCTTCTAACTTCTTTAAACTGTCTGTCAATTTAATTTTCGTCGTCTATTTCTCTCGCTGTTACAAGGGATGACTGAAAACCATTTTCTCGATAATTATCGAGCAAATTTGTGAATTTGAAAGTCTAGGTGATGTATAGCCACATCTAAGTGCATGTTTTCGCTTTGCCACATTTTACTGATAACATTTATCTTTGTAAGAATGTCATACCATAAGACAAGTGAAACTACAAATTCGTAGGTAGTTATTTCCTTTTCTATCGAATGGCATACACTGACCAACTGACAATCTGTTGTATTTTCTGTAAAATCCTTTAAAGCATTACAATTATCGCATAGTTGGTATTTAACGGCCTTCACCGATGCTACCCTGCACTCCCATCTAGGTTCAGAAAGAGGTTTTTGCGATAAGGATTTTACATGAGCATTTAAAATAGCCCACCTCTGACTTGAGCCGGCAAACAGAGTGTACAACCTTTGTAGCAAACCAAAAAAAGATTTTGCTCGGACACAAGACGATGCTGCATCTCTTAGGATGAGATTCCAACTATGACTCCCAATCGCAAGGTAAAAAATAAGCAAGTGGATTAATTTCAATAATACATTTTTGGACACCACTTTTTTCACCACGCATATTGGCACCATTATCATATCCTTGGCCTCTGCAGTTTTGCAATTATATACCTAACTGTTCTAATTCTGTGCTTATATAATTAGTCAAACTCTCAGCTGTGGTTTTTTCGACAGCTATGAAATCAATAAAATTTTCTTATATTTCAGCTGTTTTTGTATTAAAAAATGTTATAATAATTGATAGTTGCTTGGAGAAACGTCGCGAGTACAATTAAGAATAATAGAGTAATATTTATTATTCATTCTTTTTTTTAACAATTTCAGTTTTCACGTGACTTGGCATTAAATGTATGAGCTCATTTAAAAAAAAATTACCGCTATAGTTTTAATTAATCGTTTTATCTTTTTACTTGTTGTAAGTGAAGTGTCACACGGGATCAAATTGGGCTATTAACTTTACTAAATCTATAAAGTTGCCGCTTGTCTCACTCGAACCTGAGTCAGATGTTAACTTCTCTCTATGACCCCTAAAGGCCAAATTGTGAGATGCTAAAAAATTTACAATTGCGAGCAATCGTTCTAAAATATCTCTCCAACGTTGCCTTTCTAGTTCAATTTGTGACTGAGCCATGGACTCAATAGTGGAACAGCTTTTTAAACCATTCTCAAAATTAATCCATTTCAGCATACAATCTTTGTGCTGTCGAGATTCGTGTGACTTTAGGTAATAACTCAAGTGTTTCCAATCACACACTCCTTCAATTGATCCAATCTTTGTATTTTCTAGCCCGAATATTCGACACGGAAAGCAGTAAACGGCATCCTTTGTTTGTGAATGAATCATCCAGCGCCTGTCAAGCTTTTCACCGTTAACTAATATCTTATTATAATGATATTCACTGAATCACCGTTCATTATCATTTACGGGAAATAACTCAACTTTAATCCGGATTGGACCTCTTAATACGATCTCAGTTCGGTGTACATCAGTAATTGTTATGGACCACAAACCGGAGATATTTTGAGAATTCGGATTTTTTATTCCAGCAGTGATGGATGTAGACACAGACTCGGGCTCACATTCGTGTTCTTGACTGGATAGAGTTGACGGCGGCACCGGTGACCTAAGAGACAATGATGTAAATTATCATCATCCTCGCTGTTTTTACTTGATGACGGCGGCGGCACCAATGATGATGTGGAAGGAATGTTTTCAGCTGAATCAGGATTAAAGTCATTTTCAATCAATAAATATTTCGTATAGGTGTCCACCTAGATTTTCTTGTGCCTGTTATTTTTTTGATAACTCATTTCCTTTTTGAACTACCTGACTCAAATTTTCTACCGGCATTACGATCACGCGAACTCATTTCGTAATTCTTGTTTTGTTTCGCACAAACAGTCAGAAATAATTTTTAAGTAGGTGTCACACAGGTTTTTTACACTTACTCAGCTTGCTCAATACCTACTTAAAATACTATAATTTACACTTTTCCAGCTCACTCAATACTTGAAACACTATAAGAACGTAATATTAAATATAATTGAAACATATGTACGGTACAGCAACGATTTTGTAACTCGTACTGCGAGCAAAATAATTCCAAGATGACAAAAGTTGACGAACGAAATTAAACAAGGGAATTCCTCTAGCTGAACTTCTCAGATTTCCCCGTCACAGACAATATAGTACATACGAGTAGTCTTCATACAAAAAAAACTAGGAATTATATCTATGGTTAGAACTTTTTGATTGTGACAGCTTCGTTGCTACTGTTCGAGCGAACAATTCTCATATGTCACTTCAATGGGAATGATGAATGACTATTATGTTTCAGTTTTAAAAATGTCAAAACCCTTTTTTATTATATTAATACTTGAAATTGGCAGAAATAATGATTGTGTAGTAACTACAGCTGGTTGCCAGAAAACGCAAAATTTAATTTAATTTGCAATCAATCAGCTCGATCTGCCATTACAGTTTCAATGTTTGACGAGTGAAGGGTTTGCATTGATCAATTTCCGTAACATAACCTCTCAATTCCCAAATATAATACTTGATTTGCGTTTATGGTGCTTCAGAATGTACAAGTGCTGGTAGTGAATGAGAAAGTAGTTGAAAGGACGTCATTTTCCAAGAGCTGAGATAGGACTTTACGTTGGTTACCGTGTCTTTGTGCTAATAGTGTTAACTTACAAGGTTTAAGCCACAAACATTTTGAAAAGACATGTTTTCTGGGTTACTGAATAAGAATAACGGTGTTTAATTGGTGTAATATAAGCAACAGAATATTAAAAGGTACTGATGTCCCGCGTCTAGAAAATAAAAACTGGCCTCCCATGCAATACAAACAAATCATATAAAAATATAAAACAAAGTTTAGAAATAAAAAAATTCATAGAGTCTTTTATTTATTTTACCTTCTTTATCTTTTAGATTGTTTAAATATCTTGTAGAATAGAAGAGGGGCTTTTGCGCTGCCACAATGGCATTACGCCAAAATGCATGCCGTCATTTTAAAATTAAGAAACGCAGGACATTCGAATTTTAAAAAAATAGTTGGTAAATTGAAAAAGTGGGTTCCTAGTGTTGTAGTTAGGAAGACGTTCGTCTGATGCGTAGTATCACTAATTAGTTTGTGGACATATGCAGTTAAATTCTATTAATGCAACCATTTGTGTCACAAATGCAAATGGATACAAGGGCATAATTAACAGAATTGAACGCGTTCTTGGTTTGATTTGACATTGACAATGTCAAATCAATCAATCAACGTTCATCTGACTTCTGTTCACAAAAGGCGGAATAGAGTGTAATTCATTTGTTTTTTGATGAAAATCAAGGTATCATCTCAATTTACACCTTCCTACCATGATGTCAACAACGGAAGGTGAACTAGATGTGGATCTAACTCGAGATCTAGAAGATGGAGAGGTTATTTCCTGCCTTAATATTATAATTTGTTAAGCTCACAAGTTACCAACAATTCTTTCATTATAAGTGTTCAAAAATTGGCCTTAATCGTTTAAAGCGTTAATTAAATTGTGTATTAAAATTTGGTATGTAATCATTGCAGTTAGAAGACTCTGATGTTGAAGAGGGTACGTATAAACCTTTAGAACGGCCAGAAACGTTCAATCCGCCGTCGTTAGTGAATATGCAAATTCAGGATGAACACAGTGATGATGATCGTTCTCCTGAAGAGTCCTCAGGCTCGGAATCTGATAATGAACCCCACAGGAGGCCCAAAAGAACCAAATTAAGGCCTAAAAGACCACAACCACAAAATGCCAATGACAAGAAGGACAAGTACAATGTATGGTGCAAAGCATTACAGGTTAGTATACTTTTTACATAAAATTGATTTGTTGTTGTGTACTTACATTCAATTGATCTTAACTTCTGTCTATAGGAAGAATTATTAACAGAAGACATGGGTAGCTGCGATGTTTCTAAGAAGAACAGATATGGTGTTGAATCTTATGACTACACAATAAAATATAGACTAGATGATAATTTTGATTCCAAAAAAATCTTCTCTAACACTAAAATTACAGAACATGTTAACCCTTCAAATAAAAGGAAATATACTGAAAGAGGGAAAGTTAAAGACAGGTTAGGTAAAAGAGTGAACAGTAATAAACCTTTTGGAGACAAGCGTAATCCTGTAATACTACCTGATTTGACAGTTACATTTGAAGATCCTGTTGACAGGATAGTTACAGAAATAGCTGAAAATTTAAATGAAGAGAAAAAAGATTTGATTGGTAAGTAGGTAACTTTAGAATATAAATATAAGTGTTGAAACTGGATCAGTGCCACAAAGTATACATTTTATTATAAGAATTATCAAAGCCTATGTACTTAGGTCATGTAAAAACTACTGATGAAATTAACAGAATATATTTTCACATTTTTTTCCATAAAAAGGTAGAAAACTATTAAGATATTTATTTAAATGACGCCCCTAGCTCTAAGTGTAAACAATCATTCATTCTAAAGTTTGTTTCTTCTTATCTCTCTACCATTATTGGTTGCTGCGCTTTTGGGGGCAGATTGACCTACTGGCCTAGGTTTATATAGTTGTACAGAGTTAAATCAGCTGTTGTATCAGGGTTGGCACACTAAATTTTTTAACTAAAACTAAAATCATATTTAATTCTTGATTGTTAAGCTTTTTTAACATTATGACATTTTTTGGAGTACATATATATGTCACCCTACCTACCATATTTGGTTTATTATAACATTGATCAGTCACTCGAATGCTAACTTAAGAGCCTTTATACAAATGAACGCTCTCCTGAATCAGTAAACTGCAAGACACACATGTATCCATTACACGCACACATTCAGTGCTGTATGATACAGTTGCTGGCCATCAACTAGCGTGTCCATAATGATTTTGATACATTTTCAAGTATGTTTGACTTATTTTACGTTATTATATTTTACTTCTAATTTATAGAAATATAAATTTATGTTATTTATTACTTGAGTTATGTTTTGCAAAGTAAAATATATTAAAATACCTGGTTAGGATAATACAGGATGAAATAAAATTGGGGTACAATAAGGAATTAACGAAGAGATTGATGTTATTAATATATAGACATTTGTTATGGTAGTTCTGATTTAAGATAAAAGTGATTACTTAATAAAAATAAAAATAAAATTTGGTGAAAAAAATATTTATTATTATACAATACAGTGACAAACTTTAATTTGGGATCCACTTAAGGTGCAATATCATATAGCAAATTGAAAATGACTAGACCTATTAAATTAACTCATTACGTTGACATATTTTTACACCGACAAAAAATAGGGATAAATACCCTGCAGTGGGTCGACAATGAGCCAATGATGATTACTTTTTTAATGGGTACTTAAAAGTTCAGACTTTTAATTAATATACAGTGTAAACTATATGTGCTTTGTCACAATCTGGCTTACTAAGGGATCTGCATGCACTGTAATCTACGATATAAAGGTATTCACTTTCCCTTGCTAAAACGTCAATCTGAGAAAGTCACAATTTGTCATATAGTCTAATCACTGCTTTATTAGATTTGAGGGCAACAGATAGTTTTTTTATTTAAAATTTTTAAAATAAATAATTCACTTACAAGATAGTTAACAGCCTTGGAGCTACTGGGAAGGTCTTCGTTACATTCGACTATAGTAGTCGCTGGTTGCCCCTTGTTCATAGTGATATTTAATCAATAAAACAATACCGAAAATGACACGATTGACATTAATTGCCTACCTTCAGTTAACAAAATGAGCTTAAGGTGAAGAAGGTGTATATATTCCGATTTTAGCTCATATAGTTTACACTGTATATTAATTAAACGACTGAACTTTTAAGTACCCGATAGAAAAGTAATCATCAGCTCACCGACGACCCGCTGCAGGGTAAAAGCCTCCTCCCAGAGGGATAATATAGCATTATATTAAGAAGGCATCGGTGCCTACTCCGGATTGGCGAATGTCTTTTCAATTTGGGTCCCGGTTTACCGGTCAGTGCAGGTTTTTATACGCTCTTATATTTTTCAAAGATAAAAAATCACTAGTGCGTGGCGGGTTTGTTCGAAGAAACGACCCTAGGATAAAGGGGCCAGACACTGCGCTACCACAGCTCTGAATCATCATCATCATCAACACATTTTAAACCCACTGCAGGGTGCGAGCCTTCTCGCGGCTCTGAATAATATGTGTAATGAATGAATAAATAAATAATAATAAGGTAACGTGCCTTTTTGCTTCTCTAGCCTTCGTGATATTATTATTATTATTTCGGCCATCGCTTCGATTTTTTTCTTTTTAAGTAATATTGTTTCCTACCTTTATTACCCATTTTAAAAGTCGGTGGTAACTACACTCGTGTTTAAAATAAAATGTTGGTTTTGGCATAACTTTATCTTTTTATTTTACATATAACTGTAATTTAATACATCTTACTCCGATAATGGAACAAGTCAGAATGTCAAATTTTTTATATATTTGAATATATGTGAAACTATATTTATCAACTATAATTATCGAACGGCAAAGTACACACGTTTCGTCGGATAACAAGAAAAGGCGCATGAACAATGAATTTCTACAAAAATATCTGCAGAAATGAAAATTTTCTCAATACATGTTTTAGACGATGAATTTGACCTCATATTTCGATGCATCCGTGTAATATTTTGATCGGAAACGAACACTGTAAACTCCTTAAATTGCATGATTTTGTATAAACACTCTTAAGTGAAAGTTATAAGTAGCAAATGCAAGAGTACATTAAAATTAAATTAAAAGACAAACATACTAAAAATTGAAATTATCACATTGAAGTTACCCAAAAATAAAATAATATTTATGAACTATGTATTTTTCTATTTCAGGTAGGATTGTTCAAGTGCTAGGAGCTAGTAAAGCTATTGAACTTTATAAAGAAACCCAACAACTGGAAGCAGAGGGTGGCATCATGGTTATGGTTAGTAATTATAACTTGTTTATAAAAGACTTATGTTCATGAAACGAAATATAACTTTTTATATTTTGACTTGGAACAAAGCTTATAAACAAATTTCAAACATTTCTATGAACATTGTCACAGGAGCAATTTGGGAACTTAAGTAATGTTTTTGTTTAACAAAATATTTTTCTTTAGATAGTAAATCTAGTATAGCTATTTGCCTGCATGATTGCAACTAGCTAACTTACACTAGCAAGGAGCATGGCGTTCGAAGTTGCGAGTTACGAGTTTTTGTTGTTTCCTACATCTCAATTACTAAATCCCGTCCAATATTTTAAATTTGAAAGAAACTTAGTACTTCAAAGAAATATAAATTTCCTGTGAATTGTTGAAAAGTGTTGCCGGTAAATTCTTTTAAATTGACCTACATTATTATTGCATCTTCATTGGTTCTAGATTATGCCAAATAAAAGTTCCAGGTAGTCTTGGCTTGACTTGTAACACGAAATAAGCTTAAAAAATTTTGTTTCGACAAGTTAATTAAATAGGACTATAAAACTTTCAATACAGACTATTAGACCCAAAGCCCCCGTTTTTGCTTTCGTTTGTATTACAGGATTTTCCACCAATAAACGCATAATAATCTTATATCTATTAATCTTGGAACTTTTATCTTCTAAATCTATCTAGTTGCTAAATCTATCTAGTTGCTAAATCTATCTATCTATTATCTAAATCTATCTAGTTGCTAAATCTATCTATCTATTATCTAAATCTATCTATATATTATATAAATCTATCTAGTTGCTAAATCTATCTATCTTTTATCTAAATCTATCTATTATATAAATCTATCTAGTTGCTAAATCTATCTAATTGCTAAATCTATCTAGTTGCTAAATCTATCTATCTATTATCTAAATCTATCTATTATCTAAATCTATCTAGTTGCTAAATCTATCTATCTATTATCTAAATCTATCTAGTTGCTAAATCTATCTAGTTGCTAAATCTATCTAGTTGCTAAATCTATCTATTATATAAATCTATCTAGTTGCTAAATCTATCTAGTTGCTAAATCTATCTATTATCTAAATCTATCTATCTTTTATCTAAATCTATCTATTATATAAATCTATCTAGTTGCTAAATCTATCTAGTTGCTAAATCTATCTATCTATTATCTAAATCTATCTATATATTATATAAATCTATCTATCTAGTTGCTAAATCTATCTAGTTGCTAAATCTATCTAGTTGCTAAATCTATCTATTATATAAATCTATCTAGTTGCTAAATCTATCTAGTTGCTAAATCTATCTATCTATTATCTAAATCTATCTATTATATAAATCTATCTAGTTGCTAAATCTATCTAATTGCTAAATCTATCTAGTTGCTAAATCTATCTATTATCTGAATCTATCTAGTTGCTAAATCTATCTATCTATTATCTAAATCTATCTAGTTGCTAAATCTATCTAATTGCTAAATCTATCTAGTTGCTAAATCTATCTATCTATTATCTAAATCTATCTAGTTGCTAAATCTATCTAATTGCTAAATCTATCTAGTTGCTAAATCTATCTATCTATTATCTAAATCTATCTATTATCGAAATCTATCTAGTTGCTAAATCTATCTATCTATTATCTAAATCTATCTATCTATTATCTAAATCTATCTAGTTGCTAAATCTATCTAGTTGCTAAATCTATCTAGTTGCTAAATCTATCTAGCTGCTAAATCTATCTAGCTGCTAAATCTATCTAGTTGCTAAATCTATCTAATTGCTAAATCTATCTAGTTGCTAAATCTATCTAATTGCTAAATCTATCTATTATCTAAATCTATCTAGTTGCTAAATCTATCTATCTATTATCTAAATCTATCTATTATATAAATCTATCTAGTTGCTAAATCTATCTAGTTGCTAAATCTATCTATTATCTAAATCTATCTATCTTTTATCTAAATCTATCTATTATATAAATCTATCTAGTTGCTAAATCTATCTATCTTTTATCTAAATCTATCTATTATATAAATCTATCTAGTTGCTAAATCTATCTAATTGCTAAATCTATCTAGTTGCTAAATCTATCTATCTATTATCTAAATCTATCTATTATCTAAATCTATCTAGTTGCTAAATCTATCTATCTATTATCTAAATCTATCTAGTTGCTAAATCTATCTAGTTGCTAAATCTATCTAGTTGCTAAATCTATCTATTATCTGAATCTATCTAGTTGCTAAATCTATCTATCTATTATCTAAATCTATCTATCTTTTATCTAAATCTATCTATTATATAAATCTATCTAGTTGCTAAATCTATCTAGTTGCTAAATCTATCTAGCTGCTAAATCTATCTAGCTGCTAAATCTATCTAGTTGCTAAATCTATCTAATTGCTAAATCTATCTAGTTGCTAAATCTATCTAATTGCTAAATCTATCTAGTTGCTAAATCTATCTATTATCTAAATCTATCTAGTTGCTAAATCTATCTATTATCTAAATCTATCTAGTTGCTAAATCTATCTAGTTGCTAAATCTATCTAGTTGCTAAATCTATCTAGCTGCTAAATCTATCTAGTTGCTAAATCTATCTAATTGCTAAATCTATCTAGTTGCTAAATCTATCTAGTTGCTAAATCTATCTAGCTGCTAAATCTATCTAATTGCTAAATGTATCTAGTTGCTAAATCTATCTAGTTGCTAAATCTATCTATTATCTGAATCTATCTAGTTGCTAAATCTATCTATCTATTATCTAAATCTATCTAGTTGCTAAATCTATCTATCTATTATCTAAATCTATCTAGTTGCTAAATCTATCTAGTTGCTAAATCTATCTAATTGCTAAATCTATCTAGTTGCTAAATCTATCTAGTTGCTAAATCTATCTATCTATTATCTAAATCTATCTATCTATTATCTAAATCTATCTAGTTGCTAAATCTATCTATCTATTATCTAAATCTATCTATCTATTATCTAAATCTATCTATTATCTAAATCTATCTAGTTGCTAAATTTATCTAGTAGTAGTTAAAGTTTGTTGCGGAACAAACACTTCGCCGTCGGGTGCATTGATAGGTATTTTTAATAATTACTGGAATTTGCTGGAATAATATCTGCATATAAACTAACGTTTCGCGAATTGTACGTGTGTAATAGGGTTCTTGGCTGTTTTAGTAAGCATAGTATTTTCCTTTAGGTCAATTTTTGCCTCCCATTTAGTCAGTGAATTTAGTCCTATTAGTCCATCAAAGTAGTAATGGAAGTCAGTGATAAATAATTTTATTGAATTGGGGTCATTAATTTCATTAAAATATGGTATCGTTATGGAGTAGTCATTCCGTGTCGTAGCGTGTACATTAGTCACTTCAAAAGGGTCGTATTTCAAGGGGAATTCGGAAAAAAATTTTTATTTTTGTTTTTTTATTTTGTGTTTTGTGATTTGAATGACTTTTTCGTTGTAGTGTAATTTGTATTTTACAAATATCGTTTAGTTAATAATACCTTTACTAACCACTTACGTTACTTTAATTGATATTTTATATGAAATCAAATAAAAGCAATAGGTTAGATTTAAATAGAGATTTAAGTTCTAGTTCAGAAGCGTCGGATTTATATTCTATTAGTGAAATGTCGGACCTAGAGCAAATTATTAAGGCCTTACGCCTTATTCCAGAGTTTGACGGGAACCCTAATTAAACACGTATCGGGTTACAGCTTTAGTTAGAAAAGCGTCTTCAATACGTTTCCGAAGCGTGATAGAGACAGATAGTTACGCCATAGGTTAGAAAGAGTGCGACAGGTAGTGACGCTATTAAAATTTAGAGTAAGATAGAAAGTGACGCTATTCGTGCCGTTTCTGATTGGTTTATTTGATAGAATGGCGTCGGGTTGCCATACTAACTCGTGCTCATATGTCAGTCGTCAGTACGCTTCGCTCTTTTGTTTACTGCGCATCCTTTTGATTTCGTGCCTTGGATTGTGCCTTGGATTCTTTGATTTTTACCATGCCGTTCCTATACAAAGCGTTAGAATACGCTAATATGTACTTAATTTACGGAGCAGACTATATCGTGAGAGATACCCGAATCTTCAACGATATCCAGATTATAGAGTATTCATCAATTTACATCAATCGTTTTCGGAAGGTCGTTTACCAAGCGCTCGGAGAAATGCAGGAAGACCTATGACAGAAAACGAAGAAGAGGTACTCCTAGAAATTGAAAGTGATCCTACCACTTCAGTACGTGCCATACAGACTACTACGGGAGTCCCAAAAAGTCGCACATCGTATTTCAAAACGTCACAGATTTCATCCGTACCACGTAAGACGTGTGCAGACTTTATTACCTCGTGACTACCCTGCGCGAGTACAATTTTGCCATACAATGCTCAGGAAACATGCTGAGGATCCACAATTCTTAGATAAAGTTTTATGGTCCAACGAAACCACATTTAAAAAAGACGGGTTTTTAAATCTTCATAATCTGCATAGTTGGAAGTATCGAGAACCCGCACCTAATGAGAGAGGACAAATGTCAGTACCAATTTAAAGTTAATTTGTGAACAGGCATGATAAACGGCAGAATTATCGGACCCTTTGAGTTGCCGGGGAATTTGACTGGCTAAATGTATTTAAATTTTCTGTAACATAATTTGCCAGATCTCTTAGAAGATGTGCCTTTATTATGCCCGTCCATTGCGGAACTATTTAGACCAAGAGTATGCGGACGGTGGATTTTGCAATATAATTATGCTAGCCCCGTGCAACTTTAATATATACTAAGGTATTCTTGGTAATGCCCGCAACCTTCCGCGCGCTTGAGTTCTTATTTTCTAACACAACAGAGTTTTTTTGGATAATTTAGTTTATTTTATGATAAAATTCGTTCTAATATAAAGGAAATAACATGGGAACAAAAAAAAAATAAAAAAAAGGAGAACCGAAAGAGCACATCCACTTGTTGCAAAATAACAGAGCGAATATTTGATTGACGTATTTGAATTTTGAAGTTTGGTGATAAGAGTGCCGAACTAAAAGAAAACAAAACTCACAAAAAGTTACAGTTGCAAAAAAAGTTGAAAAATGCTTTGCAAGATTATACAATTAACATAATTAAGTTTGTAATATGTTTTTGATATTATTTATTTAGTTTTAAATGTATACTTTATATATTTACTTTTTTTGTTGAAGAAAAACTTTGTGCCTTTATCTTTAAAATAATCCACCAGCAAAACTTCTTTTGCATTGAATCAGTAACCCCAACGTTGCGCAGCTATTGGATGGAGACTCCTCACGTTTAGTTTCTTATTAATTGAGATAATTTTATAGGGAAATATTTTAGTTCTGATACTTTTTTTAATAATCATTTACATAAACGATACAAATTATCGTGCATTCCATTCGTCCATTAAATACTGAAATAAAAAGCTTACTGACGGCCTAAAATAGACCTAACCCTTTCAAAAGGAAAAGAAAATCAAGGGAAGAAAATGAATTAAAGTTGGAATACAACGCCTAAATTACTATGTACACAAGGCAAAGTGGCCAAAAAGCTAGCAGAATGGCCATGTTGGATCGCTTACGATAAATTATGTGCAAAATAAAATCCAGCCCAATAAAACATTTTAAAGCTTTCAAATTAATTAATTTTGTTTAGAACATTGGTAAGCACTTAAATAAATAAATAAGTTAAAGTTGGTGATTCTTTATCCCAAGATACAATAAGGAATGGACAGCTAATGCATGGAGAAGATCAGAACATTCAACTAAAGTTTGAAAAAGAAAAAGAAATCCTTTGAGCAAACCGAGGAATATGTCTTTGAGTTTTATAATTTAAATGCACTAAAATTATATAACTGTGGTTTGTGGTTAGCTTGTTCAGTGTTTCTAACAGGTGGCCCTATTTGAAGTTGTATTCCAATGCAAAATTAAGTAATCTTTGTCAGTTGTTATTTCTTTTCTCTGTACTAAAGTGACCAATTATGAATTCTCCTTGATGTGCTGTACCATCCTTACCGTTAAAACCTCTTATACTATTTCCATTTCTTTATTTTCTCGAAGACAGCTCCTGTGAAAACTTGTGCGAGCGATTTTTTTACATTATGTATGCATTATTTTATAAAAATATGACGTTTACACACGTACAAGGTTATATAATACCAGAGTCGGAGAAACTGATAGGGATGGAGCTAAACTAAACTACTGCCGGATACTTTTGTACAAATTTGTTAACTAATATTATATTTCATTACAAGATGTTACACGTATTAATTCATGATTGATAATGCCAACTTCTTTAAAATTTTCGAAGCTGTTGTAAAATAAGTAGGTATAGGTAGGTGAGTACCTACCTATACCTACTTATTGAAACGAAATAATTATAACGACAGGTAATCTTTATTTATTTTAACTACTTCACATAATTCTGGAAACATAGATCCGGCTATTTACTATTTTGCTATTAGTACTCTTAGTTATTTGTCAACCTATACACTTACAGCGCACAAATTTAAGGAAATCTTTTACAACAATTTAAAAAAGTTCGGATCACAATTTACGAGCTATTTTTACTTATTTCATAGCCGGCAAAATATAAAAAATATTGATGCCTCTTATTTTTCGCTATCTAGTTAAAACCTGATAACAAAAACGCGTTATACTCTCGTAGTACTTAATTAGTTAACAAACAGTGTTTAAAATTACAACGAAGGTTAATTCGAGACTGAACATACCTACATAATATTAACCAGCTGAATCTAGTACCTACTCATAATAGTAGATTGTATCATAAGGAAGCAATTTTATATTTTTTAAAGCGAGGGCGCTATGCATCACGAACTTAATGAAGGATTCTTGGAAAGCAAAACATTATATTGAAGTATTGGGGGTTTGAATCCATATTTATTGCTTAGTACAACACGCTTTATATAACTTGTGGCAGGTTATGGATGTCTCGCGACTTTTCATAGTTTTCGAGTAACAGATTATTGAGAATTTTCGATTTTTAAAAGTACAGACTTTCTCTAATTAATCCTAGTCTAATAGAAGTTGAATATACCGGGAAAGTTGTACTGAATATCAAAGGACGTTATTATTCAGGTAATTTCTGATGAATTTGGTTCTGTAATATGGTGTGTAATATGTTCTTAATCGTTATGGAGATATTGAATTTTTATAGAAAAAAATCTTTCTTTTTTGGCTTTAGAGCTCCTAGGGTCCGTATTTTTTTTTTGATGGATCTAGTTAAAAGGAATTGATTTTTATTAATATCAATTAATAAAAATCATTAACAAAAACTGAGCTTACTACTAACACCTTAAAAAGTCTGCTCGACAACAACGGTTAGAATTAAAGAATATTCACTAATTATTATTGTTTTTAACTTTATAGCAATTAAATTTAAAAAAATAAACTTAAAACGATTGTATTATTGCATAAGAACCAATGGTGACCAGTTTGAGCAAATTTTTAAATGATTTATTTTTTGGTTCGATGGTAGATGGTAAATTAAATTTTCTTTATTAATTCTGCAATGAACATTCGATAGGATAAATTCAAACAGTCGTCATTTGAAACCGTAAGACTTAAGTATGAAATAAATTGTGGATTGCAGTAAAAACGTCCTAGATGATAAAATTTTAATAATTAGTACATGTTTTTGGTGACTTTTTATTTTTAAAGCTTTTTGTAAATAAATGGATTATTTTTTGCAGTTCTTTTTACTAAGCTGAAATTCTGTACTTAATTCTAACTGGGCATTACATGCTATGTTTTATTTTGAAAGTGTAGTTATTAAACTGCAAAATAAAAAATAAAAATCATTCAATTTTATTCAGTACTCTTGCATGTAGAAAAATTTTTTTCAGTATCAAACATTGAGTTTGGCCAAATAGTTTTTGTTAAGATTCGTCTTTTAGTGCCATCTACCGACCCTGAAACGATGCTCAGTACTAAAGCTAACACCCTGTAGAGTAAGTTTGATTAATAATTTATGTAATCGTTTGTTTCCAGAACGGTACAAGGCGCAGGACAGCTGGCGGAGTGTACTTCTTTCTTTTGAAACGTGACGACGACGTGTCACAGGAGATGGTCACACAGATATTCAACGAGGACCGGAAGGAAACCGCGAGGCGAATAAAGCGAACGCGTGCCAAAACCCGGCAGAAGGTCATGGAGCAGTTGAAACAGAGTTTGACTGGTAATTATTAACTAGGGGCCCCTGCGCGGTTTCACTCGCACGATATCATGGGCATTTCTTCAGTATAAAAGCTTTTTGTAAATAAATAGCCTTTTTACCTTACGGTAGCGTCTGATAATGGTTCACTCACTTCCCTCTTATATGGTTGAGGAGAGCGATGGCTGGCCGTTGGGTTAAGCTTGTGAACGTTTTTCGTTTTTAGGGACGGAGCCTTGCCGAGCTAACATATAGCGGATAAGAATCTTGTTGTGTAGATGTACAATACATTGTTAATTTATTTTCTCACCCGTACAGTTACTTTCCAGTTCTTCATGAAGGTCTTTCCAAACTAGTTGTCTAAATTGAATAAATAAATTTTATTTCTTATTTATTAATTCTGATGTAGAAAATTTTTTAAACTTGGTCCAAGTTTCAGAGTTTATTGGTCATTCTTAAACAAACAAATATTTCCTCATTATAATAATAGTGTAGATTAGTGGTTGTCTGTTATTGCAGGCAAATTGTATCTATTGATAATTATTACCAAATTACTTGCCTCAAATCAGGTGAACCGTTTGAGCATAATTCCTTAGTAAGAAACAGACAAGCACTTTCTTGTAGGTAATACTACTCTTTACCTTGACAGCTTTATGCCTCATATATCACATACTGGTTTTTAAACACTGTAATAATCAAAGCAGTAGAATCATAAAAGTAAAATAAAAAACTTCAATTTCAGATTCAGAATTACCTTCACTGCTATCCCGAGGTGAAACCATATCACAGACAGAGCATGGGTCGAACCCACCACCCTCCCCTGCCACAGATGCCCGAGACTGCTCCAGTGACACAGACGGACAATCAGCACCAGAACCTACCCCACATGCCTCACCTCCGAAGCCAGATCCCAGGCAGTTACAGGACTATGAAGATGGAGACTATCTCGAAGTTATGTGCAATGATGAAATGGACCTATTCTAAATGTGATCTATTGGTGCAAGTGTGAAACTTAAAGATGTATGTGAAAATTCATGTAAAGAGAGTTTAGTTTGCTATGTCAAGATATGGACTGTAAATCAGTGAAACAAAGTGTTAAAACCGTTTTATTCTCAAAATGGCCAAAACCTTTTAAATACATTGTGTTGTATAATTTTGGTCTTTTTTTTGTATAATATACCATGACTAAATGTAATTGTCACAAAGTTGAATCAAACAACAATAAGTTAATACAATGGTTGAAGGTTAGGAAATGTATTAAATTACCACTCTACTTCAATTTTAATATAGAAACCTAGTTCTGTTGTTGGTATTGTGCAACACAGGAACTATGAGTGATAATGTTCCTTTATTTATTGTATTTAATAATTAATTTATTAGGGTTTGATTTAACTATGAAAGTGACCCTTATATGAGTTTATGAAATACCTTTTTTGAAACTTTTGAATTAACAGTTTAAAGTAAAATAGCATTATTTATATAATACACAATTCGGAACCTAAAATTACACAACTTCATTTACACTTTGTACTTGCCAATTTATAACATTTCATTTTAGACATTTTTCACTCCAAAATGCACGCCCCACCAAGTTCCTAAAACTCCTATATGCAAAATATTTTATGGATATGTTACATATCATAAATTCAGGTAGTAATTAGTCACTTAGCCCAATAGATATAGACATTATTCATAATGCCCACATTAATCACCTGGTCCATAACAGATATACACACAAGCACATGTAGATGTCATTGGTTCTGCAAACAATACTTAAATAACCATATTTGTCCATCAACTAGTGCATAAGTGTAATGCCCATACCTATACCGATCGCGTGACTAGTTAGTCGATGAGTGCCGAGATGAGTCCGAGTTATCACAGACTGCAGATTAGTAAATTGCAATAAATATTTAATTTAACACATTTATCTTATCACATATAGTGGAGTGTGTATTTTTTAAATGAATAAAATTTTTAATTTTTTACTCACTTTTACTTACAAGAAGTCTAACTTGTGATATGTAATGTAATCCAATTATGATAAGACCATTTTTGTTTCAGGTAAGCTTATTATATTATTGTATTGTGAGTTTTTAGATAAAATGTTTTGCTGAAAACAAGTGAGTTTTAGTTGTTGGTTTGTTCTTATTTTTATTACAGAGTGATGCATGTGATTCTTCATAGAAAAAATGTTTACAGAATCTTGTGAATGGCATAAGGTTTTTTTGAAGAAAAAAAAACACTACTACTTTAACTATTTTGCTTATTACCTACACAACTTTACATGTTGGGACATGAAATGCTAATAATAATGTTTAGAGTGATTGTAACAAATCTTAATCACCTATACAAGTAAAATATTTGAAAGACAAACAATTTAAATGGATTCCTCATTTAGTATACATACTCTTTCTGATATCCGTACATTGTTTAAGATGATTTGATCAAACCCAGTTTTATCCCAATGTGAGTTGAATATTTTTTAAAATTAACACTTGTGGGGATATCCTAGTGCCTATTTATTTACTAATATGGCTATAAAGGTGCTCCCACACAGCAGTTATGTGACGTAATGTTGAATGATTATAAAACATTGTGTAACACGATAACATATTATTACAGCGTGTAACATACGCTACAGTATGTCAAGAAATGTTATATGTTATAAACTCATCTTATAACATTATTTTACAATCAGTTTGGGTTTGACCTTCCCCCCGCGCCCTTCTGCTAACGTCCCGCTGAGGCTCTGATGATGTTATACGACAAAAGTTATATTTTGTTATATCATGTCGTAATCAGTATTAAAACATTTTGTTAAATTAAGCCTGTATAACATCATTAACAATTTATAACTTTTGTTATAATTTGTTATAAAAAGTTAGACAACAAAATGTTAAGCAATAGTTTCTAACGTTACATACCTGCTGTGTGGGAGCACCTTAACACGTTGATGTGAACAACGTGATTACCCGCCTAATTCTGTAAAATATAATGTGACACAGCGTATATACACGTCACGTATATATTATCCACCCCTGTGGACAACGTTATTCCACGTCTTTTCTTTTAGGCTGAACCTAATAGTAATGTCCTTCCGCCGTAACGTATCAAGATTTTAAAATTCTACCGCCGTATTAGACGATTTTATGACTTTTCAAAGCGCGATGTACTCACGCAGCAACAAATGCTTACACCTGAGACATGAACGTCTAGTCACGTCCCCCGCGTACGGCACCACGCAGTCGCGCGCAACCTGCGCCACGGTGCGTACGCATTACTTGTGTTATTGATTCAATCCGAAGATCGTAAACAAACGATTTCGACAAAAATGTAAGTAGTCAAGATCTCGGGAGCGGGAAATATGTTTTTAAAAACTAAATTTAATATTAAAAATTACTTTAATGAGACATGTAGTCAGAGTTGTACAACTAACATGAATGAATCTTAAAGCTAGATCTTCCAGTAGCTTAACTAATGCTTATCTCTAAACTCGCAACGTACCGGACGTCAGCGTCTGGACCGCAGACGCTACGTTAGCATTTTCAGGCGAAAAAGTAATAAGCGTCCTGGTAGCCGTTGCATAACTCCTCCCTCATCAAGTGCGAAATTATCGTGTTCCACTGAGATTTTGATCGGGTTCCGATGATTTCGCCCTTTAAGTATATATCTAATTAATGAGTAAAACAATATGCTAAACACAAGTGCATACAGAGTAAGGGTACGAACACTGACACTTTTACTGATTATACTTAAATCTATATTTTCTCTTTCACTGATTTCACGGTTTTTGTCACTGTTCAGAATGCGCGAAAAATGTCTTAATTCTTCCAGGTTTATGCTTTTGATATTGATTGGTTGCAATCGGCTTGAATTTGGGTAGCTGATTTCAGGCAGGGTAGTAATCGGTGTAACCGCATACTGAATGCTTTCAGCAATTGAGCGTTGATATTTCAGCTTTACATTGTGTAGAGAAAGAGAACAATTTTCAGTGGTTGATACTATATAACTACCATGGAGTGATTCTTTAGTTTCATCTTGACCACAGGTCTCGGCGATCAGTGTAGGTTTCTGGGTGAACACGATCCAGCTTCCTAGGCTGATCCGCTGGATCTTAACATCCTCAATGTCAACAGGAAACGCCGCGCATCTGCTTGTATCTAGCTGGAACTCCAATAGCTGTTGCGCGCAAGTAGGTGGCTGGAACTGTACCACGTGGTCGTCAGTACACAGGACTTTGTCTGCATCAATTCTTTCGCACGGCTTACGAACTAGATAGATAGATAGATAGATAAAAGGATTTATTCACGAAGCTTATTACATATTTCACATGATATAACAAAACACAACACATATAACACAACTATTACAATAGAAAAAGTAGTAATAATAAAAAGTTCTTATTTTTACTTAATTGGATTGATGTAGGGGACAATTACTACACATACAAGAAGGAAAAAAACACAAAAAAATAAAAAAACAAAGAAAATATGTTTACAAGAAGCATTATAATAAGCAGTAAGGGCTTGGTGAAAGGGCACGACTCAGCACAAATGCTGCACACGGTGCAACGCTGATCTTCCGTCAACACCCAGAAGTCACGTGACGCGCAGCATAAACAAGCTGCGACGCTAACTCTGCATGCGTGTGTTACGTGATGGGAATAATCAGATGTTTAGTAGGGTATAATATAATATTTAGGAAGATTATGAAGATCGGTATAGTAAGTAATAATAAATTGGAATAAATGAAAGTGTTTAAAGGTATTAATAGAATACGTGTTAGCGACGCATCATGAAATGGATTCGGCATAATAGGGACATAGCCATTCAAATAGTTTTGTAAATAACGCTAGTCCACGCCCTCACTACTTGCGCCCGTCCTCGGATAGGTAGTTATTTTCGAGTGTGACGTAAGCAAGTACTAATAAGATTCTTATAGGAAATTATGATGTTATAGGAACCTAGGTATAGGTATATTTTGAATTCTATTTTGATAACATTGATTTATGGTTGAATTGATGATGTTTGTGTTTAATAAAGTTCTTAGAGATTTCATTGGTATAATATAAGCATAATATGAGAAGCTTTATGTATGTTTTGGATAGAATTTAGACCTAGGTTATTTGTAAAATACTGATTTGTTCAGATTTGTCATAATTGTGGTAAATTTATGGTTATTTCTTATCAGATTAGGTAGATAATGGTAGATATAACGTTATTGTATATAGGTTCATATAATAAAGTACGCATTTGAAGTAATAAATGACGTATTATGGTTAGATATTTTCTCGTTGAATAACTACGTAATTATATGGTTTATTGTTATGGTTTATTCATAATAATGTGTAAATTGCTTTCTTTTATTGAAATGTAATAATTATTTTCATGGTGTTTTACGTATTTGAAGGGAATAACGAGAAAACCTTTGTTGTTGTATATGTTCCTAATTGGTAGTTATATCTTGTTAGATTATGTTAAAATCTAATTGTAATTAGAATGTTTGCATATTTTAATAATGTAAAATGATAAAATTATGTTTGTAACCGTTTCGCCTTAGGTACAATGTTAGGCTAAGTAAATAGTCTGCCGGCGCAAACGGTGTTTTGAGATAGTCTTTGTTCTAGAAAGTTTTTTGTATTTAATTTTATCAAATTGGTATTTATGTAAACATATAGGAATCGTTTCGCTCTATTATTTGAATATAATATTGAAATAGTTTTGCTTAATAGTTTGAAAGATAATTCGATGTAAAGTTTAGAATCCAAGTAAAAGTTAAGTGTAATTAGGTGCAAATTGCACAAACGCGCCAGCCAATCAGAGCGCTGGAATTATTTAGGGCGAAATTTGTATAAAAGGCGCACGCCGAGCTTTGGAAGTCAGTTCGGTGCCCACAAGCAAGAAAACAACATCTAATAAGAAGAAAGAAATAGTTCGGTGCCTGCAGCGAAGAAAACAACAAGAAAGAAACAGTTCGGTGCCTGCAGCGAAGAAAACAACAAGAAGAAAGAAAAAGTCTAATAAGAAGAAAGAAAAAGTCTAAGAAGAAAAGTTCAGAAGAATCCAACTAGAAGAAAGAAAGTGCTGTTCGGTGAATCCGGAGGCCAGTGAAGACCCAAGAAGACGTAAGCGCTGTTCGGTGTATCCGGAGGCCAGTGAAGAGGTCTGAAGAAAGAAACTGAACTACAGGAACGATTGCGGTTCATAGGCTTGTTTAAACTTAAGGTTTATTTTGGTATCCGCAATAAACGTTCTTACTTTGAAGAAGTGTTGTTTTCACTGCGCTCCAACCTGCACTCGATCAAGTCGGGTGTCACTCCGTGGTTCGTCAGGTCGTGGTGTCTTCGGGGCCAAAGGGTACATACGGCGGCATCTTCTCCAGCCGGCGCAAACCCTCAACAATACGAATGTATAGCATAAAAAATAAATAAATAGGTGTATAGAAGTAAACAAAACCCCTTGTAGATCAAAGGTTATATAGATATTATAGGATGTATTAAGATCTTTTGTCACAAGTGTTAGATCAGAGAAGACTTTTGTTTAAGTAGTAAGAATGTGCGATAAGAAGATTTAAAAGTATGTTTGATTGGTAGCGTCGGGTGACGGGTCGCTCACTTCCCTCTAATATGGTTGAGGAGGGCGATGGCTGGATCCCGCGTTAACTCGTGAACGGGTGCCGTTTGAGGGTGTTCGTCGTTTGGATACTTGGGGGGAGGGAGACTTGCCGAGCTAACAGATGCAGAAAAGAATAATTTTGTATAGACATAAAGAGACTCTGTAAATTTATTTTGAAAAAAAATATACCCGTGAAGTTTCTTGCCAGTTCTTCTTCACGAAGGTTTTTTTCGAACTGGTGGTAGAATCATGTTTTATTTGACGTCAATAAGAACAAGTAATTGTCAATGTTGAGAAATAAATATTTGAATTTGAATTTGTTTTTTTTTTTTTTTTTGTTCCCCTCCGCGGGAAGGGCAGGAGGATAAAAATGCTCTGACGCATACTCCGGCGCGATTCCGAAGTTATGTGGGACTCGTCCCGACGCCTACCAGAACCATACCCACTAAAAACCCCCTGTCGGCTCGTGCATTTTTGCCACTCAGCCTTCATCGGAGCGACGGCCAATTGGAGAAAGAGGCCGCGCTAGCGGGGCCCTTAAGGGGTCACCCGCTGGGATTTACATAGCACTGAAGGTGCTCAAAAATTAAAGTAAAATAAAACATTAAAAATGAAAAGTAAATAATGAAACATTAAAAATTGAAAAATTAAATTTGCATTAATTAGAATTAGAATTTACGTTAGAATTAGAATTTGCGGCCTGAAGGGCCTCGAGATCTACGGTTATCTTCGAAGGTTCGCTTGTGTGCACGTTTCTCGGTCTAGCGATTTTGTATGCCGAATCTAGGACAGGAGCAGTATATGAGACTGATTTACGAACAAGAGGATTGGGATGGGATTCGGCGCGTTTGAAGAACGATTCTGAGAGTGTTTTTAGATACTGTTGAACTGTAGGCAGTTCAAGATCTCTGTGCAGGTCCGCGTTGCGCACGTACCAAGGTGCGTTTGTGGCCCTGCGGCAGAAGAGGTTTTGAACTACCTGCAGTTTGTGCAGGACGGAGGGTTTGGCGTGAGCAAAGACTGGCGAAGCATATGACATGACTGGTCTAACGCAGACCTTATAAAGCGTACGTTTGTTTCTGAAGGACATTTTACTTTTCCTACCTAACATACTGTAAAGCCGGCCTAGGTAAAAACGTGCGAGTTTCGTTACTCTATCGACGTGAGGATTGAATGAAAGCGTCTGGTCTAATATGACGCCTAAATATTTAGTACTGCGCTTCCAGGGGATGGGAGTGCCTTGCATTCTCAATTGGAGATTGTTGGGGATACGACTGCGTCTGTAGTCGAAGTAAACCGCAGAGCTCTTCTCTGGGTTCACATCGATACGCCATTTTTTAAACCAAGCACCGAGGGTGTTAATAGCCTTTTGAAGTCTGGTGACGAGACCCGAGGCTCTGCGGCCTTTGGTGTAAAGGGCAGTGTCGTCGGCAAAGGGAGCGAGTTCGACGATTTTAGCTGGGATGGGAATGTCGTTAGTGTATACGGTAGGGTAAGAATGGGTAATGGCGGTCACCTAAGGGAAATAAATAATAACACAGAAGTTATTAATCATATCTTTATTTAGTTTTTAACTAGTTTAACTTTACTCCGTCTTTCAACAGTATGGCAATAATTGAGATCCGTATCAAGTAATTATTTGGCACAAATTAATATTTAAATAAAAATGGCTTTGACCGGTATTAGAAACATGTGATGATAATACCAATCACCGTGTTTCTAACACCGGTCAACGGCGGTTGACACATAAATCACATATATAGTTCTCAGGAGAATCATATCCGGAGCATTCTTGGTGAGCCCATCGACCACAGAGTACACACCTGTACCACATTTCATAATCTCGCCCGTAATCTTCGCAAATAAGGCATTTATTCAGGTCATCTTCATCAATATCTGTATCATTGTCTTCCCTTAAGTCAATCATATCGATGTCCGAGTTAGAAGTGTCGCTGTTATTCTCTTGGAGAACTTTTTTCATAACTCTTTGTATTTCAGTGGTATTATCTTCTTCTTTTCTCAGAATCTCTCGTTTAGTTTGTATTTTCTTTCTGTTATTTGCACTATTCGTTTTAGTTACAATCTTTTTTGTTTCAGTCTGTCTTTTACCTTTTTTTGTTTTAATATTCGATACATTTTTATTTATTTTTGCCAGTTTTCTATTTTCCTTCTCCATTAAAGCTTCCTTGTGAGGGGTTCCTGTTATAACAATCGCATGTTGTTTTCGAGATTTTCGTCTTTTCTTAGTTTCCATAGATTGTTTTGGAATGGGAATTAATTCTTTGGCAGTAACTATTTCTTTAGAACATGAAGGTGTCGGATTGATGTAATCAATTACTTGTAATTTGTTCACGTAGCCAGAATGTAAAGCAGGAGGTAAATCTTCGACACAGGATACTATAACTGACGTTGAGCGAATCGCGTTCTTAGTAGGACTATCTGATTGAGCAGGTTAAGTATCTGCAAAGAGTTCATGCAAAGGAAATTCATTGTTGTTACGATTGTTTGGCCATGGAGTTGGAGAAGCCTTAGACACAACTGAGTTGATGGTATTCGAATTATTTTTAGATTGGTCTGTTGATGGTACGCAATCTTCTGAGTTTAAGAAAATCGGAGAGTTGATGTTAAGGTCTGATCGTGTAGGTTGAGGAATTGATGCTCCAATTAGATCAAGAAGTGATTCTGAAACCGTCGAACAGGACGACGGGCTTGAATCGGGTCTAGTTGCAATTTGGAGGTCTGGTGTTTGATTATCCCTTTGACGCATATCTTCATCGGTAGCATTTAAAAACTCAGCAGCTAAAAAATCTTCCTCAGTGAAAACATCCGGATTGTAAGGGTATATTCCAGCAGTAGCAAAACCTGACTCAGCCTTTGGAATAGTAGCTACTTTTTGAAATGCTTTCCTAAAGAGTGAAGCGATGTCAGTTTGAGCGATTTGACATCCTAATCTAGATTTCATAAACAGATTACACTCTTGCTTGTAAGCAGTTTTCAAAGGTCCATAGACCGACACATCCATGGGCTGAATTCGGTGTGAACCATGTGGTGGTAACGACAGCATTACAATATTGTTAGCCTTGCAGAACTCGTAAGCTCCTAGAGAAATATGGCTTGAGTGATTATCTAATATCAGCCGAATAGGCTCATTTTCCGATGGTTTGGTATGTACTGTAAAGTGTTTCAGCCAGTCCACAAATAAATCCTCGTTAATCCAACCGTTTTTTGAATTTCTATAAATGGCACCACGAGGTCCATCTGCTTCTAAAGTTTTTGAATGTCTTTGGCGAGGGTATATTAGCATTGGTGGTATGTAGACTCCAGTGGCACTCATTGCGCATACCGCTGTAATGGTTTTACCCCTTTCTACAGTGGTAATGGAGACCACACGCTTCTGTCCCTTTTCAGCGATAATTCTTCCTGGGTCTTGAACTGAACAGACTCCTGTCTCATCCACGTTATATATGTTTCTAGGTAAGAACTTGTATTTGCCCATCAACCTTTCTAGCAAATTGAAAAATAAGGTAACCTCCTGTTTATTAAAAGCTATGGCTCTATTTATACTTGTACCTTCAGCCTTACGCGAAGATAATTTATTTCTTTTCAGGAATCCATTCAACCAGTCTCTTCCAGCCATTTTGGCATCTTTATTAAAGTTGTGGGGTATACCGTTTTTTTCAGCATATGCATATGCCATCTTCCTAATGTCAACAGGAGTGCAACCATAAAATATTTTAGCTAATAATTTAATTTGATCAGCCATAGCTGTTTCTTGTTCTTTGCCAAATACTGTGTTTCTTCCTAGTCTTGGGGCTTGCTGATTTTTAGATCTGAGCCTTTCTTGAAGTGTGGAAAAGGGTATGCCCGTATCTTTGGCGGCTTTCCGGATTGGAACACCATTATGTACCAATTGAAATGCGATTTCTAATGAGTTTAGGCTCCATTTTACTTTTACCCGGTCTTTGCTTCTTCTTCCCGACATTCTAAAACAAAAATATAAAAACAATAGGTAAGTGTTGTTTAAACTTAAACAATCTGCAAGTATGCAGATCAATGTTGGTAATACCGGTCATCTTGACTGGCATTACCCGCACCCAAGATTTTTTAAAGTAAATTGATAATTTTAAAATCTCGATTAATAATGCGCACAAATAAACATACAGAATGATGTACAGATACATTTGGAACAACATTTCTAAGAAACACTGTATAGAAAATGAGTAAATAATTACTTACCTACTATTTTCGAAATACGATAAATCGTATCAATATGGCGCGAAACAAACTGACGTGCATCTCTCCCCAGCGCGTGATGGGAACTAAACGAGAATCGCGGGGCAGGTGCGGGTTGACATCGTGCAACGCGTTTCGCGTGTGTGCGTGTTTCTATTATTCGTTGTTAATGAGACAGTATGTTGACCGGTATTGTCGACTGACCGCCATTACCCGATTCTACCCTATACAAAAGAGGGGCGAGGACTGAGCCTTGAGGGACTCCAGCCTTTATGGGACGAGGCGCGGAGAGCGTGCCTTCATGTTTGAAACGAAACGTGCGGTCTTTGAGAAACGACGCGATTAACCTAACTAGGCGAGCCGGTAAGCCTATTTTATAGAGTTTATAAACGAGACCGCTGTGCCAGACTTTGTCGAAAGCCTTGGCTACGTCAAAGAAAACTGCGATCGTTTTCTTTCGTTTCGGATAGAAGCCGTCGAGTATGTACTCGACGATTCGATGGACTTGCTGAGGGCAGGAGTGCTTAGCGCGAAAGCCGAACTGGTGGGGAATTATGAGAGGATCGCCGTCCGTTGGAAACAGATGGTTCCGCATTCGAGAGAGTATGACTCTCTCGAGAAGTTTAGACATTGCCTTGAGGAGGCTGATGGGTCTGTGATTAGCCGGGACATTAAGAGGTTTACCCGGCTTGGGTATGCCTATGACTGTCGCTTCTTTCCAAGCTTTTGGAAAGTAGCTAAGGTCGAAGCAGGCATTGAAAATGATAGTTAACAAGGTAAGCACCTGTTGAGGCAGGTGCTTAAGTGCGTGGTTGGAAATACCATCCGCACCCGGAGCCTTTCTGGACTTTTGACTTTTGATGTGAAGCGAGATTTCATCATTAGAGACTGTGATGGGGTCGGCGGTGATGGGGAGAGAGTTTCTACGGAGGACTTCGGCCTCCACCGCTTTGATGTGATTGGGATTCGCGGGTTGCGTGCTGGGCGAGCATTGAGACGCAACGCTGTCAGCGAAGCATTCGGCTTTCTCTTCGTCTTCGAAGGCGATAGAGCCATCGGGACGAGTGAGAGGAGGGACGTGAGAGGCGGCGTCTACGCGTAAGGCTCGGGCCATTCGATAATACGCTTGGTGGGACGGGGAGATATTCGCCATGAGATCGTTCATCTGGGCGTCTCGGAGTTCCGCGAGGCGAGATCTAACTTTACGTTGCAGCTGATTCGCAGCTGTTCTATAGGCGGGCGTGGGATATTTCTTGGCTCTCCGGAGAGCCGCGTTCTTAGCTTTAATAAGATTGCTAATGGCTAAGGGAAGCGTGGGTTTGCCTTTCTTAGCAACCTTTTCGTTTACACTGATGGCTGAGTTGATAGCATCAGTGAGAGAATTTACTAACGAGTCTATTTTATCCGGGCTATCTAATTGATCGGGCGAGATCGCGAGCGGAGAGTTTGGGGCCTCTAAGGCAGAAACTATCGTGTTTTTAAAACCTTTCCAGTCGGTAAAGGTCTTAGGAGGAGTGACGTTAACGTTAGGCGGTCCTAGCACGAGGGAGACGGGGCGGTGGTCAGAACCTAGGTCATCGAGAGGTTCGATAGACCTGAGGTCGAGGTTGATATGTTTGACGATTGCAAAGTCGAGGATGTCGGGAGAGTGGTTTGGGTTGTCGGGATAGTGAGTGGGAGTGATAGGGGAGACGACGTCTAGGTCGAGTAAGTTGGTGATGTCGAGGAGAGCTATACCGCTTTGGTTGGTTGATAGGCACGTCCAGTCAGTATGTTTGGAGTTAAAGTCTCCGAACATAATGACTGAACGGCCGAGGGCGAGAATGGTCTCAATGTCGCTGCGGATAGGTTTGGTGCCACTAGGTATGTAGACTGAGGCTATGATGATGGTCGGATGACCGGTCATAGCCAATCTACACACGGTGGCTTCCATGTTAAGGAGAGGAGGGGTAGGGAGAGGACTGCAATGGAATCCTCTTTTGTAGTAGATAGCAGTGCCGCCGAAACCGTCGCAGTTAGGCCTATCGTTACGTGTAAACGCGTACTTGGGAATCGCGAATCCCCTGGAGCGATTAGGAGTGAGCCATGTCTCCTGGAGAAGGAATAAGTCAGGTTCTTTGTTCTGAAGGAACAGTTTAATCTCGGGAAGGTTGGTGTTAAGGCTACGAGCGTTAAAAGATACTAGGGATAAGCCCTTAGGTTTAATACGACTGGATGCGAGATTCGCGGGTCTAGACATTAAAATTTATTTATTTAAAGTTTACAAAAATAAAAGAATTTACAACGAACTTAGGAGCGAGTGATGCTCGGCTAGCGCGAATAATCGCTCTTGAGGAGAGCGGGCGGCTCGCAGTTTGCGTGCGAGTACGGAAATTTCGTTAATGTCGACGTTTTGGATGACGTCGAACACGGTCTTCATGTCCTCAGCCAACGACGACTGAGGGGAAGATGACAACGCGGGACGCGGCCCTACTGGAGCTACGGGAGCTGGGATGGGTCGGGAAGGTGCAGGCGGGACGGCCGGACGCTGCCTCCAAGACAGAGCCGGAGTAGGCGTCGGCTGAACGGGCTTTGCTTCCGGGGGACCCCGGTTGCGCAGCGGCGGGAAGTTAGCAGGAGTGAGTGGCGGCGCCGGTTTAGGCGCGACCCTCTTGGTGGTGGAGCGCGGAGCGCGCGGGCAACCCCTGTAGTTTGCTGTATGGCCGGACTGGCCGCACAGCACACAGGCAGGGGGGGAAGTGGATTCGAGAGTGCGAGTGCACTCCTTAGTGAAGTGGGGATCCAGGCACTTTACGCACCTGGGGGGAGCTGAACAGTTAGCCGCTGCGTGGCCATATAGCTGGCAGCGGTGGCACTGCCCAGGGTGACCACGGGGGTTGGGACGCTCGACGGAGATGTTCGAGAGTCCGCAGATCGTGCGAGCCTCTTTGAAAATCTCCTTCGAGTTGGGAGTATTGGAGAGGATTACTAACGCTAACGGAAAACGCCTACCGCGGTTGGAGTGCATCTTGTGCACTGCTGTGACCGGGAAACCCTGAGACTTAAGGTCATCGAGGATGTCTTCGTTGCTGAGTTCGAACGGGACGCCCCGTAGTACTGCGCGGATCTTACGCTCCTCCGGGAGGGCGTAGGTGTGATACGCGATTTGGTTTAATCCGAGTAACCTGGTAAACTCGCGGAAGTCGACGACGGTCGCTAATTGGATTTTGATTGTATCGCCAGCGTTGGCGGCTTTTAAGTAATTGATTTTGTGCACTTTGCACAAGTTGGAGACCGCGGTCCAGCGCGCTTTTTCACGCAGGAATACGGGCGGAGGGAGCTGAGGCTTCGGCGGGACTGGAGCGCAGCGCGTCGCTGGCTTCGATGTGACCGACGGAGACGCGGTTACTACGAGCGATTTTAACGGCGCGGGGGCTGGTGTTGAAGACACCGGGGAGGGCTCGGGTATTGAAGATACCGAAGCTTTCTTAGAGCGCTTCTTGGAGCGCTTGGCGACGAGTTGGAACGCGGGCTCAGGAGAGCCGGTTAGGGTGACGGCATCTGACGACGTATCAGACGCGGGTTCGGAGTCGCTCCCGGGAGCGGTACGCTTACGACGCGACGCGTGAGAGGATGCGATCGATTCGCAGTCCATCTCGGACGAGGCGGGAGACGCGGGAGAGCTTAAGACCTGAGGGGTCTCGACGTTGGAGGCCTGAGGGGCCGGGGTTGCGGCCTGAGGGGCCGGGGACGCGATAGTTGCCTGTAAGGCCTGCGTTAGTACGTCATCTGGGATGGGGATTCCGGAGGCAGCGAGTGCCTGGGCGAACGACCTAAGTACGTTGACAAGGTCCATTGGAGGGCTTGGTCCTACGATATGTTATATATAAATATATAAAAATGCCTAGGTTCCCTAGCAAACCTAGCACCTAAACCTCCCTACCCGCGGTAGGGGGGCTGGGGACGACGCGAGGTGGTGCCCCTAGCTCGGACAGCACTGTACCGTCACCCTGGGAAAGGCCCAAGTGCAATGGGATCGGGTCTGCCGGTTTCTCCTTGGCCTGAAGGGCCTTGGAAGCGCACCGGGGCAACGCTATCAGGCTTAGTTGTCACCGTTAAGTATCCACCTGATCAAACGCGAGTCTACTACGGAGTGTGTCGTCAATAATTTGACAACAAAAACCGGCCGTAGACCTGACGGAGTTGGGTTGCACTAAAAGTGCGGGATTGACTACGTTACGACCGGCCGGAGCCGGCCGCAGAGCGAGTCTCTGACTACGTACAGGCGCCAAGCGTCGAGTACGCAGCCAGAAGGACAGCCCGAGTCTTGCAAACCACTATCGAATTTAATCGACCGCGGTAAGCTCAACCCTGTTGTTGCTGCACTCACCAAGTGAGGTTTTTACTACGAGGGGTGCACAGAGTGCGAGATTGACTACGTTACGACCGGCCAGGGGCCGGCCGCAGAGCGAGTCTCTGACTACGTAGCAAGCGCCAAGCGTCAGGTACGCAGCCAGAAAAACAGCCCGAGCTTCGCGAACCACTATCGAATTTAATCGACCGCGGTAAGCTCAGCTCTGTTGTTGCTGTGCAAGAGACCGACTTACTTGCAGCCGATCGGAACCGACTGCAGAGTAAGCCCTACAGAGGCTAACAGCGTATGAGCGTTGCTACGAGTTGACGTCGTGAGACGACAATCGTGACTCAACGGCTGGGCGACCGCGAACACGTCCGAGCGGGGCCGGACGCAGAACGGATCTGAGAGTGGCGTTTGAGTATTGCTACGAGAGAAGTCGTGAGACAACAATCGTGACTCGGCAGCCGGGAGCGACCGTCAAACACGTCCGAACGGGTCCGGACGCAGATGAGGTCTGATTGAATTTGATGGAATTATTTCTAATGGGCGGTGGAATGTTGTTCCAACACTTAGTGGCATTGTATGAGAAGCTGCCTCGGAAAGCTACAGTTTTGTGAACTGGGACGAGAAGAGGATTGGTGCAGGGTCGACTGTTGTAATTTCTTTTAAGATTTTTGCGCCAGTGTAATTTGTAATACCTACAGATATGCGGGTTTCCTGGTATGTATGACGTCAAAAAGGAGCGTTGCAAGATAAACATCTTATCTTAGATTCATTTTTAGTAAGTCGCATTTGTTAATATACGGTGTAACATGTGACCGAGGAGGGATGTTTAGACAGAACCTAGCACATGCATTCTGTACTCTTTGTAATAATTTTTTGTTTTTATCATAAAGTCTGGGACCAAATACAATGATGCCATAATTTAATTTGGATAGTACCAAAGAGTCGCAGAGCATGATTCGAAGTTTCAGGCTTAGAAACTCTCTTATTTTGTACAGCACCTTAAGACGATAGAAAGAGTCGCGGACTATAGTTTTTATATGATTTTCAAATCTTAGGGTACCATCAATAAGGACGCCAAGATTTCGCGCCTCTTCCACTCGTTCAATAGTAGTTCCCATCAGACAAATTTGGGGCTGTTTAGATACAATATTAATAATTTGTTTTTTCGTTCCAAGGACTAAGTACTTTGTTTTTTTTTGGGTTAAGAGCCAAGCCATTTTTAGTGGACCATTCAGATATTCTATTGAGATCTTGGTTCATCTTTGTTACAGACTCATTAATGTTATTTTCTTTGACAGGAATATACAATTGAGCGTCGTCGGCGTAAATATGAAAATTACAAAATTGTATGTGATTAGTGAGATCTGCTGTGTAAATGATAAATAATAGAGGACCTAATATGGATCCTTGAGGGACACCTCGTGTAACTGGCATAACACTTGGTGGTTTGGTGCAGTCCGAAAGAATTACTTTTTGTGATCTACCTGTAAGATAACTTGAAAACCATGAAACTGTATGGCGCTCAAATCCATAAAAACTAAGTTTCGAAAGAAGTAGGGTTGCGTCTATATTGTCAAATGCACGAGAATAGTCTAAGAGTGTGAGAATGGTAGCTTCACCTCTATCACAATTTGTAAGAGTGTCATCAATTACATCTAATAGTGCGGTAGTAGTACTACGTCCTCTCCGAAATCCTGATTGCTTGTCCGGCAAGATGTTATTTTCTTAACAGAAAGCACTAACTTGGTTAAACACTATTCTCTCCAGAAGCTTAGAAAGAAATGGCAGAATACTTATTGGTCTCAAATCTTTAAGAGTTTGTGGGTTATTGATTTTCGGAATTGGTCGTACGAGAGCCATTTTCCACATTTTTGGAAAGGTGGCTGAGGTAATAGATTTATTGATTATAGCAGTAATAATTTCCAACGAGTGTGGTAGGGTCAAAATAATCATATTCATAGTAATGTTGTTAGCACCTTGTGCATTTGATTTCATAGTCAAAATTACACGTAGTACTGTCGATGAGGTAACAGGGAAAAGTCTAAAGGAGTTATTATTATGTCTATGATATTCATAAAATGTTAAATCAGAAATTGACGTTTCATTGCAAGGAGGAAGGTCAAGAAAGTGTAAATTTATAAGGTCTGGGTCAGATAGACTGGAAGGCAATTCTAACGGTTCTTTAGATTTAGTCACAGCATGTCGTTTAAGATTTGACCAAAGTTGTTTAGGGTTTTTAATGTTACTGTTTATGTTATTGTCAAAATATGCAATTTTTTCACAACGTAGGCTTGTCTTGGCAAGACATTTCAATTGCTTATATTCGTTGTAATGGTCTTCATTATTTGATTCTTTGCACCGTTTGTAAGCTTGATCGCGCAGTCGCATAATATAGCGGACATTACTAGTGAGCCAAGGAGTACTTTGTGATCGAGCTACTTTAGTTTTTTTAGGTGCGTGCTTGTCCATCAACTCCAAAATAATTGCATTAAATTCGGCCACCATGTCATCAACCGAGCACATATTGACAATGTTGGATAAATTATAAAGTTTTAAGTCAGAAATAAATTCTAATTGGTCAATACTTTTCAAAGGGCGGTATGTAATTTTTTTTAGAACTGGCTTTGGTTTTTTTTATTTTAAGCTTTGCTGTTACAAAAGAATGGTTACCTAACTCTTTAATATGACATACACTGACGTCAAGTATCGAGGCATTAGTACATATTAGGGCAATGCAAGTTTCGCTGTGAGAAGTGAAGTGAGTTGGTTCCTTCACATAATTCTTTAACTGTGTATATTGCAAGAACATTTGAAAGTCATTAAAGTTAGGGTCTGAGTTGTTTAGTTGGTTGATGTTAAAATCACCTAGCAAAACCATTCGGTCATAATTAGAAAACGCTATGATAGTTTCGGTGAGTGCGTCAAGAAAAACAGAAGTGCTTTGCCAGGGTGGTCTGTAAGCTGTTCCTATAATAATTTTCACTGACTTAAGAGTAACTGATATCCACATCTGTTCTATAGAAGATGGAGGATGTGGGCAAGTACGCGCTGCTGTACCTCTTTTGATATAAAATCCAACCCCGCCTCCTCGGGAGCGAATGCTGTCGTTCCGTGGTATATGTCTTAGCCTATAGCCTGGCAAGGAAGGTGCAACACCATCCTGGCCAGGTCGCAGCCAGGTCTCATTAATGGCTACAATGTCAGGAGATAATTTTTCTACAGTCACTTGAAACTCATCCTGTTTGGTACCAAGAGAACCAGCATTAAAGAGACTAATTTTCAAAAACTTTTCCTTAACCATTTATGAATCTTAAAAGGAAAAAGAAAAAAATCAAAACTAAAACAAGTATGTGTGTATTGAGGTAGTTAGTAATGGTTGGACAACATAAGTATTTCAAAGTTGATATCAAATACTTTAATACTGTAGCTGGGATAAGGTAACAGTTATGAAGAGTTATTTTGTAAATAACAGTTGACTTTAGAATAAATTCAAGACAAGTGATAACAGCTGATAATGTACTGTTCAGTGCCCCTTCCATATTATTTTAAAAAAACAGACTAGTTAAGTTACACATTATATTAAATAAGTAATCATTTTTATTCCAACTTGAAACAATGATTCACCTAAAATAGTAATATATAATTTAAAACTACAACCTAAACAAAGAAAAATTAATAAACAAACTGTGTTCATAGCATAAAACTGGTCTGTGTATATATCATTACAACTCACAAAAAGATAAAAACATATTAATAGCCAACAACACAAACACATAAACATTATTACTTCAACTTTCAAAGGTTTAGTTAGAGTAAAAATAGATGTAATTAATTTATTTATTTTGATTAGAGGTTTCAACAATGCCAAAAACTCTATTTAGACAGTGAGGCTGCTAAGACATACTATCTTTGAGTTTTCAGTTTTTCTGGCAAAGATTTTACCTTGTCGAGTCCATACAAACCGCCATCTTAGTCCACGAGACAATTCGCGGGCTTTAGCCAGTATAGCACGGTTAGTTTTTGTAAGCCGCTCGTAGATGTGAACTGGCTGCGGGGAATGAGGCGGGAGACCGAGGTCCGCGGAGTTGGTGTGCCGGCGCACGCGCGCCTCCTGCAGTAGTTGATCGCGGACAGCGCGGCGCACTAGACGCACCACGATAGGACGGGGTCTCGCTGGCTGAGTAGTTGAAGCCTCACCCGCGGACCGTCGTAGCCCGACGCGGTTCGCGCTAGCTATGTCTTCCTGCTTTAGTGTAAAACCCAGCTTGGAAGAGAGCGTGGTGACTAGATGCATGGTAGTTTCACCTTCGAATTCCGGAATTCCCACTATTTCAATATCATTGCAAAGTATTGCTTGGTCTCTGTTGTTTAGCTCGCACTCAAATTTAGAAGCGATTTCCGCCATATTTAATTCAATAGATTGCTTATTCTTTAACTCTCTTATTTCAGATTTCAACTTAGAGTTTTCTGTTTCAAGAGTGTTTAATTTGTTGTTCATTTTAGTTACTTGCAGTTTTAAATCTGTAAGCTCAGAGAATAAATTATCTGTTGTATTGCTAAATTCCTTTTTCAATTGGTTAATACTGCTATCAAAGTTAGAGCATATTTCTTTTCTGTTAATTTCCAACATGTTCTGAATCTTTACATCAAGTTTGGAGTCGAGGAGCAACGCAAACTGATCCAGCGATATAGTTTTTTCAACGTTTCCTCCAGGCTGGGCCCCTCTTGTGCTGTCTAACTGTGGTTGTGATACATCAGTGTAAGAGTGTATAGTGGAATGATGTTGGATATCCTCACATGACATATCAAAGTCTTGTGGTGAAAACTGGATAGATGGCCGAAGAACAGGGGTTTCATCTCCTTTGCGACGTGATACCACATTCTCACAAGGTAAACATCTCCATAGTCGATTTAAATCTGACAGGTTTCGTTTGTAGAAATTTTGTGTCATGCTCATGCATTGATAATGGTAGGTACTTTTGCAGAAAGCACAAGTAAGCAACTCCTTTTCAATTACACATTTATTACACGCTTGACAATTACTCATTGTGTTATTATTATGCTTTTTGACAAATATTATCACAGACCTTTGAAGACACAAAGAATTTAACGGTCACTGTAAACGGCCAATTTTTGTAGTAGTTTAGTGTTTGTTATCACTGATTTTATCCAGTTTTAGCACTTGAATACCACTTAAGAAAGAATTAGTAGCTTTAAAGTTTTCGGTATCTTTATGAATACGGGAAATATTACATAAAATTAAATAAATTTAGCAGAGCAAACGTAAGTACAGCCGATCGCACACAGCACGTCACGTGACCTCCCTAGCAGGTATTTAGCGTTTTTCACCAAAAGGTAAGGGAAATCAGGGAGTAGGACCATGGTCTTATTAATCGCGCTTTTATACACAGGAAGAGAATAAATTTTAAAATAATTAAATACGGTTATAATATATAAACAAGTAGAATTTCCAAAATGAACGTTATCTGGTTTTCCTTTACAAAGGCTTTGACTGTTATTTATACATCTTTCAAATTTTAATAAGTTGTTTTCGTTTACTTCATACATTAATTCATAATTTTGGCTAATTTTCCTTAAGAAGCTTAACAATTCGGTAGAGTTGACAATTGACTGATGAAGTACTTTTCGTTTGTACTAATATAAATGGTTCTAAATATATTCCTAAACATTTCAAATATTTTAAATCTGTAGATTAAAAACAGAGATTTACTTTCGGCGTTTGTGCTAGATTTTATTAACTGTTTTATGTACCTTAATGTACGTTTATCAATTATGAGAGTATTATTATTCGAGGCCTCTGCACTGTTAACAAACACATCCAACATTTTAGTTACCTAAGTCATTTTATTGTCTAATTTAACTGTATTTGTTTCAATTTTAGATAAAAGGGTATCATAACGGATCGCGTCTTCATGGTCCAAGTTACCGGTTATTGCTTTCATAAATGATCCAAGAGGGTAGAATAAACTACGTCTTGCTCTTTGCATAGGAACTACCTGTCTTAACTTGAGTATGGTATTATTATTTAAATACTCTATTTGCGATATAATATCTAAGAATTCATGAACAAACAGTTTGTGTGAAGTTACAATACTAACAAATTCCCTGAACTTAAGTGTATTACTTTCTAAGTCAGTACTAATCCATAAAGGTCAAGCCTTTTAACAATGGTCCATCTATCTTCTTGCCTATGTGCATGTCTAAGTTTGATCGGTAACAATCCGGGATTCTTTTCAAGGCTTTGGAGATGTAGAGCCTCATTGTGAGCTAGAAGGCTCGTTAGGGCCAAGCACCACCTGTGGAGGCCGTTTAATACTTTTAATCGCTACATTAGTATCTCGCTTTCCTACCTTTAACGGAACTACATTCTTAGCAGGTTTACCTTTAACTATTGCTGTTTGATATCGAGGTTTATCTTTGCTTTTTCTTGTATTTACGTCCTTAGAAAATACTATATCGCCTTCTTTTAGGTCTAGATTTTCGCCTAATCGCTTTTCTCTAATCTTTTCTTTATTTTGTTTTATTTTATCTGATATACACTCGGCGTCACAAAAATCGCACCTTTCGAAAAAGCAACTTTAAAATACTTTTACTCAAACTTTGTCCATAGTAAGGGTATGATTGTAGGATATCATTGGAAAGGTTATTTAATTGCCTACTAGAAATTACAAACATGTGTATATGTTTTAAAGCTTTTAATAAAAAAATCTTAAAAAGGATAAAAGTTACAAAAACTAAATTTAAAAAAAACATAAAAAAATCTCAAATCAGTCCTTAAAATCTAGTGTTTCCTCCCCTTGCTTTGATGACAGCTTCCATCCGATCCTTCATGGACCTCACGAGGGTCACCACTCTCTCTTGGGGTATGTTCTCCCATTCTTTCTTCACGGCATCCTGAAGCTCTTGGAGAGTGGTGGGAGCAGGATCACGTGCTCGTACGTGTCTCTTTACATCGTCCCAGAGATGCTCGATCGGGTTTAGGTCTGGGCTTCGTGCTGGCCACTGCATAACAGGAAGCTCAACTTCTTCCAAGTAGTCTCGCACAGAAAACGCAGTGTGGCAACGGGCGTTATCGTGCATTAACATGAAACCATCGCCAACAAAACCGGCATACGGGACCACATGGTCTTGTAAGATTTCTGTTATGTACCGCCCAGCATTCAGCGACCCTTGCCCGCGACCACCGCCAGTCCGAGAGACGCACACTAGTTCCGTTTTCCCTTCAACGGATATGCCACCCCAGAACATACAGGAACCACCTCCGTATTCGACGGATTCCTCTATACACGCTTGGGTAAAACGTCCCCCTCTTCTTCGATATACCATTCTGCGTCTATCGTTGCAGAAAAGACATACTCGTGTGTCATCGGTAAAGAGAACGGCCCTCCACTGGTCAAGCGTCCAGTTGACATGCTCCTGAGCAAATTGTAACCGCTCTCTCCGATGTCGCACCGTCAATTTTGGGCCTCTAGCAGGTCTGTGAGCTCTTAATTCCTTTTCTGTCAATCTTCTTCTAATCGTAGAGACACTCACAGACGTTCTACAAGCTGACCGGAGCTCTTGTTGCACCTCAACAGCATTGCTGAAGCGGTGGCGCAACGACGTAGACACAATGAAATGGTCGTCTCTTTCTGATGTACAACGTTTTCTTCCGGATCCACGTCTTCGGGTATAGCCACTAGTCTCACGGAACCGTTGGTATACTCGTCGTACTGCAAATCGGCTAAGGTTCAACTGTCGAGCAACGTCAACCTGTCGCAGTCCTGTTTGCAATAGAGCAACGATTTGAGCGGCTTCTTCAGGGGTTGTATCCATCTTCAGGTACAGTTCTTTTGCGTATGTTGTTCCAGTGTATTCACTCTAAAGTCTGATTAGCGACTGACCCATTTCTTACCTGGACATAACATTTTATACCCTTTTAAGGTAGCCCAACTAGCGCTCCTTAAGTGAGCATTTTTTCCAATATCTTATTGATTGGTCCCTGGTTAGAAATGGTAATTGATTTTTTAATGATACAGGTAATGAATGTAAAGGTATTGAAGTGCACTTTACAATGATATTTCTTTTTCACGCGTGGTATTTATGGGCCAGATTCTAGGAGCAATTTACTGAAAAAAACATAAAGGTGCGATTTTTAGACGCCGAGTGTATATTTATACAAATATCGCGTTCGCTTTGCATGATCCTTTAAGAGTTGTTGCATGCAAGATTTCTCAAACTAGCCATCAAAAATGTTAGTGCTATCTGTATGTCCGAAAACTGTTTCAAATGGAGTTAAGCCGGTGGTTGAGTGTATAGTGCTATTATGTGCAATTATAGAATATTATAGATGCGGCATCAGTGCATTTCTGCTCATATTTTGCTAACCTGTATATTTCGATAAGGGTTGAGTGAAAACGCTCAACGATACCTGTAGAGTTAGGGTTGTGGGAGGTACAAATGTGAAGTTCGATTTATACATATAGCTGTTAACTCACGCATAAGCTCGTTATTAAATTCCGATCCAGGGTCGCTACTTATTTTACGAGGTACACCGTACATGGAAAAGTAATTTATTAATGCTCGGACGACCTCTGCTGTTGATTTGTTGTTAATCTCTATTGCCTGTGCCAATTTACTGAATGCATCTACGATACTTAAATAGTGGCGGTTTTCTATTGTAAATATATTGATAAAAACTTCTTAAAAAGGGAGATTGTTGGGTCTGCGTTAGTTGTAAAGAGGGTTTAAGAGGTTTCCTGTCATATTTCATCTTTATACACGCTTCGCAACCATTAATAATAGCTGATATTAATTCATGCATGTTATTGCAAAAATACGTCCGTTTTCTTCTTAGCATAGTTTCTTTAATTCCCCTATGGCATGTCTTTCCCTCATGGTATTTTAACACAATAGCTTTTTGTTCATTTTCATCTTCGACGTACACAACTCTTTCCGTACATTCATAAATTTCTACCATACTTTCTTTGAATAATTGAATAATTATCATGTTAGTCTTTCCTATGTTGGTTGTCTTCGAAGTAAATGAAATATTTTATTTTAGGCCTGATATATTCTTTTAAGAATTGCTTTATTAAGTTTAAATTATTTATTGGCATGAATACTTCTAAAACCTTCAGTTTATTTCTAGATAAGTCTTTAACCTGTAATTCATTTTTAAACCACGTAAAAACTAAGATTTGGTTAGGTTTGGTGTCTATAGCTTCGTTTAAAATTGGAATACCCTTAGTTTCTAGGTCAGCTACTGAATGTGCTGTTTCTGTACTACTAGATTGTGGTGGAAGAGGGTAAGAACGTTCTAAGTCAGATGTTTACTTAAGTTAATGTTTCAGAGCTGTCAAGTTTGGTTATAGTCTCTTCACTATCTCTATTACGTTTAGCTAATTCTGCTATTTTGTCTGTTATTTCTGTCACATAGTCTTGTATTTCTTGTTCAGTTTTGTCAACGTTAACCTTTATCGATTCTTTGTCTAAGTTATCTATTGCATTAAGTTTTATTCTAGAAAGAGCGTCAGCGTTAGTGTTTTGTTTTCCCTTTTTGTAGATACATTTAAAGTCATATTCTTGTAAGCGTAGTCTCCATCGAGTTAATTAAGAGAATAAAGCCAAGCAAGTGGTCTATGGTCGGTAAATATTGTGAAAGTCACGCCGTATAGATAGGGTCTGAAATGTTTTACAGCCTAAATAATTGCTTATAATTCGCGTTCGATGGTACTATAGCCCATTTCAGTTTCGCTTAGGGTTCTGCTAGCGTAAGCGACAGGTTTGTCATTTCCTATACTGCCTTGGGATAGTACGGCACCTAAGGCTACTGAAGAAGCGCCTGTTGTCAAAATGTATGGTTTGGATGGATCCGGATAATGTAAAAGAGGTGAATTAGTTAAAAGTGTTTTACAGCGTTCAAACGCGTCCATGTATTCCTGATTGATAATGATTTTGTTTCGTATTTTTAGGCATGATGTCAATGGTTTGGTTATTTTAGCGAAGTCTTTGATGAAGCGTCTATAGTATCCTATTAGTCCGAGAAAACTTTTTTTCTCTGTCACAGTTTTAGGTAAGGGATAGTTAAGTATTGCTTTAATTTTTATCGTCATTTGGTTTTAGTCCTTGGTCAGTAATTGTGTGCCCTTGATATAAAACTTCTTTTCGGAGAAATTCTGATTTGTCTAATTGTACCTTGAGATTAGTCGCCCTAAGCCTGTCAAATACGTGCCGTAAATCTTTTATGTGTTCTTGTAAGCTAGTGCCGTATATTACATGTCATCCATATAAACTAACGTGTGGTTTCCTTGTAAACCCCTTAAAATATTGTCCATGAGTCGCTGAAATGTTGCCTTGAAATGGCATCCTTAGAAACTCATAGTGTCCATCTGCACTAAAGGCTGTCTGTCGGTCGTTTTCGTCAATTTCTATTTGATGAAAGCCGTAGTGAAGTACTTGCTCCTACCAAGTTTGTCAAATAAGTCGGTTATGTTAGGCAATGGGTATTTGTCATCAATCGTTAGTCATTAAGTCGTCTGTAGTCAACTACCATTCTGTATTTATTTTCACCTGATGCATCGGCCTTTTTAGGCACTAGGTGCACTGGAGCATTCCAGGGTGAATATGATTCTCTGATAACATTATTTTTCAAAGTGTTTGTACCTGGACTTTTATTTCATCTATTTGAGCTGGGGGTTGTCTGTAAGGTCTTACATAGATAGGGTCTTCATTTTTAGTTCTTATTTTGTGTTTAATTTGGTTTGTAAAGGTAAGTGGTACTTCGTCACTATAAAAGATGTCTTTGTATTCCCTACACAAGTCACTTATTAGTGGTCTCTCTTCGTCATTCATGTGCTCCAGTCTGAGTCTTGTCAAGTTTTCGTTAAGTGTATCATCAACTTCAAGATCTTTCATTTCTACGTCAGTACAATTAACGTCTTGATTCTTATTTTTAGTAACTTTAAAAGGTTTTGTTATGGATAATGTCAAAGGAACGTCCGAAGTGTTTTGTATAACTGCTGAAGCATAACCGTTAACGCAATTAACTATGGATGATGGCATCCGAACGCCATCACAAAACTTAATATAGTTTAAGATAGTTTCACCTGAAAACTGGTCTATTGGTATTTTTTACTAGCTGTTCCATTCTGGGTTCTAATTCTATTTCACAATTCGCTTCGTTAACTTTTGGTAATGTAGTAGATTTTGTTATAAGTTGGTGGTTTTTGAGGTCAATTACGGCTTCTAGTTAGATCAAAAGGTCGTTTCCTATAAGTCCGTCGTACTTATGATCTACGTTATAGACATAAAATTTATGATATTCGGTACTGTCAAATGTCGGCATAAGAGGTATTTGAATTACTTTGTCATGGGTACTTGAAGCGTGAGTGCTTATAACTGCAAATGGTTCGTGAAAGGTGTATGGTCTAAAATATTGCGTAGCTTTGCAAGGGCTTATGAATTATCTAGTACTGCCGGTATCGATCATAAACTTTGAGTCTATTTCGGGCACATATATATGTAGGGTAGTTTAAGTTTTGTATCACAATTAAGATATACTATTTCTGGTTTTTCATTGAGGCTTTGATGCAAAAATTTCCATCTTGTTCTTGAGGCTCACTGTCATCGCTATCTATTTCGGCGTCATCAAAATTTTGGTAGTAATTTTGCTCGTCGTAATTATGGTTAAAGTTATAGTTGTAATAGTCATTGTATAGTCCAATTTCATTTACTTTAAATTTAGAGGGTTGTGCAGTTCTCATTGACACGTCATTGTTGTACTTGTTCCTATTTTGGTAAGGTTTATAATCAAATCGCTGTTGGGGTGAAATGAACTGATGGGGTTGCATGTAGTTATTTCGAGCACCAAACTGTTGGGTTCCGAACTGGGGCCTAAACCCTAATTCGGTTTATAACCGAACTGAGGATTTGGATTATTAGGCTTAACGTTGAATGGGGCCTGAGCATTATTAAATTTGTAACGTAACTGAGGCTGAGGGCCATTAAATTTATATCCAAACTGTGGCTGTGTATTTTGAGGTAATTTAGCCCGATTTGGAAAGCAATAATTAAATTTAGGTACGTTAGGTAAAACCGGATGTGAACTTGAGTTACCAAATTTAAACTGTTGTAATGTACCAGTTGTCTGCGGTTTATTTACGTTATTAGTTTTATTCTTTAAATTATATTGTTCATAAAAGTTAACCTCCGCTAGAACGTATTCTCGGGCCTTCTCGAGTGTATTGGGTACCTTAAGCCTTACTACTCGTATTAAGTTTTCCGTGAGATTATAGAGAAAAACGTTTAATATATGCCATTTTGTTTTAAATTACTATTTTAACCCTTCTAGTTTCGTCATCGTCTATTCCATTCACTTTACAGATTAAACAAGAACGAACTGATTGGATTCTGTTGCAAAAGTCCAAATAACTTTCACCCTGTTTTATTTTTAATCCCTCTAACTCTATAGCTATGCACTCTTCACTCCTAGGGTCACCAAAATGTAGGATAAGTAACTCCTTAAACTGCATCCATGAAAGAATATCATTTCGCTCGCTTATTAAAGCAACGGCTTGGTCTACTAACCTACTAGTGATAGTATGCATAATGTATAAGTTCTGTTCCTCACTACCATGATATTTATCAATGACGTATTCGCACTTTCTTAAAAATAAATTTAATTGCCTTTTATCACCGTTAAAAAGCGGTATTATTTTTAGCTATTCATTGGGAATTACTTGAATGGTAGTTGTAGTAGTCATTTTAACGATTTAAAATATATCACACAATTAAAATCAATCAAAAATAAAAAAGCCAGCCGCCAGCATGCTCTCCTTGGATTCGACGAATTTGTTTGGTTCGAGGATCGTTCGCTGTCACCGAACAGTCGCGTCTACGAACGTTTTGAATTGCGTATTTTACTCAAAAAGGCACGAAAGACTATGCTTCGTTCGAAGGATCCTATCGGCTGCGCCAGTCAAGATCTCGGGAGCCGGAAATATGTTTTTAAATAGTAAATTTAATATTAAAAATTACTTTAACGAGACATGTAGTCAGAGTTGTACAACTAACATGAATGAATCTTAAAGCTAGATCTTACAGTAGCTTAAACTAATGCTTATCTCTAAACTCGCAACGTACCGGACGTCAGCGTCTGGACCGCAGACGCTACGTTAGCATTTTCATGCGAAACAGTAATCAAGCGTCCTGGTAGCCGTTGCATAACTAAGTATTTAGTATTTTTCATTGTTTTATTTTTGAAATAACAATCACTAAACTATAGGGTTGTGGTATTCAACTATGTAATTTAGATAGAAGTGCAATTTAGATAGAAAAAGCATGAATATTTCACCTGGAAATTGACCGTTATTCCTAATGGTTGCCTACCGATTTTTAAACTTTACTTATGCTAATAATAACAATTCTCAGCTCAGTATATGAAATCCTATTTTCTTTTTCGTAAATCTGGATCTTGTGGACCTCGAGCATTCATGAATATTTGTTATTTCATATATTATTTTGTTCCTTTTAGATGGATGAGAAACGACTTTTTAAACTGTTTGAAGAAGCTTCATCTTCTTCTTTAGCCAGAACCGTCCAGCGATGATGGTCAGTATGGTTCCGATGAAAATTATGATCCTCAAGACACCTCAGGTACCTGCTCTTGTTTTGATATACATAGAAATCAAAGACAAAGACAGTAAGTCGTCGTGATCGTGATAATAATTCCCAATCAGACCCTGATGATTATTTTTCTGATGCTGATTCTATTATATCACAATATTCAAAACAAGCTGAAAACGACACCACATGTTGTTCGAGCAATCTGAATACTTCTATTCGGGTTTCTGTACAAGTTCATAACCAAGTATTGCCTCCACCCGTTGATAATTCTGCTATACCAGATGTTACTCGAAAATCACCTCCGCATGTACACAATATAAAATAATAATTCTTAAATAAAACTTCTTAAATAACTTTAAAACTTAAATAAAACATTCGACTTTGTCTCTCACAGCTTACTTTTACGAAAATGCGAAACTTATGGCATTCGGGGTATAGCAGCTGAATGGATAAAAAGTTATTTAGAAAACAGGGAACAATTTGTTCAAATAAAAAGTGTTGATTCTTCTTCTTCTCTAGAGACTATTAAGACATCTACATCAAAAGTAAATAAGACAGGCGTGGCCCAGGGTAGCTTACTCGGACCCCTGCTTTTCCTCTTGTATATCAGTGACTTGCCACTTATCACAAACTTCCACATGACCTTATATGCAGACGACATTTCTATTATAATTCCAGACAACTCAAACAATAACTTTAATGACATTATCAATAATACAATTTTTGACATAATCAACTGGCTTAAATGTAATAATTTGACTATTAATATGACCAAAACTGAGTACATACAATTTTTAAATAGAGGGGCAAAAATACAAAAACTTGACATAAAATATAATGACCAAATAATACAAGAAGCAGATAGTTATTCTTTCTTAGGTATACTTTTTGACCTACACTGTACGTGGAACTTGCGTGTAGAAAATGTTTGTTCTAAATTAAACAGGTTCGCCTATGTCCTATGGATACTGATTAAAATCACAAATAAAGAAACGGCACTCAAAGCGTATCATGGCTATGCTGCTTCAATCCTAAGGTATAGTATTCTGCTTTGGGGGAACTCGGTTAAAATAAATAAAGCATTCATATCTGAAAAGCAATGTATTCGAGCAATAGCTGATGTGGATTCGTGGACAACCTGCAAGCCTTTGTTTAAAAGTATGAAACTTCTAACCGTTCCAAGTATGTATATTTACGAAACAGCGTTGTTTGTTAAAATGCATCCTAATTGTTTTGTTAAAAAAAAGAGATCTTGTGTTTTAATTCTAGATTTCCAAATAAATTATGTCTTACGAATGTTAAAACCGAAATATGTAGCAGAAATTGTCTCGTTATGTGTATAATTTTTTTTAATAAATTACCAGAAAACATAAAAACTTTGCTACTAAATAAATTTAAATATATTCTACGCCGATGGCTAATTGAACAAAGTATTTATGATATAAAAGATTTTTTTAATAGTATATTTGACATGAAAAATAATATTAAGTATTAAATAATTGTGCTCTCGAATAAGGAATGAGTATCTTGTGATTACAATTATAAATAGTAATATAATAGTATCAAATATAGAATAATCAACTGTAGAGTAATTTTAGATAGTTTTAGGTTAATTTTGCATGCTGTAATAAAGTGAAATATGTGCTCAAAAGTCATGTAGACCACCAAATGTTACCATATTTCTGCAATAAATTGATTTTGATTTGAATACTATTGCATCGATATCTTCTGTAGACCTAGATGTTATTCGTCACTCACCTCCACTTGTAGATGATGTTGTTGCACCGGTATCTCCGTTCATGCTAGAGAACTCTCGTCATCACCTGCATCTGTAAATGATGCTATTGCACCGACGTTTCCTTCCATGCTAGAGAATAATCGTCAGTCGCTTGCACCTGAAGATGATGCTGCTGCAGCGACGTTTCCATCCATGCTAGAGAATAATCGTCAGTCGCTTGCACCTGTAGATGATGCTGCTGCAGCGATGTCTCCTTCCATGCTAAACAATATTCGTCACTCGTTATCACCTGTTGAAATTGATATTCAGTCTACGTCTTCCGCACGGGTTAATGTTACGCCAGCGAATAATAATCTACGCACATCGCATTCCAGGCTCCACATGAGACGATCTCCTCAACCAGAAACCTTTTCATGGGAGCTTTCTAAGGCTGAAATCCCAAATTTCAACTTCGATTCTAGTTCTGAAGGAGCACACTGTACCATTGATGAAACTACATCTGTATTGGACGTATTCTCTAAATTGTTTCCATCTGAAATCGTGGCACATATAGTTACGTGTACAAATGCCTATGGACGAGCGTCGTGTTCAAATAATAGACCAGCGACTAGAAACAGTCATCGTTATAGTTTCAGAGACACAAATAATGAAGAGATTTATAAATTTTTGGGATTATGCTTACTCATGGGCCAGATAAATTGTCCAGAAAAGCGAAAACTTTTCACTTACTCTAAATCACTGTATCATCCCATATTTGTCCATGTTATGTCTGCAAGAAGGTTCGAACAGATTTTAAGGTGTATTTGTGTGTCCGATTTGACATCGAAAGGTAAAGAAAAAGTATTAAAATTTATTGACTGCATGACTAAAATTTATAGAAATATTTACAAACCTGCACAAGAACTTTCTTCGGATGAGTCTTTGCTGCTATTTAGAGGTCGATTGTCATTTAGACAATATATGAAAGGGAAAAAAGCAAAATATAGTACTTATCAAATTTTATGAGTTAGCCACGCCTGACGGTAATATTTTAAATATTAGTATGTACTCTGGAAAAACAGATGATGCTGCAGGATCAAAAATAGATAAGCTCGTCCTAAAACTGATGAGGGCATACCTTTTGAAAGGCTATGATTTATTCATGGATCATTACTATAACTCCGTGAATCTGTCAGAAAAATAACTGGACCTCCGAACCCATACAAATGGTACACTGCGCAGTAATAGAAAATACAATTCAAAAGAAATTACTAAACAAAAACTAAAGAAAGGCAATCATGTATGGGTTAGAAAAAATAGAGTCTACGTATCAAAATGAGTGGACGAGCGTCCCTTATTGATGATCACAACCCGAAACCACCCTAAGATGATTGAAGTATCGTACAGACATGGCAAAAAGCGGATGAAGCCCGAAGAAGTAGCTACTTATAACAATTTTATGTCCGGCATAGACCGTTGTGACCAAATGATATATTATTCTTTACTTAGGAAATCTCTGTAATGGTATAAAAAGGTTTTTTTCCATGTTTTAGATATATCCGTATGGAACAGTTATTACATATACAAAAAATACTGTAAAGGTAATAATAGACAATAGGTACAAATTTTTAAAGGCTTCATTTCACTTTCCATACATGGTCTGGCTTAAGAGTGCCCCACATCTTTCACATAAAATTTTATATTGTCTAGGTAAAACAAGGTACTGGAATTATGATATTAAGCATTATTTAGTGGAATAATCAAGTTTATACGTTTGGAATTGAAGACTAAGATAAAGCTAATATTTTATTAATTTGTTGCACTACGATTACCTAATCATTAAATTAAGAAAAAAATACTATTAATTTTAACAATAACATTATTTTATTCCTAACCTGGGCAGCTGAAAGCCAGGAATGTAATGAAGCATTTCCAGGACGAACTAATAGGTAAATTGATGCAGGTGAATTTGACCGTGAAACGTAATGAATTAATTTCACATAACAGATTTGATAACAGAAACTCGCGGCCTGAAGAAAATACTTCACCTCGGCCTGTTGTTTTTGTATTTTGTATGACAATACATATATTTTTTAAATGTTATAGCGTTGTAATGTTGATTTATTAGTACTACAGAAGTTTAGTTTTTTGGTTGTTTTTAAAAATGACTCAGAGAAATAAATATGTGATTTTTAAATTAAGTTTTTATGGTCTGTGATTTTTCTAGTTGAATGTTTAAGGGGGCATAAATATTTCGTTATATCCTGGAGTAGTCGCTCCAATTTTCGGGCCATGTTGTTGAAAGTAGGATCTCTTAGTTTTATTATCTCCTTATACCGATTAGAACTGAAGTTGTGGCTGAAAAATATTTTTGTATTTGCATAAATAAAGCTATCAAAGCACTATTTCTATTTTATTTTTAAATCAGGTGCAATATGTACATAATAGACTGTGATATAAAATCAATATATGTTGGACGATTAGATATGTTGTGTCACTACTCATGAAACTTACACATTAGATACACTGTGACATAATGTTCATAGACGTTGGACGTTTTACCACATTGTGCCACTTCTCAAAGATCAGAAATCATGTGTATTGTGACAACGGATATAGAGGTCTCTTTCTTTAGTATGTAAAAATTTTGTGTCACAACACAACTTATAGCCATATGGGATGCTCACTTCAACATGTTAAGAATAAAACTATTTGCAAATACCATTCAACTATGAGAGTATAAATTTTATATTTTCAGATGAATATTGTAAAGAAAAGTTTTAAAAGCTCAATAATTGTAGGGGTTGGTCTTTGTAATAAATTTTATAAAAAGATTTATTTCCACATAATAAAGATTGTCTCCAAAAAATTCATGGTGTGTGTAATAAAAGTTAAAAGAATAATAACTTTTTTAATTTGAGCCACCTTCATGCAATAGCTCAGAAGTAAACATAACAGTGACAGATATATGGTTTTAGAAAGTGTGTATAGGAGTCTTTTTTTTTATAATAGCTCTCCAGCAGAAAAAAATATTTGTTACAATGAATATTCATAATTCACAAGAATAAGAATAGATCACTAAATCCAGATGCATGTGCTTATTCATAATATAGTTTGTGTCATCCATCATGTCACATCCCACTAATTTTTTCCTGTGCTCACACACTACAGATACTAAGACCAAAAAAGTAGTGGGGTGCAATATCATGATTAACAGTCACTATATCTGTGTAAATATTTTTAATATACTTATAATAAAAAGATTGTTTGTTATTGTGGCTGTTCTCAAAGGGATCAGTGAGATATCAAACCATATATCTCTGAACGGTCTAAAACTACTGTAGCTAAGTACCTACATACAGTTCTAGAGGTATATCTTAACTTTGCAATTATGTAAGTTTAACTATTGGAAAGCAGAAAAACCCCATATTAAGCCATACAAATGTACATAGATGGTACAGATTACACTATACTTCTTCATTATACTAAATTGGATCTCTAAATACCTATGCCAATATATTGTAGTCCAGCACTTGATGCATGGAAATAATTTTCTCTAAGGGGCTTACCTTCATACAATAAAACAGCAATATTTATTTGTGGTTAATATATTGCTTTATGTAAAACTGTTTCTACATAAAAGCATGAGATCATTTTAATTTTATAATATATACAATAATATCTTTAACTTTGCACTTAAATAATATCAAAAATATTTATAGTAAAAAAACATATTCACAATCATAATTCATTTGTACTGCATTTGCTTGGTTTTGGCAATATTAACTTATGAAACATATTATGGGAAGTCTAACATCTGAAACAAACATAAAAATGTTATATTTATAAAATAAATAGTTCATATAGCATACACTAGGATATTGTTTCAAAAACTTACCAACTGAGGTAAGCATTTTTCAACATGCTCAAGGTCGATTTTGTCACAGCTTTCTCGTAAAGCTTGACTAGCGGCTCGTAGACAAGTTTCAGTGACCAAACATTTTGCAACTTCCACTACTAAAGACAAGGCGTCATTACCTAGTTTAGTCTTGTTGTCTTGAAACGATCCATGTAGAAGTTCCTTCACAATTTCCTTAAAAGTATAATTTACAAATGGATCAATTTTGATCGTACGAAAAAAAAAGCAAACGCATGTCATTTACTCACTGGCTTTATCGTGCTTTTTACATTGGTAGTTACTGAAGTAGGATCAATATCGCCCTCGTCACCCTTAGCCACGCTATTACGAGCCATGACTTGTCAATTTACGAAATTATTGCTTTGAAAAGGGCATTAATTGATATTGTTTTTGACGTTTGATTATTTTTTAATTTATAAATATGTATTCCCCGCAATAATATCTATCTATTTACTTCGGTCGGTGATCTATACTTGTCTGTCACTACATGGTCACAACTCCAATTCTGTCACTGTCAATCAGTGACGCGTCCAAAGCAAAGCGTCTTATACAAGAACGCACCACATGAACGGTCGCATCATGTAAAAAGAACGCTAAAGAAAGTAGAGGGGGTGTGTTTGCGCATGGGTACACACGCGCACGAAAGTACTAGGCTTTTTGCTTGCGGCTTCGTATATTGGTTGGCACATTAAAAATATATTAAATAGAATATAATATCATTAAATAGAATATAATATCATTAAATAGAATATAATATCATTAAATAGAAATAAAAACATGTTTGATTCAGTGTAGAATATTTAATGTACAGGGTGTAACAGGCGCGGTGGATCAACGGACTCTGAGGGGTGAGGGACCTCAATACCTACCAATTTAAAACACATGTATGTTCAGCAATATTTAGTGGTTCTTGTGATATTTGGGATTCAGTGATTTTTTCGAAAACTCAGATTCTCGAAGAAAACTTGAAATTAACCCAACTTTCAGGTCTACGCTCATGAAACTTTGCCTCAAAATAGCTTTATAGTAGGCCTTTTGTATCATCTAACCGCCGATAATCGTTGCTTTTTATAAATTATAAATGGAAATAAAATTGAAATTATTAATTTTTTTTTGAAATGTGAAATGTGTACGTCATCTTTCAGGGGTCTTAGAAAGAGAAAATCACTTAATTTTTTTCCAAAACTTATCTCAAACTATAATATTAAAGTCATGGGGAAACTCCTTCGTTTAAGTAATCTTGGGTGACATCAAATTATCGACTAAGTTATTATCAGCCTCTCTCTTCATAAAACAACAAACGTCAAAAACCATTTTCCCAACTTTTCTATGTAAAACCATAATTCCAAAATCGTAATTAAAAACTTTTGTGCGCAATGGTATTTTGAGAACGAACGTAGCGTAGACTCAACGCGGGATGCAGATATCAACTGACGAAACCAATAGCTCAGCTCACCTGCAACCACGTGGCCCGTGACCCGCCCGCCCCGCGCCTCATACCACCAAATAGACCGATAAATCGCCTACTGCGCAGCTTGATTTTTTTTATGCCTTTGAAGCAACACCCTCACGTGAGGGAGGTGGAAAATCCGTCATGCATACTGCCGCAGGAGACGCTTCTGCGGGGTGATGTGGGACTCACCAGAGTGGCACCTACCCACTAAATACCACCTTGCCGGCTGTAGCGACCCCGTAAGTTTCATTCGCTTTTTGGTTACAGAGGACTTTGGTTATAAATTAAAAAATATATATTATTAAACTTTATTATTGCTGCATTTTATTACTTATGGGTAAATTTATTCGCTACCTTAAACATCTCGAGTCACGACCGAGACTAGTTGTGGCGCTAAAGTAATTTAAAGATGGTAAAACAACATTATTAACAATACGTCAGGAACGTGATTTAAGGCAAAAAATTTTATTTGATGTGTTTTTTAAATATCCCCTAAAAAATCCCCCAAATATTTTTTCCCCCTATTTTGCCTCTAGCTCGGTCAAAAAACCCCTAAATCTAGAGGGAAATCCCCTGATCTGGCAACACTGAGCAAAGAGCTATGGGTAGAATGACATATTACATAATATGTCATTAACGTAATGTCATTGTATGTAAACATATGAGTCGACTAGTTTCAAAGATGGTAATCTGACTTAGATATTTTTTGGTAAATAAGAAAAAAAGTGTTATTTGTTCTTTCAAGCTCATAAGGTTACAAAGATAGTTTTAATACAATTTTAAATAACTAAGACGACAATCAAAAAGTAGATTTTAGATAGGTTCATTATGAATGAGCCATAAATTGCATTTTAATTTTGCAGATTGCCGACTATGAAACCAATTTTTTGAGAATGCCGCATTTGAAATTAATCAGTGTGCATATTTCCGATTTTTATTCTAAATTCCTTTTCCTATAATCAGGGCTGTCACAAAGACATCAACAATAAATTTTTTTTAAATAAATTTTATTTTATTTCATAGTAATAATTAAAACAAAACAATCACAAACAAAAATTATCTACGAAGATCTTGGACCTCTTCCATTGCCTCTTCACAATAATTTTCTTCAATTTGAGGAGCAATAAGAGTTTCTTTTCTTGAAAAATATCATAATAAAAAAAAATTTGTCACTTTTTATTATCAGACAACTTATTTTTATTAACGGGCACAATATTCGGTAATTGTTGGGGGCTTACATCTCTAATATTTTTATTGCGTTGACATACATTTTGAGCTTTGGCTATATCTGTTTTGTAATATAATTCGCTTCTAACTAAAACATTGCCTAGTGTTTTTGAGCACCTCTGATCATAAGATCAAAAGATAAAACTTTTGCATTCTATATATGCCATGTTCCAAGATGTAGTAGCTTTAAAAACCGTTTTAACGGCGTCTCTCCAGTTGAAAACAGGTCACTTCCTAACCTGACCAATGTCGAAGTTTCTCCTATTATATCTATTTACGTATGACATATCTATTATTATATTATATTATATTATATTATATTATATTATATTATATTATATTATATTATATTATATTATATTATATTATATTATATTATATTATATTATATTATATTATATTATATTATATTATATTATATTATATTATATTATATTATATTATATTACATAGCTTTTACACGATGACCGGTTTTTTTTCTAAATATCCCGTCCCGAGACCCTCAGGAAAAAAGATATTTAGCCCCTAAATTAGTCCCCAAAATATTCACTATTTGTGTTGTGGTGAGTGTTCTCTTGTAGAGTTTGTGTTTCGTTTTGTGACTGTGGTTGTGAGTTTCTCGTGATAAAGACTGTATCTCCGAGTACTTTACTCTTTCAGCTACCTGTTGTATTGTTTGTAGTGTTTCTTTTGAAATGACGTTCTGTTTGATTATTCGTCGTGCTTGGTTTGCCAGAAGACTGCCACACATTTCAGATTTTATGTTGTCCGGGTTGCGTTGCTCAAATAAGGTTTCTAATTTTTTTATGTATCCAGCTCCTTCTGCGCGCGCTGTAAAGTAGCAAAACATAAGTTCTCGACAATCTTCATTTGACCACTTCTGCCTGTTTACTTGTTCATTTCTCAAACTTGTTGTGGTCCCTACAGGAGGGCCGGTCGAGAGTTCAATAATGGGAGACTCCCTTCTCGACAAAACCTCACCTGTTTCTGCCCCATCCCCCCCTGGATCGGCTGTAATATATTCGGTTTCCCCGACTCTCGCCCGCCTGCTCAGCTGAGAGCCACTAACGGTTCGTATGCTGTCATGTCCAGCGTCAGCCCCAGACATGCCCCGACGATCACCCCCGGGTAGCGACCCATTACTATTACTTCTTAATACTCTCTTCATACTCATCGAAGGTTACTAGAGCTCCGTTGGTCATTGGTTTAGTGATTAACTTTTAGTTGCCAATGTCCGCCTCTCACGTGGCATCGATGTTCATGCCGGACGTGGAGATAGATTTGTGAGGGGCATATATTATATTATATTATATTATATTATATTATATTATATTATATTATATTATATTATATTATATTATATTATATTATATTATATTATATTATATTATATTATATTATATTATATTATATTATATTATATTATATTATATTATATTACATAGCTTTTACACGATGACCGGTTTTTTTCTAAATATCCCGTCCCGAGACCCTCAGGAAAAAAGATATTTAGCCCCTAAATTAGTCCCCAAAATATTCACTATTTGTGTTGTGGTGAGTGTTCTCTTGTAGAGTTTGTGTTTCGTTTTGTGACTGTGGTTGTGAGTTTCTCGTGATAAAGACCGTATCTCCGAGTACTTTACTGATTATGGTTGTTGAATGGACTGCAGCCTGCTTTTGTAGAATATGAATGTTTATTTGTGCATCTAGTTGTTCGCAGTACCTCTTCAGACTTTTGCTGACAACACCTGTGGCCCCAATTATAATCGGAATTGTAGTAACTGTAGTCTTCCATTATAATATTATATTATATTATATTATACATTACATAGCTTTTACACGATGACCGGTTTTTTTTCTAAATATCCCGTCCCGAGACCCTCAGGAAAAAAGATATTTAGCCCCTAAATTAGTCCCCAAAATATTCACTATTTGTGTTGTGGTGAGTGTTCTCTTGTAGAGTTTGTGTTTCGTTTTGTGACTGTGGTTGTGAGTTTCTCGTGATAAAGACTGTATCTCCGAGTACTTTACTGATTATGGTTGTTGAATGGACTGCAGCCTGCTTTTGTAGAATATGAATGTTTATTTGTGCATCTAGTTGTTCGCAGTACCTCTTCAGACTTTAGCTGACAACACCTGTGGCCCCAATTATAATCGGAATTGTAGTAACTGTAGTCTTCCATAGCCTGGTTATTTCAACTTTCAGTGGATGATATTTGCTTAGTTTTCAAGTTCTTTGGCTCCTATATTGTAATCTGAAGGTACTGAGATATCGATAATGTAAGTTTTGTTGTTGGTTTTATCTACGTATATTAGGTCAGGTCTATTGTGTGTGATGGTAACATCAGTTTGGATGGGCATCTCCCAAAGTATTTTACTAAAATTGTTTTCTATTACGGTTGGTTGCTTCAGTTCTTCCTTCCACCACATATTGTTGACATCTATTTTACTTTTTCTAGCCAAACACCAATAAATGTATTGTACTAAATTGTTGTGTCTCTTAACATAATAAGTTCCAGCTAGTTTTTCACAGCCTGAGAGAAGATGTTGGACAGTTTCGTCTTTGTTTACGCATAGTCGGCATCTACCGTCTACGTTGCGTTTGAGTATATCTCGTTCATGTTGTCGCGTTAGTACCGCTTGGTCTTGTATGGCAAACAAAGACGCTTCCAGAGTTGGCGATATTGGTTGTTTTTTCAGCCATTTAAATGATAACTCTACGTCCACATTGGCAAGGTCTAGGACCTTTTTAGGGAATTGGCCATGTAGGTTTTTGTTCCTCCAGGCTGTGTTTTTTAGTTTTATTGCGGATTTTTTTATTTCTGCGTTACTGTAATTATTGTTGTGTGGTAATCTATATTCTTTTTCTATTTCAACGGCTAGCTTTAGGATGGAATATTTATCTTAGTTTTTATCGTGTTGGGTTATTGCTTTTATCAAGTAATCATTTTGTGTTTTTAAATAAGATTTGTATTTTAAAATAATTGTTTTATGTAAGTTTTATATATTATATTATATTATATTATATTATATTATATTACATAGCTTTTACACGATGACCGGTTTTTTTTCTAAATATCCCGTCCCGAGACCCTCAGGAAAAAAGATATTTAGCCCCTAAATTAGTCCCCAAAATATTCACTATTTGTGTTGTGGTGAGTGTTCTCTTGTAGAGTTTGTGTTTCGTTTTGTGACTGTGGTTGTGAGTTTCTCGTGATAAAGACTGTATCTCCGAGTACTTTACTGATTATGGTTGTTGAATGGACTGCAGCCTGCTTTTGTAGAATATGAATGTTTATTTGTGCATCTAGTTGTTCGCAGTACCTCTTCAGACTTTTGCTGACAACACCTGTGGCCCCAATTATAATCGGAATTGTAGTAACTGTAGTCTTCCATAGCCTGGTTATTTCAACTTTCAGTGGATGATATTTGCTTAGTTTTTCAAGTTCTTTTCTTAGTTTTTTTTTTTTTTTTTTTTTTTTTTTTTTATATTATATTATATTATATTATATTATATTATATTATATTATATTATATTATATTATATTATATTATATTATATTATATTATATTATATTATATTATATTATATTATATTATATTATATTATATTATATTATATTATATTATATATATATTATATATTATTATCTATTTACGTAAGGGTGCAAAATGACATCTATCTTTTCTCTATCTATCTTTTCTCATCTATCTATCCCTTTTATCATCTATCTATGACGCTTTTTTTCCTACTATACCAAAGTATCTGTCAGCAGGCATAAATGAGTGGCCTGTCACTGGAAATACCAACTCGATCGAATTTATGTTTTTATGCTACAAAAACCATTTAGAACATGCGCCTACCAGAATGCAATCCTTGTTTTGACAACCGCATCTATCTGCGACCAAATGGATATTCGTAATATTGGTTAAATCGGCATTGTTAAGCCTGTGTACAATAGCTGAAGCAACTAAATTAGAGTCTTTATTAAATTCATTTTCCCTGCAGTAGTAAGTAAATACGCGTGCCTTATCGAGGTGAACGTTAGATGCACCCTCCACCACAGTGAAATTAAAAATATATAGCGACAGGAATAATAAGCCTGAGACTTAGATCTGAGACTTTCGGCAAAGGAAGGCATTTCTGGCAATCGAACGAGAATATTTTAAGACCATCAGACACATCTTTAAGTTTCTCATGAAAAGCTTTGGCTCTTTATGAGTGCACCCTTTTCTCTTTTAAAATTAAACTTTTCTTTTGAGCATCGGTTTCGGAAGCAATTTTTGAGGTAAGCATTTAGAACATGCAACATGTGCAAATTGTGCCAAAATGAGGCAAAAATATGACTTTTTAACACTTTTTAATGACGTAGTGTTTTACAGTGTACGTATTTATTCAAAAAAATAATATTAAAATAATAATATTTACCTCGATGTTCAGTAATTATAAGCATAAGCATAAAAATATCTGTTCATCACATATTGCACTCTATGTTTGGCTATACCGAATAAGGTCAAAAATTATTTCTGACCTATTGGACTTTTTTATTACGCAAATACACTGCATACTTAATTGTGGTATTCTTTATTCCTTTAAACCCCGCTCTGCTCTGGGTTTAAGCGAGCAGTATTTTAATATCATAGTATCCTTGGTCTTTTTTTGTTTCTGTGACTACAAAATTTTTCACATAATTTTCTTAGTTGTGTTATCGTTAATGAACCGCATTTCAGTGACTTTGAATTATGCTCGCACACCTTTTATGGTAAGGCCTTTGGCGATGGGTAAAAAAAAACAATAATAATTTACAATACAAAAACTAATATAAAATACAACAATGTGACAACCCTAGTACTATACTAACCTCAAAACCTTAGCTTTGTTTCTTGACCAATTTTCAATTGTCCTCTTGCGTTTCCGAGTTAAATTATTATCAACAACGCTGTAACTAGTCAAGATCTCGGGAGCGGGAAATATATTTTTAAAAACTAAATTTAATATTAAAAATTACTTTAACGAGACATGTGGTCAGAGTTGTACAAGTAACATGAATGAATCTTAAAGCTAGATCTTACAGTAGCTTAAACTCTTGCTTATCTCTAAACTCGCAACGTACCGGACGTAAGCGTCTGGACCGCAGACGCTACGTTAGCATTTTCAGGCGAAAAAGTAATAAGCGTCCCGGTAGCCGTTGCATAACTCCTCCCTCATCAAGTGCGAAATTATCGGGTTCCACTGAGATTTTGATCGGGCTCCGATGATTTCGCCCTTTAAGTATATATCTAATTAATGAGTAAAACAATATGCTAAACACAAGTGCATACAGAGTAAGGGTAGGAACACTGACACTTTTACTGATTATACTTAAATCTATATTTTCTCTTTCACTGATTTCACGATTTTTGTCACTGTTCAGAATGCGCGAAAAATGTCTTAATTCTTCCAGGTTTATGCTTTTGATATTGATTGGTTGCAATCGGCTTGAATTGGGTTGGCTGATTTCAGGCAGGGTAGTAATCGGTGTAACCGCATACTGAATGCTTTCAGCAATTGAGCGTTGATATTTCAGCTTTACATTGTGTAGAGAAAGAGAACAATTTTCAGTGGTTGATACTATATTACTACCATGGAGTGATTCTTTAGTTTCATCATGACCACAGGTTTCGGCGATCAGTGTAGATTTCTGGGTGAACACGATCCAGCTTCCTAGGCTGATCCGCTGGATCTTGACATCCTCAATGTCAACAGGAAACGCCACGCATCTGCTTGTATCTAGCTGGAACTCCAATAGCTGTTGCCTGCAAGTAGGTGGCTGGAACTGTACCACGTGGTCGTCAGTACACAGGACTTGTCTGCATCAATTCTTTCGCACGGCTTACGAACTGGCAGGATTTAGCATTTTTCACCAAAAGATAAGGGAAATCAGGGACTAGGACCACGGTCTTATTAATCGTGCTTTTATACACAGGAAGACAAAAAACAAAACAAGTGGAATTTCCAAAATGAACGTTATATTTATTTTAATAAATTTAATAAGTTGTTTTCATTTTCTTTTTTATTTTTTTTTTATTAATAATTAGCAGACGATTGTCTTCCATCTCACCTGATGGAAAGTGACGATAAAGACGAGGATCATACACGCCTGTCCAAGAGGTACCTATTCACTCTACACTTGAAAGCTCCAGGGTTATATTTGTGTGGAAAAACAGACGCAGGCAAATCGTTCCACTCTGTGGCAACTCGAACCAAAAACCATAACCGTTTACTTCACACATTAATTCATAATTTTGGCTAATTTCCTTTAAGAAGCTTAACAATTCGGTAGAGTTGACAATAGACTGATGAAGTACTGATACTTTGGTAAATGCGAGAGCAGTTTCTATTTCGTTTATACTAATATAAATGGTTCTAAATATGTTCCTGAACATTTCAAACATTTTAAATGTGTGGATTAAATACAGGGATGTACTTTCGGCGTTTGTGCTAGATTTTATTAACTGTTCTATGTACCTTAATCGTTTATCAATTATGAGAGTATTATTATTCGAGGCCTCTGCACTGTTAACAAACACATCCAACATTTTAGTTACCAAAGTCATTTTATTGTCTAATTTAACTGTATTTGTTTTAATTTTAGATAAAAGGGTATCATAACGGATCGCGTCTTCATGGTCCAAGTTACCGGTTATTGCTTTCATAAATGATCCAAGAGGGTAGAATAAACTACGTCTTGCTCTTTGCATAGGAACTACCTGTCTTAACTTGAGTATGGTATTATTATTTAAATACTCTATTTGCGATATAATATCTAAGAATTCATGAACAAACAGTTTGTGTGAAGTTACAATACTAACAAATTCCCTGAACTTAAGTGTATTACTTTCTAAGTCAGTACTAATCCATAAAGGTCAAGCCTTTTAACAATGGTCCATCTATCTTCTTGCCTATGTGCATGTCTAAGTTTGATCGGTAACAATCCGGGATTCTTTTCAAGGCTTTGGAGATGTAGAGCCTCATTGTGAGCTAGAAGGCTCGTTAGGGCCAAGCATCACCTGTGGAGGGCGTTTAATATTTTTAATCGCTACATTAGTATCTCGCTTTTCTACCTTTAACGGAACTACATTCTTAGCAGGTTTACCTTTAACTATTGCTTTTTGATATCGAGGTTTATCTTTGCTTTTTTTTGTATTTACGTCCTTAGAAAATAATATATCGCCTTCTATTAGGTCTAGATTTTCGCCTAATCGCTTTTCTCTAATCTTTTCTTTATTTTGTTTCATTTTATCTGATATATATTTATACAAATATCGCGTTCGCTTTGCATGATCCTTTAAGAGTTGTTGCATGTAAGATTTCTCAAACTCGCCATCAAAAATGTTAGTGCTATCTGTATGACCGAAAACTGTTTCAATGGAGTTAAGCCGGTGGTTGAGTGTATAGTGCTATTATATGCAATTATAGAATATTATAGATGCGGCATCAGTGCATTTCTGCTCATATTTTGCTAACCTGTATATTTCGATAAGGGTTGAGTGAAAACGCTCAACGATACCTGTAGAGTTAGGGTTGTGGGAGGAGGGTTGTAGGGTTGTGGGTGGTTAACTCACGCATAAGCTCGTTATTAAATTCCGATCCAGGGTCGCTACTTATTTTGCGAGGTACACCGTACATGGAAAAGTAATTTATTAATGCTCGGACGACCTCTGCTGTTGATTTGTTGTTAATCTCTATTGCCTGTGCCAATTTACTGAATGCATCTACGATACTTAAATAGTGGCGGTTTTCTATTGTAAATATATTGATAAAAACTTCTTAAAAAGGGAGATTGTTGGGTCTACGTTAGTTGTAAAGAGGGTTTAAGAGGTTTCCTGTCATATTTCATCTTTATACACGCTTCGCAACCATTAATAATAGCTGATATTAATTCATGCATGTTATTGCAAAAATACGTCCGTTTTCTTCTTAGCATAGTTTCTTTAATTCCCCTATGGCATGTCTTTCCCTCATGGTATTTTAACACAATAGCTTTTTGTTCATTTTCATCTTCGACGTACACAACTCTTTCCGTACATTCATAAATTTCTACCATACTTTCTTTGAATAATTGAATAATTATCATGTTAGTCTTTCCTATGTTGGTTGTCTTCGAAGTAAATGAAATATTTTATTTTAGGCCTGATATATTCTTTTAAGAATTGCTTTATTAAGTTTAAATTATTTATTGGCATGAATACTTCTAAAACCTTCAGTTTATTTCTAGATAAGTCTTTAACCTGTAATTCATTTTTAAACCACGTAAAAACTAAGATTTGGTTAGGTTTGGTGTCTATAGCTTCGTTTAAAATTGGAATACCCTTAGTTTCTAGGTCAGCTACTGAATGTGCTGTTTCTGTACTACTAGATTGTGGTGGAAGAGGGTAAGAACGTTCTAAGTCAGATGTTTACTTAAGTTAATGTTTCAGAGCTGTCAAGTTTGGTTATAGTCTCTTCACTATCTCTATTACGTTTAGCTAATTCTGCTATTTTGTCTGTTATTTCTGTCACATAGTCTTGTATTTCTTGTTCAGTTTTGTCAACGTTAACCTTTATCGATTCTTTGTCTAAGTTATCTATTGCATTAAGTTTTATTCTAGAAAGAGCGTCAGCGTTAGTGTTTTGTTTTCCCTTTTTGTAGATAATTTTAAAGTCATATTCTTGTAAGCGTAGTCTCCATCGAGTTAATTAAGAGAATAAAGCCAAGCAAGTGGTCTATGGTCGGTAAATATTGTGAAAGTCACGCCGTATAGATAGGGTCTGAAATGTTTTACAGCCTAAATAATTGCTTATAATTCGCGTTCGATGATACTATAGCCCATTTCAGTTTCGCTTAGGGTTCTGCTAGCGTAAGCGACAGGTTTGTCATTTCCTATACTGCCTTGGGATAGTACGGCACCTAAGGCTACTGAAGAAGCGCCTGTTGTCAAAATGTATGGTTTGGATGGATCCGGATAATGTAAAAGAGGTGAATTAGTTAAAAGTGTTTTACAGCGTTCAAACGCGTCCATGTATTCCTGATTGATAATGATTTTGTTTCGTATTTTTAGGCATGATGTCAATGGTTTGGTTATTTTAGCGAAGTCTTTGATGAAGCGTCTATAGTATCCTATTAGTCCGAGAAAACTTTTTTTCTCTGTCACAGTTTTAGGTAAGGGATAGTTAAGTATTGCTTTAATTTTATCGTCATTTGGTTTTAGTCCTTGGTCAGTAATTGTGTGCCCTTGATATAAAACTTCTTTTCGGAGAAATTCTGATTTGTCTAATTGTACCTTGAGATTAGTCGCCCTAAGCCTGTCAAATACGTGCCGTAAATCTTTTATGTGTTCTTGTAAGCTAGTGCCGTATATTATCATATCATCCATATAAACTAACGTGTTGTTTCCTAGTAAACCCCTTCAAATATTGTCCATGAGTCGCTGAAATGTTGCCTTGAAATGGCATCCTTAGAAACTCATAGTGTCCATATGCACTAAAGGCTGTCTGTCGGTCGTTTTCGTCAATTTCTATTTGATGAAAGCCGTAGTGAAGTACTTGCTCCTACCTAGTTTGTCAAATAAGTCGGTTATGTTAGGCAATGGGTATTTTTCATCAATCGTTATGTCATTAAGTCGTCTGTAGTCAACTACCATTCTGTATTTATTTTAACCTGATGCATCGGCCTTTTTAGGCACTAGGTGCACTGGAGCATTCCAGGGTGAATATGATTCTCTGATAACATTATTTTTCAAAGTTTTTGTACCTGGGCTTTTATTTCACCTATTTGAGCTGGGGGTTGTCTGTAAGGTCCTTCATAGATAGGGTCTTCATTCTTAGTTTTTATTTTGTGTTTAATTTGGTTTGTAAAGGTAAGTGGTACTTTGTCACTGTAAAAGATGTCTTTGTATTCCCTACACAAGTCACTTATTAGTGGTCTCTCTTCGTCATTCATGTGGTCCAGTCTGAGTTTTGTCAAGTTTTCGTTAAGTGTATCATCAACTTCAAGATCTTTCATTTCTACGTCAGTACAATTAACGTCTTGATTCTTATTTTTAGTAACTTTAAAAGGTTTTGTTATGGATAATGTCATAGGAACGTCCGAAGTGTTTTGTATAACTGCTGAAGCATAACCGTTAACGCAATTAACTATGGATGATGGCATCCGAACGCCAACACAAAACTTAATATAGTTTAAGATAGTTTCACCTGAAAACTGGTCTATTGGTATTTTTTACTAGCTGTTCCATTCTGGGTTCTAATTTTATTTCACAATTCGCTTCGTTAGCTTTTGGTAATGTAGTAGATTTTGTTATAAGTTGGTGGTTTTTGAGGTCAATTACGGCTTCTAGTTAGATCAAAAGGTCGTTTCCTATAAGTCCGTCGTACTTATGATCTACGTTATAGACATAAAATTTATGATAATCGGTACTGTCAAATGTCGGCATAAGTGGTAATTGAATTATTTTGTCATGGGTACTTGAAGCATGAGTGCTTATAACTATGAATGGTTCGTGAAAGGTGTATGGTCTAAAATATTGCGTAGCTTTGCAAAGGCTTATGAATTATCTAGTACTGCCGGTATCGATCATAAACTTTGAGTCTATTTCGGGCACATATATGTAGGGTAGTTTATGTTTTGTATCGCAATTAAGATATACTATTTTTGGTTTTTCATTGAGGCTTTGATGCAAAAATTTCCAACTTGTTTTTGAGGCTCACTGTCATCGCTATCTATTTCGTCGGGTAGTTCAACAATGCAATTTTGTTCAAAGTAGTCACTTATTTCAGCGTCATCAAAATTTTGGTTGTAATTTTGCTCGTCGTAATTATGGTTAAAGTTATAGTTGTAATAGTCACTGTCTAGTTCAATTTTATTTACTTTGAATTTAGGGGGTTGGGCAGTTCTCATTTACACATCATTGTCGCACTTGTTCCTATTTTGGTAAGGTTTATAATCAAACCGCTGTTGGGGTGAATTGAACTGATGGGGTTGCACGTAGTTATTTCGAGCACCAAACTGTTGGGGTGCTAACTGGGGTGTATAACCTAGCTGGATTCCGAACTGGGGCCTAAACCCTAATTGGGGTTTATAACCAAACTGAGGATTTGGATTATTAGGCTTAACGTTGAATGGGGCCTGAGCATTATTAAATTTGTAACCTAACTGAGGCTGAAGGCCATTAAATTTATATCCAAACTGTTGTTATGTACCAGTTGTCTGCGATTTATTTACGTTATTTGTTTTATTCTTGTAAATTATATTGTTCATAAAAGTTAACCTCCTCTAGAACGTATTCTAGGGCCTTCTCGAATGTATCGGGTACCTTCAGCCTTACAATTCTTAGTAAGTTTTCCGTGACATTATAGAGAAAAACGTTTAATGCCATTTTGTTTTAAATTACTAGTTTCGTCATCGTCTATTTCATTCACTTTACAGATTAAACAAGAACGAACTGATTGGATTCTGTTGCAAAAGTCTAAATAACTTTCAACCTGTTTTATTTTTAATCCCTCTAACTCTATAGCTATGTACTTTTCACTCCTAGGGTCACCAAAATGTAGGATAAGTAACTCCTTAAACTGCATCCATGAAAGAATATCATTTCGCTCGCTTATTAAAGCAACAGCTTGGTCTACTAACCTACTAGTGATAGTAGGTATGCATAATGTATATGTTCTGTTCCTCATTACCATGATATTTATCAATGACGTATTCGTACTTTCTTAAAAATAAATTTAATTGCCTTTTATCACCGTTAAAAAGTGGTATTATTTTTAGCTATTCACTGGGAATAACTTTAATGGTGGTTGTAGTAGTCATTTTAACGATTTAAAATATATCACACAATTAAAATCAATCAAAAATAAAAATGTCACACAGAATAATATAACGTTATAAGTATAGAGTTTATCGATGCTTAGAAAAACCAGATAAATTTGTTATGATGAAAAAGGTTCGATTCCAAAAATAACAAAAATTAAAATAAAGGTGGTTGGGAAAGGATGGTTAAAAATTGCACTCACCAGCCATCCGCCAGCATGCTCTCCTTGGATTCGACGAATTTGTTTGGTTCGAGGATCGTTCGCTTGCACCGAACAGTCGCGTCTACGCACGTTTTGAATTGCGTATTTTACTCAAAAAGGCACGAAAGACTATGCTTCATTCGAAGGATCCTACCGGCTGCGCCAGTCAAAATCTCCGGAGCGGGAAATATGTTTTAAAAAGTAAATTTAATAATAGGTCTTTACCTATGAAACTGCCGTTTTGCCGTACTGGCCATTTCAAATGAAAATATTTTTTTTTGACTGATAATTCTAATTTTAAATTAATTTTATTTGACAAACATGGAATTCTTTTTCTAAAATCGTCATTTGTTTAATAGTTAGTGTTTTGTTTTCAACGCATTCGAACATTTTTCGTCATCATGGATAAGTTAAAAATTCGATTAATTATGGAGTATGAGTACCGTCGTGGCAGCAAAGCGGCACAAGCGGCACGCAACATCAACGACGTTTACGGAGCGAACACTACAAACGAATGCACCACCCGTTATTGGTTTACCCGCTTCCGTTCTGGAAATTTTGACCTGAAAAATGAACCCCGTGGTCGTCCGAAAACTTTGGTCGACAATGACGAATTAAAGGCAATTGTGGAAGCTGATGAAACTCAATCCACGGCTGAATTAGCAGCAGCTTCGACGTTAGCATCAAAACAATATTGGTCCATTTGCGTCAAATTGGCAAGGTAAAAAAGCTTGACAAATGGGTACCCCACGAACTCAATGACCGCCAGCGCGAAGTACGCGTAGAGACGTGCCTTGCACTGCTCAGCAGGCATACAAATGAAGGAATTCTGAACCGCATTGTTACTTGTGACGAGAAATGGATCCTGTTTGACAATCGTAAGCGCTCAGCAAGTTGGTTGGACCCTGGTTCAGCACCCAAACAATGCCCTAAACGAAAACTTACCCCTAGAAAAGTGATGGTCACTGTTTGGTGGTCTAACGCGGGTGTAATTCATCACAGCTTCTTGCCAAACGGGACAAGCATTACTGCAGATGTGTACTGTGAAGAACTGAACACAATGATGGAGAAGCTCGCACGTCTCCAGCCAGCTTTGGTCAATCGTTCGGCTCCACTGCTCCTGCACGACAACGCGCGACCTCATACTGCACAGCAGACGGTCTCCAAGCTACAAGAGTTGGGGTTGGAAGTTCTCCGTCATCCGCCGTACTCACCAGACCTTGCGCCTACAGACTTCTACTTTTTCCAGAATTTGGATAACTTCTTGGCGGGAAAAAAATTCAATACCCGAGACGCAGTACAAAATGCCTTTGAAGAATTTGTTGCCTCCCGTCCAGCTGATTCCTTCAAGAAAGGCATCAATAAGCTACCAATGCGTTGGCAAAGATGCATTGATTGCATGGGTGATTATTTTGATTAATAGAAATAAAAAACATATGAAAAAATTACGCTTCATTTATTTCGTGAAAAACGGCAATTTCATAGGTAAAGACCTAATATTAAAAAATTTCTTTTACGAGACATGTAGTCAGAGTTGTACAACTAACTTGAATGAATCTTAAAGCTAGATCTTACAGTAGCTTAACTAATGCTTATCTCTAAACTCGCAACGTACCGGACGTCAGCGTCTGGACCGCAGACGCTACGTTAGCATTTTCATGCGAAACAGTAATCAAGCGTCCCGGTAGCAGTTGCATAACTAACTAGACTCCATGATAATATTTTTGGCTTTTAATTATTAATTCTATTCACAATACACTTAAAATGCGGTAAAATACACAGCGAGCAATGTTCCGTCTACTGTTATAGGACGTATAAGAATTCTCGGTCTGAGGTGGAAGTTCAAAAGTTCATTAAATTTTCAATAGTATATTTCAAGTTCAATTCTAAAATATCGATAGTAGATTCGATACTCGTTATCCGGCACTTATGTTTCATTTTGTTTTGTTTCAGATGTGTCACTTGGTAGTGTTGCAAAATAATCGGCTATCGATTAATCGATTGTGTTCACCCAGAATCACTCGTACTATCGATTGGACTGTCGATAGTATCGATACAATCGATGTCAATTATACAGCAATACTATCGATTATAATTGTCTAAATGCTCAATACAATCGATTATATTGATAGTATCGATAAAAATTATTACAGCAATATAATCTACTTAATCGATTTAATTTAATATTGGTTTAGATTATATTGCCCATGTTACTAATCTGTATGTTATTGATGACTGATGCGATAAGATAGCACAAACAATATCATATAGCCATTACAATAAAATACCCTCAAAGAACTTTATTATGTTTGCTGATACTTTCTCATATTACTAAAAGTTGCAGACATGCGATACTGTCTAAACCAATATTAAATTAAATCGATACCATCAATTAAGTCGATTTTATTGCTGTAACATTTTTTATCGATACTATCGATACAATCGATTGTATTGGGCATTTAGACAATTATAATCTATTAATCGATCGATAGTCCAATCGATAGTACGAGTGATTTTGGGGCCCATCTAATAATCGATTATAATCGATACTCAATCGATTATGCGGCAACACTATCACTTGGAGCGAAAGATGCAGAATGAAAGACGAAAATGAACAAAATTGACTCGTCTGTTATCACCTATTAGGACAGATCTGTCACACGGCATACGAGAAGTTAATGAATCCGACTGCTGTAAAGGTGAAGTAACTCGCATACTTAATTAAACTATATATTATTATTATGACATTATTTGTAAAGTCTGCAAATCCGAGGTTGTTAATTAAATTTCACAGTTGGGCGAGCGTCCCGTTCCTGTAGTACGGTATTAAGACTGTTTCGGAATAAAATAGTAAAATTGCGGTATCTTTAAATTTAAGACATAGTATTTTCAGTTTTTTTTTTCACAAAATAACATTTCATTTTATTTTTTGGAATTGACCGGGTCGATTAACTACTGACCTTTCAATAAGACTCTCTCGATGGATCACCCTGCATGCATCAATATTTTAACTATATTGGATATTTTACCTGTTTTTATAGGACCTTTGAATGGGTGGATATTTAAAAATTCATACCCGTAAAATATTTGCACGTATGTTTGGGTCGCCAAAAAACTTCAACAACGGCCATTTGCTAACTGTTGGATAAATATTACATATGGCTGGCAATTTATCGATAAAATTTTTCGTACTATAACCCATTAAAGGCTCCGAAACTGCAGACCAAACACACTATATATTTTGTCCCAATAAAAATATAAGAAAACAAACAAAACAAACCGACAATTGGCACAAAAACCTTTATTATCCTTTTTCACTAATAACCAACATTTGTAAAATATACATCATTCTTTCTTGTATTTCATCAATAGACTTATGGGTCAAACTTTCCGAGATGAGACTAAGTACAGAACTTTCTTGAACAATTTCTATGATACTTTTGTCCTTTCGGTCTTGTGGGGTGACATGTTCTTTTAACACTTCTAAAATGAGTTTGTCTTCCTCTCTTTTCCATTCTGAGGTTTCTGCCTTAATTTCTTCTTCTTCTGAAATAATTAGCATGGAGTTTCCGTCGGAGGAGTCTGGACAGTCTGTTTCAGTTTTGAACGCCGTATCATCTGCAGTTGTCATTTCTATCTCGTTCTGTGGTGATGTTGCTTCCTACAAGAGTGGAAATAATAATTGAGGTATGAGATATGACATTGACGCTTTCTGAGAATGGTTCAGTAACGTTGAATTAAGTTTATGTATTTTGATTTTATGCACGTATTCAAATGCTCGGTGAGGAATGCTTATTTTATGTTTCTTACCTGACGGGTTAGACAAGTGGCTTTCGACTATAGAATAGAAAAGTGAATCGATTGCCAAATGTCATAAGCGTAACTGACATAAGCGTTCGAAAAGTTCAGTCGAAGGGGCTCACTTGGTACCAATATGAGACAGTAGCATGAAAATCTCTTTGCATCAACGGCCGATTGTCATACAACAAAAAATACGTATACCAGTTATTTTGAAAGAAGACGATAATCAGCTCATAAACCTAAACAATAAAATAAAAGCCTGGCCTGGGAGCAACTCATATACTTTTTTATTGAAACACTGGGCATATGAGAAATATATGCCAGTGAGAATTGGCAAGTATTGTAAAAACACAATATTTTGTGTTGGAAATTAAAACAAAATGAGTTTGGGATTCACTGCAAGATTAGTAAATAATTTATCTCAATTTTCCTTTCACATCTCAAATAGCATTTAACGGTAAAAATTACCACAAACTTAATAAGTACACTTTAAAGGATATTTGAAAATGTTTTATTACATGTCTAAATAGTTTATCAACAGTAAAGAAATATTGCAGAAGTAACAGTATGTTTACAATCAATAGTTTTATAGATACAGCGATATGTTTGACGAGCTGCCGCGAGCCGCCGAAAACCGCTCCATACAAAACGATACCGAATTGCGACGTCTTACCGTGTAAATCATAGCAAAAATTGTATGGGGGTTTGGATAACATATATAATAGCTATGTAGATAATGCGTTTACATGCATACTGTCATAAGTACATTCAAAATGTATATTCTTACCGTTTTTACCTCGCAACTCTCGTCTGGGGTTTCCTCGTGATTTTCGTTTTCATCGACAGTTTGTACAGTTTTCTCTATCAGTAAAGACTCGTCTTCGGAACTATTCTCATCACTGGAAAGTACATAAATTAATTATGGATACACCAACTTACTGTTATACAACTATGTTTATGTGAAACTTTGAATAATATTTATTGTAACTAAATTATATGACATATGTTTGAATAAATTGTAGTGCTTGATCACGTTGGAACGCGCGGGCGCGGTGGACGTGGCGAGCTCGTGTTCACTTTGGCCGCCAAGCGTTTGCGCGAGTGTGACGTGTTGGCAGAGGTTGGAAAGACGGTCGACGATCTTTTATTTTTAACCGAAAATTCATATCTAAAGTGTGAGATGATAAAAATTAGAATTGGTGTGCATGAAATTAATAAAGAAAGAGAACGCTATGCTGGATTTCGTACTTTATAGTCATTTCAGAGAACATCCTTTAACATTTTTTGGATATACCAGGATGACCGTCAACTTATTTGATTACAGCACTAATCAATTCTTCTGTATTGAACGACATGATGAATTGGTAAAAACGTGCCATCGTTTCTAGCGACAAGTTCAAAATGGTTGAACTTGCCTGACGTCGCGAGTGAATCGCGCGCTTCGCCGCTAGCTTGCCCGCTACTTGACTGCACATGCGTGCGTGAACACTTGGATATTAGATCATATGATTGATATTTCGCGACCGCGACCGCGCCCGACAACGTCAACAAGCAGTTACTCTTATACGTGTCAGATACTAGCCGTAGGCAAGCCAAAATAAGGATTCTCTTTTATATTAAATAGCTCTTTGCATATTGCTTAATTCGAATAAAATGTCAACTATTTCTATAATTACAACAGCAGACTCAAGATGGCGCAACCAAGTTTCTTATAAACATGCACATGTTAACAACATATTGTGATCAACAAGAATTGTGTTGGATACAAACCTGGAGGAGTTATCTGCTTCGTAGTCGGACCGAGTAGGCGGATTTTCTGTCGATGGCATTAATGTTCGATCACCGTCCTCTTGGTCCACCCGAAGCCTTTTCTTCGGTACTGGTTTACATCTACGATATATAAAAGATATATATTTATAGTCTATACATAACTACACTAAGTACTACTAAAATGTCGGCACCATTGCTTCAAGTATAATAGGAGTAGATTAGTGACAAGCTCCTTTCGCAGGGATCTCATAAATATTATCCCCATCGCCTGATTAACCTTAGTAGCAATTCGACAGAGACTCCGCGAAAAGACCTGAGGCGTTACGACACTACCTCCGTCTAGTGCGCGCGCCACGTCAATGCGCGCTATGTAACTTCTGCTAGAATTCCGGTGATGTGGTATTCCCCTCCTTAGTGTAAATTCCGCCATGTTTACAATGCGCCTAATTGCTTTGTTCGAGTAGTATATAGAATTTGTTTTAACAATGTCGTTAACTATAGCATACTTACATTTCTTCCCCATAATTCCTATGAGGGAACAAGGAAAACACATATTTAACTAATTCTGGATATTGGTCTACTAAACACATGAGATCTGTGCAAATTTCGCAGGAATCCATGTACGTATTGTTGTAGAGGATCGTGTGTATTTCGTCTAGCATATTTTGTAGCTTCGTCTTGTCATTGATTTGATTCTGAAACAGACACGAGTATTGGTCAAAACATAGATACTTTTATTTTTTGACATGGACTTTGCCAATGTTACAACGGGAGTATAAATCATTAAAGACGCTTAAAGGCTTTCCAAAACACGGCTACAGTAATATATCATTTTTAAAACATGTCACATTCATTTTAAGAAGTAAAAAATGACAAACGCATATCAAATCACTTCATTAATGTAAAATGGCATAAAGATCTGTTGATGATATATGTAAATGGATGTTGAAATCAATACTTTCATGTGATGGGAACACAATTGTTTGTTGCAACAGAAATTACAAGTATATTTTTAAGAGTTAACAACAAAACATACATACCTCAAGTTTTTCAACCACGCTCATCATACAGTTCTGAATGAAGTAATCTTTGAAGTAATCCAGCTTCTGTGCTTGCTCCGCAGTCAAAAAACATAGGAACTCTTTGAACATATGTACTAATTCTAAACCAAATAATTTTTCCAGGTTTCTAGCTAGTGTTACGGGATTACTCGTATGATAGTCAAAATTCTTCAATAATTTATGATATTGTGTCTTTAAAGTGACTCTCCTGTCTTTCGACATATCGGAGTTTATTAGTACTTTTATTTCAAAGGCTCGGACAAATTCTAGAAAAAGAGGAAAAGTAAGTTAATAAAGTGAAATGAGCTTACAGATATATAACTATTAATTACTTAAACTCAGTAGATCAAAATATGTGAACAAATAAAATAAGTCTAAAGAATAAAAAGCTTAAAAAATAAAATTAAAGTGTTACCCCACGGCTTCATTAACTTATCTCTCTCGGTAACAGTACTTTTTTAGTATGAAAATTTCGTAATGATCGGTTAAAGCAGTTATGGCGCAAAAGGGCAACACTCGCAATTTGCGATTGCGACGATAACGTAAATGTTTATTTCATGTTAATTGTACATTAATTATAAAGTGTTAAGAAGTGTCTCGCAATACGAAGCTACGATATTATTTTATTTGCTCACATATTAACTGAAAGTATCACAAACTTCGCAGCTCCAATCATATACGAAACGATATTTTAACTCGAAATCCGTCCAACTTACTAGACCTATTTTTAGTGCGGATTGTTTACACAATATGCTAGTTTTCCAGCTAAGGGTTAATGGCAAAAGGTCAACCCATGCGCAGTGCAATGCTCAGGCATCCCCCGAGGGAACTGCCTTCTTGGATTGCATTGCCCGGTCAGATGTTGTTGTATTTTGAAATTTCGTTCAAGCATAATTAGGGCATGACTAAAATAGCTCATACAATTACAAATCAAAACTGGTCACACGTCACTACGCTGTCAGGTAGTCTTTACGGAGTAATTATACTAAGTCTATGGTCTAGAATACAAATCCCATACTGATAATAACTTGAAGATTCAATTTTGACTACGTTTCAGCAAATTTCTAACAATGCAAGAAAGAGGCAGTTGCCGTTTGCAATAAATTAGCGTGACTGTACAAACAAGGTCGTTCTCAACCTTTCGTTTCATACTCAGCTCTGCATAAACAATAATACTTAATATTCAACTAAAAAGACATATTGTGGAAGCTTGGCTATACAATTGTTATTAATGAATTAAATATAATTATTTTATGTGGCTTTTTTACCTAGCGGTACTTGCAATTGTCTAGAAATAATGCGTCCGCATTTTTAGCTTTTCAAGTTATTCTTCTTAAACAGAGTTTAGTTTGATAGTTCTTAAATAATAAAAAATTGTTTATTAACATGGCAACTCCATCGCCTGTACTAGCTTTACTGTATGTCAGGTAATAGTTCCTACCCAATTATATATAATACACACTTGTAGAAAGAGGACAAAAATATAACATCAAAAAAAAAATTTATTATAAGAGTGCTTACCTAAATCTTTCATACTAAAATTATCGTTTTCTTCTGTTTCCGTAAATCCTACACGCCTCTGTTCAACTCTCTGGATTTGGTCAATTTCCCATTTTAACCGTTTTATTTTATTTTGAAGATCACAATAAACTATATTCAAATTATTTTTATGACATCTAACTAACAATTTCAGTCTCTTTGATATTCTCTGCTTAGGTTTCTCTTTACACGGGCATACTTCCTTTATAATACTATTCTTTGGTTTGAAATATTCCGTGATCCGAGGTTGGCGAAGTTTGTATATTTTCCTGAGCAATATGCAACACTCGCAATGCTGACTATTTCCTTGTATTCTTCTAGTGTTTGTTTCGCTTTCTGGTAAGTCATTGGATATTACAGTTGATTTTATTTCTGCAGCCGAAGATATCGGTGTACTTGTGCTGGTAACAGTATTTGTCTCTAACATTTTGTAAGGTACTAAAAATGATCCTGTACTAGTTTCGACTATACTAAAAAGGTTCGGTTTGGAATTTGCTGGAGTGCTCACTGATATACTTATATCGTAATTGTCTTCTTTTTTATCTTTCTTCTGACTGGAGTTTTTGGGGAGAGGATCTATGTAGTCTATAGGAAGAGGTAATTTCTTTGGTATTGGGATTTTTGCTTCCAAATTTACAGGAACACCTGATTTCGGTGTCACAGAAAAAGCTTTGGTTCCACGTCTGAAGAAGTGACTCTAAAAAAAAACCAATGGTAAACCGAAGATTCTTTTAAATATTTAATATCACAATTCAATAATAAGACATTTGATATTACTTTAAATCAGATTTCATAGAGTAAGGAAACGTTTTAAATAAAAAAATGGTACGGTTAAAATTTGCATCTACTTTTTGTATTTTATTTAGTTACTAATAATGGACTTTACGTTTAAAAAGAAGAAAAAAAACTGGGCCATCCCGACAAGATCAGAGTTTACAATATGGTTTTATTTTAACTAACAACGGTTGTATCAAGTGTATCTGATAAACTCACCCTGAATCTCTTGCTATGTTTCGCTAAGTATCTGACCCATATTTTCGGCATGTCATGTGCAGGTTGTTGATACAAAGTTAAATTATCGCTAAACGGCAGGAGCTCATGTTTAACTGGTTCTATTACATTGTCATCATATAGTTTCTGCAACATAAAATACTTGATGAATTATAATAGAATACGTTCACAGCTCATGATCGTAGCTTGTTATCGGTTTGTATATTTTTGAATCTATTATTTTATTTTGTCAGAGGTTTATTTATAAATTGACGGAAATATGTATAAGGCCGCATACATTTATTAAGGTATCATATGGTAGACACTCATACTATAATGAATAAAAAGCTATTGAGGTTGTTATGATGAATATTTTTAGTTAAATTTGCAATGGCACACTTAATACTAAATAGTTTAAACCATAGACTTAGTAATACTCCGTATAGACGACCAAAGCTTGCGAGGGAAAAGAATCTCTCTAACGGGAATTTAATATGAATTGTTTGAATGTCAGGTCGTCACAAGTCGGCACGCGGACCAAGTTAACTGTGCAATGGCGGCACTGCCTCATGTTTTTTTTTATTATTAATTGGCAGGCGTTTGACTTGCATCTCACCTGGTCAAAAGCGATGACGAAGAAGAGGATGAACAACACCTGTCCAAGAGATACCTTTACCCTATTATATATTATTATACTATATTCACCCTACACTTGAAAGCGCCCGGGTTATATTCAGGTATCTGAAAAAACTGACGCAGGCAAATCGTTCCACTATTTGGCAACACGAACCAAAGATGAAATGTCCCAGTCTGTCCAGTCTGAAAGCCTGATGCCAACAACAAACGGGTGAAAGTTTTGTCTGCGTCCGGTTGACAAAGGGAGAAGGTTTGATCAACTGAAAAAGAGGAATCGCGCACTCTCCAAGTGCAATCTTTAAAAAACCGCTAGATGAACAATTTATCGACGATGTTCAAGACCTTGAGATCTGGCAGAACTAAGTTGATCGTCCATTATGAGTCTAGGGGCCAAGTTAACATTTCTTGCAACAGTAATGTTTTAGTTCCGATTTTGTCTACTGAATAGAAAAGTTGGTGGCACAAATTTAGCTCGGTGGCACGACTCAAGATAAATAACTCACACAATGACTGCTCCCGCATCACTACGCTGCTGTCAGGGAGTCTTGACGGAGAAACATACTGAGCCTATGGTTTAAACTCATACTAGTTTTGCGGAATATGTAAAAACAACAAATAAAAACATATTTTACACTAAGGCTGGAACTTATTTTGCACAACGTTTATTCTGTCAGCCTTTTGGCCACTTTTCCTTATGTACGTAGTAACTTAGGCGTTGTATTCTGTCTTTCTTTCCTTTTACTTGTTTATTCTTTTTCCTATAGTTAATTTGTAAATATTCCTGTTGGTAAATAACGTTAAAATAAATTTGTATAGGCGTTTGTCATATAACAGTGCCGGGCCGTTCTTATTATTGCCTGAGCTTATGGGTCAACAATGTGGGACATCATTTTTATTTCATAAGAAAAATTAGCAAAACCTGTCACAAGACGGGTATGAAATTCATGAAAATCTTATGAAGCGCTTTTACGACATTGTGTCGTATTATAATATGACTTACATTGTGGTATACATAAAACTGGCATGCATACTGATATTTATCAAAATACATTTTCAAAATTTAAACCAAAACTTACATTAATAGGGTTTTCCTTATCGCGTATTCTTCTAACATGACTGATATGAGATAACAAAGTTTTCTCCTGGAACCAGGGCAACATAACCTTGCAGATTAGTCCAGCAGCAGCGCTCAGTCCCCAACGCAAGTGCGGCTTTATCTTCGGCCGCTTGTATAGGTCTGGATTCATCTTAATGTACTCCCAGAATTGATGAAGTCCTAATGCTATTAGGCTGGTAAATAAAAAATTATATCTCAATAGACTAAACTTTTGTTTTTACATATATTCGGAGTAAAAATATAAAATAAAGAAATCAAACTTCTCGATCCAGTCATAATTGGTAAAGTCTGCATTCTAAATTACTTTCTGCATCTTAGAAAATAAAACTATCAGCAAAATTCTCAAAAATACCGAAATTGATATTTCTATCGCATCCTAAATGCATAAACTAATTATTTTAAATTATAATTCAGAAAAAAAATTTATCAATACTCTTATGATGCAAAAAATCAGTCCAAACGTTATTTCAAGAGCTTTTCTTAAAATTTTCAGGTACACAAGTAAAGTGTTCTTTGAAAAATCACCTAAACCACTCACCTGTCTTCAGATGGCATATATTGATATCGTTTCGTATGGTCCGGTCTGTACGGCATGGGCGGCAAAAGGTGCGGGTATTGGAACACTACACTGTTGGATATAACCTTCAGCAGGGTCTCGTGGAAGTCACCCACGTAGAAACAGTTCTGTATGGCACGACGACGGCTGGGGGGTTGACATGTAGGGTTAGTATAAAGTGGCTACGAGATAAGATCGGTTTTCAATGAAGGGTAATTTAAAATAGGATTAGTTAATTATTGGTTAGATATTATCATTGTTAAGAAAAGGGACAAGAAATTTTTTTATTAAGAACTTTTCTAGGGTACTAATATTGCGTATTATAACTATTAGATAAAATTAAAACTGCTATTAAATATTTGCTTTTTTAATATATGCATTCCTCACCTTCTTTCAGCTTCATTTTGAATAAATCTGCAAAAGATCAAATTAAAATTTACTTTAAGGTAATATTTTAGTAACTTTCCAAAGGCTTCCTAACAAAAAAGATATTTTAAGTTATTGAAGTTTATTTACTGAAGTATATGTATATACACATAACAATATTCCGAACGAATTAAGAAAAGAACAATTTCAAAAAAAATTGTTGTTTTTGTCCCTTCTACCTATAGATAATGGCACTGTATATATCCAAAATAACATCACTAGCAAAAATTTAAGCTTTGATCAACTGATTAAAGCATGAAAGCTGAAGTAACCTCGAAATAACCTAATCAGAATCTACAAATTACCTATGACTTGCGAGGCTCAGTTTAATCAAAGAAATAAAAAAAACCTTAAGCTATATAGTTATAGTGAAGATGATATTGTGATTAACAGCATCCACGTCCACACAAAGAGTTAATTGATCGAGTAAATGATTTTGTGTTCTAGTAAACTTTTGCAAATAGCTTAACCATAAAAAACTTCATATTATTATTAATATTTTTTTATAACTGACTCACTCGACTATCTCAGCGTTTTCGGGCGTATTCTCTGACACTGATTTTTGCCAACTGTTGACTAGATCCAGCGCCGGTTTTAAATTGCACACTTTTGCTACAGATGTTGGATTTGATTCTGCCATTTTGTTAAGCGATTCCTGTAAAATTTTACATAAAATAATAATACTAGTCTCAAATAGAAACGAAACTAAATCCTGTATTGTAAAAAGCTATCTGAAATATGCACTTAACTCAAAATCTTGTTTAACCTTATTCAATGTAATTCATTGGTACACTGTAAGAGCCTGATTAACTTGCAAACAAATGGACGTCGGGTCAAGAGCATCCGGGCAAGAATGAAATGAAAATGCAACAATGGTGTGAATATCATACCAGTCTTGATTTGCTCGGTCGACCGACAACACGTCCAAAATGACATACTGTTTGGTGAAAACTGTCAAAATTTGAACGCTCGAAGTAGTCGAAGCGGCATAAAGCGATTTTAATGATAACTTTTTAGTTGCAGCTACATAAGGTGAAAAAATGTAGCAAGCAATAATCAGCTGTAATGCAACGATATACGTTTAAAATTTCAAGTGATTTAATTTATTATATTTAAAGTAATTGTTAATGTTGGGTTAACTTGGTTTAATTTTTACGTCAATTTTGTATACGACCCACCGTCCATTTTTTTAATGTAAATGTTTAGGATGTAGGGTAAAGATTTTATTGGGTTGATGTTATTGTATTTTGAAAAAAAATTCTTATTCCGATGCTAGATAAAATTAATAGTCGTATAGTTAGTAATAAGTTTTGGTGTAAAAAAGAGGAAGCTTGGCGGTGTTGTTAAAAATCCCCAAAAAGATGACTTCTTTTTTTAATAACAAAAAAGCAAATGTAGTATTACTAAAGGTGGATTTACCCCACACCCAGCGAGTTTCTTCGCACAACTTTGGTAAATAAGTGTGAATAAGTGGAAAATGTGCTTAAACACATCAAGTTATTTATCCTGCAACTTGTTGTTTAGCACCGAAAAAAAAAAGTATTTAGCTCTTAAGTGTATCTGCGTATCCCCTGGGTGTCCGTCCGCCAGTTGCCAATTTGAACTTACATTTTTCAAGAGATTATTTTTATTGAATTTCAGCTATACAGTTATTTGTGTTAATGAAGGTTTTTACATTTTTTATTCATATCTGTAATATAAGGCAGTCAGGGGAAACTATGTCAATATTCTTACCAAATATTCCTTGTACTTGGGTGCTAACGCCCAATGCATAGGATTCACGAACAGTTGCAGAAAGTTCGAGGCGCATAATTGGATGTGTTGCCTTAACTGTTGCTGGAGTATCAATATTTGCTCTGGGAGTATCTATACGACGAGAACAAACTTATATTTATTTATTACGAATGTGATGTTTGAAAGAGGCAAATCAAGTAGGTTTTTTTTTAACACAAGCGTATAAATCTTTCAAGTCAACTTTCCGCGCGGTGCCATGTGTTGCTAGTAAATATGCAACTTAATTTTGTGTTGCAGCAGTCATCTTACGTGTGAAAATGTCAACACGTGTTCTCGTCGCTTCGGTGTGCGTGTACAATCAGTGCATTTTTGTCAAGCGCATAGTCACTGCGTACATAGGCTTAACTCACACGTAGAGCCGTGCGCAAAGTTAAGTTGAACGTTCTATAACATTCTATTTAGAACTTTATAGAATTCATTTAACCGTATATCAACTAACATAAACTGACCTGGGCATTTTTGTCCACCACAATTTCATTAGGCGTGAGAGTTTCGTTGACGCGCTTAAGAACTGGCGGGGGTTCTGCCGCAGAAACGTCTTGTGTCCGGTCGCTTTCTACTAGTGTAACTTGAACAACGGTCGACTTTAGTGCTTGTCTATAATATTATTAATGCGAGGGTGAGTTCACTTTAGCCACAGAAGCACAGATAACATCATAAAATGTTGCACATACGTTGTGACGTAGCGGTACAGAAAATAATATTTAAAATCATTCATCTAGATAAGTATTTTCTATATCAATGCATATCTTTATTCACGATTGCTGCAAAAAAGCTTTGCTGATTCCAAACTATAAAGTTATTATTATTCCGATTTTTTAACTATTAGCTAATAGCTCTGAGCTCAAAATATTTTATTTCACCATTATTGGTACAACGGTTACTCTTGAGGTAACTCGATGTCACGGTGCGAATACAAAGAGGAGGTGCCGTGTTTGTCGTGCTTTAGGCAAACAGGTGAAGATGACGAACGGATAGCGGGAGGGTGTAGCACTCAGAAGAGGCTAAATTATTTAAAAAAATCAAGTATAATTTACTAAGTGGCGTCACTTTGTAGTCTTCCTTTTTTATAAATAAGGCTAAACAAGTTCTTATGAGCGAAAAACCATTGTATCTTCCTTTAAACATTTTATCGGGAGGAACCCGATTTCTGGTGTTATTTTGGCATGAAACAATTTTCGACTGAGAAATAAACTAAAAAGAAATTTCAACGGCGATAGCTCCAAGTGCACGCTATAAAACCATGAGTGGCAATGACGCCAGCGCCCCCAGAGAGAAAACTGAAACTATAGAGAAACTTGAACTATGAAATATGCTACGTAAATTAGGTTTCCAATAGTCTAAAATTGGAAGATATAAAAAATTTTTATCACCTTCAACCAAAACCTTTTGTTGCAATAACATCTAAGGTTAAAACAGCTCAAGAGAAACTTCTATTGATTTACATAAGGAGTGTGACATATATATGTCATAAAACCTGCTTTACAAGAAGAAGGTCTTCACAACAACACAAACATTTTAGTGTATTTAATGCAGAAACGGAAGGCTCTGGTGGAGCTACCGGCTTGACTCAAGATGCAGCAGAATTTCAGTCTACCTAATTTAAGGAAATACAGAAGTCGCAGTAACGCCTTGATCAAAAATTAAGCTATCAGAAAAATATTCGGAACCGATTTTAGCACTAAAAACAAGCTTTTAAGAACCTAGTACCCTTTTGGAACATGGTACAGTGGCACACTGTGCGGCTGTAAAACTTTGTATCCTTTGGATACAACAAGAAACGAGCAGTACAATATTTGATCGAACTTACTGATCTTTTATATTTTTTGTTATACGATCCCCGGCGCAAAACAGCGCATATATTTTTGATCATAAACTTAGAAAAGATTGAACCACTGGACAAAAACAAAACTTCAAAAGACATACAGATACAATCCCGGCTTTTCTTTGTCTTGCAGTTATGAAGTGTTGGGATTATGTATGTCCACGTGGCGCCAAGGAGTAATGCGTATCTTCGGGTCAAATCGATTATTTGCCACTACTATCAGCGTTCGGAACAAAGGTGTCTGTAAGAACTATGACTATATAGATTTTCCTTAGAACTATGTAATCTTTTCTCACCTTTCCACACACCCATGAACATTATTAATTTCTAATTGTTTATCAATTTCATTATGTCTATCAACTGTTGAATTTTGACTTTTATTCAAATCAGTTGAATCTAAATCCATTGGCTCTGTCTTTCCTATAGAGAAGCGTATATTGCTGTCCTTTGCTACTCCATTGCATTTGGACTGTGATTCGTCGTCGGATTTCGGTTCTTGTTTTCCTTCGAAAAGAGCCTGCAATTATGTTATGAAATAATGAAGGCAGTTAATAGATATGTGTATTATTTAAAAAACAGAGTTTTTATGTTGGTCGCATCATTTTATTATCGATAAAAAAATTAAATAATAATTATTATAATTATTAATAATTATTAATTATATTTATTATATTTTTAAATTAAATTTTAATTTTATATGATATAATCGTTTGGAATTTATCAGCTATCTGTCTTTATCATCTGAATCAGTGCATTGCATAGGAACAAAGGCTTTTCCGCTCAGTTTAGCCCAGGTAGATCCTGACCGAGTGGCAATTTTCATCAATGTTGATTACGCAGTTTTACAATGGTGAAACATATTTTTAAAACGGACCAGTATATTTTGAGTTTACCATAAAAAATAAACAAAGGTATGTTTCATATTCATAAATATAGATTAACTTTTAAATATATTTTACGAACCTTGCTAGTCTGCAGATCGTCTGAAGTGAGACTCTGTGCTATTTTATTGACAGTGGATTCCGGCATTACGTCGAATAATTCAGTCATTAAATCGTTTAATTCTTTCTTGGATATCTTTATAATACTACCTTCTAATGCTTCTTCGTCTTCTTCATCTGGAATAACAAAAATATTCTCTGTTACTATTTTGGTTTGCTTTTTTTTAAAATTTTTTACAGACGGCAACCGAGCACGTTTCCCACCCGATGGTAAGTGACATTCGCGCCCATGGACATGATTAATCGTAGCCGTTTTATTTATCTATTTGGGTTTCTAACGAAAAATACACATCACAAATTAAATAATAGCTGCAGTGTTGAGTCTTGTGCTCATCCAGTTACAAAAACAATAAACATTTCAAATTAAAACAAAATACTACTTAAAATTAATACAATTTAAAATTTAAAAATTCAATACAGAAGTGTGGTCTAGGAACCAGCCTGTAATTTGGTCAAGATGTTTCTTCTTAAATTTATACAAGTTGTAAAAAAAAATGTCTGTTTCCTCTTAAATTTTATACTATTCAAAGTTACTAAGTCAATTATTGATATCGGAATGTCAACTAATGATGTGATGCCGACCAAAGCCTTCAGCTGAAATCACATGAGTAGATATCACTACAGAGGATAAGCTCTCTAATAAAGTACAAACGATGCCCATTTTCGTGGTTAACACGTGTTGAAAGTGAAAATTACCTATGGAAACAAATAAAAACGTGAAATGTACTTAGTAACATAATTAATTTACTAAAGTATCCATTTTTGGATTATACAAAATTAGAAGCACAATCAATTGTGAATTACTAACTCGAAGGATATTTTTTTTTGCTTTTATTGGCTTTTTTATTATTGCCCTTTATTGTCGATCAGAAAACAAGGCACCTCGAATGTTACATTTTCAAGATTTTTAAAAATGTGGAAATAAAGTAAACGCGACTTGCCCGCGCGATCTATTAGCTTATACTGAGGATAAGCCAGTGCAAACCGGTTTTGGAACGAACGCTATGAGCGGCAGCAGGACGCGTAGACAGGCGCCGCAATCTCGTAGTTGTGTAGATGAAGCAGAGCATGTGGTTGGTGGAATCGCCTTTGTTCGTGTAATCTGACTGGCTGCTCTTTCCCTTTAACCGTAACGCAACCACGTAATCGTGATTATCATGGCGGTCGAAATAGGAAGGGTTGAAGTAGTTGTTTTGTTTAAATGACTAATCTCTACCAAACCGATTTGAGAAAATGCTATAAACAGAATATTTGGATACGATAATTTAAAAAGGATAAGAATTAATACAAATATTGGAATGTACTGAATATAATACGATTTGATTAATGATTGCAATCGGCCCGACGGATCCGTACTGTTTGGCTGCCTACCGGATCCGGCAATATCTAACCCAGCTCAAAAAGGCATCATGAAAAGGTTGAAAAAAGGGCTAAAGTCGTACCTAACTACCTACGTGCAGGATGTGCACGTTAGCCCTCTATTCCCACTGCGTTCACGTTTGCAATCGACAGCTGATTTGGTTTAGCACAATAAAGTAAACAAATATCGCCTCATGTAACAAAACATGAGATTCAGTATTTTTAAATAAGGGATCACTAAAGTCCAACTAATCTAAGAACTGATTTTTGAGAGATTTTTTGTCAGTATTCGGCTCGTTAGGAATTCATACGCGCTGCATCAAATTTATTTTGAATACCTCAAGATCGCCTCTTGTTTTCATAAAGGTTCATTACCTATTTGCTTCCAAAAAAAATAAATTAAAAAATCTCATACTCACGAGCATCCGGATCAGCAGCTACATTATACTCCGGATCCGCTTCATCGTCATCTTCATGCTTCACCGGGGCAGGGTTCATGCACTCCTGCAGGAACTGGTTCCAGAGGTCGTCTCCTACCGGGGTGGGCAAGTCATCCGGTGGCACGAAGGAATTCTCTATGTGCTCGATGGAGGTAGTGGAAAGACTAAGCTTCGACCTCGTTCGTAGAGCTATTGTGGCTTCCTCTTCTAAATCTAGTTTTCTTCTCGCTGGGGTTATGTTCTGAAAAGTATTTTATGGTGTTTTAAGCCCATTTCCCTTCCCTCCCAACTCTGCTCATTTCAAACGTGTTTATGCGAACCATTTTAATATTTTTTACTTAAAATAATAAATACTCTAATCCAGTTAAATGGAACGCTGTTTTTAAGGTGTAAAAACTTAGTTTGCCCTTGCCGATTATAATGAATAATATTGGCCATCTCAGAGGTCTTCATTCAGTGGACAGTAAGACGATCTGTATAGAAACGTCGCGACTCGACCAAAATACTAGACCCCGATACGCGAGCAGTGGACGGCTCCTACGCACTCGAGCTTCGTTTCTATTCTGGACCATAAACTTGGGTATAGATCGCGCCAAACATCTATTCCACTCTGAAGTTGTAGCGAGACGATTCGCGCAGGTGTACAGTCAGTCGCATGATATTTTTTGGCACCATTTAATGAATACTGGCTTTTTGTCCAAGACAAAATATATGATAATAAAATAATATTTGTACCTAATTTACTGCTATTTCAAACACTAGTACAAATGTACCTTCAGTCACAGAACTCATTAAGGATTAAATTCATATTAGTTCGTGTTTAACATATTTAATTTAATTAAAGTTAATATTTTACTTTCGTCAGTTAAGCTGTAGCAACTCTTTTCTGCACGTGTTTGACGTTTATTTGGATGCCTTCTTCAGCTCCCTTCTGCATAAACTTCGCAACATCGTAAATCATTTTTCTGGCTTGACACCGCAAAACTTTATTCCGATTAGGCATGTTTAAAGATAGCGAACAAAAAACAAAAACAAAATAACAAAACAACAAAACTTAACAAATTTAACAATAATAACAAAAATGAAACTTAACGGAGGTGACTGTACTTTGCAGCGCAAACGAACACACATATACGTCTCGAGGAACTTTGAACGCACACTAATGAACAATCGTACGAAAGGTCCGTCGAGCGCGGCGGCCGCGGGAGGTAGGACCTACCCTTCCCCGCGATTACGTCCCGCTACACCTAAATTGCGCCATTGCGAAGCGACTCGTGCTGTGTTCAGAGTGGACTAGATGTTTGGCGCATACTATACTAAGGATCATCTCTGACTGATAACAGTCACCTCAGCTGATAACTGGACAAAGTGAGAGCAGTGCTTTATTAATAAAATAATAACTATATTTGCCGTCGGACGGATCATTTAGGCCTAAAATATAAACATTATGTCGGTTCAACGCTTGCCACCTTCTTCAAAGGACCTTCTAAGCCCTACAAAGTCTGTTATCTTACACTACAACTCTACACTATAACCATACAAAAATTCGTGACTCGGAAAAAGCTCAAAATCCAAGCTATTACTAGATGTCGCTCTCAAATAGCTTGGACCAACCTTGTCGTCTTTAATTTTTATATGAATTATTGACGAGAAACGTAATGCAAAATATTTGTTTGTATATTAATACGGACTAAAACTGCTAGATGGCGTTGTCAAATAACCTGAAACCTTAGCAAGTAAATAGTTGAGATCATTCCAGGCCCTCAATAAGCTTTTGATTTCAGTACTTTACGCAAAAAATGACTATACCTTAATTTTTATAACATTTTATAATAATTACTAAAAAGAAAGTCAGAACCAAATTATGTATATAAATATATAAAAGACATAAAAGCAAATCAAAGAATATGTAACTGCGTGCATCTTTACCGATAGAGACAAGGTTCTCGAACTATAAGGTGAATCATTATGGAAAAAGAAATACTTGAGGGAATCTTTATGATTTAAAATAGATGACATAGATATTCAGTTGTATTAATTACTGTAAAAAGTGTCAAAATCATAACATATGAAATAATATCACAAAAAATATATTTATGTCAGCTTTATAGTCAAATATTTTATTTTGTGCTTTTTATTTGTTTGGATTTATGTGCAAAATTATTTTCTTTGATCGGCACGAGTCACAGTAGGCGAGCAGAAAAATTTTGAATTCAAAGAAATGCAGGGAAAAGTTTCAAAACAAACACACACCCATAGCAACAACAATAAACGACAAAGAATTCAAATTGTCAAACAAATAAAATGTTGTCATAAAAAGAACAAAAAAAGTTGATTTAAGTTATAAGTGTCTGAATACAATATTTACAAAATATTTCAAAATCCATCCAGCAAGAAAATATGTTTTTAACTACTGCAAAATAGTTATGAGTTATATGCATTATAAATAAAAATTATGCACTTATTAAGACATAATTTTTATCGATATCAAGAAATAATTTAAAATATAAAAAACCTATTAATTAAATGCACTGAAATTCGTTTTATTATGTTAAGGCAGATAAGAACAAACTGTGGAGATGAATGCTATATTTTTGTGGGAAAAATTATATACTGGCAATACAGTAATCCAGTAACACTACAAATAATATCCAGGGTGGTGTAAAGATTTCTGTTACTGAATTATAAGAGCGGCACATAGCATTAAATAATATAATGCACTAGCTGGCAACGTCTGTTGTCGCCTGATACCTACGGATACTACTTGCAATGAAATATCAAATGATTTTGTAAACAGCTCCATCTTAAGTTTTTTTACGCATTATTTTGACTAAATTTAAATAACTTGTAAATCTAATACAACTAACGCCATCTCTCTATCTTAAAAACAACCATTTTTTTTTACAAGTCACAAAATTTTGTTAGACATGGTTAGTCTATAGTTATTTACTAGTCTCTGGTTTGATGAAGTAACGGGACAATCAATAAAGAGTAACATAGAAATTCAAATCATGTTTTCTGAAAAATTAATCACAGCAAGACTCAAAATTTGAATTACTGAACAATGCTTTGCTTACTATCATGGCCCAAAATAAAATTATCCAGACCTCAGTTGAGTCCATGAGTACTAAACATGAACAGTTACTGGAAAAAATTAGTATCTTAGAGCAGGAAAATATGGAATACAAAAACCGAATATTATCACTGGAAAACAAGGTTGAAACAAGTCCGAAACATTAGTTGTAGATTTTACCACTGTACTTTGGAAGGAAACTTTTTTAACTAAGTACAAAATATTTAATAAGAAAAAGCGTGAAAACAAAGAGCCCTTACTACGTACTGAACATTTACAGTTATCTGGACCTCCCCGTCGTGTATAGGTACATAGCAGAGTACCTAACAACTAAAACTAGTCGGCTATTTTTTGTTGCTCGGGAGTATGTAAAAAATAAGAAGCTTGGCCTTGAAGCCTGGATCTTCTTCGGTACAGTGATGGTTAAGAAAGAGGAGGGTTCGGCGCCGGTTCGAGTCAACAAGGAAGTTCATTTACATAAACTAATTATGTGACTAGTATTATTACGTCGCTCATTACTTATGCTAATATTACTTTGTATTATTTGTCAAATTTTATACCTTTACCTAAATTTTCATGTTTATGATTATAACAAAATATTTTTGCCACTGTTTGACAGATTCACTATTACACACAACACTTATAATATACACACACTACTACTGTACTTCGTTATCATTAGTTTCAATAATATGACTCGAGATCTGTCACACCCATTACATTTTCATACGCGCACTTTACACTTACACGCTCAATCACACATACAACTAAACGTACCAAGACTCGGAGACTACAGGAGTCAGGCTTACATAATCTTACCTGTGTCACGTTATTACCGTGACTCTCCTATTCTCATTACTCTTATCTACTTATAAGTAGTTAGAGATCATAATGCAAAACATAGATTATATAAGCCTGGGTCTGGACTCCGTGTCGACCGATCGGGTGGTACAGTGCAGCATTGATAATGTTAAACATAAAATTCCATTTCATAATCGTACATTAAATATCATTACACAAAATATACGTAGTGTCAATTGTAACATGCCCGACTTTACAACTTTACTTGTAAGATCTGAGGTAACTTGGGATGTTATAGTTCTGTCTGAGTGTTGGTTCCATACAAATAAGAACATACCATATCTCGAAAATTATGTCCACGAATCGACGACTAGGCACAAAACGAAGGAGTTGTCATATATTACAATAAATTATTAAACGGATCTTTCGAGGAACCTCTAGTTAACTTTTTTTATTTTATTTTTATTTAAATGGTTCACCAACAATTGTTTACACAATACAAATGCGTATAGATATAAAATAAAGGTAAACAAGCTCGGTGCAACAATCACGTATAGGTAAACACTACATAAGCAAATAAAGTTCACAACAGTATATTAATTGGACTTAACAGTAATTAGAGTTTCTATTGACATATGAACATTAAGTCTGTAGGATGAGTGTACAATTGTAAGATAATAATTATAACATCGAAAAGGTAACAAAACAATAATTGAGATTACAAAGCAATCGCACTGGTATTTAAAGGCTCATTTTTCTGAACCACACAAACATTTGTAAATCTTTGATTTTAGTGATGGTATTGTGTCAAAATGTAAATCATTTTGAACGCTACAGCTATTTATTACATTGGAGAGTCTGGCATAGGGAGAATTGGCACCTAGAACGGTTCGTCTAAACGGGTTGCGAAAAGTAGTGATTGCGTGTCGTGGAATTCTAGATGGTACGCGGAAGTTAAAAAGGGCCAATAGTATTGGACAGTCAAATTTATGTCTAAAAATTTTGCAAACAAAAAGAGCGTCATTAAAGCGTCTTCGAGTTTCAAGGGTATGCATGTGAAAATAATTTAGACGCAAAGCGTAGGTGGGGACTTGCTTAGCAATACCCGTTGAATATGCAAAATGCCAAAGAAAACGCTTTTGAACTCGTTCAATTGGCAATGTGTGTATAGCATAGTGTGGACGCCACACCACGCTACAATATTCCAGAATGCTTCTTACCAGACTGTTGTAAAGTAGTATTTTGGTTTTACTTTTGCGTTAAAATTTGTTGTTAAAATTAATTGTGTTAAAATTAATCAGGAATCCTGCATAGTAGCTATTTATCGCCCTTCTGGTACAAAAAATACTAATAACTTTATAAACTCTTTAAATTCACTTCTTTTAACATTAAGTTATTTTTAAAATGTCATTATTTGCGGCAATATTAATACCGATATTGTCCCTAACAGCCCGGATAAGCGCTCTCATGAGTACCTCAATATGTTAGCCAGCCATTTGATGCTGCCCGGTCACACATTAGCAACTCATGGTCGGACTAGTCTTGACCACATGATGGCCAAATCTAAATTGGATGCTACTTGCTTTGTATTTGATACATCAATCACAGACCATGACAGTGTTGCTCTCAGCCTGAACTTGGATGCAATATTGCCGAAAATAAGTAGAGCGAGCCAGCGTATTAACTTTGACAAATTGGATGATGTAATACACAAAGTAGACTTTCCTTCTATCCTAAAGTGCGAGGACCCTAACTCAGCAGCAAGTCTTCTGGTAGACCTACTATCATCGGCCATCAAAGTGTCCACCAAATCAGTCTTTATCCCTAAGTGCAAACTAATAAGCAAGCCATGGATCACGGCCGGACTTTTACGCTGTATGAGGAATAGAGATAATTTGCATAAAAAGACAAAAAGGGATCCTGATAATGAAGTTCTCGAGATCACCTACAAACGGTACAGACCGTAACAAAGCGTAAATGACGTAAACACTTACTTTGCTGATATTGGAATGAAATTAGCACAAACACATGACTCGTATAACTCTCCTACACCCATTCTTGACTACTGCTCTTTATCCATGGCTGCCAAGTCTATGGTTATATTTATTGCCTATTGACGAAAATGAAGTTGCTCGACTTATTGTGGGACTCGAGCAGGATTGTTAAAAGATACTCCCACTTATTGGTTACTCCGGTAAAACACATCTGCAACTCAGCCATATTGAACGGGATTTTTCCCTCAGTATTTAAAAAGGCTATTATAAAACACAAGGTGGTAAAAAAGATCGTGTCGATAACTTCAGGCCATTCTCTATTTTACCAACTCTGTCAAAGATCCTGGAGCGTGTGATGAATGACAGATTAGTAAAGGTCTTGGAGTCGAACAATCTGCTTGCACCTGCACTGTACGGTTTCCACCAAATCCAACTTTCACTCATTCCACTAAATCCACCAACGATGCAGTACTCGATCTAATCAACTCAGTTATTACAGCACTTGACCAAAGAAAAAGATGTGTTACGGTTTTCCTTGACCTCGCCAAGGCTTTAGACACGGTCTCTATCTAACGCCTTTTAGTCAAATTAGAAAACCTAGGAGTAAGAGGCCATGCCCTAAAACTATACCATGATTACCTCACTAATAGAACCCAGAGGGTTAAAATAGGAGATTGGATAAGTGACGAAGTCACAGTCTCGATCGGGGTGCCCCAAGGCAGTTTTGTCGGCCCTACGCTATTTTTTGCCTATATAAATGACCTCTTGTCACCTCCAGCTGCGAGGGGGTAAAGTCTATTGTTTTGCCGATGATACCGCACTCTTTTTTACTGGAGACACGTGGAATGAATCTTTCATAATGCTCAATTGGGTTTGGATAGGGTTGTTGTTTGGTTAAGTCGCAATGTGTTGACACTTAATGTTGCAAAAACAAAATTTGTACCTTTCGCGCTAAGGTCTTCGCAACTCCCCCCAGATACACTCAATTTCATATGTGCTTTCCTTTCCAGTGTATTCCATAAATGCTCCTATGGTATCTCGACTTGCTCCTACTCTCCTACTCACAAAAAGACTAGTAACATAAAATATTTGGGTGTGATTATAGACCAAACTCTCTCTTTTAAACCACATGTTGACTCTCTTGTGTCCAGGTTGCGGAAGCTTATATATATCTTTAAGGCTCTTAAGCATGTAGCTAACCGCCAAACTATCAGAATGGTCTACTATGCCTTGTGTCAGCCTCTTCTGGAATATTGTATTTCAGCATGGGGTGGTATTGCCAAGAATACCCTTCTAGAAGTGGAGCGAGCTCAACGTGCAATTCTCAAGGGTGCTGCTGGTCTCCCGTTTCGTTACCCTACGGTTAAATTGTATAATTATTGGAACGTACTTACAGTTAGACAGTGCTATATTCTTAAAACCATTTTCACTATGCACTTCACACAACTATGCAACCTTACGACCCGGACCTACTTAAGGGGAAACGTAGAAAGGGGTCAGTTTTTCCTTTGTTACCCCAAAAAACAGCTACTTCGCACAACTTTTTTTATTTTATGGGTGGCTATCTGTACAATAAGCTAAATTGTTTCTTAAATATGTATCCACGTCCCAGATCTAGATGCAAAACTGTTGTCACTGGGCATCTTAAGGGACTGGACTACCACTGTACTGAAAATCTCCGAATTGTACAGAAGTAAAATAAATATACAGGCATATAATAATTATAATCTGCAAACTATCCAATAAAAATTAATCAAATAATAGATATTTATAAATGCTCAGCTTACTACCCATCTGAGGGAATTCGGTATACTTATTAAATATAATCTCACAAACACAACATTCACACACACACACATATTCACACACAAATGCACACACACATACACACACCCTGATACATACGCATAAGCACACACAATAAAACACTCACCATCTGTCAACAATTTTATGTCATAGTTAAATTTATTATATTTTTTTCTGCTTTTTGTCTATTTGCTATTGTTTATCTACATCGATGTACCTTCATACGTGGAGGGGGGACTGGTGACCTGTAACACAGGTTTTATAAACCTATCGTAGGCACCAGACTCTCACACATAGGAACATTTGTGATTAAAACCTTAACTCTTAACTCTAGTTTTAATTAACTTTCCTATTGTGAAGAATAAATTAATAAATAAATTTAAAAAAAAAATTTTACTCAGCCCCCACGCCTAAAACGCAAGGTCAAGGTTTTTAATTTGACATCGACCGCGCGCCAAGTATTTCGCTTATCTTAGCCATATTATAGCACTTTAAACTTTTTCGTTTATTGTTCTTGAAAACTGAAGTTGTCAGCAAAAAGTAGGGTTTACATTTGAAGCAAGAAGAATGAATAATTATAGATTTACGAGTGTTTGTTTAGAGACATATTTATATAGAAAAATAACCATTACGTTAATATTTTATTTTCACGTTCACGTTAATACATTTGCTTCATATTCTATCACATAGAAGAATACATGTTCTATGTAAGACAATTTCCTTCAAGACAATACTTTTAGTATTCAATCAACTTTACCATCTTTCCTTTACCTTTTTAAATGCATCAAAATAACTAACAAAATACGAATTCCGCGAACGACACCTACCTATGCATGTTTTTATAAAAAATAACTTACTACAGTTCCGTTCAGCAGTTCTAACTTTTTTTTGTAGAAAATATATTGTAGAATAATATCAATAATAAAGATAACACCCAGATATACATAGTGAAAATTAACATCGCACGAAAGTAGGCGAAAATTCTTATTGGAAGCATGGACGTGTAAAATTTTACGAAATAAACATATTTGCGAATTTTTGCCATTAACTTATAAAACAGTTTATTCCCTAACCGTCATACTAAAGTTCATACCTAAATCACTTTTGTTGGTGTTGGACTAACGTTTATAATAGGTTGCGGGCGGCGAGTACCCACTTCCTTATTAAGGGCTCTTTTATAAAACTGGATTACTCACTTGTAAAGTTATTAAATGAACATAAGATGCCTCTGACACTCGACATAGTGTCCGCCGCGTCCTTACTTTTTTTTAAATAAAATACATGCTGCGAAATTATTTCTATGACACCCTGATACACTTATTAAAAGATAAGCTTTACTTGATTTACACACTTAGATTATTTTTAATTCATATAATTTTCTTTGCATTAAAAAATATATACAAGGTGTCCCAAAATTCAACGATAAGCCGGTACCAGGTAGTGCATACGGCGACGACTACCCAGGCAAAAATAAGAAAAAAAATCGGTCTCTTCCATTTTTAAAGTTATAATAACTATGTTTAGGTACTATGACTAAACTTCCAACAATAATACTGTTATTTCTTTTGTATTAGGGACCTGAATAGCATAGCTGTTAATCACAATGCCACATTAATCAAAATTTTCTGTAGTTTTAATACAATAATAAAATTAATTTCATTTATTTCTGTCAATTTTAAAAAATTTAAACTTTTAACCAACTTTGATAGGCATGGTGTAAAAAAAATGTATCAACACTACATTGGCAAATTCTTCTAAAAGTTGGCGCTACTCATAAAAATTCTATAATGGTTAAATATTTTAATTACATTGAGCATAAACAAAAATTATGCCTATTTTTTGTGAACAAAGACCAAACAGAAATATTTAGTAATTAATCCTTGAAAACTGTATCAATGTTATTATGTATCTTAAAACACGTATCGGGTTACAGCTTCAGTTAGAAAAGCGTCACGCGTCCGAAGCGTGAGAGAGACAGATAGTTACGCCATAGGTTAGAAAGAGTGCGACAGGTAGTGACGCTATTATTACGCTATTAGTCAGTCGTCAGTACGCTTCGCTCATTTTTTGTTTACTGCGCATCCTTTCGTGCTTTGATTTCGTGCCTTGGGTTGTGCCTTAGATTTGTGCCTCGGATTCTTTGATTTTTATCATGCCGTTCCCATACACAGCGTTAGAATACGCTAATATGTACTTAATTTACGGAGCAGACTATATCGTGAGAGATACCCGAATCTTCAACGATATCCAGATTATAGGGTATTGGTAGCGTCATTGGTGGGAGTACCACCAATGACGCTACTCGGCCGTCTTGCGCGCCCGTGCATAATATTATTACGAACAGGCTTACAACACAATTATTATTGAACAAAAGTTAACGTATCGACCGTCATTTATACTTCTTTCAGAAAGCTGTTTAGTTAAGATCTACAATAAATTGAATAAAGATTTATTTTGCCCATAGATAAGAATAAAAAAGGGCTGCACTTTTCATTTGAGTAAATAAATAGAATGGTAGCTTTTTTTATCATTATGTTTGACTGATTTGGAAAGCTATTGTAATGTGCATATTAAACATGATTTGATTCATTTATGATTTAAATAATTAAATTCAAGGATGGTCCCTATTAAAATTTGACATACTAACCACTGGTACTTTAAAGGGTCCGTCCTTAACGATCTTGGGGCTGGGCGTGCATTGACTGTGCGGGGTCGCCGGCGTGCGCGGTTGCGAGTCCAAGTCGCTGCAGGATTCCAGCGTTTGCTCGTCATCGCTCTGTAACACAGGTTTCAGTTATGATTAATTAGACTTCGATTTGCAACCAAAAACTTAACTTAAGCACTTGCTTTCGTATCCAATTCCCTTTCAGGCGACAGTAATTTATATAAAGAAAAGAAATACTGTCAGATTTTATGTAGGGAGTATTAACAAGACATGTATTTACTGGATTTACTGAAATATTGCCTCAATATCATATTAGCAATAGGCTGGACTATAAGAAATTTCTTGCTTAACAAAAACGGTAACTTTTTTGATATCCTTGTTTTCGATTCTATCATTAAATTAAAAATAAATTGATTCCCTAGACAAACTATAATTTTTTTTCATTTTAACTTCGTCACTGCCGGCAAACGAGCGCGCCATACACCTGATGGTAAGTGGCACCTGTGTCCGTGGACACCTAGATGTAATTGATTTATTACATTGTTATTTATTGATTTTGGATTAATGATGCGTTGCCGACCCTAAGGTCCACTCCACTTGGAATCACCTTTCCAGTAATTACACTGGCTGTTCTTTCCCTTTATCCGGAACACAACCAAGTAAACGTGGTGTTATGGCGGTGGAAAAGGACTGTAGTACCGATACATACGAAATCTTCACATAAGAAAGTCCACTACCAGTAAATAACTACGTAAACTACGTAAAGGGTATGTAAATTTTTTATGAGTATTTTATAACGAAAAAAAAAAGTGTATGTATGATTGTATAATATACCATTAGTGATCTTAAAACTATATTCATATTACCCAAGAAAAAACCCTAATCATAATTCAAACAAAAGTACATAACACTAATTTGGCTATCTTCAAACTTTCCAGTCACAGGTCTGCTGAAGAAATTTCTTTAGAAATAAGCAATGCCTTTGCACAAGATTTTGTTTTTCCTGTATTTCATATATATATATATATATATATATATATATATTTGTTTGTGTGCACATAAAATATATATAATGAAAGAATAATGCAATACAACGATACATTACTGGAACTTCATCATGCGCTGGTTCATATTCATCATCATCCTCGTCTTCCGGTAAGTCCTGGGCGATAAGCGCTGTCACTTCCGGTCTAGTCTTCACAGGAATGTGTTTAATGGGAGTCAACTCCAACGTCCATGCGGCTGATTTCGGCGAAACTTTCATTAGTTCCCTGAAATTAGTTTATACGAATTGCTAAAAATATATTTTTAATCAATTTTTTTTTTATTTTGGTAATTAAGAACAGTTCTATGCGAGCTTAAAACTAATTAGGTAGACTCAAAAGCTGTGAATAATGCAATGTTTATTATGTCAAAAAGATAACTAAATTGAAATGACGAGAACGGGCAGAAGTTTATAAAATGACCCACATCAACGGCACAGATTAGGCGCGTAATCTCTACCATTAAACAAGTTCCTTGGGCCTAATCCGGTACATGTCTCTGTGTATGATATAATATTATTTCTGTTGTTAAATAGTGTTAAGTGCAAATCATGGGTATATTATTTTTTCGGCTTATAATATGAAAAAGCCGATAACTATCAAAATATCGTATGACACTTTATTTGTCAGTAACAAATCAGTCCGGTTTTTTTTTAGTTTTATAATACCCAATAACAAACAGCGATTTTATTTTACCTTTTATGTAGAATGAAACAAGAGAATAATAATTTCAGAGCTATCACATAAAATACGTTTACAAATACTAAACTTACTTTGCCTTGGCTCTTGTTATTTTTGGATGAGGGACTTTCTCCTCAGTCCTGGCTTCTTCCTCTTCTCTGAGGGCAACAAGTGCCATAACGTGGTCATTCGTGACCACTTTCTATAAAAAGAAATGGTTAGAATAAAGACACATCAATTCAATTCTTCTACAGATTACATTTTGAAGAGTGCGCGAATGCTCTTTTTGATCAGGTTGAACCCACACCCTTCTTGCATCAGACTACTAGACGCAGACAGAACTTCCATCCCTTTATAGTAGATATGCTAAGAAGACGAACCAAACGCTTCGATAGGTCTTTTTGGTGCGGGTCGCCAAGGTGTGGAATGAACTGCCTCCGTCCGTTTACCCAGAAAACTATAGTCTTAGTTCAAGCGTCGAGTGAATAGGTATCTCGTGGATAGACGTGTAACACCTTCGTCTTCATCGTCACTTTCCATCAGGTGAGATAGAAGACAAACGTCTAATCGTTTTTCAATAAAAAAAAATTCAAGTTTGAAGAAAGGCTTAACAAACAGAGTTTTGTAATGTAAACTTTTCAACATACTAGGCGTCTGGGTAGATTATATACACTGGCTACCCTGGGTTCACGGGAGGTTGACCTCTACTCCCTATAAAACACGAAAGTTGAATGATGTATAATGTTCGCGCACCCTCTTCTCTAATCGGGTATCGCTCCGACGAAAGCTGCTTAGCAATCCCTTGCCACAGGCGTGAAGGAGGTTTTTAGTGGGTAGGTGCCACTCTGGTTAGTCCTACATCACCCTGCAAACCGGCAGCGGGCATGACTAGGGCTTGCAACCCGATTAACCGAATAACCGAAAAACCCGAATAACCGACAGAACTAAAACTCGGTTTTTTTCTACAAAAAAACCGGGTATTTTGGGATTTTGTATTCATGCATGTCAAATCAAATCAAATCATTTATTTGTTTGTACGAATATAGGGAAATACATAAGATGTTTTATAATGTTAACATAAATTGAGCTCGTGCCATATTCTACCATTGTGGCATGTACATAAGTAGCATTACACGGTAATTTTTAGTATGTCTAGAAACTTGTCATTTTACACCCATTCATCTCAATTTATTTATTTACAGAGAGTTACTTTTACACACAGTCATTTAACAATTTATTTATTGGTCCATACATGATAAATAGTCATGATACAATTGAATTTGTTTTTACAAGTTGAGATTCTTTTTTACAAATAGGGCTGTTTCAAGTATATAAAAGCATGGGAAAGTCAGAATTCTTATCGTTTTGAAGTAGGGTTCACAGGATTGTTTGCTTTTAAGGTTATATATAGACCGAATACAAAGCTTTTGGGCTTTAAAGATTTTTTTTTATCTGTCGAATACCCCCAAAATATTATTCCATATGGCAGCACCGATTCGACGTATGCATAATATGCCGATAGTCCGGACGTCTCGCTGACTACTTTCGACAACTTTCGTAGTGCGTACGAAAATGTATTTATTCTGCTGCACGCACTCTCTATATTGCTCTTTCCATTTCAGATTAGAGTCAATATAAATCCTAAAAATTTTGTACATTAATTTCTTTTACTTCTTGTCCGCAAAAGTCAATATTAGATGATGTTGAGTTATTATGTCTATTTGTGAAATTCATTATATGGATTTTACTCAAATTAATTGTTAGATTATGTGTCATTAGCCAGTTCATTACTGAAGTCAATGTATTTTGGACGTAATTTTTGAGTATATTTATGTCCTTACTTTAGAAAATTAATGTACTATCATCTGCATATCAAGTCATTTATATAAATAAGAAATAATAACGGCCCTAAAATACTACCTCGAGGAACGCCGTGCTTGAATTCTCTGTATTTGGAGAAAGAGTTAGTTTCTGTGAGGGAATATGGACACATTCTGGTTATTTGGGGAGCTTGCATTCTACTTTGTATTTCACTTACGCAAAAAAACATTTTGTACATTAATACAATAAAAATAAATTAACAAACTGAAATATGAGTCGTGTAACACGTATGTATACTCTAATCATTTTATAATCCTCAAAAGTAAATTTTTATTAACATTTTTTCTTAAATTTTTTATAACGAATATTTTTACATGTTGATCTCAATGATTATGATTGTTTTAATGTAAATATTTTTTATGAAGGTAAAGAACGTTGAATTTAGTTCGTTAAATTAATAATAAATATTTCTTTAGTTGATCTCACTTTTAAGACTCAATATTCATTTAAAGATTTTTTTGAAAATTGTTGCTAAAGTGTTAGTTTATTTTTTACATTTATTAAAACGTTATTATAAGCATAAGCATTATAGAAAATACTTTTAAAAAATTATTATCAATGTTTTTCGCTTTTTTTATATTAAAAACCTTAAAAACCGAAAAACCCGAAAAATCCGACTTCCCCGGTTTTTCAATATAAAAACCGAGTAATTCGGTTTTTGCAAAAGTCGGGTTTTTGGCAAGCCCTATGCATGACGCATTTACCACCTCCCTCCCCGTGGAGGAAGCCTGCTTAGGCGCAGAACAAAAGAAATGTACAAATTGAGAATGAGAACGTGATGAAGTAAGCCTTAATATTAATATTAATTTCCTTAATATTAATAATTTTCTTGCAAGGTGTTATGTACACATTTTTAAGATTCAGAAAATTTCAAAGAATAATCCGCCCATGACTGATTAGTTTATTGATACTTTATTTATTTATAAATTTAATAAAAGCAACCAATAACATTTTTTAAATGGTTTTGGATACATGGTCCCCAACTATAGGCCTCACAAGAAGTCTCAATGGAGAGTTCAGATAGCAATAGTTGAATAAATGGATTTTAATGGATTGTTTCTCATTAAGACCAAATCCTGTGCATAACCCATAAAACTGAAACAAGAAAAGGCAGTGCAAAATAGCACCAGAATGTCTGTCAAGGAAATACATTTCTGATGTGCATTACATGTGACACTACACACGTTACTACTTACTTTAGTGACAATACATGAACAGTCTCCCCTAAAGATCTGGTCAGTGTCATGGAACGTCATTCTCACTCATTCATTATAATAGGTTCATCATGTAAAATTAAAATTATGAAAACTGAAAACACATGACAAAAGAATCATGTTGACCATCTTCTAATGTCGCACGCACACGCGCGTTCATCGATACTCACACCACGAAATATCTAAACCACCTAAGCACTATGGCAATCTGCTTAAGCACACAAGCACACAGTGCTTCACTAATTATCGGTTAAACTGGTTCTATCTACTCTCAACGATGACGTGCGCATCTAATATTGTATAGTCGTGTTGCCAGATTGTTTGCTGTTTTGCATTCGTTCGTTACACTTATTATAGTCGTATCATATTCCTGTGCTCAAGTGAAGCCAAAAATGAATTATCATTTAACAAAGCTGCAGAGAGCTGAAATCATTTTGTTTAATCAAAATGTTTCCATTAGGAAAAATGCACGTCGATTAATGATATCTGTAAGTAAATTTACGCTAAGTATTATCCTGTGACTAGGATTGAACGAAATTTTTATTTCTAAGTTGATAATTTTATTTACAGGGAAAGACGGTGCTACTATGGTTTCGTCGTTGTGAGGAATCTGGGGATATAGAACCTTGTAGGCCTGGACAGAATCCTATAACCTATACTGATGCATCGGAGAGACACCGCGATATTGTGGCCAGAGAATTTAGAGGAATTAGTTTTTTCAACTTGGGAGATGATGAGAGGATCTGACTTGTGCTGGAATCTAGTTGACAGTATCAGATCTCGGTTGCAGCAGGTCATAGATACCGAAGGCGCACAATATAGTTTATAATAAAAAAAGTTTCGTAATAGTTGTGTTTTAAAAAGAAGGTAATCCATGAGTGAATGATGTTATTGTCATTTAGCTTAGAAACAAATAATATTTATAGTTTCTGGCTAATTACATGTTTATTCATGTCTACAATGGATTTACTACTTCAATTATATAATAAGGTCATACGCCAAGTGACAGACAAATTATACTGAAAACTGTCATTCAAATCTTTCAATTAACAACTAAATAACTAAACTATAATTGTTTTTTAAATGTTCTAGTCTCCTAGTCCAATGTAAGTAATGTTATATTTAAATTTTTTTTCTAGTCAGAAGCAACATGTTGTAATATGCACAAAATAAATAATTAGCTGAAAAAAAGTTTGTGTTGTTTTTACTAATAATTCTTAGCTACACCTTATTATATGATTTTATAATACTAAAATTAATTTATTGATTAATTGGAATAAATAAAAAAAATTATAAAATATTTCTTTAAATTATTTTGAAAGAAAAAAAAGATTATTAAAGTTATATATATAAATATTACTACTTACAATTTTATAAAAATAAAAATAAAAAAGAGGCACAACTTCTGAGATTCGAACTCAAAAATAGAAAGTCAAACTCAAAAAAAGGTTAATCCTTCCAAGATTTGAACTCAGGCCGCCTGAAGCAAGGGAGGCGTGCAAGTGAATCTGCACATTATACGGCTGAGCTACGCTCGTCTTCCTAGGCTATGTTGAAATTAACGATCTATATTCCATTATAGTAGCATTATTTTTTGTTCTGAACGGATTCGATCGCCGATAGTTAGAATTTATTTTGCAAACAACATAGTCGCTCTGAACCGGTTGTGTTAATTGTTCGAGTCTTTAGTAGTGTGAATCCGGGGGAGCGCGCGGTGCGTGCGGGGGGCATTCGGCCGACGACTGGTTGGTATAGATGTATCTGGCTCCGACTGTACCAACAGCATGGGCCTCCTTTTAAAAATATAACTATCCTTTTATCAAAGATATTTCTAAAGATTTGACATCAATTAAATTTTTCTTTATTTTCCATTTATTTTTCCCTAATACAAATTTATATTAAATCTAATATACTTACTAAATATTGCTTAAGTAATCATAATTCATACCTTCAATAGCTTCTTCATGCTAGTGTCATCTAAATTATTTCTAATAGCTGAGGCTTGTAAATTTTTCTCAAATTCAAGTATATTCTCTGGTAATGAATCTTGACTCTCTGAACTTTCAGTGGTTTTCCTAAAAATAAAGATATTTATATAGTAAACGCTTTCAAAATGTGGCCACAAAATGGAGGTGACCATGGATATAATATAAATAAAGTTACCAGCCTCTGTTTTGTGGGAACGAAAAAAGTATGGTAATCACCGGAGTTGACTTCAGTGACACATGGCCCTTCGTGCAAGTTGCTTGTCCTACCTTTTCAATATAAAAACACTTACAAAAATAGTGTGTTCTCCAAGTGCAAAAGTAATATTGCAACTACTAAGGAACAAAAAGATATCTCATTTCCCTGCAAAGTTCAATATATAATTTAATTTGTGATTCTAGAACAGTAACATTTTAATGGAGGGGACAGGAGACTAGGCAATTAGGCATCAGTTAATATTTTCTTAATTTTATGTCGACTTAAGTACATTAATGCATCTGGAATACTTCATATATGGGTTATTGAGGGACTTATTATTAAGCGAAAGTGTATTAAAAATATAGAACTCATACGAAAAGAAGGCCATATTCCTCAGTACCTATGCTAAAAAATGTGTGAATTTTAAAAACTTTTCTCTTTCCATTGGCTGCCCAGTCCTTAGAATTTACCTAACCTGGGATTTAAAATCACGGATTGCAACTAATTTATTCATTTAATAAATGCTATTTTGTTTAAATGACATGTTGTAATTCTTGTTTTAAATTTTGATAATCTTTATCAAATAAATGAATTGTTATGCAATAACGGCATTTTTTCTAATACCTACTTTTACATTTACCCGTTCTTGAATAAACTTACCTTAAATAAAAACCTAATATTAAAAGTCAAAATAATAATGCTTTTATACTATACTATTTCCATTTCTGTATTTTCTCGATGACAGTTCTAATTTGATATAATGTAGTGTTGTGACCAAACAAGTAATGATATCGATATTTATTATATTTTGAACAAAGACAAATACAACAAAAACATTAAAATATATTTTTTCAAGGTAGGACTCAATGGCCTACCGCCATTTTGTGTTTGTTTTAATCTGTCACTCGCAACAAGACGGTCGTGCTAGTCACTACATTTCTGTTCGCTGAGTTTTTTCACATTATCCAAACGTTACGTTGTGTATTTTGTGTTCCTCCTGTTGATTGCTGCCCAGCTCTCAAATACAAAATGCCGAAAGGATCTGTTCTGAAAAGGCAGGCGAGAGAACTGGTGATCAAGGTTCGTAATTACTTTGAAGCAGAGTATCTAAATGGCACGCTATTACCACTGTCGCCTACCGAAGCTTACTGTTCAAGCAGCATGCAGGAAAATAAGCTTCGTACGCCGAAGAAAAAATGCCAACCACGTCGTGTGACATCGGTTGACAACTTCAACGCTGATGCTATTCGCCGTCATATATATGACTATTACTTGCGCAAAGAAATTCCAACACTTAAAAAACTAGTTGTTTCTTTACGTGAGTGTGGTTTGTTCCATGGCCAAAAATCGTCATTAAGCTTAGTTTTGAAAGAAATTGAATTATCTTATAAAAAATCGCAATAAAGTATAAAACCCGGGTTTTTCGGTTCTTTCAATTCTTGTACAAAAAAAAATAAAAGTATTTCACCGCATAAAATGTATGTTTTTTGTTATTTCTAGTGTTTTTGACAAGCATTTTGATTCTCTATATTAGAAAAGTAAGTTTTGATTTTCCTATGTGTATAGTAGGTAAGCTTTGTCTTGTTAGGATCATAGCGAAGACGCGGGTTATACCAAGGGGTGAAGGGGGAAAGGAAAGTTGCGCGGCACGCAAGACACTTCGCACTGTCGCGCGCCATTTTGTTTAGTCTTTCTCAAGCGATGCAGTTTGTGGTTGTGTTTTGTTTATATACTTAGTTCCATTTTGTTGATAACATAGTGAAATAAGTAGGAGGTAAGTACAAAAATTTATGTATTTGTAATCCAGGTAACGATTGTTGCATTTTACTTTTGATAAAAACGAATCGAAAACGTTGGTTTAGGCGTGATAATAAAAGTTATATTTTGCATTCGAAAAGTCAGGTTCAGTAAATATACGCGATTTAAACTATTAAAAGTATAGCTGAAAAAAACTGAGCCATTATGCCTATGATTTTTTTTACTACTTTTGTCATTTTCGTATGCGTGCTTGTAGTAGGTACTAAAGAAACTTTTTATTTATATTATATCACAGGAATTTTATAAGAAAATAATGAACGGTTTATTAAATAAGAAACTTCTTGCATTCCAGATTTTCTTTAACGTCGCATTAAAACGTGGAGAAATGGATTTTGAAGAAGTTATTAATAGGGCAAATGAGAAATCCTCTGTATGGCATCACTTTTTAAGAAACAAAAATAAAAGTGAGGCAAAATGTAAAATGTGCCAAAAAATATTAAAATCAGCCGGTGGCAGTACCAGCAGTCTACAAAGACACCTAAAAATATTCATAAAATAAATATAGGAACTGAAAAAGTTAAGACACCCATAATTGCAATGCAAGACAATGCATCTTCTTCAAAAGAACATTTCGAAGTGCCTAAAAATAAATCAAAATTGACAGATTTTTATGAAAGTGAGGTCAATCCAAGTATGCAGGTGATGGTGTCACGTATGGCTTCGATAGATGGAATTTCATTAAGAACTTTTGCAAAATCACAAGATTTGAACAATTTTTTTATGAAAACCGGCAGTAAATTACCGAAGACTCCAGACGCTACTCAAATATCATTCTCAAAGAATGTCAAAACAGAAGACAAGAGGTATCGCATGAGATAAAAGGGGTTTTATTAAATGAAAAAAAGTTTTCTTTATCATTCGACGAATGGACATCAAATCGTAATAGAAGGTATGTAGGGCTAACTTTGCATTCACCCGATTTTGCTAAAGAGAGCAATTTTAGAAATCTTTGACTCATAAGAATAATCGGATCTATGAATGCAGCAAAATGCGTAGAGCTAATTGACTCCAAGTTAAATGAATTTGGTGTATCTATAAGACATGACATTGTCGCCCAAACAACAGATGGCGGTAGCCTTATGGTTGCATTTGGGAGATACCTCAAGTCCTACCATCAGCTGTGCCTTGCTCATGCAATCTAGCTATCAATCGTGAACGTTCTGTATAAACGCAACAGAGAATCTGATCCAGAACCGCCGCAGTTAGTACAGGAGCAGTTGTTTGAACTATACGATGACGACGACGATTTGCCCTTAGTAGAATTGGCTTTAAGAATGCAAGTTGGAAAGATTTACGATGGGACCGATTTCACATCAAAAATTGATGAAGATGGTGTTGAATTCAATAATTAGTCGATACTTTCGGAATCTTTACCGCCCCATTCATTCCAATACCATGATCTATTGACTAAGGTTAGAAAAGTGGTAAAAAATTTTAAGAACTCACCCACTAAAAGTGACGACATACTTCAAAGGCACGTTGTAGCTGATTTTGGACGGCAATTTTGTTTGTTCTTAGATATTAAGACACGCTGGAGCAGCATAGCTGCGATGTTAAGCCGTTTTCTAAAATTAAAAACGTCTATCACACAGGCTTTATTCGATTTTAAATCGGATATTATACTTACTGACGAAGACTGGACCAACATAGAAGAGTTACATAACGTATTGGACGTTATTAAAACTGTCATTGAGGCACTTTCCCGTCGCGAAGCAACATTGATTACAGCAGATGTTGCTTTAAAATTTGCTATCGGAAAATTTATTGAAATGAATACTGAACTAAGTATCAAAATGGAGGCCGCTTTACGAATGCAATATAAAAAAGGCGACTAATCCAAGCATCAATACTGCGATATTTGACAACACAATTTGAGAATTTTTTTGCTTGTATTGAACAAGATGCAGCTATCTTTTCCCGGCCTACAAGTGATGAAATGTAACACGAGATTGTTCGAACAAACGCTAATCAAAATGTATCATCTATTGTATTGTCACTGGCCTATGAACACCTAAAAACTATTTCGCCTACAAGTGTAGAGCCGGAGCGAATATTTTCATCAGCCGGCATAGTTTGCAATTGGCTGCGCTCATCTTTAACTGACAAAACCTTAGACGCATTAATTTTTCTGCGTTCCTTTTATTTGAATAAGACTTAGAACAAGTAACGTACTTATAGAAAAGTTGATTAATGTTTTGTAATGGCAATAGTATTCGTAAAGGTTATTTTATTTTATTATTATTCTTGTTTATTGTGATTTATAATTAAGTAATGTAAAAGAACTGTTCATGTGCAATTGTGAAATTAATATTCCTAGTTCCTAGCTAGTAAAAAAATTATTAAAAATTAAATATTATTAAAATTTTATTAAAAAGAAACTATTACAAAGACTTGATTATTTAATTTTAATAATAGATTTTTTACTGTGATTACCGAATAAGAAGGACTGATTATTTATAATGTTTAGTTTATAATGTACCTTACATTCAATGACACTCAAAAGTGATTGATACCAAAATTTAAATACTCAATAAATATTATTATGTACGATTTGACTGATTCATTTATGATCATTTCATCAACCTTATCATTGAAACTACAAATACTCTAATATAGTATCTTCCTAAAATTATTTGAAAAATATATAACCGATACCCGAAAAACTCGGGTACCCGGTTCTTCATGAACTTGGGACCGAAAAACCCGGTCTGAAAATGGACCGGTTTTCGATGCCCTAGTCACGATGTTGCTATGGCTCGCTGCGAACTTTTGAGCTAAGCCAAAAAGATATCAGATTGGTCAAATGTTATTTTCACTGACGAGACTTGGTTAAATGGAAACCACACAGTATCTAAGAACTGGACTAACGACACCGCCGCTTCCACTAGTTCAGTGCGAATGGGAAAAGGTGAACGCCTTATCATATGCCATGCAGGGTCTACGAAAGGATTCGTGACAGATCCTTTACTGGCCTTTAAATCCAAGAAAACAGTAGACTACCACGAAGAAATGAACGCGGAGATTTACGAAGGATGGTTTAAAGAAATGGTGCAATCTCTGGAAGAACCGTCCATAATTATTATGGACAACGCTACATATCACTCCAGACAAATTGATAAAATGCCGACGCAGGCCAATAAAAAACAAGAAATAATTGACTGGCTCCAACGTCATGGCGAAAATGTGGATAGTACTTTATTAAAAGTACAATTAGTGAATATTTTAAAATCGAAAAAAAGCCTCCCTAAAAGATATGTTATCGACGAAATAGCTGCCGAATGTGGTCGTTGGGTTCTTCGACTTCCGCCGTATCAATGCCAGTACAATGCTATAGAACTAATATGGGCACAAATCAAAGGACACGCTGCTCGAAACAATACCCATCCCCCTTTTACGGCAAACAAGATGTTAGATTTATTAAAAATGCAAGCGCGGAAGTAACTGCCGAAAACTGGGAAAAATTTGTGAGAAGAACCCAAAACGTTAAAGCGTCGGATTGAGAAATTCATGTGGCATTCGATAATATACAAGTACAGGAACTTATAATAAATGTTGGGGAGAGCTCATCGAGTGACAGTGACGATTCATCAGATTTTGATTAAAATAAATAAATAAAGATTACCTGTCTTTATAATTATTTCGTTTCATTGTCGAGTACTTACCTATACCTACTTATTTTACAACAGCTTCGAAAATTTTAAAGAAGTTGGCATTATCAATCAATAATTAATACGTGTAACATCTTGTAATGAAATATAATACTAGTTAATAAGTTTCTTACATTTTGTAAAAAAAATATCGGGTCTGTTATCGTGGTACGTTTATCGATATAGCTCCATCCCTATCAGTTTCTCCGACTCTGGTATTATATAAGCTTGTACTTGTGTAAACGTCATATTTTTATAAAATAATGCATACATAATATAAAAAAAACGCTCGCACAAGTTTTCACAGGAGCTGTCATCGAGAAAATAAAGAAATGGAAATAGTATAATGCTACTATTCAAGTAAACTTACAATTAGTGGTTTTGAACTGTCAATTCCTCACATACACAACAATTTCAGGCACAAGAAACTCGAGATTTAAGAATATTTTGAAAGATATTTATAAAAAATGTATACATTTTTACATTATTATTATTACTCTACACTATTTTACTTATAACATCGTTCCCAAGTCTAACCTTGACCTGTTGAATTTAACAGATGTTAAAGACAATTTGCCAGATTAATTTGGTCACCAAATTTCAAAATCATTTACTATAAAGGCAACATCTCTATACATTATTGAACCTCATTGGATGTGACAAATTGTCTTTAACATGTGTAAAATTTGACAGCTCGAGATGAGACTCGGGAACAAAAACAAGGAAAGAAAAATGACTAAAGATAGCATATAACTAAACACATAAAAATAAAAATTTGCACATAGGGCCATGAGGCTTGCAGAATTGCCGCGTTGGGTCGGCTACGTTAAACATTGTGAACGTTTAAACGAATTACGTTCAACAAGAAAAATGTAAATGCCTTCAAATAAATTAAGTTCGTGGTTACTAAGCACTGGAAATGATTGCTATTTACACATAATAATCATATGACAAAATGATTTTTTTTGTCACAGTGAAATCACCTGCTACTTTTCACACCTGCTCTTTTTCACTCCTGCTGTTTTTAATTGGGTATGATTTATCATGACATATCATGTGGGAGTGATTTTTAATTAGCCGTGATTTGTCACCGTGATAATTTGAATGATTTTTATAACAAACATTGTTACGTTAATCAGAAAATGTTAAATAAAAAACAAATATCTAAATATGATTATTTTGTCGTCATGATTCGCAAAATCTGATGTCAAATATTGATATATACCTAGTTTGGATTCCGTATCCAAAAAAAGCTATAATACCCACTCCTAATTCCTAAAAAGTGGCCGACAAAAAAATATTGTAATTCAAAAATGACCTTATCCTTATAACCTTAAAGTTTAATTTAGAATGTAACCATTGACTGAGACGGCGAGTAATAGTGCGATCGAATGCGCTACTCGCACTCACAGCGCTGTAAGTAAGTGCGTGTCGCTCGACCCTGCCGCTCGCATTATCGCCGTGCTAATTCTCTCACCAAAATCACAGTCATTTCCTGAAATGTTTGAGTGTTCTGGGTCCCATTTTAGGTGTACCATGTTTAGTTCCCCAAGTTTATTTAGTCTCTTGGCATTGCATTACCAATTTGGAGTCAACTCTGATTGAGTTTAGTGCCATTAGTGCTGCTTTGCTGTCTGAGAATATATGAATTATTTGGCCTTTGTGGGATTCGCTGATGTTGATATCCGCACATCTCAAGATTGCATTAATCTCAGCTTGGAATATTGAGGCATAGGCTCCTAGGCTTGAGCATTTGCTAAACCTGGGTTATATGCTGTGTACCCCATATCCTACCTTATTGTCCATTTTAGAACCATCATTGAACCTGATAAGGCTATGTTCTTGCCAGTGAATGTTGCCCTTAGTCCATTCTTCTCTGTTTGGAAATTCTCTCTGGTAGAGTTTTTTGAATTGTAGCTCTGGTAGCCCGCATACTTAAATTTTACTGTTTTTTACATTTTTTTGTTGACCTTTAGTAAATGCAATATAAATTTTATTTTTTTATATTCAAAAAGGTAAAATGAGCAACTTGCTTGAAGTGCCTTGTATCACTAAAGACACCTTAGACTTGCGTTCCCACACAACAGATATGAGATTTGATTTGATAAAAAGTATAAGACCTAATAATTTTTTTTAATTAGGTATACAGCACAGCCACAAAGTATATATCAAATAATATCTTTATAAGTAGTTGTAATAATAAATAAACCAAATTTTATTTACCTTTATACAATAATTTTTAACTATCACTATAACAAAAAGTGTCTTCACACTTTAACTGCTCAACTAACCAACAGAAAAAAAGTTCTTAATACAAAGAATGTACAAACAATCTAGCAAACTAAAGCTAGAGTTGTTATGAGTTGGGTATTCACCATTTGGATATTCACTTTTTATGAAATGTGTTGTAATATTTTTGAAATATTGTTAGCTTACTGACATTAAATATGACTATTTTCATTACAAAAGAGTGCATGATAATGCATCATCTATGTAGGTATTATATAAGTTATCCAAACTCTCATACAATTTTTAGCATGATTTACAGGTTGTGACATCACAACTCGATACTGCTTTGTATAAGGCATTTTTTCGGAGACTCACAGCAGCTCCTCAAACATATTGCTGGATCTAGAAAACTATTGATCATAAACATTCTGTTAATTCTGATATATTTCTCTACTGCTGATAAACTATTTTAACATGCAATAAAAAAATTAAGTATAATACCCAATTATGTGTAAGCATATATTATGTTATCCAAGTTCTAAATTGCTCTTCATTCAAAGTGCACATTTTAGTACTTAATATTAACATACTATGACATACTGCCACAAACATAATGAAAATTAAGTAAAAGAGCTACATAAGCTTTTTAGAGGATTTTTTAAACCAAGTTCCTCCGTTCCACCGAAACACGGAGGATAAATGGGGCTTATAGGTTGTCTACTGTCAATTCAAATCTATCCTAAATTAAATCTTTAAAAATTTGCCAATGTTTCATTATAGACCCTATTCTTAAATGACCTAAGCATTCCTAAATTGCTAAGGAAAATAAAGCAATATATTCTCTAAAAATTAGACAATTAAATGGAACACCAGGTCACTATTATTAACACCTTTTTATATTTAATTCAAAATACATATATTTTTTTATATAATATGTTAAGTTTTGACCAACGATACCTTTTTCGTTTCCGGCTCCTAGTTTTACATTTCGTTTTTTGAGAACTTAATTCTGGTTCAATAGGTTTGTCTTCAGATATGGAAATACTTGATATATCCATATTGACGGGTAATGTGTTTAAGTTAAATTATTTTGTTACTGCCTGCACTACCACTTAAAGTATAATAAATATTTAATAACACAGCGAAGCTGTTAGCAGCTGGAGCTCACTTTGTTTTTTTTTAATTCTTTACCCTTAGGGGAAGGCAAGGGATCTAGCCCATGCAGCCTGTTCTTATGTTATCTTCATAGCAGGTAGTCTTATACAAAAAAAAATTGGAATTATGTCTATGGTTAGAACTTTTTGATGCTAACAGCCACAAACTAACTAGTGATGCTACGCATCAGACGAACATCTTCCTAACCACAACACTAGGAACTAGGAACTTGAGGAACTTTTCAATTTGACAACCATTGTTTTTTTTAAATTAGATTGTCCTTCGTTTCTTAATATTAAAATGACGGCATGGATTTAGGCGTAATGCCATTGTGGCAGCACGAAAGCCCCTCTCCTTTCCTACAAGATATTTTAACAATCTAAAAGATAAAGAAGGTAAAATAAATAAAAGACTTGTATATTTATGATTTATTTTTAATTTCTAAATTTTGTTTTATATTTTTATATGCTTTGTTTGTATTGCACGGGAGGCAAATTTTTATTTTCTAAAAGCGACACATCGGTACCTTTTATCATATTCTGTTAATTATGTTACACCAATGGAACACCGTTATTCATATTGAGTAACCCAGAAAACATTTCTTGTGAGGCTCACAAACAATATACAAAGGTTTACCACACTTAAACCTTGTAAGCACAAAGCACTATTAGCACAAAGACACGGTAACCATTGTTAAGTCCTATCTCAGTTCTTGGAAAGTGATGGAAAATACTTCCTTTCGGCTACTTTCTCATTCACTACACAGCACTTGTTATGCATTGTGAAGCACCGAATAAACGCATATTAATTACTATATTTGGTAAATGAGAGGTTATATTTCGGAAATTGATAAATGCAAACTCTTCACTCGTCAAACATTGAAACCGTAATGGCAGATCAAGCTGATTGATTGAAAATTAAATTAAATTTTGCGTTTTATGGCAATCAGCTGTAGTTACTACGCAATAACTATTTCTGCCAATTTCAAGTATTAATATAATAAAAGTAGTTTTAACATAATCAAAACATTGAAACATAACCTAAAACCGTACATCATTGATTGAACATAGTGTTATCATTCATCATTCACATTGAAGTGACGTATGACAATTGTTCGCTCGAAAAGAAGCAAGAGATGTCAACATCAAAAAGTTCTAACCATAGACATAATTCCTAGTTTTTTTTGTATGAAGACTACCTGCTATGCTAACAGCTCTTGGCTTTTCGAGCGAACAATTGTCATATGTCACTTCAATGTGAATGATGAATGATAACACTATGTTCAATCAATGATGTACGGTTTGGTTACGTTTCAATGTTTTAATTATGTTAAAACTACTTTTACTATATTAATACTTAAATTGGCAGAAATAGTTATTGTGTAGTAACTACAGCTGATCGCCATAAAACGCAAAATTTAATTTAATTTTCAGATCGGCAAAATTTGGCAGCTCGATCTGCCATTACGGTTTCAATGTTTGAAGAATGAAGAGTTTGCATTGATCAATTTCCGAAACATAACCTCTCATTTACCAAATAAAGTAATTAGAGCTGTTATATTAGGCTCAAATTATCGTATTCCTATTATCGAATATAACGCTTTACCAATATTAGGTTATCATGCCTATTATTAGTCAAATAATAGGGTTAGTTTTCCGTCCGATGTTGTTCTAATAATACGCTATATTCATTTAACCATATTTGTTTGCGTGTATATTAGTTATACGAGAGATAGTTATATAAGAGAATCGCATATTCTAGACTTATATTATGAATTCGAAAGTTTGCTTATTTATTCGTTTTTATGTACTGTTTGGCTGATTTGATTTTATTGTTTGATATGGTATTGGATTTCTTGGATTAGGCCTCGGATTAACACATACGCTACTTTTGAACCCGACAAAAAAATGTGTTAATATAGCTAGCTACTCTTAATATTGATTAAGAGTAGTGATTAAAATTGCCTTCATACATTAATAGGCATTAACATTAAACACGTCTAACTAAACTAAATGAACTTACGTAAAAATTAGGCATTATTCTTTTACTCAGATTATTATAAAACTATTGCGTATTTTTTTTACAATTTTTTTTTACATTGACGTCTATTACGTGCTGTCTGTCTGCTTATCCATGAAACTTCCATACAAAACGCGAAGTGTATGTAACGCATAGATAATGTTCGACCGAATACGTCCTTGGTACACTACCGCGTAGCGCTGCGCGACCCGGTGAAGAGCGCAAGCGATGGATAACACCCAAGTTTGGCAACGTCGCATATTACCCGATAATAGTCAAATAATAGCGAGCCGATTTAGTATCCGAATCAAACTAATATAGGTGTTACTTATAGTATTTTCGCGATATCAGAACGCATTGCAATGCATCTGTTGCCAGTTTAATACACGATTCGTAACGAATAATCGATATACAGTGATGCATTAGATTTTATAGGTAGGTACCTATCAATAATATAGTTTCAATAGAGCGATACCAAATAAATAGTTTTAGTAACAGTAAGAGGCAATATTGGATTTTCGATATTCTTGCAATATATATGAGTCGTATTAGTATTATTTATATTCGTAAAGGTTCTTAAAGAGTTTTTACTGTCCTTGAAACTCTATTATAATCGTATGGAATAAAGATTGCTTGCTTTTGTTTTGATTGTTCACTTAAAGTTCATAGAAACTGCGACATGGATACGCCTGCATGAGAAATCCGGCGCGAGCGAGCGCGTTAGTGATGACGTATTCTATTATCGAATATAACGCTTTACCAATATTAGGTTATCGTGCCTATTATTCGGTAACAGTCAAATAATAGGGTTAGTTTTCCGTCCGATGTTGTTATTATAATACGCAATATTCATTTAATTTTTGTTAGTTTGCATGTATATTAGTTATACGAGTGTAAGAGAATCGCATACTTATTTTTTATTTTTTATTTTTTGTTTATTTGGGAAACAAACAGAACAATACACTTTAAATACAACAATATTCTCTAAATAATTCACAATCCAGTAAAGTTTCCTCTAATAGAATTTCAATTTTTAGTTAATTTAGAATGTAGAATACCAACAAATTACACAGTAAGATAATTTGGATTTTATAATGTACTGAATTTAAATTAACACAATTAAACGAGGATTATTAAAGCAAATTAAATTATTTCTTTACATTTACAAAATAAATAAATACGGATAGGTAGTGTAAAAATGCTATTAAATTACTTCTTGAGGACTTGTAACGTTTCTCTAATGCTACGCTTAAATTGATTTAGACTTATATTAGAATTATATTATAATATGCGAAAGTTTGCTTACATATTAGTTTTTATGTAGATACTGTTCAACTGTTTTGCAGGCTCAAACTGCTGAACCGATTTAAATGTTTGGTATGGTACTGGATTTCTTGGATTAAGTCTCAGATTACGAAAAGTACATAGGTACGCTACTTTTCTACCCGAAAAAAAATGTTTTAATAAAGCTAGCGAGCATAAAATATTAGGTCTTTACCTATGAAATCGCCGTTTTTCACGAAATAAATGAAGCGTAATTTTTTTATATATTCTTTATTTCTATTAATCAAAATAATCACCCATGCAATCAACGCATCTTTGCCAACGCATTGGTAGCTTATTGATGCCTTTCTTGAAGAAATCAGCTGGACGGGAGGCAACAAATTCTTCAAAGGCATTTTGTACTGCCTCTCGGGTATTGAATTTTTTTCCCGCCAAGAAGTTATCCAAATTCTGGAAAAAGTAGAAGTCTGTAGGCGCAAGGTCTGGTGAATACGGCGGATGACGGAGAACTTCCAACCCCAACTCTTGTAGCTTGGAGACCGTCTGCTGTGCAGTATGAGGTCGCGCGTTGTCGTGCAGGAGCAGTGGAGCCGAACGATTGACCAAAGCTGGTTGGACACGTGCGAGCTTCTCCATCGTTGTGTTCAGTTCTTCACAGTACACATCTGCAGTAATGCTTGTCCCGTTTGGCAAGAAGCTGTGATGAATTACACCCGCGTTAGACCACCAAACAGTGACCATCACTTTTCTAGGGGTAAGTTTTCGTTTAGGGCATTGTTTGGGTGCTGAACCAGGGTCCAACCAACTTGCTGAGCGCTTACGATTGTCAAACAGGATCCATTTCTCGTCACAAGTAACAATGCGGTTCAGAATTCCTTCATTTGTATGCCTGCTGAGCAGTGCAAGGCACGTCTCCACGCGTACTTCGCGCTGGCGGTCATTGAGTTCGTGGGGTACCCATTTGTCAAGCTTTTTTACCTTGCCAATTTGACGCAAATGGACCAATATTGTTTTGATGCTAACGTCGAAAGCTGCTGCTAATTCAGCCGTGGATTGAGTTTCATCAGCTTCCACAACTGCCTTTAATTCGTCACTGTCGACCAAAGTTTTCGGACGACCACGGGGTTCATTTTTCAGGTCAAAATTTCCAGAACGGAAGCGGGTAAACCAATAACGGGTGGTGCGTTCGTTTGTAGTGTTCGCTCCGTAAACGTCGTTGATGTTGCGTGCCGCTTGTGCCACTTTGCTGCCACGAAGGTACTCATACTCCATAATTACTCGAATTTTTAACTTATCCATGATGACGAAAAATGTTCGAATGCGTTGAAAACAAAACACTAACTATTAAACAAATGACGATTTTAGAAAAAGAATTCCATGTTTGTCAAATAAAATTAATTTGAAATTAGAATTATCAGTCAAAAAAAAATATTTTTATTTGAAATGGCCAGTACGGCAAAACGGCAGTTTCATAGGTAAAGACCTATTATTGATTAAGTGTAGTGATTAAATTTGCCTTCATACTTTAACAGGCATTAACATTAAACACGTCTAACTAAACTAAATGAACATAAAATCTATCCAAAAAATTAGGCGTTATTACTATTACTCAGATTATTATAAAAATATTGCGCATTTTTAACAATTTTTATTTAATTGATGTCGATTACATGCTGTCACTCTGCTTATCCATGAAACTTCCATACAAAACGCGAAGTGTATGCAACGCATAGATAATGTTCGATCGAATACGTCCTTGGTACACTATCGCGTAGCGTTGCGCGGCCCGGCGAAGAGCGCGAGCGATGGATAATACGCAAGTTTGGCAACGTCGCATTCTCCTGTGACGCGACGAACGTCACTCACTATTATTTGACTATTATAGAATAACCTAATATCATAACATTCATATTACCTAATGTGTGATATATGGGACCAACCCTGTAACTATTACCAATATATTAGTCACACCTCTAAAAGTAATTAATTTGCGTTTATTCGGTGCTTCACAATCTACACCAAGTGCTGTGTAGTGAATGAGAAAGAGGCCGAAAGGACGTTATTTTCCATCACTTTCCAAGAACTGAAGATAGGACTTAACAATGGTTACCGTGTCTTTGTGCTAATAGTGCTTTGTGCTTACAAGGTTTAAGTGTGGTGAAACTTTGTAAATTATTTGTGAGCCACACAACAAATGTTTTCTGGGTTACTCAATATGAATAACGGTGTTTAATTGGTGTAACATAATTAACAGAATATGAATAATAGGTACTGATGTCTCGCTTCTAGAAAATAACAATTTTGCCTCCCATGCAATTCAAACAAAGCATATAAAAATATAAAACAAAATTTAGAATTTAAAAAAAAAATCATAAATATACAAGTCTTTTATTTATTAAAATATCTTGTAGAAAAGGAGAGGGGTTTTCGCGCTGCCACAATGGCAAAATTAAGAAACGAAGGACAATCTAATTTAAAAAAAAAAGAGTTGTCAAATTGAAAACGTCCCCCACGTTCCTATGCTGCGTTCCGTTTGCCGATTACAGCACTCACAGCGCTCATATACCCGTTCCGTTTGCCCGTGAGCGCGCTCACAGCGATATCAATACGTCATCAATGACGTCATAAACGCCGCCATCTTCCCGCTCACAGTGCCCAAGCTACGGAGCATGGTCGCTGTGAGCAGCCTGTCAATACTGACACATGACGTTACTTTGTTGATGTTTTTATTAGCCGATTAAAGATTTTAAAAGCTTGCTTATTAATTTTCTTTTGTAATAATATGAAAAAATGGCTCCTGCTTCATTCAGGGTCAAAGATCTTAATGAAATTGTAACTTTAGACTTAAGCGACGAACAATCAGAATGTTAGCGCGATATTTGCCGTTCCGATTGCAATAGCACTAATAACACTTTTAGCGCGCTCAAACGAATCGGAACGGTTTTGAGCACTTTTAGCGCTGTGAGCGCTGTAATCGGCAAACGGAACGCAGCACTAGTTTCTTTCTAGTGTTGTAGTTAGGAAGATGTTCGTCTGATGCGTAGCATCACTAATTAGTTTGTGATTCTTCTGTTTTTCAAATAGGTGGCTGTAAGTAGTTTTACAATTGAAGGTATTTTAAAATAAAGATTTCTTTAAGTCTAACTATTTATATTTTGTTTCAGGTAGCCTTATTCACGAAAATTATAGCTTGTTTTGTTGGATATATTATAAAGTATTGGAATAAAAGTAGTAAACACAATATTTTTATTATTATGTATATTATTACTTTAATTAATTTTCAATTAGTTGTGTAGTTTCTGTTTTAATCCTAAAAATGACATTGCATTTGGTCCTGATTGTTCAATTTTTCTTTTGTTACAGATAAACTACCTATAATGGCTTTCTGTGTTAATTGCAACATTATGCTTCATGTACAATATCAACATTATATTGCCACGGATCTGAGTGCTGATATGGTAGATGTAATTGAGAGGTAAATATCATAGCTTCGTATGCCTAAGTCCAATGATTCACTTATAAATTGTGCTGTGATGATAAGTATTTAAAAGATTATTCTATATGTTTATTCAATTTAGTGTCAAACCATTTGAAGTTATAAATATTTTGGCTTATAAACTTCGTTCTACATTGAACTGTATAGACTAAAAAGTTTCTTTTTATTACAGATAAAAAATTAAGATGTTTTATGTGAAGAATGCTTTCATTCTGTGCCTCTGGAAAATGCCCAAAGACTTGCCAACCCTAATTCTAGGGGCACAAGGCAGCTTTGGCATCCGTTTGTCTGTGTGTGGTGTGGATTATCCCTGTCCCAAAGGAGAGGTAGACGTCCACACCCTTTGCCTGTGGGTCAAGTGAAAAGGGATTATATTCCAAATATAGTTCATCCTCGTTAGGTAAATAAGAGATTTTAACTCAACTACTAACTGGTGATTAATCTAGAGTAAACCTTGTTAACATCTAAAAAAACATACCCTAAACCTAACTAGCAGAATGTGGCCAATAGACATCTACACCACCAAAGGATTCAGTGATGCTTTGCCACCTCTACGATGGATAGTTTATTGGTCATAAAGGCTGGAACTGCTCGCGTCCGCAAGGTTTAGCCCTGGATGCCTTGTACGTGGTCCCTGGGTGGTGCTAAATGAGCAGTATCTTCTGGTGGTAGGCTTCGGCCGTGGCTTGTCACCACCCACTAAACAAAGCCATGCCGCCAAGTGACATAGTCGCGTTCCGGCATGATGTTTAGTGTAGCCATCGAGGAGGGTAGGTCTGAGTAATCGTGCTGCATCAGAGAACTGTATTCAGCTCGTAGTTTATTGACTCGCCGGGTAACTGGTTTTGGAGGGTAGCGGGATCCGAAGAAATGGTGCACCGCAGGCCGACCGCAGGTAGTAGGGGGCCCAAGTAGTGTGCTAGCCACATGCGAAAGGCTGCCCCGCCACCTCGTGAAAAATCCCGGGAGGCTTCATCGTGCCAGCTGGCGACTGGTTAGAGAGGACCCGATGACAATCCCCGGGGGGTTCGGGCATCCCCGCAGACTCCAAGCCAGTTCCCCATCGGTGCATTGTTTATTGCGGGCTGCTTGGTTCCATTTGCAGCTTCACTCAACTTCTGTCCTCCTCCCTATTCACTCACACAACTAATATGAAAAGTCACAAGAAGAGTAAGGTTCTACAGCGGTTGCACTTCCTTTCTCTTAAAGTGCACTTCTGCAACATCAGAGGAATGCACTCAAATATCAACGATGTCCACCACTATCTTGAGACAGAGAGGCCTCACCTACTCTTCTTAACGGAGACGGAGATCTGTAATCCGTCAGACTCGGCATACCTTTCTTACCCAGGGTACATCCTGGAGTCCAATTTCCGCACGAACGCCGGGGTGTGCATGTATGCCAGACGATGACGAGATCCGTTGTCAGCGTCTCCGTTCTTGGAAGATCTGGACTTTTCCGTTATGTGGGTTCACATTGATACCGGCCTTGACCAATTGGTCTACGCCAGTATATATCGGTCACATAGCGGAGATCCTGAGACAAAGAGGCTCATGGAGTATCTCAGCGATTCAGCAGATAAGGTTCGGCAACGTTTTCCCTCAGCGCAGTTGGTTGTTCCTGGGGGATTTTAACGCTCATCACGGGCAATGGCTATACCCTTATCAGGACACTGATCACGCTGGAAGAGATGCTTTTAGGTTTTCCGTGATTCAAGGCATCTCACAGCTTGTGCACGAGCCCACGCGCATCCCCGACGTTGCCGGCCACACTGCATATTGCTTAGACCTTCTGCTGACAACTGATCCTGACAGGTGCTCGGTGTCCGTAACTGCACCTTTAGGGACATCCGACCACTGCGTGGTGAAATCTGTGTCGCAGTACTCGCCGCCTGACACCAGCCCAAAAAGCGCTCGGCGAGTATGGCGATACAAGTCAGCAGATTGGGATGAGATGCGGCACTTTTCCGCGTCTTATCCTTGGCGGCAGACTATTCTATTCTATACTATTACTCTTATTTCTTATGTTTTTTAACTTTTCAGATTCCTTCTTATGATGCACAAGTGTGCAATGCATGCTGGCAAACAGCAAATAATGCTGTAAGACAAGATATAGAAAATGCTGAAGTCATTAATGTTCAGCCTGAACAATATGAAGCAGAGCAAGAACATGATATGGAGTCATTACATCTTCGAACCTACTCAAGGACCCCAAACACCTCCACTCACTGTTTTTTGCCGGATTGCATTAATATGCAATTACATTAGGTACCACGGTATAAAAAAAAGACTTCTATCTTTGTTGGGGAAACCGATATACAGAATCAGCCCCGAGTCCGACTTCGCGAAAGACCAGGAGACTGTTAGGACCCAAGGTCTAACTCGAAGCAGGACCAGGTTAGGATCCCGAACACAGTCTATACCAATTTTATTTGCGCCGGCTGGGAAGATGTCGTAGTACCCTTCGAAGCCCCGAAGACACCACGACCTGACGAACCACGGAGTGACACCCGACTTGATCGAGTGCAGGTTGGAGCGTAGTGAAAACAACACGTCTTCAAAGTAGAAACGTTTATTGCGGTTACAAATAAACCTTATAAATAACCCTGTGAACCGCAATTGTTCCTGGAGTTCAGCTTCTTTCTTCAAACCTAATCACTGGCCTCCGAATACACCGAACAGCGCTTACGTCTTCTTGGGTCTTCCCTGGCCTCCGGATTCACCGAACAGCACTTACTTTCTTCTAACTGGAATCTTCTGTACTTTTCTTCTTATTAGATTGTTTCTTTCTTCTTATTAGATGTTGTTTTCTTCGCTGCAGGCACCGAACTATTTCTTTCTTCTTATTAGTTGTTCTTTCTTCACTTGTGGGCACCGAACTGACTTTCGTAGTTTTTTTTTGAAACGTCCCCAAACGGGGACGTTTGGGCAGGAGGCAAAAAAGGCATTTCCACATGCCTCTCGCGCGCGTTACAAGGCATCCGGGAATAGCTCCTAATGATCACTTTCCACTGAAAAACCCCCTGTCGGCTCGTGCAGTTTTTTGCCACTCAGCCTTCATCTGAGCGACGGCCAATTGGAGAAAGAGGCCGCGCTAGCGGAGCCCAGAAGGGGTCACCCGCTGGGATTACATAGCGCTGAAGGTGCTCAAAAAGAAAAGTAAATAATTAAAAAAAAAATTAAAATAAAATTGAATTAATTCGGATTTAAGTTAGAATTAGGATTTACGTTAGAATTAGAATTTACGTTAGAATTAGAATTTGTGGCCAGAAGGGCTTCGAGATCGGCTGACAATCTGGTGGAAGAGTACGCTTGCGCATTCCTAGGCCTAGCGACTTTGAACTTCGAATCTAAGACAGGAGTAGTTAATGAGACTGAATCACGAACTAGAGTATTGGGATGTGTTTCGGAGCGTTTGAAGAACGCTTCAGAGAGTGTTTTGAGGTGTTGTTGCACTGTAAGCAGTTCAAGATCTCTATGGAAGTCCGCGTTACGCACGTACCACGGTGCGTTTGTGGCCCTGCGGCAAAAGAGGTTTTGAACTACCTGCAGTTTGTGCAGGTAGTTCAAACCGCAAGTGCTTGTCTTATAAACGTGACTTTGGCGGACAAAAGGTTAACAATTTTTTATATTTTGAACGCCATTGTGACTAAATGGGCATAATAATTATGTCCATTGATTTAGCCAATATTACAATATTCTCAATTCATTCTTTGTGTAGCTAATCAAAAGACTACAAATACTTATTCTCGAATGAACCATTCTGTGTAAATAGTTGGGGAATAAGAGAAAAGTTAATAAAAATAAAACTTATCCTCATACCTTTTTAATTTAATTCGAAATACAAAATAAATATTTGATGTTGCAGTAGGAGGCATGATTTCTACAAGCCTTTGGCTTTTTCATGGAAATCAGCAAGAAGCTGCTTCATGTCATCATAGCCAGATACTGATTGGGCTTCTTCAAGGGGCAACCATTTGTAATCTTGATGCTCATCGGAGAGTGTAACATTTTGTTTTGGATCTTTTAATTTTGCTAACCAGTATACAACTTCCTTTGGTTTACCCTTTACATCATAATTCAATGTTTTGGTAATATTTTTATAAACCTGAAACAGAAAAGGATTTACGTTCTCATGAACATGACAATTTATGGTTAGGATTTGAAGTAGGTATTAGCAATAAACATAAACCCTTATGGCCTGCGCAAACGACGGATTTTTCGGAGAAAAAAGTACGCTCCGCGAATAACAAGTCCGCCGCGAACTCAACGCACACGGCGTACGATCATTTGTTGCCCGGAAATAAACGCGGACTAAAGTCCACCATGTGCGTTGCTTCACCTAGTCACACAAGTTCTATTTTTTTCAGGGACTCCCCCGTACTTTTGTCTCGGTTTTTGGGGGGACTTTTTGTATGCGGTACTTTTAATCCCTCGTTTACGTTACTCGATACAGTTGTAAGCGATCTATTTTAGCGGACAAAAAGGTCCGCGGACAAAAGTCCGTCGTCTGCCCAGGCCATTATCCAGCTTAAGTAAATTAAATGCTCAATTGTTAATATTTATAATTATAATTTAATTTTAAACTATGTGGTTCAGCATGTTTAGTTTTAGCTTTACAACCATACAAAGCATTGGCAGAATGTATTATCACCTACTGCACTTGTTACTAAAACATACATGCTTGAATTAGAGAAAGCGCAACGCTGTGTGCTTAAGGTTCGCCTTAACTTACCATTTAGACATCCCACACATCTGGTTTATGACAAAGCTAACGTTCTCTCGGTGAGAAAGTTATTTATGTACCAATGCATCCGTAAATACGACAGAAATGCAATACCCTTTGCACAAAACTCAGGTAAAAGAATAAATAAATGTCCAGTTCCCAGAGTTCATAGTAAAATTGCCCAACAACACTATATTAATGTAGCACCTAGATAATACAACTAACTTATATACTATTAACTTATTAACTATACGAGTCTTGTTATAAATATGAAGTACAAAATAATGAAGTTGTACGAACCGTCGATCACAATTTATCTTGTCCAGCTCACGAAGAAGCTGATACAAAAATTATATTTCACGTTTGTACGTTAGATTTCGATGCTCACGTTACGATAAGATGCTCAGACACGGATATTTTCATAATAATGCTCGGCAATATGAATGCAGTTCACAACGATATGAAAATAACGATGCACATTGGTTCCGGAAATTCCCAAAGATTCGTTAATATCACGAAATTGTATGAAATATTGGGAACCGATTTGTGCTCTGCGTTGCCAGGTTTCCATGCCCTCACAGGCTGCGATTTCAATCCTGCATTTTACAGGAAAGGAAAAAAAAGCCTTTACAATTGTTGCGAAAATCACAGGCATATATGCAAGCGTTGGGGGACATCGCAAATATTCCGAGTTGTGAATTGGACGAGGCGTTCATAACGATTGAAGAATTTGTTTGTCGCTTGTACGGGTTCAAAGCGATAAACGATGTCGACGCTACCCGAGTACGCTACCTTCACGAAAAATTATCAAATTAATGATAAAAACGATGTGCTCAAGTGGAAAAACCGTATCGACGGAGCGATCTTCCCACCTTGTAAGTCCGAGCTACGCCAGCATTTATTGCGCACTTCGTACATAGCGCACCTTTGGAGCCATGCTCACCTTCAAGATCCCTATCAATTATCTCCCACGGACTGGGGATGGGAAGAAAAAGACGACAAATATATCTTCAAATGGTTCGAAGGAGATCAAGTACCCCTATCAATCACCAGTATAACGGATAGCAGCGAAAATATTGGCGGTATGGAATTTTTGTTGGCAACACTTTCTTTGAGCTTTCTAGTAGCCTAATTTTGATCATTCGCATGCTCATTTACAGATGATGGTGAAAAGAATGGAGGTCAAGAACTTGATCAAGACGAAGACAACGATCTCCTGCAGGACAGTTCGGCCGATGATTCGTCAGAGAACGATGACGATAGCGATGCCATCGACAACGAATAAGTTTTACGGCCTTTTTATTTTTATATTTCGATTATGTTTATATTATACCCTTTATTTTATTTTGGGTTCATTTCATTTTACACTCGATTTTATTTCATATCATGCATTTTGGTACAAATAAAACGAGACAAAAATAACGCGAAAGATTCTGTGCATTGCTAAGAAAAATCTTTACCTTTACTGGGTCAGCTGACGGTCTTTCCACCGCTACTCAATCAGCTGATTGTTGTTTTCGTACTCTAAATTATTTGAAGAATAATGTACTTAAATTTCATTCGGCGTATTATAACTTTATTTTACGTTTTTTTTTACAAGTTCATGCGGGCAGCTGACGCATAATCCCCCCTCTACGATGCAGCTGACGATTATTTTTTTGCTCAGTATAATGTTAACTATTTATGGAAAAAGTTCCAGCCAGCCTACTATTACTTAATTTTTTTTTTACCACTTTCGTAACCTCCCAATTCCACACCCACCGCGGGTGCGCCAGCTGACGCTTGGTTCAGTTATAAGTAATTCGCGATAAATAGTAAAATAAGGCAAACAATCGACGTAAAATCACTGCCGAAAATGCAACGCTACCTCCCGGACTAAATGTTTATGGATAGATTATTGTTTTGTTACTGTAGTAAATATGAATTTTTAAGAGCTAAATAAAACCAAATAGTATATTTTACAATTGTGTTTTCATTTTTTATCAATCACAACATAACACCTTATAATTATACAGTAATTTGACATGAAAACCTCACACCATATAATGTTTACTATAGGACACATCTTAGGTATTAGCACTTTCATAAGAGATAAGCACAACATGATATCCAGTCATCTTTAAGATCTTTATTCAACACATAATTATTCAAATTAGATTTGATTTAACACAATTATTTTTTGTTTCTATTTATTTAAAGATTGAACTTATTATGATAATTGTAAGAGGTTCTCTTTTAAAGGGACTGGGCTCTGGAGATATGAAGCTAAATTGAATTTGACGCAAATGGACCAATATTGTTTTGATGCTAACGCCGAAAGCTGCTGCTTATTCAACCGTGGATTGAGTTTCATCAGCTTCCACAATTGCCTTTAATTCGTCATTGTCGACCAAAGTTTTCGGACGACCACGGGGTTCATTTTTCAGGTCAAAATTTCCAGAACGGAAGCGGGTAAACCAGTAACGGGTGGTGCGTTCGTTTGTAGTGTTCACTCCGTAAACGTCGTTGATGTTGCGTGCCGCTTGTGCCGCTTTGCTGCCACGACGGTACTCATACTCCATAATTACTCGAATTTTTAACTTATCCATGATGACGAAAAATGTTAGAATGCGTTGAAAACAAAACACTAACTACTAAACAAATGACGATTTAAGAAAAAGAATTCCATGTTTGTCAAACAAAATTAATTTGAAATTAGAATGATCAGTCAAAAAAAAAATATTTTCATTTGAAATTGCCAGTACGGCAAAACGGCAGTTTCATAGGTAAAGACCTATTATATAACTGCTTGTTGGGCCATCCTGCCTTGTTATAGATCTACATTAACTCTATGCAGTCCTTGAAAAGTCTCCATGTTAGCTGCTTCATTTGTGAAGCTCTCCTTTGCCACAATATATTAGGTCTTTACCTATGAAATTGCCGTTTTTCACGAAATAAATGAAGCGTAATTTTTTTTATATATTTTTTATTTCTATTAATCAAAATAATCACCCATGCAATCAATGCATCTTTGCCAACGCATTGGTAGCTTATTGATGCCTTTCTTGAAGAAATCAGCTGGACGGGAGACAACAAATTCTTCAAAGGCATTTTGTACTGCCTCTCGGGAATTGAATTTTTTTCCCGCCAAGAAGTTATCCGAATTCTGGAAAAAGTAGAAGTCTGTAGGCGCAAGGTCTGGTGAGTACGGCGGATGACGGAGAACTTCCAACCCCAACTCTTGTAGCTTGGAGACCGTCTGCTGTGCAGTATGAGGTCGCGCGTTGTCGTGCAGGAGCAGTGGAGCCGAACGATTGACCAAAGCTGGTTGGAGACGTGCGAGCTTCTCCATCATTGTGTTCAGTTCTTCACAGTACACATCTGCAGTAATGCTTGTCCCGTTTGGCAAGAAGCTGTGATGAATTACACCCGCGTTAGACCACCAAACAGTGACCATCACTTTTCTAGGGGTAAGTTTTCGTTTAGGGCATTGTTTGGGTGCTGAACCAGGGTCCAACCAACTTGCTGAGCGCTTACGATTGTCAAACAGGATCCATTTCTCGTCACAAGTAACAATGCGGTTCAGAATTCTTTCATTTGTATGCCTGCTGAGCAGTGCAAGGCACGTCTCCACGCGTACTTCGCGCTGGCGGTCATTAAGTTCGTGGGGTACCCATTTGTCAAGCTTTTTTACCTTGCCAATTTGATGCAAATGGACCAATATTGTTTTGATGCTAACGTCGAAAGCTGCTGCTAATTCAGCCGTGGATTGAGTTTCATCAGCTTCCACAATTGCCTTTAATTCGTCATTGTCGACCAAAGTTTTCGGACGACCACGGGGTTCATTTTTCAGGTCAAAATTTCCAGAACGGAAGCGGGTAAACCAATAACGGGTGGTGCGTTCGTTTGTAGTGTTCGCTCCGTAAACGTCGTTGATGTTGCGTGCCGCTTGTGCCGCTTTGCTGCCACGACGGTACTCATACTCCATAATAACTCGAATTTTTAACTGATCCATGATGACAAAAAAATTTCGAATGCGTTGAAAACAAAACACTAACTATTAAACAAATGACGATTTTAGAAAAAGAATTCCATGTTTGTCAAATAAAATTAATTTAAAATTAGAATTATCAGTCAAAAAAAAAATATTTTCATTTGAAATGGCCAGTACGGCAAAACGGCAGTTTCATAGGTAAAGACCTATTATTGATTTTCCATCTCACGAAGTACTGGAACCGCAATCGAGGCTCTGTTTGCAACGTTAGCTAAAACTGTTCTACTGCTGTTGACCACTTGGCCAGAAACTTCTGGGCTGCAGGGTTGCTTACAGGCAACCAGTAAAAATCTGAAAGTAATATTAGACCAGCAGTGTATGTTTAACATTATTCCAATACAAATGAAGATGTCTTAATGCAAGGTTACTTTTATTTGAGTAACTTAAATTAAAACAGTTTGTAAAGAAGGGTTTAAAAGTGTTTTATTCAATAAGTTACACCTACCTAAGGTTACAATATTATTATCTAATATGTAAACCTTAGTAGATATCATCATAAACTAATATATTTACGTTTTAATTTGGTATACAAATAATGTGGGCTAGCAGAATAGAAACCTACTAACCTTATCTTTTACTGACAAAGAATCCAATTTTCCTTGTTTTCATCAATGAGATTCTGCACCAACACTTTTGTGAGACGAAATGTTTTGATGAAGTCTTTTTCCAGCATTGTGAATGCGTCCCATCTTGTGAACCTCAATACACTTCTTCCTTTTAGCTTTTCAATTCTGGCATATCTAGCAACAAATACGCTAACTCTAAGCTCATTTTTAGCCTCTTCAAAACATAAAAACAGCGGTTCTCTCTTTGTAAACGTCCCGTAGAATGAACTTTTGTTCAACGACTTTTGGATCGGTTATTTTGACGTTAAGTCGTTGACATCCGATCGAAGTAACTGTCATTTGTAGGAGTAGGTAGAATACCATTGTGATATCGTTTTGAAGCGATTGAAAGTCGATTCAGGATGTGAATACGGTTCAGCGACATTCCTATAGAACGACTTTAGAATCGGTCCAATCGACAGAGGAGAATACGAAAGTGACTTCAACAACTGCGTCGCTACGACCTCGCCGCGGTTTTTATTACGAGAATTGGCCTACTGAGCGCCCGTAGCAACAAGCGAGCGAGGTCCGGTGCACTCGCCCCGCGTCGCGTTGCTTAGCAACGGATCGGTCGCGCGGCCTGCCCCGCTGCGCAATGATTGTAAATACGTGTAACAATACATCGCGGTTTTTTTTTTGTTAAAAAACTGTGTTGTTAATTGAAATTTGGTGATAATCTGTTTGTTTTTAATGTAAAAATGTACTTTTTGGTAATGAGAATAAGCAGTATAATCATACCCCAAAGTTAGTGGAAGTGGTCTTGATACACCCTGTATAGTATATAAATGATTCATTAAAGTATATAAATAAAGTAAATTTATTAAAAGAATCTCAAATTAAGGGCTGATTAGGATTGTTTTATGTAGTGGTTTGCCACCCCTTTTAAATGAAACCACCCTCCCCCGCAGAGACAAATAGTTTTAGAGACACATTGTATTTTGAGGTTATGTCAAGGACTTTCCAAATCATGTTTATTACGACTGTATTGCTAGATCTAACAAAGAAACAATTTTTGTTATTATACATTTTTCAGTTAGTCATAGTTTTTGAGCGTATCCTCTTTGAATACAGGTTACTGAGTAAAAAAAGGACAAAAAATGGTACTTGTTTAATCTATGATAAAATCCTTTTTTATGCTTATTCCTGCAACTCTTTATTATAAAGAGTTTTTCACGTAATCACAATAATAATATGATAAATCTGAATAAAATAAAGTTCACATAACAATAGGTTAGCTATGGTTGGTATGTGGTTATTGTGTGTGAGAGCCGGATGATCAAAGCGAATGTGGTGCAGCAGCATCCGATGAAGCAACAGAAACTAAAATTAAGCCAAATCAACAAATAGCTAATGAGTATGTAAGTATTGGTTTTGAAAACTTAAAATTGTACATGAAATCAAAACATTGTGGGATTTCCTCACTTTCGAGTTAAATGATTACCCCATCCCCTTCACCCATTACCCTAAAAACCCAAAAAAATTCTAATGCAAACAATAAGTTTATAATACATTTTCATGATCAGGATAATTAGATTAGGCTGAAGGATGGAATGAAGATTTGTTTATAGATATGAAAACAATTTTGTTTTTAATCAGGAGTATTGTGTTGATTAGTGCGGTACGAAGTTTTAGATTAGGCTGAAGGACGGAACGAAGATTTGTTTATACATATGAAAACAATTTTGTTTTTTAATCAGGAGAATTGTGTTGATTGGTGTGGTACAAAGTTTTAGAGTATGTACTATAAACCTAGATAGTTAACAAAACACAAACCAACAGTTCTTTTTCGGAAAACCCAGATTCTTCATATGTTTCTCGCAATGCAGTCTTCCAATCTGATTCACCAATATCTACATGGCCTGCAGATACAAACGGAATGGTTAAGAAAATTTAAAACTTGATCTAAATATTCTGTTAGCAAGTTACAAAGTACTTGCTTGTGATACCTTTCGGTGGTGTCCAATGATTATTTCCGTAGGATGTTTGTAATAGAAGGTATTGGGTAACAGCATCACATTTTCGGAAGATAACTAGACCGGCTGCCCTTGTAGTTGACATTTTTGTGGGTTAATTATGTTTTTACACTGCAAATTTTAATCTAATAACAATGTAATTCTCTTTTCATATTAATTCTGATGTTGTTTTGTTTTTGGCAGCAGTGTCAACTGTCAATCACTCACACGGACTGTCACGGACTGTCAAGTCAATTATTGGAAGAAATCTGGGAATCAAGCGAGGTAAAGATTTTATGCTCGCACTTTACTAGTGCAACTGTAGTGCTGCGTTCCGTTTGCCGATTACAGCGCTCACGGCGCTAAAAGTGCTCAAAACCGTTCCGATTCGTTTGAGCGCGCTAAAAGTGTTATTAGTAATATTGCAATCGGAACGGTAAATAGCACGCTAACATTCTGATTGTTCGTCGATTAAGTCTAAAGTTATAATTTCATTAAGATCTTTGACCCTGAATGAAGCAGGAGCCATTTTTTTACATTATTACGAAAGAAAATTAATAAGCAAGCTTTTAAAATCTTTAAACGACTAATAAGAACATCAACAAAGTAACGTCATGTGTCAGTTTTGACAGGCCGTTCACAGCGACCATGCTCCGTAGCGTTGGCACTGTAAGCGGTAAGATGGCGGCGTTTATGACGTCATTGATGACGTATCGATATCGCTGTGAGCGCGCTCACGGGCAAACGGAACGGGTATATGAGCGCTGTAATCGGCAAACGGAACGCAGCATAGATGGTGCACTGAGTGATGGATAACAGATAAAGTATGTAGTAATGAACTAAACGTAATATTATTATTATTATTTATTTATTTGTTTGTTTCACGGAACTATTTGGTCACATGCACTGCGCCCTGTCACACTGTGACCTAGCAAATCTATTGTGTGAGTCCACCTGTTTATAGCTCGCCGCTTACTCCGATCGAGTCCAGGAAGCGAATCACCTTCCTGACGGCAATGTATCCAATCTCCCTTGTGTCCAGTTCATGTTTTCGCATCTGTACTACTGCGGCACACTGGCACAGTAAATGAAGGGGCGTTTCTTCTTCCGTGTTACAGAATCTGGAGCACGTAGAGTCCGCTGCGCCTAGATTGAACATGTGTTTATTCAGCTTGCAGTGACCTGTCAGTGCACGCACTAATGTTCTAAGCTCGGTCCTGTTGAGAGATAGTAGTTCCCTTGTGTAGGGTGTTGAGTATTCCGCTATTAGCGCCCTGGAGTGTTTCATGCCTTCTGCTTCGGTCCAGAGGCGTTTGCTTTATTTTAGGCACAGGCTTGTTAGTATCTGTCGTGTTAGGCTCCTTGCGATTCCGCAGAAAGGTTCTGGACCTATCTATTCTTGCATTGCGCCTTTTCTCGCCAGTTCATCAGTCTTGTCATTTCCTGCGATGTTCGAGTGTCCTGGAACCATTTTAGGTGTACCGTGTTTTGTTCCCCAAGTTTATTTAGAATTTCTTGGCATTGCATTACCAATTTGGAGTCAACTGAATGAGGTTAGTGCTATTAGTGCTGCTTTGCTGTCTGAGAATATATGAGTGATTTGGCTTTTGTAGGATTTGCTGTTTTTTTTTAAATCCCCAGACAAACACGCCCACTGTATGGCCCCAAAGTAATGTGTTATGGATGACCATATAGCAAACTGGGGGGGGGGGGGGGAACCCAGAATAAACATACATATACAGGGTGTCCAGAAAGTGAAGGATATTCCTTCACCTGCGGATAGGTCTATTCATTTCATACCTCAAAAACAAAAAAACTTCTGGTAAAAGTCTCATAATTTTTGAGGTATCGGTATTTCTAGATATTTTTTTGAAAAAAAAATTTTTTTTTAATGCATTCCATTTTGACAAATGACGAAAGTACTCGTGGTTACTAAAGTCATTAAACACAATGCCAAATAATTTCCTAAAATGTTGAAAAAACCCGTAAAAATCAAGTTTTCCAAAAAAAATGTCGTACTTTTTCTAACAGATAACTTTGATAGCCTGTGGTATTTAAAAAATGTACTAAGCTGGTCGTGCTTAGAACCTTAATTTGCTTGGTTATTGAGTATTTCAAAATGGTATAATGATTTAACGTTACATTGAAACTTTTTTTAATGATGGTACAGATGCAGGAAGGTCGTTTTTTTTTAATCTGTTTAGTTCATTTAAATGTAAGAATATGATCGTATAAGAATGAAATAAATACAGTATGGATACAAATTATCAGTTCATTAATTTGATCCTTTATAATAAATATTCAAAATGCATGCCATTTGCCTCAACACATGCTATAGATTTTTTTTATAAAGGACCTTTCTACGTAGCGGGTGTGTCCTTCGCAGTTTTGTCTATTTTTGTTCGTAGCTGCGTAATGTTAAAAGTCTCCGTCGAATAGACTAAATTTTTTAAGCAACCTCAGAAAAAGAAATCTAGGGGTTAAGGTCTCGCGATCTTGCTGGCCATTCAATTGGGCCGTGACGCCCGATCCATCTTTCTGGGTATTTTTGATCTTGGTGGCGGCGAACAGCTCGTGCGAAATGTGCCGGGCAGCCATCATTTTCCAGCTACATGTTTTGTCTTGTTGCAAGAGGCACGTCTTCTAAAAGGACTGGCAATTGGTTTTCTAGAAACTCTAAATAGATCGGTCCCGTCAATGTTTCTGGTAGGTCATATGGTCCTATTATTACTTGACCATTTAATATTCCAGTCGAAATGTTCATTCTAAATTGGGTTTGAGACCGATCCTGGCGTGTGAGGTGAGGGTTTTCCAGTTTCCAGATATGAAAATTGTGCATATTTAGGTACCGATTTTTTCTGCACGAGGACTCGTCGCTCTAAAGTATTTTATTGAAAAACTCATTATCTTCGTTCATTTTCCGCAACATTATCCTCCCATTAACAGAACTCCAATCTACGTGGGTAGTCATTAGGAAATTTTAAACCGGCTGCATATGGAATGGGTGGAATTGAAAACGTTTCAAAAACTAAGGCAAAAACTTTTAAATATGCAGAACTTCTCAATGAAAAATCTTTTCCTTCACTTTCGAAAGCAGGTAACATCCAGCAAATATTTAATTCTGACAAACTTATGAACATTCTTGTACAATCTGTTGTACAAATAATCAATTTAAATAAAAACAATGAAAACATTTGCTTTAGTAGGATAAAACAAATACTTAATGAAACATTCAGCAAAAATATAAAAACTATATAATTATGGACATTAACATGATTCAATGGAATGCACAAAGTATACTTTGTAATAAACTCTCTTTACATAATTTTCTACTAGATAATAACATTCATTTAGCTATTATATCCGAAACTTGACTTAAACCAGAACAAACATTAAAATTAAGAGGATACCAAATAGAACATAATGATACAGGTAATAAACATAATGGAGTAGCAATTCTCATTCACAATAATATTAAATATACTAAACTTAATACTTTCTTTGATGACTCTTTACAAAACATTGGTATTCAACTGCATGTGGGAGGTAAAGTCATTAGTATTATTAGTATGTATTGTCCAGGCTATACAATGCCTAGATTTACCAAAAATAAGTTTGATTCTTTTTTATAAAAAGTATTCCGCAACCATTGATATTAGCCGGCGATTTTAACGCTCATCACACCTCTTGGGGATGTAACTCTACTGATGTACGTGGTAGACACATTTTGGATGTAATTGATGATAATGGTGTGGTTCTGCTTAATAATGGTCAGTTAACAACTTGGCGTCCAAATGCTTTAGGTTTAACTATTGTCTCCCCAAACCTAGCTCTTTCTTTGGTCTGTGCATGATGACCCGCTCGGTAGCTATAATTTACCTGTAAAAACAAAAATAATGTTTAATTGTAATAGTGATCACAATTCGCATCACATTCTAATAGTTATGGTACTGATTTTCATTTATTTCCTAATTATAAATTAGTGAACTGGGATAAATATTCTGATGAAGTTAATAGTACACTTAATAGTTTCATAATAAATCCCCTAGATCCACAAGTAAGCTACAACAAATTTCGCACTATACTTCATTCTGCCATTGAAAAATCTTTACCATTTCAAAATCAAAGAGGTAACAGACCAACATCAACATGCCATAAAAAGAAATGTAGAGTGCACCTTCCATGGTGGAATCAAAAATGTAGATTATCACTAGAAGAATCTAAACAAGCATACATTAAATTCAAACATGATCCTTCTGAAGTTAATTTCATAAATTTTAAAAGATTACAGGCTTTTAAAAAGCTTACCTTAAAGAAGGAAAGGGATGCTAGTTGGGCTAAATTGTGTGAGTCATTCAATCGCACCACTCCATTATCCATCATCTGGAATTACATGAAAAAATTTAATAAAACATTCATTAACAGTAAATTTATGCGCAATTGCAACAGCAAATAGATCCAAGACTTCTTAAATAAATATACTCCAGACTCTCATATATTCACACTCATATACTCACACTCTTAACACCAGCAGTTCTAACACCACAAATAGTTTTCTAATAGAACCTTTTTCATTAAAAGAACTTAAATTAGCAATTTCTTCAAGAAAGGATACAGCTTATGGATTGGATGGTGTGCCTTATATTTTCCTTAAAAAATTTAGTGACAAATCTCTTAATACTTTACTACATATTTTTAATCTTCTTTGGCTTCATAACAAAATCCCTACTCAGTGGAAAACAGATTGTCTTATACCAATTCTTAAACAAGATAAAGAGGAATTCAATCCTGATTCTTACCATCCAATTGCTCTCACTTCTTGTGTTGGCAAAGTTTTTGGGCAGCTCTTAAAACAAAGACTAGAATTTTTTGTAGAAAAGCACCATTTACTACCATCCAATCAATATGGCTTTTGTAGAGGGCATTCAGCTCGCGAAAGTATGAGCGCATTATATCTTGACCTTCAAAAGAGTATTCATAAACATGAAACAACCATTTGTGTATTTTTTGACATAGTTGGTGCTTTTAATAATGTTGATCATAAAATTCTCTCAGAACAACTCCATCTTCTTGGTTTACCTGAAAAAATCATTAATTGGATTTATAATTTCCTACATGGTAGGGAAGTTTATGTCAAATATAATCAGAAGCTTGTTGGCCCAAGATATTCTTATAAAGGCACTTGTCAAGGCAGTATTTTGAGTCCTTTAATATTCCTTCTCTACATTCACAGATTAACATCTATATTAGATACAGTTGAAAATCTGCAATATGCTGATGATCTTACTATATACTGTAGTGGATGCAATTTAAAACACATGAGTTAATTTTAAATAATGTATTGCTAAAACTTCAACATTATTTTTCATATTTAAATTTAGGTATCAATCCTACCAAGAGCAAAGTAATGATATTTGGCAAAAACAAGTCTAATGTTAAAATTTGTTATGAAAATGTTACAATACCAGTAGTCAAAAAAGCAAAATTTTTAGGTGTTACTTACATATGTGTTACATATAATTTATCTTGGAATAAGTATGTTGATCACATAGTGTGCAAAGCTAGTAGGGCTTTCAACATTTTTAAAATGTTGTGTAGATCCTACTGGGGTGCAGATCCTAAAATCATGTTAATGCTGTATAAGTCACTAGTAAGAAGTCATTTTGAGTATGGTTTTCTTTGTTTTGCATCTAAAGCTAAGCTAATAGATAAGTTAGAAAAAATTCATAACAATAACTTACGCCTTATAACTGGTGCTTTTAAAACAACCCCCATAGTGTCTATGCAGTTAGAATGCTATACTCCTCCATTATTATTTCGCTTCAAGTTCCTTAAATTAAAATTCCTCTTAAAACTGGCTGCCATTAAATCAAATCCTCTTCTAGCAAAGCTTAATCATTTTAAATACTTCCCTCAGTACTGTTTTCTTCTCCAAGATTTTTCTGAGATATCACAATACATTGAGTCCATGAATATCTTCACATCACCTTGCTATCAGGGATCCTATGAAAGCAAATACCCGCAGATGGAAATTATAATTGATGAAAAATTGACAAACCAATATGAAGTTTATGATAAATTATCCAATTGGGCAGATTCTAGACATGTCTACACAGATGGATCTAAAGTTTCTGACAGCACATCCATAGCCATATACGATTCCACTTTAAAAATGGGTCAAGGATACAAAGTTGATAAATATGCTAGCATATTTACAGCCGAAGCTACAGCTATCCTATCAGCTCTTGAACACATCAACAAATATAAAATTTCTGCAAAAAAATGGCTTATTGCTAGTGACAGCTTAAGTGTACTTTCTGCGCTTGAAAATCATCGCCTTGATACAAATACCAACTACTTGATTTATAGAATAAAAGGAGCATGGAAAGTGCTCCAAGATTCTGACGCCGTAGTCTCTTTCATTTGGATCCCGAGTCACAAAGGCGTACAAGGAAATGAAAATGCAGATTTCTTGGCAAGATCAATAACCTTAACCTCTATTGCTAATACAGCTCCTGTCACTGTCACTAATGTTGCCCTACCGTTCACAGATATTATTTCTGAGCTGAAAAACAAAAATAATGAAGATCTCAAACAAAATTGGGATCATATGTGTAGATTAAAATCAATACTGGCCAAATCCATTTCAAGTACTTTGCTAGTAATAATACTTTTTTGTCTGGAATATTCATTGTATATTACTAAAAAATGTTTTAATGAAATGAGAAGAGTAAAGTTAATAAAATGTTGCGAATAAACAATATGCTATCATTATAGTAGTAAAAATTAGAGAAATTTCGAGTTAAAAAATGGATTTGACCATTATTAATACCAATACGTGGATTTGTCTCATTATGATACTTGCATCTATGGATTTGACTCTTTATGACAGTGACATGTATGGATTTAACTAATTTTGATAATAAACAAGTATGTGGTCAGGGGTAGTTAACATTGCTGACTGAAATCAAAACCATATTGAAAATTTTCAAATATTTATTATAAAAATACGACAACACAAAACACAGATAATTCGTTACAGTATTTAGTAATCAAAACTAAATTAAAACTTCTGGTATTTCGTCTGGTTTTTGACAGTGTTCCATATTTGCAGATCTACCCACTAGAGCTTCGTGCCTTGATATAACCCCTTTATAATAGTCCATCTCTGGTATTTCATGCCAAAGTTCTCCATAGTGCGTAGTAAGCAGTCTTCTAACGTCGTCAATTTTATTTTTGTTTACTTGTACAAACAGTTCTTCTCTATCTGGATTAATTTGAGATACAGATTTATTAACTTTACAAATGCTTCTGTAATTACCTATAATATTTGTATATGATTCTTCTGCTCGTACACCAACATTATTTCCACTGTTGTTTTTTTTAATAAAAAATCTTTTAGATAATTTAAATGGAAAGTGCATACTGCTAGTCGTTTTCAACACACCTGTTGATGCTTCTTTCCATTTAAACACTTCAACGTCTACTCCTAATTTATAAACGGTGCCGTTATCTTTGAAAATATTATAATATTGTTCAGGATTATCGATTACTTCTCGTTTTTTAATTTGTTTTTCTATCTTCGCAAAGACACGATCTGGTGGTATGTATGAATGACCCACAACGGGAAAAAGTAACTCCACCATTTTTATAGTTTGTGGTGCATGATCTTGTAACCACTTACATGCCATACCAAGTACGGTGGTATTTTTGTTTTGGCCGCTACATCCATCCGCCACTAGACGAATTTTTTTATATTTGGCATATTCTGGATTATCAAATAACGTACATAAGCAATGAAAAACGGCACTCGCAATCTCGTTAGATGCTTTTGGAAGCAAATCTTCAGTCCATGTATAAATGAACACTTTGTCACGACATAATTGCGATTTTGAAGTTCCTACGACAATTGTAAAGTTATAAACATATAACTGTCGTGAATAATAAGCTATTTGGTCCTGAACTTTAGGACATGGTTCATTTTTCTGACAATCATATGACAGTATAAGTAAATCCTCCGTCTCATCTCGAAGTAAATTAAAAAAACTTTTAGCTCTCAACTTATGAATGCGTTTTTTAATAATCAAATTACTTTTATCTTCTGAATTTGTTGAACGTTTAATTTTTTCGTCTAATAGAATGCATTCTGAGCACATATCGGTTCTCGGAGAGCCAAACCCAATATTAAATGAAGTTCTGAAAACGTGTCTGAAATATGACGCTTTAATGGACTTATGTTCGTCACTAGTTTGGGATATAAACATTTTATACAATTTACTTATGTTTAATTCAGATGAAAGATATTGTCGACATTTAATTTTACTCCTGCAATAGTGAACTTCTAACGGAATAAAAGTTTTTATGAATTCTTTGATTGCACTTTTCTTTTGCGCGTATTGTTTTTCTTTACGATTGCCTCCTCTTGTCTCCATAGCTAATTCACCATTCGTTTTGTAGTGTCTTGAGATAACACCAGTTACTCTGCCTTTTTTTAAGCCCAAAACACATAAGAAAGTTTTTTTACAGATTGGTACCAAGCTATGATTTCGTAATGCATAATAAGTTGGAATCATTGTTTTTGCATTACCTTGACCATTCGAAATACGACGTCTTTGTATATTAGAAACTTTTGTATATTTTAAAATAAAATTATCCTGGTATATCTTATTACATTTTTTATAGAAAGCTCTATGAAATTTAATTATATCTTTGGAGGACAAGGATGAACATCTATAAGCTTTAGAGTAATGATTGCAAGGTAATTTCAAATTAGGTGGTGCTTTGGGTGCATACCTGGAATAATTTACACATAAATTAATTTTTGATAACTTGGTATGAAACTTCGAATCAAATTAGATTTAGGTATAAGCTTAATTTTTAATTCAGCCTAAATTTATGAAATACTTCGAGGTACCTAAATTATTATATAAATAGTATTGAAAAAAACCCGGCTAAGTGCGAGTCGGACTCGCGCACGAAGGGTTCCATACCATTATATTTAAAAACGACAAAAAATCATGTCTATTGTATGGGAGCCCCCCTTAAATATTTGTTTTATTTTAATTTAATTATTTATTTTTAAAGCGAAGATATAATTAAATATTCTGTGAATATTTCAAGCCTCTTACTCTTGCCGTTATCAATACCGAGCAACTAAATCTAACAAAACTAACTGTTGTAAACTAACTTGTTGTATGGGAGCCCCTTAAATATTAATTTTATTCTATTTTTTAGTATTTGCTGTTATAGCGGCAACAGAAATACATCATCTGTGAAAATTTCAACTGTCTTACTATCACGGTTCATGAGATACAGCCTGGTGACAGACAGACAGACGGACAGCGGAGTCTTAGTAATAGGGTCCCGTTTTTACCCTTTGGGTACGGAACCCTAAAAAGTAGGTTTTCAAATTTTTTAATACTATTTATATCATAATAATATATTAAAACTTGAAATGGTACAACAATTTCAAACTATAATAATCACCATCAGAAAACGTAATATTGAAAATAGATGAAAATAAAGAAATAAATAAAATCTATAAGTACTTAATCGATCCTAAATATACATAAAAAAACATTAGACTGTAAACTGAGCTTCATATGTAATATAAGTTTGAACACTTGTGAAAAGATTGAGGACACCCGACAATACAGCAATATATCAAGCCGAAATCAACAAACAAAACTTTAAACAAACCTCAATTCTTTTTCTTTGCTAATTTTCCAATTATCTTTTTGTAATAACCTCTTCCTTGATGTATGAGGTGTTGTTTCCACTATATTATTCAATTCAGTTTCCATTTTTAATAAAGAAATTTTATTTAAAATGCTTCGATGTCTCTCAATCACGTTTCGATTCCAGAAAACAATAAATTAAGATGGCGGTTCGTCCATAGTAAATGGAGAGCTGTGATTGGTTGACATGGATTTGACCGATTTTGATTTTTACCGCTCTCGGATGTGCCCATTTTTGATACAAACCATCAATTTTGTACCTTATTTTGTACAGGCTATACACGGATTAGACCAAAATTGAAAATATGAAAAGAGAGTAAAATTAATAAGGAACTTAATGGTGTTGCTACATAAAAAATCTTATATTTTGGATTTGACCGATTTTGATTCTAATCTACACATATATTAGGTCTTTACCTATGAAATTGCCGTTTTTCACGAAATAAATGGAGCGTAATTTTTTTATATATTTTTTATTTCTATTAATCAAAATAATCACTCATGCAATCAATGCATCTTTGCCAACGCATTGATAGCTTATTGATGCCTTTCTTGAAGAAATCAGCTGGACGGGAGGCAACAAATTCTTCAAAGGCATTTTGTACTGCCTCTCGGGTATTGAATTTTTTTCCCGCCAAGAAGTTATTCAAATTCTGGAAAAAGTAGAAGTCTGTAGGCGCAAGGTCTGGTGAGTACGGCGGATGACGGAGAACTTCCAACCCCAACTCTTGTAGCTTGGAGACCGTCTGCTGTGCAGTATGAGGTCGCGCGTTGTCGTGCAGGAGCAGTGGAGCCGAACGATTGACCAAAGCTGGTTGGAGACGTGCGAGCTTCTCCATCATTGTGTTCAGTTCTTCACAGTACACATCTGCAGTAATGCTTGTCCCGTTTGGCAAGAAGCTGTGATGAATTACACCCGCGTTAGACCACCAAACAGTGACCATCACTTTTCTAGGGGTAAGTTTTCGTTTAGGGCATTGTTTGGGTGCTGAACCAGGGTCCAACCAACTTGCTGAGCGCTTACGATTGTCAAACAGGATCCATTTCTCGTCACAAGTAACAATGCGGTTCAGAATTCCTTCATTTGTATGCCTGCTGAGCAGTGCAAGGCACGTCTCCACGCGTACTTCGCGCTGGCGGTCATTGAGTTCGTGGGGTACCCATTTGTCAAGCTTTTTTACCTTGCCAATTTGACGCAAATGGACCAATATTGTTTTGATGCTAACGTCGAAAGCTGCTGCTAATTCAGCCGTGGATTGAGTTTCATCAGCTTCCACAATTGCCTTTAATTCGTCATTGTCGACCAAAGTTTTCGGACGACCACGGGGTTCATTTTTTAGGTCAAAATTTCTAGAACGGAAGCGGGTAAACCAATAACGGGTGGTGCGTTCGTTTGTAGTGTTCGCTCCGTAAACGTCGTTGATGTTGCGTGCCGCTTTGCTGCCACGACGGTACTCATACTCCATAATTACTCGAATTTTTAACTTATCCATGATGACGAAAAATGTTCGAATGCGTTGAAAACAAAACACTAACTATTAAACAAATGACGATTTTAGAAAAAGAATTCCATGTTTGTCAAATAAAATTAATTTGAAATTAGAATGATCAGTCAAAAAAAAAATTTTTTTTTCATTTGATATGGCCAGTACGGCAAAACGGCAGTTTCATAGGTAAAGACCTATTATATAACTACTGTACAACAGATAGGTCTTTGGTATGCAGGTATCTACTAAAATAAGACATATTGAATTAATACATTTGTTCAAAAAACTGATAGGGAATTTAGAAATATTACCGGATTATGATGTACCTACTGGATTGACAAGAAAATATGAAGACTTGGCATTTTGCCTTTAAAAAAAAGGAATCTAGAAGAGTACAAACATAAGACTAGGCTCTTTGCCTTTGTTATACTACAAGAAAATGTATTAAAGAAAACATAAGAACAGGCTGCATGGACTAGATTCCTTGCCTTCCCCTAAGGGTAAAAAAAAAAAAAAAACTAGAATTTTAAATTTCAACGGTGCAAAACAACAGTTTCATGGGACTGTTAAAACATTGTTAAAATTTGCATTATAAATGTTCGGTGAAAGTTTCTAAAATAGAAATGTGAGAGGTGCTTTTTAAATTAATAAACACAATGTTACAAATATGGAAAAATATTGTTTTGAATTGGGTAAGAACGTTAAATGCTAACAATTATCATTTGTTTGAGAGATTATATTATGTGCTGATGTTTATTATTTTTATGTGTACTTATTCTAACCGAACCTATTTAATTTACAGATAGATTGCTATTTCAATGACACTGCTAAAAAAGAACAGAGCGTAAATGTCGAGACTATTCATGCTATTATTTCACATTTACGAGAAAATCTAAATTTGGATGAATCTAAATCTTCAATATTAGAAGCACACTCCATAGAAGAGTTTCTCTCTGAAAAGTACCCAGAATTTAAATTCGAAAACGGTTCTCTAGAACCAAGTAATGAAGATGAGTTTTACATTGTTGCATCTTTGCTGCTATACTTTGTGTGCACCAATTCTAAGGATTTGGATATAAAAAATGCTATGTGCAGTAAACTGTGTATTCAAGATCAGGAAATCATTTTGAAGTACAGCAGAAACCTTATGGAAGTGCCACTGGTGCAATATAAAGATGTCCATGCTGCCATTATTGGTAAATAAGCAGTTAATAAAAATGACTATAAAGTTATCTCCAGTCATGTCTAAGATTACAATTAAGATACATTATAGATTGATCTTTGAGGATGATATGGAGAATGATAAATTAACATTCCTTTTTTGACTGTAATCTTGATATAAATTTTCTAGACTACTATGAAGTAACTAAATGTAGGAACATGAGTATGAGCAAGAAAAATTCACTTTTGTGAAAAACCTTAGCTTTTGTGTATTTACCATAAGCCCTAAAGTAAAGACTGGAGGAATCCTTTTTTGTTGTTGATATGTTAAATGATTCAAATCAATGAATATGTATGTAATACTTATTTATGTATAGTACAGCCAGGGAAATTGGTGTAGGCTGATTCGCATTTGAATCCCCTGCAGTGTTTATTGGGGTGTCTAGAAAAGATAAAACTATGTGCAATCAACTTACACTTTAGCCTGAGCCTCCGCAGACTTCCAACTTTACCTATGCAGTGTGTCTAGTTATTTAATACAATGAACTGGCAATATTCTAGTTGTGTTCAATACCACTATTTTTACAACAAAAAATGACATATTTCTCATAATGTTGGTCTCACTGAGATAAAAATAGGCTTATTCAAAGGGCAATAATATTTTCTGTCGCTTAACTGTATAAAAAACAGTTTAGTTTTGACAAAACTGTTTGAAAAAAAAAAAATAGCTCAAAAAAATGCTCAAGAAAAAAATTGCTATGTAGTCAATTATAGTAAATTACTGTAAAAACAGCAAAACAAAATGGCTCCCACTTAGAGGGGGAGGGGGTTGGGCCCCATTTAGTAGTGTATTTGTGTATAAAAATAGTGGTATTAAATGTACTAAGAATATCACCAGTTCATAACCGGACACATTGTATATACATAATGATAAATGAAATCCCTTTTTTGTTATTAATATGTTAAATGAATCAAATCTATAAATATGTCACTGGATTACTTACATATGGTATGGCCAGGGAAAGTATTGTAGGCTCTCCTTCGCATTTGAATCCCTTGTAGTGTTTATGCGGGACACCTACAGAAGACAAAACAATGTGCAAGCGATTCTCGCTTTAGCCTGAGCCTATGCCGACTTCCCCAACTATACCTATACACATAATTACAAATAAATTGATTTGAAATACAAAATAGAAATTTTACTATTTCTATATTACTACTAGGCTTGTTTTCACGATCTTTTGTAGTTTCAGTTTATATAATCACTACATTGTGTAAGATATCTATTCATCTGTATAACAATTTTAACAATTCCCTTGAGTGTACATTTTATTGTTCTCCATATTTTTTTTATTACAGAAGCATGTCAGGATACTGCAATAAGTTGCCCTCCTCTGCGATCTCTAATATCAGAAACTCCGCCTGCTCTAAGATCTCTACACAGTGAGGTGCGTCGGCTGCAGGCGGCTCTCGATGCAGAGAGATTTGACAGGACATTCCTTCAAGAAGAACTCTCTAGAAATAATTTAAGAGTTGAAAAACTGTGTAAGTGTTATTTACAAATTTTTGTATAATTTTAGAACTTTTAGTTTCTACTAAGTAAAACCCGTCACTAAAAATATAAAAAATTTCAGTAAAAGACAAAGAACAAAATAAACTTGAGATCCTGAACTTAAAAGCAAAGATATCTTTGAGTTGTGGTGACGATAAGGTACCCCCTTCACAATCTGGAGACACCAATTCAACTAAACTATTAAAACAACTACAGGACTTAGAGGAGAGGTTAATTCACACTCAAGAGCAATTGGAAGAAGTACAATATGACAGAGATTCTTGTAAAGTTAAGGTAAATAATTTGAAGTTTGCAGGAAGTTATAATTAGTTTGATATATGATTTTTCACAAATTTCATTAACAGCGTTTTTAATCTGGTAGTAATAAACAAAACTTTACGGAGAATATATTTTTAAATTAAATATATTTTTTTAAATTAAATATATTTTTTTAAATTAAGTTCGTTAAACTTTTCTGTATAAATTTTAAATTCTGTCTACAGTTGAGTGAACTAAAACAAGAGCGTGAAAAATTGTACCTCTTGACTCAAGAATCGGCGACACGAATAGATCAACTCCAAGAAGAGTTAGACACAGAAAAAAGATTGGCACAATCTTATAAAGAACTCATTTATGAGTTGAGAATACATAATCAACGGAATTTCACTGACAATAGCCAGTTGGAATGGGATGATCTTGAAACCAGCATTCATACTTTACCTCATAATACCTGTAAGATAAAAATAATGAATATTTACCTATGTATATTTATAATTTTGGGACTGCTTCATTTATACTTTTACAATCTTTGTTCCAGCAAACACTTCAGAAGTTGTAAAGCCAAATATTTCCAATAATGAGACAACCTTAAAAGAAGAACTTCATTCTAAGTTAAGTATTGAAATTGAACAAATGAAGGCACAGAACAATCAAATTAATTCTCTTTTCAAGCAGGAGCTTGAACGTAATGAGCAGTCATATAACGAACATTTACTTGAAAAACAACAAATGTTACAAAAATATAATGAACTGTATGCGATAAAAAATGAAATTGAGGGTACCTTAAGAAGTAAAAATGAACTTGTTGATGAACTTCAAAAAGACATAATGGAAAAAAATCAGCAATTGGTGAACTTGCAGAATGATGTCGCTTTATTAAATAATGAAATAGTAAACCAGAATGAAACGTTTAAACAGACAGTTGCAAATCTTAATGCAGAGCTTGATAAACTACATAAAAATGAACATCACTTGCAAAGAACACTTGAGAAGAATAAATCAGATATGGAAGGTAAATTTTTGATATTTTTGTTTCACCAAAAACATGATTAGCATGTTAGTAAAATTATGTTATACTTGTATAGTATTATATTAGACCATCAAAGCTTCCCAGATAATTTTATACTATCAATAGTTGGCACGATAGATTTTGTTAAAGTTCATGCTTCAAAAGTTGCTCCAGGTTTGTAACCACTGAAAAAAAATACACTTTTTCTATAAAATGAGAATGAAATTGAAATGGTAGAGAGGTAATGATGGACTATGCGTGATTTACACACATAATTAATTACAAAAAATGGTATAATTATTTTAAATTATAATTATTAATTTACCAATACACATTAGTGAAAATCAGCAACTAAAATTACTTTGATCTATGATGAACACTTAGGGCCCCTTGTGCAGCTCCACTTAGCCCCGGGTTAGTTAATCAGAGAAAATGTCTCTCTGTCACTTTCTACTTCTATTGAACTGATAAAGACATTGGGTGGGCTATAGAATAGAGCCGCAGGATTTTGGGGGTAAGGGGGGTCGAGGGGGTTAGGGGCTGGTCCCACGAACCCCTTGGTACCATTCCCCCGGCGCGGAGACGCATGGTTTTTTTTTAATTATTTTTTTTATATCCGTGAAATGGAACGCATGCGACATTGTTTTTTACATTTTTATTCGTTTTAAATTGATATAGTGAAAAGATATTTATTAAAAAATGTTGTTACGTTCTTATAATATGTCTTTCAATACGTATTTGTAACATTATAATTATACATATAAATTTTGACAAAATTATTTTTACGTCAAACGGAACGCGACCGCCATTTTGTTGTTACTTACTACCACTAATCAGATCGTATGTACCCACTTTATGTTGAGTCTAGAAAGTAACAATAAATAATATTAGGTGCGACGACGAGCGCAGCGAGGAGGAGCGGGTTAGTCAGTATGTAGGTCATGCAAAACGCGACTTGCACACACATGCTCATTGAGTTAAAATGAAATAGCTTTTATGGAGAGTAGATAATAGTTGTTAACTGATCAATTACTAAGTTTAATAATCAGAAAAGATCCAATTAGACACAAAATAAATTTCGAGGTTAGGTTTCTCATGAACTAACCATCTTACACCAATCTTGTATCCGGAGTTGATGAGGGGTACGGCGGGGTTAGGCCGCAACCTACTTTACCATTTTCTACTCCTATTTAAGCCAAATCCACCTCAAAACCCTCTTGAAAATACAACCTAACCTCAAAGCTTTAATCATAAATATCTCAGGAACCATGCATCTCCGCGCGGGGAGAGTGGTACCAAGGGGTTCGTGAGACCACCCCCTAACCCCCCCGACCCCCCTTACCCCCAAAATCCTGCGGCTCTATTCTATAGTAAACCCAAGACATTAAGCTATTTTTAGCCAACTCAAAGCTGCGCAAGTGGGCTTTATAGTCCGATCAAACATTTCAACTGGAAATAGGTACTTTCGTACATAAGTACATGTAACATACTAAAACTCCCCATATTTTTTCAACAAAAACCAGCATTTGGCCTGGAACACTAGCGACTCGGCGGTTTTCTATCGATTTGAAATTTTTTTAGTTTGATTGACAAACCTGATTTGTTATGTTCTATAATTTTACAAAACTTCTCATTGGCCATTTTAAGGTTTTCAATCTCGTTGTTTAATTTAAATTTATCTTATCAGCCAATCCCTCTTCAAATCCTCAAAATTACGTAATAGTTCATTTCTCTCTATACGTAAGTTATCATTGTTTGCCTTTATATCACTCAATTTAAGCTGTGCTTGTAAATTACTTATGGTAACATCACACTGTTCAATCATAACTTCAAGATGTTTTAAAATTTCATCCTTTTCAAACAAGGCTTTATTGATTTCCTCTATCTTGTTACAAATTTTACACTTCTAATCCGTCACATTTTATTTTTAGTTCGTTATTAAAACTCTCTAATGAGCTTATTTCTGAATTTTAAGAAGTGAAAAAAATTTGTATTCGTATATTTTTGGGTAAATTTGATAATTAATTTAACAATTGTTGATATTCTTATATCAAATCCAAAAAAGTTATATTTTAAACAAAAAAAAAAATACAGCAAAATTAGTGCAATCGTTTTCTATGTTGGCGTGAGAGCAATTTTAGATACTATGCTTACCCTTTTTAAGTTTCTGTATAATTTGTTCTTTATCATTATTGTCATTTACTACGCCTCTAAAATTAATTGTTTACTTAAAGCCACTGATAGATCAAATCAGGATATCGTAGCGTAGGTTATATATTCATATTAAAATTAATCCCTTCCTGTTCCTAACCCAAATCTACCCTCAACCTTCTGCACAACATATGTCAACGAGTGACGTTGACTCGCCCACTTCGTCGTCAATGGCTCAACGGCCGACACTAGCCGCGCGCTGGTTCGTTACCGAAACTAACCCTCGTGCAAGCAATTACAATCAGCGGAAGCAAGTTAGAAGGTACTTGTTCAACTCGCGCAACGCTGCTCAGCGACGCACTGGACCTTTATCTGTTTTAGAGTGGAACGATAGCTTGCTAACTATTGTCAAGCTAGTCCAGTTTGCTTCGCTGTCCGAGGAGATGGAGATGCTACGTGCTGGCAAACAAAGTAAGGGCACTATAATGCGACTTAATCCTTTCATTGACGATCAAGGACTTTTACGTACGAGTGGGCGGCAGAATCCGCAGATCTGAGTTATGCTACGGAGCTAAACATCCCTTGATATTGCCCAAGGATAATTTCGTTTTAATTGATTATTATCACAAACCCTATCTCCATCCCGGTCTAGGTACCTTGCAAACACTTCTTATCCGCAAATTTTGGATTCTATCAGCTCGACGATTGATAAAGCAGTTGATATTTCGCTGCCACCGCTGCTATCGACTGCGGCCATGTTCCACACATCCCTTCATGGGTGATCTTCCGTCCAGTCGACCCTTTCAGCGAGTTGGTTTAGATTTCGCCGGGCCGTTCTGGTTAAAACCGTCCAAGATTCGAAACACGAAAGCAGTGCGCTCTCATCTCTGTATTTATGTCTGCTTCACAACGAAATGTGTTCACCCAGAGATTGTTTCTGAGCTCTCAACCGAGCTCTCAATCGCTTGCTTGGATCGTTTCGTTTCACGTAGAGGCCTTCCCTCTGATGTATACAGTGATTGCGGCACAAACTTTGTCGGTGCTCGAAATTATTTAGAGGAAGTTCAACAATTTCTTTTAAATAAATCTATTAACATTCATAAATTTGCCCTCTCCCACTTTGCCCTCTCAACAGTGGCCAAAACGACTTGGAGGTTCTCACGCCCGGTCACTTCAAAATCGGTCAGCCTTTGTTGTCATTGCCGAAACGCAACATAGAAGATGATTCTATTAGCCCACTGAAGCGCTGGCAGTTGCTATATCAAATCGCACAACATTTCGGGAAACGTAGGCATACTGAATATTTGCATACTTTATCAAACATTCAGGTTGGTGATTCAGTACTCATTAAGGACAATTCTCCGCCGCTTCAATGGCGCAGGGGTCTTGTTGTTTGTCTCTGTCCTGGCCAGGACGACATTGTAAGGGTAGTAGAGTTGAAAACGGCTTCTGGAACTATACTCAGACCGGTCGTCAAGCTTTGTCCTCTGCTGCTGCGTACAGATTTTTAAACTAATTACACGTGTCGCGTAGTTTCAATAAAACACAAAATTCTCTTCTGTGTTTATTTTTTCGGTAAAATTAAAAATATACAAAAATGCCTGTAAATACAAACAGAAAAATATAAACAAAATTGAAATAAAAAATAGTCACACAAAATAGAACAGAAATATTAATACAATTAAATTTGATCTGAAAAGAAAGAATAACAATAAAATAAATTTTAATGAATGAGAATCCTTACCAACAATTTTGGCTACGCACACTCGTGAACGTAAAAAATAAATATAGGTTTCTTAAAAAGAACTTTGATTATCGATAATAAAATATCTTAACTATGTAATTTGGAATAATAAACTCGGAAAATAATAAATAAATAGATTCAAGTTGCTTTGATGGATAATTTTTCGTGACTGACTTGTCAAATCAAAACATTGCCGTTCTCCGACACTACGTAATTCCTAGTTTAAAATTACGTCGGGAACAACAAAAAAATAAAATTTACTGACAAAAAGAGGTCGAAATAGACAACCGTCACACACGTATCAACTATATTCAATAAAAACTTTTGCAAACGTTCATTTTAAAATATATATTAGGGTGTCTCAGAAATTACACGTAAGGGTGACACAGGAGGTAGATGGACTTTAGGCCTATCAGATAACGCCAACATGGCTCCAGTAAAAGTTTTCTGGTTTTCGAGATATTGCCACTTTTGTGATTTTTTATGAAATTTCCAATTTTTGGTTCTTTTTTTGCCTACAGCTGCAATAAATATCTTTTAATTCACGGTATTTTTTACCAAGACTATCGTTATTAGTTATTTGAGACAACCTAGTAATAATTTTGACGGAAACTTGCACACTATGCTAAGAAAAGGAGTTGAATTGTTTTATTTTATTTCATTGCGAAAAACCTGACTAAAGTTTAACTGATTGCTGTGTAAAAAAAAAATGTATGGCGATGATACTGCACATCATTAAAAAAAAATTGCTTGTTTAGTGACCTTTTCAAAATAGCATCACAATAGCCATTTTTTTATAAAACAAATCTTAGAAAATTTAATTTTTTCGTGAAAGGCGTGCTACTTGGAAAATAGTACAACTGCATGATAATGCTTAATAACAGGTCCAGGTGTCTTTTGTGGCAAAATTACTAATAAATGAAATTGCAGAAGCACATAACTATCTATCATTTTTTTTCTCTTTTATTGTTTTTTGAAGTGAAGTAGTTTTGTAGTGAGGCTTTTATTGTTACTAGAAGTGAAGTAAATGTTTTCAGTAGGTTGGTAAGTTGTAACTTCATAAAAAAATCACAAAAGTGGCAATATCTCGAAAACCAGAAAACTTTTACTGGAGGCATGTTGGTGTTATCTGATAGGCCTAAAGTCCATCTACCTCCTGTGTCACCCTTACGTGTCATTTCTGGGACACCCCGTATACTCCGGATACACCCTTGTGAATCCGGCTCGCAAAATTACTGAACTGATGTTTTAATTTATTTGTCTTTTCAATTCAATTTAAAGCTTCTAATTATTTTTTATACATTTCCGTTATAGTGTGATCTTTGTGGTTATTTTCATTCACAATTGATTCAATCTCGGATTCTTTAGAAGATAAGTCTAGACTAAGTCTCACTATTTCTTTATCTAACTTTCCTAAGTTATCTTTTAGCTGCTCATTTTCACTCTTTACCGTATTTTTGCTTTTCTTCATCCATAGTTTCTTATATGATTTGCTTTTCTAAAACGTTACTTTCATAAACAGCTTCATAAAACTGCAGCAAATATGTAAATAAATACATATGTAAAATCAACAGATAAAATAAAATGTATTTAAATAAATGAAACAAAAATTATGTTTGCATATTACGAAAATAATTATGCATATTGCGAAAATTGACATTCTCCGACATTTCTCTGGAAGAGTCAAGTCAAGTACAACAAACAAGAACAAACAAGAGACTAACATGTCTCTCTTTGTTCCAATGCCTTGAAAAAATGATAATTTTACTTTCTTAAGCAGTTCATTAACTCTCTTTATTAAGCAGTTGAGATATCTTTTGTCTCAGTTCATAAACTGCCTCATTCTGTGTTAGCAGTTCGTTTTGATTTGTCTCTTTTTCTTCGAGAAGTTCCTTGCTCATTGCTTCAATCACAGCATCTCTTTCTTGAATCAACTTAATAATATTGCTGTCTTTCTTGAATAACTGTTCTTTTTGAGTATTCAGAATATCTGTAACTTGTTTCACTTCATCTCTAAGTTTATCTCTATATATATCTTTGACATTTTATTAACAATCAACTTAAGTACCCTTATTTCTTGTTGATTTTCATGGATTTCCTTTCCAGCCTTCATTTGATATCTTGAAGTTTAGAATATTTATTTGCAAAAATGTTTTTTCTCTCATTTTTTTTTCAACTCAAAATTTTTCTCGCAGTTTTTGGTTTTGTTCTAGTTCATGATTCAAAAGTTTTTCAGACTTTTAACCTCTGAAAAAAGTAAGTGAGATAATAAATCAACATATTTCTGTTATATTCAATTTATTCCAAAGGAAAAAAGCTCGCTGAAGGAACACGTAAATTTTACAATTATAAAAATTAATGTTAGTACGTTTTTCATCCCAGAAAATGCATTATTAATTTATTAATTCACTCAAGACTTACTAGACATTAAGAAAGTGTGAATTTAATTTCTAAATATGTATATAATTAAATCTAATTCACAAAACTAATTTGTTATCTTCTAAAGTCACTTAAAGCTTTTCAACCTCATTATTCAGTTTGTTTAATTTTACTTCATAATTTTTTATTTAAATGTTCTAAATTACGTACTAGCTCATTTTTCTCGCTATATAAGTTATCATAATTAGCCTTTATATCAACTAATTGTTCGCCACTCAATTTAATATGTGCTCGTAAACTACTTATGGTGTCATTGCACTATTCAATCATAACATCAAGATTTTTCATAGTTTCATCTTTTTCAAACAAGGCTTAATTGAAATCCTCTATCTTGTCGAACAGTTGTACTTCTAATCCATCGCGTCTTATCTTCAGTTCATCGTAAGAACTCTCTAACGAGCTTATATCTGAAATGTAAGGCAACGGTCAATTAATTTAGTAATTGTCATGATACATTGATTTGTTATCAACCTTTCAGTTATAGTTGTTTTATAAAAATAAACTAAGAAAAAATGTAAAAGTTTAATAGTAGCACATAAATGTAGCACAAAATTGTTACCTCTCTCAAGTTCCCGTTTAATTTGTTCTTTATCATCATTATCGTTTATCGATGATTCAATATCAGACGCTTTTAAATTTAACTGTTCACTTAAAGCTACACAATCATTTTTGGCCTTTTCCAAATGAGCCACCAATTTACTTCTGTGTGTTCATTTGAAATATAATCACGATTTCAAGCGCTAAACACCTCCAACAACTTCACTATGGAAAGGCGGGTATTTTACAAAGTTATGACATCGAGAGTTTATTTTTTTTCTTCCATATGCTACTAAACATTTTGGCGATTCGTTTTACGCAGTCCCGATATGGGAACATCAAAAAGTTTCCATGTAAAAAAATGATAAATGTTTTTCACAGCTTTGTTCAAAGTTAAACCTCAACTCAAAGTTACTAAACATATACGTAGTAAGTTTATATTTAAATAGGTATATTTTATGCTATTCATAAAATTTTGTTTATAAGTTTTATTCACTACTTATAACTTTTTATCTTATCATATTTTCGGAAATGCCGAAAACGGTATGACGACGATTTAAGTACCATATTTCTCATAATATCGTCAGTCTATTAGTTTATTTTACATATGCTTACCAACACATCAGGCACATTAAAAATACCTATACGAGCCCCGCAAAAAAGTGCGTATTGTTGTGAATCAGGCACTTTTAAAGAAAAACTTCTTTTACTAAAATAAGTAGTTATGGGCACTTTAATTTGCTACGACTAACTCAAAATAGTTCGTCTAGTTCTTAATCGATACAAATGAGTTCGTCCATGTCTCAATTCTATCTGCTTTAACTGAAAAATGAGTAAAATTCGATTTTAAAATATAAAAAACCTGTTATACGATACGTCACTGTCATTTCTAAACGTATAAAAACCATAATTTCATGCAGTTTTATCATTATTTTCAAACAAAATGGCTTGCGGGAAACCTACCGCCGACGAAGTACGAAAAATAATTATTCGTAGCCACAATTATTTTTAATAAAAATAGATTAGCACAATATTAAAAAGAACTCATTTATGAGTTGAGAATACATAATCAACGGAATTTTACTGACAATGGCCAGTTACAATGGGATGAAACCAGCATTCATACTTTACCTCATAATACCTGTAAGATAAAAATAATTAATATTTATGTATAGTTATAATTTGGGGATTGCTTTATTTATAATTTTACAATCTTTGTTCCAGCAAACACTTCAGGAGAAGTTGTAAAGTCAAATATTTCCAATAGTGAAACAACCTTAAAAGAAGAACTTAATTCTAAGTTAATTATTGAAATTGAACAAATGAAGGCAGAGAACAATCATATTAATTCTCTTCTCAAGCAGGAGGTTGAACGTAATGAGCAGTCATATAACGAACATTTACTTGAAAAACAACAAATGTTACAAAAATATAATGAACTGTATGCGGTAAAAAATGAAATTGAGGTTACCTTAAGAAATAAAAATGTACTTGTTGATGAACTTCAAAAAGACATAATGGAAAAAAATCAGCAATTGGTGAACTTACAGAATGATGTCGCTTTATTAAATAATGAAATAGTAAACCAGAATGAAACGTTTAAACAGACAGTTGCAAATCTTAATGCAGAGCTTGATAAACTACATAAAAATGAACATCACTTGCAAAGAACAATTGAGAAGAATAAATCAGACATGGAAGGTAAATTTTTGATATTTTAGTTTCACATAAATGAAAGATAATGTACCGAGGCACAGCTAATTTCTAAAATAAATTTCTTCACAGCCTGAGGCTGGAAAGTGTGACAGATTAACAAATTTAGTTTGTACTGCATACAAAAATTTACAAACATAGTGGGATTATTAATTATTACAATTATAACGATATTAAAAATATAAATACATTCAAACATACATAAACATACGTATATATTATAATATAATATTAATACATATAAAATATCAATGAATAGATAAACATTTTCGTTGATACTGAAATACAAACTTAAGTTGTTGGACATCAGTGATTATCAAGGAAGGTACATGTAAGTCTTAGGTTTGAGACAAAAAGTGTTCTTTAACTCTTTTTTTAAAGATAGGCAGTGATTTTGACTCGCGTATATGGTAAGGTAAAGAATTCCACAATCTGGCAGCATGAACAGTGAACGAGTAGGTATAGAAATCAGTTTTATGAGATTTCATTTGAAGGAGAGTACGTTTATGTGCTCTACAAAACGCATCATTAGAAGGGGTAAACGCGAACCGCTCACACAGGTAAACTGGAGAGGATGGGTTGAAAAGGACATTGAAAAGGGTACAGAGGATACGGGTATTTCTACGCAAGCGGATTGGGAGCCACTGAAGCTTTTTGCGGTATTCTGAAACAAGATCCAATTTCGAAAGGTCGAAAACGAAGTGGATATGGTAGGAGAAGTGGAGATTTTGTAGGCGTTCCAATTTATCCAGAAGCTCTTCAGCGACATCCAGGTAAGATACATCAGCGTAGTCGATGATAGGTATAATCAGTGCTTGTGCCAAAGAGATCTTGGTTTGTAAGGGCAGAAAAGTCTGGAGGACCTTTAATTTATGCAATGAGTTTACGGCTGATTTCACCGACGTTAGCACGACATGTGAGATTTGCGTCGAAGAGTATACCTAAATTCTTTGCTGACTGTGAATGCAATGGGTGTATTGTCCAGAGTCACAGAGGTAGATTAGCAAGATCAAAGCAACCGCGCACGTGTCGACTGCCTAAAATCATTGCTCGAGACTTGCACCTGTAGCCCGTAAGATTTGGCCTAGTCACCTATGGGTAAATCAACTATTTTACCCGCACTAAGGACAGGTCAGAAATATTGTTTTGAAAAAAAAAGTAACAATATTCCTTTATTTAAATTTTATAAGATCATCCGAAATTTCATATACTTTCCTAAGCTAGAATGGCAGAGACGTTTATTCATATTTTCGATAGTTTTTTGAGAAAACTACTACGCAAACTGTCAAAAGCTGTCATCCGAGTTACATGCATTCTATGTTACATATATGATAAATGAAACTCTTAAGCATTATCCATTTTTGTTTGTTTACTCTTGCATGCGTAATCAAATATTTTGGTATAATTAGTCTTCATATTATTCTTAATTTAAGTACAAAACTAACAGACACTGGTCTCTTGCGTTACCTTGAGACAAAGAATTACAAATATTTTTTAAATAAAACTTAATACATAAAAATTACAGATGAAAATGAATTATTTATAAAAGCACAAGAATAAACAATTGGTAATTTAAAAATGTATTTTTTTTTTGCATTTTATGATCGGAAATAAAATGTTTATATTAGGGACAATAAGGAACTCCAGAGACAAATTTGGGTAACGCCTGAGACATAATATTAAACTATTAATATAACTAATAGACGACATATATTGAAAAAACTTAATAATTTGGGATTAAATAAAAAAAAAACATATACTCAATCAATAATAACAATAACTTCAGGTAGGTATAGCTAATTTCTCATTTCGAAAACATCAATCGTGGTTTCAAATTCGCATTGCCCTTTTTCTAATAAGGACGGAGTTGGTAAGATTTTTATAATGTCTTCATAACAGACATAGCTAATATCATTCGTATTAAGAAGAGCTGTATTTTACTAACGCCATTTAATTTACTCATGAACTCTTGAGCATTATGAATGTCCGTACCTGCGGCAACAATCCTATCTGCAGTGCGCTTCAAAAAACCTCCGATTCCATCTGCAGGACCTTTACCGTGACCCGCTTCAAAGAAAGACCAGGTAGCAGTGAATCCATAGTCAAAATATTTTGTGCAAAGCAAATAAAAGTTTTGCTTCTGTCTGTACTGTGTCGACGGTCCATCGGAAAAGAAATGAACAGTATCGACAGTTTCATGTTTGTTTCTTACTCATTGCAAGATTGGGTGTAAGTGTACCCAGATGGCGGCAGGCTGATGACAATTAGATGAAGAAATTGTACAAAATGAGTTCGCCAAATATTTCTTTTCAGGGTCGTAAGTATAAACCATAACCGTATGCAAGGACACTTGGTTTCGAGAGCCTCCAAAATGGTGGCACTGGACCTCTTCATGATATTTACAATTGTAATTTACACTAAAGTCAACTACAATTGAGAACTCATTAGCTTGTAGATCATTTAGGCATTTCCGAAAATTATGAAACTGTATTTTAATGTTATAATATATGTTTCTTAAAGTAGATAATAGCTTCCTCAAATGATTGCAATAAGCGCGCAGGATATACACATTGTTTTTCTTTCACATTCTTCATTGACCTAAATTTTTTCCCATCTTTTTCATGCTTTTCTTCCTTTCTTATCCATTCGCTGTACTTTATATTACCGGTTACTTTTTCTTCAACATATTCCATCTTTTTGTCTTTGCATTTGTCACAATCATTGTACATAGATTTCCTTAGAATGGTCGCTGAAAACTGTGCTTTTGATAATTGCATTCAAATCGTTAATTTTGAGGACACCTTGTTTTTTCAATGCTTGAGTCTTGTACGTAATGTTGGCATGGGTTTTACACAAGCACGTTTCTCTAGCATCAACTGACGGACTTTTGACGTAAAATGGACGGTTTTTTGTAAAATGGTAATATGTGCATGTTGTGCCAAGGTTTTCTTCCTTAAAATCTCTGTATAGTTTTCGCATGGTATCCAACAAATACCTCTTCTGTTCTTTCTCGCGGTTTCGAGTTACTGTTTCTTTTTTCCCAGCTGTAGCTCTCGAGACATCATCATGAAGGAAAAACTGATGAATTTTTTTCTGAAGCAGCACAGGGCGTAGTGTCGTTTTCTTTTTAGCGTACTGTCTGTTTATTCCCAATGTTTCGTGTAATAACTGTATCTTCTTTCTACATTTTTCTATATCAGCACTTTTAAAAAGGCTTTTGAACAGTTATTTTTCTTTTTGGCTCTTAATTATTTCTTAATTTATTTAATTATTTCTTTTTGGCTCTTTAATCGAGTTTGTCAATAGCTTTTACTTATGTTTCTCTTTCTGATCCTTAGATTCCTTATTTTTTATTTTGTTTCTATTTAGTCTTTTCCTGTACTTCTCACAGTTCTTTTTCAACTTCTTGTTTTCTTCTAGTAATTTTTTGTTCTCTCTGTACACTTTACTTCTATCCTTCCTTACTTTCTTTCTTCCGCGTTCTCGAGGTGCCATTGATGCCGGAGATACTGTTGGTGACTCATTGTAGACATTACGTTCACAGACTGGGGAGCTAGGAGGCGTTGCATCCAAGACCGATTGTACATTTTTCCTCTTCTTTCTGTATTCTCTTTGTCTTAATTTCCAGATAACGTTTGCTTGCTTCTTTTCCTTTGGTGTTAAGTCTTTTGCGAGCCTTTTAACTTTGTGTTAGTGCTCCGGTGCTTTCTTTTAGCCTGTTCGTATTTTTCGGGGTTCTTTTTGAGTTTTTCCCTGTATCTCCTTTGTTTTTCAGCCGCTGTAAGTCGAGCCATTTCAGGTTAATCAATATTTCTGAAAATATTATTTATATGTAAGACATTACATTTTTTGCATCAAAAATTTATTTATTTACATTTTAATTAAATTATTAAAAAATAATAATTAATAGAGTCACTTTTACATGATGTCCTACAAGCCATTCGAACTAAGGGCCGGTTTTTCAATTGTCTGATAAATATATTTGATAGATAAGTTCTCGTTGCACGTCGAATATAAATATTTGACATTTGTATGAAGTGACAGTCAAAACATACTAATTATCAATCGGATAGAATTTATCTCGCAATCGAAAAACTGGCTCTAAGTACATTATTGTCTCAGGAGTTACCAAGAATGTCTATGTAGTTACCGCCAAAGTAACTTAGTATACAAGTAACTCCGCAGACAATCAGCGTATTTTTTTTGAAAAGAACATGTTATAATTTGATCATGGTACTAAAAGTTAACTTTAATCGAAAATATATAATAGGTACTACAAATCAACTGATTGTATTAAATAAATAATAAAATTACATTGAGAAATCACGGTCACTCAGCAGACGACACAAAAAGATACGCACTCCTTGCGAACGTTTTCGGCCGACTAGCGGCTCGACGGTGCAATCAAAGGACACCGACGCGCCATGCGAGCGAAAGCAAACACAAATGAAGCTACCTACGGTGTTTCCGGATGAAGTTTAAAAGTGTAACTCAGCATACGAAGATAAAGTCATTCTAGTGAGGGACATAGTTTAGAGATTATTTTATGAAAAAGTGATTCGGTTCATCGCTATTTTGAAATGCACACGATGAACTATTATTGTGTTATTGTGTATTAAGAATTAAACGAAAGCCTAAAGAATAAGTTCATTTAAAATAAAAGTTTACGTGGTGAATGTGGTCTTTGGACAGCACTATATTGTATGGTGCGGATTTTTTGTGTACTGAGTTACCATAATTTTTTAATGGCATTATACATTTTTGAGAACGTAGTCAAGTACTCCCTGGCCTAATAATCTAAGATACTATAGCTATTCTAATTTTGAGTTTAAATATAACTAAAGAGCGTATTTTAATAAGAAATGGTCAGGGACAGCAAAGTGTGGGTGAAATAGTTGATTCACCCCTATACGTTTGAGTTCAATATTGATCTCAACGATGGCAGAGCTATCTTCGGAGACAATAAAGTGGCGGTAAATTTGCAAGTCATCAGCATAAAGATGGAAATTACATGACAAAAACCTTGGTTATGGAGTTAATAAAAACAAAGGGAAGTAAAAGAGAGAGAACGCCACCCTGAGGCACGCCAGCAACTAGATCACACCAGTTAGAGTTAGACTCATTAAGGTGGACCCGTTGAGAACGACCTCGAAGATAGGAATTAAACCAAGCAACTGCAGAAGAGGAAATATTAATAGATTTTTATATGGCTAGGAGAATGTAAAAGTGTACTGAATTAAAAGCACTTCTGAAGTCTAGCAACACAACCAGTGTAAGTCAGTCACATTAATGAGGGCAGATACTGTGCTATGCCCTGGTCGGATTAAATTTGACTGAGAATATTGTTAGTCGATAGAAATATAGAAAGTTGATGATGGGCAACATGTTCGAGGACTTTAGAGAGGAAAGAAAGAATGGATATAGGACGGCACTGTGACAGTGTAGTAGGGTTGGAGACTTAAGGTAGTAGGATAACATTGGCACGTTTCCAGGAGGATGGAAATGTATTCGTTTTTAGTGAAGGTTGAAAATGTAAGTGAGAACAGGCAGAAGTGTAGGTGAGATCATGGTGATCATCCTTGAACATATGTTGTCATCACCAACTGCCAATGACGAGACGGAGAGAACAGATTTCTTAACCTGATCTTCAGTAGTAATATTTGCGAAAGAAAAATGAGGGTGTGTGTCATGAACATTCAATAAATAATTTAAGGTTATGGTTTAGCATTAGGACATATTTCAACTGGAGGTTTGGAAAAATGTTTGTTTAGGTCATTTAAGTCGAAACTGTTACGGGAAGCTAAAGGAGATTTACATATATACCTACAGACTTTAAAAATTTCCAAACTCCTGCAGTGTTATGGTTGACCAGTAAAGAATGAAAGTAGTGTCTCTTGGCATCTCGATACAGGCGGCTGCAATGATTCCGAAGGTTCTTAAAGCTAATTAAGTTGCGTTCTGATGGACAACGCTTAAATCTTCTCTTCGCCTTATCTCTGGTCGACATGCTTGCTTAATGGAGTCGGATAGCCATGGTGCAGGGTTATGTTTGATTTTTATACGTTTCAGAGGTGCGTGATGGTCATGTAAATCCAGAATAAGTTTATTAAAGCAACCAACCATGTCATCTATATAAGATTTATTTAAGATGGGTGCCCAGTCGATGGGATCAGCATCGCGCTGCAAAGACTCCAAGTCTATATTGTTGTAGCTGCGGAGGAGTAAAGTTTGTGTTTTACATTTGTCATACTTAGACCATAGAAGTTTCCCAGATAATTTTATGTATAGTACAATCAAAAGTTGACAGGATTGATTTTGTTATAGTTCATGCTTCAAAAGTTGCTCCAGGTTTGTAACCACTGAAAAAAAAAACATTTTTTCTATAAAATGAGAATAAAAGTGAAATGGTAGAGAGGTAATGATGGACTATGCATAATTTATACACGTTATTAATTACAAAAAATTGTATAATTATTTTAAATTATAATTATTAATTTACCAATACACATTAGTGAAAATCAGCAACTAAAATTACTTTGTTCTATGATGAACACTTAGGGCCCCTTGTGCAGCTCCACTTAGCCCCGGGTTAGTTAATCAGACAAAATGTCTCTCTGTCACTTTCTACTTCTATTGAATTGATAAAGACATTAAGCTATTTTTAGCCTAAGCTAGCTAACTCAAAGCTGCGCAAGGAAATAGGTACTTTCGTACATAAGTACGTGTAACATACTATAAGACCCCATATTTTTCAACGAAAACCGTAACATTTGGCCCGGAACATTAGTGGTTCGGAGGTTTTGATTGACAGACCTGATTTGTTATGTTCTATAATTTTACAAAACTTCTCATTGGCCATTTTAAGGTTTTCAAACTCGTTGTTTAATTTATTTATCTTATCAGCCAATCCTTCTTCAAATCCTCAAAATTACGTAATAGTTCATTTCTTTCTATACGTAAGTTATCATTGTTTGCCTTTATATCACTCAATTTAAGCTGTGCTTGTAAATTACTTATGGTAACATCACACTGTTCAATCATAACTTCAAGATATTTTATAATTTCATCTTTTTCAAACAAGGCTTTATTGAATTCCTCTATCTTGTTACAAATTTTACGCTTCTAATCCGTCACATTTTATTTTCAGTTCGTCATCAAAACTCTCAAATGAGCTTATTTCTAAATTTTAAGAAGTGAAAAATTTGTATGCCTTTATGTTTGGGTAAATTTGTTTTGTAAAAGTTTGGCCACTTTCCAAATGCATTCTTTGCTGGCCAATTCTAAATCAGCCTGCAATTTTCTATTCGCTTCTGTAAGTTGATCTGAAAGATTAATTCGGCCTCTTTTTTTTTGTAAGATAACACTTTTGTTTTTTGTAGATTCATACAATTCAATTTAAAGCTTTATACTTTATACATTTTCGTTATAGTGTGATCTTTGTGGTTATTTCATTTACAATTGATTCAATCTTGGATTCTTTAGAAGATAAGTCTGGACTAAGTCTCACTATTTCTTTATCTAACTTTCCTAAGTTATCTTTTAGCTGCTCATTTTCACTCATTACCGTATTTTTGCTTTTCTTCATCCATAGTTTCTTGTATGATTTGTTTTTCTAAAACGTTACTTTCATAAACAGCTTCATAAAACTGCAGCAAATATGTAAATAAATACATATGTAAAATCAACAGATAAAATAAAATTTATTTAAATAAATGAAACAAAAATTATGTATCGCATATTGCGAAAATTGACATTTCTCTGGAAGAGTCAAGTCAAGTACAACAAACAATAAATTGAGTATGACTAACATGTCTCTCTTTGTTCCATTGCCTTGAAAAAATGATAATTTTACTTTCTTAAGCAGTTCATTAACTCTCTTTACTAAGCAGTTGAGATATCTTTTGTCTCAGTTCATAAACTGCCTCATTCTGTGTTAGCAGTTCGTTTTGATTTGTCTCTTTTTCTTCGAGAAGTTCCTTGCTCATTGCTTCAATCACATCATCTCTTTCTTGAATCAACTTAATAATATTGCTGTCTTTGTTGTTTAACTGTTATTTTTGAGTATTTAGAATATCTGTAACTTGTTTCACTTCATCTCTAAGTATATCTCTATATATATCTTTGACATTTTATTAACAATCAACTCAAGTACCCTTATGTCTTGTTGATTTTCATGGATTTCCTTTCCAGGCTTCATTTGATATCTTGAAGTTTAGGATATTTATTTGCAAAAGATGTTTTTTCAACTCAAAATGATTCAAAAGTTGTTTTTACCTCTTAAAAACACCTCCAACAACAACTTCACTATGGAAAGGCGGGTATTTTACAAAGTTATGACATCGAGAGTTTATTTTTTTTCTTCCATATGCTACTAAACATTTTGGCGAGTCGTTTTATTCACTACTTATAACTTTTAATCTTATCATATTTTCGGAAATGCCGAAAACGGTATGACGACGATTTAAGTACCATATTTCTCATAATAGTCTATAAATTTATTTTACATATGCTTACCAACACATCAGCCACATTAAAAATACCAATACGAGCCTTGCAAAAGAGTGCGTCCAGTCATATCTTTCAAAGGGTGCCAGTTTTCAACTTAATTACATTTTCATAAAACAAGCCTTGGAAAGAAAAAAATGTGTATGGTAAAATTCTCCATCTTATTGTTGTGAATCAGGCACTTTTAAAGAAAAACTTCTTTTACTAAAATAAGTAGTTATGGGCACTTTAATTTGCTACGACTAACTCAAAATAGTTCGTCTAGTTCTTAATCGATACAAAAGAGTTCGCCCACGTCTCAATTCTACCTGCTTTAACTGAAAAATGAGTAAAATTCGATTTTAAAATATAAGAAATCTGTCATACGATACGTCACTGTCATTTCTAAACGTATAAAAACCATAATTTCATGCAATTTTATCATTATTTTCAAACAAAATGGCTTGCGGGAAACCTACCGCCGACGAAGTACGAAAAATAATTATTCGTAGCCACAATTATTTTTAATAAAATAGATCAGCACAATATTAAAAAGAACTCATTTATGAGTTGAGAATACATAATCAACGGAATTTCACTGACAATGGCCAGTTAGAATGGGATGAAACCAGCATTCATACTTTACCTCATAATACCTGTAAGATAAAAATAATTAATATTTATGTATAGTTATAATTTGGGGATTGCTTTATTTATAATTTTACAATCTTTGTTCCAGCAAACACTTCAGGAGAAGTTGTAAAGTCAAATATTTCCAATAGGGAAACAACCTTAAAAGAAGAACTTAATTCTAAGTTAATTATTGAAATTGAACAAATGAAGGCAGAGAACAATCATATTAATTCTCTTCTCAAGCAGGAGGTTGAACGTAATGAGCAGTCATATAACGAACATTTACTTGAAAAACAACAAATGTTACAAAAATATAATGAACTGTATGCGGTAAAAAATGAAATTGAGGTTACCTTAAGAAATAAAAATGTACTTGTTGATGAACTTCAAAAAGACATAATGGAAAAAAATCAGCAATTGGTGAACTTACAGAATGATGTCGCTTTATTAAATAATGAAATAGTAAACCATAATGAAACGTTTAAAGAGACAGTTGCAAATCTTAATGCAGAGCTTGATAAACTACATAAAAATGAACATCACTCGCAAAGAACAATTGAGAAGAATAAATCAGATATGGAAGGTAAATTTTTGATATTTTATTTTCACATAAATGAAAGATAATGTACCGAGGCACAGCTAATTTCTAAAAGAAATTTCTTCCAGCTAGCCTGAGGCTGGAAAGTGTGACAGATTAACAAATTTAGTTTGTACTGCATACAAATATTAACAAACATAGTGCGATTATTAATTATTACAATTATAACAATATTAAAAATATAAATACATTTAAACATACATAAACATACGTATATATTATATAATATTAATACATATAAAATATCAAAGAATAGATAAACATTTTCGTTGATACTGAAATACAAACTAAAGTTGTTGGACATCAGTGATTATCAAGGAAGGTACATGTAAGTGTTAGGTTTGAGACAAAAAGTGTTCTTTAACTCTTTTTTTAAAGATAGGCAGAGATTTTGACTCGCGTATCTGGTAAGGTAAAGAATTCCACAATCTGACAGCATGAACAGTGAACGAGTAGGAATAGAAATCAGTTTTATGAGATTTCATTTGAAGGAGAGTACGTTTATGTGCTCTACAAAACGCATCATTAGAAGGGGTAAACGCGAACCGCTCACACAGGTAAACTGGAGAGGATGGGTTGAAAAGGACATTGAAAAGGGTACAGAGGATACGGGTGTTTCTACGCAAGCGGATTGGGAGCCACTGAAGCTTTTTGCGGTATTCTGAAACATGATCGAATTTTGAAAGGTCGAAAACGAAGTGGATATGGTAGGAGCAGTAGAGATTTTGTAGGCGTTCCAATTTATCCAGAAGCTCTTCAGTGACATCCAGGTAAGATACATCAGCGTAGTCGATGATAGGTATAATCAGTGTTTGTGCCAAAGAGATCTTGGTTTGTAAGGGCAGAAAAGTCTGGAGGATCTTTAATTTATGCAATGAGTAGTGCACTTTACGGCTGATTTCACCGAAGTTAGCACGACATGCGAGATTTGCGTCGAAGAGTATACCTAAATTCTTTGCTGACTCTGTGAATGCTATGGGTGTATTGTCCAGAGTCACAGGAGGTAGATTTGCAAGATCAAGGCAACGGCGCACGTGTCGACTGCCTGAAATCATTCCTTGAGACTTGCATGGATACCTGTAGCCCGTAAGATTTGGCCTAGTCACTTATACGTTTGAGTTCAATATTTATTTATTTATTTATTACTACACACAACGGAATACAACTGTAATAAAATTAAAAAAGACAAAACCTTAAACTTACTTAAGTCTAGGATGCATTCCACAAGAATGTGTACATAAAAAAATCAAGTAACACTGATATAGACAAAATCGTATACTAATTTGAAAAGTCTTAATTATAATTTAAACCATACACAACATGCTTACAAAATAATAAAAAAAATGGTAAAATAAACGTAAAATTCCATTAAATCAAGGCCATATTATTCTGATAAATGATATTTTTAATAGTCCTAACAAACAGATCTTGTTTCGGTAATAGAATGTCGAATGCCGGGTTATTCTATTGATAATAATAAATAATATAATAATAATATAATAATAATTAATATTGATCTCAACGATGGCAGAGCCTAGCTCAAATTAGTGGAGTAAGACAAGTAAGACAATATAGTGGCGGTAAATTTGCAAGTCATCAGCATAAAGATGGAAATTACATGACAAAACCTTGGTTATGGAGTTAATAAAAACAGAGGGAAGTAAAGGAGAGAAAACGCCACCCTGAGGCACGCCAGCAACTAGATCACACCAGTTAGAGTTAGACTCATTAAGGTGGACCCGTTGAGAACGACCCCGAAGATAGGAATTAAACCAAGCAACTGCAGAAGAGGAAATATTAATAGATTTTTATATGGCTAAGAGAATGTAAAAGTCTACTGAATTAAAAGCACTACTGAAGTCTAGCAACACAAGCAGTGTAAGAGATCTATTCTCCATTGCCCATCGAATGTCGTCAGTCACATTAATGAGGGCAGATACTGTGCTATTCCCTGGTTGGATTAAATTTGACTGAGAATATTGTTAGTCTATAGAAATATAGAAAGTTGATGATGGGCAACATGTTCGAGGACTTTAGAGAGGAAAGAAAGAATGTATATAGGACGGCACTGTGACAGTGTAGTAGGCTTGGAGACTTTAGGTAGTAGGATAACATTGGCACGTTTCCAGGAGGATGGAAATGTATTCGTTTTAAGTGAAGGTTGAAAATGTAAGTGAGAACAGGCAGAAGTGTAGGTGAGATCATGGTGATCACCCTTGAACATATGTTGTCATCACCAACTGCCAATGACGAGACGGAGAGAACAGATTTCTTAACCTGATCTTCAGTAGTAATATTTGCGAAAGAAAAATGAGGGTGTGTGTCATGAACATTCAATAAATAATATAAGGTAATGGTTTAGCATTAGGACATATTTCAACTGGAGGTTTGGAAAAATGTTTGTTTAGGTCATTTAAGTCGAAACTGTTAGGGGAAGCTAAAGGAGATTTACATATACACCTACAGACTTTAAAAATTTCCAAACTCCTGCAGTGTTATGGTTGACCAGTAAAGAATGAAATTAGTGTCTCTTGGCATCTCGACACAGGCGGCTGCAATGATTCCGAAGGTTCTTGAAGCTAATTAAGTTGCGTTCTGATGGACAACGCTTAAATCTTCTCTTCGCCTTATCTCTGGTCGACATAGCTTGCTTAATGGAGTCGGATAGCCATGGTGCAGGGTTATGTTTGATTTTTATACGTTTCAGAGGTGCGTGATGGTCATGTAAATCCAGAATAAGTTTATTAAAGCAACCAACCATGTCATCTATATAAGATTTATTTAAGATGGGTGCCCAGTCGATGGGATCAGCATCGCGCTGCAAAGACTCCAAGTCTATATTGTTGTAGCTGCGGAGGAGTAAAGTTTGTGGTTTACATTTGTCATACTTAGAGCATCAAAGTTTCCCAGATAATTTTATGTATGGTACAATCAATAGTTGACAGGATAGATTTTGTTATGGTTCATGCTTCAACAGTTGCTCCAGGTTTGTAACCACTGAAAAAAAGACATTTTTTCTAAAACATGAGAATAAAAGTGAAATGGTAGAGAGGTAATGATGGACTATGCATGATTTACACACGTTATCAATTACAAAAAGTGGTTTAATTATTTTAAATTATAATTATTAATTTACCAATACACATTAGTGAAAATCAGCAACTAAAATTACTTTGTTCTATGATGAACACTTAGGGCCCCTTGTGCAGCTCCACTTAGCCCCGGGTTAGTTAATCAGACAAAATGTCTCTCTGTCACTTTCTACTTCTATTGAATTGATAAAGACATTAAGCTATTTATATTTTAAGCTAACTCAAAGCTGCGTAAGTGGGCTTTATACTCCGATCATACATTTCAACTGGAAATAGGTACTTTCGTACATAAGTACATGTAACATACTATAAGACCCCATATTTTTCAACGAGAACCGTAACATTTGGCCCGGAACATTAGTGGTTCGGAGGTTTTGATTGACAGACCTGATTTGTTATGTTCTATAATTTTACAAAACTTCTCATTGGGCATTTTAAGGTTTTCAATCTCGTTGTTTAATTTATTTATCTTATCAGCCAATCCTTCTTCAAATCCTCAAAATTACGTAATAGTTCATTTCTATCTATACGTAAGTTATCATTGTTTGCCTTTATATCACTCAATTTAAGCTGTGCTTGTAAATTACTTATGGTAACATTACATTGTTCAATCATAACTTCAACATGTTTTATAATTTCATCTTTTTCAAACAAGGCTTTATTGAATTCCTCTATCTTGTTACAAATTTTACGCTTCTAATCCGTCACATTTTATTTTCAGTTCGTCATTAAAACTCTCAAATGAGCTTATTTCTAAATTTTAAGAAGTGAAAAATTTGTATGCCTTTATGTTTGGGTAAATTTGTTTTGTAAAAGTTTGGCCACTTTCCAAATGCATTCTTTGCTGGCCAATTCTAAATCAGCCTGCAATTTTCTATTCGCTTCTGTAAGTTGATCTGAAAGATTAATTAATTTGGCCTCTTTTTTTTTTGTAAGATAACACTTTTGTTTTTTGTAGATTCATACAATTCAATTTAAAGCTTCGTATTATTTTTTATACATTTTCGTTATAGTGTGATCTCTGTGGTTATTTTCATTTACAATTGATTCAATCTTGGATTCTTTAGAAGATAAGTCTGGACTAAGTCTCACTATTTCTTTATCTAACTTTCCTAAGTTATCTTTAAGATGCTCATTTTCACTCATTACCGTATTTTTGCTTTTCTTCATCCATAGTTTCTTGTATGATTTGTTTTTCTAAAACGTTACTTTCATAAACAGCTTCATAAAACTGCAGCAAATATGTAAATAAATACATATGTAAAATCAACAGATAAAATAAAATTTATTTAAATAAATGAAACAAAAATTATGTATCGCATATTGCGAAAATTGACATTCTCTGACATTTCTCTGAAAGAGTCAAGTCAAGTACAACAAACAAGAAATTGAGTATGACTAACATGTCTCTCTTTGTTCCATTGCCTTGAAAAAATGATAATTTTACTTTCTTAAGCAGTTCATTAACTCTCTTTATTAAGCAGTTGAGATATCTTTTGTCTCAGTTCATAAACTGCCTCATTCTGTGTTCGTCCTCAATCAAACGAACTGCTACGTTTTGATTTGTCTTTTTTTCTTCGAGAAGTTCCTTGCTCATTGCTTCAATCACAGTATCTCGTTCTTGAATCAACTTAATAATATTGCTGTCTTTGTTGTTTAACTGTTATTTTTGAGTATTCAGAATATCTGTAACTTGTTTCACTTCATCTGTAAGTATATCTCTATATATATCTTTGACATTTTATTAACAATCAACTCAAGTACCCTTATTTCTTGTTGATTTTCATGGATTTCCTTTCCAGGCTTCATTTGATATCTTGAAGTTTAGGATATTTATTTGCAAAAGATGTTTTTTCAACTCAAAATTTTTCTGGCTGTTTTTGGTTTTGTTCTAGTGCATGATTCAAAAGTTGTTTTTACCTCTTAGACGTAAAAGACTTTTTACCTCTGAAAAAAATAAGTGAGATAATAAATCAACATATTTCTGTAATATTCAATTTATTGTCAAAGGTAAAAAAGTTCGCTGAAGGAACACGAAAATTTTACAATTATAGAAAATTATGTTAGCACGTTTTTCATCCCAGAAAATGCATTATTAATTTATTAATTCACTCAAGACTTACTAGACATTAAAAAAGTGTGAATTTAATCTGTATAAGTTAAATATGTATATAATTAAATCTAATTTGTTATCTTCTAAAGTCCTCATTCGCCACTTAAAGCTTTTCAACCTCATTATTCAGTTTGTTTATTTTTACTTCATAATTTTGTATTTAAATGTTCTAAATTACGTACTAGCTCATTTTTCTTGCTATATAAGTTATCATAATTAGCCTTTATATCAACTAATTGTTCGTCACTCAATTTAATACGTGTTCCAAATGAGCCACTTCTTCTTCTGTGTGTTCATTTGAAATATAATCACGATTTCAAGCGCTAAACACCTCCAACAACTTCACTATGGAAAGGCGGGTATTTTACAAAGTTATGGCATCGAGAGTTTATTTTTTTTCTTCCATATGCTACTAAACATTTTGGCGATTCGTTTTACGCAGTCCCGATATGGAAACATCAAAAAGTTTCCATGTAAAAAAATGATAAATGTTTTTCACAGCTTTGTTCAAAGTTAAACCACAACTCAAAGTTACTCAACATATACTTAGTAAGTTAATATTTAAATAGGTATATTTTATGCTATTCATAAAATTTTGTTTATAAGTTTTATTCACTACTTATAACTTTTAATCTTATCATATTTTCGGAAATGCCGAAAACGGTATGACGACGATTTAAGTACCATATTTCTCATAATAGTCTATAAATTTATTTTACATATGCTTACCAACACATCAGCCACATTAAAAATACCAATACGAGCCCCGCAAAAAGTGCGTCCAGTCATATCTTTCAAAGGATGCCAGTTTTCAACTTAATTACATTTTCATAAAACAAGCCTTGGAAAGAAAAAAATGTGTATGGTAAAATTCTCCATCTTATTGTTGTGAATCAGGCACTTTTAAAGAAAAACTTCTTTTACTAAAATAAGTAGTTATGGGCACTTTAATTTGCTACGACTAACTCAAAATAGTTCGTCTAGTTCTTAATCGATACAAAAGAGTTCGTTCATGTCTCAATTCTACCTGTTGTAACTGAAAAATGAGTAAAATTCGATATTAAAATATAAAAAATCTGTCAAACGATACGTCACTGTCATTTCTAAACATATAAAAGCCATAATTTCATGCAATATTATCATTATTTTGAAACAAAATGGCTTGCGGGAAACCTACCGCCGACGAAGTACGAAAAATAATTATTCGTAGCAACAATTATTTTTAATAAAAATAGATCAGCACAATATTAAAAAGAACTCATTTATGAGTTGAGAATACATAATCAACGGAATTTCACTGACAATGGCCAGTTAGAATGGGATGAAACCAGCATTCATACTTTACCTCATAATACCTGTAAGATAAAAATAATTAATATTTATGTATAGTTATAATTTGGGGATTGCTTTATTTATAATTTTACAATCTTTGTTCCAGCAAACACTTCAGGAGAAGTTGTAAAGTCAAATATTTCCAATAGTGAAACAACCTTAAAAGAAGAACTTAATTCTAAGTTAATTATTGAAATTGAACAAATGAAGGCAGAGATCAATCATATTAATTCTCTTCTCAAGCAGGAGGTTGAACGTAATGAGCAGTCATATAACGAACATTTACTTGAAAAACAACAAATGTCACAAAAATATAATGAACTGTATGCGGTAAAAAATGAAATTGAGGGTACCTTAAGAAATAAAAATGTACTTGTTGATGAACTTCAAAAAGACATAATGGAAAAAAATCAGCAATTGGTGAACTTGCAGAATGATGTCGCTTTATTAAATAATGAAATAGTAAACCAGAATGAAACCTTTAAACAGACAGTTGCAAATCTTAATGCAGAGCTTGATAGACTACATAAAAATGAACATCACTTGCAAAGCACAATTAAGAAGAATAAATCAGATATGGAAGGTAAATTTTTGATATTTTAGTTTCACATAAATGAAAGATAATGTACCGAGGCACAGCTAATTATTAAAAGAAATTTCTTCCAGCTAGCCTGAGGCTGGAAAGTGTGACAGATTAACAAATTTAGTGTGTACTGCATACAAATATTAACAAACATAGTGCGATTATTAATTATTACAATTATAACAATATTAAAAATATAAATACATTCAAACATACATAAACATACGTATATATTATATAATATTAATACATATAAAATATCAATGAATAGATAAAAAATTTCGTTGATACTGAAATACAAACTAAAGTTGTTGGACATCAGTGATTATCAAGGAAGGTACATGTAAGTCTTAGGTTTTAGACAAAAAGTGTTCTTTAAATCTTTTTTTAAAGATAGGCAATGATTTTGACTCGCGTATATGGTAAGGTTAAGAATTCCACAATCTGACATCATGAACAGTGAACGAGTAGGAATAGAAATCAGTTTTATGAGATTTCATTTGAAGGAGAGTACGTTTATGTGCTCTACAAAACGCACCATAGAAGGGGTAAACGCGAACCGCTCACACAGGTAAACTGGAGAGGATGGGTTGAAAAGGACATTGAAAAGGGTACAGAGGATACGGGTGTTTCTACGCAAGCGGATTGGGAGCCACTGAAGCTTTTTGCGGTATTCTGAAACATGATCGAATTTTGAAAGTTCGAAAACGAAGTGGATATGGTAGGAGAAGTAGAGATTTTGTAGGCGTTACAATTTATCCAGAAGCTCTTCAGTGACATCCAGGTAAGATACATCAGCGTAGTCGATGATAGGTATAATCAGTGTTTGTGCCAAAGAGATCTTGGTTTGTAAGGGCAGAAAAGTCTGGAGGACCTTTAATTTATGCAATGAGTAGTGCTCTTTACGGCTGATTTCACCGACGTTAGCACGACATGTGAGATTTGTGTCGAAGAGTATACCTAAATTCTTTGCTGACTCTGTGAATGCTATGGGTGTATTGTCCAGAGTCACAGGAGGTAGATTAGCAATATCAAGGCAACCGCGCACGTGTCGACTGCCTAAAATTATTGCTTGAGACTTGCATGGATACCTGTAGCCCGTAAGATTTGGCCTAGTCACTTATACGTTTGAGTTCAATATTGATCTCAACGATGGCAGAGCCTAGCTCAAATTAGTGGAGTAAGACAAGTAAGACAATAAAGTGGCGGTAAATTTGCAAGTCATCAGCATAAAGATGGAAATTACATGACAAAACCTTGGTTATGGAGTTAATAAAAACAGAGGGAAGTAAAGGAGAGAGAACGCCACCCTGCCTGAGGCACGCCAGCAACTACATCACACCAGTTAGAGTTAGACTTATTAAGGTGGACCCGTTGAGAACGACCCCGAAGATAGGAATTAAACCAAGCAACTGCAGAAGAGGAAATATTAATAGGTTTTTATATGGCTAGGAGAATATAAAAGTCTACTGAATTAAAAGAACTACTGAAGTCTAGCAACACAAGCAGTGTAAGAGATCTATTCTCCATTGCCTATCGAATGTCGTCAGACACATTAATGAAGGCAGATACTGTGCTATGCCCTGGTCGGATTAAATTTGACTGAGAATATTGTTAGTCGATAGAAATATAGAAAGTTGATGATGGGCAACATGTTCGAGGACTTTAGAGAGGAAAGAAAGAATGGAGGACGGCACTGTGACAGTGTAGTTGGAGACTTTAAGTAGTGTGATAACATTGGCACGTTTCCAGGAGGATGGCAATGTATTCGTTTTTAGTGAAGGTTGAAAATGTGAGTGAGAACAGGCAGAAGTGTAGGTGAGATCATGGTGATCATCCTTGAACATATGTTGTCATCACCAACTGCCAATGACGAGACGGAGAGAACAGATTTAGGATTTAGGACATATTTCAACTGGAGGTTTGGAAAAATGTTTGTTTAGGTCATTTAAGTCGAAACTGTTAGGGGAAGCTAAAGGAGATTTACATATATACCTACAGACTTTAAAAATTTCCAAACTCCTGCAGTGTTATGGTTGACCAGTAAAGAATGAAAGTAGTGTCTCTTGGCATCTCGATACAGGCGGCTGCAATGATTCCGAAGGTTCTTGAAGCTAATTAAGTTGCGTTCTGATGGACAACGCTTAAATCTTCTCTTCGCCTTATCTCTGGTCGACATAGCTTGCTTAATGGAGTCGGATAGCCATGGTGCAGGGTTATGTTTGATTTTTATACGTTTCAGAGGTGCGTGATGGTCATGTAAATCCAGAATAAGTTTATTAAAGTAACCAACCATGTCATCTATATAAGGTTTATTTAAGACTGGTGCCCAGTCGATGGCACCAGCATCGCGCTGCAAAGACTTCAAGTCTATATTGTTGTAGCTGCGGAGGAGTAAAGTTTGTGGTTTACATTTGTCATACTTAGAGCATCAAAGTTTCCCAGATAATTTTATGTATGGTACAATCAATAGTTGACAGGATAGATTTTGTTATAGTTCATGCTTTAACAGTTGCTCCAGGTTTGTAACCACTGAAAAAAGACATTTTTTCTATTACATGAGAATAAAAGTGAAATGTTAGAGAGGTAATGATGGACTATGCATGATTTACACACGTTATCAATTACAAAAAATGGTTTAATTATTTTAAATTATAATTATTAATTTACCAATACACATTAGTGAAAATCAGCAACTAAAATTACTTTGTTCTATGATGAACACTTAGGGCCCCTTGTGCAGCTCCACTTAGCCCCGGGTTAGTTAATCAGACAAAATGTCTCTCTGTCACTTTCTACTTCTATTGAATTGATAAAGACATTAAGCTATTTTTAGCCTAAGCTAGCTAACTCAAAGCTGCGCAAGGAAATAGGTACTTTCGTACATAAGTACGTGTAACATACTATAAGACCCCATATTTTTCAACGAAAACCGTAACATTTGGCCCGGAACATTAGTGATTCGGAGGTTCTGATTGACAGACCTGATTTGTTATGTTCTATAATTTTACAAAACTTCTCATTGGCCATTTTAAGGTTTTCAATCTCGTTGTTTAATTTATTTATCTTATCAGCCAATCCCTCTTCAAATCCTCAAAATTACGTAATAGTTCATTTCTCTCTATACGTAAGTTATCATAGTTTGCCTTTATATCACTCAATTTAAGCTGTGCTTGTAAATTACTTATGGTAACATTACACTGTTCAATCATAACTTCAAGATGTTTTATAATTTCATCTTTTTAAAACAAGGCTTTATTGAATTCCTCTATCTTGTTACAAATTTTACGCTTCTAATCCGTCACATTTTATTTTCAGTTCGTCATTAAAACTCTCAAATAAGCTTATTTCTAAATTTTAAGAAGTAAAAAATTTTTATGCCTTTATGTTTGGGTAAATTTGTTTTGTAAAAGTTTGGCCACTTTCCAAATGCATTCATTGCTGGCCAATTCTAAATCAGCCTGCAATTTTCTATTCACTTCTGTAGTTGATCTGAAAGATTTATTAATTCGGCCCCCTTTTTTTTTTGTTAGATAACACTTTTGTTTTTTGTAGATTCATACAATTCAATTTAAAGCTTCTAATTATTTTTTATACATTTTCGTTATAGTGTGATCTTTGTGGTTATTTACATTTACAATTGATTCAATCTTGGATTCTATAGAAGATAAGTCTGGACTAAGTCTCACTATTTCTTTATCTAACTTTCCTAAGTTATCTTTTAGCTGCTCATTTTCACTCTTTACCGTATTTTTGCTTTTCTTCATCCATAGTTTCTTGTATGATTTGTTTTTCAAAAACGTTACTTTCATAAACAGCTTCATAAAACTGCAGCAAATATGTAAATACATAGGTACATATGTAAAATCAACAGATTTATGTATCACATTTTGCGAAAGCTGTCATTTCTCTGGAAGAGTCAAGTCAAGTAACACGAAGAAGAAATTGAGTATGACTAACATGTCTCTCTGTTTTCCATTTCTTGATAAAATGATAATTTTACTTTCTTAAGCAGTTCATTAACTCTCTTCATTAAGCAGTTGAGATATCTTTTGTCTCAGTTCATAAACTGCCTCATTCTGTGTTAGCAGTTCGTTTTGATTTGTCTCTTTTTCTTCGAGAAGCTCCTTGCTTATTGCTCCAATCACAGCATCTCTTTCTTGATTCAACTTAATAATATCTTTAGTCTTTGTTATTTAACTGTTCTTTTTGAGTATTCAGAATATCTGTAACTTGTTTCACTTCATCTCTAAGTATATCAGCTTCTTTGACTTTTTATTCACAATCAACTCAAGTACCCTTATTTCTTGTCGATTTTCATGGATTTCCTTTCCAGCCTTCATTTGATATCTTGAAGTTTGGAATATTTATTTGCAAAAGATGTTTTTTCAATTCAAAATTTTTCTCGATGTTTTTGGTTTTGTTCTAGTTCATGATTCAAAAGTTGTTTCAGACTTTTAACCTCTGAAAAAATTAAGTGAGATAATAAATTAACATATTTCTTTTATATTCAATTTATTGTCAAAGGTAAAAAAGTTCGCTGAAGGAACACGAAAATTTTACAATTATAGAAAATTATGTTAGTACGTTTTTCATCCCAGAAAATGAATTATTAATTTATTAATTCACTAAAGACATTAAAAAAGTGGGAATTTAATCTCTATAAGTTAAATATGTATATAATTAAATCTAATTCACAAAACTAATTTGTTATCTTCTAGTCTTAGTATAGTCCTCATTCGCCACTTAAAGCTTTTCAATCTCATTATTCAGTTTGTTTATTTTAACTTCATATTTTTTTATTTAAATGTTCTAAATTAAATAAAAAATTATAAATTATAAATATTAAGCGTACTAGCTCATTTTTCTCGCTATATAAGTTATCATAATTAGCCTTTATATCAACTAATTGTTCGTCACAAATCGTCAAATTTTGTTTATAAGTTTTATTCACTACTTTTAATCTATCATATTTTCGGAAATGCCGAAAACGGTATGACGACGATTTAAGTACCATATTTCTCATAATAGTCTATAAATTTATTTTACATATGCTTACCAACACATCAGGCACATTAAAAATACCTATACGAGCCCCGCAAAAGAGTGCGTCCAGTCATATCTTTCAAAGGGTGCCAGTTTTCAACTTAATTACATTTTCATAAAACAAGCCTTGGAAAGAAAAAAATGTGTATGGTAAAATTCTCCATCTTATTGTTGTGAATCAGGCACTTTTAAAGAAAAACTTCTTTTACTAAAATAAGTAGTTATGGGCACTTTAATTTGCTACGACTAACTCAAAATAGTTCGTCTAGTTCTTAATCGATACAAAAGAGTTCGCCCACGTCTCAATTCTACCTGCTTTAACTGAAAAATGAGTAAAATTCGATTTTAAAATATAAGAAATCTGTCATACGATACGTCACTGTCATTTCTAAACGTATAAAAACCATGCAATTTCATCATTATTTCATTTATTATTTCATGCAATTTTATCATTATTTTCAAACAAAATGGCTTGCGGGAAACCTGCCGCCGACGAAGTACGAAAAATAATTATTCGTAGCCACAATTATTTTTAATAAAAATTAGATTAGCACAATATTAAAAAGAACTCATTTATGAGTTGAGAATACATAATCAACGGAATTTCACTGACAATGGCCAGTTAGAATGGGATGAAACCAGCATTCATACTTTACCTCATAATACCTGTAAGATAAAAATAATTAATATTTATGTATAGTTATAATTTGGGGATTGCTTTATTTATAATTTTACAATATTTGTTCCAGCAAACACTTCAGGAGAAGTTGTAAAGTCAAATATTTCCAATAGTGAAACAACCTTAAAAGAAGAACTTAATTCTAAGTTAATTATTGAAATTGAACAAATGAAGGCAGAGAACAATCATATTAATTCTCTTCTCAAGCAGGAGGTTGAACGTAATGAGCAGTCATATAACGAACATTTACTTGAAAAACAACAAATGTTACAAAAATATAATGAACTGTATGCTATAAAAAATGAAATTGAGGATACTTTAAAAAGGAAAAATGTACTTGTTGATGACCTTCAAAAAGACATAAAGGAAAAAAATCTGCAATTGGAGAATCTGCAGAATGATGTCGCTTTATTAAATAATGAAATAGTAAACCAGAATGAAACCTTTAAACAGACAGTTGCAAATCTTAATGCAGAGCTTGATAAACTTCATAAAAATGAACATCACTTGCAAAGAACAATTGAGAAGAATAAATCAGATATGGAAGGTAAATTTTTATATTTTTGTTTTACCAAAAACATGATTAGCATGTTAGTAAAATTATTTATTTATTAAACAATTTATGTACACACATTAGAAAATATAAAAAATAAACTAAAAATAAATGAAAGATAATGTACCGAGGCACAGCTAATTTTTAAAAGAAATTTCTTCCAGCTAGCCTGAGGCTGGAAAGTGTGACAGATTAACAAATTTAGTGTGTACTGCATACAAATATAGTGCGATTATTAATTATTGACATTATAACAATATTAAAAATATAAATACATTCAAACATACATAAACATACGTATATATGATATAATATTAATACATACGAAAAATCTATGAATTGATAAACATTTTCCTTGATACTGAAATACAAACTTAAGTTGTTGGACATCAGTGATTATCAAGGACGGTACATGTTAACAAGTAAGAAATAAAATTATAAAAGTATAGTAAGTCTTAGGTTTGAGACAAAAAGTGTTCTTTAACTCTTTTTGTAAAGATAGGCAGTGATTTTGACTCGCGTATCTGGTAAGGTAAAGAATACCACAATCTGACAGCATGAACAGTGAACGAGTAGGAATAGAAATCAGTTTTATGAGATTTCATTTGAAGGAGAGTACGTTTATGTGCTCTACAAAACGCATCATTAGAAGGGGTAAACGCGAACCGCTCACACAGGTAAACTGGAGAGGATGGGTTGAAAAGGACATTAAAAAGGGTACAGAGGATACGGGTGTTTCTACGCAGGCGGATTGGGAGCCACTGAAGCTTTTTGCGGTATTCTGAAACATGATCGAATTTTTAAAGGTCGAAAACGAAGTGGATATTGTAGGAGAAGTGGAGATTTTGTAGGCGTTCCAATTTATCCAGAAGCTCTTCATTGACATACAGGTAAGATACATCAGCGTAGTCGATGATAGGTATAATCAGTGTTTGTGCCAAAGAGATCTTGGTTTGTTAGGGCAGAAAAGTCTGGAGGACCTTTCATTTATGCAATGAGTGTTGCACTTTACGGCTGATTTCACCGACGTTAGCACGACATGTGAGATTTGTGTCGAAGAGTACACCTATATTCTTTGCTGACTCTGTGAATGCAATGGGTGTATTGTCCAGAGTCACAGGAGGTAGATTAGCAAGATCAAGAAGTACCCCTTAAGATTTGGCCCAGTCACCTATACGTTTGAGTTCAATATTGATCTCAACGATGGTAGAGCTAGCTTCGGAGACAATAAAGTGGCGGTAAATTTGCTAGTCATCAGCCATAAAGATGGAAATTACAAACATAAATGAAGCTAACTACGGCAAATAGCGCCATCTTTGTGTTTCCGGATGATATTTAAAAGTGTAACTCAGCATACGAAGATAAAGTCATTCTAGTGAGGGACATAGTTTAGAGATTATTTTATGAAAAAGTGATTTGGTTCATCGCTTTTTTGATATGCACACGATGAACTATTATTGTGTTATTGTGTATTAAGAATTAAACGAAAGCCTAAAGAATAAGTTCATTTAAAATAAAAGTTTACCTGGTGAATGTGGTCTTTGGACAGCACTATATTGTATGGTGCGGATTTTTTGTGTACTGAGTTACCATAAATTTTTAATGGCAATTATACATTTTTGAGAACGTAATCAAGTACTCGCTGGCCTAATAATCTAAGATACTATAGCTATTCTAATTTTGAGTTTAAATGTAACTAAAGAGCGTATTTTAATAAGAAATGGTCAGGGACAGCAAAGTGTGGGTGAAATAGTTGATTCACCCCTATACGTTTGAGTTCAATATTGATCTCAGCGATGGCAGAGCTAGCTTCGGAGACAATAAAGTGGCGGTAAATTTGCAAGTCATCAGCATAAAGATGGAAATTACATGACAAAAACCTTGGTTATGGAGTTAATAAAAACAGAGGGAAGTAAAGGAGAGAGAACGCCACCCTGAGGCACGCCAGCAACTAAATCACACCATTTAGAGTTAGACTCATTAAGGTGGACCCGTTGAGAACGACCCGGAAGATAGGAATTAAACCAAACAACTGCAGAAGTGCAAATATTAATAGATTTTTATGTGGCTAGGAGAAAGAAAAAATCTACTGAATTAAAAGCACTACTGAAGTCTAGCAACACAAGCAGTGTAAGAGATCTATTCTCCAATGCCCATCGAATGTCGTCAGTCACGTTAATGAGGGCAGATACTGTGCTATGCCCCGGTCGGATTAAATTTGAATGAGAATATTGTTAGTCGGTAGAAATATAGAAAGTTGATGATGGGCAACATGTTCGAGGACTTTAGAGAGGAAAGAAAGAATGGATATAGGACGGCACTGTGACAGTGTAGTAGGGTTGGAGACTTTAGGCAGTGGGATAACATTGGCACGTTTCCAGGAGGATGGAAATGTATTTGTTTTTAGTGAAGGTTGAAAATGTGGGTAAGAACAGGCAGAAGTGCAGGTGAGATCGTGGTGATCATCCTTGAACATATGTTGTCATCACCAACTGCCAATGACGAGACGGAGAGAACAGATTTCTTAACCTGATCTTCAGTAGTAATATTTGCGAAAGAAAAATGAGGGTGTGTGTCATGAACATTCATTAAATAATTTAAGGTTTTGGTTTAGCATTAGGACATATTACAACTGGAGGTTTGGAAAAATGTTTGTTTAGGTCATTTAAGTCGAAACTGTTAGGGGAAGCTAAAGGAGATTTACATATACCTACAGACTTTAAAAATTTCCAAACTCCTGCAGTGTTATGGTTGACCAGTAAAGAATGAAAGTAGCGTCTCTTGGCATCTCGACACAGGTGGCTGCAATGATTCCCAGTGCCCAGTCGATGGCACCAGCATCGCGCTGCAAAGACTCCAAGTCTATATTGTTGTAGCTGCGGAGTAGTAAAGTTTGTGGTTTACATTTGTCATACTTAGAGCATCAAAGTTTCCCAGATAATTTTGTGTATGGTACAATCAATAGTTGACAGGATAGATTTTGTTATGGTTCATGCTTCAACAGTTGCTCCAGGTTTGTAACCACTGAAAAAAAGACATTTTTTCTAAAACATGAGAATAAAAGTGAAATGGTAGAGAGGTAATGATGGACTATGCATGATTTACACACGTTATCAATTACAAAAAGTGGTTTAATTATTTTAAATTATAATTATTAATTTACCAATACACATTAGTGAAAATCAGCAACTAAAATTACTTTGTTCTATGATGAACACTTAGGGCCCCTTGTGCAGCTCCACTTAGCCCCGGGTTAGTTAATCAGACAAAATGTCTCTCTGTCACTTTCTACTTCTATTGAATTGATAAAGACATTAAGCTATTTTTAGCCTAAGCTAGCTAACTCAAAGCTGCGTAAGTGGGCTTTATACTCCGATCATACATTTCAACTGGAAATAGGTACTTTCGTACATAAGTACATGTAACATACTATAAGACCCCATATTTTTCAACGAAAACCGTAACATTTGGCCCGGAACATTAGTGATTCGGAGGTTTTGATTGACAGACCTGATTTGTTATGTTCTATAATTTTACAAAACTTCTCATTGGCCATTTTAAGGTTTTCAATCTCGTTGTTTAATTTATTTATCTTATCAGCCAATCCTTCTTCAAATCCTCAAAATTACGTAATAGTTCATTTCTTTCTATACGTAAGTTATCATTGTTTGCCTTTATATCACTCAATTTAAGCTGTGCTTGTAAATTACTTATGGTAACATCACACTGTTCAATCATAACTTCAAGATGTTTTATAATTTCATCTTTTTAAAACAAGGCTTTTTTGAATTCCTCTATCTTGTTACAAATTTTACACTTCTAATCCGTCACATTTTATTTTCAGTTCGTCATTAAAACTCTCAAATGAGCTTATTTCTAAATTTTAAGAAGTGAAAAATTTGTACGCCTATAAGTTTGGGTAAATTTGTTTTGTAAAAGTTTGGCCACTTTCCAAATGCATTCATTGCTGGCCACTTCTAAATCAGCCTGCAATTTTCTATTCACTTCTGTAGTTGATCTGAAAGATTAATTAATTCGGCCCCCTTTTTTTTTTGTTAGATAACACTTTTGTTTTTTGTAGATTCATACAATTCAATTTAAAGCTTCTAATTATTTTTTATACATTTTCGTTATAGTGTGATCTTTGTGGTTATTTTCATTTACAATTGATTCAATCTTGGATTCTTTAGAAGATAAGTCTGGACTAAGTCTCACTATTTCTTTATCTAACTTTCCTAAGTTATCTTTTAGCTGCTCATTTTCACTCTTTACCGTATTTTTGCTTTTCTTCATCCATAGTTTCTTGTATGATTTGTTTTTCAAAAACGTTACTTTCATAAACAGCTTCATAAAACTGCAGCAAATATGTAAATAAATAGGTACATATGTAAAATCAACAGATTTATGTATCACATTTTGCGAAAACGGTCATTTCTCTGGAAGAGTCAAGTCAAGTAACACGAAGAAGAAATTGAGTATGACTAACATGTCTCTCTGTTTTCCATTGCCTTGATAAAATGATAATTTTACTTTCTTAAGCAGCTCATTAACTCTCTTCATTAAGCAGTTGAGATATCTTTTGTCTCAGTTCATAAACTGCCTCATTCTGTGTTAGCAGTTCGTTTTGATTTGTCTCTTTTTCTTCGAGAAGCTCCTTGCTTATTGCTCCAATCACAGCATCTCTTTCTTGATTCAACTTAATAATATCTTTAGTCTTTGTTATTTAACTGTTCTTTTTGAGTATTCAGAATATCTGTAACTTGTTTCACTTCATCTCTAAGTATATCCGCTTCTTTGACTTTTTATTCACAATCAACTCAAGTACCCTCATTTCTTGTTGATTTTCATGGATTTCCTTTCCAGCCTTCATTTGATATCTTGAAGTTTAGAATATCTATTTGCAAAAGATGTTTTTTCAATTCAAAATTTTTCTCGCAGTTTTTGGTTTTGTTCTAGTTCATGATTCAAAAGTTTTTCAGACTTTTAACCTCTGAAAAAAATAAGTGAGATAATAAATCAACATATTTCTTTTATATTCAATTTATTTCAAAGGTAAAAAATTTCGCTGATGGTACACGAAAATTTTACAATTATAAAAATTTATGTTAGTACGTTTTTCATCCCAGAAAATGCATTATTAATTTATTAATTTATTCAAGACTTACTAGACATTAAAAAAGTGTGAATTTAATTTCTATAAGTTAAATATGTATATAATTAAATCTAATTCACAAAACTAATTTGTTATCTTCTAAAGTCTTAGAATAGTCCTCATTCGCCACTTAAAGCTTTTCAATCTCATTATTCAGTTTGTTTATTTTTACTTCATAATTTTTAATTTAAATGTTCTAAATTACGTACTAGCTCATTTTTGTCGCTATATAAGTTATCATAATTAGCCTTTATATCAACTTATTGTTCGTCACTGAATTTAGTATGTGCTCGTAAACTACTTATGGTGTCATTGCACTGTTCAATCATAACATCAAGACTTTTCATAGTTTCATCTTTTTCAAACAAGGCTTTATTGAAATCCTCTATCTTGTCGAACATTTGTACTTCTAATCCATCGCGTCTTATCTTCAGTTCATCGTAAGAACTCTCTAACGAGCTTATATCTGAAATGTAAGGCAACGGTCAATTAATTTAGTAATTGTCATGATACATTGATTTGTTATCAACCTTTCAGTTATAGTTGTTTTATAAAAATAAACTAAGAAAAAATGTAAAAGTTTAATAGTAGCACATAAATGTAGCACAAAATTGTTACCTCTCTCAAGTTCCCGTTTAATTTGTTCTTTATCATCATTATCGTTTATCGATGATTCAATATCAGACGCTTTTAAATTTAACTGTTCACTTAAAGCTACACAATCATTTTTGGCCTTTTCCAAATGAGCCACCAATTTACTTCTGTGTGTTCATTTGAAATATAATCACGATTTCAAGCACTAAACACCTCCAACAACTTCAGTATGGAAAGGCGGGTATGTTACAAAGTTATGACATCGAGAGTTTATTTTTTTTCTTCCATATGCTACTAAACATTTTGGCGATTCGTTTTACGCAGTCCCGATATGGAAACATCAAAACGTTTCCATGTAAAAAAATGATAAATCTTTTTCACAGCTTTGTTCAAAGTTAAACCTGAACTCAAAGTTACTCAACATATACGTAGTAAGTAAATATTTAAATAGGTATATTTTATGCTATTCATAAAATTTTGTTTATAAGTTTTATTTACTACTTATAACTTTTAATCTTATCATATTTTCGGAAATGCCGAAAACGGTATGACGACGATTTAAGTACCATATTTCTCATAATAGTCTATAAATTTATTTTACATATGCTTACCAACACATCAGGCACATTAAAAATACCAATACGAGCCCCGCAAAAGAGTGCGTCCAGTCATATCTTTCAAAGGGTGCCAGTTTTCAACTTAATTACATTTTCATAAAACAAGCCTTGGAAAGAAAAAAATGTGTATGGTAAAATTCTCCAGCTTATTGTTGTGAATCAGGCACTTTTAAAGAAAAACTTCTTTTACTAAAATAAGTAGTTATGGGCACTTTAATTTGCTACGACTAACTCAAAATAGTTCGTCTAGTTCTTAATCGATACAAAAGAGTTCGTCCACGTCTCAATTCTACCTGCTTTAACTGAAAAATGAGTAAAATTCGATTTTAAAATATAAAAAATCTGTCATACGATACGTCACTGTCATTTCTAAACGTATAAAAACCATAATTTCATGCAATTTTATCATTATTTTCAAATAAAATGGCTTGCCGGAAACCTACCGCCGACGAAGTACGAAAAATAATTATTCGTAGCCACAATTATTTTTAATAAAAATAGATTAGCACAATATTAAAAAGAACTCATTTATGAGTTGAGAATACATAATCAACGGAATTTCACTGACAATGGCCAGTTAGAATGGGATGAAACCAGCATTCATACTTTACCTCATAATACCTGTAAGATAAAAATAATTAATATTTATGTATAGTTATAATTTGGGGATTGCTTTATTTATAATTTTACAATCTTTGTTCCAGCAAACACTTCAGGAGAAGTTGTAAAGTCAAATATTTCCAATAGTGAAACAACCTTAAAGGAAGAACTTAATTCTAAGTTAATTATTGAAATTGAACAAATGAAGGCAGAGAACAATCATATTAATTCTCTTCTCAAGCAGGAGGTTGAACGTAATGAGCAGTCATATAACGAACATTTACTTGAAAAACAACAAATGTTACAAAAATATAATGAACTGTATGCGGTAAAAAATGAAATTGAGGTTACCTTAAGAAGTAAAAATGTACTTGTTGATGAACTTCAAAAAGACATAATGGAAAAAAATCAGCAATTGGTGAACTTGCAGAATGATGTCGCTTTATTAAATAATGAAATAGTAAACCAGAATGAAACCTTTAAACAGACAGTTGCAAATCTTAATGCAGAGCTTGATAAACTACATAAAAATGAACATCACTTGCAAAGAACAATTGAGAAGAATAAATCAGATATGGAAGGTAAATTTTTGATATTTTTGTTTCACCAAAAACATGATTAGCATGTTAGTAAAATTATTTATTTATTTAACAATTTATGTACACACATTAGAAAATATAAAATATAAACTAAAAATAAATGAAAGATAATGTACCGCTAATTTCTAAAAGAAATTTCTTCCAGCTAGCCTGAGGCTGGAAAGTGTGACAAATTGACAAATTTAGTGCGTACTGCATACAAATATTAACAAACATAGTGTGATTATTAATTATTAACATTATAACAATATTAAAAATATAAATACATTCAAACATACATAAACATACGTATATATTATATAATATTAATACATACGAAAAATCTATGAATTGATAAACATTTTCCTTGATACTGAAATACAAACTTAAGTTGTTGGACATCAGTGATTATCAAGGACGGTACATGTTAACAAGTAAGAAATAAAATTATAAAAGTATAGTAAGTCTTAGGTTTGAGACAAAAAGTGTTCTTTAACTCTTTTTTTAAAGATAGACAGTGATTTTGACTCGCGTATCTGGTAAGGTAAAGAATTCCACAATCTGACAGCATGGACAGTGAACGAGTAGGAATAGAAATCAGTTTTATGAGATTTCATTTGAAGGAGAGTACGTTTATGTGCTCTACAAAACGCATCATTAGAAGGGGTAAACGCGAACCGCTCACACAGGTAAACTGGAGAGGATGTGTTGAAAGGACATTAAAAAGGGTACAGAGGATACGGGTGTTTCTACGCAAGCGGATTGGGAGCCACTGAAGCTTTTTGCGGTATTCTGAAACATGATCGAATTTTTAAAGGTCGAAAACGAAGTGGATATTGTAGGAGAAGTGGAGATTTTGTAGGCGTTCCAATTTATCCAGAAGCTCTTCATTGACATACAGGTAAGATACATCAGCGTAGTCGATGATAGGTATAATCAGTGTTTGTGCCAAAGAGATCTTGGTTTGTTAGGGCAGAAAAGTCTGGAGGACCTTTAATTTATGCAATGAGTAGTGCACTTTACGGCTGATTTCACCGACGTTAGCACGACATGTGAGATTTGCATCGAAGAGTACACCTATATTCTTTGCTGACTCTGTGAATGCAATGGGTGTATTGTCCAGACAGGAGGTAGATTAGCAAGATCAAGAAGTACCCCTTAAGATTTGGCCCAGTCACCTACACGTTTGAGTTCAATATTGATCTCAACGATGGCAGAGCTAGCTTCGGAGACAATAAAGTGGCGGTAAATTTGCAAGTCATCAGCATAAAGATGGAAATTACAAACACAAATGAAGCTACCTACGGCAAATAGCGCCATCTTTGTGTTTCCGGATGATATTTAAAAGTGTAACTCAGCATACGAAGATAAAGTCATTCTAGTGAGGGACATAGTTTAGAGATTATTTTATGAAAAAGTGATTTGGTTCATCGCTATTTTGATATGCACACGATGAACTATTATTGTGTTATTGTGTATTAAGAATTAAACGGAAGCCTAAAGAATAAGTTCATTTAAAATAAAAGTTTACGTGGTGAATGTGGTCTTTGGACAGCACTATATTGTATGGTGCGGATTTTTTGTGTACTGAGTTACCATAATTTTTTAATGGCAATTATACATTTTTGAGAACGTAATCAAGTACTCGCTGGCCTAATAATCTAAGATACTATAGCTATTCTAATTTTGAGTTTAAATGTAACTAAAGAGCGTATTTTAATAAGAAATGGTCAGGGGCAGCAAAGTGTGGGTGAAATAGTTGATTCACCCCTATACGTGTGAGTTCAATATTGATCTCAACGATGGCAGAGCTAGCTTCGGAGACAATAAAGTGGCGGTAAATTTGCAAGTCATCAGCATAAAGATGGAAATTACATGACAAAAACCTTGGTTATGGAGTTAATAAAAACAGAGGGAAGTAAAGGAGAGAGAACGCCACCCTGAGGCACGCCAGCAACTAAATCACACCATTTAGAGTTAGACTCATTAAGGTGGACCCGTTGAGAACGACCCCGAAGATAGGAATTAAACCAAGCAACTGCAGAAGTGCAAATACTAATAGATTTTTATGTAGCTAGGAGAAAGAAAAAATCTACTGAATCAAAAGCACTACTGAAGTCTAGCAACACAAGCAGTGTAAGAGATCTATTCTCCAATGCCCATCGAATGTCGTCAGTCACATTAATGAGGGCAGATACTGTGCTATGCCCCGGTCGGATTAAATTTGAATGAGAATATTGTTAGTCGGTAGAAATATAGAAAGTTGATGATGGGCAACATGTTCGAGGACTTTAGAGAGGAAAGAAAGAATGGATATAGGACGGCACTGTGACAGTGTAGTAGGCTTGGAGACTTTAGGCAGTGGGATAACATTGGCACGTTTCCAGGAGGATGGAAATGTATTTGTTTTTAGTGAAGGTTGAAAATGTGGGTAAGAACAGGCAGAAGTGCAGGTGAGGTCATGGTGATCATCCTTGAACATATGTTGTCATCACCAACTGCCAATGACGAGACGGAGAGAACAGATTTCTTAACCTGATCTTCAGTAGTAATATTTGCGAAAGAAAAATGAGGGTGTGTGTCATAAACATTCATTAAATAATTTAAGGTTATGGTTTAGCATTAGGACATATTACAACTGGAGATTTGGAAAAATGTTTGTTTAGGTCATTTAAGTCGAAACTGTTAGGGGAAGCTAAAGGAGATTTACATATACCTACAGACTTTAAAAATTTCCAAACTCCTGCAGTGTTATGGTTGACCAGTAAAGAATGAAAGTAGTGTCTCTTGGCATCTCGACACAGGTGGCTGCAATGATTCCCAGTGCCCAGTCGATGGCACCAGCATCGCGCTGCAAAGACTCCAAGTCTATATTGTTGTAGCTGCGGAGTAGTAAAGTTTGTGGTTTAAATTTGTCATACTTAGAGCATCAAAGTTTCCCAGATAATTTTGTGTATGGTACAATCAATAGTTGACAGGATAGATTTTGTTATAGTTCATGCTTCAAAAGTTGCTCCAGGTTTGTAACCACTGAAAAAAAAAACATTTTTTCTATAAAATGAGAATAAAAGTGAAATGGTAGAGAGGTAATGATGCATAATTTATACACGTTATTAATTACAAAAAGTGGTTTAATTATTTTAAATTATAATTATTAATTTACCAATACACATTAGTGAAAATCAGCAACTAAAATTACTTTGTTCTATGATGAACACTTAGGGCCCCTTGTGCAGCTCCACTTAGCCCCGGGTTAGTTAATCAGACAAAATGTCTCTCTGTCACTTTCTACTTCTATTGAATTGATAAAGACATTAAGCTATTTATATTTTAAGCTAACTCAAAGCTGCGTAAGTGGGCTTTATACTCCGATCATACATTTCAACTGGAAATAGGTACTTTCGTACATAAGTACATGTAACATACTTTTCTCTGGAAGAGTCAAGTCAAGTACAACAAACAAAAAAATTTAGTATGACTAACATGTCTCTCTTTGTTCCAATGCCTTGAAAAAATGATAATTTTACTTTCTTAAGCAGTTCATTAACTCTCTTTATTAAGCGGTTGAGATATCTTTTGTCTCAGTTCATAAACTGCCTCATTCTGTGTTAGCAGTTCGTTTTGATTTGTCTCTTTTTCTTCGAGAAGTTCCTTGCTCATTGCTTCAATCACAGCATCTCTTTCTTGAATCAACTTAATAATATTGCTGTCTTTGTTGTTTAACTGTTATTTTTGAGTATTCAGAATATCTGTAACTTGTTTCACTTCATCTCTGAGTATATCAGCTTCTTTGACATTTTATTTACAATCAACTCAAGTACCCTTATTTCTTGTTGATTTTCATGAATTTCCTTTCCAGCCTTCATTTGATATCTTGAAGTTTAGGATATTTATTTGCAAAAGATGTTTTTTCAACTTAACATTTTTCTCTGAAAAAATTAACCTCTGAAAAAATTAAATGAGATAATAAATCAACATATTTCTGTTATATTCAATTTATTGTCAAAGGTAAAAAAGTTCGCTGAAGGTACACGAAAATTTTACAATTATAGAAAATTATGTTAGCACGTTTTTCATCCCAGAAAATGCATTATTAATTTAGTAATTCACTCAAGACATTAAAAAAGTGTGAATTTAATCTCTATAAGTTAAATATGTATATAATTAAATCTAATTCACAAAACTAATTTGTTATCTTCTAAAGTCTTAAAATAGTCCTCATTCGCCACTTAAAGCTTTTCAATCTCATTATTCAGTTTGTTTATTTTAACTTCATAATTTTTTATTTAAATGTTCTAAATTACGTACTAACTCATTTTTCTCGCTATATAAGTTATCACAATTAGCCTTTATATCAACTAATTGTTCGTCACTCAATTTAATATGTGCTCGTAAACTACTTATGGTGTCATTGCACTGTTCAATCATAACATCAAGATTTTTCATAGTTTCATCTTTTTCAAACAAGGCTTAATTGAAATCCTCTTATCTTGTCGAACATTTGTACTTCTAATCCATCGCGTCTTAACTTCAGTTCATCGTAAGAACTCTCTAACGAGCTTATATCTGAAATGTAAGGCAACGGTCAATTAATTTAGTAATTGTCATGATACATTGATTTGTTATCAACCTTTCAGTTATAGTTGTTTTATAAAAATAAACTAAGAAAAAATTTACAAGTTTAATAGTAGCACATAAATGTAGCACAAAATTGTTACCTCTCTCAAGTTCCCGTTTAATTTGTTCTTTATCATCATTATCGTTTATCGATGATTCAATATCAGACGCTTTTAAATTTAACTGTTCACTTAAAGCTACACAATCATTTTTGGCCTTTTCCAAATGAGCCACCAATTTACTTCTGTGTGTTCATTTGAAATATAATCATGATTTCAAGCACTAAACACCTCCAACAACTTCAGTATGGAAAGGCGGGTATGTTACAAAGTTATGACATCGAGAGTTTATTTTTTTTCTTCCATATGCTACTAAACATTTTGGCGATTCGTTTTACGCAGTCCCGATATGGAAACATCAAAACGTTTCCATGTAAAAAAATGATAAATCTTTTTCACAGCTTTGTTCAAAGTTAAACCTGAACTCAAAGTTACTCAACATATACGTAGTAAGTAAATATTTAAATAGGTATATTTTATGCTATTCATAAAATTTTGTTTATAAGTTTTATTCACTACTTATAACTTTTAATCTATCATATTTTCGGAAATGCCGAAAACGGTATGACGACGGTTTAAGTACCATATTTCTCATAATAGTCTATAAATTTATTTTACATATGCTTACCAACACATCAGGCACATTAAAAATACCAATACGAGCCCCGCAAAAGAGTGCGTCCAGTCATATCTTTCAAAGGGTGCCAGTTTTCAACTTAATTACATTTTCATAAAACAAGCCTTGGAAAGAAAAAAATGTGTATGGTAAAATTCTCCAGCTTATTGTTGTGAATCAGGCACTTTTAAAGAAAAACTTCTTTTACTAAAATATGTAGTTATGGGCACTTTAATTTGCTACGACTAACTCAAAATAGTTCGTCTAGTTCTTAATCGATACAAAAGAGTTCGTTCATGTCTCAATTCTACCTGTTGTAACTGAAAAATGAGTAAAATTCGATATTAAAATATAAAAAATCTGTCATACGATACGTCACTGTCATTTCTAAACATATAAAAGCCATAACTTCATGCAATATTATCATTATTTTGAAACAAAATGGCTTGCGGGAAACCTACCGCCGACGAAGTACGAAAAATAATTATTCGTAGCAACAATTATTTTTAATAAAAATAGATTAGCACAATAATAAAAAGAACTCATTTATGAGTTGAGAATACATAATCAACGGAATTTCACTGACAATGGCCAGTTAGAATGGGATGAAACCAGCATTCATACTTTACCTCATAATACCTGTAAGATAAAAATAATTAATATTTATGTATAGTTATAATTTGGGGATTGCTTTATTTATAATTTTACAATATTTGTTCCAGCAAACACTTCAGGAGAAGTTGTAAAGTCAAATATTTCCAATAGTGAAACAACCTTAAAAGAAGAACTTAATTCTAAGTTAATTATTGAAATTGAACAAATGAAGGCAGAGAACAATCATATTAATTCTCTTCTCAAGCAGGAGGTTGAACGTAATGAGCAGTCATATAACGAACATTTACTTGAAAAACAACAAATTTTACAAAAACATAATGAACTGTATGCGGTAAAAAATGAAATTGAGGGTACCTTAAGAAGTAAAAATGTACTTGTTGATGAACTTCAAAAAGACATAATGGAAAAAAATCTGCAATTGGAGAACTTGCAGAATGATGTCGCTTTATTAAATAATGAAATAGTAAACCAGAATGAAACGTTTAAACAGACAGTTGCAAATCTTAATGCAGAGCTTGATAAACTACATAAAAATGAACATCACTTGCAAAGAACAATTGAGAAGAATAAATCAGATATGGAAGGTAAATTTTTGATATTTTTGTTTCACCAAAAACATGATTAGCATGTTAGTAAAATTATTTATTTATTTAACAATTTATGTACACACATTAGAAAATATAAAAAAATAAACTAAGGTCAATGCGGCGAAGACCGTCAGTCGGGTAAGATCGTACAGTAAGGAATACAACGAATTCTGAACAGCTATATAGATGGCAGGCTATTGCAAAAAAACGGGGAGCTGTTTTTGTTTCAATGCATTGAAACAGATGTCGTTACTGTTGACACATTGGGAGAAAATGCAGTTTGAAAATTAGTCAGGCCGTTAACTTTGATTTGGATAAAACTACGCGGTGAAAAATAATGTAAAAAATTGTGTTTTTTGTAGTGCTGTTCGTTTCTAAGCAGGTAAGTTGATTAATCACTAATTTCTTTGTATTATTGTGTTATTAGAATAGATAAACAACACGTTTTTAAGAGATTACATTTAGTGAAAATTACTTAACCTCAAAGTGTAATGGTGGCGAAGTTCGTCTACATGTTGGAGGCAAAGATCGGCATATGCCGGTCTTCGCCGTTTTCAGATATCGTAAACGTTTTCTGCCTAGCAGTTAGATATATTTTTAAATGAATTTATTCGTATTTTTAATATATGAATACTGATTTCCGTTATTATTCGTAGTAATTATAGCCCAGTACCTACAATTGTATTTTATTAGATACTATTTATGCTTACCTACAGCCTAAAGTTGAAACACGAGATTAGAAACGTTCAGTGAAGCTGTAGGTATTCTAGAAGCAATGGCTATATTCCAGGCGGGGCCTAGGTCCTAAAATGTGGTAGCCGATTAAGCTAGGTCGGCGCCCAATAAACGGTCTAAATCATCCTGGGCTGGGCACGCCCACCCGGCCCCCGTCTATATACGCCAATGTCTAGAAGAGCGATGAAATTACCTAGAGATCTTAAGGTGCCTTTCCAACAGAGCCGCGCTACGTAGCTATGCTATGGATGCGTTTCATATCCACCAATCATATTCGCATAGCGCATTGAGCATAGCGCATTGAAACAATCTACTATATTTTTGACAGTTGGCAAAAAGATGTTTATTTGATTTGTTTTTTCATTAAACAATATATAAGTTGTCATTATGTGCAATGTCTTGTTTTAGTACTTACTTTTAAATAAAGGCTGATTTCTCAAACAACTTTTTTTTACAACAAAAATGTTATCAACTCCTAAATGGCGAAGTATGCCGGACTTACCCGACAATTATTTCTTTTCGTGATATTAGCCGCATAGAAGGTTTTATAAAAAATTTGATGACACACACTCACTGACATTTATCATGCACACTCGTACGAAATCTGTATTTTAATGAAAACTTCGTATTTATAAAGTTATTCTCATTAGACGGTCTTACCCGACGTGAAGGCGAAGACCGTCAATTTTGCCGTATCGTTTTTGATGTGGTGTATTTCATAAACCCATGGCTTGTTGTAAAATTTGAAAGTTTTTTTAAGAAGTCAAATTAATATATGATCGGTCATTAGAAAAAAAATTATTACAAATAAAATCGAAGCTGTGAAATTTAGTCAATGAACTTTTTTTAAAATAAAGTATGCCGGTCTTCGCCGAGTTGACCTTAAAAATAAATGAAAGATAATGTACCGCTAATTTCTAAAAGAAATTTCTTCCAGCTAGCCTGAGGCTGGAAAGTGTGACTAATTAACAAATTTAGTTCGTACTGCATACATCGTTGATACTGAAATACAAACTAAAGTTGTTGGACATCAGTGATTATCAAGGAAGGTACATGTAAGTCTTAGGTTTGAGACAAAAAGTGTTCTTAAACTCTTTTTTTAAAGATAGGCAGTGATTTTGACTCGCGTATACGGTAAGGTAAAGAATTCCACAATCTGACAGCATGAACAGTGAACGAGTGGGAATAGAAATCAGTTTTATGAGATTTCATTTGAAGGAGAGTACGTTTATGTGCTCTACAAAACGCATCATTAGAAGGGGTAAACGCGAACCGCTCACACAGGTAAACTGGAGGATGGGTTGAAAAGGACATTGAAAAGGGTACAGAGGATACGGGTGTTTCTACGCAAGCGGATTGGGAGCCACTGAAGCTTTTTGCGGTATTCTGAAACATGATCGAATTTTGAAAGGTCGAAAACGAAGTGGATATGGTAGGAGAAGTAGAGATTTTGTAGGCGTTCCAATTTATCCAGAAGCTCTTCAGTGACATCCAGGTAAGATACATCAGCGTAGTCGATGATAGGTATAATCAGTGTTTGTGCCAAAGAGATCTTGGTTTGTAAGGGCAGAAAAGTCTGGAGGACCTTTAATTTATGCAATGAGTAGTGCACTTTACGGCTGATTTCACCGACGTTAGCACTACATGTGAGATTTGCGTCGAAGAGTACACCTAAATTCTTTGCTGACTCTGTGAATGCAATGGGTGTATTGTCCAGAGTCACAGAGGTAGATTAGCAAGATCAAGGCAACCGCGCACGTGTCGACTGCCTAAAATCATTGCTTGAGACTTGCATGGATACCTGTAGCCCGTAAGATTTGGCCTAGTCACTTATACGTTTGAGTTCAATATTGATCTCAACGATGGCAGAGCTAGCTTCGAAGACAATAGAGTGGCGGTAAATTTGCAAATCATCAGCAAGATGGAAATTCAAAACCTTGGTTACGGAGTTAATTAAAACAGAGGGAAGTAAAGGAGAGAGAACGCCACCCTGAGGCACGCCAGCAACTAGATCACACCAGTTAGAGTTAGACTCATTAAGGTGGACCCGTTGAGAACGACCCCGAAGATAGGAATTAAACCAAGCAACTGCAGAAGAGGAAATATTAATAGATTTTTATATGGCTAAGAGAATGTAAAAGTCTACTAAATTAAAAGCACTACTGAAGTCTAGCAACACAAGCAGTGTAAGAGATCTATTCTCCATTGCCCATCGAATGTCGTCAGTCACGTTAATGAGGGCAGATACTGTGCTATTCCCTGGTCGGATTAAATTTGACTGAGAATATTGTTAGTCGGTAGAAATATAGAAAGTTGATGATGGGCAACATGTTCGAGGACTTTAGAGCGGAAATAAAGAATGTATATAGGACGGCACTGTGACAGTGTAGTAGGCTTGGAGACTTTAGGTAGTGGGATAACATTGGCACGTTTCCAGGAGGATGGAAATGTATTCGTTTTTAGTGAAGGTTGAAAATGTGGGTGAGAACAGGCAGAAGTGTAGGTGAGTTCATGGTGATCATCCTTGAACATATGTTGTCATCACCAACCGCCAATGACGAGACGGAGAGAACAGATTTCTTAACCTGATCTTCAGTAGTAATATTTGCGAAAGAAAAATGAGGGTGTGTGTCATGAACATTCAATAAATAATTTAAGGTTATGGTTTAGCATTAGGACATATTTCAACTGGAGGTTTGGAAAAATGTTTGTTTAGGTCATTTAAGTCGAAACTGTTAGGGGAAGCTAAAGGAGATTTACATATATACCTACATACTTTAAAAATTTCCAAACTCCTGCAGTGTTATGGTTGACCAGTAAAAAATGAAAGTAGTGTCTCATGGCATGTCGATACAGGCGGCTGCAATGATTCCGAAGGTTCTTGAAGCTAATTAAGTTGCGTTCTGATGGACAACGCTTAAATCTTCTCTTCGCCTTATCTCTGGTCGACATAGCTTGTTTAATGGAGTCGGATAGCCATGGTGCAGGATTATGTTTGATTTTTATACGTTTCAGAGGTGCGTGATGGTCATGTAAATCCAGAATAAGTTTATTAAAGCAACCAACCATGTCATCTATATAAGATTTATTTAAGACGGGTGCCCAGTCGATGGCACCAGCATCGCGCTGCAAAGACTCTAAGTCTATATTGTTGTAGCTGCGGAGGAGTAAAGTTTGTGGTTTTCATTTGTCATACTTAGACCATCAAAGTTTTGTCAGATAATTTTGTGTATGGTACAATCAATAGTTGACAGGATAGATTTTGTTATGGTTCATGCTTCAACAGTTGCTCCAGGTTTGTAACCACTGAAAAAAAGACATTTTTTCTAAAACATGAGAATAAAAGTGAAATGGTAGAGAGGTAATGATGCATAATTTATACACGTTATTAATTACAAAAAATGGTATAATTATTTTAAATTATAATTATTAATTTACCAATACACATTAGTGAAAATCAGCAACTAAAATTACTTTGTTCTATGATGAACACTTAGGGCCCCTTGTGCAGCTCCACTTAGCCCCGGGTTAGTTAATCAGACAAAATGTCTCTCTGTCACTTTCTACTTCTATTGAATTGATAAAGACATTAAGCTATTTATATTTTAAGCTAACTCAAAGCTGCGTAAGTGGGCTTTATACTCCGATCATACATTTCAACTGGAAATAGGTACTTTCGTACATAAGTACATGTAACATACTATAAGACCCCATAATTTTCAACGAAAACCGTAACATTTGGCCTGGAACACTAGCGATTCGAAGGTTTTTATTGACAGACCTGATTTGTTATGTTCTATAATTTTACAAAACTTCTCATTGGCCATTTTAAGGTTTCAATCTCGTTGTTTAATTTATTTATCTTATCAGCAAATCCCTCTTCAAATCCCTAAAATTACGTAATAGTTCATTTCTCTCTATACGTAAGTTATCATAGTTTGCCTTTATATCACTCAATTTAAGCTGTGCTTGTAAATTACTTATGGTAACATCACACTGTTCAATCATAACTTCAAGATATTTTATAATTTCATCTTTTTCAAACAAGGCTTTATTGAATTCCTCTATCTTGTTACAAATTTTACACTTCTAATCCGTCCTCAGAATAAGGAAACATATGGAAATGCCATGTCAACGAAAAAGACGTGTATACTTACGCGATACTAAAATGGCGGACTAGTGTTGTACCAACTATTATTGTAAATCAATTTATCGATTCATGCTTCTAGAGTTCTAATCTATTTTACTTTACAAGTAGCGCCCTACAAATAAACGTTTAAGTAAATGTTTTCGAATAATGAATAATCATGGAACAACATTCAATTACGATATTGTTATTATAAAATGACTAGCTGTTTCTTGCAACTTTATTTATTTGATTTAGCTTCAATACTGACGGAGTTTCATACAAACTAACCCCATCCCCGTTTTTACCCCTTAAGAGGCAAATTTCCAGAAATCCTGAAACCCGTCATTAATTTCTAACCAAATAGCTAAATACCATTTCTAATCGATTAATTTTCGCAACTGACGGTGTTTCATATTAAATTTCAACCCGTTAGGGGTGGAATTTCAAAAAACCCTTTCTTTATGGATGCCAACATATTACAAAGAATATACCTTCAAAATTTCATGTCTCTAGGACCAGCAGTTTAGGCGTTGATATATAGTTCAGTCAGTCAGTCAGGACTTTGAGTTTTATATATATCGATCATAAAGAAATGATGGTATAAATAGTATTGAGGTAAATTATCAAAGTATATTATTATGTTTTTCCAGAAAACTATAGTCCTACTTCTTTCAAGCGTCGAGTGAATAGGTTTCTCGTGGATAGACGTGTAACACCTTCATCGTTCGTCTTCATCGTCACTTTCGATCAGGTGAGATAGAAGACAAACGTCTAATCCTTTTCCAATAAAAAAAATAGGGAAAAATTAAACAAATTTAAAAACAATATTAGTAATTTATATTTTTCACTTCCTGGTTCTTCACTATTAGAAAATTTTACAATCAGATACAAATGAGTATTTTCTCGTAAAGTCTCTTTTCCTATGGCTACCAACCAAATTCTTTTTTTATTTTCATTTTTAGGTAGTCTGTGAAAAAACAAACAATTATATTAATAATAGTACTTATATTAAATTACTCAGAGTAAAGAATTTAAGAAACTACCTATCGATTGTAAGACGTTCGGTTATGTACAACACTAAACTCAAAACAATCAAGCAGATATAATTGAAATTAAAACAAATATTCGACTCATAAAATCACACATACATCATCCATTTACCATTATTTTTACACCACATCCCACTATACTACATTTCGAAGGCATCATAAGCCGTTATTTTATCAATTTTCAAAAGATTAAAGGCTCATTTTTTAAACAATAAAAGTACACAACAAAACTAATATGGCGGATATCAGACTCGCAGGTTATGTGACAAACAATATAGGCGCTGAGAAGGACCAATACCAATATATTTAGCTCATTCTAACTACCGTCAAACGAAGATGACTATATTTTTAATATATAATTTTGGCTTTAAACTTTTAATATACCTAGGTTGGTATGGCATTTCCATATGTTTCCTTGTTCTGAGAATCCGTCACATTTTATTTTCAGTTCTTCATTAAAACTTTCAAACGAGCTTATTTCTGAAAGATGAAAGACCATTCCTGACCTGTCAACATTTTGACAACTCGTATTATGTATAGATAAGTAATATAGTACGAAAAATTACTCATTTTTGGCTGAACCATAAAATCTTTTTCATGTCAAAAACTACAATCCACAAAAAATGTATTGGGTTTTTTTTTATAGTCATTTATTGACATTTGGTTTGCCACAGTTGTTGATTTTCTAATATCATATCCTAAAAAGTTATATTCTAAACAAAAAAAATTACAGCAAAATTGTGCAATCGTTTTCTATGTTGGCGTGAGAGCAATTTCAGATACTGTGCTTACCTTGCCTAAGTTTCTGTATAATTTGTTCTTTATCATTATTGTCATTTACCAATGATTCAATATCTGACGCTTTTAAAATTAACTGTTTACGTAAAGCCACTTTCCAAATACATTCATTGCTGGCCTCTTCTAAATCAGCCTGCAATTTTCTATTCGCTTCTGTAAGTTGATCTGAAAGATTCGGTATCTTTTTCTTTTAGTTAAATATCACTACTGTTTTTTGTAGATTCATACAATTCAATTTAAAGCTTCTAATTATTTTTTATACATTTCCGTTATAGTGTGATCTTTGTGGTTATTTTCATTCACAATTGATTCAATCTCGGATTCTTTAGAAGATAAGTCTGGACTAAGTCTCACTATTTCTTTATCTAACTTTCCTAAGTTATCTTTTCGCTGTTCATTTTCACTCTTTACCGTATTTTTGCTTTTCTTCATCCATAGTTTCTTGTATGATTTGTTTTTCTGAAACGTTACTTTATAACCGTATAAAAACGTTACAAAAAGCTTCATAAAACTGCAGCAAATATGTAAATAAATACATATGTAAGAATCAACAGATAAAATAAAATTTATTTAAATAAATGAAACAAAAATTATGTATCGCATTTTGCGAAAATTGTCATTTCTCTGGAAGAGTCAAGTCAAGTACAACAAACAATAAATTGAGTATGACTAACATGTCTCTCTTTGTTCCATTGCCTTGATAAAAAGAGAATTTTACTTTCTTAAGCAGTTCATTGACTCTTTCAGCAGTTGAGATATCTTTTGTCTCAGTTCATAAACTGCCTCATTGTGTGTTAGCAGTTCGATTTGATTTGTCTCTTTTTCTTCGTGAAGTTCCTTGCTCATTGCTCCAATCAGAGCATCTCTTTCTTGAATCAACTTAATAATATTGCTGTCTTTGTTATTCAACCTTTCTTTTTGAGTATTCAGAATATATTCATAATATAATATATAATATTCATAATATAGTAACTTGTTTCACTTCATCTCTAAGTATATCAGCTTCTTTGACTTTTTATTCACAATCCACTCAAGTACCCTTATTTCTTGTTGATTGTCATGGATTTCCTTTCCAGCCTTCATTTGATATCTTGAAGTTTAGAATATTTATAAGCAAAAGATGTTTTTTCAACTCAAAATTTTTCTCGCAGTTTTTGGTTTTGTTCTAGTTCATGATTCAAAAGTTGTTTCAGACCTCTGAAAAAAGTAAGTGAAATAGTAAATAAACTTATTTCTGTTATATTCAATTTATTGTCAAAGGTAAAAAAGTTCGCTGAATTAACATGAAAATTAATTCACTCAAGACTTACTAGACATTAAAAAAGTGTGAATTTAATCTCCATCATAAGGGTTCTGAGGAGTTTTAGTTTTCTAACATGTTAAATATGTATATAATTAAATCTAATTCACAAACCTAATTTGTTATCGTCTAAAGTCTTAGAATAGTCCTCATTCGACACTTTAATTTTTCAATCTCATTATTCAGTTTGTTTATCTTTACTTCATAATTTTTTATTTAAATGTTCTAAATTACGTACTAGCTCATTTTTCTCGCTCTATAAGTTATCATAATTAGCCTTTATATCAACTAATTGTTCGTCACTCAATTTAATATGTGCTCGTAACCTACTTATGGTGTCATTGCACTGTTCAATCATAACATCAAGATTTTTCATAGTTTCATCTTTTTCAAACAAGGCTTAATTGAAATCCTCTATCTTGTTGAACATTTGTACTTCTAATCCATCGCGTCTTATCTTCAGTTCATCGTAAGAACTCTATAAAGAGCTTATTTCTGAAATGTAAGGCAACAGTTAATTAATTAAGTTATTTTTTAATTTGTTTTTGACCTTTCACTTATAGTTGTTAAAATAAACTAAGATAAAATTAAAAAGTTTTAATAGTAGCACATTTATGTAGCACGCAATCTTTACCTCTCTCAAGATTTTGTATCACTTGGTCTTTATATCATTATTATCGTTTATCGAAGATTCGATATCAGGCGCTTTGAAATTTAACTGGTCACTTAAAGCTACACAATCATTTTTGGCATTTTCTAAATGAACCCTGCAATGATTAATTTATTTCTGCGTGTTCATTTGAAATACTCCTTATCTCGGCCTCCCTTTCTTTTAGCTTAAGTTCGCACCTCTCCTTTGTAGATTCGTGTAATTCAGTTAAAGCTTCCAATTATTTTTTTAACATTTCCTAAATAGTATGCTCTTTTCTGTTTTCAATTACAAGTGATTTCATTATAGATTCTTTGGAAGATAAGTCTTAATTCAGTCTGAGCAATTCTATATTTCACTTGTCTGTAAGCTGCTCATTTTTATTTCGTATTTTGCTTAATTCTTCATTCGCACTACTCGGTACTTATTTTTCTTAAAGGTAAAAAATACAATTGCTTAAGAGATATATTTAAAAAAAATCACAAATCCAGAAAATTTTAAAAGAGATTTCCGATGTAATGTATGATAAATAGCAACTTTAAAATAATCTTAATAGTAAATAAGAAATCAATGGAGACCAAAGCAGAAATAACAAAAGATGTGCATGTAGAGTATAAAAGTCATAAAAGATCTAGAGTGTGAGAAAAAGCAGCTTAAAATTAATGTAAAAGTTAAATCAAATAAATATTTCAATCGGTAAATATTTTGCTTTTCGAAAATATTCTTTATAAGTTTTATTCACTACTTATAATTTTTTAATATCATCATATTTTCGGAAGTACCGAAAACGGTATGACGACGATTTAAATACCATATTTCTCATAATATCTCATAAACTCGCGTTTTTACAATTCTTTTTTTATAAATTTCCTTCATTTTGTGCCTTTATTGTTCTATTTCCTTTAATTTTATTTACGTTGTTTAATTTTTTTGTGCTGGCTAACAATTTTATTTCAAAACTTCAATTTGCCTACTACCTACTCGTGACCCTGCCTGCGACTGAAGGAGCCTGACATCTACGACGGATCCTGCTACCCACGTAGCCTGTTCCTGATCCTGCCTGCTGCGGACCCTGCTGATCTTGATCCAGCCTACTGATCCTGCATGCGCCAGAGCGCCAGTCGGCGCCTGAGCGTCCTCGCCGTCGACGCTTCGCGGCGACTCGTTTATGTCCGTGACAGTTTTTGAATAAAAACTTTTATTACGTGACAGTTTGGCGCCCAACGGAAAACAGATAGCATGAACTTTAAGCATCCCTACCCTTCTTTGTCTGTTATTTATTACTAAGGTCTTATAAGGTAATTTTAACCTAAAGGCTTGTAATAAGACTCAAATTCTTTTTTATATAACTTTATCTTATAGCTATCAACTTCATTTTGATATTTTTTTTCCGCTGATGACATCACGACCTTGTTCTCTTTCGGCTTGTTTATTCCCTTTCTTCAAGCTCTTTAGCTCTGCCATACATGGCAGTTTTTTTAATACTTTCTGAGCACTTCAAGCTCATCTTATATCTGCAAAAGAAAGGTCTTTAAACTAAAAAGGCTTATCTTTACTATTCTACACTCCTTCTCTTGGAGTACTCTATGGGTCTAATTTACATTAGCCCACTACTACTCTACACTTCTCTCTTGAAGCGGCTGACAACTCCTTAAATAAGCCTTACTGTCAGGAGTACTTACCCACACGAATGACTTCCAGCTCCGCCGGCATTACCCCTGCTAGCACGGGCAGTGCTGCGGTGCTAGTCGACCTGTTTTAGGGCCTTGGTCAGGATCAGCGAGGGCCTTTGCTCGCGCAAAAGGACCGTGCCCACAGCATAAAGGGAGACACGCTCATACCAGCACGCGGCGGCGTAGGTAAGAGTTGCTATGAAAGTTCCCCGGTAAAGCACATAAGGGCACGAAATCGGATGCCGAAATTTGTTGTTGAGCAGCGGGACATCTTACCAAAGCAGTTAGCTGCACGACTCTTTTGCCTTGGGGCTCGTACTGGTATTTTTAATGTGCCTGATGTGTTGGTAAGCATATGTAAAATAAACTTATACACTGACGATATTATGAGAAATATGGTATTTAAATCGTCGTCATACCGTTTACGGCATTTCCGAAAATATGATAGATTAAAAGTAGTGAATAAAACTTATAAAGAATATTTCCAAAAAGCAAAAAATATATCTATTTAAATATTAACTTACTATGTCTTACTTTTTCAGACTTAGAGAAGATCATACACGACAAAAACAGGGCTATCACAACCTTACGATGCGATCTCAACTACATGACAACACTAATGGCGGAATCAGAAAATAAACTCTTAGATGTAAATAAGGAACTGGAAATAACAAGAGAAAATTGTGACCAACTTTCCAACCAGCTGAAAAAGATAGTCAACCAAAAGAATGACGAGATTGCCGATTTCAAAAAGCAATTAAATAAAATGAGTTTCAAATTGTCAGCGAAATATCAGGCAATTATATTGAAGAGGATTGCTGAACTTAAGTCAAATACTGTCTTAAAAGAGCTCCAGAACATTGGAAATGCTGGCGTTGGTGACCATGACTTACGACGCGGTTTAAATGTTGGATCTATTACTATGGACGACCTCGAAAATTTCCTTGAAACGACCGAAAGAAATCTCCAACGATTCTCCGAAAAGCAAATTGCACTGCAAAAGGAACGGGATCGTTTATATGAAGTGTCGCGAATAAAAGAGTCTGAAATTATTAGTTTGAAAAAATTCCTGACGGAGCTGTCTGTCAGCTTTAAAACTTTTAGCTCTGTGAAGGAAATTTATTCACAAAAGTTGAGTAAAGTAGTTTCAATACAGAGGACGGTTAGAAGAGAGATTTTGAACTCAGAGGGGCGCATAACTGACGCGGCTATGTGTAAATTAGAGAGGGGTTACGCGGCTGTGATGCAGGATCTAGTTGAAGCTGTAATGAACATAGAGAGATGGGTGGAGCGGTGTCTCGGTCGCACGATATCGCCGGAGAAGATCAAGCAAGCCTTCACGAGTGAAGTTGATAGCGCTTCGCTTTCTTCGACCAGCTATCAGAATGCTGGGCTTGAAGTACAACTTGAAGAATTAGAAAAGTCGTTCCAGAAACTTCTGGAGGAAGTGTCACACGCTCGCAGGGGTGAAGGCTCGAAGGACGCACAATCTGTGACTGTTATGGAAGTTCGAGCAGAGTATGAAGACAAGCTCAATAGAATGAAAGCAAAAATGGTCAGTATTGCACCTCTACTGTTATTGATTTTTGGCTATCAGGTAGTGTGGTGGTTTTATTTGCATACGGACTATAAATGAAGTTTTTGTTGCTTGAATATAATTTATTTATGCGTGTTAATTAAGACGAATGGAGTCGTTTTTTGTTAAAAATAAATTATGTTTTAATGGATACTTTTTGTTTCATTTCCTTATTTATTCATTTTTCTGTAAAAGCTTTTAGTAGTTAGTGTTCATTAAAACATAGATTAATAGAGCTTGTGAAGTCAGAACCAAGGTAATTTTTGATATTGGTACTGCATGCATTGGGTTAGTTCCGATACCTGCTTGAAAAACTGCTATTGAAATTGGCACTATTTATTTTCAGAAACAATTATATGAAGAACAGATAGCGAAATTCAAAGAGAAGCAAAAGAGAGAGATAGCAGATTTAAATAATGAGTTGCATAAGGCGAAGGAAAATTTAACGGAGTCGAGTAGAGCGTACGAGGAGCACATAAGAGCGTTGACGACGGAGTTGTGGAGCGTCGGTGAGAAGTTCTTGATACAGAAGGATGAGGCGGAGTGGCTGCGGAAGCAGCGCTCGGGGTCCTTGATGTCGCTGCAACATTACCATTCGGTAAGTCGGACTATCTTTCTTTTGTTTAGTTCTAAATCAAAGTTGGTAAATACTTTTATTCGTAGTTAAATTCGTGTGTATTATGAAGTTTGTGTGAGAGTTCGCACAGGAGTACAGTTTCGTGCATTATTAAGTGCCAGGTTACAGTGTGGATACCACTCATAAATTTAAACCAAAAGTAAAAAGCAAAAAATTAAACCACAAGTAATAATAGTCCAAAGAAGTATTACTCAATCGAATATTAAACGAAAAACCGCAAAATAAATAACTGTCATTTTCAAACAAAATAAATACCGAAATAAATGCAGTATCAGTATAACACTCTGTTTAGACAACGTACCTTAGCCTCAGCAGAAGAGTGGCAACGATGCACACGAATGGCGCGATTAGGCGGCATGGCGCCGCCATCTTCGATTGTTGTTTTACGATTTGCGACGTAGTGAAAATAAATCATTTACTGTTCATTTTTTAACCGCACTTTTTTAGTTCGTCAGGATTTAACTGAACTGAAAATAAACCCAATCATGGCGCACTATCCTATATTGTAGGACAGGTGCGAGTTGCGCTAAATCTCTCCCGATACATACCTAGTGTCAATTCACTATAAAAAATAAATACTGAATAAATTAAACTACCTAATAACCAGTTTACAATAATTCTGCACAATGCGCGAGCGCGAGTATCAAAATCTCTGCAATAACCGGAAGTCCAGCGGTGAACTGACGAGTGCGGAGTGACGAAACATAACTTCCCAGTTGGCAAAAAACATAAGTCATAAATAGTGCAATTGGTGCAATTGTTAGTATTCAATACTTATTTACAATTACGTACCTAAGAAGAGGATGAATATGATAATCATGAATGCATTAAAATAAGAGTATGTTTGCGTTATTAGAGTTTTTATTATTATTATTAACAATTTACAAATTATTTTAAGGAATGGACTATGTACCTATTATAATAAATGTTTATTTTTTGTTTTTACGATTGAATTTATGAATTTTAACAGGAGCGATTCGACTCGTCCAGTCTAGGCGTAACACGTAAAAACAATTCATAAGATTTCACTGTCTACTTCTTTATTTATTTTATCTCTAACTACGCTTAATAATTTTTAATAAGAACGTTTTTATGTACTGTTATGACAATTTTAAAAACACTATGTACTAAGTGATTAAAGCTAAACATTATAAACATAATCTCGAATCATTTTCTCTTTCAACTTATCTATTAACCGATTATTATTCCCTTTACAAAACAGTGGTAACTAACTGATTATAACGTGCTATCTTACATACAACTCTAGAAAACAAGTTTGGCGGGTTTTTGTCATTTTTCTCAAAAATATGATTTTGCACTTAGCGGCCTTTTACGGTAGGACGGCAGAACAGGTGTGTCCACCCTGCACGCGCCCCGCTCAGGGGAATTCCCGCGCTCGGCAAATAACGCACTACGTGGCAACGTCGCGTTTCTCCAACTAAGTACCTAAATAATGTTAATTGAAGTTCATTGACTCATTGACCTAGTGCTGCAAATCTACAGAGTGTGTCTCTACGAATTTGCTCAAAATTAAAACTCTAGTTTTTGACCGAATTACTGGACCGATTTCTTTCATTTTTTGCATACTGTTAGAAAAGGTGATAACCAGCATGAGGTTTCATTTATTGCCCATAAGTGGTATCCATACTGTATATGTTTATACAGAACATAGTTGGTTGTATTTTCATCACCGGAATGAGTGTGTAGCGCTCCTAAATGGCATAATTGTAACACTTCCAGACTGCAGCGGGAGCGGCGGCCGAGGAGCCGTGTCGTCCTTCGGACACGGCTTCGCTAAGGTCCCTGCCGGTGATCCCTAGTATAGATAACAAGCCTAAGAAAAGGGGTAAGTTTTTTTTTATTTTCAATGCCAATGCAAAATGGTCCACGTTTTTTTTTTTATTAATTCCTTAGTGTTAGTAGAGTAAGGATACTGTCCTTTCTGTTTTGACACAACAATAATCACGTTTACGAGGTTGTGTTCCGGTTAAAGGGAAGGAACAACCAGTCCAATTACTGGAACAAAGGCAATTTCAACTGCGGCCTACAGTCAGCAACGCCTCATAAGTCAATACAATGACCACCAACCAATGTTGCATAAATATAACACTCACGACTAATGATGTTAATGGATGCGAATAAATCAAGTCTTTCAAAATATTGTTAGATTCTAACCCAGGATAAGGTTGTAAGCATTTGGATCAACGATTTACGTGGCATATATTGACATTCAGATCATTCTACAGAAAGACGCAAAATTGACGTCATACATTTTTTTCCATGTGGTTTTTTTCTCCGAATTGAAAACAAAAACATACAATCACAATTAACTTAAGTTTGTAATCCACAGTATAAAGTTTATACAATGCGATCAGAAAGTATTCAACAAAGATTTTAGGTTTCTTGAGTTGAAGGCAAAACAACATTCTCTTGATTACGACCACCATTGCAAGCACTATCCCATTCTTTCTTTTCATGTTCTTCGTGAAGTGAATGACGCATGCTTGATATCTAAATTAATTAATGGCGGCATAGATTGTCCAGTACAATTGGAAAAAAAATATCTAGGTACAATGATAACGCACTTAACCTACGGAGCCGCCCGTTACTCCATAATTATCGACAAAATACATTCCTGGCGCGAAAGTAACTCTACAGACAAACACAGAACGATTGTGTTATTTTCCATTGTAGTCTGTTTTATCTTGTGTATCAACTTCTTTTGTATCATTTCTATGTCGATTTATATAATTATATATTAAAATATATTTTGTAGCAATATACCTTCCTAAAATGTATAAAAATAAAATAATCGAATTCAACAAAATAATAATGAACTTAGCGAAAATAACTTTTATTTAAATAAATAGATTAGTATCCTTTAAATGATTTTTAAAATGTTCGCGATAACCCCATTGCAGAAGGCCGCGGCTTACACATGTCCGATGAAGAGGGCGAAGTTTTTGACAACCGCTGTCTGAAAGAATTGACGTCTACTCCCCGCGCGTCGCTCAACCCCGGCAAGAGATTGTCAGAGCTGCAATGGCGCAATTCTCTGTGTCCTCCGCATTTGAAGAGCTCGTATCCGGCTGAAACTCAGTTCGCTATGGCTGTTCAAGAGGAGGATATTAAGGTAAAAATAATATGGAGAGTGATAGTAGGGAATTATTTAAGTTTTTTTTGCGTGATTTAATAATATTAAAGAATATATTTATTTGTAACATTAATACATAGTAAGCACATTAACTTAATCGTAAACAGCTGCGGTAGCTATGAACTGTATCGCAGCTGTAAGCGCCCAATCCGGCATATAATACTATGGCATTACTTTGGTTCTAAAAACATATTTTTTCATAAACTCTTACTCATATACAAGGTCGAAAATAAAGGAAGCATAATACTTAAGGGTCAGTTAATAAACCACTGTTAGAATATGCTGTAAAAGAATTGGAGTTATAGGGGCTGGTTAAGACTTCCATAATTTTTTATTTAAATTTTTATACTTAACATCTTTGACAGCCTAAGTGGTTTTCATACCTATTTACGAATGAGGCGAGCGCAGCCGTTGTCACTTACCTACCTATCGAGTAGCACGTAATGCGATGCGACTGGACACGATTTTACTTACTTTTCAAATAAATAAAAAAACTCGTATTTTTTTATTTATTTGCCTCGCGCGCCTCATGCGTAGGTAGGTATGAAAATCACCTAGGGCTGTCAAAGATGTTGAAGTAAAAAAATTTAAATTTGTGAAAGTCTTAACCAGCCCCAATAACTCCAATTCTTTTACAGTGTATTCTAACAATGATATATTTGCTGACCCTTAAGTATTATATGCTTCCTTCAAGTTACCTGTGTATTCCAAACGAAATTGTGCAAAGATAACATGTTTTTGTATATGAATAAAAAAAAATGGAATTAAAAAATAAAAAATAAGTCTGCATAAGTGATGATTTGTCAGTCTTTAAGTGGCATCATACAGAGGTCGTTTATGTATGTCAGGAATAGGGTAGGCCCGAGCACTAGACCCTGTGGGACTCCATAACGTGTAAGTACTTCTTGGCTCGTTACTTTGTTAATGGTCACATATTTTATGCGGTCTCTATGATAACTGCGGAAAAGGTCGAGGACTCCTCCCCTGACACCTACGCATTGTAATTTTGCTAGAAGGATGGGTACAGAAACTTTATCAAACGCTTTGGAGAGGTCTAGAAAGATGCACTAGTTAGAGTTTGATCTTATAACTACGAGGGGAGGTCAAAAAGTTCGCGGGATCAGGGTGGTTCGGTGGAGCGTTAAATAAAACAAAAAAAAATTTATTTCTAAATATCCCTTAACCGTAATACACTTTTCAGATCCTTCAAATAATTTATTTAAATGTTTTTTCTTCACAGCATTCCCTCGGTCCTACCGCCACTCTACCAGGACGCCATCAACGCAAGGAGGTGGGCATTACCGCGTACAAGAAGCCCGGCCCGCCCACGCCGAGCAAGCAGGCTGGCAGACTGTCTGCTATGGTAAATGTTCATTTTATTATATTGAGACTTTCTTGTTGGATTTTTTAATTATTTTAGAAAATATAGTGAAGTGTTTGTAATTATTAATATTGTGTATTTATTATAAATAAATAGTGTTTTTATATACTCTTTGAATAATTAAAATAGCGTAAATACTCTAATAAAATAGCGTTAAAAGGTGGCGATTATTCCATAAGATAGCGTACCTAAAAAATGGCTCTGGTACACAAACGTATATTACATAGTTGAAACTTTAAATTAATGAAACTGAAAGATGAAATGGTTACATTACAACAAAATTCAAATTAATTCGTACCTATGGTAACGTCATTACAAACACATATTACGTATATTTACGTGGAGTACGTTGATGTGTGCATCCGAAGTGGGTAGCGCCTGTTAGTCAAGAATCTGTAAATGTATGCGTGAAACTTGTCTAATATTTCTGTACCAATAAAGTAGTAATGAAGAGATATCTGGACCCGAACAATTCGCATGACAGCCGATCTATTGTTTGTTTCTGATATTTATGAAATCAACGCTGGTAATAACATTTTTACAAAATTTTACGTTTTAGAAACCGTCTTATTTACATATTGGATTGTAAATTTCAGGACAGTGAACTGCGTGAATCTCTTCGTGTGGAAATGGACCCGCACGCCTCTCGCAAGACTAGTACACCGTCCCGACTTCGCTCGCTTTTCCGATCCTCTAGGAACGACACTTCTGAGGTAGGTAGTCTCGTGAGGTACTTTAAGCCCATGCGCCCTTTTTCCGTACAGTAAAATTGTCCACCGGTATGTATTCGCTTCGAAGAAATTGGCGCTGTAAAACATATATCTTCATTTTTGTTATGCTTAAAATCAATACAAGAAGTGAGCAACTAATAATATAAATGGAATGAGCGATCTGAATAGCCTCTTAGGACACAGGCTACCTATTCCTTAGAGCCCGCGCGCGGACCATAGTAATTTTAAAATATGACATAGTTGGGTTGTGTATTTGTCATCTTTTCCTAATATGTATCTCGAATCCAGGTAAATCCGGGGTTCTTAGTGAAGAATAAAGTAAAGATTTGAAAAAACAGTTCATTATCCATATTAGATAGCTGTACTGAATTTTGAGCTGCTATAAGTTAATTAATAAACAATAAGCTTGGTTTATTACATCAATAAAATGTAACATTCATCTTACTTTCAGGTTATGTTTGATTACAATTTTAGAAAGCTAATTAGCATTATTACTCTATTGTTACAGAACACGCCGCGACGAAGACTGAGTAACATTTTCAGGAAGAAATAATTTGTTTGACATTGTGAACTGTATTTTTAATTATGATAATTAAATTATTTATTGTTTTTTTACTATATTTTCTGTGTTTTATTTATAATAATTAACCCGACTATTCTTGTCGTATTAACTCGACTTCAATATCAAACATTAATTAATTACTTTACTTTACTATACTTCAAACGATATTGAAATATGTTTGCGTCTTATTAGACGCCGTCGCAGATATCATGTCACTCGCACGATCACCTGCATTGAGTTGTTCAAAGACCTGGACGACGCTTACTATCTTGGCTTTGTGTGTATTGATTTAGTTACAAAACAGTTTAAACAATGGGAACTTTTTAATGACCATTTGATATTGCTGGAGCTTTTAGTCGTGTTAATATTGATGTCCTCTGTTCTGAGTTGCAGTCTTTAGGTGTTCCAAACGATTGTTCTTAGGGTACATGATTTCTTGATTAATAGGGAAGTCTAATTATATGGTCCAGGGCTTGCTTCTGTCCTGGTTTTTCTAGCTCTTTCTCCGCTTGGTTTCTTAAAACAGCCATTTTCATACGATTTTTTGAAATAAAAATCTGTAAGTCGAAGTAATTTGAAAAATACGTAAAACTTCTTTAAATGTACAAATTCGTAACATAGTAAGTCAGGAAACGATTTTAAAGACCTAGTAAGGACAGCACACTTGCTATATAGGTTTTAAAATTGAAAAAACCCGATACCGGGTTTTGAATTTGTGACATTGACACTAAATTTTGCGAACGAATTTTGTAAGTCGAGTGACGTCTATGCACCTAGGTATTTCTCCGTGTTTTTTATTAGTAAAAATGAATCGTCGTCATTTTTACCGCTCCAAACTGATTTTTAATGCTCTAAAGGATAATGAGCAAAGCACGTAAGTAGAAATATTTTCTTAATATCTCCTTAAAACCCACCGCGACTGTCGCGTGGTTCTATCTACTTATTTATGTTTCTTTATACTGGTATACATAACTACTGCCATACAGTAAATTCTTTTTATTTAGTATCTTTTATCTAACTTATCTTCTGTTCGTTATGTACCAGTCTAAACTAAAATAAATTTGATTTATTAACACTTTGATGTTACGTTTATTTTCCAGCATTTCTTTTTAAACTTATTAAAGACCAGCAAACCAGTGCTTGATTGGTACTGGATTGTAAGTGGTATCCAGGCCCACGGACACTGTTGACACTCATAGGTCCAATGATTTTTACACCTTGCTGACCTAAGGCTTAAAATGGTAAATGGCCTGCAGTTCCACAACTTTTTCCTTTATTTGGAACATAAATACGCATATATGGAGTTATTATGGCAGTTAAAATAGGGAAGATGGTCTACCTACCCAGGCGCCTCGGAACAAAATTGTATTAAGCTTCTGTTATTATTATTAGCTATGCTACTGGTACTAGTACTATAGTCCGTCCCACCAGTCCGTAAATAAAAGGGCATTGACTCGACCTGTACCAAGTTTTACACAAACATTGACGTAGTCTATCTCTCGCCATACAAACTGGCGAGCGACACGAATACCATAGGCCTATCGTAAAAAACGTAACTTGAAAAGTGCACTTTTTAAATTTTTTTTTTTGAAAATAGCACAGTTTAACTGTTTTCTTATTCAATACACGACAGACAAGTGTTCATATCATTAACTCTGCGTTTTTAATCGATATAGAGCTCTGCGTTTTTAATCGATATAAAAGTAAATATTACCATAAATTAAGTTATTTTATCATAATCTTGACATTAAAGTTATAATTGATGCAACAAAGTTTAGTGCATTTTGTTTCTTCTTCTTTCTCAACTAACTGTTTCTTTGTGTAGTGACAATTTGAGTGACCCTTGGACTGAGGATTGTTTCTTAGACGGTGTGTACATTTACAAATTCTTTTTGAATATCATTAGTAAAGTATCGAGTGCTTTCTTTAGAGAAAATACTAGTTCGTGATTATTTTATTTATTTGAAATTGTCGATCAATTGTCTCCAATTTCAATAACACCACACAGTGCCACCTATATAGTTACAGCCGTACTAATTTGTCTTATCTAATAAAATGAATAAGTGTGGAGCGTGTGCAAAGTTTGCATCGCCTACGGGTGACGCCACCTGTTGCAAGTGCAGGGCAACATTTCATAAATTATGCGTGGTGCTTAATTTGAATAAATCCGTACCAAAACAATGGTGTTGTCCAGAATGCATTTCTAAAATACCTAAGGCAGATAACACGAACACTCCGATCAAGTCTCGTGATGAGGACGAGCTCGGGTGGTCCGCCCGTGAGGCTCTCAGCGACATTTCTTCAAAAATCGCTGGACTGGAATCTAAAGAAGCTATACATTTTATTCAAAACGACCTGAAGCAAGTTACTGATGCTATTGCAGACCTCAAGTTAGCTCTCTATTCAAAAATGGATGAGATCTCGGAGCGTGTTAGCACAATTGAAAGCAGGGTAAAAGCTGTAGAATCATCCAAAACTGATCTTGATGATTTAAGGAATGTTGTGAATGGCATCCTGGAGGATAATCACAGAAATGAGCAGTGGGTGCGGCGATCTAACATTCAAATAAATGGTATTCCTCATAATGCTGGTGAAAACCTGCTGAAAATAGTCCAGAAACTGTCAGAACGTAGTAGTTTCCCACTGAACTTGTCAACGGATATCGACTTTGTGACCAGGATTGCGGTAAGAAATGACACGGATAACAACAATAAAAAACCTAAACCAATCATATTGAAGTTTCAGTCGAGGTACAAAAAGGATGATTTTCTGGCAGCAATTCGAAAACTTAAAGATCTCAAAGCAAGCGATCTAGGATTTGTCAGCAACAATAACCGCATATACGTAAATGACCATTTATCAACCCGCAACAAGTTTCTTTTACAACAAGCGCGTACTACAGCGAAGGAGAAGAACTACGCTTATTGCTGGGTGCGCAACTGCACGGTCATGGTGCGGCGCACTGACAATTCCCCGGTACTGCATATTACTTCGGAAGAAGCATTAAAAAAAAATAGTATAAGTAATATTCAGTTTCCTAAACAATTTGTATGCTTTTGTTCAAAAAAATTAAAAAATTACTTTTAAATTTTAGTTTGCCATTATCAATATTAATTCAGTGTGAGCTTGATGTTAGGTATGCATGTTTTTTAATTTTTATTCTAAATTTAATTAATAGTATACATTGTCAAATTCGTTAAGTATTTTCTTAAGTAAATCACGTTTTGAGACACTTAATTTGAGGTGTTTTAGCTGTTGTTATCTTATATATTGGATAAGTTTTCCTTCGTTATGTTTAGTGTTCATGTCACGGTTCGTTACTGGTTTCTTAGATGTTGGATGTTCGACGCGTGCAATGTATTACGTTCATAGTGTTCATGGTAGTTGGCAAAAAACTAGTATACTTATTCAACTGTTACGCAGTTCGAGCGCTTTGTCAATTGGCATAAACAAGTGTGTTTTGTGGAATTCATGTCACATTGAAATATATCTTCAAACATTTTTGAAGGCAACTTGCAGTTCACGTTTAGTGATAATATGTAACCGTTTAATATTTTTGGGTAATTTAACTAAATATTATTGTTTAGTGGGCGTATTTTTGTCGAATTTTTATTTACATATATTTTACATACATACATTCATTCAATCAAGGTATGCGGATTCATATGCGGATGTTATATTGTATTTTATCGTAAAATTATTTAAAATAATTAACATTGTTTTTAGTATTTTAAGAACGTTTTGGACTGTAATACTTAATCGATTATTTGACGATATTAATAATAACTATTATTTTATTTATTTGTCGCTGTGAATTCATTAAATTTATTTTATCAAAACGTTAGAGGATTACGCACAAAAACTAAAACGTTTTTTAACAATGTTCTTAATTTTGATTATGACGTCATATGTTTGACCGAAACGTGGTTGTTGCCGGGTATATTCGATTCTGAATTATTTGATCCCCGTTACAGCGTGTACCGCGCGGACCGCGACTACGAGCGGCTGGGACAGCGGCTCGGCGGCGGCGCGCTGGTGGCGGCGCGGCGTGGGCTGGCGCTGCAGGTGTCGCCGCCGCGCGCGCTGCCGCCGCTGCCCGGCGCGCCCGACATTGCTTGCGTAGGAATCGCGCTTGATAGTGCACATAACGTTTCTGACTTTTTATATATATTCTGTTGTTACTTCCCACAAAATAAAGATCAAGCTTTAGCTCAGCGATTACCATTTGACTACTTGTCAGACTTAAGCGTCGATCTGCCGAATAGTGAATTTATTCTATTGGGAGATTTTAACATTCCTGATGCAGTATGGAAATCGCGCATTGATGGCCTAGGTATCCAGGATTTACATAATCCATTTTTTAATGTATTTACTAATCAAATGCATCTTATTATGAGTTATACGGATTGGTCACAGTACAACAGTATCTTAAACATAAATAACAGATGTTTAGATCTTGTGTTTAGTAGCTACGCATGTCAGTATCGCGCGCGGCACCACTGGCTCTGCCGGAGGACGCACACCACCCGGCGCTACGCGTGTCGTGTACACCTGTGCGTGGGGTCGCCGAGTTGCGGCCCGCACCGCGCGTTGTGAGGAGGTACGCCGCGGCCGATTACGATGCAATAAGGAGTGCTCTAAGTGATGTAGATTGGGGGAGTGTTCTTAAGAACGGTGACATTAATGTATCAGTTGAAAAATTCTATTATTTTATTAACCAGATAATAGCTAAGTGTTTCCCTTCAAAAAATGTAGCCAAGGAAAACAAGTATCCGATTTGGTATTCGCCACTTTTAATAAGACTTATTAGAAAAAAAAATTACATAAAAAATGGAAATGCTATAATAGATTAGGTGACTATAAAAAATTTTCTGAACTTCGTAAACAAACCAAAGATTTAATTGAATCATGTTATAATTCATTTATATCTAGGACAGAAAATAATATAAATAAGAACCCAAAGCAGTTTTGGTCGTACATTAAATCAAAAAAGTCTAGCAACATTATCCCCGATACTTTGCATTACTTCTTCTGACGGTGAATCTATTGCTAATCTTTTTAGTGCATATTTTAAATCAGTTTTTGAAGAAGACTCGTACTCTGTACCTTTTACGATACAGGAAGCTAATGAAACACTGATTACCTCCGTTGATATTTCTCCATATATTGTGGAAAACTATTTAGGTCGCCTCGATGTAAATAAGGGTAGCGGCCCGGATGATCTTCATCCTATTTTTCTAAAAAATTGTTGTAAAGAACTTTCTTACCCTGTAAGTATCCTTTTTGGATTGTCTCTGTCCAGTGGTATAATGCCCGTAGTCTGGAAACGCTCCTTTGTGGTACCTATCTTTAAGAGCGGCAATAAACATGATATAACGAATTATAGAGGTATTTCCAAACTCTCCGTTTTGCCAAAGTTATTTGAAAAAATTATTTACGACTCTTTATTTCCCGCTCTCGGGCCGCTGTTAACTACACAACAGCATGGTTTTGTTAATAAACGTTCCACAGAAACTAACTTGTGTGAATTTTTGGATATAATTCTTGAGGCCATGAGTAAAGGTTATCAGGTTGATGCCGTGTATACCGACTACTCAAAAGCTTTCGACAAAATTTCGCATTCTCTGTTAATAAATAAAATTGAGAAAATTGGTATACACGGTGACCTACTACGTTGGCTCACATCTTACCTCAGGGATCGATCCCAGGCTGTTGCGGTTAAGGGATATACATCATCTTTTGTTCCTATTACATCGGGCGTGCCTCAGAGCTCTCACCTCGGCCCACTGTTATTTAACATATTTATTAACGATGTCTTAAAATGCTTTGGTTACTCCAAGGTTTTATTGTTTGCAGATGACACAAAAATTTATATTACAATTAAGTCTATTAAGGACTGCTTTGATCTTCAGCATGATTTAACTGCTCTTTACGATTACTGTTTGCGTAACAAATTATATTTAAACATAAAAAAATGTTGTGTTATCTCCTATTCTAGAAAAAAAAAAACTATTTATCACAATTATACAATAAATAACACACCACTTAATAGAGTGACTGAGGTGAGAGACTTGGGAGTGTTTTTGGATGATCATTTATTATTCCGGTCGCATATTCATAAAATAACTGCAAAAGCCTATAAAATGTTGGGATTTTGATTTCGACAAACAGTAGACTTTAGAAATGTGAATACATTAATAATTTTATATAATTCCCTTGTAAGGTCGCATCTTGAATACGCCTCTACTGTGTGGAACCCGCAGTATTCGGTATATAGGGATGCAATTCAACGTATTCAGGACAAATTCTATAAGCGTTTAGTGTATAGATTTAGGACAATCCCATCCGATGTATTGACAGACTTTGAAACGCGACGTGAACACCGTGATGTTATTTTTCTTTACAAAATACTTAATAACTTTGTTGATTCCTCATACTTACTAAATAATATTTACTTTAAATGTCAGAGATACAATCTTCGGTTAAAATTAAGATCTACTTTTGCTCTTCCAGCCTGTGAGACTAATTACAGTAAAAATCGCTTTATTGTTAGAGCCTGTAATTTTTATAACCAGAATTATCAAACCTTAGATATATTTAATCTGAAACCCCACAAATTCATATCTACCATCAAGCAGCTTAAATAAAAATGGCTTTAAAACTAAAACTTTCTATTGACTTTTCCATAACGTATTATAACTTTAAATTGTTACTTAACTTCTGTTTAATCTACCCAATATATTTATTACAATTAACAGTGAAAACTTAATTGGCTTGTGAACCACCTGCTTGTAATATTTTCCTATGTATTTATATAATGCTGTATGTTTTCCTAAATAAATAAATAAAAATAAAAAAAAAATATTTAATATCAAGATTATAACGTAATTTTTTTTAAATTTGATTTGTGACTTACACTTATCACTTTCAATTAATATTTTTGAAATTGAATCATCACCTGTAATGTCGCAATTTGTTAAGACCATACATTACTTGATTATGTAACAGTTTAAGGCATTATATTTTTCAAACCCAAAATAAAATAAAACTTAACTTACACGCATTCATTATCAAGCGTCGTTCAGGCCAGGGGTGCAAAACCATTTGAGTCTATGTTAGTTCTGTCTATGTTTTTAATAAACATTTTTATTAAAAAACGTTCTTTTCATTATTTTAATCATTCACAGCCCAAGTTAAGTATCGCTAAGAAATTGTGTGATGGAACCTAGACGGTGGAAGAATAAGCTTAAGCAGAATGGAATCATACATATTATACGTAAAATTTGCATTTTTGACCATAATATAAACAATTATCCACGACTTAAGTACCTGTTAGACCTAATAAATCAATTCTACTCGACTTATTAAGTCAATCGGTAAAACTTACTAATAAAAAGTTATAAAATATATAAATATTTAACTAACATTTACACCGCATCATGTAGCTCAAACTTTTTTTATTAACAACTTGTACTATGAAAACAATACAACGAACTAATAAACCTAAAAATATACATAAATATCTATCTCAACCAGGATTTAAGCACTGGAACAGAATTAAACCTTGGGAACAGAAAAAAGCGTAGCCCTCTAGAGTTACTGTTTGTTGCGTTGATGTTAGTGCGTTAAGGCTAGAGTGTGGTAGACCTCAAGGGCCGTCTTAATACAGAAGTCTGTCGAAAACATTTTGCTACTACATTATTATTACGCTATTGATTACTTGAGAGGCATGAACAAAACGTGTAACGTGTCTGTTGCAAGACTTCCAACAATTAATTTCTTTCTCTGGTACAAATCATAACTCACTTTTACTCAAATATCAAAAAAATATATTAAAATAACAACCAACGTTATAATGTTTGGCACCTCTTGCAAGGTCATGCGCTCACCCCGCCTTGTAATACGATACGCGTGTTTTTGTCGTTTACGGCGTATTTGCGATAATAGTCATAGATTTTAATTGTGTCGTTTTCAAAAATGGCGCACATTGGTAGAGAGACGTCAATGCCCTTTTATTTACGGACTGGTGGGACGGACTATAGAACTAGATTCTTCTGTTCAGAAACGCCTGGGTGTAGGTACTCTACCGTTCCCATTTTAATTTCCTATAGTTACTATATGAACTATGTGTAAGTACAAGTGTGTTCCGGATAGGAAAGGATCAGCCACAGTAATTACGGTAATCAAAGGCTTGACCATCTTAAGCCTAGTATCAGCAACGCATTGTGAATCATTCCACGTTCGATTACCGTTGACCTTGGGCCTGGCTGCCACTTATCAGCACGTGGTTCCAGTGCTCGGTGAGGTGAAAAACTCATACCAATGGATGAAAAAAATACGCGTTATTCGACGAAATGCAAACGCTAACGACCCATTCAACACATTTTTACTCAGTCCAGTAGTCGAGGCTAAGTTTACTATAGGGACACGTAATCTTTTTTACAAGACTGATTTTGAGGAGTCTTGCAAAGAACTAAACTTTCTTATTAAGAAGTTCGATATATCTAAACTTCCTCCAATGACAAAAAATATACCACGAGGCGTGAAACCCGAGAAAAAGAACGGTATAATTACGAAAAGTGTTCCACTTATAAGAAATCGAAAAGATTTTTGGCTTCATCTACTAATAAATAATCAATCCGTTGATTTAGTTTCTGATGGACAGGTTATTGTTTATGATGAGTAAATTTGATTTTTCCATTTATCCATTTACAAAAGATTTTTTTTAATCTTTTTTTTTTAAAGGGTCTTTTATTTTATAAATATGTCAGTCCCGTATTTATACAATTACATAATACTATACTAAAACAAAAATATGAATACATCATTCATCATACATAAAGATATTACACTGGTGGACGCAAGTGTGCAAGAACAATTTCGTAAACTATTTGTGCTGGATATTGTGTGGGTGCCGACAAATAGCTTTGAAAAAAGTCTAACAAGTTGATTTGAAGTGTAGATAAAGCATTATCTCTAACACTCTGGTTCTTGATACATTCCATCAAGATATGGTATAAGTCTTCTTCTTTATTGCAAGTTTCGCAGTATGGTGAATCTATTTTACGCATAAGGTGTTTGAACTTTTTTGATGGAATGTGTCCTGAGCGACATCTCAGGGCTGTTTTAATAAGCAAAACTTCCATGTCACAGTTTTCAAACCAGGGGCAGTGAGGAGGCTTTGCTTGTATTGTTTTATACCAAATACCTTTGTTAGTTGCTTGCATGTGGGAAACCCAATTTTTTTGACATATTTTTTATACACTTTAAGTTGTTCTGAGTAATATGGTGTTAATATCTTAGTTTCATAAATGTATTTACCTCCTTGCATCATGGCATCTTTCGCTATAGCGTCAGCCTCCTCATTACCTCTTAAATGGATATGGGATGGCACCCATTGCAACCTCAGAATAACACCTTGTCTTTGAAAATTGAATATTTGCTGAAGAATTACATAAGCTATTGGAACTGCTCTGTGTCCATGAGCACATTTCAATAAATGTTGGAGACCACTTTGGCTATCCGACAGGATAACGAATTTATTATATTGATTGTTGTGTGCGTATGATAGGGCTTCCGAGATTGCAACGAGCTCCACTGGCATGATGCTGACAATATTATTATCAAATCTATATGCACCATACAGCTTTGTGTTTTCTTCATAGAAGGCCGCTCCAGCCCCAAAGTCACCCCTCGACCCATCCGTATACAATTTATGCCATCCACTATACTTAGTATTTATTTCATGTATGACATTTGATTTGATAGCGTTACTTTCATAAGAGATTTTTGGTTTTGTGATGCACTGCAAATGTATATGTATGGTTTCCAAAGTATTTATATAACTGACCCAAATTTCCAAAGAAAACATGTCCAGTGGTGCCGAGCTGTGAACATTGTTATCTTTACAATTGTTATAGGTGGCTAACAAAAGAGATTGTTTATTATTTCTGTTGCAGTCATTGTGGATAGATAATTCGGATTTCATAAAATTGACAACTAAATTGTTGGCATTACTCTCAAATTTTAAAATAAATCTATATGCTAAATATTGTCTCCTTATATATAAAGGTGGGATACATAGCTCACACTCCATTACATGAATTGGGGTGCTTCTGATGAACCCACCTATGACTCTCAGAGCTTGATTTTGTAATGTGTCTAATTTATTCAAAGAAGCTTTGTGTCCATTGTCATACAAGAAACTTGCATAATCTAGCCTGCTGCGTATGAGTGCAATATAGATTTTTCTTACAAACTTTGGATGGATGCCCCATTGCGGTCCAGTTAAAACTTTTAATATATTAATACATTTGGAAGCTTTTTGGTAAAGTTCGTTTATATGTCGTTTCCAAGAAAGGCGTGTGTCTAGGTGAAGGCCTAGGTATTTTGGACACTCTGTAAATATTAGATGTTTGTTGTTAATTTTGATAGTGATTTGGTTCCGTCCTCGACCACGGCTAAATAAAGTTAGTTTTGATTTGTCCGATGAAATATCCAATCCTAAATTTTCTAAGAGGTGTGTTAATAAATTTAGCGCCTCTTGCATTTTTTTTTCACTAACCTCTATATTTTTGTTGCTTGTATAAAAAATAAAATCATCAGCATACTGACATACTTCGACATTTTGTATTCTATTACATAACTCTGCTGTCGCTATATTAAATAAAAGTGGGGAAAGGGGATCTCCTTGAGCAAGGCCGGTGTGAGTATGACGAGTTATTAGGTTAGCCTCATTGCTGTTTTTAATGTACAAGTGTCTATCGCATAAGAAGTTCCAGAGATATGAACAAACTCTTTTCCCAACCTTCATTTTGTCTGAAATCCTTACCACGCTATTAACGTTTATATTGTTGTAGGCATTTTGAATATCAATGAAACAAGCTAGTGTAGGAATGCTTTTCTTAAAGTTAAACTGATTTACAAAAGATATTGTATACTTATTAAAAAACTTAAAAAAATATAAATGTTTTATTTACAATCTTAAACAAAACCATTTCTTATTCAATAAATGTTTTTAATAATTTTAATTTAAGATCTTTACTAAAAGAAGAGATTTATGTAGCCAGGGTTAGTCAAGATTGGATTTCACGTGAGATGCTATGTTTTCAAATAGTTTTAAACAATTATATTAATAAGTATGATTCAAATTTAAAACCTAGTAACTAGACTTACTGGGTTTTGCTTTTGTTGCCTTCTTAATAATTGTTATGAAAAAACACATTATTCTCCAGTGAACTAATTTTAAGATGGTACTATCCACTTTATTCTAATTCAGAATATAAGCAATTAAAGGTAATTTAATAACGCATATTTTGGTCTAACTCACACAACTTTAACTTGAATTGTTTAATTAGAGCATAAGATCAAAGCCCTGTTTTTTGCGTCTCCTGAACAATTTTAAAATCATTAGTTATTAGGTTTTGATTTTGAACAGCCGATGTGCAAGTAAAGGTTTCTTGCCTACAAAATATGATATTTAAATAAATATTATATAACAAAATATTCTTGAATTTAAAGAAAGATATTGAAGAATAAATTCGTAACTGCTGAAAGATTGTAGAAATTAGTAGACTCTTTCAATTTACATTACCAATAGCTTTCAAAGATATTTGTGTCTGTCATTTATGATATACAATTTAAATTTTATGTCAAAAAGATGAATTCATTCCCTCAAAAAGCGACTTGATCTCTTTCGCCATCCTTTGCCAAATATCTGTAGTGTGAAGTAAGTTAATATGCTTCAACTGTCAAATTAAAAGGGATCGCGACAGGTGTTGAAGTTACACAATTAGGCCCTACTCCGTTACGATTATGATATAAAATGGAGTGCTTACGGCTGCGCATACTTACACAGTTGTACACGTTCGGATCACTTTGATGGAGAGTTTAATTTTGTCACTTTTTAATTATGTCGATAACGAGTAGGTATGGTCCACGCACGACTCTATAAGAAAACCGCTCAGGCCATAGAAGGGTAGCAAATGCTTGCGCACTTATATGATTTTATTAACCCAAGCGTGCACATATCACATTAGTTCTAAATAAATCGGCTTTCTTTTTCCTATTTCCAAATTTATTTTTTGGCCGCCGAAGCAGCACCCTCCGTTGGGAGTGAGGTGGAAGATGTGTCATTTATACCTCCGCAGCCGGTCTGCAGGGTGATGTGGGACTCACCGAAGTGGCACCTACCCACTAGAAACCACCTTCACGGCTGTGGCATGGGATCGCTATACAGCCTTCATTGGAGCGACACCCGATTTGCGAAAGGGGTGCGAGAAAGGGAAGGGGGTGCACAATTATTTTAACTAAACGCAACCACCATGTTTGTTACAGAGATTTGATCTTTATGGTTTTCACTATTGATAGATGCCATAAAAATACAGGGTGATATTTTTTCGGATTTTAGCTAGTGCGGTACTCGGGCTTCGCGAGTTAGGGAAATATTTGTCTACGTTTAGATATTACAAAACAATGTAACTTAAATAGCTGCTTGTTCCCAAATAAATAAACACCACACCGCACACCGCACACAGCACACAAACTGGCAGTGTGGTCGAGACGAGCTCTCCTAATCACTTTCTTACAAAACTTGGTAGCAACAGATCATGATGCTTCTGCGAGAACAGAAACCAGACACACCAGAAAACGTTAAGTATAAAGTATTCCATTCCTTGCAGTATCGCACTAGAGACAGCATCAGTTCAACGCGATGGATCATCAGAAGCAAACCGGACTTGCCGCCAAGGATAAGAAGCGCAAAAGTGTTGCATTTCATCCGAATCTGCTAACTATCGCCATACTCTCCTTTGGCTTTTTGGACTAGTGTCTGTTGGAGAGCATTGCGACACAGATTTCACCAAACAGTGATCGGATGTGAGGAGGAACATGAGGGCATGGTGAAAATGTACACACCATCTCAGCGCCGGATTAACCACACCGAGTTCAAGGCAATGTAATTCTCGAGGCCCTTGCCAGCCGTTTGAAGATCATCACCTCTTTTCAAGTTGATGAAGGGATGTGAATAATAGCATCACCTGACTGCTGCTTATATGCAGGAACTTATAGCAAATGTTTTGTATTGGAACATATTGAAATATTTATTACAGATACGTGATGATCCAGATCTCATGAGGTAGATGAGAAGTAACTGTCTCACGGTCTATTGATGGAACAGCAAAGAAAAATAAGATGAGGATGTTTTAATTTTAACTTTATTCTTTTTAAATGTAGTCTAATGCAATAAACGAAAGAAAATAGTTTCGACGTGGGTGTTTTAATTAACTTTATTCTAGTTAAATGCAATAAAAAAACAATAAACGAAAGAAAACAGTTTCGTCAAGTTCGGAATCGTGTTTTGTGAAATCATGCGATATGCCACTTATCCAAGAAGATTTACATCATAAATCTCTAGATACTGAAATTTTAGTTTATATTCCAAAAAAAATTGAGCCAAATAACAACTACACATATGACTTTAGTAAAGCTGATCTCAACTCAGTAAAAGAAAAACTAAATTCTATAGATTGGGACAAAGAATTTAATTTACTTTGTGACATTGATTCAATTGTAGAATACTGTTATGCCATTTAATTATTATTATTATTTTAACAATTTTCTTCAATAACTTATTGCTATCTTGCAGTTAGTGACATGATATCGTTGATGTAGAAATGTTGAAGACACCAAAACGAGTAAGTAGACGTCTGAAGGTCCCAAGTCCGGGCTGTACGGTGACTGCATCAACACTTCCCAGAATAAATATACATATATAAATAGAAATAACCCTGACCCGAGAACAAACATGTGTTCATCGCCCAAATGAATGCCCCAACCAGGACTCGATTCTGGGACCTCCGGCGTATGAGGCAGGGCTACTACCTCTAACGCTACTCGGTCGTCAAAGTATAGAATCGCAAATGAGCACACTGTTCATAAAGTTTTTTTTCTGTGAGCTTGTATGGTATTCAAATATCAAGCTTTAATGTACATGCAGCCTTATACAAATTAGTTAAAACTTGAAACCGTCTTTTTTTATTGAAATAGGATCAGACGTTTGTCTTCTATCTCACCTGATGGAAAGTGACGATGAAGACGAAGTTGTTACACGTCTATCCACGATATACCTATTCACTCGACGCTTGAAAGAACTAGGACTATAGCTTTCTGGAAAAACAGACGCAGGCATTTCATTCCACACCTTGGCGACCCGCACCAAAACTAGCGAAGCGTTTGGTTCGACCTCTTGGGATATCTACCATGAAGGGATGGAAGGTCTGTCTGCGTCTAGTAGTTCGATGCAAGAAGGGTGTGGGTTCAACCTGATCAAAAAGAGCATCCGCGCACTCTCCAAAATGTAATCTGTAGAAGACTGCTAAACTGGCAACTTTCCGACGATGGTCGAGGGTTTGCAGTTTTTTGGTGGTGAGGTCAAAGTTGTTAATAATTTTTCGGGCTCTTCGGTCAACTGCGTCCATCGCTTCTAGTTGGTACTTTGCAGAACCATCCCAAAGGTGGATACAGTACTCCATACAAGATCGAACTTGAGCTGTATACAAATTAAGTAGCTGTTCAGGGCTGAAGTACCGTCGGACCTTCGAGATGATTCCCAACTTCTTTGAAGCTGTTTGAGCCATGGACACAATTTGTTGCCCGAAGTTGAGTTGGGACGATATAGTTAAGCCCAGAAGCCCTAGGCGATCGGTTAAGGGTACAGAAACATTTTGGAAAGTGGGCGTTAGGTCAAAACTGCTCTTTTTCGCGGAGAATAAACACGCCTGTGTTTTCGACAGGTTAAATTTGACCAAGTTGGACTCGCCCCAATCGGACACTTTCTTTAAGGCCAAATCCACCCGCCTAATCATAGACTCTCTCAAAGCTCGGATTTCTTAAGGACTCGCTCGCGCATTTCACATGTATCTCTCTACAACGGTGCTGTCATGCCTGGGGTTAGCAGCCTAAGACTACTTGAATTGACCGTTCCCTCAGAAAATCAGATAACCAGTCGCAGAGCCCTTTAGGTATTCCGTATGCTGGAAGCTTACTCAAGAGACCATCATACCAGACCCTATCAAAAGCCTTGGAAATGTCTAAGGATACAGCTATAGCTTCACCGTGACCTTCCAAGGCTTCGCTCCATAAGTGAGTGGCATACACAAGAAGATCTCCAGTCGAGCGTTCACTGCGAAAACCATATTGGTTATCACTACAGAGCTCGTTGGACTCAAGGTATGCCAGGAGACGATTGTTCAATACACGCTCCATGACTTTGCAAAGTATGTGATTGCAATAGGTCGATAGTTGATGGGATCTGCACGGCTTCCCTTCTTTGGTATTGGTTGCAGGTTGCAGCTTCCAGGATTTAGGGACCTTTCCAAATTCCAAAGACAGTCGATACAGGCGCGTTAGTATGGGAGACAACTCGGCTGCGCAGTGTTTTAACACATCTGCAGGTATGCCATCGGGGCCGCTGGCCTTGTTCACGTCTAAATTCTGCAAGCATTTAAGAACCTCCTTTTGGCGAATATGAACGGTACCCATTTTGGGTCCGAACTGAGGTAACTGGGGTAGGACTTTACCTTGACTATTTAGACGTGAATAGTCTGCAAAAAGATTAGCAAAAAGATTAGCAAATAGGTCTGCTTTCTGTTTTGCGGGCCTTGTGTGGGCCAGTGAACCCTCAGGCTTCCTCAGAGGTGGCAGCGATGGGTGACAGAAGTTCGACTCAACCGACTTGGCCAAAGACCAGAAAGCTTTGCTTCCAGAAGGATATGACGCTGTCTTGTCTCCGATGAGGCCAATGTGGTCAAAGCGAGCTTTTCAGATCACCTTTTTGCAAGACTTGGTGGCAGCATTGTATTTTTTCTTCAGTTCATGCGAATCCACGGCTTTGCTTCTGCGAGCATCAGCCCGGGCTTTGTACGCTTCTTGCTTAAGCTTTTCAGCTGTAAGGCAAGCAGCATTAAACCATGGGTGACCTTTGGTTTCAAGGGATAGGTCAGTGGAAGGGATGAAATACTCCATTGCTTGGCCTATCACACTTGATACAGCATCAGCGCAGCACGATGGATCGGTTAATGTAAAATAAGTCTGCCGCCAAAGATAAGATGCGAAAAAGTGCCGCATCTCATCCCAATCTGCTGACTTGTGTCGCCATACTCGCCTAGCGCCTTTTGGGGTGGTGTCAGGCGGCGAGTACTGCGACACAGATTTCACCACGCAGTGGTCGGATGTCCTTAAAGGTGCAGTTACGGACACCGAGCACCTGTCAGGATCAGTTGTCAGCAGAAGGTCTAAGCAATATGCAGTGTGGCCGGCAACGTCGGGGATAAGCTGTGAGAGGCCTTGAGTCACGGAAAACTTAAAAGCCTCTCTTCCAGCGTGGTCAGTGTCCTAATAAGGGTATAGCCATTGTCTCCCGATCTCCGCTATGTGACCGGTATATACTGGCGTAGAGCAATTGGTCAAGGCCGGTATCAATGTGAACCCACATAACGGAAAAGTCCAGATCTTCCAAGTAACGGAGATGCTGACAACAGATCTCGTCCCTGGCATACATGCACACCCCGGCGTTCGGGCGGAAATTGAACTCCAGGATGTACCCTGGGTAACAAAGGTATGCCGAGTCTGACGGATTACAGATCTGCGTCTCCGTTAAGAAAATAGATGAGGCCTCTCTGTCTCAAGATGGTGGTGGACATCGTTGATATTTGAGTGCATTCCTCTGATGTTGCAGAAGTGCACTTTAAGAGAAAGGAAGTGCAACCGCTGTAGAACCTTACTCTTCTTGTGACTTTTCATATTAGTTGTGTGAGTGAATAGGGAGGAGGACAGAAGTTGAGTGAAGCGCTGCAAATGGAACCAAGCAGCTCGCAGCCCCCGGGGATTGTAATCGGGTCCTCTCTAACCAGTCGCCAGCTGACACGATGAAGCCTCCCGGGATTTTTCGCGAGGTGGCGGGGCAGCCTTTCGCATGTGGCTAGCACACTACTTGGGCCCCCTACTACCTGCGGTCGGCCAGCGGTGCACCGTTTCTTCGGATCCCGCTACCCGCCAAAACCTGTTACCCGGCGAGTCAATAAATTACGAGCTGAAGACAGTTCTCTGATGCAGCACGATTACTCAGACCTATCCTTCTCGATGGCTACACTAAACATCATGCCGGAACGCGACCATGTCACTTGGCGGCATGGCTTTGTTTTGTGGGTGGTGACAAACCACGGCCGAAGCCTACCACCAGAAGATACTGCTTCGTAGAAGAGATGAAATTGATATATTTTCTTAAATTTTCGCGATACATACTTTAAATAAAACACTTTTTACCGGATATTATCGCGTATATTTTAGTTAATTTTAATAATATAGACTGACACGTGACCACGGCAACTGCAAAGATGCCGAAACGTCGAAATAATTTTAAAATTAACTAAAATATACGCGATAATATCCGGTAAAAAGTGTTTTATTTAGAGATGAAATTGAATTGTTTAGCACCACCCAGGGACCACGTACAAGGCATCGAGGGCTAAACCTTGCGGACGCGAGCACTTCCAGTCCCCGAACTGTCGCGTTCCCGTCTCGTGGTCAATTTCCTATTACTCAGATATGTCGTTAATACGAGTCCGCAACAGGGCGCACGGCATTTTCAAAGAAAAAGTTTCTTGATTTTAAAACACTTGAACCAACTTTGTGCTACTTTTAGGATGGGTTGCACCATGTAACTATAACAATAACAAGGCCGTCACAACTCCGGTTAAGTCAAATATTGGCTGCACCATTTTAGCAATGGTTAAAATGATGTCATAACTAACGCTAACCAGGATTTAGAGGTCAGGAGGCCCTGAAACAACAAAGCAATGGAAGCCGCTAATTATTTTACGTATAATATTTAAAAAAATCAAGTACTGCGAAGCAAACTGAAAAGTCGGAATTAACATGCATAGCGGCAACGAATTAAAACTTTCGAGCATTTTTCGACGAATACTGTCTGATGAATTCTGTCGACATCCAGCTCTGGATGTAGATCGCTTTCAATACTAAATTTGGCTTCGAAACCTATTTTATTTTTGAAAACCAGCGTCATCCAGTTCACAACCATCAAAATCAAGTATATACGTTAGTGTTGTGTATCAATGTTCGGGAGTCGGCGAATAATTTTAATTATTTCAATTTACGCTTAGCAGACTAAAAACATTTTCAGATCATATCTTATTTCTCGTACTGAATTGCTCCAAAATAATAATAGTGCGGTTTCTAGACAATTCATCTCTTCTACGATTTCAGAATATCCTTCGGCAATATCTTTCGCGAAATCGAATCAAAGACTATATAGTTAAATAAGTATGTTGATTTACCGAATACATGCAGCACTGTGCGAATTAATGTGAACACAAGTGGTTATTTGCAAACAACTTCTTTTAGTTACAGACGAAAAGGTAGGATGGAATATATGAAATTTGGATTGTGTTAAATAAGAATACTTCCTCCCTTATTTGGTATAACTATTAAATGGATTTGTTTTAAGTATTTTATATACGTGTAATCATATTTGATAGGTTGAATTTGAAAAACTTATACCCGTGAAGTTTCTTGCCAGTTCTTCGTCACGAAGGTTTTCCGAACTGGTGGAAGTCATGCTTTATTTGACGTCGATAAGAACAAGTTACTGTCAATGTTGAGAAATAAATGTTTGAATTTGAGCTATGGTCCAGTTCACTCGTTCATCAAACTATAGACGTATATAACATGATGTAAGTATATATGTGAATAATAACATGGTGCAACATACAATTGTTGAATTCTAAAGTTATTGTTATTGTTAAAGGTATAACTATAACTGAGCCTGTACTGCACTGCAACTCACCCTTACACTGCATTATCTTAATAAACGTCACAAATCTCTCGCGTCTTGATCGCGGCAGAATGTATCGAATCTCATTTTATCTTACAAAAAAACAATCGAAAGACAGGAATAGTATACTATTCTTTAATGTAACCCTTTTCACAGTGTCTATCCAATTCAGCCAGAAACAAACAATGCAGGCACTGAAAGGGATGATAAAATTACAAAACACAAAAGACTTTTACCCCAACCTATATATATCAGTTCCCGCAAGTGTGCTTTAGAATGGCAGGTGTATGTACATAGTTACACCAAATTGTAAGTACTAAATGTATCCTAGATGTTCAGTTTTGTATAAAACTACAAGGGTACATTATTGTACGCCGAGAAATAACGTTTAATTCCGGATGGCGGTTGTTTTTGAAAACATTACATTAAACTTGATCATTTATTTACGAGGTAATTGGACGAAAAACCTACGTATCGAAGAATATGATAAACCAGCATTTCCCAAAGTATGGTTTGCGAGAGCTAGATACAAGCAACTGGTTTGATTAAAAAGCGATTAACTTTAGAACTACTACATTCCACAGAACTTCTAACACTGCACCAATTTTATTTGTCACAATATGGCCTCTCTATTATAGTTCTGTGCTAGAGTCTAATACAGCATAAGAATAATAGTAAACTAAAATAATTAAATCAAGGGTTTTTATAAGGTAAAATGAGATTTATCATCGAGGTCACGGTACAAAGGAAGCTTCTGAGATTTTTTTACAAGTATGAATTTACAATTAACAATATTTTTTATTCTATACAGGGTGTAACATAAAGGAAGCATAATACTTAAGGGTCAGTAAATATACCATTGTTAGAATACACTGTAAAACAATTGGAATTTTTGGGGCTGGTTAAGACTTTCACACATTTAATTTTTTTACTTCATCATCTTTGACAGCGCTAAGTGGTTTTCATACCTACCTACGCATGAGGCGCGCGAGGCGCAAATAAATTAACTAAATACGGTATTTTTATTTTTTTGTTATCATTAAAGTAACTAAAATCGCGTCCAGTCGCATCGCATCACATGCTACTCGATAGGTAGGTAAGTGACGACGGCTGCGCTCGGCACCGCACCGAGCGCCGCCTCATGCATAGGTAGATATGAAAACCACTTAGGGCTGTTAAAGATGTTGAGTAAAAAAAATAAAAATAAAAAATTATGGAAGTCTTAACCAGCCCCTATAACTCCAATTCTTTTACAGTATATTCTAACAACGGTATATTTACTGATCCTTAAGTCTTATGCTTCCTTTATGTTACATCCTGTTTAAGACATAAAGCGATAAAGGTTTTGTAAACTTTACTTAATCTGCTTGTCCTTGTGGATCTCCTAGTATACTTTGTGCAGATGTAGCGATGGCAACTCTGGACATTAACGGTTTACTACAAACAAGATGGCGCCTCAGTGAAGATAGGATAGGTGGCGGTTTTGTTGTCAAATCAGCTACAGTATTATCATTATATGTTTGTAAATTAGTTGATTAGCTGCTTCTGTAGCCACTGCCAGCCGCCCCCGGAACGGGTGGTGCATCACTCCACCCGGCTGATTATACGACTATGCCGCGACGTCTTCTATGGTGGTTACATAGTGAAGTTCGATAGTTGCGAGGCTTCCTCACTACAAACGTCGGCTTCATCGTCATCCGGGTCAGTCTATTTTAATAGAACAATGATATCCTCCACGCTCGTCTGAGTCTCGTCACGGTGGCAAGACACCATCCTTTAATTTTGTTCAGAGATCGATGGTTACATCAGCTGCTTGGCAACAAATGTGTCATCTTCGCTCAAGGTGGACTTGAATATATCATTTACTACACAGAGGGTACTTTATAATCCTAATCAATTCAAATTAAGACCTGTAGTGGCATCTGCTAGGGAGCGGAAGAAAGTGTACGAAGTTTCTCGAGCAGCGCCATCTGTCGTAAAGTAGCTGTATTTATTACCCGGGTAGTGCCTTCTAACGGAGAATAGCATTATAATGAAGAACTGCGGAGGTTGTGGGAAATTCGTGTCTACGACAGGTGCTGCTGCATGTACGGCCTGCCCACTAAGATACCACAAAGCCTGCTTAGCTATGCCATATAAAGCCCTAATAAGCAAGGACTGGGTTTGCCCTGGCTGTAAGCGCGATGTACGCAAGGGAGATAATTCTCTAACACCAATCAAGGGTTTAACGGAGGAGGATATTAGTATTTCCCACAGCCCCACTACGGCCAATGAAACATCCGACTACCAGGTACCCAGCAAGCTACTTGCACAGGGTCTAGAGGAGATGAGGGAGCTGCGCCGGGAGATGAAGTTGCTGAATGACCACGTCACGGCTTTCTCCTTCCGCATGAGTGCCATAGAGGAGAGGCTGTCGGTACTAGAGCGCGAGCGCGCCGACGACGGGGGAGAGTCGGAGAAGGTTGCCGCACTGGAGCGCGCCGTCGGTGACCTCCACCTGGAGCTGAATGATCGGGACCAGGACGCGCTGCTCGCTGAACTCGACATTAGGCACCTGCCTGAGGAAAAGGAGGAGAGCGTGACGCATGCAGTGACTGTGCTGGCGACGCGGCTGGGCGTGGCTCTGGAGCCGCGCGACGTGGTGTCCGCGGAGCGTGTGGGCGCGCCGCCCGTGGAGGGCGGGCGCCCGCGCCGAGTGGTGTTTCGTCTGGCGCGATGCAGCCTTCGCGACGACCTGTTCTGTGCTCACAGAAAAAAGCGGCTGCGTATTCATTAACGAGCGCCTAACGGGGACAAATTGCCAACTTTTTCAACGGGCGCGTGTTATCTGCAGCCAACTGCAGTGGCGCTTCGTCTGGACGAGGCGCGGCCGCGTCCTTGTCCGCCAAGGGCATGGCAAGTCTGCGTACCAGCTTCACTCGAAGGCCGACTTCCCACGGGCGTTCGGTGAGGATTTGGGACATAAAAAGCTTTAATGATTTACTGGTTGGCTTAATTCATTTAATGACTGTTATTGTTAATGTCCGTGCTTTTAATGTATTCTTGCTCACTGTATTGTCCTCCATGTATTTTATTTTTCTGTAAAATTATTATTATATTATTATTATTCATAGTTTTTAAATCTTATCTTAACTATATTTATACAATTAATGCTAACAGCCCGTTATTATTTCTATAAACTATGTTTAATTTGCAAGAATCATCAAATTTTACTGCGTATCTATTGTAATAAATGTCTTTTCCCCTTATTCCATGACCTTCTTTGTACTTTGTATAGATTTTATTGTGTTATAAAGCTAATCATACATAACTATAATAAAGATACTTTGTGTTGGAGCCCTGCTACTAGTGTTACAAACAAAATACAACATTTATGTTCATTTTGGTCACTTGTCATTGGTATGATATTTGTTATAATGTTGTTAAAAAGTGTATATTCATCCTGCACTTGCCTTTGCCGTTGTTTTACTATCATATGTATGCATTGTATAGACTGTGTGGATGTAGTTTTGTGTCAATTGCACAAACACAAAATCACACAAATACCATGTATCTATCTGTGTAAGAAATGACTTTCGCTCTAAACCCTTAATAGACTGTATTTTACCGCTACACCGCAGTGCCACTTTTATACTCTGCCTTATGTACAAATATTGTGATATTATCACTTTGCCAGCATCATTATTATTTAACTCTGTACAGTTTATTAACCTGCATTGCTTTGTAAGATATGCAATTTGTCTATCTGTTAAGTGTCATGTAACTGCAGATTTTGATTTCCTGACTAATTGTTACTGTTTTGTGAAATTAAGTTTTAGGTCATTTATACTTCCAAAACTAAAAGTTCAAAGACTATGTATATATAAAATATTTTACATTTTACTAGTTCACATTAATGAATTGTGCAGATGTAAGTATCACAATAATTATCACTTTTATTATCGTATGATTGTCTCATCGGTCAAAATGTCACAGTGTGTTGGTAATATTTTGTTGTTTAGGAATAGTTAAGTTAAAGAATTTTAAGTTTAGTTTATTTAACGCTGGTTCTCTTGGTACGGGCCATGATGAGCTGGAGGTTGCGGTAGGTTATATTCAGCCCGACGTTCTTGCCATAAATGAGACTTGGTTACAAGACGGCGAGGAGGGTCGCGCTCCCACACTGGCTGGCTACCGACTGAGACACGTGGCGCGCCCCGCCGGTGGATTGCGATCTCGCGGCGGAGGTGTGGGATTCTACATTAGGCAAGGTATTTCGGCACGAACCCTGGCTCATCCGTCTAGTCAATACTAGTTGAACAAATGTGGATTAGCTTAAATATCAATCAAATACGAATTATAGTAGGTACGGCGTATAGACCTCCTTGGCTTAATACCTGTGTATTTTTTGACGCCCTTACAGAGTCAATTGCATCATTTACTAATTATGATTATATAGTACAGATGGGTGATTTCAACATAAATGTACTAATGGAATATTGCGTTAACTATACGGCATTGCATCAATTTTTGGCAAGTGTAAACATCAAAAATCATGTATCCCAACCGACACACTTCACTACGGATAGTCAGTCAGCTATCGACTTTGTACAGATGCTCCTGTTATTGATTTAGATGTTTTTCATATTCCTGATCTAGGTAAACATGCTGTTGTTCTAAGTGAACGCAACAAGGCGGAGTACAAAGATTTAAAAAAGTTGACTCACTTGCATTTGATGGCGGAAAAAAAGGCTTACTTCGAAAGTCACGTAAACTCCAACATTAACCAACCAAAGGCCCTTTGGAAAAACTTAAAGAATTCGGTCCTACACAACTCTAAACAGTTTCATGATCTTCCCCCTCATTTATGCGCTCCAGATCTTATAAATTCTAATTTCTTAAATGTGCCTGGAAGTGATTCTATTGATATCTCATATTTGAAGAAATTTAAAAGTCATGCTCCTGATACTAAACCCTTCAAAGAGTTGAGAGTGTTTCACCCTTTCTTGTTGGTAAAATAATCTTGGACATGAAATCAAACGCTCAAGGGGCTGCCAGCATCTCCAGGAATATGATTCTCCTCATTCTCCCTCAAAGTGTTGACGTGATAACAGCTATCATCAATAAATCAATATCGAGCTGTACCTTCCCTTCTCAATGGAAAACCGCGATCGTACGTCCTATCCCTAAAGTAAACAACCCGAACGATTTCACTGAACTTAGACCTATCAATATCTTACCGTATCTTTCTAAACTCCTTGAAAGAGTTATATATTACCAAGTCGTCAAGTACTGCGAAAAAAATTTAATTCTACCCGATTTACAATCTGGCTTCAGAAAGGGTCGCAGTACAACTACTGCTCTTCACGACGTGGTGGATAATATCTTATCCATATTATCTTAGCCATATAGCCTATTTACTCACTGCAATAGATATTAAAATTTCCATGTATATACAACTCATTGTTATTTGTTCTCTGTTTGCACATGTGTATGTTTTGTGAGTAAATAAATATTTTTTCTTTCTTTCTTTCTTACTCACACAAAGTCAAGTAAGGCGAGTGCCATCATCATCACGGGTAATTTTGGCGCACACTACGATGAATAGACCAAAAAAGAGTGGAGCGCGTCTTAGTGGGCGGCGCAGTGTTGCCAGACCGATTTAGGGGCGAAATAGGGGAAAACATATTTGGGGGATATTTTTTGAGGGAAATTTAAAAAACACGTCAAATACAGTTTCTTTAAATCACGTTCCTGACGTTTTGTAATTAATTTTTTTTTACCATCTTATTACTTTATCCCCACAACTAGTCTAGGTCGTGATTCCAGATGTTGAAGATAATAAATAAATTTAGCCATTAGTAATAAAATGCAGCATTAATAAAGTTTCATAATATATTTTTGTTGAATCTACATATGTTGAATCTACATATGTACCAAATGTTTCATGTTATATGCCTATCATTTCTCAACAATACCAGCTCTTTAAAAAATCGGGGCATGCCACCATCCACTTGGTGTGGGGTAACCACTCACTAACTTTTTATTGCCGAAGTAACTTATAATTGATTATTATCTGTTGTGTTTTCCAAATAAATAAATAAATATTCTAGGGGATTTCTAGGGGGAAATCAAAATTTGTCTAGCGGTACGTCGCCAAGACCATCTGGCAACACTGGGCGGCGCTCACTATCTGTTACTTTTATGAAACGGAGAGAGATGGACTGATGCGATGGCGTGTCACGTAATCAAGACGCAATAAAGGCAATAAAGCATTGTATTGCTGCGGTTGTTTTCATGTACTGCCATAAGCGTGCGAGTAAGTAAAATCAGACGACGTGGAAAAGATTTTTGAGATCCCTGCGTTACTAGTATGTCTCTTATCTATGTGCTTTTTCATTTCAATTAAAGAAGCAATGACGTAAGTTACTGTGAAATGACGAAGATCCCTTTCTTACTTCATCATACCAAACAAAAATGTGAAATTAAACATCCAAAATCTTTTAAAAAAGTCATTTATTTCGTACAAATACACAGAGAGTCACGTAGCACCATACATCAATACAAAATGTACAAAATTGTGCATATTCAATCACATTTAGTAATTACGATGTGACAAATCTTTATGCAGACTAAAATTAATACAACATTTCTAGACAAATCGATTTCAGATGGTTACTAAGTCAAAATAATGTGATTGCTCGACTTAGTAGTAGGTTAATTTTGTCGTCTGGTAGGTGAACCCCACATTGGTTCTTGGGTTCAAGACCCGTAGACTTTAGTCATGATTAGCATTTTGGCGTGAATATAAAGTGAACAGTTTTAGTCAAAAAAACAACTACAAATATCTATGGCCTTCGTTCGCGCCTCTCACCAAATTATACATGCTGCGTGCTTGACCTGTAGTTGACAAAACCGAAATCGCTATGTCCCCATGGATCCCATCATTAGAAATGAACTTAATTTAAAAAGACCAATTTGGAAAATATTCTTTAAAGAAAAAGACATTCTCGTTTCTATTTATAAATAACGGATTTCTAACCTAAAATACAGAAAGCATATAAACGAATTGGTAACCATTTTGAAGTCAGAGAGTAAAATTCTGCTGCATTTGACAACTGTGGGTTAAATTGAGATTTTTCACAGTTCTTTCTTTTTAGGATTGCATAAAAACTCGTCGCACAGATTACGTTTTAGACTTATCTACTAATAACACACTTAGTTATTAAAAACAAAAAAAAAATGATTTATCAATAACTTACAAAAAAAATAATTAAAAAACCATTTACATATCTACTTACATTACATATATAGTGATGGATTTTTATCGAATATTTTTTTCATTTCTGTCATATTGAAATAAAAATAAATTATTAAAGTTGATTATTAATTCCTGATAAATAATAATTATATGTATAAATATTTTGTAAAGAAATTCTAAAATGATTTAACAAGATAGTAGGTACACAATACAAGTAATCTCCAAGTATTATTATGAATTAAAAATATTTACAAAAATTCTATTATCCTAAATTAAGAGATAAAAACATGAGATAATTTAAATAAATACTTTACACACTTAACGAATGAGTTGTTATTCGCATTATTAAAAAAAGGGGCGAAATTAAACAATTAAGTATATTACTATTATGTTTATAACATTATGCTAGTTATGATTAGTTTATCGAATTTTGTTCATTACTTTATAAGCTTAACCACACCTTTAAGATGAATTCGCGATAATACATAACAATGCCTCGGTTAACTGTACAACTTAACTATAGTTTTGTAAAAGTCAAATGAAGGGGCAATACTTAATAACACATTACTTATAAGTGTTGGTTTAAGAGCTTTGCGCTTTTAATTTGCACATTCACATAATTTTATTGATTCTCAAACGATTTCATTATCACACAAGGTGTAAAACAGTTTTAAAAATAAAAATTAATAAGTATAGAATCGATTTTGAAATCTAATATACAGTGGTTCCGTACTTTTAGAGCATCACATTTTATATGAAACAGCATTTATTTATAAAATAGTTGGTTTAAATTTCTCGCTTGAAAACAGATATAGAGAAAATGAAGGGCTTTAAGGATGCTAAGTTTACTTTTGTTTTACACAAATAGGTTATAAAAAACAAATATTTTAATTCCGTTGGTTGCCTTCATAACAACTATATACATAGTGTCTTTCCAGGGTACTAAACTCAACATCCATTAAATTGTTTGTTTCTAAGTAATTATTAAACTACTTAATTGATCTAACCTATTTTGCAAAAAGTGCAAAGTGTGAAAGCTTACAATCCTACCTAATTAGACTACTTTGAATCTGGTCGCAACCCACAAACGAGAATCATTTACAGTAAGTCAGTAATTATTTTTTGTCTAGTTTAAAAATATGTCGACAGTGAATATTACTCTCGTGCTTCTCCAGAATATGTTCGAAAATTTATTGACGTTACAAATAATTTTTCATCTGGTCAGTATTAGCACATGAGTAGATAAACAGAACAGAGACAAAGCTCCATCCAACGCACGAATCGGTTGCACTACTACAAGCTAGTGGGGCATGTGTGCGTGACCACTGGCCGCTTGTCACGTACGCGGCGAGACAGGCCAAAAGACATTGTCAAAAGGCACAGCCAGTTGACAATCTCAGGGTCATTGCGACGCACGTTGTTTGTTTTTTTAGTTGCAAGTTTGATTATTTTAATGTAAAAACGTTGTATTTTTTATTAATAATGGTTGTTTATTATACTGTGTGTATGAATAATTCTTGAAAAAATAAAATTGAATTGTTCGAGCCGTTTCGCCAAAATTTACCACACCATCAAAAGAAACAATTATTAAAAAACAACAATTATAAAAGAAAAAAATTATAGGAGTAAGTAATTTGTAAAGTATTCTATCATACTGAGTAATGAAACTATTTAACAAATGTTTTGTTTAATTTGTCTTAACCTATTGTGACATCCCTACCAAAATAGGTAACAATTTTTGACGTTCTTAAGAAGCTTTGTCTCTTTTCCGTTTATCTAATCATGTGGTATTAGCTAATGATATTATATACTATAGATATGTTATAGGCTCACAAAATTTGCGACAAACATGTGACAGCACACATTCACACGCATTTCTTCCATCTTACATTTACTACATTGCCGAATAATGTAAAATGAACGGCGTTCTTTAAATAGTAAGAAAAAAGAGGACAGCTATTGTTTGTGGCTTACGCTTTAATGTAAACAAACGTCACTCAGGAAACCAATCACGGCATGTTTGGCATAGATTGCACCCGTCTTTATCGTCCTCGCTTTCCAATTTTTTCAAACCTCCACAAAAAATATACTTGTAAAACGAAGTATTTTGCATGCTTATTTGTGATATGAGCTCTCTTGTGTTTTGAGAACTTTAGAATAATAATTGGTGAATCTTTTCAAAACAGAATATGGCATTTTAACCCATTTTTTACACACCGCGTCACTTGTCGCCTTGTGTGCTTTAAGTTTTAAGCTAAATTAAAGAAAAGACGTCCCAATTGGGTAGTTTTTGAGTCTTCAATTCTAGTGCGCTTATAACATATCTACTTCATTTTGTATATAAAATCAATGTATGAAAGGTTTTCATAATAACTAAATCGTGATGTAACATGTATTCTATTCTTATCAAACAATTCTGTAATTATACAAATACAAACATTATACAAACACGAAAACATGAAAAGGTTCTTTGACAATACAATTTAGTTTGTGAATCTAGAACTTCTGGAAGTGTCATGGAGTGGTCATGAATAACTTTGATCAAAAAACAAAAAAACTGTTGAATATTTATGTACAGTTCTGGTTTCTTGAAACTGTCAAAATATTTAAATTTTTAGGATACTTTTTTATATCAAATAAATGAAGTTCCCGAGTTCCTTCTTCTAAATAACATAGGTACAAGATAATTTTTAAATCAAAACGAACATCGTATCTGGTAAATATCAATAGCACTATCTCCTATTTATTTTAATACAAAACGATAAAGATTTTTGTCTTCATTTTGCGAACTCCATTATTATCTAAAATTAAGTTGCGTCTTTTATACATCATTAATGTCTTTAAAATGTCTCTTCTTTACAGTAATTCATACAACATTCAACAACTCATTACCTAACTAAGTATAAATTAACAACACTGCCTTGCTACCTTAAGCGCTAACTTTTGTTATTGGCATTCTTTAATGTTTAATATTATTAGATTAATAGCAGTAGGTAAGTTTTCAGGAAGTAAAAAATTCAATATTCTACTTAAAAGACCAACAATATTTACTTTGGCTTTAGCCACTTATTTTGTCATGAAGGGCTATTTTGGCCTTTTTTTATATAGTGCTTGCTCATTTACTTATAATATTTTAACTGGATTAAGAGGTACTACGTGAGTAAATTTAAAGCGTTTTGTGATAATAGCATAATACACTCGGAACTGAGTGTTTTATACACGGGAGTTTTATACCTAATATTCGTTAAACATTGTAGATGGGCAACATGAACGTCGGTCAAGACCAGTAGCGACGTTCTCACTGAATCAGATAGCTATCACTGCCTGCCTTACGTTAGTTTCGCTCGCTCGCGCCTAGAGACAAGCGTGCGGGTTGAGCGTACACCAGTGCGGCCACAGCGGCGCCGGGCGCACGCCGCGGGACAGTAGGCGGCCGCGCTGCGCGTCAAGGCGCACGTATACGTCTGGCGTAGCAGGCTGCGGCACGTCCGCCCACAATCGCTCGGCTAGTGCAGCGGCGCGCGGCCACACGCGCGCATCCAGCCCTCCTGAACCCAGCTGCTCGCTCCACTGGCACGCCGCGCCACCCGCCACACGCCAGCCAGCCGCCGCCTCGGTCCACGGCCGGTGTTCGTACACTTGCTGCCACGAGCGGTACGGCCCGCAGTGCCCGTCCGAACTGTCACGCCACGAGCCGAAGCCGCAGTCCAGGTACCACGCATCTACGTGCGAAAGTACGGCGCGCACGCCTGCATCCAGCACCTCGCGTGACTCGGGCCACTGCGACGCACCCCACACCTGCACCGCCAGCCGCGGGTCCAGGCGCTCTAAGTACGGCGCGCGTGTTAGCCGCGACGACCACAGCAGCGGCAGTTCGGGCACTCGCCCGCCGTTGGCGCGCTCCAGCGCCGCCAACGACCGTGCGGTGAAGTCTAGCCACAGCTCCATGGGGTCCGACTCGTTGAAGTGCTGCGTCCAGCAGCGCTCCGACACCTCGTCGCCACCCAGGTGGAAAACGTCGTCTGTGCCCGTCAGCTCCAGGATTTCGGCGTAGATGGCCTCAAGGATGCGGTAAACGTGCGGGTTGAGCGGGTTGAGTTGGCCACAAGGCGGCTCGCCGCAGAAGGCGCTCCAGGGCTGCACTTCGATGCAGTGTGCGAGTGGGCCGAGTCCAGCCGCCTCGCCCCAGCCCCAGGCGCGACCCACGTGCGCCGGCACATCCACCTCCAACAGCACGCGCACGCCGCGGAGGCGCGCATGCTTCACCACGCGCTGAACGTCGGCACGCGAGTACTGCGCACGCGCGCTGTAGGCACCGTGCTCTGCCAGCTGCGGCGCCGCGCGCAGCTGCAGCGGGAACGACTGCGAGTCCGACACGTGCCAGTGAAACGTGTTCAGCTTGTTGGCTGCCATGGCATCGATGGTGCGCAGGATGTCACTCACCGGGAAGAAGTTGCGCGCCGTGTCTAGTAACAGGCCACGGAAGTGGAAGCGCGGTGCATCGCTGATGGTGGCCGCCTCAAGCGCTAGCAGCGCACCAGCGGCCGGCTCTGCCCAAACTAGCTGCGCCAGCGTTTCAAGCGCATGGCGCGCACCGCAGAAGGACGAGGCGCGCACGTCGGCCAGCAGCCCACCGCCCGCCGGTGCCAGCGACAGCGAGTAGCTTTCATTCGTGTGCAGGCGCAGACGCACGTCGTCGCTACCGTTGACGGCCACGCGTACCAACACGTCACGAGGCGCACCCAGCTCGCGCGTGTGGGGCTCCGTGAGATGCTGCTCCAGTGCACGCAGGTCTTTCAGCATGAGGTCGAAGGCGCCCCGCAAGTGCTGCTCGACGTTGGGACCGGGCGCAGCGGCCACGTGCAAGGTGAACCCGCGCGTGCGCACCGGCACGGCGCTGGAGGAGAGCGACACGGCACCGGTGGGTTGCGGCCACAGCAGCGGCGTGGCGCACAGCATGTGGCAGGCGGTGAGAGACTGCGGCGGTGCGGCGCCCGGCGGCAGGCGCTCGCAGCGGCCGTCACGGCAACGGTAGGTCCAATGCGGTGCGCGCGGCGCGGCGGGTCGCGGCGCAGCTGCCTCCAGTTGCTGGCGCCAGTACAGCAGCGATGCGGCTAGCAGCGCAGCGCCGGCCAGCAGCCATAACGCGCGCCGCAGACGCGCCACGCGCCGCGCGCCCTCCCGCCACTGCCACATGCTGCCGCCGCGTCTATCGACCCACGACCAGCGTCTGAAAACATAACAACAATACTTTAGTTTAAATAAGTCATGTTTATGTTTGTAAAACGGGGGACTTCCCTTAACCAAAAAAATATATTCTACATAAAATTATAAAAACTAATTCAATAAATCAATTACTTTTTAAATTCTAACCAAAATATTGAATACATAAAATGTATTTCTCGGCTTCCGTATGAAGACTTATATTTAAGCAGCAGTTTACTACTGGTTTATGTGCGCCGCAAATCAGAGCTTTGTTTTAATTACATTAAGTTCGCAGAGTTCTGCGGAGGCAGACATTTTGCGATGGTCGGTGAAGTTCTTGACGAACCGGAGATATCAAATGAGTCTGATACAAGAATTTGATCCCAGGCGCGATACTTGAGTAACACTTGAGATAGACGTGTAAGAAAATTACTGTAAATCATTAGCTACAACATTCCCATACTAAGTGGTTAGAGGTTAGCCATTTCAATAGTTTACCAGTACCAGAATCTGTACCAAATCTGTACAAAACTAGTACAAAAATCTTGTGCTTCTGAGATCGCAAATCGACTCGTATACACTGATTTTCCTAGGGCGTTCGACAAGGTTAACCTTCTTGTGGTCACTATGTAAAGGCACAAGTAGCCAGATTTAAACACTCAGATCTGTTATTCTTCGACAGCGAGTTGTTTTTTTAGACTGAATGTAGGACAAATCAAAAATTTTTTTTTTGCGAACGCTCGTAATTATGTAACAAAAAATATCAGGTTTTTAAAGGTATCGTTTAACAGTTTGAATATGCAATATGCTACTGCACAAAATATATTTTATTTATATTTGACATTCTATGAGCTTGTTGAAACGGTTTGTTGAAAGTCAAAGAATAAACTTTGAAAATTAAACACATGCTTCCTCAACCCACTTGATAACTTTTATTAAATGGAACACTTTGTTTCGGAATCTCTTGAAACTGTTTGCTGTTAAGGTGTAAATTACACAGCAATTAAATGAGGTACTGTTTCCGCACTTTGCTTTTACATCATGTTGTGGAAGTTAAGGAAAAGTTATATTTGTATTGATTTTAGAGGCTAAGTAACAAGATAACAGGTGTTGGTTGTACTATGAACAAAACGTTGTCACGCTGTGCGTTAGCCGTTTGTCTAACCAATAGCCACTGCGCTATCGTGGAGGTTCATTTACTTTTAAACTAGGACTTTATTTTTTAATTTTGGATATCAGACTCGACCAAGTTGTTATGATATCTTCTTATAATACAACACGATACATTTTTAAAAGAATGGAAATGTGTTAAAAAATTTTAGAAGCCGCTAGACGGCTCCTGTATCTTATTAATTAGAAAGATTTCCTAGCTAATAAAGAAGGTGTTCTACTCTTCAATGTTTTTAATGGTTCAATACCTATACCTATCGTTTTGTGGTACTACCTACTACTTCTGGTGTGTAGGAATGGCAACGTATAGTGTCAGAGTTGGACAAGCCGCCTCTGGAAACCACTCAGGCCCTTGGCGTGGCTTGACGACTGACTGACGACGAAAACTTAGGCCGACGGGTTGATGTGCCCTCTGAAGCTTGAAAAGGCTCAGGTTCATTAGTCACTAGCGGTCACCCATCCTAGGATTGCCGCACCGAACATTAACAACAGTAGTACACCAGCAACGAATACGTTCAGCCATGAGCAGATCGTTTTGCGGTAACTGGTCGATAAACCAATAAACACGGACAGGTAGGGGTCAAATTAAGTAGTATCGCAATCACCATAAAGCAAATATTTTATCACATCTGTTTCTAATAAATTTAACACTATACAATTTTATAAGTATAGCCGTTGCAAAAAAAATTGGACTGCAAGTAATAAAGATGGTACCTACAAACTACACAGCAAATAGAACAAATTAACTACTGGATTCATAAAGAAACCCACAACCTAATGTTTTATAGCAGAAAACTGCCATTTTAACCGCCATTAAAAAACAATGACTCAAGACGGTAAGGCGCGCCGCAAACCTTCCGGCGAGGATGAATCTTTAACGCATACTTAAAACTGGCACGCTTCTACTGCGTCAATTTGTGTGGAACTCACCTACCCACTCACCTTTGGATAGGTTCTTAATAAATGTTTAAGGTTAATTAAAAGAGCTCAAGCAGGCGAAGTGAAAAATAATTAATCTCTTAGAAAACTCTATTTCAGTGCGAAATATATATATATATATTTATTTCTGTTTCCACTAATCAGGTAGAGTGACGCTTCATTAGATTAAATCACTAAAATAACGGCAGGGTACAAACCAAACGAAGTTTAAATGCGTTAAACAAAAAACTTAATAAAACTTATGATGAATATATAAAAATGTTCATTGCATTAATTTGTCTTACCCTACCTATGTAGTGCGTCGTTGGTCAATAAATTTGCACACAACTACATCTTTCATAAAGTTTAAACAAATATCACAAAGCTTTCCGCCGATATATGAACTTTGCGTCCTTTCGAACTAATGGAATTAAAATGCAACCTGAACCGGGAGTGTAAAGCTCTTGGGTACCGTTGGCGTATCGTATGCACGAGAAGTTTGAGTTCCGAGCCTGCCTTGACTCGCTGTCTGCGATGTCTACTGGTAAGTTTTGATATACGAATTATATTGCCAGTTTATATACAGTTATCATAGAGGTTTTTAATGTTTTATGATGTGTTTGACAGCCGTTGATTGTTACGATTTAAATGCTAAGTATTAAAAATTTTAGACAGCTTGTAGGTACTAACTGGATTGACTAGTCTAATATGTACTCATAACTTTTTTAAAGGAGACCAGACCGAAAAATTAATATTAACATATTATGATACAGGGTGACTTATAATTCGACGTATTCGTCTTGGGATGTGGTAATACAACTAATTACCAACAAAATTAACTATAATGTCCCTAATACCAAGTAGGCTCGTTATCAAGATATTCAATATTTTTGGTTTTGGTCAAAAAAATCCCGAATTAACTACAAAAAATTCAATAAATAAAAACCTAGTGTTTCGAATAAAGTTTTTAAAATTTTTTTCATTTACCAATACATCAACAAACATTTATTTACACTAATACTGGCACAAATATTGAACATTTTAAAATAGCAAATGAATTCTTTTAAAATTTTGTTTTGATTCACTAATTTGGTCAATAGAAAATTGGATTTATTTTGAAAAATCAACATTACATTAACTCATAAAAAGTCTCATTAAAAATTGAATAACATGATGATGGGTAAAATGTAAAGAAAAAATCGAAATTTAAAAAAATCTTTTATTAATCAATTTTGCGAAACGTTTTACAAATCTTGTTCAAAGTGACTTCCCTACGGTGAATACATGCCCACACATGCTTCCTTATCTCTGTCAGTGTCACTCTTGAAGTGAAAGAGTGTCGTATTTTTTTAGCCGCTTCGATTATTTTTTCTCGCAGGACTTCCGACAGACTTAATTGGCTTGCATAAACAAGGGACTTCATGTGCCCCCACACGTAAAAATCAACCGGTGTCAAGTCGGGACACCGTGCAGGCCATGGAATCGGACCCCCTGCCAATCCCACGCTTTGGGAACGAGGTATCCAGCCACTGCCACACAGTAATTCGATAGTGCGCTGGACAACCATCATGTTGGAATGCCAATCGTCTCCTTGTTACCAATTCCACATCTTCAAGCAATGGCCTTAGCTCATTCCTCAAAAATTCCTCATAATACTCACCATTTAAATTGTTGGACAAAAAGTGGGGTAAAATCAAATGATTATTTATGACGCCCATCCAACTTCTAACAATAACAACTAAAAAGTTCCAGGAATTTATTGCAACTCTGGAACTCAAGCCGCGGTACGTTAACAAAAGGTTTTACAATGCACGTGCTCTACGTACGTTTTTTTCTGGGAATCGTTGTTTGTGTCTTAATAATTTAACTTGTTTGGATAGTTAATAGAAAAAGGAAGTTTTTCTAGTAGTTTCTACACTTTGATTTTAAAAATAAATCCAGTTTCCTATTGACAAATTAGCGGATCAAAACAAAATTTCATAAGAATTCACTTGCCATTTTAAAACGTTTAATATTTGTGCCAGCATTAGTATTAAATAAATGTTTGTTGATGTATTGGTAACTGATAAAAATTCAAACAACTTTATTCAAAACACTAGGTTTTTATTTATTGAATTTTTTGTAGTTAATTCGGGATTTTTTTAACAAAACAAAAATATTGAATATCTCGATAACGAGCCTTCTTGGTATTTAGGACATTTTAGTTTAATTTGTTGTATTATCACATCCCAAGAGGAATACGTCGAATTACAAGTCACCCTGTATATAATTTAACAAAGCGGAGTGTATAAAATTTTCTTCATAAAAACAATTAAATGAGGGCCCGTCGTGATTTTAATATGCTATAAATATAAAGCATATTAAACTGATACACATTTGTGTAAGTAAACTTTACACAGATTGCTGAAATTCAAATTCAAATATTTATTTCTCAATATTGACAATTGCTTGTTTGTGATGACGTTACATAAAGCATGGCTCTCCAACCAGTTCGTAAAGTCCGGCGTGAAGAAGAACTACCAAGAAAATGCAAGGGTGTCAATCGCTTCTAAAATGATTGATTAATCAAATAAAATACATACATTTCTATCCATGAATCTAGATGCTAGAAATCCCACAACAGCGCAACTGACTGACCGCAAGATTTCAAACGTAGAAAGTGAGCTTGATAAAATATTTACAGATACAGTGTGCTCCAGTTTCGCAGAAGATGTAACATCCTATTAATAGTTTGAGGATAAAAATGGAACAGTAACGAACTGTAACTTGGCGGGAGTATTTTCAATTTTCTATTACGTAAACGTAGTAAGTTAAGTAACATTTCAGGGTAACAGTTTGCGTGGACATTTTGTTATATTTGTTTTGAATCGTTGCGTGAAAATCGTCTAGAGTCAACATATTATTAGGTTATAATATTTATAAGAACCGCTCAATAAATTTTGAAAACGAATAAACCGACCTCCCGTCTTAAAATAATTCACACGGCGAAATTTAATGAACCTTAGATAATCAAGTGCTAATCAATTATTGAATAAATATACAAAATTATATTTAAAAAAAATAACGAAAACATGGGTTTGGTCGTACTTCGTAATCTTCACATTGTGAACTACAATATACAGTGTAAGATAACGTGTGAAATCGGCTAAGATCCTGTTTAAATTAAGCTTAATTATAGAGACGGAAAACCTAATAAATACTAACGAGGAAATTTTCATAAAAGATTATTAATTAGCGGGATGAACAGATGTCTTAATTGCCAGTTTAAATTAGCAAACAAACATATCAGTGAAATGACTAATTACATGTCACATAAATGCAAAAATGTGCAATGCTTTTAGCCCTTACAACAGCACAAAGCGTACAAACCCTTTCAAAAATCAATATTAGAAACATAGAAAGTGATTCACAAATATCTATTAAAACTTCGGATCATATAAAAACTTCTCACGGATTGGCAGAAATCAACCATCTCTATATTTGCCATTTTATAGACAGAAACCACAAAATTTTGGCTCGCAGTTACACACATTGCTCGCTTGACTCGTAAATACAAATACGTAGGCAATTCAGAAACTAACCTCCGGTTGATTGAAAAAAATACACCAAGTTAAGTAAAAATATTTTAATATATACATCTTACAACTACATCTTTGCACTATTTTTCGACATAGTCTCCATAACGATTGAGGCACTTATCGTATCTCTTCACAAGCTTTGAAATTCCTTCTGCATAAAAATCACAATAGTTGTAAGATGTATATATTAAAATATTTTTACTTAACTTGGTGTATTTTTTTCAATCAACCGGAGGTTAGTTTCTGAATTGCCCTCGTAATTTAACAGGCAACTTCCAATGCCTCTCTATTAGCCACAGAAGACCTCAAACATTGGTTGGGACACAGAAAATTTGTCGGTGGATTAAGGCGACCCTAGAAGTGTCCATATTCAGTGCACACAGCCCTCGGCGCAGCACGTCCGCGCGCGACGCCTCGGCCTCAGCGTCGATATGATGAGCAAAGCGGCTGGCTGGAGCTACACATCTTCTACATTTGCTAGGTTCTACGATAGGACTATTATAAACAATCAAACTGATTCTCTTGTGAGGTTGATATTAAATTATTAGCTATAAATAAACATGAGGTTTTAGAAATAAGTGATTTGTAAGTTAACAAAATAAATAAATATTACTAAACTTATTCCGGATTAATGTGATATTAAGGCACAGTCTCGAAGTCTTCAAGTACCTACATAAAATATATAATAAAAGATTCATAAAGCACTTCGTATAATTATGATAGAACTTCACATACAGGTAAGTTCATTTAATCATAAATTATTTTAAGCTGCGTGCAAAGTACTTGAGTAAAAATTTTAGAAGTCTTTTTGTCCAAAGAAATGAATTACGAAATCTAAGTTATAAGTCTTCGTATATATGTATATTCTAAAAACATCAAAGTCATAAGTGTTTTGATGACAGTGACGGTATTTTTGTTTGTCATGTTCAATTTCATTTTTAAGTAATCCATCTCGAAACCAATAAATATATAAGTAGCTAAAAATAATCTTATAATGATAAAAATATAGTGTTACATAATCGAGTATATAAAACATATTATAATTTTAAATTTGTTGGTATAATCTGATTTATCACATTTAAAGTCTAAAATGCAGACATAATTAAGTTACTGCCCAAAAGTTTTCAAGTGCACTCTTTAAAAATGAAAACTGGCTGAAACATTCTGTAACGCGAGCTTTCCTTGGCGGGAGACAATGTTTAGAACATTTTCAATTGAATAAAGTGGACGGAGTCTGGAGCCACTGCATATTTGATAGCTCCGAGTTGACCGCCCTGAGAAACAGTATGGTATTTTTGGTATAATTTCATAGTAGCACCATCCTCCTGGTGGTAAGCGGGTCCGGATGCCCATTCCCATGAATATTAAACGTTGGTGATACCAAAGAATGCCATTTAAATTTTTTTTATTGTAAATGTCGGCTCTCCTATTGGTCTCCCGCTCATACATTATTGCCGTCTATATTCACACGCCTGTAAGGAAACCAACAGTAACAAGAGAATAATTAATTGATTCAGTCATAAATTAATAGATAGGTATATTTCACCGAACGTTTTAACCTCATAAAGGGTCCTTACCGTATGTTTGCACAAAAATATTTTTGCAAAAAACTTGACTGTTTTAGTAGATCTGACTGCACAGGTCAAGCGCTGTAATATGTTAATACTAAAACTTAAAATTGAATATGTAAAAAAGAATATACCTGCCGTCCGTACAACTGTAAAAAGCCGCCATTTTCAATCCACTTCTTTAAGGGAATGTGTTATACCTTAATTGAGTACTTCAACAAATTGAAATAACTTAAATAAGTAAGTAAATTCCGGAGAGAATGTCATTGGTTAACGAAGCGTTGCCGTTTGAAATTACCTTCGTTCCTGTTATGTCACTTCACTGTTGTGAAACTAAAGTCAACGACGTATCTGCCTAAGACATTTCAAATTTCAATTAACTTATGATTTTCAGCATATCTATAAATTTTCAACCTTTTGAAAACTGCTTTAAGAAGGAGTAGCAATTTTTAGGTGTCTAATTTCGATTTCAAGTGTCATCATATGGCCGTATAGATAGATGGTTCAAGTCACTTGTGCGTAGGCCCTGTCTGTGCGTTAAGCTTGTATACAGGGTATCCTAGATTCAACGTCAAGCCGGAACCGAGGGACAGGCCACGACCAAAATTTTAGTCATGTACTTATAAAATTATAAATATCCGGTTCCGGCTTGAGGTTAACTTCTAAGGCACCCTGTATATACAGCAAGTGTGTGTGTGTGTGCGTGATAAAAATGTACTGATTATACACACACACCAAGTATAGTGAACACCGTTTGACAAAATGACAGCTGCCACACAAAGTTAAGTTGCATATTTACAAGCACACGCACACATAGGGCCGGGCGCACAAATGAGTTGACCATCTGTACAAACAATCCGGTAAACAAAACTAAGTACTAAAAAAAAGAAATATTTTATTGTGTGTAGTCAATAAATCTGGCATAACACAACTTTAGTTTCTTTAAAAAATTTGACCCTGTACATGTGTTTAACCGTTCATTTTTTTTTAATAGAAGTTAATCCCCTTTACACAAATTTTAAAATTTTTTAGATTTTTAATTGACTAGCCAGTGTGACGTCATCGCACGGACACTCTCCCTAGAGAACCACCACCTGTGCATAGCAAGTGGCGTAGTAGCCAGCTGTAAAAACTTTGTTTATTAAAATTTAGTTTTTATTATTATTGCATTAGGATTGGTTTTTTAATGAAATTAAGTTGGTAAGCCTGTTTCGTCGCGGACAATTTCGCATACCAGTATGCGAAATTGTCCGCGACGAAACTTGAAGGTAAAATTTGCATTGATTTATTATAAAGTGGTGGGTTGGGTGCAATCCTTATGTAATAAATAATGATGTCCGTAAATTCTAGTTCATAATCAGTATTAGAATCAACAACCTTAAGTAGTTTCATTTAGAGTTTATAGTTTGTTTGACACAGTTTACTTGTTTTCGTGTAAGGGTGTGGCAACTTTTAGTATCAGAGCCAACATCTGTTTGAGAATCTATAAAATAACAGAATAAACTTCAGTTTTATGCGGCACTAGTTTATAAGTTGAATTATTTATTTAGTTGTATTATTCGTAAATATCAATATTCAGGGAATAAAACTTAAGGTATTGCGCGGTATGATGAAACACTAAAGAGCTCACAAAAACTTATAGTAGAAGTTTATTTTGTTGGTTGCAGGATCCAAGGGGTATTAATTTTAAAAGTAAGAGTGCTAAAAGAAAAGTTTTGTAAAGTCCATTTGTCAATGTGCTGAAGATTTGCTAGTTTTTGAATCTTAACCCGAATTCGGCAAAACAATTTCGAGACATAAATTTTTCATTACATATTTTATTATTAAAAACAGCTCGCAAGCGATTAACCTTCTTTAAACGAAAATGTGAATAATAATACGACTTACGATCAACTTTCAAACGACGTCACAAAGTAGCATCATTTTCTAACTACTCTAAACTGTCATGTCAAAGTTTTAAAGACAAACATAACTAACATCAAGATTATATAGAGAATTGTAGAGTTGTTCATTCCAGTTAAGTAAAAACTTTAAAAAGATTACTACTCGTGACGTCAGCATACGAATTTCTTTAAAAATTGATTTAAAATTAAAGACTGCACAGAAATCAGAACTAGTCAAATTGTTTTCCCAAAATACACTTTCAGAAAAATGTCTTTAATCGATACAATAATGTCTTGATATAAAATTCATCATCAATTGTACGTGTAAAACATGCATTCATTGAAAGACACTAAAATAGTTTCGACCCACGTGCAAATTTTTGGTAGAACGAGTGTCTTGCAACTAATGTCATCGTGTCAACGCGAAGCTAATGTCGGAAAAGCATTACTTAACAAAGCTTCGATGCTGTATTATTGTAACGAATGCAGTTACATAAGTACTGCAACAAGTTTCATGAAATTAATTTCATCATGTATGCCATGTATTTCGTAATTACATTCGACTTAAGCTCTTATTTTTCAAAATGTTTATACCAAAGCGAAAACTTGTAAGTTTTAAATAGCTCGTCAATTTTTAATTGATACTGAAATTGACGAACTACTTCTCATTTGCACGCAATAAACAGGGCACAGTTTTGAAGTTATATATTTTCTTAAATTTTCACGATTCATACTTTAAATAAAACACTTTTTACCGGATATTATCGCGTATATTTAAAAGTTAACACCAGCAAGTGCAAAACCACCAAAATTGTATGGGTTACCAAAAATACACAAAGCTAAAGTACCTTTGAGACCTATTGTGAGCCAGCTAGACACACCAACTTACAAGCTGGCCCAGCACTTAGCAATTGTGCTCTCACAACTGCGAGGAAAGACAAGTGCATATGTAAAGGATTCTTACCATTTTGTTAGTGACCTTAAAAATCTCAAGTTAACTAACAATGAAACTATGGTTAGCTTTGATGTGTCGTCTCTATTCACCTCACTACCTGTTAGAGACTGCATTGATATAGTAAAAAGGAAGCTAAGTGAGTCAAACTTGCCCGAGGAATATGCAGAACTATTAGAGCTATGTTTAACATCTGGCTACTTCATGTGGAATAACAATTACTACATTCAAATTGATGGTGTTGCCATGGGGTCTCCGGTGTCACCTGTTGTAGCTGACATTCACATGGAGAACTTCGAGGAGCAAGCGCTCCGAATGGCACCTGTTGTGCCGAAGATATACAAGAGGTACGTTGACGACACCTACACTATATTACCTAAGCATGAAGTGACTGCATTCCTAAACCACCTCAATTCCCTTAATTCTAAAATTAAATTCACTATGGAATTGGAGCAGGAGAACAAATTAGCTTTCTTAGATGTCTTAATACAAAGAAATCCTGATGGTACACTTAGCCATACTGTTTATAGGAAACCCACCCACACTGACCGATATCTAAATGGGAAATCCCATCACCACCCGAGCCAATTATCTGCCGTAGGCAACTCTTTGTTTCAGAGAGCACATGGAATCTGCGATCCCCAACACATTAATGAGGAACTCAACCACCTGGTTAAAGTGCTGCGGGATAACGATTTAAAAACACCGCGTCGCCGTCGCAGAAACCGCGTAAAGCCACTCACAGTTGAACGAAGACCAGCATTCCTGCCTTATATAAAGGGTGTTACTGACAAGATAGGAGGCATTCTTCGGCGAGCTTCAATCAAAACTATCTACAAGCCGCACTCAAAGATAAGCCAGCATCTTCGTCCAATAAAATCAAGCATCCCTTTACAAGATCCAGGCGTTTATAAAATCGACTGTGACTGCGGGCTCTCTTATATCGGTCAAACCAAACGAAATGTGTCAACTCGCATTAAAGAACACATCTCTGATGTTAAAAATAAACGAACCTCAAAATCTGCAGTTTGTGAACATTCCATAGACAAGCCCAACCATTATTTAAGATTTGATACCGTGAAGATCCTAGCAAAAGAGAAACATTTTATACCTAGGATGGTCAGAGAAACTATTGAAATTAAAAAACATCCAAATTTCAATAGAGAAGATGGTTGGAAACTTTCATCAACATGGGATCCAATACTTAAAAACATCAAAATGAAAAACCAGCAAACTGTTAGACTGCAAACTCAGGACACAGTCAGTGCCTTTTGTGTCAATCCGGGACGTTATGCGAGAAGACTGAGAAACAGATGGCGTTAATATGTATTGACAATCATGTAGTTTTTATTACTGGCAATAGATGAACAACACCTTAGTCTATCGTGACCACGGCAACTGCAAAGATGCCGAAACGTCGAAATAATTTTAAAATTAACTAAAATATACGCGATAATATCCGGTAAAAAGTGTTTTATTTAAAGTTTTGAAGTTAAGTAAATTTTAAGGTTAATATATTTTAAGACTAAGAAAACATTTTGGTTTACCGTTTTATTTTTTTTATTACTGAATCAATTATCCACTCAGTTTTTTACTAAATACTGTACAAAAACAAGTTAGATTCGAGTTCCGTTAAACCACTGCAAGATTCACAGTAGAAAATATGCTCATATATATTTAAAACATTAAGCTAAGTTTCAAGTCTAAGAAAATATATCAAAAAATTAACTATTTGTATTTTATAAGCAGTAAACATGTGTTGAAGGCGCTTGAAGTCACGTAGTGTAAACGACGTGGTCCAACCGCCGACTTCCAACGACACTTTATTATTTATGCCCATCGATCACACACCATCTCTCTTGCACTTGTACAATAGAAGAAAGGCAAATTTAACTATCATTTATTACCGGTTTCGAAAAACGGATAAAATGTTTCACAAAGAACATTTTTTAAAGATTTCCCATTATTTAAAAAAGTGTTTTTGTCGCCTATTAAATGAAGTAGTATCCAAAAAGTATATGCACCGGATTACAGATTGTCATGAAGAAGAAACAATCTCCACATACTCTGTGACTGCGAAGTAGAATTCTACTACTTCAAACCGAAAACACCTCCAAACTTGCACTGTTCTTGTTTAGTCTTCTGTTCTAAGGTTCATAGTTGACCTGGATCTGGAACAGGATTTATAGATAGAAGAGGAACAGAATACAATATATTTTCCAAATCGCAGTGAGTAAAGGGGCTCAACACGACCAATAATAATAAATATATTTTAAAAAAGTTTATGTAATTCACAAAAGATAATAAGTACGCGGGGCTTATCGCGAACTGTAAGGCGATGCTCGTGAGTAACCTTACATCTCACATTCGAGATGCAAGTCTATAGACATTTTCTCAACTCTACCGCTTATAATCACTCAGCATGCAGCGGTCGGTAAACTTCATAAAGTACAGAGTTTGATCCACAGAATATCAAATTTTAAAATTAAATCTCGTTCGAAAAAACTACGTTCGAAATTTTGTATCTAACTTCGATAAAAATAAAATAAATAGAATTGCCATCCAGAATTGTAAAACATTTGTTTAAGGATGTTTTTGTAACATTGTGGCATGAGGTAGCCAAGCATTTCAATTTAGGCTCTCAAATAAATCGCGGTAAGAGGTTATGGTAGGCCTCCAGTATTTAGCGACAGTCACTCGGTAACATATAGTAACACACACATCTGGTAACATATTTACACAGGTACGCCAGTTTGGTAAAGTACAAGTTAATATACTATGCAAGAATTTTCTTGTAAAGAAAGTATTTATAATACTTGCCAGTCAAATATCAAAACGTATTTTTTATCTATTTACGAAGCCAAATAAAAGCAATTTCGCAATAGAATTCCCGTCACAAGTTATTCTATACATTCGTTTGTATCGAACAATTAAACGGGATTTTGCATTTGGAAAGTTCAATTTGAATTTAATTTGTTACGTCAACACAGTTTAGAGCTTTAGATAAACAAAAAGGAATGTTCTTTCTATTCATTTGTATTAGAATTGAACCGTAAAATGGAAACACACGTAATAGAGTGTCACCAAATTCAGGTCGACTTGATACTACGAGTCGTAGTCTACTACGGCGTAGCTCGTAGCTATTATCTAAACAGTTACAGCGAATGCCATCCACTAAGACGAAAAAATAAGTAGCGGGAGGCGCCTCTTCGTTCTTACAAGACGTTTTACAAATAAACGTCGTATAAGGGGTTTCATGTTAAATCACTTACTTAACATACAACTAGTGACTTTTATTTGTCATATTGAGATGAAACCAATAATAACCTTTATATCCTATATTTATAAGACGTTATGTGAATGGATCTTTGTTAGAAAAAGAGAACAATGATATGATTTATTATGAACTAAATTCTAGGTGTAAACATTTGCAGCAATATAATTTTAATGTATAAAAAAGTTTAGTAACCAGCTTGAATTTATGCATCTATATAAATTCTAATATAAATTAGGTGTGGTGAAAGCATCGTCAGATTAAATTTTGTTAAAGAGTCAATGAAATCTTGGCACATGATTACTATCTATTCTTACTTTACCATACAAAACAAAAACGAACAGAATTTCATTGTTTTCCACCGTTCCTTTGAATGACGCACACAATGGCCAGAGAAGCGGTGCGGTATCCACAACTATATCAACTCACAATACGTAAGCTCAATTTAAAAAATAAATGCGTCACTTGGAACAAAGTTAATTGTTTTGACACGAGTTTCGAAAGCGTCACTTTGAAGGTGGGGGGACTGTTTCAGTCTACTGAGGACCACCTTGTTAATCATGAAACCTTGGTCCCAATTGGTAATGAAAGGTTTCCTGCAGGCTACTGTCATTCAGTGACGTTACACCTCGAATTTTAAAATTTAAGACTGTAGACATTTTCATCTCTCTGCTTATCGTAGAATTACCCACATCCTGAAATAGTTGACTATCCAATGGCCACAACACGATGTGCCTTTGTCAGATCAATGCTAAGAAATCGTTTGCCGAACGCGGGATTACTTCATGAAATGGCCGAGCTTATTAGATCAGGTCGTAAAATGATTCCATTTACTTCCGATAGAGTCGCTGGAAACGCGTAAATGTACTCTTCATTTAATTAAATTTTTATAAACGCATGTCGCCGAGCGCTGCCGCGTCACAACTCAGCTCGCGCAAATCGCAGGCCATCAACTAGATAGAAAATATTTTCACGGTACGGCCAATCGAGAATAACCAAATTGTGAAACGTGCACGATTTAATGTTGTGGTCAAAAGTTTGCCACATCATAAAATTCGAGCATTTCATTTACGATACTTATTTTACGATATATTATTTTTATATTTATAACGCATCCTGAAATCCTCGCGAAGGGCTCTATCCTGTCTGTAACGTTTATCCAATCAGAAACGGTCTTAATACAAATTAATTCGTTTCCTAAGCAATGATTGGTTTACGTATTGATTTACTTACTGTGTGTGGCTGACACTTTTAGAATGCTATTTAAATCATAGATATAAAGTATAATGAAAACCTATTTGCCAAAATATTTAAACTCGCGGTATAAAACATTTTTTCTTTGATAATACATACAGATCGTAAAATGATATTGAAAATTCAAATAATTGAATCCGAACAAACGTCGTTATGATTATAAATTGCATCACATAATTGTATATAATAACGTTTTTAGAGTACGTTACCAAATCTTATTGTGGTTTTGCTTCAAATTTGGATTTGAATTTGAATTTGCTTGAATGAAGAGCCGTCTGCTGTAAATCCACTCTTCTTAGATCAGGACGCAGAACCATTTGTGACTGATTTTTATATTTACATTATTTTTTTATTATTTAAAACAAATAATTTAATGAATTACTTTGATTTGACAGCTGAGTGGTCTAGTGGGTGTAAATGTATGTTGATTCTGGGTTCCCCCCAATCCACTGTATGGTCCATAACACAATCTCTGCTTCCTTTCGCGCCATACATATGTTGTGTTTGTCTTGGGATTTATTTGTTTATTTAAGTAAAATAGCGGCAGAAAGGTGACAAGCTCCTCAAAATCAGACCTTAAAATCTTTTCCCAGTTGCCTAATTTTACTTTTCAAATGGTTTAGCCACTACGCGCACTGTACCGAATATACATGACAAGACACGAATATGTCGAGGAGCAACAATTGAGTTTGTGTAACAGAGCCATTGTTCGCGTACGTTATGTAAGAATCTCACCAATTGTCCGCCATTTTGTTGAAATCAAAGATGAAGATCGAAGAAAGAACATCAATTAAAGTAACATATCTTATGCATCACTAGATTTTATTTATTAAATCTTCATCAAATTGACCTCTGTCGACTTAGTCTGATATTCATTGCATAGTTATTAGTCCCTTAGTACTGAGGGCTCTAATGGAGGAATAATTTGTATGTTCGAAAGCCATGAACAAAATACTAAGCTTTACATAAACATACACATCGTGTGGACCGAAGATGCGGGCCGAAAAGCTAATAATATATTTTTTTATTATTTGTTTAAGGCGTATTATTTTATTTTCTTAATACAATAAAATACACTGAGAATTTAGTTCTCGATTTTTAATATACCGCATGACTTCATACAATACTTACCACCTTTTACTAAACAATTTTATATCCTTATAACAGTTTCAGGAAAAACAAACGTTAATTTAATTTTCAGTACGCTCGTAACTTATGCAAAAATCCTGAACATATCTTCAAAGTGGTTTTACAATTGAATTAAAATTTTCAGCTACACTCGATTGATTGATAGCCTTGAGTTAAGATTTATTGAATAAAGAATGATTAATAACATAACTTATACGGCAATTAAAATTACATCAAACCTAATTAACTTATTCACGTATAAGCATACACTAGTGAGGTAAGACACAATTTTTTTAAATCGTAATAGTGATTTACAAATTTGAAAAAGTATTAACTGGGGACATATGAATTGTTACATGTATATTGGATACAAATATTAAATTATACTTCCAATATTTTTGCGTATTATAATCCGACGGCTATTAATTCAGAAATATTTAAAGTCGACTCAGAATGACACCATGCCAAAAGCTAGGTTTGTATAAGTTAAGCATATATTGAAAAAAATCTATGCATGGTATATACAATAACTTTATTGCCTAGTTGAAAGTATTAATACCCAAATAATATTCATCGTATATTTAAAAAGAATGTATTTGAGTAGATAACATCGGTTTTGTCAGGCGAAAATAATCTCCGGTATTATTTGGTGTTTATTACGATTGGCAACACTTGGCTGAGATGTAAATAAACATGACTTAGGATGTTTTTCTAAGCATGAATGTGTGATGTTTTTGTTGTTATAACTGCACAATTCAGTTGTTTTCTTAGGCAACGAATTGGTAAAAATTGCTAAGTTGCGGGTTAAACTTGTGGGTAGGATATCCGCCGTAAAACTTTTTTTTTGTTTTGTTCCCCGTTTGGGCAGGAGGCAAAAAATGCATTTCCGCATACCTCTCGCGCGCGTTACATGGCATCTGGGACTAGCTCCTAATGAGCACTAGCCACTAAAAAACCCCCTGAATGACTCGTGCAAATTTTTGAAACACAGCCTTCATCTGAGCGACGACCAATTGGAGAAAGAGGCCGAGCTAACCGTAAAACTATGAATTCCACTGAACACAAGGTTCAAAAAAGGGATTAAATTTTTTTGTATGGAGAGTGTCCCGGACATGCTTTGCAACTAATTTTTTTATTAAATGGCGGCAGTACAGAAATCCTTCGTTAATCGCTAGTCCACGTCGACACAAACATAAAGTATAGAATGACAAAATCTCGTAAAGGGTCACGTTTCCGAGTTACGAGCTGCCAAAGATATACCTACAAGCGGCGCCTCAGAATGTATTTCGTTTTATAATTTAAGTATATTTATAAGCGATACTCACTTGTGTGCTTACTTACCGTATTTAATCAGATTGCGACTAAGTACAATCAGGCGACAGGGACAAGACTTACGAGGTACGTGCGTCTACCAATATTTTACCTTCATCAAACTACTACTGCTACCTCAAAACAATGAGATATTAGGGTAAGGTGTCTCATTGACTACTTTTAGAGATATAAAGGCATGGGAATCGGGATACTTGCGAGGCTGGAACGCCCTTTGCCAACTTTCTACTGCGATATCGCATGATGTTTCCGCTAGCTTTTTGGGCTAGGCGTCGTATATTATCCGTATTTACCTACTCAATGTTTTGTAGGTATGCTTAGTTTACTATTATGTCAATATATTTTACCTAAAACACTGTAAAACTGTACTGCAGTTACAATCGCAAACACAAACAAAGCAGCAGAAAAACTTTTATCATTATATGACGTCGTACATACGAAAATGAATTATTAAAAAGTTAGTACAATTCCATCGCACAATTCACATGCATCCAAGAATAGAATTCCTCTAAATGCAGTTAGTGTGCCGTGTGCGGGAGCTCGCATTATGCACTTGAACCAGTTTCACAATGCAGATTATTATAATTTTTACAATTACTCACATTGGGAAACCTTGGAAATCCATAAATAAAATTCTGAAATAACTTGCTAGCTGAATTGGTTGTTCGAGTATATCAAATACATTTATTCAAAATAGTTCAACGAAGTAAACTCTGAATTATATTTAGATATCATACGCAGTGTTTTATAAGTCCTCTTAAAACAAAATACTCACATACATCCTCTTCAAACGGTAGCCTTCTTAAAATGAATCACACCAAAAATAAACAAAAACTAGTCAAAATTACCGTGTCACAAACACGACCAATTGTTATTTACACGAGTTCTCTCAACATCCCTGAAAGCAGCTACAGTATTAGATAACACTATAACTCGAAATGAATCGGCCATGCAAAGAAAAAACTAGGTCGTAAAAGTCTTTTAAAGGCCTTCAATGAATCTTATCCTTGGATTAAGGTGCAAAATCGCGTGACAAGTGAGTATTAAGCGGTAACAATGCGCTGGTACGTACCTTACGCCGGCCGGGCGGCACTGGCGTGGGCCACGCGGATCCCTGTTCGGGCGCCGATTTCGGTCGTGCGCAATACTTGCGTACAATTTGATATAAGTTTTGCTTCATTCGTTTTATTTCTTGTAATTTTTATTTCACTAACTAGAATTTCGCTTTCTAAACAGTTTGTTTATTATTATGTTGTAGTCGTATTAAGACGGGTGGTTAGGTAATTGGCGTGAGTTTGGCCAACGTTGGTGGCAAGGCAGGGTGTGTGGGGAGCCGTCGCCCTCAGAGTACCATTAGCCCTCGTGCCGTCGGGACGTGTGGCAAATATTTGCGCTCCGGGATAAAGTTCTTACGACAACGTTTTTGAAGTTGCTTGTAAGGTAATTGAAAGTGTATTTCTTGTTTAAAGGCTAAAATGTTACGGAATATTGTGGTCTTGTATTTGACGAAGAGAATATATGTTAAATTATTTCATAAAACAGCTATGATCGAAAGTATTTGTGCGGAAATGTATATATAATATTGAATACAAAGGGATAAAGTTTTCTCTTCTTGACAAACGTTTTATTTAGACTAGATGTGTACTTTAAAATAGTAGTAATTTTTTTATATTTACAAATATCGATATTATAATGTCATTTTTAGGTTAAATACGTAAAATTCGATAAATGTCATCCATAAAATAAAATAACCAAAGGGTACCTTTTAGCAGCAACATGCTACTTTGATTAGCAGTAAAAAGTTATATTAGTAATTTTTACTAGATATTTAAACTTATTAATCATTAATTATTTTGTATTTTGTAGCAAACAATACAAATAAAAGCTTCAAAAGTGACAGCCTGAATGTAGAAATTGTAAAAGAAATTGCTTTATTTTTCACCACACAATATTATATTAGAATTAGACATATAATTTACTTTGTACCATTTTCTTAGCTTCTCATAGTTATTTTCTTAGAAAGTACTGTACAAAAAGGAAAAAACTTTCATATTTTACGTAGCACTGGCCAGCCTTACGTAAATTAAAACAAACCAGAAAACGTCAAAGTATTTCTAAAACAGGATATTGATTCGACGTTCGTTGACACGAAGACTTATAAGGCTCGTCACAAGCGGCGGGTTTCTCAGCGAATAATTGCGAAATGACGCGGCTACCTGTGTCCGTGGACTCATTAGTCAGCCAGTCTTGTATTCCCTCAATAGACGATTGGTAATTGGGACGTTTTTATAAGTAGGTTGGTAGTATTTAGTAATAATTTAAATTACAAAAATTACCTTATTTGCAACTCGGTAGTCATACAACTCTGTATATTAAATAGTTTTTATATTGTGTGTTGTGCAATCAATGATGTGCAAACTTGTCGTTGATGTGCTCACTGGGCCGGAAGAACTAAATGACAAAGCTGTCATTATCTAATAATTGCAGCTGATTATTGATTTGTTATAAATAAATAATCTCAAAGATATATAGAAGACTTAATCATCATCTCTTTTTGATTTAAACAAAATAAATTTTGTAACTTAGACAGTGGAAGGTAATTTTGAGACATCTCCACGAACTTTCCTATTTAAGTGTTGCAGTTAAATTAACTGCTGGTGGGGAAAGTTAAATTAAACTTAGTAAAAACAGTCAAGTTTAGCCAGAAAGTTATTATTTTAATAGACATAAAAAAATTAAAGTTAAAGGGAATAAATTCAGTATTATCACTTAGTTTTACAAGTTTAATGTGCCATTATTAACTAAGAAACCCAAAAACCTAAGCCCCAGTTACCTGGTCAGGTAGATTTAATACATTTAAAAAGTGTTATTTTAACTCATATTCCAATATCCATGTATTTCTTATCATTGACAACTACTTGATCTTGATAACGATATATATAGCATGACCAACACCAGTTTGGAAAAACTTTCGTGAAGAAGAACTGGCAAGAACCTTCACGGGTGTCATTTTTTCAAAATAAATTTAAAAAAACAAACTGTTTTCTTCCACAAACTATCCAAACGACGAACACCGTAAGAAAGCACCCGTTTGTAATACGAAAGCGGAAACAAAACTGATTATTTACTAATTGACTTATCGCAGAATAAATAATATTTCAGAAATCTTTCTCAAATACCTATCCATTAAAACAAATATAAATCCTATTAACAATCGAGAACACCAATGTTTAAATCGAAATTCGTTACGAGTTGTCGGAATTTTAATTAGAGTTATTGTTGTTCTTAGGCACACCAGCGCCGCGGAACCGAACGTTCCTAGTTCCGTCACGCGCCATTCAACGCCAAAATACGCTAAATTCGTTTTCTACCGAACAAAATGCTTTCTGAATAAAATTAGGCAAAACTTGAATGTCGACTTCGCATATAAATTTGGAATGATTATAAAATTCGTTAAAATTTTGTTTCAGATGCGCTTTGGCAGCATTCGGTGATTGAAAATAGGACTGATGTAATTGAAGCTGATTGATTGAATGGTGAAAGTGCAAGAGATATTTGTTGAGTATTTTTACTCAAGTTAGGAGAAGCGAAGTTTAGTCGCGCGGGTGGCGCGATTCGGTGGTGGCTCGGTGGCGCCGCTGGTGGGTGGCGCTGGGTGCGGGCGCGGTCGGTGCGCAGCGCAGCCCGCTCGGCTGGGCCATGGGCAGCTCGCAGCGGCTCGCGGCAGTGGCGGCGGTGCACCACGCCAAGCATTCTTATAATCACACGCAGCCGACAGTCGTCCACACGGACCTCACTTACTACAATGTCAACATATTCTTCGTCAGGTCAGTTTGATACTCCATATTCTTTTTATATATAAAGGGTTGAGTTCAAAATGTTCGTGCCGTCGGCCACTTATGTTTCAGTAAAATATACAGTTATAATTATTTTTATTATAATAATCAATAAGGTAAATACCATATTTTATAATCACCTGAACTAAATACTGATTAGTTTTTTTAATTTTTAGTGTTAAAACAGCCATCAATAGAGTAAACTTATAATAATTATATTGTATTGCACCACAAATTCTTTAATCTAAAAATATTTGTTACTCCATGTAATATGGAAAAAAGGAAAAATAAACAATTAACTACTAATTATTTATTTATTGTGTTAGTTTGCTATCTCATTAGTAAGCAGGCTGCATTCACTTGTTGCACAAAAACAGAGAGAATGTTTTTTTTTTTATTGAAAGTGGCCGATCAAAGAAAATAATTTCGCACATAACCCAAACAAATAAAAAGCCCAAATTAAAATATTTGGCTATAAAGCTGACATAAATATATTTTTAGGGATATTATTTAATATGTTATGATTTCGACATTTTTTTAAGTAATTAATTTAACTGAATATCTGAATATATATATATATATATATATATATATACTGAATGTCATCTATTTTAAATCATTAAGATTACCTCAAGTATTTCTTTTTGCATAATGATTTACCTATAGTTCGAGAAATTTGTCTGTATCGGTTAAGATGCACGCAGTTACGTATTCCTTGATTTGCTTTTATGTCTTTTATATATTTATATACATAATTTGGTTCTGACTCGCTTTTTAGTAATTATTATAAAATGTTATAAAAATTAAGGTATAGTCATTTTTTGCGTAAAGTACTGAAATTAAAAGCTTATTGAGGGCCTGAAATGAACTCAACTATTTGATTGAGCCGATTAGTTTGTTTAGCGTTCATCAGCCGACATACGCCATCAAAATTTGCCTCCAACTTGTCAGGTGTACGCAAGCTTATTCAACTCATTTTCCTTCAGGTCAATTTACGAGTATTACGTCATTTTGCCTATATAAATCCTTCAAAACAAATGCGTCTTTGTCTCGAGTTAATAAAATACCTCATAAATGCGAGGAACATACAGCTTTTCAATAAACAGTTGTGACGGTTGTCTATTTCAACCTCTTTTTGTCAGTAAATTTTATTTTTTTTGTTGTTCCCGACGTAATTTTAAACTAGGAATTACGTTGTGTCGGAGAACGGCAATGTTTTGATTTGACAAGTCAGTCACGAAAAATTATTCATCAAAGCAACTTGAATCTATTTTTTTATTATTTTCCGAGTTTATATTCCAAATTACATAGTTAAAACATTTTATTATCGATAATCAAAGTTCTTTTTAAGAAATCTATATATGTTTTTTACGTTCACGAGTGTGCGTAGCCAAAATTGTTGGTAAGGATTCTCATTCATTAAAATTTATTTTATTGTTTATTTTTTCGGTAAAATTTAAAATATACAAAGATGCCTGTAAATACAAACAGAAAAAATATAAACAAAATTGAAATAAAAATAGTCACACAAGATAAAACAGAAATATTAACACAATTAAATTTGATCTGAAAAGAAAAAATAACAATAAAATAAATTTTAATGAATGAGAATCCTTACCAACAATTTTGGCTACGCACACTCGTGAACGTAAAAAACATATATAGATTTCTTAAAAAGAACTTTGATTATCGATAATAAAATGTTTTAACTATGTAATTTGGAATATAAACTCGGAAAATAATAAAAAAATAGATTCAAGTTGCTTTGATGAATAATTTTTCGTGACTGACTTGTCAAATCAAAACATTGCCGTTCTCCGACACAACGTAATTCCTAGTTTAAAATTACGTCGGGAACAACAAAAAAAATAAAATTTACTGACAAAAAGAGGTTGAAATAGACAACCGTCACAATACCCCGGGGGCCGGGAAAAAAAAAATCTGAAAGATTTTTTTTTAGTAAAATTTCAAATTCAAACCAAATCAAAATAAACCGCATATACATATCGAATTTTAATATTTAATCTGCTAAATGAAAGAACAATAAAAAAAAAAAAATAATAATTAAAAGCAAAATGAAAATTAATATTAACATCCTATAGAAGAATTTTTTTTGAAAAAACATCCTGTATATATGAAAAAAAAAATAATACTGATATATTGCATATCAACAAGTTATTTAATAGAAAAAAAAAAACAAAACAGACGAGAGAGAGAAAAAAAAAAAATCCTAAATAATTATCTTAAATTACATGGTTCATGAATGATAAAATTTTAAACATGTTCCTGGAATATACAATGTTAATATACAACGTTCAACTCCATCAACGTACATTATAATTACAACATACATTCTCTTTCATACTAGTCTTATTCCAACTACTGGAAATAAAACATCATGCAGTTAGAGTTGCTTATGAGGAATCGTATCCTAAAAAAGTCAACTCAACAGAGTTGAACGCAATGGCAAAAGGCTTTAATAGTTGCCATCCGCTGAAAATATTAATAGCTTATGGCTTCTTTAACGTGTCGCTAAATCCCGCACGGTGATTACTATAAACAAGTTTCAGTTAAAGACTGAAATAAATATGCCGGAAAGCATATGAAAATAATTCTCACAGGAAAATGAATCAAGCGTATAAATAATACACATAGGTATGGTTTAGTTTAACGAGTTACCATAATAAACGCTCGTGCAGAAGGCTTAATTTTACAAGTTGCAAACCGCTTGAAAAAAAAATTGAGAAAAAAAAATTAGAATTGTGGTTTAGTTTAACGAGTTACCTTAATAAACGCTCGTGCAGAAGGCTTAATTTTACAAGTTGCAAACCGCTTGAGAAAAAAAAAAAAATTGAGAAAAAAAAAAAATTGATAACATTTAACAAATTATACTATAAAGTATAATACAGATATTGAAAATAAGAGTTTACACTCCTAGAATTGCAAATATTAAATAAATTACACAATAAGTTAACCTAATACTACGATGATGATAATTAATTATAAGTTTTGACCAACGTCAATGTTAATGGTATAGCCAAACGATAATGAGGTGCATAGGAAAAAAAAAATAAGACAAAAAGAATCGGCTTATGTTCGCCGTGAAAATTCTCTCTCTCTCTGAAAATTCTTCAGGGCTATTTTGTAAAATTTCTGTTTCAGAATCTACATTAATATTTAATAATAATGATCGTAGTTCGTCTACAGATTGCGTCGAAGAAAAATTTATATTTCTGATTTTTAATTCATAAATTATTTCAGGTTTATTTAATTGTGAAAAATTCATTGCAAAATCAAAAAAAAATGTTAAAGTGAAACAAATTTGTTAATAGTCGTTATGCAGAATAGAGCCTTAAAAATATACGTATTTTCAAGTGATGGAAATGAATAGAAAATGTTATTTAAATAGTGAAATTACTGGGTTATAGAATGTTGTGTCTTCAGAAAATTTCTTCAAGGATATTATAACGAAGAAACTAAAGAAACTTAAATGTCTGAATAATTTAGCAGTATTTTGATATATTATAGTAGATATATATTACAGTAGATACATATATAAATATATTATAGTGAATGTTAATGATTGAAAATGGTAACAAATAAAGTTTTATGCCTGACCTCAATAATAATTATAAAAAAATTATTTTTAATGTTGCAGTTCTTCTGTTCCTTTTGTTCCTTCTGTTCCTTCTGTTGCAATTTCTCCTCTCATCTCAATAAGCTACGTTTAAATATTCGGGCGCCAGTATGTAGCGTAGTTTCAATAAAACACAAAATTCTCTCCTGTGTTTATTTTTTCGGTAAAATTTAAAATATACAAAGATGCCTGTAAATACAAACAGAAAAAATATAAACAAAATTGAAATAAAAATAGTCACACAAGATAAAACAGAAATATTAACACAATTAAATTTGATCTGAAAAGAAAAAATAACAATAAAATAAATTTTAATGAATGAGAATCCTTACCAACAATTTTGGCTACGCACACTCGTGAACGTAAAAAACATATATAGATTTCTTAAAAAGAACTTTGATTATCGATAATAAAATGTTTTAACTATGTAATTTGGAATATAAACTCGGAAAATAATAAAAAAATAGATTCAAGTTGCTTTGATGAATAATTTTTCGTGACTGACTTGTCAAATCAAAACATTGCCGTTCTCCGACACAACGTAATTCCTAGTTTAAAATTACGTCGGGAACAACAAAAAAAATAAAATTTACTGACAAAAAGAGGTTGAAATAGACAACCGTCACACAGTAAATGAGGACGTCATCAGGGAGACGTTTAATACCCGATCCGGTAAATATCATAAAACACGAGTTGGCTGATGGCTGCTTCGTGTGAAGCGGCTTCTGCTACAGGGTGTTACAATTTTGTAGCTTCTCGTAACGGATTTTATGTTGATAACAAGATACTCGCTCTAAGAGTTATTTATTTATCGTGGTCACAGTTTATAAGCAACAGTACCATAGTGTAAATGTATGAACATGACTTCTTAAACGAGCTATTACTAGCTTTTAGTATTTTTACTATAAGTAAACATATGTATTGTTAGGGATTAATTTCTTTTTCATTTAAACTAAGTTTTGGGAACCAGAAGTATTTTTATCGAAGTAATTGAAATTAGGAATTTTTCAATAATGCAATGAGATAAGAGAGTTCTCTCAAGTTCTGAGATAAGACTAGAATTAAGATTGGAAATTCAGCTTATTAAATAAATTCCAAAAGAGAACTGTGCAGTAAAACATCTGGTAAGTCACACTCTGTGCCTCGAATCACAGTCTACAGATTACTGCTATAAAATGTCCAGATTATATGAACTGAGCATTCTTCCAGATTAAACCTGCCACTATGTTAACGGAACAGAGATTAAATACGTCAGCGTGCAAGGAAATTATTCTATAATTTTCGTTGTTTTTAACAATATTATTTATATACAGGATGTGCATTGATGGAGTAAAGGTTCAATTGAATTCATTATTTTCATGTTCCTAAATGCATCTCAGGTTTTGTGATAAGTAATTTAGATTGTTAAAAAATTTCATAAGGCGCTTCATATTTTATTTCATAAAATATTCCTTCTCATTGCGAATTATTTTTATTAAAACCACCTTTACATGATCGTATCGTATTCACGTATAGTACTTATAGCTCAAGGAGCGACGTTCGCTTGACTTGTATACAGAATATATACAAACGTGTATATATTCTGTGATTTGCGCAAGCCAAGCAAACGGGGTAAGCGTGGTGCGGCAGCAGCGGTCGAAACGCCAGTATGAAAACTAAAGACCATTAATAAAGCATAAAACGTTTAACCTGATAGCTAGCTGTTTGGTTGAAAGTCTGATTTAACCTCAATCATGTGTGAAAACAAGGTATATAGGAATGTGTGTGTGAGCGCGAGATTTGTTAAATCCGCCGGGTCACGCACACATTCGTAGCGTTCTCGAACGTCGGTGCGTGCGAGAAAAGTACTATAACGACTGAATGACATTTCACGAACAGAGCATTTCGCCAAAATGTCAGGTCCAGTTGAGGCGACCTTAAGCAAACGTCATCTAGTGTCAATAGAGGTAATCGTCGCAGGGAAATCAGGCCACCATTGGGTAGAATTAAGTTTGTGCCGAGCCAGGGGAGGCACATAGGAGACCGTTGGAGTCACTCCAGGCTCTTTACTTGTCATATTAGGCAGAAGTGGTGTGCCTAATAGCATGTAAAGCATGATATTATACTGTTTCAAACGTAGCTTTTGAGTATTGTTAGATGTAGTCTCAAGTACGTAGGGCGTTTGAACTTGCGAACATAGCTAGATATTAAAAGGTAAAAACTGATGTTAAAATGCTATTATGGCCGTGAGGTTTTAAATAGGAAACTCATGAAAACAGTGAGTAGATGAGTAAAATATAGATGGAAGAATTTTATCCTATCAGGTAATCGACTTAAGCAGTGTTGTTATTTTGTGATATTTATGAATAAACAAACGCTCTCTTTTTAGAGCTGTTTTTATTAGTTTCGATCTTTAAGTTATTTTCAGCTTCAGTCTATCTTGTGAAAGTTCTTCCGTCTTAACTCACTTTTAGAATTGGTGGGCTTTACGACCAGTTCTAAAAATGATCAGTAAAAATAACTGGACTGTAGTTATGACTAGAATAAGGAAATAGACCGGCACACTTGAGTATGTATAAAGCCAAAGGCATTTGATCAAGGTGCCCTTTTGCTAAATTTGAATTCACAGTAATCTCTTTTTAACGGACATTTAAGAAACAAATGTCGGTATCTTACGTTGGATTTGTACGATATTTACACATAGTATTTTTGTCTTCTTACATATCAACTGTGTGACAGTAATGTAAGCAGAGGTTGTGTTATTATTGACCGTATAGCGAATTGGGGGAGAACCCAACATACATATATAAATACAAACAACCATGACCCGAGAGCAAACATCTGTGTTCATCACACAAATGATTGCCCTCGCGAGGACTCGAACCTGGGACCTCCGGCGTATGAGCAACGTACCCAAGACGACGCGGCCGTCTTTATAAGATTAGGACTATATCACATGGGTCTATATGTTTCAGACGACCTAGTGGCTTAGTGGTAAGTAGAATTGCTTCATAAGCCGAAGGTCCCGTTTGAGTCCTGGCCGGGACATTCATTTGTGTGATGAACACAGATGTTTATTCTCGGGTCATGGTTGTTTGTATTTATATATGTATGTTGGATTCTCCCCCAATTCGCTAAACGACCATTCATAACACATCCTCTGCTTACATTACGGCCATACAGATGGTGTGTTTGTCTGGGGATTTATAAGTAGGTATTATAAAAAAAGGATATGCGAATCTGAGTTTTTTCTCAGAAACAACAAATTATGTTGAAGCAATTTTGTACATAAAGAGCAAATGTTTTTAAAACGAGAAAGCCGCACTAAGCGGAACTAAATAAAAACCGGCATTCGAACTCCTGGTCCAAGTCATATCAAGTGGCATCGCAAATGCATTAGGATTTTTAAACTGTACGATTCATTAATGGTTTTATTGGATTTACTGCATTCAGCACTCAGTATTTCCAGTTAGTGGTAAAAAGCTTTAAGTATCGGGGTTAAAAAAAATCAAAACCCAATTGCCGTCGAAGTTTATAAATTCTAGTCTAGCCTATAATTGGGTACATGACTATTTTTTTTTATTTCATATTTAAATAGTTTATCAACAGTAAATAAATATTGCAAAAGTAACAGTATGTTTACCATCAATAGTTTTCTAGATACAGCGATGTGTTCGAGGAGCCGCTGCGAGTCGCCGAAAAACGCACCATACAAAACGGTACTGAGCTGTGACGTCACGACTTGTGAATCATACTAAAATTGTATGGGCGTTTGGATAAAATATATAATAGCTACGTAGATAATGCGTTTACATGCTTGCTGTCATAGTAAAAATTGTTATATTTAATGTCAGTAAGTTAATGATATTTAAAAATTTAACATGTACTATAATAAGTTTTTGCTTTTTTTTAAGTTTTCAATTCTATATAATTTCGATATTAAATTCAAAACTATATTTTTCAAAACATTGTACCTGTCAAAATAACTAATATTTTATAAACAAATTATAAAAACTTGCATTTTTAAATTGTGTCATCTACCCAATTCTTATGTTCAATTGGACAAAGTGTTTATCGCTAATGTAGTTTTAATTACTTAAATTGTTGTCAGTATGATGGGGTCACAGTATATTTAGAACGACGTAAGAATGCGAAAAAACATCAATAAAACGAAATCACAATTATTTTGTATAAACTTTGGATACCTGTAAATTGTTTATATAAGAACGTTCATTAATTGAGTAACCGTTGCGTAGAGCACTCTATAGGTACGACCGGGCGCGCTGGTGTTGGCTCCGATTCGCATTCGAAGCGACCGAGTAGCGTAGTGGTTGGTAGCCCTGCCTCGTACGCCGGAGTTCCCAGGTTCGAGTCCTGGCCGGGGCATTCATTTGGATGATGAACATAAATGTTTGTTCTTGGGTCATGTTTGTTGACATTTATATGTATGTTTATTCTTGGTACAAGTTGTACTCGTATCTACAGCGAATGCCAGTGAATTAATTCATTGCCCATCCGATTTACGCTCTATAATCTGCCAGAATAAGTCAGTTACTTAGTAAATTGAAAAATGGCAATCAGCCGCGATTGGTGTGGCGGGCTATTTCTGCCAGTGTCGCGTATTGGTGGAACACAGTACAAAAAACAAGATAGAAGTTGCCAAAAAATAAATTTCAATACTAAACGCTAAAACAAAATATAACACACTAACAATAACTTTAACTAATATGAATGAAAATAAAAAATAAAAATTAACTGTGTCGGATTTTGTGGAGCAGTCGGGTCTCTTTCTATCTATTCGTGTCTATTCCGCAATGTCAACTGTCTATTTTAAGGAACAGTTTTGGGAACCGAGGCATATAGGGATATTAAATTGATGGAAAGTCGTCGTAGTTGCAGAAAGGATAGTGTTGTTAAAGTCACCGTGCAGATTGGTCAGGCGTATTGTCCTCATTTTCCTGACATAGGAGGGGAACGAGGACTATAAAACAATTTTGTAGTTATAATATGTGCAGTCGGATTTGTTGATTTGTCAAAGTCAGCAGCTTGTTACATAAGAAATTTAGTGAAAACTTTATAAATGGCTTTATTGTGAGGCAAGCTGTAGTTTTCCTGCATAAAGTATATAGATATCACTATGTTTGCCAGTTTTTCTCGTAAACAGGAAAAAAGGTGACACGTAATAAATTTATCCATAACCATGCATTCGTAAGTACCTGAACACATTTTCTTCAACTCGCAAAGAAATTTTACAATTATCAAAATCCAATCTCAAAAATTAAAACTTGACCCATTATCTGCGATCTTTAAAAGGTATTACGTGATCTAAACAAGTCCCTGGCCCCGATTTACGGGATTGCCGAAGATAATCCCGAAATTTTATTGCGCTGAGAAAATATGTGTTTTCCTGCGCTAGAGAAGTAATCCGACGTGGCTCGCGGCAAAAAAATAAAATTCTCCCATAATGGTATTACATTTTTCTCAAAATGTGTATTTTGAGAGTTTTACTCGGGGTATTTTTTAATGATTTTACAGTTTGTAAAACTAATCATTTGACATACTACAGGTTTCGCAAATATTTTACTTAGGAAATATTTCATATGTTAAAATAAGAATTATAAAACCTCGTGTCGTGATGTTAGTTTGAACCAAATTGAACCAAAGTAGCTTTTCGTGAAAAGCTGGAATTGGTACTTAATTTGGTCCTGGTCCGTGTATTCACTACATGCAAATCTAACGGAAAGCAAGCGGAGCAAGCGTCAAATGCATGCCTGTAGTTTAAAAAATAATCAATTTATCAAATGATGTTTTGGCATACTGAAATTTTTTCTAGAAAATATTTTGTCTAATGAATAGTTTATTAAACAATAGTTTGTAAAATGATAAATTTATCAAGTATAATTTTGTCAATTGATTAGATACCGATAACTTCACACATTTGATTTTGCCGCCTGTCTGAAGCGATAATGCCGGCTCGAATAAGGCCGAGGAACACCTATCGCCTTCTTAAACCAAATAGTTTGTGATTGTTTAACTGTTGGCACAAGTTTCTTTCATTTCGCTATTAGGTGTTCAGAGGACTTAACTTTTCTATTTCAAGGGCACTTTTCTATTTCAATTCTATACGAAAACAATACAGCAATTTTTTTATCACATTTTTATCTAACAATTAACACTTTGATTACATATATATATACTTACATTAATAACTTATGCATACCTAAATAACTTTACATAATACTTATCACCTTTTTTAACTTCAACAAAAAGAAACCATTTCAAATAGTAACGTCAAGCTCATGAATACACAACCTCCAGTGGCGTCCCTAACGAGTCCAAACACGCCTCTCCCGAGTCATCCGATCGACTCTATCACTAAACAGTAAACTTTATAGCAACCAAATGTTGCCGAACCCCCGTGAGAACGAAGAAAACATACGCTAACGCCATCTAGTTTTTATTACGACACCCTTAGTACTAACCCGTGTTCCCAATTTTGCATAAATCATGACTTTCACAGGTTACCAAGGCCAGAGAGGTTTAAAAGTATTTATCCGGGGGTTTTTAGACTCTGATGTAATTTTAATCGGGAACAGAGAGGTTAATACACTTGGGTTTCAGTTGTTTGGTTAGAGAGTTAGGTGGCAAGTAAATAGAATTATTGTAGAAAGTTGTAAAAAATATATTTCTACGTGACAAAACAAAATTAAAATTTTTTTCTTTATTGTTTTTGGTTTGATATTATTATAGTAAAAATACGATTATTTCATATATGTAAATGAGTTAAAAATAGTTAAGTATTTTACAAAAAGTATTTTGATATAAATAACACCTTCTCAAAAATTTTGCAACAGCGCATCAGTAATCACTTGGTGACCATGAGCAATGGTGATCAGGTAACGCACAATGGCTCGTTTGCCACATATTTCATTTAAAAAAAAATTATGTTATTTAGTTTAATCCGCATCGTATAGAACAGATCCATTGCGTAAATTCTCTCACGAAAGTATCAAAACTCTGTTCTATTGCTCGAAAGCCTAATAGATAGAGTATAAAATATAGAAATGTAACAAAAAATCAAATGTCCGCTGCCTTATCCGAATCTATCACTGTCGATAGAGGCGGGCAAAAACTCAGGGAAAGAACGTATTTTTTCCTCATAATCTGATTGTATTAGGAACTGTGTCATTAGGTTGAGTCCCTAATATTGTGATAGCGGCTATTAAAATTATTGTAATTAGTTTTTTCCTCCTTATTTATATATTTATAAGGACACACCACAGTGTACACATATGAATTTCACTATAATAGATAGGGACATAATGGACAGGGATAACAATGCGAATCTGAGTCGGCATCGAGTTCCCCGACTCTATGTATAAAATGTCGGGAATAGGTATATCAAGCGAAAATACGCCATGCAGAAACTACCTTTATTACACTTACGTATGAATACAGGGAGGGTTTTAAAAAAAAATTTTGTTGCGAAATGAAAGAAAGTTTGTTATAAAATGTTATTTATGTTAATATAAACCGTTTAGATTTAAGTTATAGGTCGTTTATCCTATGATTAAGCTTTATCTATTTCCAGAGGAAAACTGAAGAAGAGCTTGTCTGGGTCAGTTTGCGGCAGTAGCAACTATTAACATTTCTAGCTCGGCTTAATTCAACAGCCATAAAACTTGCAACCTGTTTCAGCTTGCGAATCCTGACAATTGTCAACAATAAAATCCTCCAAACCTTAGTAGTTCTATCCTTATCCCATCAATAACTGCGTCTCTCTCACACAGCGCCACAATTTGCGGTGTGTTGGTAGCAGTCTGCGCGTCGTGTTGGCGACGCTCCGTGTCCGTCAACAAGCCGGTCGACGTGGCCGAGTGCCGCGGTGTCTACACAGTCAGTAACGACGCTAGGCTAACCCAGGTACGTGAATTTTACTTTTAGATTTGAAAGAACTAAGGCCAGCTTGTAGCTCTGTCCAAAGAACTGCAAAAGAAGGTCTCGCGCAAAGGATTATAAAACGCTCGATCTTGTGCGGCATACTGCCATTTTGCTGCTGTGTGAACTTAGCACCCGACCTTTGCAAAATGGCTCTCCTGATGGTTTTTTTAAAGATATTAGGTTAGTAGTAGAGCCAAAAAAATTACAGAACCAAAAAAAATTCAGCTCTCGAAATCTAAAAACAAAAATGTTTGTTGTTACATGCAAGAAAAGGTTGGTTTTGGACTGTACTGCAATGTTTTTCGTTTGTAGTAAAATAATATTCACAGAAAAATTAACTTTTCGTTTGAAAATTTTCCAATACTAAATTTATCACGTAAGTTCGATGTCAAAGAAAATCAGGTTACTACAAACGCTGTAAATGGCAGTAATGCATGTTAGTTTACTACAAACGAAAATAACTTCAATACTATCTACTAATAATCAATATTTTTCAAAAAAAACATCAGGAGAGCCATTTTGCAAACGTCGGGTGCTAAGTTTTTCACATAGCCCCATTTTGCGCGTCCAAAAACTAATAAAAAGCGAGCGTGCTATACAACTCTTGGACAATATTAAAATATTGTCATAAATTTAAGCAGGAGACTTCATCTCAGATCATAATTTGTGTTGACTAATAACTTTTGTTATGGATATACCTATGAAACCGATAAACTATAAAAACTACTTATACGAAATTCATTAGTGGAAAGTTACTCAATTATTGTATGTCATATAAGTAGGCATTTATCTTAAGTAGGTGAAAATAAAAACATTGAAATAACTAAAGCCATGATCACTAACGTATTTTCATTACTTTACTTATAAAGACAAGCAATCGGATGTTCGGCCATATGACTATATATATGACTTGTCTATATTATGTAATGTGTCATTGAGTAAATCACTTTAAAGTTTAAGGTGCATTTTTGGTTTGAGTTGTTTTTAGTTTTATAAGTAGGTACCTACTTACTTATTTCAAAAGAAAAATTAATAGTTGTGAACATACCTTGGATTGAATAAATACAGGAAATTATAAGTCAAGCCACAGATTTCTTTACTAAACACGTGAACAAACTTTTAATTTTATAACTCAGTCACGGGAAAATAAGATAGCCTCTAATAAACTAATTTGTCTTTTTTGCAACGCCTACTGAATATTCTATAGAAAACGAAGTAGTTAAATTTGGGTTAGGTAAATGTTAGGCTGTAATTAATCGAAATTGGATGATAATTCAAAATTTTATATTTATATATAATTTATAGATATTATCGTTCAGACGCTCGCAAATTGTGGCTGACTTAGTAATTTAGAAGGCAATGTAGATTTTTAGACGCGAATAATGCTATTAAAGAGAAATCTTATCATATTTTTTTACTATGTTCATGGTCGGCAAACGAGCATGCGACCTACCTGGTGGTAAGTGGCATGTGCAACCATGGACATCGTTTGTCGTAGGTGTTTTATTTATTATTAGAGATTATTGTTATCTCGACTGATAATGATGTATCGACGACCGCAGGTTTCAGAATTGAAACAGACCTACGTTCCAATAAATTCACTGGAAGTTTCTTCCCTTTGACCGTTACGCAAACACGCAAACTTGATTATTGTGGATCAAATAGCAAGGACTGCAGCACCGCCCCAGACGTGATCTACACAAAGAAACTACCACCTCTATTAATCTTTACTTTTTTAAATACTTGCAGCGTAGGGAATATAAATAGTTTGAAAATACTCCAAGTAGGATGAATAAACGATACTTTTACGTCAACCTACTTGAGCATGTAGGTTGATTGAAACAATCTGATGCGACACTGCGACAGAAAAGAAATTTAGGCATATAGGTAGGCACTAAAACTATAACCCGACGGTAAGCCGGGTCGGGTCGCTAGTTATTCAATCATGCTCATTGAACATCCTTTTAAAAACAATTTATCAATGCGAAGAGCGTCACAAAGTACTGATAAAACAATTTCCAATTAACTCCCACAATTACATAATTAAAATGCACCTTTTAAATTTATTTTAACACTTTTATATTAATTTTATCCATTAGTGCAGTCGGTTGTTTACTTTTGTGAATTAATTTGTTTGAGTTAAAATATCCTCTTGTTTGTAAATATTTAAATACTTGACTACCTCAGTCTTCGATCACTCGTCATGTTTTTGTACATGATTGAAGACGTTACTACCTAATTAAGCACCAATCACCATAGGTAACCCTCAAAAATAAAAAAAATACAATAAAAATTACGGCGAGTAACGAATATATTTTGTCACGCGCTGTTATTTAGGCGTTAACTGGATTCGCATAAAATCGAATTACTTCAAGTTTTTTTTTTTACCCATATTTCTTTAGTACTAACCCACCAAGCGTTGTACTATTTTGAAATCCTGATTAAAGGCGCCAAGTTTTGATAGCACTTCCCAAGGCACTCTAGTACATTTTTTTTTCAGGAGTCTTTGTCAAAGTCTAGATATTTTGAAAATTTTGAATTCAGAGTTCGGCAAAAAGTGTTAATTCTAATAAAATTTGGGGCAACTGTGTTATTGTTTTTTATTGTGATCAAAGATATGTTATTTAGGGGTTTGGTGACACGTTTTAAATGGACAAAAATAACCAACGTTAACCACAATAACCAAAAAATGGTTATTGGTTAATGGTTATAATTTTTGTTTTTTTTTCTGATGATGGTTACCATCTATCCTATCGTCCCGTTTCTGCTTGACGTTGAATACAGGGAGTATGTGACCATTTTTTAAATTCATTAAAATGGGTACTGTAAGCGACTCGTAAAAGATAGACATATGCCATCGCAGACTTTTCTGTAGACCTATAAAAAGGATCACTTTCACCATACATTGTTTGGTTACACCTCAAAGGCATATAAGGCAGGGATTTTCGAATAAAGCTCGAAGTCGCCTGAGCTTTTTCGATATCTTCCACAATTTTCATCATATTTCAACCAATTTACAAGAAATGTTCAATAATTATACACATAAACCTTCCTCTTAAATCATTCTATCCACTGGTGAAAACCGTATGAAAATCCGTTTGGTAGTTTTTAAGTTAATCGCATTCAGACAGATAGGCAGACGCGGCCCGGGGACTTTGTTGTATACATTGATCATTCATATCATAGAGGAATATAGTTGGCATTTGTTGTTTGTTCATTAACAATTGGCCAGCGTTTGTCCTCCATCTAACCTGATGGAGATTGAAGGCGAGGACATTAAACGCCTGTCCACGAGGAGCCTTTTCACCCTACTTTAAAATAAAGTCGGTGCGGGCATTAGTTAGGACGTAATATCTGCATGAAAAGTACTTTTGTGAGAGGGCTTTGCTTGCTGTTACTTAATAAATGAATATCCTTAACGTTCATAAGTCGTGCAAGTAGCCGACATACCGTACTAATGCGGATATAATTAGACCGCTGAAAAAAGGAAACCTTCTTCGTCTTAAATTTATTCTTCCACAGTAAAACATAGTATATTTAAAGAAATTGCAAGCAGTTTCTTTTCTACCAAAGTATAGACGAACAAATACCGCATAGCACTTGATCAATAAGCATTTCAATTCGAGCAGCTACCACAATTCATAGGTATTCCTTTGTACTCCAGTCAAGATGAAATCCTACAATATACGTAGTCGAATGCCGGCTACATACGAGGGCCAGGACCAACAATGCGAACTGACAAGTCAATGTGTGTCGAAGTCCACTCGGCTGTGTAAGCTTTAGGGTGCTCATGGTATGGGGGTGTGCGGATTGGAATTTGTAGGCTAAACGTTAATTTAAGGAATTGTGTAGGTCACAGGATACATACTTACTAATAAATTGGCAATTTTTTTATATGAATAGGAACTGATAATTGTTAGTTGTGTATTAATTCATTTTGCAACAATAAAGGAAAGGAAACCAATATTAGTCGTTACAGATATAACTTTTAGGGCTGATTTTTTCTGAGATAACTTTTATCAGTAGAATAACTGACACTGGACTAGACTTTCCATTGAAATTATGTTAAATTCTCAAAATTATTCTAGTGATAATATTTACCTCAGCATTGCAAAATCAGCCGTTAAAAATATATATTTGAACAAAACTTTTATTTTTGTCACTTTAAGCTGATTTGTTATCTAAAATTTAAAAGAAAATTCAATTCCAAAAGTAGTCCACCACCGGACTGAAGCGTGGTCCATCACGGTGCAGGTGAAGTTTATTAGCACGTCATAAATCTACAAGATTTATATTTCCTTCTAATAGTATTCTGATAGTTATGGACTCAACCTTACAGCTATTTTGGTTACATAGAAAATTTTGTCAAAATTGGTTGCCCACTTTCTTGCGAGACTGTACGTAAACTTGGATGTTGAATTATTTTAAATCAATATTGTGTCTTATAAAGGAACATTAATTAAGGTTAAGTTGCGAACCATAAGCTTCAGTTGGAATTGCCTTTTCTCATGAAATAACACTAGTGATTCCTTTAATTGTATTTATATATGTATGTTTATTCTGGGATCCCCCCCAATTCGCTGTATGGTCATCCATAACACAAGCTCTGCTTACTTTGGGGCCATACAGTTGGTGTGTTTGTCTGGGGATTTATTATTAAGATTTATTATTAATTATCATGGCAGTTTAAAATAAATCCCCAGACAAACACACTGTATGGCCCCAAAGTAATCACAGCTTGTGTTATGGATGACTATACAGCGAACTGGGGGCGATATCCAGAATAAACACTTACTACTTTATTAATAAATAAACACCATGATCCGAGAACAAACATCTTTGTTCATCAAACAAATGAACGCCCTGACCAGGACTCGTCATGGGACCTCCGGTGTATGAGGCAGGGCCACTAGCCACTGCGCCACTGCACTGGGCCATCGGATTGAAGTATGAGTTATCTTTGTATTGTGGTAAGCAGTAGAGAAGAACAAAGCTTTTAAATATTCAAGTCTACCGTATGATTTTTATCGATTTATTGATTCAACATTTTTACTTAATTGTCACATGACATTAATACGCTTGCTTCATTATACGATGCGTCTATTTTTGATATCGGGCTTTAGTATTTCATACTGTAATAACTTTTTAATCATCAAATGGATTACTGGCTATTATAGATATTTAAAAAAGAAGAAAATTATATATTTCAAAACGGTTGTTGATTAGGAGGTTCCTTCTTATTAACTATGCAACTACATATGTATATAAAGGTCAAGGTAATTTTTTTTTCAGTATTTAAAAGATAACTTTAGAAATCGAAAATGAACAACACCAGATATACTACATACTCAAATCCAAAACTCTACTATTTAGCTCTTTACGCGTAATCTAGTTGTATTTACTTGATGGAAAGTTACCTTGACAAGCTATACTTTGGTTTATCAATATTACAGCACAACGTCATTGGCTTTCATTTAATAAAAATAATAATATATTGTAGGAAACTAATAACGAGATCAGTTGACTTTGATTAGTGTGAACTAGGTAACAGCTGTCGTCAGCGTTCCCGTAGCGTTTTATATACAATTCTTTCAAAACACTTGAAGAACATATTTTCCATAAATATCCCAACTGAAATAAATTTTATGAATAGCTACCTACACAATACGTAATAGCAAACAACACCAAAACACTATAGTAAATGTCCAACTTTTAGCTATAGCTGAGAAAAGCGCTTCTCGCTTACACCCTTTGCCCGTGCAAGAGCAACATTTAAAACTATTAAAACATGCTAACAGCCTCTTTGCCAACAACCTCCTTTGGGGCGAACCGTCTAGCGTTGAGTTGCCTTCTTGTGACACAATATGGCTAATGCGTTTATTGCGGGGCATTCCGGCCCGGGATTGCGTTCCGGTTTCCGTTTCCTGTGTCAACCGACTGTTGGCGGTTTTTCTTATCAGTATTTCCAGGTTAATGGTAACTACGTAAGATTTAGCCATTTCTAAATATAGTTTCATTCAATTCTAATTACTGTAATTTTAATCGAGTACCTAGAAAAAATATGGTTTATTCACAAATCTTTAAAATAAAAGTAGACCTGTGAAAGTTATATTGAGTAAAAGTTGTGTTGGAAAGTTTTATGAGTATTTAGGTGTCATCATTCGGTTTGCACGAATAAAATGAGAGGTTCTTAAGAAACTGCATTAATAAATACGATTTTAGATAAACCTTCACAAAGTTATATTATATCAAACTTAGGTCTCACGCCATAACAAAAGACGTAAATACATTTCCGACAGTTTGCCTGAAAATCATCTTGAAACTCTGAACCAAAAAAAAAATAAAACCCTATGTGAAAATAGGTTGTAAAAATAGATACAATCAAATCTATCTCTTGCCTACCTAGCCAATTAGCTATAATGTGATTTTTATCAACGGGTTCCCCGCGCAAATGGCCTCCCCGCCGGGAGCGGATGCGCGGGAATTATGCTCGGAGCTTGGGAAATCATCTTTGCGCGGGAACGCCTATGCAATCGTAATGGCGGACGTGTATTTCGTATTATTACTAATGTTCCTTTTGGGGATAGAATATTCTTCCGTAACTGACCTAATCCGATTCTAGATAACATTTTCATAAAATATTTAGTTAATCAAGGCCGAACGTTGAATTGCCTGTTTTGTTGGTTACAATTTGATTTTGTAAGGATGTTAGGAGAAATTAAAGGAATAGTTTGTTGAGTTTAATGAAGGAAGGTAGTGTAAATACTGGTTTTTAGCAGATAGTGTACTTTCCGCGTTATTTTAAATTAAGGAGAATCTTTTAGTAATGTCTGAATACTAATTTAACTGATATCGAAACAACTAAAATATACGCGATAATATCCGGTAAAAAGTGTTTTATTTAAAGTATGTATCGTGAAAACTTAAGAAAAGATTTGATATCGAAACAGTTTGAAAACTTCAATCTTCTTCAAATACAAACTAATTAATTTATGGTCGCAAAGTTTTTATTCAATAATGTTACATCTAATAATTCAGTATGTATGGACTTACTATTTGATTCTTGGTTCGTATAAACTTTTACTGTTACTGTAAACTTGAAGTTCCCACGAAAACTATCCTAAAGCTCAAACCTTTTTTCAGGCTAGCATATTTCGCAAAACGTCCAGAATGTGCAGTAAGTAACTTGGTAGAAAAACGTGCAATTTCCTGCGCTCATTACCAGACGACCGATTATTTATTGGAAACTAAACGCGTGATCCATTAAGGAGACTATCTAATATGTAATTCGAGTTCAACTTGTTTTGTTAGAACTTTTTGATATGTTCCCTGCGATTTTTTTTATTAAAAACGCTGATAATCAACTGACTCTTTCCAACGTAGGTTCTACAATATCATTATGTATTCTTTTGAATTTTAAAAGACTTTTGTATGAAAGTTTTCAATTTCGTAGCATATTTTACGTTAAAGCACAGAGCATTGTTAAAACTACATCACATAATATTATTAACAAAAAGTTTCAGATTCATGATTTACATTTTTAATTTCGAGGTTCCGAAATTATAAATAAAAAACATTTTAATAACCGTGGTAGTCTACAGCAATTAAGATTATGAAAGTTCTAAAAAACTACGAAAGAAAAAAAGTGCAGGATGTAAAGTTAAGTATCTAAGTTTTTTCATAGATTGAGAAAGTTTTATTAATACCTCAAAATTCAATATCGATATGAGTTCTAGGTAAAGTGACCTCGCGTAACTTCTGCAACTAAAAAACTCTTCTAACTTTTTCGATTGCAAACTTACCTTTTGTGGCCAGTACTGTGACGCGAACTCAATTGATATAATATGTAGTTGCCTCAAGTGTTTTTGTTTGATGTGAACACGAAAAAATATAATGGAACCTACGTTTTAGGCACTTCTCTCTAAAGGAGGGCGGTGGCTGGCTCCCGCGTTCACCCCGTGTACGGGTGCTTTTTGACGGTGTTCGTCATTTGGTTAGTCTATGATGGGGAGAGAGACTTACCGAGATAACAGATGTAGATCATAATTATTTTGTGTAGTCATAAGAATCATTGAAAATTTATTTTGAAACAATTATATCCGGGATGTTACCTGACAGTTCTTCTTTACGAAGCTTTTTTCGAACTGGTGGTAGAGTCATGCCTTATGTAACGTCCACAAGAACAAGGTATTGTCAATGTTGCGAAATAAATATTTGTATTTTGATTGTAAGGCTTTTTATACTTATAAGTAAATGAAAAAAATTTCAAACCCGTTTGTCTAATTGTACATACTTTATCACCCCCTTTGAAGTATTGTAAAGCTTAATGGAGATGGTAAGCATTCCACAGAATCGTAGATATGCGCAAATCGGCAGAATCTCCAGGATCGCTTTTGCAGCTAAGGCCTGTCCGCATTAAATCCGCATTAAATCTTGACAATTGGCAGTTACGACATAATTTTTTTGCGCAATTTTATTTGCATGCGATGCCTGCAGGAGTTACATAATTTTCGCCAATACTTAGACAAGTTAAATGAATCAAGACAATAGACAAGTCAAGAATAAATGTATGCACGATATAACTATAACCATAACAAACCCTGAAAACTTCGGTTAAGTCAAATATCATATGGGTACCAAATTTTTTTTAGCAATGGTCAAAATGACGTCGTAGGTTACGCGGCCCATACCCGCTCGATTTTGAACGGTTAATGCTATAGCCGGTTAAACTATAGTTTTGGTCAAGTCAACTTTCAAAGACTTAACAATAACGAAAAATGGAATGGTGCAACACATACCTGTTAAATTATAGCGTTATTGTGATTATTGTTGTTAAAGTTAATTTTGATTTTAACAATAACTCTCTTGTTATTTACAGTTATAATTTACGGCAGCACATTTAATATCTAAACAATCATGCATTTAACAGAACATATCTCAGCTCAAAGTTCAGTTGAATCACTAGGATCGCAGAACACAGAGGAGTTAACTGAAACTTCGTCAAATGTTCCGAATCCGGGCCATGTGATCGGCAGGCGTTCGTTTGGTCCGGTAGTTTGTATTACATTTGTACAGCCCACTTCCACCGCTCTGAATTATCTAGAACTAGGCTAAATATTGCTGTGTCTCTATCAATTCAATACATATAGAAAGTGACGAAGGGGCATTATAACTAACTAACCGGTCAACTCAGATCTGCGTAAGTGGGATTAATCTTCACCAATGAGCAGTTATCCAGTAGGCATTCGTAGCGTTCTTTGTGTATCGCTAGATGGCGTAAGCGTCAGTTTTGTTAACAGTAGTGTGCTATGACATTCTGCGTAACTGTGTTTATAGGAAGCTGTGCGTTAGTTTCGTAACAAATTCATTATTTTTAATAGTTATTAGTAGTATTATTTGGTTTTTATTTATTATTTTTATAAAGGGGTCATTCAAATCTGAATATGGATATACGGCTATACTTTTTATTTCTTGAATGAATGAATGAATAAAAACTGCAAAGTAAAGATACCAAAAATTATTGGAACCCAACTGGAACAGACAGAATTGTTTATCGGTTATCTCGAGTTCAATGGCCTTTGTGTGCAGTATTAAAACTTTACTTCCTTAACTCTCATAGTAATAATTAAAATTATATTGTTAATATTTATTCTTTATTTCTGTTGCGCCTATTTTACATCAAATTCTGACTAAAATTAGAGTTGTCAGACCAATTTTAATCTACATGTCGAGAGGTGTGGAATAAACTAAACTATGTAAAAAAGTGTCGCGACGAACGTGTAATTTGTTGTAAAGATGGAAGAGTTTATAGTTTCGGCTTTTATTAGCTTTAAACAGATAAGAGCAATATGTGTATCATTCTCATAGATATAATGTACAAATTGACTTTTATTTTTTAAACTCTGCGCATTCCACTGTAAAATTCTTAGCTGATCCATAAATATTAAATAAAGATAGAAAATGATGCTACTTAGATTTTATATTTTCTATGAGAACGTCTTTTATTAATTTGGAAGATATAATTTTTTCTTTAGATTTATTTAGGGTTATTAATTTTGTAATAGAATTAAAAATTATATTTAAAATATCTTCACTGTTTAATAAAGTTTTTAATGTCTCTGTTGGATTCCTTTTTTTTTATTCAGGAAAAGATTCTTTGTGTTTGAAGATTTCTTTTATTTTTTGCTTTTTAACAGGGCATTGTCCAGAAATACTAATATGGTTTCCTTTGCAGTGGACACATACCTACTGCATTTTCTGATGTTATTTTACATTCTTTGAAGTTATGATTTTCAGCACAAATTGAACATACAACTAAGTTATTACAGTATTAAGCTAAGTGGCCATATTTTAAGCAATTGTAACATTGTTTTACTGGGGGTATATACTGCAACACCGCGTGGCGCCAGCCGTGAAGATCAATGTATTCCGCAGCACGTTCGAAGCAAATATGATAATTACTGCGTATAATAAATAATGCGTGTTGGCTGCTCCACGCTTCTTCCATTGTCTCTTACTCTCTTTGAGACGCGCTTCACGCAAATAATTTTTCGGAAAGTGGAAATCATACCAAAATTTCGTATCAACATTATTAATGACGCCAGTTACTTCTGTTCCTGTTACTGGTTTTGTTGCTTTCATCAGATATTCACTTAAAAATGTTGTATTATTTAAAAAAGCTTTTCAAAATATACACCTATTTTATATTTATTTATAGATTGTAAGAATTTAATCCCTTTATTAAATCTCTTTAAAACTGTAGACATGGAAATTAAATCCCGCGTGCCTATTGGTCTCTTTTCATCGCCTGATTCTGCAATTACTACAAAATATGTAAGAGTAGAATCCTCAGGATATCTTCCTGAAATTTTCAGTATCTTCTTCCGTTCTGGTCTTTTCCTCGGCACTAGCTTCACACTCCTCATTATCTTTCAACTTCTTCTATTTTCGTTTTCCCAGTATGTACAGTTATTAAAACACGAAAAAGTAGTAAAAATTAGTTAAAAATATAATAATTTGGAAAATAAAATTTAAATTGCCGCCTCTCTCTTTCGAGGTTCCCGCGCTTTTTTGCAACGTCAACCGTAATTTTATTTTTAAATTTGGCAAAGTTTATGGACTTTTGTGATCATTCGTTCATTTTTGTCTAATGACTACACTTCTTTACGTGATTTTTGGAAAATGGTGGCAACACCTGAGCATTTAATTTAGAAACGTCAAAATCAATTTAGTCCTGCCATTTCATAAACTAAATTTAGTTCGAAGTTAAAAACAGAATAGCAATTTGACCAAATTAAACTAAATTGGAAAAGTTTTAGTTATAGTTTAGTTAACTCAGTTTTCGGACAGAATTAGCATCATTACATACTTCCGTATTGGTTTAAAAAAATATTTATAGTAAAATGATTAAAGAATAAGCAGCAAGAACTAATTCACATCTTAAAACAATTACCTACATTTTCATACAAAAATATTAACAAAAACAGTGGAGCCATTGGGTACTTGATTTTAGATAACCTTTGGTCTTTAATTTAGGTTGTTCACTGGATTACTTAAATTACCACTTTTATGATTTCTAAGGCCGAGTTTAAAAAAAACAAGGAAGCGGATATACCGATATGTCCGCCTCTGACTGTCAACACCAACTATCTACATCTACCTCTCTCCGTGATCATGGCGCTGAAACAGTAGCTGAAGTGAATTATTAAAAACAATTGAAAACCTTTAATGGAGGTCAAATAGTACGTAAAGTTTATTAACATTGTTGTTAAAAGCATTTAAAACATGGTACATAAAGCCCAGGAGCCGGGCTGCAGTAGAACTTACCCACAGTTTTGTCCGTTCATTTATATATTGATCAACTCGTGAGGGCTGCCGATCGAGCCCTATCTTAGATTTCTATAATAGATTTTAGGTTGTGCAGTGACGACGAGTTTTTAAATATTTGGTATAAATTGAAGATTTAACATGTTTTAGGTGGGATTAAAAGATTAGCGATAACTACAGAGGCTAGGCAACATCGTCACGAAGCAGAAATCCAATCCCCAAATCATAAATACCAAACTAGTCGAAATAAATTTTCCGAAACACCCTGTTTTCCTTCTATATCTGGCAACCCTAAGGTCTAAAGATTGAGCTTCTTTAGATTACTAAGCTCTGACGTACCTCAAGCTTAAAATAGACGGATCAAGTTGTAACTTTTTGATACAGCGTCCAAAACTACATGGCAAGGAGTTAGGGAGCGGCGGGGGATTTCTGATAAAGGTTACAGGCTCGTTAGGAACTTCTGAATCACTGAAGACAATATGTATTATACCTAATAGTGATTATTAATATTTATGCCATAAAGAAAGTTGGGATCTCACGATCTGTGATACGATATACGCAATTATTGTGCTTGCTGTTGTGGGTTGCATAATGTGGACTGGTTTATGTTTTTTAATACTAATGTATGTATGCACAAATTCGTACTCATCACATCTTAGGTACTAGGTCACAATAATCGATTTTTTAAATATTTTCAAGATTCATAACGATCACTGGTAAACCTGAAACACGCATTTTTCCATCATTTTTGAGATGATGCTACGCCAGACGTATATGTCTTGGCCATATGTAGAATTTGCTGGCCTACTACTACTAGTTTCACGATTTGGTCTTTGATATCCTACGATTTGCGCGAGCCGAGCGAAGTGGCTTGGTGTGGCGCCACGAAACCAGGCGAAGCGTCATAATGAAAATTAAATTAATAAGAGTATAAATTTTTTAAAAACGACATGTTCTTACATAAATTTGCTAATTATATCATCCAAGTGCGACATTAACATATAAACAAAGCGTTTTCCGCATCCTGTCGATAGTTAAAGGAGCAATTTTGCGATACGATCAAATAAACTTGGCCACATGAAGTAGCCACGAGCGCGTTGGCAATATCGACAAACTGTTTCTTGAGGTGGCTAAACGACAATCAATCATTTCATGATGTGGGCAATTCTACGATATGGCAACGACAGATTCATAAGGTTGCATTTAAAGCTTTTAGTAGGTAATGTTATACATTAATAAAATAAAAATGATTGCTACATTCCCACATATTAGCTATATATGTATTAGTACGCTATGCCTATAACATGTAGGTAATGAAAGCGAGCCACAACAATTAATATAAATAAATGATATTTTACTGCTTGTTTTTTAACTAAAAATGTTCATGATTGTTTCACAGAAGAAAAAACTCACGTGATTTATTGATTGGCACAATGGTTAAGGCGCTGGCCTCTCAGTGTTAAGATCCTGAGTTCGATCCCCGATCAAACTGCCAAATGTACTTAGTTTTAACAACTTAAGTGCGTAAAGACGACTGCTGAAACGGCGAAGGAAAACATTGTGAGGAAACCATACGAGGAATGCATACCTAAGTAATTAAATCGAAGGTATGTGTAAATCTGCCATCTGTTAACCACTCCAAGGTAAATTAAGTGCACATTTAATAATTTTTGGAATCTATTAAAAATATTTATTTATTTATTATTTATTTATTTATTTTTAAATTACAGGAAAACTAACAGCTAGGAGTTAAAGTAAATACATTTTTAAAACAAAGATAGCCAAATAAAGTTTTCACAGATAGGATTCAGAATAATATTTAACAGTCACAAAGTAAGGATAGAAAAAATATATGAATATATATATATTTACCTAGTATATATGTCAGGAACTAGTGATAAATACCTAATTTCCTTAACGACTGGCCGAAAATAGGGATACCTTATGACTGTGACTTGAAGAAGCCATCTTTGTTCATCGACCTTGCATGAAGCTTATTAGTTCTAATATCGGGGCTATTGTAGTCAAAATGTGAAGACCTGGAACACCTTTCAGTTAAGCTGATTTAATTTGAATCATTCTATTCATTTAAAATTTAAAAGAATAAACAAAATTCTGTGAAGTAAAAGATTTCTAAGAAAAACTTTCGATAACTTGTATGAGTTGAATGAAATTATAGAGATCTCGGCGATCAGTTGGAATATCTTTGAGTCTTTGGCTGCGAATCGCCACATGAAGGTGGCAGACCTGTAAGGCTTTTTCAAACTCATAAATCTTATAAGTATTTATTTATAATGGTAGTCAAATAAGTATTTTAAAGCCACTCGAGCGCTCCGGCGAAAACCATCGTCGCCTACGCACGACTTGTGACTCTAATCATCATCCATCACGAAAAATAATAACAAATTTAATCATCCGTCAACCCCATCTAACCATCGGTTGTATTCCGTTAATCGTCATAGTTGGAACTAGTAATCCGTGTCGAAATCGATCCGATCCGAGTCCGGAGTAAAAATCCCGTTTGGCTTAATTGGCTGCGCGAATGTAAGCTTCAATGCGCTTAGGGTCGCTTCTAAAGCACCTGCCCCATTTGCAATGAATAGATTTATAGATAGGAGAGTATAAGCATTTGTGTTGTTAAATATGGAATCATAAATTATGTTAAATTTACTAGTGGCCATGTCTAGTCATGAATAGTCTTGTGGCCATGGGCTACACATGTGATTATGTGTAGACAAAGTCGCAAAGTTTTGTAGTGAACCAAATTTTCCTATTGTAATTTCTCGCTGACAAAAAAGTCTGAATCGAGCTCTGCATAGTTAAGATATGTACTTTTAGCTCGATACTCTACAGGTTTTAATGCATGTTTATTTGTAAGGCATCTCTCTTAGGACATCTTAAATCATAGGAACTTAGTTCAAGAATTATCGAGCCGATTTTATTCATTTAGTATGGTGGTATAAAAAAAAGCAATTTATGTCACCGAGACAATTTCGGTAGATTGAGTTAATCGTATTTCCATGCTTATTTCGATATTTCTATCATTGTAAATAATTAGAACTCTACATAAATTAGCTATATCAACTTGGACCATAGATACCTTTATTTTGGCTATTGAGTTTAAACTAAATAGTGAGATAACAAAGTAAACACCACATGAGTAGTTTATCTACTCGACAAAGTAAAAACAAAGCTATTACAATTCACTTCCTGTAACTGACAAATAATAAGGAATGCCGAGAAATCGAGAAGCAGACCTTCCGCAACATTGTCTGCCGTGATTGACAGAACCCCAAAGTGACACTGACAGTTGGTGCCTATGGATATCTTAAAAAAAGAAAATCTTTTATTTGCAATGGAATAGAAATGGGGGGATTTAATTCGATTTTGGTGTTTATGGGAAGACTTATAGACGGGTGAAACGATTTTGTTTTTTATTTATTGGAAAGCTAGGGAATTTTTTGGCGTGAATCGGACGAAGCATCTCTTCATTTTTTTTCTTTTTGAATTGTGCGCTTTATTAAGTGTTTAGTGTATAATGATGATAGGGTATTGTGCAGTGAATACTCATATACATATGCATTAAATAGAAAACCCAATGAGGAGTATAGAGTCTTTTTCGTTTCGGTCCAAGAAGTCCGCTTGTTGGTAGTAAAGTCACTACCAACTCTCACCTCATTGAAACAAATTATTCCTTCATCGTCATCGAATCAAAGAAATATTTAGGACAGACCAGGCTTTTTGGCGTAGTACATTTGCCTTTAGCTAGATGACTCGATCAAGTGTGCTTGGTTATTTTGTGGTGTAGCGGTGTTCGTAGAATTCGAGGGTACAGATTTTAAGACTTGGTAGGCTCCAAGAGACTAATATGCTATGGACACCAACATTAGCTTTTGAAACAATTAATATGTCCAATGATGTTGGAAATTGTGTTTTATCCACAATGGTTAGTTAATTTACAATTATTTTATGAAAGGAAATTTGTTTTTGTACCACAGTTTTGTTGTTTGTTTGCTGTGTTCATGTTATAATAACAAATATAAACTGAAACAAGAGTGATAAGATAGTACGGCGTCGCAATTGTCACACGAACAGAGAAACATAGTAAATGCATTAACATTGAATTCCTTGTGAGTATGTAGGTACTTAAATGAATGGTATTTGAAATGTACGATCATTTATGTTATTATAACATTAAGATTGACATTCAAGTATATCGTTTGCAGTAACTATGAGTGTATTACTAATTATATAGTTTATAGTATATAACTACCAGAACGGCTTTAAAGAACATTAATTGGTCATCGTAATTATAAAAATTATAAGCATTTACATTTCGTAATTTTTTATGTGTTGAAATCATCTAGATGTCATTCATCTATTCATCAATCATCTAGGCTACATATTGGCGTCTTTATTTGTTGGTATGTAATCAAATTATGTTTAATTACTTAGGCAGTTACCTACTACTTAAACAAAATTCTGGGAAATAGACTTAGTAAATAGATTTTCCTGTTAGATAGTATACCATAAAGTGGAATCTGCACTAGTTTTTCTCTTTTTATGTTTAAAAAACAGAGTTCTTTACAAGGGCATATGTACAAGTTCACCGCCGCGAGTTTTATCAGTTTAATTGGGCACCGCGAGATGTTTGAGTGCGTTGCACGTGTGTCGTGCGCTACAAAAACAGAAGCCATTTTAAAATGTGTTCTTTTTTCGAACTCAAATGCAGCTGTCAATTGCGGCTTCAGTTTTAAGTAATTTGCATTCGGTGTTATTATTTATAGCATTGATTATTCGAAGAACCGGTTTGATAACCTTGGTTATCGAATAATTTACTTGCAGTTGTATGCATAGACGTAGGCGTGGTACGTTCAGCACAGTCGGAAGAGGTTCAAGTTAAGGGCGAGTATCGCTAGACGACGAGAGTTCGAGAGAGACAGGGGATTCGAATGCAAATCTAACCATTCAACAAACTTCCCAACTGTACCTAATCATTATCAATTTACCTATACGTCGATGGGGTGGTAACCTGCTTTAAAATTAAATCTAAAAATTACCTGAATCTCATGATGAACTCAGTCCAGTCACCTTGCACATTATTAAATTACAATTATGCAATATTCACGTTAACACTGATTTATGAACGTGAAACGAATAAACGAATACTCACGAATGACAATCAGATAATCACATTTTATCTACGTTATCTTCGGATTTACCTACGCAATAATATTAATTAGCGTATTGACTGGGTTTGTAAAAAGGCGTTTTGTTATTATTTGGAATAAAATGTATTCTAAATAGAAAATTGTATGTTTTGAGCTACTCAACTTTTTTAATAAGTATTGTAAAATAAGATGGTTTTGTGATCGAATTACAAACTTATTATAATTATTATATTACAATATTGCATATATGAATATCTGTGTATACCTACAGGTGTATATTATTTTTGGTCTCTTTTTTGTAAGTACATAGATACAACATAAACTTAATAAAAATATACATAGCTGCTCGCCCATATTCATCTTAAGATTGGCTGATAGAGAATGTCTCATGGCATTAAGCTCTTCTGAGCATAAAAATACGTGCGAAGTTAAATACCTGAATAAAAAATATTATACAAAAATGGTCGTATAATATATTGTTTAAGAATCGGCACCGCTTTTTCGCTTCGACTTACAACTGGGATACGTCAAACGCGATGACGGGGCGCACTCGATCCTGCCACCAGTGCATCTTGTAATGATGGCTGGTTTCCGTTTTACTAGAATATTTTTTTTATTATTCTTATTTTATCGTTAGGGCTGTGTTCATTTGTGAAAGTTAAAGTGCGTTACAGTTTGGATCACAATAAAAACTTACAATAACTGAAATACGTAAAATTATATTACGTTGGATTATAGGAAATCGAGGCTCATTTATACAGTTAGATTTTTTTAATGATAATATTGGTATTCATGAATTTATATGAAATAAAAAGGATGACCAACAAAAAACATATCTATCTAACGATTCGGTTAGTAGTGTAATATTTCTAAAATTTGAATTTTTTTTCTTTTAGGTTTCGGGATTTATATTATTACAAAAAAATTGGTCGAAAATGTAGACATAACGAGCGTATTTCTCGGAATATCCTACAATTTTTAACTATATCCAGGATTCTGAGTATACTGAGAGTACTTGGGTATACATATTTTTATTTTTGTGACCAATACAGCAATAAAAAATATCGGTGAGGCAAAAATGGGGGATTGTCCTGCCGTTACCGATTTACCTTAAAACTATATTAATTCTAAAAGAACAATGGAAACGCGCTTTATTTAAACCTGGCAAGTGCTTAGAATTTTCGCGAACGGATTAACCGCTGCATGAATTGGACGAATCCTACAAGGGTGTATAGTTATGCTTAGTGTATACATCATTTTAGACAGTTGCCAAATTTGGTATAGGCGATCTATCGCATTAGCCGTGAAACTCGATAGTTGTTACTTATAACTGTATATTACAGACAAACCTACAATCACATCATAGTAACAACAGTAGTAGCCCTGCCTCTTAATCTGAAGGTCCCAGGTTCGAGTCCTGGTTGGGGCATTCATTTGTGTGACGAACACAGGTGTTTGTTCTCGGGTCACGGTTGTTTATATTTATATATGTATGTATATTTTGGGTTCCTTGGTCATCCATATTACAAGCTCTACTTTCTTTGGGGCCATACAGTTGGTGTGTTTGTTGGATTTATGAAGAAGACACAAATACACAACGCACTCGTTTTTTACGAACTTGTTCACAACAGTCGACACTAACTACTTTTGTGTTGTAGCGTCCCAGGTATAGCTTATTCAATAAATCGAAGTTGGAACTAAAACTGAAACTATTAAGAAAATAATTATGTCCAAATCAAAGAAAATACCAATTATGGAGCCTAGGATCTAAGCTTTAAGTTGTATATTTGACTGTCATGATACGAAAACACTCGATACCTACAGATAGAATAGGAATATCAATTAAGTTAGAATATATTTTAAATTTTATTGACCTTTGATCGCGACGGGTACGTTAACCTAACAAAAAAAACAATGGATTAATAGTTAAAGTTTCGTATACTTAATTTGTAAAACCGGAAATCGTAACATAATAATGACATAAATTAGCTAACTAACTGAAATGTGGTCGACGGTTCTAGATGTTGTTTTAAAGTTTTGGTCGCTATAAAAATAAATCCCCAAACAAACACACCAATTGTATGGCCCAAAGTAAGCAGAGCTTGTGCCATAGATGACCATACAGCGAAAGGGGGGGCGGCAGAACAAACAAACATATATAAATAATGACAACCATGACACGAGATCAAACATCTGTGTTCATCAGACAAATGGGTGCCTCGACCAGGACTCGAACCTGAGACCCACTACGTAACTAGTGTGCCGCACTTCACTACGACGTATTCTACCAATGTCTTCCAATCGATAAAAAAAAGAATTTACTACATTTTTTGCAGTGCTTGTTTTGTTTAGCAGTAGTTAATTGAAAAAAAAAATATTTCTCTTAAAGAAAAGACATACCGAAAAATTCTCGCGATATACCTACTGGTCGGACCGTACAAATTGGAGACTTTACGTGATTTCACAGAAAAGTGGCAACACTCTGGAACATTTGAAGCACTTTCGTGTGAAGTCCATCAACCGCTTGTCCCACACGATTCGTGAATCAACAACTGCAAAGCTTGAGTGCAGCGGCGCAGTTTGTTTTAATTAGTTTACAGTTCTGTGTTTGTATTGAAAGTCTAGTTTTTTGCAATACAACACTACGATACCTTTATACCTGGCGATTCTGTCTGCACTGGGCTTTTAAAAGGATTCGGGAAATTTATTCAGTTTTGGCTTTAAAAGTTTGAAATAGGTATAGATTTACATGTAACAGTTTTTTTTTAATCTTGGCATTTTCTAGCAACAAACTTAAAGAACCTACAGCTTCAGGTTATGAACTATGTTCCAAATAATTATTGTTTAGTGTAAATTGCATTTTCATTAAATGAATTAAATACCTACTTGAAAATACAACATTAGATTAGGATAATAGTTATTACTGTCATACAGCGAACTGGTTATCGATCTATTACTAGCTTCTACACATTAATCAGTATTGACAGTATACACATTCAGTGTATTCGCTTTCATCAGGAATGGACTAATATTAGAACACCATCAATCAGTTAGTAATTCAGCGTACGATAGCAAACCTTTTTGTTGAGACATAAATCTCGTTATAGGTAAAAAAAATAGGAAAGCTACATATGACTTTTATTTGCATTTTAAATTCATATTGTACAGGTTGTTGCGGACAAACTCGTAGTGCTTTATTCAATTTTAAATGTAAATATACCAAGCAGTTACGTAGTAGGCATTTGAATCGATTGTGGTGTGCGTGAATATTGCTTTTTCATACTCTTTGTTTTACCCAACTCATGAAACTTACGCATTACAATAAGCAGTCAGATTTTCCGTCTTTGTATAGTTTTAAAACTTACCATTTTTAATATTTCGATAAGACCTTCTTGGATTGGGTTTTAAAAGTTTAAAAAATACCTACGCATGTTTGTTTGAACCAGACCCGGTACAGTTGCAGACACTTCTTGTACGTACGTGTAATAACTTCGTTATGGTCTCCCGCGTTTTCCGTGACAAATTTCGCGACAAATAAACAATAAATTAGATTTGACCTACGTTTCGTTTACACTACATTTAGGACATTTTCTTGTTATTCAATTTTTTTTAATATTCATTAAGAACTTACCATAATAAGTTAATAATGTGGTTCTGAACTGGGTTAATGTTTTCTGCGAAACTACTCCTCGCGTATTACACCTGAAAAGAAGAAAATATATTTATAAAAATGTAGTTTGTAATTTCTAAGCCTCAGTAAGAAAAAACAAATAGAAACTAATCGTCTAAGCTGTTATTGACAAAATAAAGTAATCAAAAATTCTTGCATTTCAAAATAGTGAAAATAGAGCTTAAGAAAACATTGAAAGATTAGAAATAATTGAAAATCATACAGTTTGTAGTTTTTCTAATTTTTCAAGATTTTTTTGAGTATCACAGCCAATGGGTTGTGCGTTTACATAACGTAAGTAAAACTAATCTCCAAACCCATCTTAATAGTTATAGATGGTTCAAGTCAGTTGTGCGCACTGTCCTATGTGTGCTTTAAGCCTGTATATACACAGCATTTACACAAACGACTTGAATCAACTATATCACTCGTAAATTTTCCTATATTTTCACAGCGCGGATATATTGGCTAATGACAGCCTAATTTTATGAATTTCATGAATTTGTTGCAGGTACAAGAGGAGATCCAGGGACCTCCGCCGGCGTACGACTCGGTGGTGGAAGCCCCACCGGACCAGAAACAAGATCTGCAGGTCAATATCTATATTCTACTTGGTCTGAATCTCTATTCTCAAAGTTAAATTAATTAAAAAAAAAACTTTCATCGTATTTTTGTAGTTGGTGGTTAATAAATCAAAAATACCTACCTACTAGTCTACTGCAGCACATGAGTAGATAAACAGAACAGAGACAAAGCTCCATACAACCGCACGAATCGGTTGCACTACTACAAGCTAGTGGGGCATGTGTGCGTGACCACTGGCCGCTTGTCACGTACGCGGCGAGACAGGCCAAAAGACATTGTCAAAAGGCACAGCCAGTTGACAATCTCAGGGTCATTGCGACGCACGTTGTTTGTTTTTTTAGTTGCAAGTTTGAGTATTTTAATGTAAAAACGTTGTATTTTTTATTAATAATGGTTGTTTATTGTACTGTGTGTATGAATAATTCTAGAAAAAATAAAATTGAAAAAATAATTAATATGAATAAATAATTCGCGAATATTTCGATCTTGAAATAAATATTGTCTATATTCGCAATGAAATACTTAAGCGTATTAAAGATTGTAAATTTGATATGCCACGTGAGTGTTTCACGTAAGATTCCTTGAAAAAACTATATGTTAAATTCAGAATTTACCACACCATCAAAAGAAACAATAAATTATTAAAAAACAAAAATTATACAAGAAAATTATTAAGAGTAAGTAATTTGTAAAGTATTCTATCATACTGAATAATGAAACTATTTAACAAATGTTTTGTTTAATTTGTCTTAACCTATTGTGACAACCCTACCAAACTAGGTAACAATTTTTCACGTTCTTAAGAAGCTTTGTCTGTGTTTCGTTTATCTACTCATGTGGCTGCAGTGCTTGTTAGCACACAGCAAAATAAAATAACCAAAACATATTGAAAGTGAAACACATATGTATATTAAATGGAGAAAATAATATGTATGTATATGTAATAAAACGACGAATACTATGTAATAAAATAATATATTTCCCCATTAGACAGCGGAAAAGTAGTATTTTAATATTAGCAAAATATTGCAACATAAAGTACCGCAAAGAGCTGCAACAAATCACGCAAAACTTGGGATTACAATATACCTATATATAATGATGGAATCACAATATATAATATGAAAAGATTTCTTCAATAATAATTTAATAAAACAGAATATTTAACCAACTGAACGCAATTTTTTAAGACTCTACTCTTTAAGTCATACATCAGAAATCACGATGCGGTTTTTACCCGAACCAGTCGCAGACCGGGGGCTTCTGTAAGGAGCAGATAAGTATATAAAAAAATTGAAGCTATTTCATGGCGCAATTAAAGTACAGCATGTATTGTTCAGCTTTATATAAAAAGAAAGAACCACGTCGTCGACTCCCGCCAACCGCTGCGGCTACAATTACAAATACGAAAAATGAAGTCTATAGAAAAACGCCCCGCAATCGAATGCTACTAAAACTTAGCATACCTACCTAGATATGCTTGACTGTTCAGAGTGTTTTTATGCACTTGATTTATCTATTGAATACCCTTGAAAACCGCCAGCTACCAAAATGTATAGTAGGTGTTAAAATTGAGTGCTCTGCTATTTTACGAATGCAGTATTAAGTCGTAAACCGACGAGATAGGGGATGACGCGATATTGCAACATAAACTAGCTATAAATTGATCTCGTTCGTTTTGCGACTAAACTCAACTACTTCATATCATTTATGTTAAGATTAACGTTGATATAGTTTTATATACCTTGGCACAGCGAGGCTGCAGTTTATTTTAGTTTCAGTTAAATCAAGATTTCAAAATTTTCAGCAGAATCAAATAAATTCTGCCGAAAGAGAGATGAAGAGCAGATTTCTGAAGGCGCGTCGCCGAGCACAACGCCGATCTACCCTGTTTTTGTTCCTGTTTTTAGCAGCTACCTACTTGTTATTTAATAGACGTATCATCAACTTACAAAAAAATATATAAAATTTCTGTATAATCTTGATTCCATATTGGAAGACTCTTTTTTAAGTTGATAAATGTTTAATAATCCTCTTTACACATCGATCACACATTAATGAGAAATTATGACTTGCATTGTACCTTACAGTAACCATTATTTCATTTCGGTACTAAACTTAACCATTTCATGTGTTTAAAAGTATTCTTGAAAATCTGTGCTTGTTTGTAGTTTACTACTTTAACACATGCGTCGCCGACGCGCGGCAACTATGCCTACTCAAGATCGTTTGCTCAGGGTATCAGGGTAAAGTGTCTTGTCAGTTCTTCTTCACGAAGGTTTTTCCGAACTGGTGGTAGGGTCATGTTTTATTTGACGTCAATAAGAACAAGTAATTGTTAATGTTGAGAAGTAAAGTATTTGAGTTTGAATCACCTTGAGAACGCATGTTTCTTATTTTGTTTACCATAGAAAAATCTCACATGCCTTTTTATTTTAATTAAAAGCCAAAGTGGGTACATAATGAAGCTTCAAGCTTCAAGGTAGGCAATGGCCTTCCATACCTTGATTAGAAAGTTGATTTAAACATATTTTTACTACTCCTAGTGATTAAATTCTTTGATTTCAGGAGGTCAGCACTACGGCCTGTTGCAACAACCCGCCTCATCGTCGAGACAGTGGGCTGCCTACATACGAAGCGGCCGTTTTACTGAAAGACACCAGATTATAGACATTTCCTTTTGGTAGCCTTATTTAGTGTGGTCTAATTGTAGGGTAGTTTATAGGGTAAATGTAATCCAAGCCAAAAGCCATGCGTAGGAACCGTGTCAAAATAAATTACATTGGATAGTAACATGTTTTGATGGGTCTTAGTAGCTTAGCGTAAACTGGAATGTTCTTCTGAGTTGAGTTGAGTCTGGAATGTACACATAGTATGTCGCTATTTTCAAAAACTTTTTAATTGTGTGTACTTATGTAATACCACAGACACGTAAACACACATGCGTAAATATATAACTCTCGATCTAGATTCGAAAATAATAACGATAGAAACAGCGAATATATTCGGATTCTCGCGTCAGATTATCTATTGCAAGATTCCTCAACAAAACATAGGTGCACATTTATCTGTATAAGCCGATGCATCAAAGAAAGGAATCATAAATGACGGCTTGTACTTGCATTGACAGATAGTACAGTTAGCATACAAATTTTCAAAAGATTTTTACACCTGACAAAGTAAATAGCAAAATTTCAGGAGAATCCTTATTATGATGTTGGTTAAAATAAACCACGAATTTTATTTAAATCAAGACTAATATTTTTTTTTACTTGCCGTACTCGCGAGAGTGAGTATAGACGGCACTAGTGTGCGAGCCATTTTCAATTCCTTTCTTTAATGAACCATGTTATAACAAAGTTATTTGAAACGATACTTACAATAGGTATTAAACGTTTCCTAAAGTATTATTTTTGTTAAAATCTTACAGCTATTATAGTTCACTGTAAAAATTAAAGGTCTTTTCTGCATATTTTTAAGTATGTTTTTTTATTTAGCAGCAAATTTTTTAATAGTACCTAATAGTCATATCAATAAATACGTGAATTTAGACTTTCGATTAACTTACAATAGCGGAAGATAGGTCATCTTGTCAAACCATGGTCGCGTTGCTTTGGTGTGAGTAAATCAGTAAATTTTTGTCACACACACAGTTGCTGTATAAAATTATATAAGCCAATACAGGCCTAATGAACACATAGGGCCGCGCTTAAATGACTTGAAGTATCTATATATTATTAAAACTTTAAATGATTGAAACTGAAAAAATGCAGAATGATGCAACTACGAGGCGCACGAGCAAAACGGGATAAAGTGTATTCGTAGGTACTCGTGTCGTGTCGGGTCTTTTCGTGTAGTGACAGATCGGATTGCGACTAAGTTAAATCAACCGATGATGGGGACAAGACTTATGAGGTCCGTACGTCAGGAGAGTGTCACCTATCTTCCGCCATTTTAATTTAATCACAGCTGTAGACTTTAATCACTACGCTTGTTAAACACCAGTTATCAAATAGCTAATAGTAGTAATAAAAATAAAGTTAATTGCCATTTAAAATATTAACTGCACTGTTAATTGGCAAGGTGTGAGATAAGACCAGAGTCGTAAAGGTTATCAGGATTTTTATAGCAAATGTTACTGGTATTCACTAAGAATAGGATGCAGAAAAATGTTGGGTGAACTTAAAGTTAACGTCTCATTCAGCTGTTTTGAGAGATTCAACTTACAGCCGTACTCGAAGGCAACAAATGGCTATTAAAGGAGCGCGAAGTCTACAATTAGGACTTCTTTAAGTAATCATATGACGTATCCGAACGCAGCCGTTAGTATTATTTTTAAATATAGAAAAAAAATCTCGTCTTTGTCTTTTTAGGTAACTTTGAATATAAATTTATCTTTGATTGATGACGAGCTGTTTTTCTGGATGTAAGGTACTTTTTGTTCTTTTCTGTTTTTCTGTGATCGGTGAAGCAGTTACGATGTGAAAACGTATCAAATATAACGCACGTAAAAACGTAATTTTCCTATTCATGATGTAAGGATGGTGTTATATAAATATAAAATAAGTATATTTTACCACTTGCCCAAATATCTAATATTGTAAAAAGTTGGAATAGGATTTAAAGCAACTTTTTCTATTGTATATATATATATATATTTTGGAATTCTCTACATCTTAAACCGTGACGGACTTCAACATATGAGGTGTCATTGTACGATCTCAGTTGTGGGAGTTTTCCCCATGGGAGAACGAATTAGAGGGGAAACTTTAGCAGACAGGTTTTTAAATTTATCAAATTCAGGGGTTATTTTATGCATTTATTTGTTAATTTAAAATTGATCCATGGATCACCCATAGATCACCATGTACCAACTTAAAAATACGTCTGGGTGATGGATGGTTCTAATTTTAAAACACGTTATGATTTGTTTTCAAAAATTAATGTTGCTATATTTTTATAAACAAAAATTCAAGTCAGCTTAGTGTGAGCATTACAAACCAATTAAAATTAAAAGTAAGCTAATTGGTTTAAATTAATTAACTTAAAGCTAATCCATTATGTATGCATAAACGTTGATGCGTATTAAATGCGTTTATGCATGTACGCCACAAACATTAATTACTTATAAATACCAAGGTACATGATTGTCAAGCCAGAACTGTAGAAAATTCTAATTAAATACGTATTTAAGTGTCGATTTAAAATTTACTTATTATATAGACACATTTTGTGTTAGAAGCCCACAAGCTAAACCTTTAGATTTGTATTTCTTTTGGTAATGACAAAAACAAATTATTAATTTCATTTGGCTTTGTCCATATATTTTTAACTGTTTTTGTACCATTTGACAATTATATATTATTGTTTTTATAAAATTTGCCTAAGATATTTAGCTAATTATTTAATAACGCATAGCATTTTATTTTTTTTTCAACACCGTTGCTCGTAATTTGTATGTTATTAAACTGATTTTAGTTTTATAATGAGCCTTATTAGCAACTAAAAGCAACCGGCTGCGAATGTTCAAATAACTGCACGTTTTCGTTATCAAAAGGCACGATTTGATTTATGAGAAAAAAGTTAGTATCAGCCATAGATATTTTATATCCAAAAAGTTTTAAGTTCTTGTACATTATTTTAATACCTAATAAAGCTGTTTTTAATTACTCACAAAGGTGTTGAAAAAATTCGTATAACACTCGGCTGAAAATTAAGAGAATGTCAGCCTCGAATGTTATTTTCAACTTACCTAACTTGCATTATACCTAATGAACTAGAATAAAATACAAGCGCCACCGAATGTATTAAGGGTGCTAATTAAACGGACTTCTTTTTAATAGCATATATGCCACAAAAAATCTATATTGCCATCTAAATTAATAACCCAGCCACAACAGACGAGCGTCTAAATATCTTTGCCACTAAAAATATGTTGTCGCAGGATGTTTTTGCTATAAAATTTTGAATTATCATCCAATTTCGATTATGGCGCTCCGCCGGGTGCTCCCTCGCCGCTTGCTCCGCTCGCTCGGCTCGCGCATGCGATAAATGCAGCCTAACATTAATCTAACCCAAAATTTAACTACTACGCTTTCTATAGAATATTTAGTAGAGTTGAAAAAAAGACGAATTAGTGTATTAGATAGAGGCTATCTCTTTTTCCCGTGGTTAGTTTTAAAAATTAGAAGTTTGATCACGTGGCCAATAAAGAAATTTGTAGCTTGACTTATAATTTTCCATGTATTAATAATTAACAAAAGAGGATTATGATAGTTTACATGTAAATTTTGCACGCAAATCTTCAATAATTGTGAAAGTGTGAACAATTTTACCATAACTAGGTGCAAGACTTTATGTTTGAAAACAAGCCTGATATTCGCAATTATTGTTATAACATTTACTTAACAAACGTTTTTAAATTCAGATACAACGGAAGTATTCTAAATTTAAACTTTTATTTGATAACACATCGTGGTTCGAGCACTTTTGATATTCCGCGTGCCATTGTTACACAACAAATTTTATTTTAATTCAAGCCGTTGTTTTGGAAATAAATGGAATGGATTTGTTATAATATCGTCAAATTAATATTATGCGCTCATTGGACGCCTTTTGATGAAGAGAATTGTGTGTGAAAGATATTAACTTACTAACTAACTCAAAAATCTTAAACGTTTTGAACAATAATCGAAACCAATGTATATTAAAATGTTGTACCATTAGTAAGTGCGTCTGGAAACTGTAATAGAAAGAAAATTAAATAGATTTAAATCGAAGGGAACCTTTTTGTTCGGCCCTGTGATTGTCTATTTACTGCTCTTTCAAGACGCAACTGCAGCATGTGCTATTGGGGAACTCGCCGGAGACTCAGATTAGCATTTGAATCCCCTGCAGTGTTGTCGCCCCGTGGTATGCGGATCGCTTACAAAACACCGGACAACGCTCAAGCGACTGTCGCCTTAGCCTGACCTCAGCCAAGTTCCCCAAATCCAAATCAAATGCAAATCCACATCACTAAAAAATGCAAGATACCCGTAAAGTTTCTTCGCAGTTCTTCACGAACGTCTATCCGAACTGGCGGTAGAGTCATGCTTTATATAACGTCAAGAAAAACAAGCACTTATCCATTATGAGACATAAATATTTCAATGACTACTTACCGTTACTGCATAACGGTTAGTTAGTGACCTGAACCCGAAGATGTCCCAAAACGAAGCCCCACCGAAATTGATTTAGAAAACTTTTTTGGTGTCAAATTAAGCATCTTTTGAGCCATCAAAACGCACATATTGTACATCCATCTTGCGAGTCAGATATTACACTTGGAGATATAGAAGATCTTGGCCTGGGTTCGTGCCCCGGCTTGGACAAGCTATGAATACAAATTTGGCTATCGTTAAATGTAGGTGAGGTGCGTTATTTTACATAATGGCGATAAAATTTTTACGAGTTTTAAGCGAGACTAAATATGCCTTCGTTTAGCGTGAAATCTAAAATTTTTATGTTAGATATTTTTTGACAAATTTATAAATTTGTTTATTGTAGTTTAACTAAATACGAACTAGAATCACTTTTTGTAAATGAAACCGCTCGTAAGATGCTTATTTAAGTAAGTAGGTATTAAAATAGGTACATGTTACATAAACTAATGTAATGTGATTACAATAGATTTAGGAATTAATAATTAACTGTAATCTTAAATATGGCCTCCGTGAGATAATTGTTTGAGGCGCAGTTGCTATAGCTATCATCTGGCAAAGTTGACCATATCAAATACAATTTAGTGAATCTATACCAGTCTGGCATATGACCTCACTTATACAGATTTTTTAAAATTAAAATAAATATTATTTTTAATATAAAAATGCATTTTTCCTTACATTGTATTAGATTGCAAAGGCTTTTTTTGGTACATAAGGTATTAAAACACTTTCAGGGGACATACTGTAATATCTATAGTTTCGTATATATTTTAATATAATAAAAAAAGCATGGCCCGACCTTTGCCTAAAGAAAGACCTAATTCGCACACACACAATTAGACTAACGGCACCATTCTATAGAATAATTGTTTTTGTTTGTTACACCTTTGTTTGAATAATTAATAATTAATTTTAAGACATTAAATAGAATTGTATTTTGGTGGTTTGCAGCAACCATTATGACTTGTTCAGTTTTGTCATACAGGCAAAGAAACGGGAATTGATATGTATGCCTATCTAATTAATAACATATACGATTATTCGGAGCTTAAACGTATTTATAAAATATTCATTGTTGTCATACGAGTATAGTATCGGATAAAATCTTATGAATAGTCTGTAAGAAAAATATTACGTAATAATTATGTGAAGAAATTAAATAAACGATGATTAAAAATTAGCTGGTTTTCATTGCACCTCCTAGTGTACAGATGCTTATAACAGTTAATATACAACTTGCTCGGTTGATTGGTAACTACATATTTAGAAGAACATACAAGAAACTCGGTAGAAATCGACTACTATTTCGATTAGTCTGCAGGTACGTAGGAAAAAATACTTAGCCTGTGGTTGAAAGTGGCTTAAGCATCAGAACCCTAGCCAAGTAGCAATCCATGATCGCTAACGCTTGAACTGTATGGAGCATCACGTGATAAAACCATAACAACGTGACATGCTCCATACATTAAAGCGCTTTCCAACCAACCCGGTTGACGCAAATATAGTGTAGGTTGCTCTGCAATATAATGGACAAATGTTTTTAAAAGAGGTTAGCGAGCTGACCGAGACGGGAATAGCCGGCGTAGAGTACCTAGTAAGGAAATTACGCATTTATTTCTAAGAAGGAACAGTATATATTTTTCTACGCAGTAAATGAAAGGTGTAAAACTAATAATTTACATATTGTGTCAAAATATATAAGCCGGAGAACTAAATCTAGGTATACCTACAGTTATTTAATAACTAGGTAGTTATAATATTTGCCGGCTAAATTGTCTAACATAAATACGTGCATCAGCGGTAGGTGTATACCTATTAAATAAAATGTTCTCTTTTTAAATACGGTATTCATAACACACAACATTGCCCACGCTGCATGGATATTTTTAACTTTGAATAGCGCCAATAAAGTATATATTTGTGTGCACGCCGGCGTTGAAAAGATTGGCTATTCGTATCTGTTAAAGCAAAATAACCTTTGAATGGTTGATATGTATCGATCTGCAGAGAATATAGCTTCATAAAAAAACTATGAAAATGACCAATTTTGAACAGTTTTACTTATCTAAAAATAAAATATAAAACTCAGTATTATATGAGTTAGTGGACAACTTTCCTAAAGAAATATAGGGTGCACAAAAAATAATTTTAAAAAGCAGCAACCGCTGATGATGATGCGGCGTAGCCTACAGCGGACAGTTTAATTTGACAAACTAAATATTTGTGTTGAAGTACATGTTATATCGTGAAGTTATACTCGTACAAAGTAAACAAAGAAGAATGAACATAAATACATAATTACAATAATAGAGGTAATTTAGTAACAGAAATTCAAAACTTGATTCAAAATATCAGATTCAACAAACCCGGAACAATCATGAAATGATATATGTAAATATGAGCTGCCGCCTTCAGAACTGATAAGGCTTAGAACTTGGCCTAAAAAAACAAGAGAGGGGAAGTGGGGGAACGTTTATTTTATTTTTGTATAAAAATAGTTGTGGGATAGGGACCTAGAATATCGCTAGTTGCTGACCGAACACACTGTATATGCCGACAATATGTCAGGGGTGTACTAGTAGCTGACATTTTTGATAAAATATTTATTATTTTCTTTAAATTCTATCGATTGTAAAACATTTATTGTGACTACATACGCGGAAGTTGAAATGTGTCTGCCGGACATTCAAAAGAAGTACTAGTTCATGACATGAAGTTAAATAAAACCAGTGAGATCAATCATATTTCCGCGTGCATTGTTAAACCTATTTAAAACCTAAATCATACATACTCAATATCACAAAATTATTCCATTTTGATCCATTACATTTATTATCAACAACAAACTTTGACCTTGACATTCAACTCAACCAAACGTTAAAAGCAGTGACCTTAACTTGCTCAGGCAAACACTTTCGTAGCTACCTTCTCGTTCATTTAAGTATAATTACACCGTATAATGCGTAATGAGGTTTCAAGTCATAACCAATAAGATGACAATGATTTGGAATAATCGCATGATTATATCAACCTGATGCCATATTTGGTTCTCGTTTACTTGTGAAACTATTTTTTTACAAACAATAGAAAACAGGAGGTGTTTTCTATTATTTTCTAGGTCTATCCAGGCAAAATAAGGGACTCACAAATAGCCTTATATTTATGCGCGCGACGACGCCTCAGGCACAAATAATGTTAAAAATAAAATAAAATGATGATTCCTACTATGACGAAGAGTTGCAAAGAAAGAACAATGATTTATAAGTATCATCTGACTGTCATTATAATGTACAAAAAGTTACTTGATTTGAAAGTTCACGGCTGAACAGCTCGATGCATTTTAATCTCACTTCGCCGTTAAAGCAAGACCTACAAGAGGGTAGGTGCCGCAGCGGCGCTCGTCTCATGGAGACCTGAAACGCCGATAGGAATCCGCCATTGGATTTTATAATTGAGATTCTTTTATATTTTTTCCTGGTAGTTATAAATTTTTTTAACGTTGACCTAGCACGAGAACACAGTGCAGATCGGTAGTAGAATTGTCTTTTGTTTCAGTGCCAATGTTTGGAATTTTCTTTCTATAAGTACTGTTTTTTTTTCTATAAATGCAATGTAAAAAAGTATTGGTATGAATATCATGTCGCCGGCCGATATTCGGCCGCCCGAGAAGAGGTCTAAAATGTTATATGCTTGGTAAAACTGTCGAAGTAGTCCAAGCGGCATAAGATGATTTTATAGTCAACATCCTAGTTAGTGCAGCAACATACAGTGAACAAAGCAAGATATAGTTAGCGGTAACTTAAATTATTCGTAAGTGTGGGTTCAATCGGGACACTCACTTTTAACGACAATTTTGTATGAAACCCGCATTCCAGTTTGTTTTACGCCAATGTGGTTTTCCTAATTTAAAATCTGATTTGTGAGTATGTGATAGATTGATAATATGATTGTTTACGGTCCGCTGAACGACATAATAACACTTTACCAACCTTATATAACATTTTTCTGGCACGAATGGTCAGACCAGACAAATACATCGAAATCACACTTTAGTCAATAGTTATTCCAACAATGAACTTTCTGTAGACAAGCAATACCTAACTATTCTCTTTTTTGTTATGGCTCATAGTTGAATCAATTTAATTTCTTCTGTTTTTTTTTATGTCATTACAGGTTTTGGATAAAAACATAATTGATGATTAAAAGAACTTACCTGTTAGTGAAGTTCAGGCACAATTACTTAAAGAGCTTCGTTTGAAGATATTAGTATATAACACATGTAGTTTCACATACAGGCTCGCCACTTCGCACTTTGTTCCAGAGACAATATTTAAAAGTAAAAAACTTAAATTTTTGGAGGATTACCTAGTTTCTATACTGGCAACCCCATTGTTCTACCACTAACCGTCATTTAGTTTAGAGTAGGTATTATTAAGCTGATATTTCACGACTAGGACCAACGGGCGGGAGGGAAGCTAATATGTTCGAACGAAGCTCTTCAAGTAATGGTGACTGAACTTCACTAACAGGTAAGTTCGTTTAATCGTCAATTACAATCGATCTTCGTTCTCGATATTAGTATATAACACATGTAGATGTTGAGAGATTATAGTGTCGTGAAATGTAATTAAGAGGAAAAAGTGAAGAAAGAAAAGTTAATAAATTAAAATCATTGATTGATCAAAAATTACATTCAAGTATTGTATTTTGACACAAAAAAAAATGCTAATAATTAATATATCAAAGTATTAATAGAGTTCCCCAGGGTAGCATAATAGGACCTCTCTTATTTTTGTTATACATAAATCATGGTCCCATGTTCCCATAGCCAAAGGTCATGGGAAATCAAAAATGTATAAACTTTGCAGATGACACGACGCTCGTGATAAATACAAGCAATAAACAAGAGCTAAAAGATGAAATTCAACATACATTGACTAACTTTTTGACATTTTTAAATAACATAAATCTTAAAATTAATTTTAATAAAACCAATTTAATACAATTCCAAACATCTAATATACATAATAATAAAATCGACATAAATTTTGACAACAAGAAAATAAATAACGTTGAATCGACAACATTATTAGGGATTCATATCGACAAATATTTAAATTGGAAGGCACATATCGAAAGCCTTTGTCATAAGCTAGACCGATTTATTTACGCGTTGAGAAGAGTGAAAGAAGTAGCGGGAAGGAAAGCTGTATCACGGCTACGTAGCTTCCCTCTTGCGCTACGGAATAATCTTATGGAGCAACTCTGTTGACATAGATTTTATATTTAAAGTGCAAAAAAAAATGCGTTAGACCTTTATCTGGTGCAGGGTTTATAGATAGCTGCAAACCAATATTCATAAGCTTGAGAATTCCACCGTTGCGTTGTTTATATATCTATGAAGTTAGCTTATTTGTAAAAAAACACCCACAGTTGTTTCCAACTAATTGAGAAATGATTTCTGGTCGCAAAATGCATGCTGAAAAACTGTATATACCTGCCCAAAGATTAAGTTTATTCCAAAAAAATATTGTATGTATGGCTGTGAAGATATTTAATAAATTACCGAAAAAAATTAAAAATTTACCATTGAACTAATTTAAAAATAGTCTATTTGAATTTTTGCTCTGTAAATTATATTATTCAAATAATGAATTTTTAAAAGACAAATTTATTGATAATTAATAAAAATGTATAATAATTTTACTTTAATAATAATTAACTGTAATATAATTTTTTTGCCATATTTTAATTTAAAAATAATTGACAGTAATAATTTTTTTTTAACATATCTTAATGTAAAATTTTGCACACCGACACTTGTCGGTAGGATATTGTGAAACTATAATTATAATAAGACCTTCAATGTACCAATTTCTTAGCAAATAAAGATTTATTATTATTATTATTATTGAATCAAAGACGATTTGTAAATAACATTATTAAAAAATTTTGCGTATAATTAAGCTAAGCCATTATGTTGCATTATTTAATGACTTTTTGGCAAATTCTGTGGCATTACGGTTTTTAATAACTTTATAAAGTGAGCAAACATTGTGGAGTTTTCCCTCCAGCCTGCTGTGTTTCTAATTATACCCAAACTCACCCCTGACATGGAGAACTTAGAAGTAGATGCGTGCCTAGCACTGTGAACACTAACACAGTGGTGTCAATACCACTACTGTGTAAAACCACTTTTACCCACCTACTTCAGCTCTGTGCAAATACCTTTTTATGAGATTTTCTTAAAGCAATAAACAAATACGAGTGATTTTAACGCAATTCTGTAATTTTTATAAGATATCCCGAGTCAGAATCACAAATGTTATTTATTTTTATTGTTGATACAGTTTGCATTCAGCATGTGCTGTAATAAGCGCTAATAAGGTGATTAATTTTTTACTTATTTGCTTTAGAATAGGATTTTCATTAGGATACCATTTTGATAAATAACCTAATACTTGATTTGTATCGGTTGGTCGAAGTCTAAATATACTCTTTAAAGATCTATGAATTAAACTATCGTTTTATATACTACAATTTTACAGTAACGAGAGGACGGATCGGCAACTGTTCAATGTACCATACCTAGCACCTTTGTTGAACATTTCAGTGTCTATCTAGAACATCAGGTAGTTCAGCACTGTATGGATTTATTTTATTTCGATTGCAGAAAAAAATCATTTTTTCATACATGACTCATATTGCTTTGTTGTGTTATCAGAAAGTGAAGGTAACATTTTTGGGACGAGTACTGTTGACGAAGCGATTCCTTTTTGGAGTAATGACGCCCGGGTAGCATCCCGGCAACCAGTAATATATATTGATGCACCCGACGATTGCTACAATGAGAAATAATTAAGTTATTTGATTGTTGAAACACTAATGGTTTTGCAAAGCAACAAGTAAGCCTCTGAAAAGAGGATACCATTGTTGAGTAGGCCACTGAGGAACGACAACAATGCCGGTTGCCTTATCGTTTATGATCTTACGTAACATTCTTAAAACTATACACACAGGTGGAAATGCGTAAAAAATAATTGCCAACTTATTGTTAAGACGTTGACTGTATAGGCATCTGGATCATTAAATACTAACTATATCATCAATTCTACATACGCATGAGATTTTCTGGATTCGGCATCGGCTATATACGAAATTTTCAGATGAACTTATACAATCAGCTTGTCCATTATTAAATTACGTGACTCGCACTACTGCCATAAGTCTGTCGTTACTTTATTTAAATGGGGAAATTGTACGCCACCCATCCTATTTATGTAATATATTGCAGTGGTATTGTTAACTCGTAACAATATTTGACAATTCCTAATGTCTTTCGCAAAAAATTTGAGCCCTAGAAAGGCTGCCAAAATTTCCAAATAGTTAATATGCATTAAACTGTATTGTTTACTCCAAGGACCACCGGCCGTATTGTTCTCGGCGCAGCCCCCCCCCCCCCTTCCCCGTAGTTGAGGCATCTGTGTATATTTCTAATACATAATTATCGCTCTTTATTTTACATACAGTGATTTAACGCTTTTAACCACCAATCAAAAATAGGAGATAAAGTCTCCGGTATTGTCATAAATTTATCATAGCCGTTATTATACTGTTAATTTAAAAACTTACAGCTTTCAAGCTTTTTAGTGTAAAGCCATCCATATTCTATAGCTTGGCCAGAAAATATAAGTAGTCCTACTAAATAAGCGGACTCCCTTATTTTACGACGTTTTAATTTACGAAACTTAAGTATTTCTTTTTAATCTTTTCCTTTTTCTCGTCGGGTAGTCCGATTTCCAATTTACTTGAATCTATAATAAATCTGAAGAATTTACAAGTGTGGGTAGGTGTGAAAACACTCTTATCAGTAGTTATGATAAAACCTAAACATTTTAATAAACGACTGGTTGGTATCGTTTAAGTTTTGCAAGCAATTGTGATACGAATTCCTTACGAGATAAAGGTCATCTAAATAAAAAGTTGATAAATAACCTATTGTCCTTAATAGTTTTGCTATAAACTAGTAAGTTTAGGAATTTTTATAAAACTTATGGCGCCGTGTCCAAACCGAATGGTAAAAATTATACTCCCAAAGTTGGCCATCAAATATAATGGGTAGAAAATTTTAATTTTTTATGTTGATTTACTAAAAAAATTATGTCTTTTAAGCCCAATTTTACACATTAAGCAATTTTTTGAAACAAGTTTGGTTGCCGTTCTTAGGAACACGTTTGAAGTGCACTTGTTTAGCCATTTTAAATTTAATATATGGCGTGTTAAACATTCGGTTTAGGTATTAAAAATATTTTTGAAATGTATTGGCCTTCGCAGAATTTACATGGAGAAATAGCCCCAGTAGATATTAAGTTTTCTATAGATCGTTTATAAGCTTGAAATTATGTGAAAGAATACTTTGTTTCGATAGGTAAACTTGTTTGTTGAACAAATTTGATTATTTAATTTCATAATCTTAAATCCAAGACAGAATGATTGGATTGTTAGTTAAAATACACCATTGGTTAAAAAAGTAGGTAAGTCGGCCTGCGGGCTTTACCTCGTCTAGCGTCGGTGGGGTGGCGGCTGCTGACGTGATGATGTCCTCTAGTTGCTGGGCTCCACCGGCGGCTGATTTTAAGGTTTCAGGCAAATTATTACCGAAAAGCGTTTCATCAATTGCTGACTTCTCAAGTTGGTCTTTGAGATTTTTCTTCAAGGAAAACAGAGTAAACAACCGGTGGTTTACCGAGTCGTAATGTTAGATATATCTACTAAAATACGTGCAGTGTTCATTAGTATTTTCAAACATTCGGGATCTGTCTGATTTGAAGCAAGCATTAAAGTAATAGCTTGACTTAAGGAACACAATGCGCTTGAGCTAAACATGTCTTTATTTTCGATAGCTTTATCGCGTTTAGCTTGTCCATCTAGTAATGCGGCACGAAGCTGAGGGTTGTGAAAGAAGGAAAATTGAGGTTTGAGAAAACAAAAAGAAATTGGTGCTTCATTTTTGTTTTGCAATTTTGTGGCACCAAATATTTCTCTTAGAGATCTTTACGGGTTTCTTTCGTAATACCCGTTGTCACTATGTGGCATAACCTAATAGCCAAATCCTTCTGGATACTCTTCCCGTACTCATTTCAGGTGGTAGAGTCTTGACGTAAAATTTCTAACAATTCAGGATCTAGTTTCTGGGCTGGTTCATTGCAATGAATAGTTCACTATTTAAGGAAACTGATTGCTTAGTTATATTTGACAGGGACGCCAACTTTTCGACCGAATTGCTCGGAGGTGGCAGGTTTTCACCCACGGCAGGTTGAGGGGCCTCGTCCGGAACCGTAACTTTATGTTCGGAGCTCCAGTAAGAACATCCCGAAACAACAGCATTATACGCACTCTCTGAGATAACTTTAGTCTCATCGGTATCAAGCGGGCCGCTTTTTGCAAACGAAATTAATAAATTTCGTTAATGGAATAAGTTCAGCATGTCTACTTCAACTATTTATCTTTAATAAATAGTATATAAGGCTGTGGACAAACCCCTGAGGTAGATCTGAATAGCCTGTACTGTTATATTTTTGTTTTTGTGGGTAGTGAGACTCCAGTATGTAAACACGCAAACCCATTGTTTAATTGTAAAACTTATTAATATTATACATAGCCCTGGAAAAACCCTGATAGTAGATCCGAGTGGCTTGTATTTGCGTATGAAATTGGAGTACCCCTGAGGGCAATCCAAGTTTTCAATCACATCTAAGCACAAGGTAGTGCAATAACAATTTTACCTTTGGGTCGCGAGGCGGAGGCGTGTCATCTTTTGATGATGAGCTGCTATGACTGCTATCTTTCCGTCTTCAATTTATTTAACTTTTTAGCTTCTTCATCTCCTCTAAATAGTCGTAATCACGTTTTCTTCTTGGCATTTTTAAACTCAACCTTATTAAGTAACCAATTTACCCAATTTACTATGAATTTTAATTTTACTATCTACGGAAACTAAGGACATATTTAACTACTAATTTAAAAATTTAAAACGTTAGCACACTGAGTAAAAAAATTAAATTTAAATATTAATAACGTGCGAAGCAGCGAAGCACTATTACGTGAATGACGGTTAGTGGTAGAACAATGGGGTTGCCAGTATAGAAACCAGGTAATCCTCCAAAAATTTAAGTTTTTTACTTTTAAATATTGTCTCTGGAACAAAGTGCGAAATGGCGAGCCTGTATGTGAAACTACATGTGTTATATACTAATATCGAGAACGAAGCTCGAATGTAATTTATATGTACCGAATACGTCAAGGCCAACAAAATTCTACGCGCAGAATAAAATTCCTTTGATAAATCGTATAGTTAAAAATCTGTCAGCATTTTGCTTGGATAAAGGTTGATAAAAAAATACACAATAGAAAATAATATACAAAAATCTGTGGCTTTAAGCATACCCGTGTTCCTCTGTAACTCACCTGATATTCGTTGTTATTGATAAACTGAAATCATTTTGTTATTTAACTATTTAGCGTAGGTTTCACACTAGGAATGAATTTGTATGGCACGGTGAATGTTATAAAGTTTACAAGCTGCATACATTTTCGGTAACATGTTACCTTAGCGATATAATCTGTAGATAAAAATTAAAAAATAAACAACGTCATCTGTATATTAACAGTGAACCTAATGTTGGGCAATTCCCTCGCTCAAAACATGAAATTACAAAAAACATCTCAGTGTGCTATTCCTGTACGAGGAAGAGTTGTGTTATATCTAAATTACATAAATTCGGAGACGTGCATAACTAAATATACACTTGAATAGTTTTATTATAGTCTGTCTGTTATTTATATATACAATTCGATTACAGTCGCACGTCACATGTCCTATGTATGTCGTAAGCTATCGCGAGACCAGAATGGTTAATAATAGATTTTTCGGTAGAAATAGGTCAGCGGGATTTCGCCCGTTGGAACTGCATCTTATCAAATTAAATTTTGAATATTTTACTAATGTACATTCTAATTTGTTGGCAATAAATAACACGCTAAAATTGTGTTTTACGTATAACTGTTTTAAAGTTTAAGTACCTACGTTACTTAGTATTTGAAAAGTTAATAGTAAGCATTGACTATATTTGCGTAGTATCAATCTAAACTTGGACGGCCGAGTACTCGTAGCATAGTGGTTAGTAGCCCCACCTTGTACGCTGGAGGTCCCAGGTTCTTGCGGGGCTTTCAATTGTGTGATGAACACAGATGTTTGTTCTCGGGTCCTAGTAGTTGATATTTATATAACTATGTACGTTTCTTCTGGGTACCCCCATGTTCGTTGTATGTTCACCCGTAACACAAGGTCTGCTTACTTTAAGGCTAAATACGTAAGTAAATTAATGCATAAAATATAGATGCGTAAGTCTATCCTAGCCAGTGTTCTCTTCAAGTACCTTCTAGCTTTTTACAGCGCCAAGAAAATCTTTGTGAAACCTCCCTCAAGCAAAAACTGGAATAAACAAATATAAAATTAGTTGTCGTGATCAATTGAATTTCTTATCACAAAATAATACCTACTTGGATTCGATTGATAAAGTCTCGAAAAAGTTTGTATATTTTCCGTTGCGGTACGTTTCGTCACAGGCCTAATGCGCTGATCTCCTTGGTAGCCTCGCCACAGAACATAACAAGCCGACCTGTAAATGAGGGCACGCCTGCAACAGTAGGCCAGCAAGTGACTCATTAGTTCCGGGTATATGCCTTCACGCAGGTACTAATTATTTCATGCAAGCAATTGGCACCATAATAGCAATAGCAACAAATTACCGTGTGCTGGGATTCCACGTTTTTCATGTCAACGACAAATCTATTTCGGCGCCTGAAATCTGTAATATGTATTATACAGACGCGTTTAAGTTCATTTTTGCATGCAGTCGTGAGCGCGGAGAGAGTGGATTTAGTTAAAAAGGTAGGGACGCCATTTTTGTTCTAAGTTACTTCATAGTTGATAGTTACGAAGTAACTTTAGTAAGTTGCGCTATAGGTTTATTATTATAAAGAGGAAATATTTGTTTCTTTTTATATATAATATATAATCTGAGGGCCGAGTGGCGTAACGAGTAATAGCCCTGCCTCATAAGCCGCAGGGCCCAGGTTCAAGTTTCAATGCATTCATATGTGTGATGAACACAGATGTTTGTAGTTTAAGATTGTTATCCCGAATTTCCCACTAGTCTATCCATTTATTATAAAATGCGTCTCTAGAGTCAACTTATTGCATAAAAAAGAACATAAGATTTTGTTACGCATTATTAATATATGTAATAAAAAGAATTCACAAAAAATTATAATAAAAATATGTAAAAGAATATGTAAGTTGTAATGTCCAATTTGACTTGAATAAAAACATCCTCATTCAAAATAATTATACCGCTAGGTTAAGAAAAGTTGGCGTCGAATCTGACATAATGCAATTACATGAAGTTTTAAGCTTCGAAGGCGCGATGCTTTTTGCCTGAAACTGTAAAATACGTTACTTTTGAAAGAAATGTAGGGATAAACCAACACAAAACCATCAGCGACCGCTAGAACTAATGTGCTTATTTTATATTATTAGTGTTCGATGTTTTATGCTGTTCAGAGCGTCATCACTTTGATGTATAAATGAAAAATCTATGTGATTTCAAAAGCATATGACGTGCAAAGCAGATCTTATCTTTCTGTAATTAGAAATATGGTGGTCTTTGTAGGACGTAATTTGAATAAGATTGTGATTTATACACTGAATATTGACATATATTTGAAAAAAGAACACACGTAAGGACTATCCTCAATGTTGATTCTTTTTTATGAAAATTGTTTAATATAATTGAATTAGAGAAATGACAAAACGTTGGCTTCAGACATCAACCGTGGGAGATATGGTGAAGTGATAGAAAAGTCAGTTTCCAAAGACTTCATTACAATGCAGTTAGTATCGCAAAAATAAAAGTTCAAGCCATAAGTATCTTTATTATTAATTTTTGTTAGGAAGAGCCCTTTACCTGGTGCATTTTTAATGTTCTAGAATTAGATTTATTTCAATATACTTAAAATTAGACATAATGTAGAAAATTTAAAAATTACATTTTAAGATACCGAAAGGACAAAGCGTATAGTTTGAACTTTGAGCAGATTATACATTATTATACACCTTAAAATATACATATATATTACATTAAAATTAAAATAAAATATATTTTTTGTACTTAAAACTATTACGTAAGAGCTTATTTATATCATACTTTTCAATTTTACCGCGCAATATTTTAATCAGCTAAAAAGTTCTATGTACTAAAATATTTCAATTTCGACTATGCCCAAAAACTATTTCTTTTTAAATATGAATCCTGTAAAACCAAATTTCTACCTTTCTAATTTGTAAAGAATTTATATTTCATTCTTGTTATTGCGGCCGTCTTACATCATTATCCCGACGTTCATTATCACAAACATACATTTTTCACTTTGTCTCATGTTTCAAACCGTATACGACCGCTTTTGTTTTTAAACTGAACGCTTGAGGTATGTACACTGTACAATGGAGATATTTATGTACAATAATTAAAAAAATCTTTAAAAATATCTGTCATTACCTTTTCTTATTACTTGTATTTACATTATAAATGATTACCTGCATACAATGTTATACCACTTAATAATACTTACATACGTTATAATACGCGATTGTTTCAAACTGTATAAAATATAACACATAACTGGCTTCAGTTACACGTGGTTAAATAATACCTCTCCCGGTTTCCTAATAGAACGCGTCTTGGGGTTTCCTACCCAAAAGGTACAAATAGAAGCTGATTACAAAACCTCTGCTGCCGGAGGACATACGACTCAAGTCACATGACAATAAATCGACCAGTCCCAGTCTTTAAATTAGTCTTAAGTGGTAGCATGGGTCGACTGTAACATAATTAGTGACATAAGTCACGCCATGCTACGGCTGCTGTACGTTCGTCCATCCGTTTGTCTACTATCCGGTTATCTTATGCACTGAATAGGCACACAGTAACATTTTTCAACTAATTTGTAATTCTATGGCGACTTTAATAACAAACAATAAAAAGCCTTCCCCCACTGCAATGGATAGTACGGAACTCTTCGTAGCGAGTTCGCATTGCACTTGACCAATTTTTTAAATTAAAATGCCGGGGTAGCGTAAAATATGTTAGAGTTTGAGAGTATTTGCTGACTGCTACATATAAAATTGCCTTCGTATTAAACCGACGTAGAATATGAAATGTAAGAGGATTCTCAAATAGATTCATAGATTTTGGTTTAGTTTAAATACAGCTCAGGTTTGAGTGGTGGCCAGTGTTTGCTAATAAAAATTTTCACGATAACTTAGTCTACTAAGACTTAGATATTTTTATGATTCCGGAAATCACTCAGTTCTTTAATCTTTACGAATATAAAAATGGAACACGTAATGAATATTTGCTTCTTGAAGTTTGATGCCTTCGTGTTGTACATGGTCGAGGTCCTGGCTCATTCAAATTCAAATATTTATTTCTCAACATTGACAATAAAATTCTTAGTGACGTCAAATAAAGCATGACTCTAGCACCAGTGCAGAAAAACCTTGCTGAAGAAGAACTGGCAAGAAAGTTCACGGGTATATTTTTTTCAAAATCAATTTACAGTGTCTCTTTACGTCTATGCAAATTTATTCTTATCTGCATGTTGGCTCCGCAAGGCTTCCCTTAAGTATCCAATAGACGAAAACCCTCAAACGGCACCCGTTCAAAGATATCGCGGTATCCAGCTATCGCCCTCCTCAATCATATTAGAGGGAAGTGAGCGACCATAAGCGATCATAAGCCAGCAACCTGGTTGGCACAATTTTGGGCAATGAGTTATTCAAGTACAGTCCGGATATTTGGTGCAAGCACTGATTCGCATTCGAATCCCCTGGAGCGAAAGGACGCGGGCGTTTACAAATAACCGGACAGCGCGCAAGCGGTTCTTGCCCTTAGCGTGGCCCTCCCTCCCTCCGCGGTGTGCACCGAATGTGTATTGCAGTTATTACAAGGGCCTTATTTGGAAATACTGCAGTACCTCCTATCTTTTAAAAAAAAATTCAAATGCAAATCGTCTGTCGTAGAGAAATAAAACTGTTGCTATTTGCGGTTGGCAATGATCACAGGAGTAATAGACTCTATATATTAAATACATTTTATTCAACATTGTCATAGCTGTCAAGAATCTGGTTATTATATCGACTTATAATGCGTTGCTGACCGTAGGCTGAAGTTGGAATTGCCGTTGTTCCAGCAATGACATCTGCTGTTCCCTTCCCTTTGAACAGAACCAAAGTTTTTGTTCTGACGGTTACAGTAGGAATGACTGAGGTACCGCCCCAGACGAAATCTTAATAATAACACTACAGCTATAAATCTATCGCAGTCCGATAAAAGTACAAAATAAAATTCAAATTTTAAATCTGTAATCACAGCAAAGCTATAACGCACATGCAATCTGTTATTTTCATATTTGTTTAAATATTAGACGAGGTTCTTATCAGAAATTTTATTTCATCAATAATAAAATTATGTTTTTCAAAATAACAAATTACAATGTTCTTTGCATTGTTTTAGTTCATATTTATTGTTTTTGTGTGTATAATTATAAGTGGTTTTAACTTTACGTTAAGACAACAGTACTTATTTTTATGAAAAGCAAATATTGCCTTTTTTTGCACTGGTAATATTAATATACAAAGCTAACTTATTAGATGAAAGTGTAGAATACACTTATTAATATAAAATTTCTTATATAGAAGCTACGTGTTATATTTAAAGCGGTTGTTTTTTACTATAGTAGGTGGACCCCTACATTAGATCAACTTTGACTTGAAAGTATGACACAATCTAAAGATGAAAGACGACGGACTCTTAAACTACCAAAACGATTTTAAAAATTATTTAACCTTCGGAAAGCTCTTTTTACACAAGTAGAAGACAGCTAGTTAAACGCTATCAAGAACGGAGTTGGGACCTACGCGGGAGCCAACGTTAGCACATTGATGATCTTAATACAAATAGTTTAAATGTAAGGAGTTCATAGTATGAATGGTTGTCGACAACAGTGTTTCCACGATGGGCAATTAGTACTTTAATTACCCACTTGGCCTACGACCCTTCTCAAAAACGCACAGTAAAATTGCCTGGCAATGTTTTTTCTGTCATTGTGTTCGTTCTGTTTCCGGTTGAAAACATTTCTAAAACTATGAAATTATGTAAAGTAGATGACGTGACGTAGTCCTAAATAGTTAATTTATTAACAACCTTGAGTGTCAAACCTAATAATTTAAAGCTATGCGCCCTTATTATTTAAAACTGGTATCAGGTTAACAGACCACTTAAATTTCGGTATTTCCCAGTGTGTAGTTTACAGCTCATTCCCAAATTTAATGAACAGTAAGCTTTATTTTATCCCCTAATTAAACATACACGAACTAAAAGCTTAAAGTGATCTCTTTGATAACAATTATGAACTATAATGAATAAGTTTTGGACATTTAAATCAGTACCGAATGAATAGATTTAATCAGAATATTATATAATGGCGACATGAATCGCGTTGCTGTTAAATTGAAACCAGTTTGTTTTAGGAACATCTATACCGGGTGACTTTTTACGAGAAAGGCACATGGGCCTATACCACGATTCTGAGCAACTTTCCCAAAGACAAGTAGTAGCGTAAAAGAAAAAACATATCGACTTTTCATTCATTTCCTACGGGTTGGCTGTTAATTTTGTATGAAGAGTCGGTTATTTCATTCATTTCAGCAACAAGTAGTTAGGTCTTACATTTTACAAAGATTATGACAACTGAACCTTATTAGCATATTATTTGCAGTAGAGAAAAGGGAAAGAAGCGGGTGTAAGTCTCCTAATACGGTTTTCAACTATGCTCACAATAAAATGCCATATAATAAAAATGTATGCGTCAATGTCGTTTGCAGTAAACTAATAAGCACTCATCACACTCATCAATTAAATATATTAGTATTGGAAAAAGTTCAAATGCAAAAATATTTTATCCGTGATCATTATTTTTTTACTAAAAACGAAAAACATTCACTACAATCCACTACTAACCTCTACGTGCAAGCATTTAAGCCATTTCCAGCGATGATAGTAACCAGATTGTCTCAGAAATTGAATTTATTTTAAAAATTTAGTATTGGAAAAAGTTTAAGGGTAAAAGTATTTTTTTTGTGCTTTTTATTTTACTAAAAACGAATAGCACTGCCCTATAATCCACTACTAACCTGTACACGCGCAGTCCAGCCATTTCAGCGTTTGCAGTAACCAAATTTTCTTTGTAAGTACTAAAATTTGAATCGGAATTTTTTTTAAAGTAAACATATATTTTTTGTGATTACTATTTTACTTAAAAAAAAATATTATTTTTAGTTCTTATAAGCAGACTTTTTTCTGCCATGTAATTTTTTTTACCACTGCTACAAACGAAAATTACTTCATAACCATCTACTTCTAACCCATATTTAAAAAAAAAACAAAAAGCAAAAGCGGGTGCTAAGTTCACATAGGTCCATGAATGCAGTAAACTGGAGCAACGCACGAAACCTTAGACGAATAGATATTTCGACGCGTTGTTGAAACTTATAGAATTTCATGATGTCAAGAATGAATATTAAACATTCTTGTCGAATTTGACAGCTACCGCTTAACAAAGATGGCCGCTACAAGCTTCAATTACAAAGCCTATTGAAAAAACAATTTGTATTTTTTAATTAGATAAAGATAAATGTTAGATTATGACTTAAGTCAAATTATTTTACGCATTTTCGTTAAAATATGCTTAATCGCTGCCATACCGAAAATGGTACAAATCACATCTCCGGATATTTTTTTACCTCATTGCATCTGCAACCATAGACATTTTTAATCGTTGGAGTTTTATTTATTGATAGTAATTTTGTGATTATTATATCGAATCTGCGAGCTGTTAATAAAATAAAAAAAAGGTTGTCCCACGGCAATACCACTGGAGGGAAAGTACTTTAATATCAAAGATAAAAGAAGGACATTCTCAATAAGTCAGAATGCACTGAAATGTAAAAAAGTCTTTTATGATAACGGTCGAAATGGTTCATCATAAGTATTAACTCTTCCTTAATAACATATCACTTTAAAATAAAGAAAAAGATTTAACATTTTGTTTAAAATTTCAAAGTATTTTCAAACGAGTACCCACTTAAGAAATACGCCTGATTTCTTATTATGAGTGCATGATAATTTTAATTGAATGATTCATACATTACTCGCAAGCATCTCTTTGCGAGTTCACAATTACAATGCAGCTGGCTGTTTTGAAGACATGTATTAATTCGAAAAATCGTGGCATAGGCGTTCTTACGCCCTGTATATTATTGAAAACTCGAAAACTGTGAAAGCTAGAAATGGTTTTTGAATTAGAATCTTGAATCTTGATGTTATCAGACTGAAAAATACTCTTGTTTCAACTTTAAAGTTACACATTCCTGGAATGTTCTTGTACGTACTTATATTGCATTTGAGCATGTGCCAGGTTTCCGATGAGCCCTCTAGACTGGCTGAGGGCACTTAAAGTTCTGAAGGAGCCCTGAAAACCCGTGATCCCTTTAATATACCTTCCCTATAATACCTTGAGGTATTTTGTATTTTTTTAATAACGAAATAATGTGATTAGAGAAATATGTAGAGAAATATGATTTATAATGTTTCCAAACAATGTCTTTATTCGTAGTGTTTGTATTAAGCGTAATATACGGGTAAAATATTAAAATAACGCCAATTTCAAGGCCAATTAGGACCAACTAATATGATTATTTTGTACACTGTACAAACATGTTTACGTACAAACACATTACAAAACCGCCTGCGCATGCTGGCTCTCTATATTTCTCTGCTCATTATGATGCCTACATGAAATGTCACTATAATATCATTGTGTAAATAGATCTGATTCATTAAAAACTACAGTTTGCATGATGATTAAAAAAGATCCTCGATTTTATTACATACTTTTATGAAATAAGTGGCAAACCAGCATGTGGGTTACGTCATGTCATCATCGTCAGTAATCACCACCGCCCATGGACATCAGCAACACCGAAGTGATTACTGATGCGCTGCCAACCTTTTGAGGAAGGTGTACGCTTTTTCTTGAACCGGAATATTATAATAGTGCGGAGATTGCTGATTGAAGTTTATTCCGCAACGTAAAACATTCACATCAAAAATAGATTCGTAGATACATGAAACATATACTTTAAGGCATCCAACTTAGCTAAGAAAGCTAATTAACATCACAAAGTACTACGAATTAGTTTACGTGCATTTGACTGAGCACAGAGTAAAAAGCAAACCAGCTGTTAAGGCGGGTAGCTAAGCAGAAAGCCGCACTAGCCTTTTCTTGTCCTGCTTTCAGCAGCTTGTTATATTATAGCATGCATGCCACTACTGACCATCGTGGCGCATAAAATCTGCATGCACTTTAAAGCGGAAATCCCCCAGCAATCTGATTATTATTATTATTACGAGCCGGTAGTGTCGCACTGCTTTCCAAGTATCCCTGTCCTCTGCGTCTCGCATAATTAAGACGTATTAACTGTAAATGTGTAATTAACCTCTTTACACACTTACAGATATGAGTCATTATGATTTTTATCTAAAAGTCATCTTCTCATCTTAAAGTAAAATTTTATTATGAACATTGTGCCAGTAAAACTTTTTTCAAACGACAAAAATTTGTTTGTTTATTAATGTTTCACTAGAATCTATTTATTTTATCAACACAGAATCAAAGAAACCTGGTTACCATTCTTATCAATCGCAATATATCTCGTAAATTCCCGTGAACGCGTGGATAGCCATTTTCTAATTGCATCGCACAGACGGCAACATGGCCGATTGTTATGCCATTTAAATATAAACCATCGTGAGGAAAAGTAAACTTCTGTCTGTAGGAATCACACTACGAAAGCTATTAAAAGACGAAATTTTCCATTATGTAATGAAAACATTTTTGTCTTCTGTGGTATTTGAGGAGAAATTTGACTAGTTTGTTTACAAAATGTTAATATATTAATTGCCTTCCATATCACAAGATGCTGAAAATGAGGATAAATTTGTAATACGCCTATGACAGAGCTATCAATTAACTCTACTGTAAAAAAAGGGTCCACTAGGTCTATCTTGAGAAATGATTCGCCTTGTCTTTGCTTCAAGAGATATAGTACTCGACCAAGCGAATTAGACCCACGAGCGGGACTGCGGCTTCTCCTTTCCATTAATCAAAACAAGGACAGCGAAAAAATAAGTACTATAAGTAAATGTGTGATTTAGTCAAGTAATTAAATACGGCTTATGTTTAACTGCTCGCCAAATGTAGTAAAAAGCTACGTCCAAAGAAATGCATTTTGCACCAAATGTGCACCAAAATGTGTCATCCCATTTTATACTATAACGTTGCCCATATACGGTAAATTGAGTTAGTCAAATAAAGTAACTAATATCAAAAATTATATTGTTTTCTCACAATGAGTATATGTTTGGGAAAAAATGTACACCAAATTAATTTGTAATGTTATCTAATTTTAATCGCTGATACTATATCTTAGCCACTAAAAATAGGTTGTCTGATGATGTTTTTGGTACAAAATTTTGAATTATCATCCAAATTCGATTATGGCGCTTCGCCGGGTGCTGCCGCACCACGCTCGCTGGGCTCGCTCGGGTCGCGCGCGATAATTACAGCCTAACATTAACCTAACCCAAATTAATTATTACGCTTTCTATAGAATATTTAGTAGGCGTTGCAAAAAAGACGAATTAGTTTGACGAAGTACGAAGAAGACGAAATTCGTTTTTTGGTACGCAATATTTTTTGGTGTACTTTGCCATAGAATGACTTAAGTGTTTTGGGAGTCAAATCATATTCTGGTATACAAGATATTTTTTCCCATTATATACTGGCATTGAATATCGAAATAAATAATAATAGTGCTGCTGTCCGTATCCAAAGCATATGACGTAACGTTTGACAGTTTAGTTTGGCGTCTAGTTGGCTTGGTCAATGCATGTCATGTGACACGCGATTGTAGAACGATGTCTTCATTTAGTTGTCAAATTGGCTATGTTTTTACTATGTCTAATACTACATTGTAGACCAGTTGGACTATATTTTTAACGCAGAAAACCAAATCCACAATTTGACACCCCGTACCAAAAAGGACTTTGTCAAATAGTACAGAAGCTGTACTATTTTAAAAAATCGAAAATAATTCGTCTTTTATATAAACTTGGCAGATGAACCGTAGGATTACGAGTAGATTATTTCTATCATTTTTGTTCAGTTTTTTAATTTTCAGTCTTTGGGGCGGTGGCTTAGATTGAGGTCTAAGCCCATGTGTTTTTTGTCGAACGGTAAAAAAGTTACCCGGTATAAAAATCATTGCCTAAATCTAGTAGTTTTCAGTGTAGGAAAGGAGAGGGTTCAATGAGTTCGGAAACAGCATTACTTAATCTCCTAAACAGTTTCTGTGATAAAACTACCCTTGTTCCTTTAGGGCGATGTTCAACATCAATTCATATTTACCAAGTTTCTGTAAATATTAGCAGTTGCATAAATATCACTTGCATCACTTATTGCCTTTAGCGTCTGTTTTTTTATTATTATTTTCAGACCTGGCAAACGAGCAGGTGACCCATCTGATGGTAAGTAGCATCCGCGTCCATGGACTTCACTAGTTGTAAGTGTTTTATATATCATTATTGAACATGAACAACTTTTAATGTGTTGCCGACAGTAGGGTCCAGATGATATTGCCTTTGTTAGAGTAATTGCATTGGAAGTTCGTTCTATTTAAACGGAATACTGATACGTAAACGTGGTCATTATGGCAGTCACAATAGGAAGGTCTGTCATACCGCCACGGAGCAGATCGCTACAAAAGAAAATGCTACCAAAATATGAGTAAGTTTTCTGAGTGCACAGTATTCACATTTAGTGCACATTCATGAACATTCAATATACAACTTCTCCAAATATATTCAAGATAACAAAAAAAAAATAACAAATTTTTTCTTTTTTTGTTCTTGTAATAACTATTTCAAAACTGTTTTAATTAATTATTTCTAACATTTGTTTTACTTGCTATCTGCTAAAATCATTTAAAAAAATGTAAATCCATACCTGGCTGTCAGTTTTAAATATATATTATTTAATTAATGTATTATTTTAAGAGCTGTGGATTTTGTTATAATTAAATAAATAAACATGTAATCATGATTCGATATTATAGATAAAGCAATCAAATCATATAGAATTATATTTTCCCAACTAACCTAAAAAATATAAAAAGGTGAAATTTTATGGTTTGTTTTAGTTCTCACGAAGACTTCACACTTTTTCTGAAGCACAGATTCTACTGTTCCTGACGGCTACGCGTACGAAGCCACGGGTAAAATCTAGTTGATAATAATTAAAACAGAAATAAAGAAAAACATATATGTGGGTTTATAAATTGAGATTGTTCCATATTTACACAAAATCCTGACTGTATAAAAGAAAAATGCAATAAGGCTATAAAAACATAATACGTTTTTTAAAACATTACTATTTTTATTGCAATTGAAAACATTATTATTTTTTTAATGCAGTTGACATTTTCTGGGATTACTAACTGGGACTACTATCTAATATGAAAGTTGCTAGGTATATACGATTGCTAATATTTGACGATGTTTGTAGATAAATCTGTTAATCACATGCAGACACCATAGCTTTTCATCAAGGGTTATCTTAATCTGTTATAATCTTATAAAGCGGAAAAATACTGGGTCAGGAGCAATTTGGCTTAAAGCGCGAACTTCCGCGAATTTATATTATATCAAAAAACTGATGGATTTTTAACTTCAGTTTTTATCAAAAAATTATCAAAAAACTGAAGTAAAAGACTTATTGTCTACAATGATTGTCATCCGCGAAGACGCTACCTACATCATTTTTATTCTAGGGTTACGCTACGTTGTATAGACCAAAAAAAGAGCGGGGCGCGTCTCCGTACTTAACATAATAATATGTTACCTATACAAATTTCATATTTTTTAAGCATCTATGTATTTATTACTTGGCACAGCTACGGTATACAATTCAATACATGAGATTTTCAACTTATAAACTAAATAAACCATATTAAAACTGCATACAGATAATTGCTACGCACAGCATTCGCAGTTACTCGTATTATTATAACAATAATATGTAAATCTCTTATCTTTAAAGTATCTTTTATGTAGGTTAACACAAAATTATGATGTATGTAGTTGATGAAAAATTAAATTTATATAGATATGCAAATAATATTACATAATTAATCTTAAAGCGTGCAGAAAATTTTATTGGAATGTCGAATAGAATTCTGATAATGATGTAAATGTATTAAACCTATTCAAATAATTGCGATGGCGCTTTTGGACAACGATTTATTGTGGCTGTCAAAAAGTACAATAAGCTGTCTTTATGAAGTGGGAAGAAGAAAAATACAAGTTATTTTGGCGGGATAAAAAATAACGACCATTTCGGTCATTTTCTGTAATTAAGGCTGTTTTATAAATGGACTTACGTTATTTTAAGGTCTATAGCATTTTTATTATCGTATAAGGAATTGTGGATATTGTTCGTCACATAAAAGAAGATAAGTGTAAATGTTTATCACGTGGACCTAAAAATGAAATGCCTATTGAAAATTGGTTTTCTTTTGCTTTTAAAGGACACATATTTTTATCAAGACATAGAGGCGGAAATTTCAGATGTTCTCTGAGATTGGAGAAATTACGTTACTTCAGTTTGCTCAGGAAATCATTCAGATACAAACAGGATATAAGCAAATTTAGAGCGCTCGTTGAAGATTTAAGGTCATAAGTTGTCGGAATTAAGGTTATAAGATAAAATATATGTACCTGCTATCAAGTAGGTAACGGATACAAATATTATCAGACAATTGACATAATACATTTAAACTAAAATCATTTTTTACATTGTTAAAAATCAAATTTGTCTTAACCTACAACAAAAGTAGCTATGAAACAAAAAGAGTAACAAACCTATCTGTTACTATTTCATTGACATGTGTTTTCATATATTTATTTACCTTAAAATTGGCAGGCGTTGGTCATCTCCCCTGCAGGTCTAACATTGAACCTAAAAACAGCGAAGACAAACCAATTTGACAGTCAAATGAAGACACGTGTCACGTGTCACGTGACTTGTATTGACCAAGACGCCTGGTAAACGTGAAGTCATATAATTTGGATACGGAAATTATTACAGTATTTTATTTTAGTTCACCTGACTAAGTAACCAAGCTTTTGAGTACATACTTCTTTCCAAGCGCTTGTTTTGTTTGTAGTAGTTGATTGAAAGGGACGTTTCGACCGTTCGTCTAGTTCGCTTGGTTAAACTGAATATCTCATTAAGAAAAGACAGCGAATAATTGACGTAAAAGCTGAAAATGAAGACTTGGATGGACACACCCCTCCAAGAGGTACCAATTCACTCTACGCTTGAATGCTCTAAGATTATATTTGTCAAAAAAAAACAGACACAGGGAGATCATTCCACTCTTTGGCGGCAAGAACTAAAACCGAGCTATCAAAACGCTACGTTTGACTTTCCGACACGCCTACCATAAACGGGTGAAACTTCTGTCTGCGCGTTGTATATCGGTGGTGAAGGGGGGAGGGTTCTAGCAACTTAAAGAACATTCGCACACTCTGCAAATTGTGATCTGGAAAAGAACCGATAGTCTAGCGACCTTGCGACGATGTTCGACAGATGAACATCGAAGACTTGACTTTGTTGTTGTTTTTAAGTTTACGGCCTTTTCGGCAGTCAGAGTTCAACGAGTCTCGTTTATATTCCTCGGGATAATCCCAAAGATGACTGGAATACTACATGTAACGCAGCTGTTTTGAGTTGAACTATCGCCGGATCTTTGCAACGATTCCTAACTTTTGTTCCACATGATGAAAATTACAATTTTATTTGGACCTTCCGCCGCGTTTTCTAATTTTATTTAATCTATAGGAAAATATATGAAAATATATGAAAAATCATCAATCAGTAAAATGCAGATAAATTAAACTGAAAGGTTACGGATTGTACTGTCGTTTCTGAACTTTGAACTATGAATAAGTGAGTTAAGAGCCAGAGAAATCTCTTATTACTCATAACTGTTTTAAGTCTTCATCTTTAAATTATCGCTTTCAAACCGTTATAATAAGGGGGCATCCACGAAGACGCAACCACTACTATTTGCTCGCACATTAAGACTGAAATATACAGACTTATCTCAGCTAAATTGTCAAATAAAAAGCGACTTTGTTTCATACTCTATATTGATGAAAATTAAGTAAAAATCAATGGCTTCCAATCTGACATATTGGCGTTACATGTTTTCAGAATTAGTGTGCTATGCATTGTAAAACAAAGTCGCTTTTAATTTGAATAACTCTAAGTACGTTTTATACATTTCATCAGCCTATGATGTATGGACCAAAAAGGTAGTGGAGCGCGTGGTTGGCACTAAGTATTACACCAATTCATGAATGGTTAATACAATAACATGTATTACAACAAACATGAGTAATATAGATAATATTTGCCTAGTCTATTTCCCCAATGTAAGTATGCACACCTTAAAGTAGGTAGGTACAGATACGGCGCAGATTCATGCTAGGGCGAGAATCGCTTGCGCGTTGTTCGGTCTTTTCTAGGCGCTCCGCATATTAAGGGGAGACAACACTGCACATAAAGATAAAAATGTGGCTGTGTTAATTACGTAAAATTCGGTCACTCCTTTGAACAACAGATACGAGGTGCCAATATACACTGCCTCGTTCGAGTTCTATTTAATTCGTCTTATGGTATTCTTCGGATTAGCTCTCTGCCTCAATGTTAGGCGAAGCTTGTAAGACCAAATGTTTCTTCATAAATAAATGTTATCGACTCTTCAAATTTGTTAAGCATTTCTCTGCCATCGGCTAGGGGCGAGAAATAAATGTACTTTTGCATTGAATCCTTTCAAGAACAACAAACAAAATCCTACCAATACCTAAATAGGTGTTATTTTGTGTTATTCTTTACCACCGAGTGTAAATGTATTAGTTTATAAATGGAAACTTTGCTGGTTTATGTTAAAATATTATTCGAAAACTTTTTATTTCGAAATAAATGAAAAAAAGAAAATATATTTTTTCTTTGGAAAAAATTTGACATTATGCCCAATAGGTATTCCTACACAAAAAACAAATGTCTTACTCCAAAGTAAACTAATGTGATGATGTGAACATTAAAGACAAGCGCAACAATAGAATGATTTTTTTCCACGTTTGCAGAACTTTTGACATAGATTTATATCACTTGACAGCGTAGCTATTTAGTATACAAAATGTTTAGTAAGCGACCAGTTAGCGGATGTAACTCGAATATGGTTAGTTAAACATAAAGCTTGTCTTCTTACTGTCAACAGATACGTTATTTTTTAGAGGTATAAAATAGCTTCTGTCCTACAGACGTCGTTCATGCCTCTAAAAACGATTGCACAATTAAATCGAGTCTTGCCAAAGAATCGGATGGCATCGACGAACCTGATATTCTAAAATCAAACAAACTGAAGGATTTAAACTAAAATAAAACGTCATAATATTTCCAAAAATCGCGAGGATGTTTAATGGAGTTATTAATATAATCTTTTGTTTCAGACATAACTTAAACCCGATTATAACCTGAATACCCAAAAGGTGCTCCTAACACCGGACTCTTACAAAATCATTTCACCAAAAAACCTTATAACTATAAAAGAATATTTTAGCCACTTGTCTTCTGATGTGACGATAAGTTTTAAAATGGAAATTACACCCATTTTAATTTTGTAACAGAAAATATAAGCACTAATAATTTATGTTGATAAATTAGGTCGATCTTAGATGATTTAACTGTTCAACAGTTTGGAAACATTGAAAATTACACCTAGTCGCGTGAAAATGGCTGCTCAATTACAAGACGGTCTTAAACTTTACATTTTGTTAGCTGCAAATATCAAACTGTGGGGATCGAATTTATTTTACACACTAACACTAAGGTAAATTTCATATTTCGATGTGTTTTAAAAACCACTTTGAATTGAGTATTTTAATTTTATGTTACAATACAAAGCAAAGCCATTAAGAAATTTCCGCTTAAAGTCAAACTATATAATATTATTTCACTGTAACTGTAAGAAATAGTATATTCTATTGATTTTTTAAATTATCATCGCCCACTAAACACATTAATTACTTGGATTAGAATTTGACAATCTCCAATTTATCGAATTAATTACCTAAGCCTGTGCATGGTTTTAGTTAATTAAAAAAAACCGACGCGATTATTATACAGTATTGATATTAAGAAATTAGTTATCGCTGTATGTACGGAGGTCAAGGTCAAATCAAAGTATATTTTTAACAACGACGAAGATCCGCAGAAGGTTCTCCAAACAATTATGACATCTACATTATCTCATAAGAAGCAATCATTTGAATACACAATTATCTCGCGATCAAACATGGAAGCGATACACATCACTCATTGTGGTTTTTGCAGATTGATTGAATGATTTAATGTTGCCAAATCAGCCTTGGCGGAAATAAGCTAGCGGGCCGCTGCATTGTTTAGCTTATTTTATTTTATCCGAATTTCCGGGGTTGCGACCGGTCAGATTATCTAGTGCAACGGTACAGAAAATTGGCAATTCATTGTTTGTTCACAGGTATTTACTGACCATTTTAAAGTATCACAATGAACTATAGGTATATAATAATAGGTAGTAGAAAATTGAAATGTTGTTCACGTACATTTGTTTTATCGGTTTATTTAAATTATTTCTCTATGGCGTTATGTTATGTCTCTGAATTTCAGTTCATTCTCATACGAGAAGTTGAACGCATCTAACGAATGTCTGGGGTTTAATTGTGAAATAACTCATCACAAAACTTTTTTAGAATTTAACGTAAAATGTTTTTTCTTCTTGTAGAATAGTTATAAGGTAGGTAGTGGGTAGTGTGTTTGTTAAGATCTCCTTTGCGGCGGTACTACATTCCTTCCTAGGTTGACCGCCATAATAATCACGTTTACGTGGTTGTGTTCCGGTCAAAAGAAAGGGATAGCTAGTGCAATTAATGAAACAAAGACAATTTCAACTGAAGCTTAAGGTCGGCAACGCAGTCGATGTATAAACACAATCACTATTAGTATACAATGTTGGGACATTTATTAATAATTAGTATACAATTGACAATGATGTTTATAAACAAATAAGACATAGAACCGTTGCTATATAAAAGTAAAGAACATTGGCAGATCGCCATACATGGTTTTACTTAGAGTTAAAGTGGAGCGTTTAGAAGTCAAAAATATCTGAGACTATAGGACATACATTTCGGATCCACTTTAAAAAAATATAAATTATGGAGTATGTCTAGGAACAATAATAATTGCATTTTCAAAAAGTGATAATTTTGAGGGTATGATTAAAAATTACCTATATTTACATAGGTAATTACTACTATCACCAACTTACCATGATAATAATGACACGTAAATGTTCATTAATATCTTGAATTTAATGCGTACCAACAATTTATGCATTGAATTCGTGTATTTTTGTCTGCCATAATAACGTTATCAAGACAAACCTATTACCAAAGCTAAATCATATTCCAAAAAGCACAGAAAGAAGTCGTCGAAAGCTATTGATATCCTAAAGCACAAAGGCTAATAAAGTCACGTTATGAACTATCCGAGTCCAATAAACACTCCAGGTCGAATAAAATAACTAAAAGAATCGCAAATCATCAGAACAAAACCAAGGCACTCACACTAACACATGTGACAAGTCCAAAGGTAAAGAAACGGTTGATAATAATTTCCTACATTTAAAAGTTATATTACAAAATACTTGCGCTTAGTCACAATCAATCCTATGTATAGTAATAAAAATGACAGGAGGTAAAACAAACTGATCAAGTCAAATCAAGCTTTATAAATCAATTATTTTATGGAGACTTCTACACATGAAGCTACTATTATGGTAATTCACATTTAAAAAAGAATAAACAACAGTAGGTACTGTTTACTTTTCTAAACGCTCACTATTTACTTAAATAAGTATTCGCCAATATTCTTTGACATGGTTCTATTTATGTCCAGTCTTGCTTGGCTAACAAGTATATTGATAAATAGGTCTGAATATCACATTAATTATGTATATTCAGGAGGGTCATGCTCGTTTGTCGGCTATGAACGCAGAAAAAAAAAATTTTCCCTTCTATTATTAGCTGCTAAAATATGTGAGAGCAATAAATAAAAGAAAAATAATTAGTATTTAATCTTGCCAGATTAAGAAATAATTAATTTTTGGAAGATTTATGTTTTGTTTGGTAGAAAAACGATAAAGGCGGATTATTCAATAGCTTTGTTAAGACAACAGTTTACAAGTACAATCATTTGATTTATAAGGGTGTTAGGTTTTAATTTTATTACAAAGTTAACAGCATTGAAGGGTTGAGCTACAAAATATCTACTTTTTTTATCAAACACAAGACGCATAAATGTAAGAATGACATTTTCCTAGTTGCCTAAAGATTATTAATTCGAACTAAAATAATAAAATTAATTCGACAGGTGCCTGGGATGTCATACCACACAGAAACCAGTGCATGTCCTTCAGCTATGGAACTTGCCCTACTTACAAATATAGTAAACACTAATATCGTAAGAATATCATAAACAAGTACTTGATAACATATACGTTTTGTTATAGATGCAGGTCAATCATAGTTACCCAAACATTCACAAAACACACATTGTCGTTATCAACATTGACAATTTCCTAAGATTCGTTTTGGTTCTTGAGATAATTCTTATTTCAAGGATGTTACGTATCGAAATGTTTTGTAAAATACATCGCAATACTCAGCTGCACTAGTGAGATCCTAATCCTGTGAGCTAAGTCTGGCAAGCACGGGGATTCGACAACTACACCTACTTACACCTTACGAGTGAAGTTCTTATGCTTATTATTTAAAAAAAACATATTTATATTATAATTACATATTTGAAGGAATATGGAGGAATAAGGAGGAAGACATATTGGAACGCATTTAGAAGTTCCTAGATACTAATTTTGATGTTAAAATTAATTGATTCATTCATTTTTTTTAAAGAAACCTAACTCAAACAGCTTTGAATTTAACACCCACCCATTAAAATTTTCAACAACGACGTTTTAGCCATTTTTATAGCACCAAAAATCACAAAAAACAAAACAAAAAATATAGATAGGGTTACCAGCAGACAAAACTGTTGTCGAAGCGAGTCTGTAGCACTGGCCATTCAGCCTCCCTCTTCAAACCTGAAAAGAGCGGGAAAAGACTGAAGTGCTGTTAGCCAGGATTCAGAAAGAAAAACAATCCATATTCAAACTTCGAAGTGAGCTGCCCATTTTTACGTATCTGCAGGCTTATTCGCAAAATAATAAGTCATGTTTTTGTATACCACACAAATGTAATTAAAAAAGTAAAAAATATGACTGGTGTTTGGCAAAGTAACATTAATAAATGCGTCGCGCAATTTAATAAAAAAAGGTTTCTGGCACACGATATTGTTGTGAGAACACTCAAGGTTTTCATTTAAGCATAACTTTTTTTTAAATTCGCAATGGTATTTCTTGTTAGCAGGTATTGTAGCGGTTTTAGTTTTAAGACGATTTCTGGTAACAGGAACGTCTTTGAATATAATTTCGTATTTGTTTCAGCAGATACAAAGGAGATGAACGATTCAATTATATAAATAAACATGCCGCCAATTTAGGTAGATTTAAATTATAGGGCACGTTGTTTCTATCCGCCATTTAGTATTTTTTATCAGTCAATGTGCACACCCGACACAGACGTCTCCTCGATGACAACTCGAATCGATTTAACGCACCGCTAACAGATATGACATTGACAACGACAACTTCACTCTTGTCTTGCAATTGGGTAGATGACACAATTTAAAAATGCAAGTTTTTATAATTTATTTATAAAATATTAGTTATTTTGACAGGTACAATGTTTTGAAAAATATAGTTTTGAATTTAATATCGAAATTATATAGTTTGAAAACTTAAAAAAAGAAGCAAAAACTTATTATAGTATATGTAAAATTTTTAAATATCATTAGCTTACTGACATTAAATATAACAATTTTTACTATGACAGTATGCATGTAAACGCATTATCTACGTAGCTATTATACATTTTATCCAAACGCCCATACAATTATAGTATGATTCACAAGTCGTGACGTCACAGCTCAGTACCGTTTTGTATGGAGCGTTTTTCGGCGACTCGCAGCGGCTCCTCGAACACATCGCTGTATCTAGAAAACTATTGATTGTAAACATACTGTTACTTTTGCAATATTTATTTACTGTTGATAAACTATTTAAATATGAAATAAAAAAATTTGTCATATACCCAAATTGTTTAGTATTTACAACTTCACACAGTATGGTGCATTGTGGCTAGTTAAATAAATGAAGCCGTGTTACGTTCATGTAATTTCTAACAAACATATATAATAAACGTAATAACGTCTGTAAGTTTTATTATGTATTTTATATTGTAGTTACAAAAACGATAAAATAAATAAATAAATAAAAATATAATCAGTAATAAAGAATTGAAATAACTAAACAGAAAAAGTGATAATAAATATCTTACTGGAGGCTTTATAGAAAGATTTAGAAATGGTACGCTTTAGCGTCACTAGTTTTTTTTCATTCAAACGTTCTTGCATACCTACCTATGTTCACTGGTTTACCTATAGCTCAGTATACGTTTTCGCATTTCCTAATTTAGCCAACTCTAACAGTACTGTTGTAGCTACGAATTTAACGAGGATGCAGCCGCCCCGGCTTTTGCCAGAACTAAAACTCCTAAATCCCACCACAAATTATAAAGCTAGTTTTTGGAGCAGCTCTTGACAGTGCTTCGCTGTTAAGTGACAACTGAAAGTGTATTTTTGCGATTTATTAGATTTTTTACCCGACTGTGCTAGAAGGAGGATTACGTTTCGAGTGAATGTATGTATGTATATTTGGCACGCGTATACACGGCAAAAAGGTACAGGCTTTAGACTAGAAATGTTGAAAAAAATGAAAAGCCTGAAAACGGTTTACCGTTCGAGGGAATTCAGCATATGAGGTGTCATTAGATTCCTCTCAGTTGTGAAAGTATAAGTAACGGAAGTAAGTATAGGGAACGGGAATCACAGGGGAAAATAACTTTATCAGTGGTTTAATTTATTGATTGCAAAAGCTTGTTTAAAATTTTTTATTTTTATTGTAAAAATTTATTATTGGTATACTAATAGGATATTAAAAGAATACGCAAAAATATCCAGGCTATAGTAAATCCTTAAAATATTTGCTATCAAAACCGGCCAAAATATTAATAATAAATAATTCATAATATTGCTCGTCTATAAATATCTAAATATTGTCCATGTATCCTTGTTCTTTCATGTAAATTAAAATGGAAGTTTGTCCTCTACGTGTCTTCTACTATGCAGTCGATTGCGATCAAACTTAATAATAAGTAAACGATTAAGGCGTCGGTACATTTTATTTTACGCAAGCAAATCCTTAAGCTATTCCAAATGTGTCAAAGTAAAATAGGTATCTTAATCATGAGAAAAAATAAAAATATGCATTCCTCGCTTTTTGGTATGCTCTATGTTGTCTTTAGTTAACTTAAGGTAAATTCTTCACTGAATTCATGACTGACTGAAATTCCGTTGTACCCGGCATGCGACACAGTTTGTCTTTATTACGCTAATTTCCTACTTTAAAACGTATTCAGCTGGTGCATTAAGCTTTTTACCAACGTGAGTTATTGTTTTGTGCCCTATTGCATTTTCATTCATTAACTCGTAAGTTTCATAAATTTGAACACAAATATGTTTGTGTGTTGAAAGTCTCGACACCTCGAAATAAAAATAGATTTTCGATGTTTTCCTATTGCATGAAATTTTTTGTAAAAAAACAAATTAATTGTTGTAAAATGCAAATATTTTTGAGAAAATATATGCAACATCGGAAACAATTTATCAGATAAATTAGAAATATTAGCAATACAGGATTTTGAACACGAAATTTGCGATTACTGTTGAAATGTATATAAAATGTATTAGGTGTAAGATACTATGGAACATGCCTACTTTATAACAACCTAATTCTGTGCAACAAATAGTGTTCGCAAATATTTTATATAACACTTAACACTATATTTGCACGCGCAGTTAAATTTTAGTACAAAAATAAAAAATGGTTCATTTTGGACACTGGTAGTTACTAAACAAACCTTGATATGAGTAATTAACATAAAACAATGACTGGTGATACTCTTTTGACTTCCGCATGTAGAGAATATGCAGTATGTAAAATTAGTTTTTACTTTGAATTTGGTATTGAATTCGAATCCTATTTTTCACAGTGCAGCTTCCTGGGATTTGGGCTTAGTATTCAACAAGCTAGGCGCTGGCTTCTCGAACTTGAGGTCGCGGGTTCGATCTCCGTGACTGCCAAATGTACCAATGAGTTTTTCAACTTAAGTGCATAAAGCCGACTGCTCTCACGGTGAAGGGAAACATCGTGAGTTATCCACATACCTAAGTAGTTATTTCGAAGGTATGTGTAAAAGTCTGTCAACTCACAGTAATATTACTTCACTTTAAAAAAATTATAATGCTCCTAAATTTTAAGCCATTAATAAACATTGATAAAACCAATAAATTAGTAAGAAATACAGAATAGCAGCTAGGCTGAATTATTTAGGAAATTGCGGTAGACGTGGGACAAACTTTTAATGGCTAATTAGAGCTACCTAGTCGTAACTGCGTGTCGGAGTAAATACGGAACCCAGTTTCCTGTTTGGAAATCTTATTACCATTTAGGTACCTATTTATTTTTCCGCTACGACATGTAGTACCTAACTAAAATATTTCCATCCCATAATGGTGTTATTATAGGCTTGTCTACAATAGTTGCAGTACATAAAATAGCAATAGAGCTATCAACATAGCTCAGAGTACTTTGCAATATAACGTTTACCTACCTTAACCTACCTAAATTTGTTTTTAAGTGAGCGTTATATGTAGGTTGCCTATTGCTATTTTATGTACTGCAACTATTGTATAGTGAAAAACCATCCACAAAGACGCGTCCCGGTACTTTTTGGTCTATAGAACAATCTTTGTAGATGGCACTCACAGTATCGACATTAAAAATCAGCATTACCGCGCTACGTGGATCGATTAAGAAAAAATCAATTTCGTAAATTATTTAAGATGATTTCAAATATATTTTCTCAGTTTTACAACGTTTAATTTTAACATAAGTTCTTATAAGCCTTAACCTAAAAACAAGGCCATCTAAAGGTCTTTACTGCTAACATTAGCTGCCTTAACAAACATTAGAAAGTGTCTACGCAGCGTCTGTTTCATGGCCACGGTCCGAGCTTGAACCGACCCCCTAAATCAAAGTTACGGTACTAAAACATAGATGGCGTTGATTATAGAAGTTCAAAAGTAAAACAAAGTATAAGCTATAAAATATCTACTTTTTGTCAAAGTGAAAAGATCTCTTGCCTTACTACTGCTAAACTACTGAATGAATTTTAGGAATTAATTGAATTTTTGTTACAATTTGGCTTATATATTTGGCAATAAGTTACATATAGATAGCCAGAGACGTTAACATACTTAAATATAAAAAAACCAGGACACAGATAGATTATCAATATTTAAAATTCAATTAAAGATAAGGACAGTAATTTATCTTAATTCAGCAAATTAAACCGACAATTAATGGACTACTTAACATCTGTGACAGATGCCATCATGTGTTATCAGACACAGTCCAACCTACACTTATCTCAGACTACTGTAAATATTTAATTTAATTAATACTACATAGGTATTGATATCATAAACATATTACGAAACATTAATAATATCACAATTAGAAAGAAAACATAGCAAGTTGTTTACATAGCAACTTGTTACTATGAACAGTACTTTCTTAGTATTTAAGTATTACTAGCTTTTGCCCATATTTTCTTTTTTATAAAATAAGAGAGGTGTTATTAATTTGATGTTTGTATCTGTGTGTGTATCTGTGACTCTTGTACTAATGGACTGATTTTAAATCAGCCTTTTTTGTTCGAAACTTTAATAAATTACACTTGTTCTTATCTACATTTGATGGAAATTGGATTAACTGTTCAAAAGTTATGCATGCTTTTTCCTGTTAGTCTTTAATTCATTTTTAAAAATAACTAGCCTCGGGTTTACTCTGATTTCTGATTTAAAATCAGAAACTACACTTTTTTCAAATAAAATCTAAACACACATTTGACCAATTTGTTTGTTCTACTAGCTGCTATAATTTTATTATAAAACATATATTCAAATTAAACCAACTAAAAAATAGGACTCCTAAAAATAGTAATTAACCTTTCCAAATTTGATGTGAAAATTACAAAAGGTTATTTATACATAATTCAGCAACTAAGTAGCATAATTATTTCCAACTGAAACTATGAGGTTAACATTATTAAGTGATCACATTAAAAGCATACTGTTATGTGATACAACAACTAAAACAGAAATATGATTCACTATTTGGTAATATTATCATTGTCTGTTTAAAAATGATATAATATTAAGTGTCAATTTGCAAGAATTATATAATATTAATAATGATTCATGATATAAATCACAAGAATTTATAAAATCCATATGTACAATGCAACAAACCCAAAAAATTTATGAATTTTAAAGCTGTTTTGTGTGAATGGGTAGGTATAGAGTTTATGAAACTATTAAATATTTAAATCATAGTTATTATATAAATATTGGATTTATTTGAATCCTCTCTAGACATTGATAAATTAAGTAAGCACTCCTCTAGGTGAAGCTAATGTTGCTGCAACAGTGACTGTAATAATTTATTAGTAGGACTTCACATCCATAAAAGGCAGCATAATTATTTCAGCTAAAAGGAAGGTTTAATTCTTCTATTATTAAACTGCTGACCCTAACTGAAATATAGTAAGTATAATATTAAGTATGTTAAATGTTCCAAACTGTTTTTTTCATCCATAACAAAAGCTTTGCTTACTTGGGGTTCATACAGTTGGTGTGTTTGTCTGGAGATTTATAATTAGTATAAACTATGAATGTACATATGATAATATTGTCCATGGTAGCAACCCTGCTTCCTAGTCAAGCGGGGAGTTTGTATCTGATAGAAATCACCTAGTTGTTTACAATACAAGGGAAATATCTATTTTATCTATGTAATACTTTACAATCATCAATAACATAAGCTTTTGTTACTATGACACAATAAAATAAATAAGTTGGTATTATTTTACATTTCTACTTGATCACAACTAAATATGTGTAACACAGGAATTTCCTCAAATAGTTTTGGTTTAAAACTTATAAACACACTGTGTATCTCAGAGCTAATACCTACTATGAGTCATTACTTGAATTACAGCATTCTTAGAAAAGTAATTCAGCAATGTCATACCTATTAAAATGACACATCTTTGTTTTAATAATAGAAAAAAGATAAGGTGAGACCTACTAGGAGTCACTACAATTAATCTAATTCTGGAGTTTATAAATAGTAATTGGAGACAATTAGTTATTAGAGTAAACAGTGATATATTATAAATAACTAACCTATAAATTAAACAAATTGTATTTTAAATTTCCATAAGTTTTAATAAGTCAACTTAGTACTAAGGAAATATAAAATGATTTAATACAGAAAATAAAAAAATGGTTTAATAAAAAAATTATGATAATGTATGAAACAAACTGATCACTATGATATGTAAGTAACCAAATATTTAATAGAGAAAAACCTTATTTAGAATAAAAGCTTTCATCTAACAAGTTGTATGGTCTAACAGGTTGATTGTCCTCAGGAGGGTGGAATTTTTAGGAGGATACCGGAAGAAGTACAAAACCCTGAACAGGATTCTGAAACCGGAGGAAACCGTTAAGGATAAGGATAGGTTTAATCTCGTCCATACTAGATCCACACTGTTGTTCGAAATAAATGTTTTACTTACCTATTTAGTTGAAGATCATAAAACTGCAATGCACTAAATATATTTTCTATTAAAAACACAGAACATATCAATAGCACAAAGATAAGAAATTTTTGTCACAATTTTTAAAACAATATTTAGGTTGTAGCTAATATTTCACTCATGTAAAAACTCAAGTTTCGTAAAACGTTTATTTAATTTTTTTCATGAATTAAATGTTATGCGCTGGTATGGATGCTATTTTTTGATAAAAGTATTTAACGTCAAAGTAAACAAGATAAAACAGAAAAGTTCCGCCACGAACCAAACAAAATCGCACAGGTTTCACGAATTAGCTGAATGACTGACGGCTGACGGACATCCACAATCTGTTTGCTGCTGATTTCATCAGATATATTGACAATGACAGATGTCAAAATGACAGATGCGTTCTGTTTCTGATTCCGAAGTGATCTCAGTTTGAACATGTTCCATTTCAATAAACACGGAATAAACAGAATCTGTTTACATCAGATTTTAAACAGTGTACGAATACGTGGTTAGTATGAAAGAATCAAAAAAAAAAAATCGAAGCGTTTAGCGTATCAATAGCGAGTGGCGACTTAAGCCGCCTGTAATGAATCGTTTAGATATATTTAAACATAGCCCTTACTTGATGGTATTTTATATCTATTATATGGATATTGTCCATTATCGAAAGTAATATTAGGTAATATTTTTATTTCATGCAACCTAAGTATTATGAATATATTATCTTCGTAAATTGTAAAAAAATCTCATTCGTTTTGGCAGTCACCGCATCAAACACGGGACCTCAGATCGAATGGACAGCGCCTTTACCACTGCGCCACCAAATTTCACTTTAATTGAAACAGCCAAAATGCATGCTATTAAATGCCTACAAAATAGTAAAGAGCAAAATTGCACGGCGTGCACAAACGGAACGTCTTTCTGATCGTTAGAGTAGATTCTATTACTGGTCTAGAAATTGCAAAAATATTATATGTACCTAGGTACATTTTAATTTCATATTGTTAGGATATAAGCTACGTCAATTAGGTACTACTTAAAATGTATGCAATAGTGAGAGAACTGAACAAGTGGTCCCAGGTCGGGGGCCCTGGTTGGGGCATTAAATCCTTACAAAGAACCTAGAACCTAAAAATACATTCAATAACGTACAAAAATGTACATTGATTCAGTCAAATAATAAATGTAAGATACGTTACGCTACGCAATATTAGATGACGTTGTATCAATGGTAGGTATGTGACGTTGTATCAATGGTATATGACGTTGATCTATGGTATTCCACAGTACCAAATACTTCCCAGAATAACGTATGAAGCATAGTGTAATTAATTTTGCATTCATTAATCATTAACACAATTTGACAATGAAGGCCGAGTGGCGCTGTGGCCCTACCACTTACGCTGGAGGTCCCAGGTTTGAGTCCTGGCCGGGCATTCATTTATCTATTTTACAATTTATGTATACATAAAGTAAAATTTAGTAATCATAAATGGGATAAACACAGATGTTTGGTCATGGTTGTTTATATTTATATGTAAGAGGGGAGTTGGTAGGAATAATACCGTCTTCTTGATTCATGATAATCGTTTATTCCAATTACAATAGATAACAATTAAATAACTAGAGACCGTAATTAGTTAATTAAACAAAAGAACAAAATCAACGAGAATACTGCGAGAAGTCCGTCTAGCTCGGTTGCTGGTATGACTCGATTCACCCCTGTTTTATAGCTGATTATAGATGACGCGTGGACAAACATGTTTCTGGAAAGGGTGACGTCACATCGTACGATGAATCGTACGTTTCCTTTTCTATTGTGTGGTTATAATATTTGCGCCGATACGGCCATTCTGAACATAGACGCGTCCCTGCGTCTACATCGCGTAATCATCTGCAATTATGAAATTATATTAGTTCTCATGAATACCAGCTATATTTGTTGCATGAGTATCAACCTCATAGCCTCAGCGCTAATTTTGGTTGGATTCTCACTACGCAGTACATCAACCTCATAGCCTCAGCGCTAATTTTGGTTGGTTTCTCATTAGGCAATACGTCAACCTCATAGCCTCAGCGTTAATTTTGGTTGGTTTCTCATTAGGCAATACGTCAACCTCATAGCCTCAGCGCTAATTTTGGTTGGTTTCTCATTAGGCAATACGTCAACCTCATATCTTAAATTTAAAGTCACAGCGATTATTTTGATCACGTGTTACAACAATACTCACGTTGAATAACTTTTTAAATATTATAAGATTCATTTAACATTTTGCCATCTTTGATCTCTTTGTTCATCGCCGATATGGCCACGTCACTTTGGATCCCAAATTTAGGAGCATTTCTTAATTGCTCATGACATACCTTTCTTGATCGACCGCGACCATTAATCCGTCGGATTTCATATCTGTCATGTGGAAGTACCTTTCTTATTTCGAAAGGTCCGTCATATTTCGGGCTTAATTTGGTACCAAGTCTTGGAGGTTCTTTTAACAGGACATATTCACCCTTCTCGAACCTTTTTACTTTAGCCTTGCTCTTATCGTATCGTGTTTTATCTTTTTCAGCCTGTTCGGTCATCCTAGTCAACACAATCTTTTTCAATATTTCGGGGTCTATACGATCGTTGCGTTCGTCAATTAGGTTAAGAAGTTCTGGGGGAACACTTCCTCTTTTTCCAGTTAACAGTTCAATTGGTGTTTGTCCTGTAGTTTTTGAGAAAGTTGAATTGATAGCTAGTTGTAGAGCTCCCAAAGATTTTATCCAATGGATTTTTTGCGTGTTATTAATTACAGTTAACCCATTCTTTATTATTCTCATTATTCGTTCCACTTGACCATTGGCTCTGCTTGTATATCCGGCGCATTGATGTAATTCAATCCCATATTGATCGCAGTAGGCTTTGTAATGCGATATAAATGCGCCATCACCATCAACAATTATTTGCCTTGGAGCTCCAAAAAGGAAAACGATCTCTTGTAAGTGTTTTAGTGCATTGGCCTGACTCTTATTTTTGGCATGTTGTAAAATTACAAATTTTGTGTAGGAATCGATTGCCACGAATACATATTCCTTCTGTGAAGCGTTTCCACTCAGTTTTCCCGAGATATCAATATGAATGGTATGAAAGGGTTCCGGTATCTTTTCAATACTATGGAGACGACTTTGTGTTGCTCCGGATGATCCTTTCATTGTTTTGCATATTACAAAATGTTCCACAAAGTATCTAACGGTTGATGACATTTTCGGAAACCAAAAAGTCTCTCTGAGTTTTGCTAACGTTTTTCCCCATCCCATGTGCTTGAGTGCCTCGTGATAAGTATTTATTAAACTCCATCGGTAAGATTGAGGGACAACTTTAGTGAGTTTCATCTTATTATTTGAAATAACTTTATAGTGTAGCACATTATCTTTAAGTACATAGTCTGGCTGCGATTGATAATTTGTTTGAACTTCTTTGATGATTTTACTCAAGTCTGTATCACGACGTTGTTCTACAATCAACCAATCATCTTTGGTTGACAAGTTTAAAACAACCTGAAGAGGGTTTCGACTAAAAAAATCTGCATGTTTTAGTTTTTCTCCCTTTCGGTACTCCACCTCAAATTCGAAATTTTGTAAGAATGCCCACCATCTGTGTATTCTAGGCAGTAATTCTTGTTTATAGCGCGATGCTTTCACTGCATTGCAGTCCGTCACGACTGTGAATTTTCTTCCATATAGAAAGTGACGGAAATGCTTGATTGCTCTTACTATTGCTAACGTTTCAAGCTCATAGCTGTGGTACTTGGATTCGGCTGAAGTAGTGCGCATACTGAAATAGCCAATAACATGGCGAACCGCATTTTTTACTTAAATTAACAAAGCTCCGAATCCCATAGCACTGGCGTCCATGTGGAGTTCTATCGGATAGTTTTCTTGAAATATTGTGAGCAAAGGTGCTGATGTAAGATAATTGATTATACTTGCTCGCACAGCTTCATGTTTTTCCGTCCATTCCCATTTTACGCCGGATTTCGTCAGATTGTACAAAGGTATCATTGTAGTTGAAAAACTACATATAAATCGACGGAAATATCCAGCCAGGCCATTGAACTGTCTCAGCTGCTTTACATTTGTTGGAGGTGGGGCTCTAGCCAACGCATCAATCTTAAATGGACTAGGCCTTACCTTCCCGTTGGTCACTATGAATCCGAGATATTCGATGGAAATCTTTAAGAATGAGCATTTTTTAATATTAATAGAGAATCCACACTTTGTTAGAACTTCTAGAACTTGTTTTAATTTATTGAGCCCCTCATTAATCGTTTTGCCCGGTATGAGGACATCATCCATATAAACGAGAGCTACTTTGCCGCGAAGATCTCCCAATGCTTTATTTATAGCCCTTTGATAGACTGATGGTGCATTTGTCAAACCAAACGGCATAGTTAAATATTCATATTGACCGTCGGGCGTGACAAATGCCGTCTTTTCAATTGACGTTGCAGATATAGGCACTTGATAAAAACCTGCAGCCATGTCGAGAGAGGTGAAGTATTGAGCATCAGCAAGCTGATCTAGCTGTTCAGAAATCAATGGTAGGGGGTAATGGTCACGTACAGTGTTTGCGTTTAGTTCGCGATAATCCACACATAATCTGTCTTCCCCATTCTTCTTTTTTTACCATTATAATAGGGCTTGCAAAAGGAGAGTTACTCTCCCTTATAATATTTTTTTTTTGTAGTTCCTTTATCATAGTTTTGACCTTTTCACGTTCAACTGGTGCCAATCTGTATGGCCGTCAACTGATAACTTTTTCTGGGTTTTTCAACCGAATAGTTAGCTCACCAGTTGTAATTCTTGATCCAGATACGCCCTCTTTGAAATAATCTTCATATTTATTAAGCAAACCCATCAGTTTATCTACTTCTTCTTTGTTTTTTATATCTGTGTTTATAGAGCTTGACGATAATTTCCATATTTTCGCTGTAATGGTAAGTTGCTTATCTCTCGTTATAAAAATGCCACTATGTGTTAGTGTAACCTTTAAGCCTGGTATATTCAAAATATCTCTACCAATAAGAATGTCTGTAGGTAACTCGTGGTCTAAGACAATATGAAGATCGAGTTCAAGATGTATGTCATTTATATTGCAGACTGATGTTATTTGGCTGAAGGATATTACCGGTACCGGTCCAATACCCTTCAGGTGCGTGATCTTGTTTGACTTTGGCCCAGGAAGCGAAAGAGCTATTGATTCTCTTACAAGTGAACAGTCTGCTCCACTGTCAAATATTGCTTGATAATGCTTGTTCCCAATCCCGACAGAAATACCATTTTTCATATCATTGGTTTTGACTTGGCATAGATTGATGTTCCTTTCACTGTTGAGTCGTTTAAAACAGGTTTCGTAAGTATGCCCAGATATGGAGCAGTAAGTACATTCTTTTTTCTTTTTATCTATAACCTTATTTGATTCTGCTAATCCTGAAGTAGATGGAATTGGTTCTTGCTGTTGTTCAGTTCGAATGCGTGCAATAGCATTTTGTTTACACCATCTAGCCCGATGGCCTTGTTTGCCACACACAAAACATGTCATACTTTGATCTGATCTATTGATATCAATTTTGAATTTTTTGTTCGGCAAACTTTCTTTAGTTGATTTAATTTTACGTTTACGCATCGTTTTAGCAATTGCTATTAGTTCTGGAACGGATTGACACTTAGCATTAAGAAGTTCTGTCCGAAGATCATCTTCTGTAATGCTGCCGATCACAAACTCAACAGCATCTAGTTCCGTAGGATCGGGTTTCACGATTTTTCTGAACATTTTCCATACGTTGGATATGTATTCAGGAATGTTTTCAGCATCATTAACAGTGTACCGTCGAAATTTCAAAACATCAGAAAAATATTTCGATTCAGGTTCGAATGTTTGTAACATGTCTTTTCTCATTTCTGCCCATGTGGTTGTTCGTAATAAACAATCATCGGCCCAAGTTTGAGCTCTGCCTTTCGAGACACCAGCAGCTTTTAAACGTACTTCATGATCTTTTAGTTTGTACTCTTCTTGAGTTTTGGATATAAGGTCAACCCATTCTCTTACGTCGGTGCCTTTATCAGGGTCGAAACATGGGAAATAAATATCAGAAATACGAACCGATCGTATCCTCCTTCCTCAGATTTGAATACTTTCATCATTTCAGCAAGAGCAGCACGATTTTCTTGAGACATTTGCATCATCATTTCGCACATTGTGTCCTTGAAAGTGTTTGCCAAAAGTGCCATTGTTGCTGAATTTCCTGGAGCCGGTTGTTGGCGTTGGTTCGTCCCCTCTTCTGATGTAAGAGGGGAGTTGGTAGGAATAATACCGTCTTCTTGATTCATGATAATCGTTTATTCCAATTACAATAGATAACAATTAAATAACTAGAGACCGTAATTAGTTAATTAAACAAAAGAACAAAATCAACGAGAATACTGCGAGAAGTCCGTCTAGCTCGGTTGCTGGTATGACTCGATTCACCCCTGTTTTATAGCTGATTATAGATGACGCGTGGACAAACATGTTTCTGAAAAGGGTGACGTCACATCGTACGATGAATCGTACGTTTCCTTTTCTATTGTGTTGTTATAATATTTGCGCCGATATATATATGTCTATTTATACTGGGTTCCTCCACCCAGTACCCCGTCTAGTCATCTATAACACAAACTCAGCTTACTTTGGGGAGTTATTATTGTTATTAATAACTGAGAGAATTATTTGTCATACATAAGATTTCTTATCTCTCAAGTAGTTACTTACTGAGAAGTAAGTAAATAAATAAAATAAAACTGTTTGTTACAATCTCGAGTAAGTTATCTTATCATTAAGTTGTTTCAGTTCAATATTACTTAAATCATTTAAATTTAACACAATACGAGTAGTTAGTCAGTGCGATATGTGAGTTGAATTAGTGTACTGTTTTCAAGAAATAACCGGTTAAGTGCAAGGTACGAATTTGCATATATAAGTATGTATAATGTTCTTTGAAGTGAAACATAGTATTATCTGGTATTATACAAAGTCGAATATGTTGACGAACGTTTGGGAAAAATACCGCCCAGCGAAAGCCGATCGGGTTTAAGCGAGACCACTCGAAAGTGTCGACCTGCATAAAACCCGGATCCACTAACTTTAGCCGTACCGATTATTTTGAGCCTTTTTTTTTACTTTAGTTACTTTAAAATATTTAGCAATGTCTTAACCTACTTTTTTGACTTCGTTTTTGTATTGATTGATTGTGTATTTTATAATAAGATTTTATAAGATTTTAGTCTATTTATAAACTAGTGAAAGGTGTAGTTTTAAAATTTTATTAACTGATGAAAATGTTACTCAAGAAGCAAACAAATTTAAAACAAAGTTAAAACTACAAGATCAAGTGATTTAACAATGATTTGTTATCAATCATTCATCAACATTTATGGATTATGCCATCATACGAGAGGAGGTCAAAAAGTTCGCGGAACGGTTGGTGTTGGGTAGGTGGGGGTAGATATACTCGGCCAGGTAGGCACTAGTTGAGAAACTCATTATGTGCATATAAAACCAAATTATGACTTAATTGGATCATTAAGAAAACGGACAAAGAGTTTGCTCCTTTTGCACGACAACGCACCCGTGCATACGAGTCATGTTACGACGGCTGCCATTCACTGGTGCGGCTTTGAACTGCTGCAACAACCCCCCAACACAAACCTGACCTCTAGTGACTATTATTTATTCCCAAAGATGCAGAAAGAACTACGTGGAAAAAATTTAACAACGATGAAGAAGTAAAGTCAGCAATTTCGGCCTATTTTTACAACAAGGACGAGTAAATTTTTTTCGATGGATTAAATAAGTTATTTGAAATATCTGAAAAGTGTATTAGGGTTAAGGGAGAATATATTGAAAAATATTTTGTTTTTGTTTTATTTAACCTTCCACCCTCATTCCGCGAAATTTTTGACCTCCTCTCGTGTAAAACATTCAGATCTGGATTAATATCCATGCTCGACGGCCGCAGGAGATCCTTTAATTAAAATAGATTAAAACAGCATCTTACGCGACATACTTATGTGTATAATTGCATCGAGCCGGACTTGTCATTCAACAAATACAACCAACCCGAATATGCCTGTTTGAACATGTGTGAAGCGCCCCTTACGGAAGTGAATTACGGGAGATGAAGGAAACACAACAGGATCTGATAAACGGCACTACATGTGCAACTAACGGTGTATTCTTAAGACAATGCCGATGTTCCCTTTGACGTGACTTCGACGACGTTATACGTGGTCCTCTTCCACAAGGACCTGGAATTTCAGCACTTAGAATTCATACACCACTACATTAAACCAGCAATGGCGCTTGTCCACTAGTAAAGCATCTTCTTATATTTACTCTCACCTTCCCCTTCTTCTTACTCTTTAGCTTACTTCCGACTATTCCCAACTGATTACTTGTCCGTGCAGGTTTAGATACCATCCAGGCGGTCGTCTTTTCTCGTCTTTTCTTATTCTATTTCTTACAAATATTTCTAAGAATCTTTGATATATATTTAACTACAATCTTGTATACACCTACATTACCATGTACGTACGCGAAAAACGTACTATGTTTTAGTCAGACATTATTTGTCATTTTATTTTATTCAAGTTTTTGTTAAAAAAAAATCCTTCTTGCTTGCAGTTTACTTTTTTTATACATAGTAAGTGGCATGCGTTCCCATCCTAAATCGTAGAAGTTAATTAATGTTGGTATTGAAATATCGATCAACGATGCGTTGCCGACGGTAGGCGGGCTGGAACTGTCTTTGTAACCTTCTGTTAGTTCTCTCTAACCAGAACACATCCACGTAAATGTCGTTATTATGGTGATTAAAATAGTAAGTAGGTAGTCTCAAAAATCTACCCTAAATTAAAATAGCCACAATTAACTGTTTTTTTTAAATTCTTTACCCCTAGGAGAAGGCAAAGGCATCTAGCCCATGCAGCCTCCAAAATGTACATTTAAGTATACCAATTAGGAATGCAAGACGAAGCTTTTCTTTAGTTTTGTAACTAGTTCATAAACACGCCTAATATGCCTACAGTACTATGATTAAAGTAAAACAGAGAAAGATAGGTGGCAAGCTCCTCAATAAAAGACCTCAAAAATCTTGTTCTCGGTCGCCTGACTTTACTCCTAAAATGGTTTAATCTATGTATCTTGCTCACAAGCCCATGTTTTACAACATTCCATCTCTCAGATGTCGGGGAGCAATATAATTAAGTTTGAGTGAGTAAATGTTTCTATGGTAGTAGGTGGTAGTAGTACCAGAGCTATTTTTATGTACGTTATGTAAGAATTTCACCAATATTTAGATGTTATATATATGTATGTATATAAAAGTGCACGCGACTTACCTCATGTCAATCAAAGCTCTACTAAATAGGAAATTAGCTGGTATTTATCTAGTCAACATTTGGATCCCAGCGCGATTTCACCCGCTTTATCAATTTCGAGATAAAACTATAGCCTACGTTAATCTTAGATACCGAAAGTTTAATTTCAGTTCCAGTAGTTTCAAAATGCATCGATGGCATAAAAGCAAACAAACAAAGTTTCCTCTTTATAATAAAAGTATATATTCGCTGATTGTGTATAATAACATAAGAGGAAATTCACGGCGAAGTTTACTCTACGCTATTTAGAAATACCTATGAAATTATAGCAAATCATAATTTATCATTTAGTATAACTCCAATAAAATGAATTATTAATAATCATTAAAAAAATAAGATGAATTACACAGTGGAATTCTTTAATGGGTTTGGGATTTTTTTGTTATAAGTGCCTATTAATGACCTTTAATAATGATCTGAGTAGGATTCCACGAGGTAACTGCTGCTTATAAAATTAGTTTTAAGAGGGAGTACGTATTATTTCTCATTAAAAGTCCTATTTAATACTAATACTATCCAATTTTCGTCGAGTTTGGCGCCAGGAGTACGAGTACCTACTTTATTAACGTAGAATCACTTTCTTCTTCAAGGTTTTGCATATCGATAGACAGAACATACATTTTCAAATTCAAATTCAAATATTTAGTTCTCAAAATTGACAATTACTTTTTCTTACTGACGTCAAATAAAGCATGACTCTATCACTAGTTCAGAAAAACCTTCGTGAAGAAGAACTGGCAAGGATCTACACAGGTATAATTTTTTCAAAATAAATTTTCAATTTCTCTTTATGTCAATTACAATATTATTCTTATCTACATCTGTTAGCTTGGCAAGTCTCCTCCCCCCAAGTATCCAAACGACGAACACCCTTAAACAGTACCGGTTCACGAGTTACCGCGGGGTCCAGCCATGCCCTCCTCAACCGTTTAGAGGGAAGTGAGCGACCTGTCACCCGACGAATATATAATGTTACAGGATTTAATGAGCGCCATTCAAAGATAATCTTGCAGAAATCTAACAATTCATCTTGGTGACCATGTAAGATTCTGTCTCTTAGAGTTTACTAAAATGTTTAGCAAATTTGTTAAGTAGTAGAATTGGCTGAAATAGTTAAGCCACGAATTAACCCACGCAATGAAATAAATTATCATTATTTATTCTTCTGATAGTAGTCAAAGGACGTACTACCGGCCAAAGGTTTCACCCAAGATCTGATCTGATTTTGAAGGAGCTGATTAGAATTTTCAAGAATTTATGTTCATTCTGATCTACATGATTATCAAAACAACGTCATGTTGTAACATGCGAAAGTTTTACCACAATTGTGGTCATGAGATTTGATCCCTAAGCTTGTACAGCGAGTTACGAAAACTTAAAGATAATATGACTAGTCGGTAGGTACCTTGTTGTGCTAGTAGAAATACACTGAAAATTCGAATATACTATAAAATTATGGTGTAGGTGACAGAATGGCCCTGTCTCTCATGAATGCAGATATTTTTTTAAGAGTTATGATAGTGCTCTATGTATATTCTGGGAAACTCTACATCGATGCATGGTCAAATACTATACTCAAGTGATGAATAACTCAATTAAATACTCAAGCTCAACTAGCTTTGACCTTGGGAGTCAGGGGTTTTGTTTTTAAAGATAAAGAGCAATTATAACCAATATTAATCTTCCTTGTTTCCAATAGATATTGGCCAAGTTACCACCCATTACGTCATTAATTAGTTAAAATAGATTGACGATTTTTCTTTTTATTAGTTTCCCAGCATAATTATCTACAAAGTGAACATAAAAATAAACTTTTACATTAACCAACACCCTGTAGGAATAGCTGACCATAATGATTACTACATAAAGTACGCTACTCTCTCCCTCAGCGCCAATCATGATGGTGGAAGTGTCTACGCAGGACGTTCATGAGTTTATGGTCAGGAGTCTACAGGCAGTGGGATCCCCGGAGAGGGATGCGCAAGCGCAAGCTGATTTACTGCTGTATGCTGACGTCACAGGACACTATAGTCATGGGCTGAATCGGTTGGGTGAGTTTATTTTTTCTTTTCGGCTGAAAAACGTCCACTGCAGTATAAAGGCCTCCTCCAAGGATCTCCACACAGCTCGAATTTGTGCGGCCTGCATCAATTGTTTTTTTAGCTAATTTTACCAGGTCGTCAGTCCATTTTGTGGGGGGCCTGCTCACACTGCGTCTTTCAGGTCGCGATTTTACTGCCGCGACGGCCATCTTCTCTTCGAATTATGTCTTGACACTTAAGTCTCACAATCCCGTGGGCCATGTTAGTGACTTTGGTTTTTTGACAGATTTTCTGATCCTGCAGCGATTTCTCTCCGAGCATATCAGTTGTATTGAAAAACTTTAGTATCAGCCTTTAGCTAACCTACAGATTAAAAAAAATAATGTTTACAAAGACTGAATAATGAATAAACGAATAACGAAATCCAAAAACTCATTGAACATACTTTAATGCCTTGAAAAAAGTTGATTTCAAGGTTGAAGAATATCTTTAGGTCCAAAAAAACGTCCCTTCGTCTTTGTTCCAGAGTTCTACATCAACGACATAATAGGCGGAGGTACGGTGCCGACAGCCAAGCCTGTCATCCTGCAGGAGTCTCCAGCAACGGCCTGGGTGGATGGTGCAGATGCTTTGGGTGCTACCATTGGGGAATTCTGCATGGACCTGGCCGTACAGAAGGCTAAGGAAGTTGGCGTTGGATGGGTGTCAGCTAAGAGTAAGACATTTTTTTAAATTTTTTTTGGGTACTATACATAAACGTATTTTATTATCTCATGTGAAGCGTGTTGAAATATTTTTTACATACAGCAGTTGTAAATAGATTCATAAATTCTTGTTTTATAACAGGATTACAGGACTGTTGATATCGGTTTGGTGCCAGCAACTTAATCTAGGCTAACGATATTAAGCATACAGCTGTAAAAATGTTTCAAGATATAGCTTTCTGAAAAGTTTGCAATATCATAAATTAAGGTAAATATGTAGATGTTATTACGTCTGATAACACCTATATCACAAATATTAGGTCTTTACCTATGAAATTGCCGTTTTTCACGAAATAAATGAAGCGTAATTTTTTTATATATTTTTTATTTCTATTAATCAAAATAATCACCCATGCAATCAATGCATCTTTGCCAACGCATTGGTAGCTTATTGATGCCTTTCTTGAAGAAATCAGCTGGACGGGAGGCAACAAATTCTTCAAAGGCATTTTGTACTGCCTCTCGGGTATTGAATTTTTTTCCCGCCAAGAAGTTATCCAAATTCTGGAAAAAGTAGAAGTCTGTAGGCGCAAGGTCTGGTGAGTACGGCGGATGACGGAGAACTTCCAACCCCAACTCTTGTAGCTTGGAGACCGTCTGCTGTGCAGTATGAGGTCGCGCGTTGTCGTGCAGGAGCAGTGGAGCCGAACGATTGACCAAAGCTGGTTGGAGACGTGCGAGCTTCTCCATCATTGTGTTCAGTTCTTCACAGTACACATCTGCAGTAATGCTTGTCCCGTTTGGCAAGAAGCTGTGATGAATCACACCCGCGTTAGACCACCAAACAGTGACCATCACTTTTCTAGGGGTAAGTTTTCGTTTAGGGCATTGTTTGGGTGCTGAACCAGGGTCCAACCAACTTGCTGAGCTCTTACGATTGTCAAACAGGATCCACTTCTCGTCACAAGTAACAATGCGGTTCAGAATTCCTTCATTTGTATGCCTGCTGAGCAGTGCAAGGCACGTCTCCACGCGTACTTCGCGCTGGCGTGTCATTGAGTTCGTGGGGTACCCATTTGTCAAGCTTTTTTACGTTGCCAATTTGACGCAAATGGATCAATATTGTTTTGATGCTAACGTCGAAAGCTGCTGCTAATTCAGCCGTGGATTGAGTTTCATCAGCTTCCACAATTGCCTTTAATTCGTCATTGTCGACCAAAGTTTTCGGACGACCACGGGGTTCATTTTTCAGGTCAAAATTTCCGCTTTGCTGCCACGACGGTACTCATACTTCATAATTACTCGAATGTTTTACTTATCCATGATGACGAAAATTGTTCGAATGCGTTGAAAACAAAACTCTAACTATTAAACAAATGACGATTTTAGAAAAAGAATTCCATGTTTGTCATATAAAATTAATTTGAAATTAGAATTATCAGTCAAAAAAAATATTTTCATATCAAATGGCCAGTACGGCAAAACGGCAGTTTCATAGGTAAAGACCTATTATCATCAAAAAGTGAACTAAAAAGTGCATAGGCTTTTCCTTGGGAATTATATCCTTCCTATCGGTAGAGCCAACAAAAAACAATTGTCATTCAGTTACACCCGGACATTCAGTTGATGTTGATTGCTAATGATAATTTGTTCGTTCCTAGGATGTAATCACTTCGGCATGGCGGGGTACTGGGCGCAGAGAGCTGAGAAAGAGGGCCTCATCGGAATGGCCTTCACCAACTCCTCGCCGATCATGGTACCCACCAGGTCCAAACAGGTAAATTTTAATAATAAAACTAACTTCATTTGCAACAAAAATTAAAATAAACAATAAACATGGATACCTCTGACCAAAGAGGAAATTATATGCGTAGGTTATGGTAGGTAGGTATGTAGGAGGTTGCATTACGTACGTAAGTTAACTTAAAAATGGTACACTCAAGTAGTTCTTTACTTTGTATTTGGTCTTTGTATTTGCATTAGAGCAGGCTGTGGACGCTATTAAAACGATCGCTATTACAATTGTTGATATTGCAATTTAGAACTCGAGCCGTCATTCTTTGATTGAGTATTGCATCGCTACAATCATTATCATTGCTGTTTCGTTCATGATTTTGAAAAATTGAATTGACCTCGGACTCTACTCTTTGCTCAACTTTACTTTGATAGTTTACTTTAAGGCGACGAGACACTAAGACATATTTGCCGGTAAAACATACAAGAGGCTGTGAAGCTGTTAACAATGTTTAAAATATAATCTAACTATAAGTGAATATAAAATGCTGGTCGATATATCAAAATACATAAATCCCTGAACAAATACGCCAACTATATGGCCTAAAAGTATACACCTGTAAAGTCGTATCTGTTATCCTAAAATATTATGCATCTTTGTGAAATTGTATATTGATATTGTCGTTGGTGTAGCTATTGAAATAAATAAATAAAAGTAAGAGTACGATAATCCTTATGTTATGGATGACCATACAATGAACTCGGGGAACTAAGAATAAACATACACATATAAATATAAACAACCTTGACTTGAGAGCAAAAATCGGTCTTCATCACACAAATGAATGTCCCGACGAGGGCTTGAACCTGAGACCTCCAACGACGCCACTCGGTCAACGTTACTCGGCCGTCAAAAGAAATTTATTTTTGGTATTTCCAGCGAGCAATGGGTACCAATCCTATATCAATGGCCGCTCCTGCTAACAATGGAGATTCCTTAGTAGTGGACATGGCATCTACTGCTGTCGCCATGGGAAAGGTAGGTACCTAGGTATACTGGCTTTGTGTTTATTACTTTTTCATGGGGTGTTTTTATTATTGTAGCATTGTGATATACCATGCTATTTAAATTTTGTCCGCTGTCCACTTAAGATACTACATTAGATATTAGATACTACATATTTGGCTGCTATAATAACCACGTTTACGTGGCTGTGTTCCGGTCAAAGGGATGGAACAGCAGGTGGAATCACGGGAACAATGGCAGTTACAACCGAAACCAATGGTCGGCAAAGTTTCCGTAATCGATATTTCAATTTAGTAGTCACAATCACTTTATAAACAAAACATCTTAGGTTAATAATGTCCAGGTGCACAGTGCCGTTTAGGGTGTTACCACACCAATCGATCGTCCGTCGATCGACGTCGACTGTTCGACGCCGACTGGTCTATTCTGCCATCGACCGACGTAGACTGCTCACAGGGTAACACCCTTAGCCGCTTGTTGATCGCATAACCGTTTTTCGGCTAAGAAGATAGTAATATATAAATAATTTATAAAATATTCATTGCGGACATAAACACCATGACTTGTTGTTAAGCAATTTTTCTTTGAATAATTGAGAAGCATGAGCTATGGCGTACATACCCACTGTTTTGCTGTATATCTAATTTCAATATGCCCGAAACAAAATACCTGGCAAAGGTACAAAATGAATAAATAACATGCGTAACAATAATTTGTTTTTAGATAGAAATGAAGATACATAACAATCAGCCGATCCCAAAGGGTTGGTGTCTTGGTCTTGATCGCAAACCAACGACGGACGCGCAAGAAGTAAGTATACCAGTGAGATCGCTTGTGTACCTCATTGAAGATAAAGAATATTTACTTATATTTATGAACAATATTTGCTGATCAATATTTAACGAATTTTTTTGGAATCGACATCACGTAAAAACGTATTTTATGTAATCCATTAACATATAACCTGTTATTGAGAACTGAAGTACTTTTACCCTTTTCAGATATAATAATTAAGTATAGAAATTTCAGAGTGATAGCGTTGTCACAATATTCTATTAAAATCTGAGAAATCACGCACCAACAGGGATTCATTGGTAATGCATTAGCCATTTTACTACTGAAAAATTGTTGAATTAGCAAACCCTGTCACAACCACGTATTCTTACTATATATTTATTGCCATTATAAATAGTTATTTGAAAATTTTCAGGAACTTAGACTTAGCTCATACTTGAAGTCGACTTTTTCGGTTTTCATTTTGCTGCAAATAAGCATTGCTATTTTATTTTTGCAGGCGTTCGATGCTGGCATGTTGCTTCCGCTGGGCGGGTTCGAAGAAACTAGCGGCTACAAGGGATATGCGCTTGCGTCGATGGTCGAGACTTTTTGCAGTGGGTTATCTGGTAAGTGAGAGAGAATAAAGTAGTTTTCAGCACGAACTTTCTTTTTTAAATCTGAATTGAACAAAGAATTAAGTTGACACTGATTAAAATTTTTATTGTATTAGAAAGAGTAAAGTTTGGCAATTATAAATGAAAGAAGATATCGGTCAAATGTCCACCACCACGACTACGTTTACAGATATCGATTCTATAATCAAAAACTTTAATCATTTTTGGCAAAATGGGTTGTCTATTTCGTTAATCACGTCATGAATAATTAAAGCTGAAATCGATTCGATTGGTTCCGTATAGACTGTTTTTCTAACACAACCCCACAAAATATAATCAAGCGGTGTTAAATCAAATGATCGAGCCCACCACTTGACAGCTGAATTTCGTGAAATTATGCGATCGGGAAATTTGGTTAGCAATAAATTCATTATTTCTATGGCTGTGTGACTTGTTGCAAAAACTTGTTGAAACCACATATTGCTATAATTATGGGATTCTTACCACGATCGTGGTAATCAAGAATGAAGAAATGATAATGAAAATAACCGCGATAGTTTAAAACACATGTTACTGATATCCATATCATCAATAATGGGCCTAAATTGAGTTAATAGCAAGTCTCGATAGCTCAATCCATTTTACTACATCAGATTGCCCTCTGGCAATATCCAGTCAACCTGAGGAGCCATATGTCACTGAGCATGTAGTATCAAACTCAGGTACTAGCTTAATTAATAAGTCAAATAAAAGTGAATTAAATATAATTATGTATAGCGATGAACTTGGTAAGAACATAGGATTGCAACTTATCGGTGTGTGGCCAATAACTAATTATTGTTACCCCGGTGCTTCATATTATGACATAGTTGATAAAATTACATCCCATACATTTAACCCTAATTCAATATTGATTATATTTGTAGCGTAGTTTCAATAAAACACAAAATTCTCTTCTGTGTTTATTTTTTCGGTAAAATTAAAAATATACAAAAATGCCAACAATTTTGGCTACGCACACTCGTGAACGTAAAAAATAAATATAGGTTTCTTAAAAAGAACTTTGATTATCGATAATAAAATATCTTAACTATGTAATTTGGAATAATAAACTCGGAAAATAATAAATAAATAGCTTCAAGTAGCTTTGATGGATAATTTTTCGTGACTGACTTGTCAAATCAAAACATTGCCGTTCTCCGACACTACGTAATTCCTAGTTTAAAATTACGTCGGGAACAACAAAAAAATAAAATTTACTGACAAAAAGAGGTCGAAATAGACAACCGTCACATATTAGTAGGCAGATGTAAGCAACTAAGTAGGAAAACAATGACAGCTTGTTTTGCTAGATTGAATTGCATGCAGAATCTTTGTAAAATTATTTTGTTTGCATTCCCATTTACTCAGAACCCGTCAGAAAATAACATGAAGCAGCGACTAAATATTTTAGATGTACAAAATATGACATGTCGTCATAGCGAAAAGTTTCAGTTCATTGATTCAAATAAATTTATTAATAAGCCTTATATGACCAATGATACAACAATTTGTACAATTATGACCTGCGACAGACAGCATACTCGCTATCATATATTTTATACATAACAGTCAATTCGTTGACTACAACCGCTGCTTCTATTGAGCAGTCACTTTATACTTTTGACCCATTGGAATGTATGATTCCAAAACATAGTATTAGGAATAATTTAAACATAAATTAGTGACAACAGATATTACATCTAGCACCAGGATTATAAGTAGTAATTTAAGCAATAAAAATGAAAAAAATAATTTTATGAACATAGTCCATCAAAATATGCAGGGCAATCTGTAATAAGGAATTACAGATTGAGCTACTTATAAACTGTGAAAATATTCATGTACTATGTTTTACCGAACACTGGCTCAGACAGTGTCAAATTATGTCTGCTGAATGAACTAGCAATTAAAAAATAGAGTAAATAATAAAAACAAAGAAATAATTATTTGTGGCGATTTTAATATTGATTTATTAGTAGAGACGTCACAAAGTAAACGATTTTTGAATCTTTTAATTGTTACAACCTAAAAAATCTCTTCTTAGAGCCTACGCGAATCACAGCGACCTCAGCCACATGTCTCGATAACATTTTTACAAATTTAATGCCATGTACAAACTCAGTAATTAATAAACTACAATCAGATTATAGTGGGCAGTTGGCCACTTTTGATATTGTGCTAAAAAAGACTCTAAAAAGAGAAATTACCTTTATACCCATGAATGAGAGACGGCTTGAAACATTTAGGAAAAATGTATTTGAAAACACATTTAAATTAGATTACTGTGGAGATCCTATTACTCAATATAACTCTATTCATAATATAATTAAAATGAATATGACTGTTTAAAAAAAAAGAAAATATGTATGAATAATAATTTATTTAGCTTTAGTGACTGGGTAACAGTGCTTATTAGGCTCTGATTACTCGGATCTCTGGATTCAAAGCCACGAGAATTTTTCCCATGAACCCTGCTGTATTTTCAGAAGATGATTTTGTTGCCGTGAATGAAGACCAGAACCAAGGTAATGAGCAAGCAAGTTCAGCTGCTGTTACTCAGTGTCAGATATCCGTTTCTCAACAGCTAGCTACTGGTTACTCTGACCCATTTAAATATTAAACAAAAGCAGTCACGTGCTGTTATAAACCCAGCAACGAACTCATCTACAACAACCGACGTTCAAGAACAGTCACTCTAAACAGACCCAACCATATCAAACGATACACAACAGCAGTCAAACATTTTGCAGGCAACTGTTCACTTTTATGCCCAAACATCGGATTGTCCCATACCTGCAGAAAAATCATATTTTGCGACAGTTCCTTTAGTTGTGTGTCCACTACCTAACACATCTAACAAAAATAAGACTTCGCGCCAAAAACTACATTTAGTAATCTTTTCTAAATGGGCTTTTAAAGAATGCTCTGGTTCTGACAGCCTGGTTGCATTTTTTGCTTGGATCCTTAAAGTTAATTATTATACGGTTACGTTTCTATTAATGTTTATATGAAAAAGTGAGATTTCAGATTGACTTATAGGACTTTTTGAGACTGACTTAATAATTAAGTAGCTCCCATTACACGTATGGGAATTTATAGGCTCTCATTTCCCGCAAAGTTGGGTAATGGGAGCGATTCTGTTTTTGTCAAAAAAACTTATCTGTGGCCAAATGCCTAATAATGTAACGTTGACGCTGTGATTTAATGATAGTCAAGTAAATAAGGATTTGGTTCCTAATAAAAAGTATCTAAAGTATTCATAAATTTGCCATTTATTGAACTTTTTCCTTAGTAGGCTCCAATTCCCCCCTGCTCTCTATAATAAGGTTCCTGAGGATATCCAAGGTCTTCCTATTGACAAATTCAAGGAAACTATAAAGCAGAAGTTGTGTACTAAAGCATATTATAAACTGTCCGATTATTTGGATGATAAAAGCCCTTGGGTATAATCCCCTCATTAACAGGATTGTACTAGTATTTGTAACAAAACATGTGTAATGTGTCTGTTTATTCGTTGAGTTGTTTGTCCTGATGAATATCTATAGCGTCATTGTCACTAAAGTAAGTCTTCTTATGGTAGCGTCGGGTGACGGGTCGCTCACTTCCCTCTAATATGGTTGAGGAGGGCGATGGCTGGATCCCGCGTTAATGATGCAGATAAAAATAATTTTGTATAGACATAAAGAGACTCTGTAAATTTATTTTGAAAAAATATACCCGTGAAGTTTCTTGCCAGTTCTTCTTCACTAAGGTTTTTTCGAAATGGTGGTAGAGTCATGTTTTATTTGACGTCAATAAGAACAAGTAATAGTCAATGTCGAGAAATAAATATTTCATTTCCAGTTAACCGCATTCCCAGAGTTTTCGAAAAGAAACGGCCCAATCACGCCTTCATACCACATAGCGCACCATACAGTGACACGTTCAGCATATGAAGGTTTCTCAACAATCAACAATCTCAAAGCCCAAATGCGGCAATTTTTCTTGTTGACGTAGTTTAACAAATGAAAATGGGCTTCGAAATGGGCTTGGAAAAAGGACTTTTTTTCACAAAAACCAACTTGTTGTTCTTGAATGATTTGAGTGAATCTACGACGATGTAAATAGTCGGCTGGCTTCAACGGTTGCATCAGTTGCATCTTGTAAGGCTTTAAAGCCAAATCCTTAAGTAGAATTAGCCATGTGGTTGTTGTGGATAACCTCAATTGTTGCGAACGTCAAGGAATTGACAAATTCGGATCACCATCAACACTGTGACTCATAGCTGCAATGTTTTCAGCTGTTAGACCAGTCGAACACGCGTTGGTGTTAGCACATTAAGTACCGAACCTGTACACTCACATTTATTCACCAAATTCCTAATAAGCGGTCTCAGAAGGACGATTAAGTTTACCGAAAATATGCCAAATTTTACGAAATGTAACTTTTACAGATCCACCATTTTTAGTGTTTTTTTATTATTTTAATGCAAATTTCGAGTGAAATTGAATTTATTGTAATAATTGCCCAAGCTTCTATTACGGATATGTCATGTGGTTCTGGTGTGACCACATTGAAAAACAAAGTTCTTGTTGAAAAAGCCTATTATACATGGTGTAATCACTTGCGATGTCATGCACTTGTTAGATCAGTCACATACAATTTTATATTGGGATTATTAAGGTTGTCGTGAAATGGCTTTATCATCCAGGAATAAATTTTAACCATAGGTTTTTATCCGTAAATTCCTTTGGGATCCAGAATTACGCAGCTAAAACCGCGCAATAATCTACATATCACATATTTTCAGGCTCCAAACCATCCCACGAGGTTCGCTCCTGGACCTTCGAGAGTGACAACGCTCCTTCCAACCTGGGCCAGTGCTACGTGGCGGTCAACCCTGGATGCTTCGCACCTGGCTTTGAAGGCCGAGTGGCTGGCTGTCTAAGCCATTGGAGAGGACTCGAACCGGTAATACCTAGTTTAGATTTGTGTATCAAATTCCTGATAGTAAACGTTACTTTAGGGCTCGCATTTCTTTTTTCGTAGCTGGCAAAACAGCATTCGATCCAACATATGATAAGTGGAATTGGTCGTAGGTGCTTTATTGGTTAATATTTTACAAGCATAGAGTTTCAATTACTTTTGAAACGCTATGTTCAGGAGTTGTAATGGAATATCGATTAGTGATGGCGAAAAATTGGTTATAATCACGACAAAATAGGATGGGCTGAAGTACTGACCACGGTGAGCTCTTGATAAAAGATAATTGGAAGAGTTGAATATTATAAACGGTTTGGAGTCTCTCAATAGTTAGAAAGTCTCACGTTTTGGATTAATATTTGACAATTACTTGTGCACTTTCTAATTGTCGCGTTTCTTCTCTTGATCAAATACATGTATCAAAACTTCTAGTGCTAGAGAAGACTTGAACCCAACTAATTAGTAGATACAAAACGCTAGTTGATAGTTTCGAAGATTAGAGCGTAAAACAACAAACTCTTGAGCTTTGTTATAGGTATTGCGATACAGAGCCAACAAACTATCTGTGACATAGCATTTGGTTTGTACGCAATTAGTAACATTTTAATCAAATGGCAACTTTTGAACGACACTAGCGACGCTTGTCAGTTCACAGATAAGTTGGTAGCTCAGTTATATTCGTAAAGTTCCTTGAGTTAAAGATCGGATTACACTGGGCCATCACTTGTCCTGGATTACCCAACTTCTTCCTACTTTTTAAATATGTTGCGTTTCAGGAGGACCCATCACAACCAGTGCTAGCACCAGGTGACAAGGAACGCATAAATGCTGAGGAGGTCAAAAGAAAAGGCACAATCGTTTACCCAGAAAAGCAGATCGCATCATGTCATGCAATGGCAAAGAGAATAAGCGTGCAACCTTTAAAAATTAAGCATTAAAAGTTATACTACGGAGTATTTATTTAAATACAGTTAAAGGGTTACTTATTGTAAGTAGTTTACTAAGTAAGCTTCTTAAGACGCCTACTCGGTTATGGAAAGAATCACATACAGTAAACCAAAACAAAGGTGATTGTACTGTTAAGACATATAGAATGATTAGCCAAAAAGATAAGATGCGATCAAAACATTATGATCTCTGTTTTCAGAGAAATAAGGTTCAACCCATGTCTTAGCAAATATCTAAGATGTAGGTATGTCATAAGTAGGCGTCAAATGGTTTACATAGTTATTTAGTTATCATCGTTAACATACAAAGGATTTTCTGCGGTTATTTAGGGTTCAATATTTGCAATAACTTTCCATTCAAACAGAAGCTATAAAATCAAAATCTGGAAAAAAATTTTAAGCCCATTACTTGCAGTATATTATACAATACAGTTCAATAGTGCAGACGTTGTATCTAAAAAATAGCCCCTTTTTATTTGTATACCTATTTTTCATGTTAATAAAAATTATTATATAAAATTATTAGGTTTGAGCAACTTTGAGCAACTTGGCAATCGGCAAAAAATCTATTTATAAAAATTACTGACTTTAAATATTTTTTAATTTAACGATTTTATAAAAAAGTCAACTTTTTCAACCTACGGAACCCTTCTTACATACGAGATTAGGCTTGAAAATATTTTTTATTTGCGCTCTGACTTTCTCAAATCCTTTGTTGTTAGTATAGGTCAAATTAACGGTATTTGAGAAGTAGCCTAGATCAACGTAAATGACAATAAAAAAAACTAGTTTGTGTTGATACGAATTAATCTAATTGAATAGTAACAAATTAATTGAATAAAAATATTGGCTTTGCAAAAAAATAGTGCTACACTGTGAGTTAGTTTTAATATAGATATAGTCTGGCCAGCGAGTCGTGAAAGTCGAATTTTCATGAATTCTGAATCTAGCTACACTATTTTCTAATTTATTCAATCTAATTTATCATTTCCTTTTTTGATAAAAATAAATTGTCCCCTTGTATGATAATAAGATATATTACTAACTAGTTTTAAGAAAACTCGTTAGAAAAAATTCAAGTATCAAAATTATTTAACGAAGTATTTCCAGTGTGGACAGCCAATTTTTTTATATTTTTCGCGTGTTTCGTCTGCCAGGGCTCGCTGGCCAGACATTCGACATTCGACTTATTCGACAGTAGTTTCTGAGCTCTGCTTCGTTAAGCATCCCTTGTGTTTTTCCTTTGTCAACTAAAGTCTGTTCAAAATACTTCCTGATGTTCTTTTTATTGTTATAAAAATCATAAAAAGCAATATAATTAGAATGCGTAGGTAAGGAATCAATCATAACTTTTGAATTAAAAATATCTAGTTTAAGTTGGTTTATGCTTCTGAGCCATTTATGAGCTGGGTTTTAGCCGATTTTAGAGATACAAAACTTAAAAATAATAAAATGTGAACTTTGGCTAAACAGAACCTCGGCTACAACATCACACCAAACAAAACGCGTTATTTTATGTAAACACAAAAAGTCATCTATTTTCCCTATTTATCTCTAGTTTTTTTAGAAATATTTTGTTAGGATTAGGCACTCGAGACTTGTTACTACCGCGTGTAACTGTTACAGGGTAAGATTGCTGTATTTTAAACATAAAAGAAATTCCTTCTTCTTTTTTATTCATTTCAGCCGAAAGACTCCACCGCAGGACAAAGGACACCTCACGGATCTCGATTATTTGCGGCCCGCGTCCATTGTTCCTCAGCGCCTTTCTACGCCAGGTCGTCAGTCTACCTACACTGCGTCGTCCGAGTCTTTGCTTCACTACCGCAACGGCCATCTTCGACCTTTGTTTCCTTCCGAAGGGCAAGAGACATTTACAAATCTTAAACAACGCACGTCTGAGATGATGACGTGAAGATATCAATTAAATTAAAATGCAGTAGAACTGGAACGAGATTAGTTATTGCAACGTGACTATTTATCAAGCATTTAATCGATAAAATTCATATTCATTGCATTTTTTATAAAATAAATCCAATGGAATAAAACGTGTTAAGGAGCTGGTAAGAAGCCTTGTTTGTGAAAAGCTATTTATTTAAACATTCTTCTTTTATATGGAGCAATATTTTTTTTAACAAATCTTGAAGCTATACGGATAGGTTGCAGATATATCTTCGTTAGGTTAGGTATCTATTGTATTATACTGATAATATACGATTATCGACTAATTGAAAAGTTCGCGGCCTAAATAAAAAAACACAGGAATAATGCAATTTTTTATATTTATTTTTCTACATATTCTCCTCTTAGGTCACAGCACTTAGTCCAGCGGTCCTCCAAAGCCTTGATCCCATTTAAATAGAAGGTCTCCTCAAGGTCTTCAAAAAAGGCATCTACGGCCACTTTGACCTCTTCATTGATAGAAAATTTCATTCCACCTCAATGTTTTTTTAGTTTTGGTAATAGGTGGAAGTCAGAAGGTGCCAAGTCAGGTTAATAAGGGGGATGAGGAAGCAATTCAAAACCACAATTCACTATTTGAGCCATCGATTCTGCAGATGTGTGAACACAGCATTGTCCTGATGAAACAAAACATTCTTGGTCAACAATCCTGGTCTCTTAGGCTTTATTTCTATTTTTTATTTCTAAACGAGTAATAGCGTGCAGTAGTATGCAGAATTTATAATTTGACTTCTTTCTATGAAACCAACCAAGATGACACGCTTAGAATCCCAGAAAACCGATGCCATTACCTTGTTTACTGAAAAACACACCTTGGCTTTCTTGGGGGTCGGAGATCCGGGTCTCTTCCACTGTTTGGATTGTTGTATGGATTCAGGAGTACAGTGATGAACTCATGTTTCGTCCATAGTAACAAACCTTGCCAAAAATTCGTTTGGATCAGCTTAAAAAAGCTCTAAACAGTCTCTAGGAATCGTGAGCCGAGTCCGTTTCTGTTCAACTGAAAGGAGCCGCGGAACCCATCTTGCAGACACCTTGTGGAACCCTAATTCGTTAACGATCATGTTTTGTGTACGTTTATATGAAATCCCTATAGCTTCAGCTATCCCAGATACCTTCAATCTTTTGTCTCCCATAATGAGCACACATATTTTTTCGATGTTTTTCGAAGTCATAGCTGTAGAGGGCCATCCAGAACGGGGGTCATCTTTGATGCTCTCTCGTCCACGTTTAAATCCTGTTGTCCACTTTTTTATCATCGTATACGACGGAGCCACCATAAAGTAGCCACCATATCTTCATGAATCAGCTTTGAAGTTAAGTGTTTCTTGTGGAGGTATTTGATCAAACCCGGTGCTCTAAACTATCCATTTTCAAAATTAATGAAACTTACTCTCACTTAATGTTCAATATAATAAATAGTTACGCATGTTTAGGGAACTTAACCACGCGTTCCCACCGATAGAAAAGAGTGAGCAGGCTGCGGCCTGACTCTGACGGCCAATGACACCGCCCGACAGTCATTGTCGGAAAGTCGTATATATTCTAATCGCTTAAGTAAAGTTGATATTGCGATGTAGAACACGCGTTGTGATTGGTCGGTTGAGTAGCGCGTCACCGCTACTTATTATATTTAATTAATTTTAATAAAATATTGATATTTCAATAGCCAATCTAGTTTTGTAGTCAGTAGGTCCGAATGTTGTAACATTCAAAATAATAAGTAGGTTCACAAGCGCATTCCATCTTAAAATATAGTTAAAAGCTCCTGAAAAGTCCTCCTGTAAGATAAGTAAGCAGAGCTTGTACTACTACGAATTTGTGGTTTAAAGGATAAACATGTCATAAGTATATTAATATATTGCTACTAATTGTGATTGATACACAAATGTGAGGATTCGTTGCTGTTGAGTTGGTTTTACTCTCTACAAAACCAGATATTTATATCAGCTATATTTAACTTACATATACAATATTACCAAGATTAGTCGTTTATTTATTATGATAACACAAATATGTAGCCCATAAGATAAATCTTAGCATACCCAAATCATGTAGAAGTTACGTACATGATATTGTCCATTTCACGATACCTACCATCAAAATAAATAGCATCAATCGTATCAACATTCGCAGGAAATTGGCAGAAACGTCACGTAGATGCCACTGGACGGCCACAACCGGACCTCCACGAGAGAGAACATCGCACGTGGCCAAATATCACTTTCTTTTGCTGCACTTTCCAATCCACCTGATTGTACTTATATCTGCGCATTGCGATACGACTCGAATTATTGCGAATGCCTTTTGTGACTGATATTTTCTTTCCTTTTGCAGTGGTATTTTCCATAAACCCAAATGTAAGTTCAAGTTGAGTTTTTGGTTATAAATAGAAAGGAGCGTAATTTACTCATACTTAGGTAGACGTAGAAGAGCTTCTTTGTTTAAATCTCGTCAGGGGTGGTACTGCAGTCCTTCTTATTCTGGCCGCCGTAATAATCACGTTTACGTCAAAGGGAAGGGACAGCCAGTGCAAGTACTGGAACAAGGGCAATTCCAGCTGAAGCGTACGGTCGGCAACGCATCGTTGGAGATAATAATCATAATCACTATAAATAAATAAAACAGCTACGACTAATAATGTCCATGGATGCCACTTACCATCAGGTGAGTGCTCTTTTGCCGGCTATGAATATAGTAAAAAGAAATAAAATAATAATTGACATGGCGTATGAATTGGATGAGTACCATTTTCATTAGATACGGAACTTTTTCTTACCATGCCTCAGTGTTAGCACAATATTTGTAAAGTTATAATGCATAGACTATATTGGAATATTAGCACGAGTAGGCTACACGATCGGCGTTTACTGAATATGTGTAGTAGTTGGTTATTTTGGCTGAATTTCAACAAATTCTGCCAACCCGAACATTTGAGTAGCACTCTTAATATGTGCAAATGGAATTATAATTTTATTTTTAAAATAAAATAACGTGTGCGTAACCCGTACATATTTTTGTGTTTCTGCCGATTACAAATATCAAATTTCTTAACAAAGTATGAACAGCTTTCTAATAAGTAGTACAGACACGGAGGAGGTAGGAAGCTAGCAAGGGATCACAAAGTTGAAACAAAGAGGTTGGTATCTTTATATCTTCAATGTATTTTCATGTGATCCACAGTACAGGTATCTGACAAAAACTGAAAATAGGAGAAAACATTTTATTTAATTTCAATAAGCTTATTTATTTTTATGTTAACTAGGAAACAGGAACTCTAAAATAATGGAGCTGTACCATCTCTACAACGTAAACTCATGTAACGTTCACGTATAATTGTAAATTACCTATTTGTTGATAAATTTTCCTTTAATTAACAAAATAAAACAACGTAGGTCATGGTATGTTTCAATGAATCCTATTCATAAGTTGCCTGAATGTGCCAAAACACCTGGTTTTATTTCCTTATCTTTAAGAACTTACACTTTGTTATTTTTTTTTAATAACGGGAATAAATTAAGGCAAAGCCTGTTTCGTCCGTCCTTGGAATGTTCTTTACATGTTTATTATTTTAGATGCTGTTTTTTCAAACATTGCCTTGCACAATAATCACGTAAGATCGATTTTCGATTCAAAATATTTTTTCAGTTTTACATGAGTACACTCGTAGAAGCTCTGTGAAAAAGGAATTATCAACATTCAGGTAACGGTTATATTTTGAGGCGTTTTTTGGCGTTGCGACCATGGGGTCTCCTCAGTCAGGCCTGGAGTCAGGGCGCTCGTCGACTCTTCAGTGAAACTTCTAACGATTGGTGAGCGAAACTCGTGACCTAATGCATGGTTTACACGTATTAAGTAGTTAAGTTGGTTACTAAATTTTAAGTTACTACATTACACTTGTGTGTTCAAACGCATTAAGCTTTAATTTTTTATTTAAGTTAACGCATTAATTAAAATAATGAAGCTCATAAGTTCAATAAAGATGAACGGTGATGAAACTCAATAAATCCGTCAATTCTGTACTTAGATTTAATGATCAGTACTCACTTAGACTTCAGTAATGAGTAATAAAAAACAAAATAACTTAGATTTCTTAAGATGCAAAGTTGGCATAATATGATTTGCAGGGGTTAAAATTATATCTGCAATTGCTATGTTAACAAGGACATGGTTTATTTCGTTTTGGGGTTATCAGGAACATCAAGTAATTTCTTTGGCTGGAAAGTCTGTCTATTGTCATATTTGTGCTGAATGTTTGTGTGAGGTTTGAAAAGATGGGAGAAAGTGGGAGAGTGTGGGAGAAGATGAGATAATGTAGGCGAAGATAAGAAAAAGGTGTTAGTACAGAGGAGAAGAGAAGGGAGGAGAAGGCAAGGAAAGAGACTTAAAGAGACGAGACGAGAGTATTTTTTATGAATATACTGGTTCAGAAAAAAACATAGTCTAATAGAGCTTTTAATTTCCAAAACAAAATTCAAAATAAATCCAGCTTTATCACAAATCTATGTAAAATATTTCATCACCATTTATCTTCCTGAAATTATGATCTTTACTACTTAATGCGTTTGGACACACAAGTGTAATGTAAAATCTTAAATACTCAGCACGTGTAAACCAGCCATAAGGCTGCGAACTTACTTTGCGCACCGTTTATCGTAGCGATCCAACGTGGCAACTCTCCCAGCCTTTTGGTCACTTTGCCTTACTTACTAAGTAATTTAGGCGTCGTATTCTACCTTTATTTTTCTTATTGATAATAAATAATTTGTAAATATTCTTCTTTGTTAAATAGAGTTATTCTTTGAAGTTGTACATGATAAAATAACTGAGTGATTTTTTTATAAATAGTAAAATTTGGACAAGTTCACATTTAAATCCCCTGCAGTTTCGTTAGCGCTCCTCCTAGTATGCGCGGCACCTACAAATGACCGAACAACCTTTTGTTTTAAGCCTAAGCAGGCACCCTCCGCGGGAAGGAGGTGGTAAATGCGTCATGCATATCCCGCAGCCGATCTGCAGGGTGATGTGGGACTCACCAGAGTGGCACCTACCCACTATAAACCATCTTTGTGGCTATGGCAAGGGATTGCTCTGCAGCCTTTATCGGAGCGGACTGAGCAACGCGCGACGATTCCCTTAGGCTGCCGCCGGCTGCGCCGACTGTACTTTCCATTGATGGTTCTAGTTTTGCACTAATGTCACCTGCAGAATGATTAACGGTATAAGTATACTTAGGGCTTATTTTTCAGTGCTCAGATAAATTTTATCAGTAGAATAGTTTTCACAAATTAACATAATTTTTATGGAGAGTCTTGTCAAGTGTCAAGGATATTCTTTATTAGTTTAATAAAAATTATTTGAGCATTGAAATTCGGCCTTTAGTCAATTACAAACTAATTGTGTTATAATAAGTAAATGATGAGATAACAAGCTTTTCCAAGATTTCTAACTTTATGGCACTATAGGATGACATATATATGATGTAAGGTTCAATTTTGCATTCCTATTTCAATGTTATTTATACCTGCGTACAGCATGTGTCATTTTATTACATGAAACGAACTATCATTATCATTATTTAATACACAGGCAAAACATATACGTAAATATAAATAATTTGATTCTAATATGGCTGTTCCGAGAAAGCGTCTTTTATAGAGAAAGTGTTATTACAAAATTACTCATGTATAATTCAGTAGCAAGTATACAGGGTGTTTCGGTGTCACAAAGGATACAACAATGCAGAAAAAAATTATGATTTTTATTATACTGTTTTCACCGGGTTTCTCTTTCACTACTTTTTGACAGATGAAGCTAGCGATTACAGCAACTAACTGGTACATAATACAGATTATCGATTTTTAGTCGTCAAATTAAAAATGGTGCGGTTTCGAAGCCTCCTATTAAATACAAAACGATATTTTGCCGCTTGCTAAATTTTAATATAACTTTTTAAAGTTTTTGTAGTAATCTTTGCGTACAAATAAATTATGCGTATGTCGTATGAACTTGTAAATCTTTATTTTGTTATTTAGTTTTCTATTTAATAAATCCGCAAAAATGAAGGGTTTTCCTCTACGGATTTACTTACTTATGTATAAAATGCTTTTTTTAATTTATGATTTATTAATTTGCTGCAAATATGTTAGATTCCATCTCTAAGAACAATAGAACGGAATAAAATTTATACGCATAATATACTTAATTTTTTTATTTAAGAACTGATACAATTACGGTATTATAATACCTGTAAAAAGTTATAAATAAAGTAATGTCTTTTATTTTACATTCCAAAATTAACTTTAAGTGATCTGGATCCATAACATTATACATCTGCTCTCAAAAATTGATTTACCTGGACAAAGTCAGTAAATACAATATCCAATATTTATTAGATATGCTACCGTTTGACCAACCAGGATTCTTTCTACAACCATTTATCTCAAAATGTAAAGCCTTCCGTCTTCTCTTGCACCTCGTTGAAGTCGTGTCTACTAAAGCAACGTAATAAACAGCTAAGTGAAATACAGCCTCAAAAATAAAATGCTGTCAAAACGCTTCTTCTGGTGGCTTTTTAGAAGTTTAAAATTAATATTCGCACATTCTTTAATCAATCAAATACCGACTGACTTGCGACTTTTCTTCTTTGTAACTCTTCAGGAGACAAAGAAGGTTGTTTTCAGTCAGCCCCAACAATGATTGACCTGTGTTCCAACTCTTCCAGCTGGCGATGGTTCTTAACTATCACGAATTTGGTTTTTATATTCGATTAGAGCGCAGGGATCAGGGATGGGATTAATTGTATATACATACAGTCTAAGAAAAGATCCTTAACCTATTTCACAAGTATAGGACGTTAGATATCGAACGGGTAAATAAAAAATCGACGCACATCTTTAACTCGTGTCTACGAGCTGCGCCCGCATTGCGATAGTTTTGGGTGGAGGTGTCGCTTACTAAGGTAAGGGGAAACTATAATGAAGATTTTTTAAATCAGTTCAGCAGTTTCAGGTTTTATCGACTGCAAACAAAGAAATCCTTTCTCTTTCGTCATTTAAAATAAATGATGAAGTTAATATTTGTAGTCGCCGGACTTGAAAGGTCATCACAAGGTGCCTGTTTACGGAATTATTTTTGATACTTATAATTTGAAAAATACATGACCAAAACATTTTTAAATATTTTTCTGACCTGTCACTACCTGGACAATCAACCGATTCCAGTGACGTTGATTTCTAGAACACCCTGTATAACAAACACTGATCCGATAATACTGTTAGGCTCTACAATAAAATATGGCTTTCATTGGAAATTCGTTATAATGTACAGCTTTTACCTCTTCGCCAAGAGCAAATTGAATTATAGCCACAAGAAAGTATTTCTATCTTTGAAGTTATTTAAAAATAAAACTTTTAAAATGCTAATACTAAACAAACTGTATCATAAAGGAAGTGATGCAAGTGGCCCCCTCCGCTGTGGCCGCAGATTATGCATAAACTTTAAATAAAACACTTTTTTACCGGATATTATCGCGTATATTTTAGTTAATTTTAAAATTATTTCGACGATAAACTGTTATGTTCCTGGTAATATTGGTACACTATTAATGATGGATTTTCCTCTGATAGATGGCGCCATCTAGAGAAGCTTTTCCGAATATATTGTACAAGTTAGGTAGGCTAAAAAGAAGTCCAAGTATCTAAAATAACATGATATGCCTATTCAGTGCTAAAACAATTACGAGTATACAATAAATAATTACGACAGACCAAGCTATATGGCGTAGTCCTTTGCCTTTTTTATACGATATACGTTAACTATAAAAAAATGGACCAACTTTAACTAGCGCCACCTATAACAAAGACTGACAGTAGTGGTTTTTTTTTCTTTCTCGAAATGCACAGTTTATTTATGGCCCTATTAGCCTTTTAAATTTCACCGCACTTTGTGGCCTAGCGCTAAGGGCGCTTAGCCGGAACTTAAACTACTCCTACATACGATACGCCTAAGGGCACCCGAGAGGGCACGGACCTCGGCTTAGGACGTCGTATATTGAAACTAGCACTGGTTCGGAAGGGTCATTTACTGCCAAAGAACCAGCAAGAAACTCAGTAGGAATGCGTACGCCGCGATAGCCTGGCCCACCGGTAGGTTAGGCGATTCGGATGCCGTGTTGCCCTATTTCTGACTGGAACGCCGGCGTTCCTTGTGTAATAGCGTCGTCGGGATCTGTTAAGACGTTACGCGGACGCCTGTAACGGACCGGCGCGTGTGGGTTGGCTGTGTAGTCAGCTGACTTATTGACCAGCGGGTTGGGATGGTGGGGAGCGTCGTCGAAGTAGCGTCTAGGCACCAACTTCATCAACGTGGCAATAGTGGGCAGCTCGAGATCTTTACGCAGATCTAAATTGCGGACATAGGGCGGGGCCCCGACGCATTTGCGTAAGAACCTATTTTGAATAACCTGCAAGTGATTGATATTCGACTTGCTGGCGTGAACGTAAACCACACTGGCATATGTCATGATAGGGCGGATGCAAGTTTTGTAAAGTGTAAGCTTTTTTCTAAGCGACATTTTACTTTTCTTGCAGATTAGGGGGTGCAGCCTACCCATGACGGAGCTGATAAATTACTACAAGTAATTCACAATATGCCTTTGTTAAATCGCATCCAATGAGTACTGTCTGGAGGTGATCTAGGGTGATAGTATGGGACAGAAGGCGTTATGACAAAACGCTTGAATATCCAACAAGTGCTAAAGTGGTAGAAGTATCAAAATAATTACATCAATTATTTACTTATACAATTGTGTTCCTTTACGGGCTTTTGTTCGCAATTATAGGCATTCTTAACAATCATGTGCAACGAGTGTCATAAGGTTACGTTTTATTATTTCTACTCAAATAAACAATTTTGATTTCTAGATCGTAAGAAAGTATTTTTCAAATTTACGCGTAGAGATTTACAAAGATAATGTAAAAGGCGCTATTATTTTTACTACCGCTATTAGTTTACCATTCAAATTTCTTTGAATTCAGGATCTCAAAACAATAGTCACAGGAATCATTAGTTACGACGAATCCTGGATCAAAGCCTTTCCTGATCCTGATCCGAAATAACAAACTATAGTCTTGGCCTTCTAAAACGAACCAAAGCTGACAAAAGTTGTTTTTTTAATAACTTATTTATTTTGTTTTAGTTATATTTTTTTTCTTCAGACAACAAAACTAAAAAGGCGTGTCTTGTAAACATGCAGTCTATATGTAACGCTATATGTATTAAAAACAGATTTCTCATTTTATCATCTTCCTAGATAAATATGTGATTAATTATTTATCTGATAACTGTTTAGACTGCTATTGTTACAGTATACAAATATTGTATGTACATTTATGGATTTCGGGCCTGCATTCGATTCGAAAGAGTCTGATAAAAAATGGAATGAAAATGCAAAAATTGATAAATATCATAGCAGTCTCGATTTTCTCGGTCGACCGACAACACGTCCAACGTGACATATTGCTTGGTGAATACTGTCCAAATTTGATGTTGATTTTATAGTCAACTCCCTAGTTGCTACATAAGGTGTAAAAATTGTGGCGAGCAATAACCAGCTGTAATGCCATGGTACACGGTAGAAATTTCAAGTTATTTATTTTATTTATAATTCTTTAGACGCGTGGGTTAACCATGGGAAACTTTTTACGTCAATTTTGTATTAGACCCGCCGTCCATTTCACCATTCACTGAAGTAAGTTTAGTGTGGCAATCTGCGGCCTATGTGTAGGATATCCAATCTCGGTAGGTATACGAAGATCAAATTGAATGAAAAATCTCGATTCCGCAAATGCCGGAATCATAAATAACTTGAGGGATTGGAATTATAGTTGAGCCATTACAAACGTGCGAACTGAGTCATAAAACATTACGACAAATCCCTTCTATGTTGTTACACACAACTATAGAAGTGTGAGCCAGAGTTGCGATATGCCTATAAGTGTGAGCGAGAGATCTTATGACTCAGTTCGCACGTTTGTAATGGCTCAACTATAACAAAACACATATACTCGAATAGTTAATTTGCTAAGCACTAAGCAGCATTATACTACGCTTCCAAGTGTTATGCAATAATTGTTAAACACATACGATTACTTTACTCAATTTGTTAAAAGTTCCAATATAAATCAAATAAGGTAAAAAACTGGATGACCAAAAAAAGATAACAAAAATCTAAATGGCGCCGTGTATAGCAGGCATTACTTACCAACTTTCACTGCATATCTCCGGGGACTTGTTTGCTAATAAACAGCAAGGACATTGACCGCATTGCTAGATTTTCTGTGTTTCTGTTTTTGTTCTTAGTATTACTTTATATTTAAGACTTTGATTTTACTACTTTATATTTAATTATAGCAGTTATCCGCGTAGCTACTGATATCGAAGGATTTTCTGATAATATGAAATAGTATTTAATAATAGATGTTTAGCTTTAAATATTATATATCTAAATTACTTTTATTAAATTGACGCAGTAAATTTTATTGTCAGTTTCATGTATTACACAATTTTGACAAAACTGCCGAAAGTATTTTCCGCCGGCTTTTTCCCTCTCGGTATAATGCCTTTCAAAAATAAGCTTTGACGGTAAAAGCAGATGACACTCGTAAAATATTTTAAATCTTTAAAAAAAATTAGTTATATTGGATTATTGATTAATGATGCGTAGTTTTATGTTACTATTTCTTCACTTTTACCGAAACACAAACACCTAAACGTGTTTATTTAGGCTTTTATGTTAGCTAATAAAATATAAAAGACTATAGACCATGACATGTGCTCGTAACGGATGTAAGAAGCGATGGATAATGAAGCTTTCTAAGTGGTGAAAGAAGTCTTAATCGGTTAAGTAGTTTCCGACTTAATTGATTAGGTACAAGTAAACAAGCAAGAAATTCACAAATAATAAGCATTTTACCTTTATAATATTAGAATAGATTAGCTACCTCTCTAGCTTTTTATAAGCTCAGCGAACTTCTGTGATCCTATATTTTATTTGGCAAAACATAACATTATGTTATAATGTATTAATTAAAAATACTGGATATTAAAAGTAATTCCCATGATAAGTCCAATAAAACGTGAGTACAAACATTCATTTAGATTTTTATGAAGTACAATAAAACAAATTTAATTTTTTATTCTATTATATTTTAAATTAATTTTTAAAATGTTGCACATATCCGTGATATAAAAACAGGTAGTAGATGGAACATTTATTAACCAGGAAACTAAACATTTTTCTCAACACATTTCAACAAAAAAATATCTACAATCATTTTAGATGTAGGTATCATATTTGGATGCTTTGTTTTTTTTTAATTTTGGGAACCAGTCCTAGATTATATGTGTTTGTTGGCATTTCAAAAGTATTGATGGCGTGTCTGTTCACATAAAAAATACTAAATATATATTTTTTGTTCGCAGTTTCTAAAACAAATCGTAATTATTCGCAACGGAAAGTTGGTCACGGAACCTGATCAATATTACGGTAGCGTTGGGTGATTCTCACTTCCCTCTAATATGGTTGAGGAGGGCGATGGCTGGCTCTCGGCTGGCTCTGGCGTGAACGGGTGCCGTTTGAGGGTGTTCGTCGTTTGGATTCTTGGGAGACTTGCCGAGATACAGATAAGAATAATTTTGTATAGACATAAAGAGCCATTGTAAATTTATTTTAAAAAAAATTATACCCGTGAAGTTTCTTGCTAGTTCTTCTTCAGTAATTGTCAATGTTGAAAAATGAGTATTTATATTTGATTTTAAATTTGGCTTTTATTAATTTACCAGCGACCCGGGCTACGCACGGGTAGTATGTGTGATATTGTAGGTATGTGTAGATAGTGTAGGTATGATATTTTTTCTGTTCTTATGTGAGACCGCTTGAATCTAGTTTTGCCATAACTCCTAAGATATTAATGTAAGTGGGATGGTGTAACGGGCAATTATATTGTGCATGAAACGCTTAAGGTAATTAACGTATTTAACTTGATAAGCGTTAACATCATATCCCTGTAAATACCTTTCCGATTACTAGAATAAATATGAACATTTTATTTAAAATTAAACCGTCTATTACTTTAAGCTATCTGCCATAAATCACTAGAAGCCATCATATGCCATATATGCCACTGCGGGCTCTATTGTAAGCCTATAAAATAGGAACAATTTTGTTAGACATTGTTTAGTTATATCACAAACTTCGGGATTAACTTCGATGAAAACTCCCAGTTGACTTGCTTTTTTCCGACACCCTCAACAACAGTCATCATATTATAACCGATTGACACAAAAAAAATGAATTATACAAACCTTCTTGCTGAATCACCTCGTCCATAGGTGTGAAAAGCGTGTGAAAATCCATTCGGTAGTATTTGAGTTAATTGCGTTTTAGACAGATAGAAGTGGCGAGGGGGCTTTGTTTTATAATATGTAGCGGTATGTAGTGACGTAAATTTCATGCAGGCAGGTTCATCATTTTTCAATCTTCCATCCAATTAGAAATTAAATTTAAAAAAGTACAATTTCATACTTATAACAACAATAATTGTATGCTCTGCGCATCGCTTTTGCCATTCAAGTGACAAGATTGCAATGCTGAATTTTCTTGACGCAGATTTCCTGTATCATCTCGCATACAAACAAAATGAAATAACTCAAAGGCATTATGTATCGATAATTGCATAGTATATGACGTGGGAATTGTCCTATAAGTTGTTCTTAGAGACAGCTGCGTTTAGCGTTTTTGTATCATTTGTTAGTTAATAAAACCTATTATTTATAGTTAATTTGTTATAAAACGTCCCACGGTTACAACCGGATATGAGTAGTTATGATAACGTTGCTGTGGAAAGGGAGTTATTAAAATATAAAATATAGTTTTACGTTCGCGCAAAGCAGCAGCAGTAGTTAGAAAGTTATTAAAAACTGCTAACTATGTGTGGCGGAGAGTTTCCAGAACTGTGTTTAGCATGTCAACTGGACCTGTAAGTGAATAGACAAGTGCGCCTAGACAAGTGTCATTCAGAGATGGATGACAGAAGTGATTAGAACGGTACTTGTATGAGATTTACTTATTATGAACATTTCGTAGGCTTTTGTAAATTTCATACATTTAGCAACACGACTCCATCGTCGAATCGTCGTGCAACCTCTTATCCAGGAAGACTGTATTGTTCCACCGTTACCAGTCGAAGTTTCAGTCAGCGGGTTACTGCATTTTATATCAACTACGCTATTCAGTTTCGATATGGAGGGACTTTGTATTTTCTGTACTCGGTGTATATAGTTGGGCCAAGCTTTCGGCTTAGATTTCATGTTTTTTGTATATATATAGTTAGATTCGCTTTGAACGGAGATCATTAATTTTTGTTCAAACCACACTTTCAGGATTTGAACTTATTAAACACAGCTCGTCCAAGGGTACTTAGAGAGATTTAAAACTCGACACACAAATTGTATTTGTACAACTACGTTTCCACGTATGACCCCATATATGCAATACCGCGGCTATCAATCGTGCTCGTTTGCCGGCTATAAATATAGTAAAAAAAAACATTAAAAAATAAGTTATGTGCCGCTAGAATCACATTGTTAGAAGATGAGTTCTACTTACATTGATGTTCTGAAATCCTCATCTTAGACCCTGGACGAGCTGGGCGGGCTTGCTGGTCTGTGCGGAAGTTACTCAAAACATTTGTTACAACTGTCAAGAAAATATAAATCATTATGTTTTCATTTAATTTAGCTCAAGTAATATGGAATAGATTTGTGATAAAGCCTCCATGATTTTATTATTTTGTGTTTATTAGCAGAAGGTAAAGTACATATATCATTTACCGAGAAGAACAGTAATGTCAGACGGTATGCCATCTGGTCCCATGGAACTACCTGGTTTAAGTTCATTAATTCCGTTCAAAACGTCGTCATGAGATATGCCTAAGATGTGCACATAATTACGATTAAAAATACCATCAGATTCATTCGATTCAACAGCAAAGGCTTGCCTCTGCAAGTTTTTTCTCTGACGTGTTTTTAAATGACGTACCGAATCTTAATGCTGTTGAATCGAATGCATGTGCACATCTTGGGCATATCACTTGACGACGTTTTGAGCGGAATTAATAAACTTAAACCAGGTAGTTCCATGAGACCTGATGGCATACCGTCTGACATTATGAAGCACTTTAAAAATATTTTCTGTATACCACTCTGGCACATCGCTTAACATAGCATTACAGTCCGGTGTTTATCCATCTCAATGGAAGTTAATTAGAGTTACTCCAATACCAAAAAAGTCCAATCTAACTGCCGTAGAGGAACACCGGCCAATTGCTATTTTATCCATCCCTGCCAAGGCATTCCAAAGCATCCTTTATAAAAATGTCTATGAGCAAGTGAAGATGCACCTTAGCAACGCACAACATGGTTTCAGGGCCAAGAGATCAGTCAACACTAATTTGCTCAACACTGGTTGACTTTATCAAAGCAGTTTCCTGGGATTCGAGGTGGACGTGATCTACTTCGACTTCCAGAAAGCATTTGACAGGGTGAATAACGACATTTTGTTGATGAAGCTTAGTGCTATAAGTTTCGCTCCAGGCCTTTTTAGATTTATAGCAGACTACTTAAGGGATCGCAGACAATTTGTTCGTCATTCTCGCTCCGATCGCCGCCCGGTACGGACGTGCAAGACCCAGCTCTCCGTTGATCGGTCCCTTCCCGATATTCCGTGGCGCTCAGTCTACTGACGTCACAGTTTAGCGTGTTGGTTCCGTGCTACGGTTTTCAAGGTTTTTCTACTCCCTCTGAGTGCTATCGAAGTTTGATTTTTCTTTGTGACTAAGCCCCTTAGTCTTCAAAGTGCTGTGCTAAGTTGTGTTGTGTTTGTGCTGAGTGCTGTGTAGTGCCCAGCGTAAGTAGTCTGGTTTCAGTACAAAGGATACTTAACGGTGACAACGAATTTGTACTGAACCAGTCCTTTTGTTTTTAATTTATTTCTCTTCTCTTTTTTATCTATTTTTCTTCTATTTTCATATTTATTTTTATCATATCTGTGTGTTTTCGTGTGTATTTGTCCTTTCTGTCGGTAAAGGTTGACCCTAACGTGTTCAACTCTTTACCTGCGTACCCTTTTTTAGGTTTCTAGGTAGCGGCCTTCGGCGTACTACGGTTAGTTTTAAGTTATTCTCCACCGCTGGTAGGGAGGTTAGTCGCTGGGGTTCGCTAGGTTTTTAGGAACTAGGCATCTTTTGATATACTTATTTATACATATAATTGCCCCAACCCTCCCTAATGGATTCGCTAAGCGTTATTAACTTCGCGAAAGCGTTCACCCAGGCGCTTGCTGCGGCAGGCGTCTCCATTCCGAAAGACATCCTAACGCAGGCCTTGCAGGCATCAATCGCGTCCCCGGCCCCTCAGGCCCCACCCTCAGCTCCTCAGGCCTCCAACGTCCAGACCCCTCAGGTCTATATATAGTCTCCCGCGTCTCCCGTTCCATCCAATATGGACTGCGCGTCGGTCTCATCATCTCAAACGTCGCGCCGTAAGCGTACCGCTCCCGGGAGCGACTCGGAATCCGCGTCTGATGCGTCATTGGACGGCCCCACCTTAACCGGCTCTCCTGAGCCTCCTTTTCAATTAGTTGCCAAATGCTCTAAAAAGCGTTCGAAGAAAGCCGCGGTGTCTTCAACACCCGAGCTAACCCCGGTGTCTTCTACACCCGCCCCCGCGCCGCTCATGTCACTCGCAGTGACCGCGTCTCTGTCGGTCCCGTCGAAGCCAGCGACGCGCTGCGCTTTCGTCCCGCCGAAGCCTCAGCTCTCTCCGCCCGTCTTCCTCCGCGAAAAAGCGCGCTGGACCGCGGTCTCTAACTTGTGCAAAGAGCACAAAATCAATTATCTCAAGGCGAATAACGCAGGCGATACTATTAAAATCCAAGTCGCGACTATCGACGACTTCCGCGCGTTCACTCGTTTACTCTCGCTTAAACAAATCGCGTACCATACTTACGCCCTCCCGGAGGAGCGTAAGATCCGTGCAGTATTACGGGGCGTCCCGTTTGAGCTCGAAAACGATGAAATCCTCGAGGACTTTAAGTCCCAGGGTTTCCCGGCTGAAGCAGTGCACAAGATGCACTCCAACCGCGGTAGGCGTTTTCCGTTAGCATTAGTTATTTTATCTAATACTCCCAACTCAAGGGAGATCTTCAGAGAGGCTCGCACAATCTGCAGACTCTCGAATATCTCTGTCGAGCGTCCCAATCCTCGCGGGCACCCCGGGCAATGCCACCGCTGCCAGCTGTATGGCCACGCAGCGGCCAATTGCTCAGCCCCTCCCAGGTGCGTTAAATGCCTAGATCCACACATTACGAAGGTGTGCACTCGCACTCCCGACTCCACTTCCCCCCCTGCATGTGTGCTGTGCGGCCAGTCTGGCTGCGCAACCGAGGTCCCCCGGAAGCAAAGCCCGTGCAGCCGACACCTACTCCGGCTCTGTCCTGGATACAGCGTCCGGCCACTCCACCTGCACCTTCCCGTCCTATCCCAGCTCCCGTAGCTCCCGTAGGCCCGCGTCCCGCTCCATCGTCTCCACCTCAGTCGTCGTTTGCTGAGGACATGAAGACCGTGTTTGACGTCATTCAAAACGTCGACATTAAGGAAATCTCCGTACTCGCACGCAAACTGCGAGCCGCCCGCTCTCCTCAAGAGCGTCTATTTGCGTTAGCCGAGCATCACTCGCTACTAAGCTCTTTATAAATTCCATTTTTCGTATAAACTTAATAAATAATTATAATGTCTAGACCCGCAAATCCCGCGTCCTGTCGTATCAAACCCAAGGGCTTATCCCTAGTTTCCTTTAATGTTTGTAGCCTTAATACTAAACTTCCTGAGCTCGAACTGTTCCTTCAGAACAACGAGCCAGATTTATTGCTTCTTCAAGAAACGTGGCTAACTCCAAACCGCTCCAGGGAATTCGCTATTCCCAAGTACGGGTTTATTCGTAACGACAGGCCCAACTCCGACGGTTTCGGCGGCACTGCCATTTATTACAAAAGAGGTTTCCATTGCTGTCCTCTCCCTCCTCTCCTCAACATGGAAGCCACTGTGTGTAGATTGGCTATGACTGGTCATCCGACCATCATTATAGCTTCAATCTACATATCTAGTGGCACCAGACCAATCCGCAGCGACTTTGAGGCCATTCTCGCCCTCGGCCATTTTGTCATTATGTTCGGAGACTTTAACTCCAAACATACTGACTGGACGTGCCTATCAACCAACACTAGCAGTATTGCTCTCCTCGACATCACTAACTCACTCGACTTAGATGTCATCTCTCCCATCACTCCCACTCACTATCCCGACAACCCGAACCACTCTTCTGACATCCTCGATTTTGCAATTGTCAAGCGAATCAATTTCGATCTCAGGTCTATCGGACCGCTCGATGACCTAGGTTCTGACTACCGCCCCGTCTCCCTCGTGCTAGGTCTGCCTAACGATAACGTCACCTCTCCCTAAGACCTTTACCAACTGGAAAGGCTTTAAAAATACGTTAGTTTCAGCCTTAGAGGCCCCGAACTCTCCGCTCGCGATCTCGCCCGATCAATGAGATAGCGCGGATAAAATAGATTCATTAGTCGACTCTCTCACTGATGCTATCAATTCAGCCATCAGCGATAATGAAAAGGTTGCTAAGCAACGCAAACCCACGCTTCCCCTAGCCGTTAGCAATCTTATTAAAGCTAAGAACGCGGCTCTCATGAGAGCCAAGAAATATCCCACACCCGCCTATAGGACAGCTGCGAATCAGCTTCAACGTAAAGTTAGTTTTGCCTCCCGGAACTCCGAGACGCTCAGATGAACGATCTCATGGCGAATATCTCCCCGTCCCACCAAGCGTATTATAGTATGGCCCGAGCCTTACGCGTAGACGCTGCCTCTCACGTTCCTCCTCTCACTCATCCCAAAGGCTCTATCGCCTTCGAAGTCGAAGAGAAAGCCGAATGCTTCGCTGACAGCATTGCTTCTCAATGCTCGCCTAGCACGCAACCCGCGAATCCCTCCCACATCCAGGCGGTGGAGGACGAAGTTCTCCGCAGAGAATCTCTCCCCATCACCGACGACCCCGTCACAGTCTCTAATGATGAAATCTCGCTTCTCATTAGAAGTCAAAAGTCCGAAAAGGCTCCGGGTGCGGATGGTATTTCCAACCACGCACTTAAGCACCTACCTCAACAGGTGCTTACCTTGTTAGCTATCACTTTCAATGCCTGCTTCAACCTTAGCTACTTTCCAAAAGCTTGGAAAGAAGCGACAGTCACAGGCATTCCCAAGCCGGGTAAACCTCTGAATATCCCGGCTAATCACAGACCCATCAGCCTCCTCAAGGCCATGTCTAAACTTCTCGAGAGAGTCATACTCGCTCGAAGCGGAACCATCTGTTTCCGACGGATGGCGAACCCCTCATTATTCCCCATCTGTTCGGCTTTCGCGCTAAGCACTCCTGCCCTCAGCAAGTCCATCGAATCGTCGAGTACATACTTGACGGTTTCTATCCGCGTCGTTATAAAACAGTCGCGGTTTTCTTTGACGTAGCCATGGCTTTCGATAAAGTCTGGCACAGCGGTCTCGTTTATAAACTCTACAAAATAGGCTTACCGGATCGCCTGGTCAGGTTAATCGCGTCGTTTCTCAAAGACCGTACGTTTCGATTTAAACATGAAGGCACGCTTTCCGCGCCTCGTCCCATAAAGGCTGGAGTCCCTCAAGGCTCAGTCCTCGCGCCTCTGTTGTACACTGTGTACACCAACGACATTCCCATCCCGACGAAAGGCGTCGAACTCGCCCTCTTTGCCGACGACACCGCACTCTATACCAAAGGCCACTGTGTTCCGCACCTTGTAACCAGACTCCAAAAGGCCGTAAACGCCCTTGGTGTATGGTTTAAAAAATGGCGCATCGATGTGAACCCTGAAAAGAGTTCTGCGATGCGCTTCGACCACAAACGCCGTCATCCCGCTGGCGATCCCCACGTTCGAATGTTAGGCATTCCCATCCCCTGGAAGCGCAGTACTAAATACTTAGGCGTCACGTTAGATCCGACGCTTTCTTTCAAGCCACACGTCGAAAGAGTTTCGAAACTCGCCCGTCACTACCTAGGCCGCCTAAATAGCATGTTAGGTAGAAAAAGTAAAATGTCTTTCAGAAACAAACGTACACTTTACAAGGTCTGCGTTAGACCCGTCATGACATATGCCTCGCCAATCTTTGCCCACGCCAAACTCTCCCTCCTGCACAAACTGCAGGTAGTTCAAAACCTCTTTTGCCGCAGGGCCACAAACGCACCGTGGTACGTGCGTAACGTGGACTTGCACAGAGATCTTGAACTGCCTACAGTACAACAACACCTCAAAACACTCTCTGAAGCGTTCTTCAAATGCTCCGAAACCCATCCCAATCCTCCAGTTCGTGATTCAGTCTTATATACTGCTCCTGTCTTAGATTCGAAGTTCAAAGTCGCTAGGCCTAGGAATGCGCAAGCGTACTCATCCACCAGACTGTCAGCCGATCTCGAAGCCCTTCTGGCCGCAAATTCTAATTCTAACGTAAATTCTAATTCTAACGTAAATCCTAATTCTAACGTAAATCCGAATTAATTCAATTTTATTTTTCAATTTTTTTATTATTTACTTTTCATTTTGAGCACCTTCAGTGCTATGTAAATCCTAGCGGTTGACCCCTTCTGGGCCCCGCTAGCGCGGCCTCTTTCTCCAATTGGCCGTCGCTCAGATGAAGGCTGAGTGGCAAAAAATTGCACGAGCTGACAGGGGTTTTTTTAGTGGGTAGTGGTTCTGGTAGGCGTTGGAACGAGCCCCACATAACCTAGATCGCGCGCGTCAGAGCATTTTTTATCCTCCTGCCCTTTCCGTGACGGGGAACAAAAAAAAATTTGTTCGTCTAGGAGTATTTGATTCCTTGCCTTATAATACACGTTCAGGCGTAAGTCAGGGGTCTATACTAGGACCACTCCTCTTCCTTTTGATGATAAACGATCTGCGAAATGTTTCCCAAAAAGCACATTGTGTACTTTATGCTGACGACCCAAAGTTATACATAAGTGTTAAGTCTGAAGCCTTGCGAACTGCAGCAAGATATTGATGCAGCGCAGAAGTGGAGTATGCTAAACAAAATGGAATTTAACCGGATTAAATGTTATGTGATGAGTTATGGTCGCATTAGAAAACCTATAATTTATAGCTACAAGTTGGTAACGAAGGTATAACAAGAACTACCGCATTTAAAGATCTGGGAGTGAATTTAGACCAAAAGCTTACATTTCACGAGCGTATTAAAATTGTCGCGAAAGAATCCTTCCAGAGACTAGGGTTCGTGTTAAGAATGCGAGAGACTTCAAAAATATATTTGTTATCCGAACACTTTATAACACTCTGGTTCGAAGCAAATTAGAGTCAAGTGCCTGTAATTGTAATCCTCACGAGAGTACATATATTTTTATCCTAGAGAAAGGACAAATTAAGGCATTTTTACGTTATTTATATAAACGTGTAGCAGGATACTATCCATTACTGTATAGTACCAATTTTCTGTTAGGGTACTTAGGGTACAACTCCTTGCAGGTCAGAAGGGCGTTTGAGCAGTTAAAAACTACCTGTAAAATACTCCGAAGCATGATCGACGCACCCGACCTGCACAATGAGCTAGCTCGCCTCTTTGTACCCAACAACTACACACGAAGCAGGAAACACCAACTGCTAGCTGTACCGTACAGTGGCAGCTCAGCACGCGCCAACTCTCCACCACCACGTACACTTTCCGCACTCATCAGACTCCTCGACGCAAATACCGATTTTGACTTGTTTTTGGAATAATGGCACAAGATACTTATAGTGTGCCTATATTATTGCGAAACCTATTCTTTGAATTTTAATTTTGTTTTATATTTTGTTCATCTTGGACAATTCTATATGATGTACTCCTTATTTTGACATCGTTTTATTTTTATTTGTTATGACATTATTTAAGTTACTACTACTTGTGACCAATTTGTAATTTGTGACTCGTATTTTTATTTCTTAATATTTTGAACACTTTTATTTATTTTAATGATAAATATTAATGTAATTGATTCTTCTTTATTTTATTTTTATTCATATGTTTAATACATACGTACATAAATGTTATGACATGTAAAATTACTTATTTAACTTTTGTAAGTGGTCTGTAGCCGTTTAAGTCAAATTAAATTAAATTAAATAAAAGTAATAAACTGAACGAAGCATTTGTTTAGTTTGAAGTTTGAACTGTCTTTTGGTTTGTACGTTTAGCCATCTTGGCCATCAGGGTATCACAAATTGTGCTAATTCAGATCACAATATGTCTTAATATAGCAGTCCTAAAAAATTTTTTTGTTTAGTTATGAATTCTAATTTAATATTAATTTTATTTTCAAAACAAAGAATAATTTTTTTTCAAAATCGGTCACTTGTTGATTGGTTTGCCCACTTTTTGAAATGTCGGTCTCAAAAATGAACCCCGTGGTTTTCCACAAACTTTAGTTGAACATAGAAGGTAAGTTACCAGCAGCTTTCGAAGTAAGCATGACAATAACAGCCCATGTGCGTCAAATTATCAAGGTGAAAAAGCTTCAAGACGAACTCGCGAGGCTTACCTTGTGCCGCTCAACGGGTCAACATGCTCAACAAAAAAAATTTTTATATTACATTGTTACTACATTACGACAAATAACAGATTCTGTTTGAAAATCGCAAGCGCTCAGAAAGCTAGTTAGATCCTGGTTGAGCAACCAACCAATGCCCTTAACAAACTATACCCCAACAGCACTGAGCATTACTGCAGATGTGAAGAACTGAACACAATGGTGGAGAAGCTCGCGCACTTTCAATCATCTTTGGTCAATCGCTCATCCCCGCTCCTCCTGCACGATAACGCGTGACCCCTTATTGCTCCACAGATGGTCTCCCAGCTAGAGTTGGACGTTGTGCCTACAGACTTCTACTTTTTTTTGAAAATATCCAATCCCTTTTGAAAATGTCTTTCGAAAGGTTTATGGTCTCCCGTCCAGCTGATTCCTTGAATTGTTTAATCATAAAAAATATCAAAGTATAGAAATAACTGATATATAACCTGGGCATTTAATTAACCCAATGATGGACCTTAAATGCAACATCACTTCAGCCAGGACTTTTAAGTTACCAATGCTAGTTAAAAACACTTTTGAAATGAAACGGTACTAGTTGATGTTAAATATACGGCATAATGCTATTGTTTTTTTAAATATTTTAAAAGGTATCGTAAACCAAATTCAATACGAACGTCCTTATTTTCAATCAAAATTTAAAAGTTGTACATATTATAGTCGTAACGTTTATTGCTCATACCTAAAATGTGACTGGAGTGAAATAGAACATATAAAATATTTCAAGCAAGTATTCCTGCGGTAAACCACATAGACTGCGATTTTAATACGATGTGTCTTAAAACATTGCCATAAAATATTGTAGGTACTCCTAGGCGTTACTCACACATTATTGGAACTAATTATTATGCACATATTATACATTAGAGATAATATCATATGAGTCGGACCACTCGTCATTCTGATTGATATGAATATATATATTCAGAAATCGATTGTCGGTTTGAATTATTGATTTTAATTAAACATCTTTAATTATGTTACAGTTGGATTATCATAGAAATATGCAATATGATCTTTATCTATAGTATGCCTAATAAACCATCAGGTTTTTTATTTAATTATATTTTTATCTTATAAGGGCTGATTGTTGATTGCTTAGATAACTTTTATCAATAGAATAATTTTAGTCGTTAGACTTAATTTATATGGAAAGTCTTGTCAAGTGTCAAAGTTATTCTTCAGATAAAAAATATCTGAGCATTGCACAATTAGGCCTAAATAAAAGACCCGCATTGATTGTCACGCTGAACTAGAATGTCTCATTGCAGTATTAGATTACCATTATGCGGGTAAACGTGATGTTTGTTCCAAGCGAACAACGTACCATCAAGGTTTAAAGGCCGACTTACGCTAACCTGAGTTAGAAATTTAATCTGAGGTTAAAATGTCTCTGTCATTCCTGTAGGAATTGACAGTGATGGAGATACATTTAAACTGATTAACCGGGCTTACTCCGAGTTAAATTGTTGTACCAAAATGTCCACGCAAGTCAGCCTAAGCGACTTTTAAACTGACGGAGTACAAACCTTCAACCTCGTCCTGCTGATTGGAAGAAAATGCCTACAAAACATTAACAGTGACTTGTGCGATGCGTTATCCTCTTCCCTTTCCACGTCTTCCCTTTGAAAATTGTTTGATAATAAAATCGTTGAATGTTAATTTAGGTTTCGAGTTTTTGATATGTTAAGGTCTCGTCCAGGGTGCTACTACTATCATTCTACTTGTGGTTGGCAACGCATCATCAATCGATAAATCCAGGGACAACAAAATAACCAATCAAAACACCTAAGGTTAATGACATCGGATATAATGATAACCGTCAGGTTGATCGCGCGTTCGTTTGACGAACCTAAAAAAAACATTTATGTGGGACTTTCTCTAGGAGGACACTCGCAATCTCACATTTATAACTTTTTTTACATATCCCCCGATAGCCGGCCCTTTGCTTGAAATAAGACTGAATTACAAAATGAAATTAATAGATCACTGACTGAAATATTGATATATTTAAATTATTTAAATCTCAAAATTAATATTAATAAAACTAACACTAGCCACAATGACCCAATTGACATATTAGATCGATTCATGTACGCCCTAAGGAGAGTAAAAGATATAGCAGGACAAAAAGTCTCATTGTTCTCATATCACAGATACGTAGCATCTATCTTGCGTTACGGAATTATATTGTGGGGCAGTTGCACTGAGTTCAGTTGACGTAGAGTCAGCATTTAGTTCTGTTTGTATGGCAGTTAAAATTTTCAATAAACTTCCTCTAAATGTAAGTACCTTACCTATAAACGTATTTAAAAAAAATACTTTTTGACTTACTTTAAATGTCTATCTAAATGACAAATCCATAGAGACCGTTTTATTATTATTATTGTTCCTATTGCAATTCTATATTTTCTTTCATGAATTTATTGATTATTAATTGTAAAAATTTTATAGTGTAAACATATTTTATCTTGATACATCATAAAATTTTTGCACACAGACAATTGTTGGTAGAATGTTGTGGAACTTACTAGGGTGGATTGAAAAGTTCGCGGCCTAGCATAGATAGCGTTGTCATATTATTATAAAACTATCCTCATATGAAACCTATTCTGTTTGGCAAGATATGGTGGCTACTTTAGGAACATCTGCTCCGTCGTATACAAAATTGAACAACTGGATTTAAACGTGGACGAGAGAGCATCAAAGATGACCCCCGTTCTGGACGGCCCTCTACAGCTACGACTTCGAAAAACATCGAAAAAATATGTGATCTCATCATGGGAGACAAAAGATTGAAGATATCTGGGATAGCTGAAGCTCTAGGGATTTCATACGAACGTACACAAAACATGATCGCTAACAGATTAGGGTTCCACACGGTGTCTGCAAGATGGGTTCCGCGGCTCCTTTTAGTTGAATAGAAACGAACTCGGCCCACGATTTCTAGAGACTGTTTAGAGCTTTTTCAAGCTGACCCAAACTAATTTTTGGCAAGGTTTGTTCCTCTGGACGAGACATGGGTTCATCACTATACTCCTGAATCCATACAACAATCCAAACAATGAAAGAGACCCGGATCTTCGACCCCCAAGAAAGCCAAGGTGTATTTTTCAGTAAACAAGGTAATGGCATCGGTTTTCTGGGATTCTAAGGGTGTCATCTTGGTTGATTACTTAGAAAGAAGTCAAACTGTAAATTAAACTTAACATTTAATTTGAAAATATGGAGTACGTATCAAAATATTTCTCTATTTCGATTAAGTAGTTAAGATGGTAAATTTGGTAAATTTTAACTAAATTTTAAGTTACTACTTGTCACTTGTGTGTCCAAACGGATTAAGTAGTTGACCTCATAAATTCAATGAAGATGAACAGTGACGAATGTCGAGGAATTCGTCAGTTCTGTACTTGGATATCAGATAAACGAGATTTGGACAAAATCAGAGAAGAATTTGTTTCGAAATTAAAATCTCTAGAAGAATTTGTTTTTTACCTAAATTTTTACTCCATTTATTCCACAAACATTCCTATTTTAAATATTCTTCAACAAATTTGAAAGTTGAAACTCCACTCCGACATAAAAAAAAGAGAAATTGCGAAATAAATACGAGCTCTGGCCGCCACCCGCTTTGTTAACTTATGCACTTAACTAAAAAATCACGTCCAAACGTGTTAAATGAGAAGCCCCGCCCACCTACCTGTACGAAAAATAGATCGAATCCTAATCTACTTAATCACTTGCGTACTAAATTTTAACTTACCACTTGTCACCTTACTGACTGTTTACAAGTATTTTTAATTTAAAATTCAGTTACCAACTTAACTACTTAACGCGTCTAACCCAGCCATAAGGGTTGTCCATCCTATTCCATGATAGGGTTAGAGATATTTAGTCCTCGTTAAACGCCACTTTCGATGTTCGTACGCAGTAAGTCGGGAGGTACAATCGAATTAACAGACAGAGCATTAAAATGTTATGTTGCTCCTTATACAGTCATTGCCTTCCTATCTATACCTGTATGTGCATATTCTTAAATAATTTTTGGGTAACTGTTTATTGTCCTAAATTAAATATAAAAAAGCAAATATTTTGTTTAACTCAAGTTTTGTAATTCAATTAACAGTTTAAAAAATAGGCAGTGTATGCTACCGCCAGCTACCTACATCCTTTGTCCTCGGCTTTTCACTTTAAAAATGAAGTTGGTGTGAGTACAGTACAATAACCTCGGTATTTGGGTCATTACCGTTCTTTGCAGCCCTACTTTACTTACATTTCTTGTTTAAGTAGGTAAGTGGGTGCAGTTTTATTTTGTTTATTCATTCGCATTGATATATTATGTAGGAAAGTAATTATACGGTAAGAGGTACAATCGACGTACTTGTAAAGTTGTAACATTAAGAGCATTACTAAAATGTAATGTTGAGCTTGTGTTACTTGCATTAAATCTACATTCGCCTAAGGTCGTCAGCGTCCAAATGAAGTTGCAATACTTAATACTTTTCGTGAATTAAATTGACAAATCAAATCAAATACAACTAGAATACTACTTATATTTTCGATACTTACTCACAATGAAAACAAACTTGTTTATTCTTCGCTCTACAGCCCTCCCAACTAAACACGATGGTGCTCTAAAGTCAGATCCGCTTCTTTTGTTGGTCAAGAACCCTCAAGTAACGGTGAAGGTAGGTGGCGGGCCAACTAACCTGGCGTCGAGCCATGAGTCTAGTATGCGGAACTGCTTAGCATTACGGATTTATATGCAGAGTAGGTTTTCACCTTCGTCTTCATCGTCACTTTCCATCAGGTGAGATAGAAGACAAACGTCTAATCCTTTTTCAATAAAAAAAAATTATTTCTATAAATTACAAATAAGATGATCTCCAAAATCTCCATGCTTAGGTGATTATCAGTGTAAATTGTTCTTCCTTGGACTATATATGTACTGATTATTTAACCCAAAATCAATCGTAATGCAACGTTTAGGACGCAAGTAATTGAAATAGTGAAGTTAGGCCCTTTCGCCATATAGCTCTAGTTGCCTCGTATGGAACTAAAAGGCATATTTTAACTTCTGGAATAAATAATAACCAGCTTTTGTGCGTGATTTCGTAAGAGATGAGAGGATGAGAGCAAAAATCTGTCAACATTGACAAATAAAATATTTGACATATAATAATAATACGAATATTATGATATTTTATTTGGAATTATTTTTATATTTCTCAACTGTAATGTACCTTATTAATTTGATGTTTTGAATTCGAATGACTGGAATTTATGAGATGCTGTGGTAATTACAGTAGGTGTGTCTGGTGATTTTAATTATTTATTTTTGAGAACCTAAATAATTCGCTCGTTACCAGTGTCCATTCGTAGGTACTATAAACATAAACTTTTAAATTTAGCGCCTAAAAAAATTACATTTTCTAAAACTATTTGCGGTGTTACCTGCTCTCATCTTTTTTTAAAATAATTTGGCAAATAAAGAATTATTAATTACGGTGTTACGTTTAATGGACAGAATGATATATAATTATTGGAATTTCTGTCCTGTTATCCGACAGAAATTCCAATAATTATATATGTATCAGCGATACAACTCCAATTTTGGAAGTTTAAAACGTATGAATAAATACAGAATTTTTTTTTTGGAAAATGGCCATTTGTACAGTCATTAAGTTTTTTTCAAGATTTGTTTATCCTTGAATACGTTTATTTACAAAGGCAGCATTAAAATAATTTTTCCGATAAGTTCTATTTTGACAAGTAAATGTAACCTGGCTACTTTTTAATTGCAAGTTAAACAACTTCGATACCTGATACCCCGCTTGTGCTGGTACGTTCTGCAATTAGAAGAAATATTTTATCATGTAATTTAGATTTAAATAATGAACATCAGAACTACCAAACTTGATTTGTTTATTTTTCAATGTTTTTCAAAAATATATGCCCGCTGCCGCGCGGCAGATGTAAAGCGATTTGCTCAGGGTATCGGCTAAAGTTTGCAAATTAACTTAAAGAAACAAGAGAGCTGTAGGTAATACGTAACTAACGTTTTTATATAAGTAGCTTTGCATTTAAGTTTCAGTGTGATGGTTGGGAAATACAACATGAAACGCCTCAACAAATAAACAGATTTTGGAATGGAATCTTCTATAATTCCAGATTTAGTTTCTTCAATATTTAAATAGGGATGACTAATGTTTGCTCTAGGTGTCGGCCCGCCGTCGCCTATATCGGAGCCTTTGGACGACTCGGTGCAGGCCCAGGTTTAGTTTCGAATCTCTCGTGATGAATGCGGACAACTACCAAGCGATTCCTGCCCTTAGCATGGGCTTCCGCCGAGAGTACATATCTTTAGAATTTACGCCACGTCAAATGGGTATTGTTTTCCAAAGCCAACCATGACTGGACTTTACTTTCAAATGGGTATAGCAATTTAAAATTATTTAAAAATTGAATAGATATCAAAAGTCAATAATTCACAAATTTAGTATGAAAATGTGCAAATTCCTGTGAACTTAATTCGCGTTATTTGCATAAAATTCCAAAACTTTTTTGTAGAGTCGACTTATATTATTTAATAAGTTAAAATATAACGTTTATTCACTTATCTATTGTGTTTATACGTATTTTATAAATCTCGTTTATTGCGTTTAAAATCATTATCATTATTATATATTAAATTCAACCTTACACAGTAGTTTTTCTAAGTTTGTTTATGTATATTCTATGCACCCCTTAAACCTTTGAAAACCTCTCCCTTGCTGCGAAAGGCTGGCAGATTGAATGCCAAATTGCATTAAGTCTGCCGTTTGTACAATGATTTTATATTGTGCAATAAAGTTTTAATAAGTAAATAAATATTTTATAAAGATGGCATTTTGTCTTACCTTTAATAACCCATCACCAGTTTGGTGCTCGGCTGTGAACTAAATAGAAATATTTGTTTAGCAAATAGAGACTTTGGTGAACCATACATTAAGTATACATTAGAAGCGCCATTAGACTGCATGATTACTAGGGCTGCGGTTTCTGTGTGCTAGCATACTACTTGGCTTTATACTAAAGAGCCAAGTATACGCCGACCGCAATATGTTACAAATATCAATGTAAACATTAAAGTTCGGCTGCTTCAAACCCAATTTATTTAACAAAAGGAACATACTACCACCTTTCCACAGAATGCCACCGACATCACATACATCTTAAAACTAGAGCTTTTACTCAAGCGTTATTGTCGAAAAGGTCCGACAAGGCGAGACTGACTGCATTCACCTGCTGATGGACTCCACACGAGTCCGAAACTAGTTGAAACCTTTAAAAAAAAAAAGATTTAAAAATTAAAAAAACATTTGGCCACTGTAACCATTTAGTACCGATAATCTTTTTTTCTGTATTTTCGTATAAATGTTTGATCTTTACGTTCTTATTTTTGTAATAAAGTGTATTTTTGTTAAAGTTAAAGCATGCTGTATTCGCCTATAATTGAGGGCGCATTTAACTAATATAATATGCTAAATATTGTAAAGCAAGTATAAATGTAAGCCCTTGTTGGAGAATCTAAATAAATAAAAGTTTTAAAATGAATGAAAATGACTCACTTAACATTTTTTTTAACATCACATACAATTACTTCTACATACGTACAGCCTGTAATAGACTGGTTATCTAACATTGCGTAGTATGAATATTTATAACAGTTTACGAAAACATTGACCCAAGCTACAAATGTTACATGCATGTTTGGTTCCACTCCACGTGCGCGATGAAACTGATCAATTATTCGACACAGGTTATCAAATTGTATTGTGGTTCTACTAACCGATATTTTACTTATAACATTTAGTCAGTAATTGTTGAAGTGTTTTGTTAATCAGTAGTATGTAAAATACAAACAGGCTGTTTAAGTTTAGTTCATCATCAAGATGGAACGAATAATTCAATCAATGTTTTTCTTCCTTGTAAAAAGTGACCCGCTCCGCATAGACGTGTAACAGCCATTTTCAATAGTTTTCTAAGTTTACCAATGGCCTTTCCATTGGTAAATTACTGATAAAAGATGTCAGTAAGTGTTTGACAGGAACTGCATTTCATACACTTTATATTACTCCGTTTAGACGACCAGAGTTTAGATAAAATATAAAGAAAGTGTAAATACGTCACCGGCCTCTGTTCTGTGGGAACCCAAAACTTAGCTAATTACCATAGTTGAATTTATTCAACTTCAATTATTTAATTCACTTCGAGCAAGTGGCTTGTCCTACCTTTTAAATATAAAAACACTTAACAATGTCGACGAACAGCTATTTCGTTTCACTTTGAAGTTCAATATTTAAGTTAATTTATGATTTTTGAATAGTAAAATGTAAATGTGAGGAGAAAGGAGACTGGTCATTTAGGCGTCAGTTTATGTATTTTTGGTTTTGAAGTCGTTTGACTATATTAATGCAAGTATAGCAATGATGAGAAGATGACCATAATTCTCGATTCACTCAAAGATCTTTAAAAAAGTAAGAAGTAAAAGAGAATCAAATTTTAAAAGATTTAGAATCACCGGCTTCAACTATTTTTTTTTATTAAATGCTATTTATTCAGAGCCTGCTATCATCGATACATTTATCAACTTTTTCCTACGTTTCGGTAAAAAAGAAAAAGAAATGGAAAAATAAAAGTGAAATCAACTTAATTTATTTGAAGACATTCCATATTAGACTAGAACTTATTTTGCACAACATTTATCGTAAGCAATATAACGTGGCAATTGAGACAGACTTTTGGCCACTTTACTCTATGTGCAATTTTACTTGTATTTAAGTGTTTTTCCTTTTCCATTTGTAAATATTCTTGTTTGTAAATAATGTTTAATTTATTTTTAAGTAAATTTAATCGAAGGCAGTTAATTTATTTTTATTTTTATAGCGTTTGCTAATATTGTGTTAAATTTTGATAAACATTATAAATTAAACGTTACACAATAACTGCATTTTTTCTGATACTTAATTTTATTTTTATCGTTCTTGAAGAAACTACCTTTTTAGTCAAAATAATAATGCTTTTCAAGTAAACTTAATTATTTATTTTTAATTCAAAATTGCTAATGTGCAAAAATTTGCGGTTTTGAATTGTAAATATTTTCCTAACATACACAACTACTTTAGGCGCAAGAAAGTTTTCAGCTTTATGTTTTCTAACATATTTACAAAGATATTTATAAAAAAATTATACATTATTTATTATTATAGTACACTATTTTACTGATAGACGAGTCTCTTTTCTTGAGCTGTCGAATTTCACAGATATTAAAGACAAACTTGTGAAATCCATTTTGTCGCCTCATTTTGAAAGCATTTACTAAAAAAATAACGTCTCCGTATGTATAGAACCTCATTGCGACCAAAATGTGTGTGAGAGGGAGAAGAATCTCCTTTATGGAAATTTACTAAAACAGGAAGGGAAAGCAAATCTAACGTCATTCGTTTTGAGTGACAAGTCGTCCGACAAGCACACCGACCGATTTATGTGTCAGCACGGGTAGCCTTCTATATTAACATTTCTTTTACAATGCAGTTACCATAGAAATCTTTTAGTTCCAGTTTTGTGTACTGCAGATACTGTGCATTTACGTAGGATTGGATCTAATGCCTAACTCACACAATGACACTGGTCACCCGTGTCTGTTTCAATTCTATTAGTAGTAGTATATTCTATATTCTATAATAGTATTTTCAATTTTATTAGTAGAAAAATTTTTACACTGTACAAGACTTTCCATAGTAATTATGTTAAATTCTCAATATTATTCTACTGATAAAAGTTATCTGAGCATTGAAAAAACGACCCTAAGTGTATTATTTCAATATAGTTTGATACCTTACTTAATCCTCTTAGTCAGTTTATAGCAAGTCAAGTCATGTATGTATTCTATGTAACTAAGGATTTATAAAGTCTATTTTTATGAATAACGGCTAAATACTCGTATACAATTCGTCCGCCTTACAATCTTCGCGTGATATTCATACATGTCCAGGACTAGTTTAAAGACCTGAAAGTCGACGTACAATTTACTGCCCCTCAGAAGAGCCCGCATTATCGAATAAATTATTCAATCTTTGAAGCTAAGCAATAAATTTCTCTATAGCTTGCGTGCTAACGAGACTAGCTTCATATTTTGCTGTATCATTTTGAAATATCTATGATGCATAGCAATTACCATAGATTATACTGTAACATTTGCATGCCATGGTGTGTAGCTATGGCGGTATGGTCGGTTACAATTCGCTGATTTTGCACAATGTTCGTTTGATGCGTTCGGCATGTGTCTTACATAAGATAGTTACGTAGTACAGGATTGTTCAGTGTTGTATTTTAAATCTATTTAATACAAGAACAAAACCCTGTTTTTGAACGATATTTTGTTACAACGACGTAATCGATTTCACTAAGGCAACATATATCCATTTGATAGTCGATATTATGATTATTGTGTCTAGACCCAAACTGCTCCCAAAAAATTTAAGCTTATATTGCGCGTTGACAACCTTGTGAAACTGATGGTGGTAGGTGAGGTCGAAGATAAAAGACCCTGTGTTCGATCTCCTACCCGATGGTGGGACCAAGTAAGATCTCTCACCGGGCTCACAGCTACAACCGCGGTAACGGAAGCAGAGAACCGAACCGAACTAAGTGGAAGGAAATAACACCAACGTGATTCTTAACTTTCTGAGACACGACCTTCTGTAATGAAGAAGACGAAGCTTAAGAGCTGAGCACTCATAATATTTGGTTTTTGTGATCTCAAGAGTTACTTTTTCACTATCGACTCGATTACATATTCGATTATACTTAGTTATTGTAGAAGCTGATAAAAGGAAACAGCTGTCTTTGTAACATGTGTCTCTCTCTATCCTAAAAGCAAAAAACTTTAAATAAATTTATATCTGAGAATTTTTCTACGCTAATTAAAATAAAGTGATAAAGTTTTTTCATTCTAAAGAAAAAAACCTAATCCAATTAAAGGCGTGGGAAGTGTAATTACAATTATCTAAGTTCACGACCACGACTGATTTCCGCAAAATGTTAGAGAATTTTATTAATCCAGTCTATTTTTAAGCATGTTGGGTTGTTCTTTATTTAAAATAGATGTCACAGGCGGCTAGCTGAATTAGACATACAACTAAACAGCCAGCCGTTTGATTAATCGTTTTATGCTTTATTTATTGTTTTTTATTTTTAAAATGGTGCCCCACCGGGTGCCATTCCATTTGTCACTTTCCATCAGGTGAGATAGAAGACAAACGTCTAATCCTTTTTCAATAAAAAAGGGGAAAAAATGCTCACTTCGTTCGCTCCGCTTACGCAGATCGCAGGATATCAACAAGATTGTAAGAAAACTACTAATAAATCTCATATTCCTTGCTAAATAATTAACAATTTAATAGCTAATCGGTTAGCTGATTCAACCATGCAAAATCGTAAAGCATGTCTTATGGATGCCAATAAATCTAACTTTAAGCCCTAGTTACTTAATTGAAAAATGGCAATCAGCCGCGATTGGTAAGGCGGGCTATTTCTGCCAGTAGATGCTATGTTTACTCTATAACTTTGGCGCTTACTGAAAACTTAGGTAGGTAAACATTTCTAGAATCCCTACGTGTGCGTTACGCTTGTATATATACAGCAACTGTGTGTGCGTGACAAAAATGTACTTATTGTACACGCACACCGAAGAGACGCGAACGCGGTTTGACATGACGCCACACATAATTTAGTTGCACACGCACACTTAGGCCTATGCGCACAAATGAGTGCAACCATCTCTACCTATACTTACTTAATAAATTTGTATAAAATTTAACGAAAAGTAAAAAGTAGCTTACGTAAGACTTGAAAGTCAGACTTGAAATTATTAAATGAAGGTTACTTTGTACACTCTAGCGTTCAGCTTACAAAAGTTCTTACAATCACTATCTACACACGATAGCAATAAATTAAAAAATAATTTTTTTTTAATTTTCAGATAAATATTTCAGATTATCAATACTCAGGGCACCTGAGTATTAAATAAGAAGGTTGTTTTGGCAATTTAATAACCATAATTTTTACCATAAAATAATTAGGGTTGATAACAAAAACGGAATTATTCGAATTTCTTTTAAAAAAATAATAATGTCTTGGAATGGAAGCTAATAATATGATAAAAAGATAACAGGGGAAGGGCACTTTAAGGGGGGAATTAATATTATGTTCATGGGTACTACCATCATATTTATCGTTCTTTCAGATATAAATATTTTTTCAATTTGTTTATACATATATTAATATCGTTGTCGAAATAGCAATATGAAAATATTTCAATAGACAATATTAAAAATAAACGAGTACAATGAATAAAAAATATATAATTATACATATTACATCTATGCATTTATAAGGGTTTCAAGAATGTAACAAAAAAAGGGCATCTTTGTTAGAAAAGTTTGTAAAAAAAGGCATTAGGTTTTAGATACAATTTGGTACGCTAAACCGACCTAAACTATTTTTTTTTACATAAATAAATTTTTCAGTTTTGTATGAATTAACTCAATGTAGCGAAATAAAATGATCAATAACCACTTCCTTCAAGATAAAAATTCGATCTACAAAAAATAATCGAATAATACCAGCAAGTAAATCAAAAATAAACTGAGACTCCTCAAAAAATAAAGACCTGAGCAAAAACCTACGGCCAGTTCTTAGATAAAAAAAAACGTTCAGGACGCAAATCGACACTACATGTCAGTGACCCTGCCCTTGGAGGCCTCGTTTTCCGCTGCACTTGCGATCTACAAAGTAAACAGAAAGCTCTATCAACAATAATTCGCAGTGCAGCTCTCTGATACCGTACCACCACGTACCTATATTATACGAAGGACGAGCACGCAACACTACACGCCGAGCGACTGACGCGAGCGCACGGATGACGCGACTGACAGCGCGCCAAAATACGCGGCAAAAGTGTGACATTTGAAGAACGAAACGAAACTGTCGAAATGCGTGCTGTGTTTCTTATCTGTGCTAGTGCTTGGGTAGTCGTAGTTGGACAAGATATCAATGCCATGATGAACATGCCCAAATATGACTCGAGATATGACTATCTGGACGTCGATGCTATTTTGGACAGCAAACGATTAGTCAGAAACTATGTCGAATGCTTGATTAACTCCCAAAGATGCACTCCTGAGGGAAAAGCGTTGAAAAGTGAGTACTAACCTTGCTCAATGTACTTGATTAAAGCGTATTATTGCTCAATCTTAAGACTTTTTTCAAGGAAAATATGATGCCGGCACAATAACAATAGTAGCTAATTGGCTGCACCATCTTCTCTACAATTAAATCTAAAGCACTTGGGTGATTTAGTCTAAGAACAGAATGTTAAGTAGATTGCAGGGTTGGCATAAATACTATCCAAATGACACAATAGGTGTCGTATGTATGTACATCTTGGTTTAATGAATGAGAATCGGACCTCATTTATATTAGACATACATATATAAAACAACGTGACTAAAATGATAAGGGAATTTAATATAATTGCGATTTCATTACGTTATACACAGACTAATTAAAATTGAACCACTTCCTACAATAAACTAAACTTACAAGTTTTACGCAATTTAACAATCGAAAAACAAAAAATGTTATTTTAAAATTTCAAATTCACAAATATTTATTTCTCAACATTGACAATTACCTTGTTCTAACTAAAGTCAAATGTAACATGACAATACCACCAGTTTGGAAAAACCTTTGTGAAGAAGAACTGGCAAGAAACTTCACGGGTATATGTCTTTTTCCAAATAAATTTGCCATTTCTCTTTATGTCCATACAAAATTATTCTTATCTGCATCTGTTAGCTCGGCAAGTCCCGTCCCCGCAAGTATCCAAACGACGAACACCCTCAAACTGATATGTGATATGTCACCGGCTACCAAAAAAATAGCAATTATGTCGATAACATAGTATAAATATTTTTTTACGAATCTTAAAATGAGTACATGATATAATCATTAGGTATATGGTCGATGCGTAAATTTGTGTATAATTTATTTTATGTCATATTTCGCTTTCCTCACGTGAACCGTTGCATTTTTCGATCACTGAGAGATTTTCAAAATGTCGATATTACCAACTGTCACAATTGACGGCTATGACTGAAACTAATAATAATATTATATGTCGATCAATGGAATAGGTGTGTATGGCTCATGTAGGGAATGGAACTAAACAAAAATACTCGAATAACTAAATGAAAAATTTATGAAAATGTATCTTACAAACTTTGCTTTCTGTTAAAAAAGAGCCGAGGCATCAGTCGTGACGATTGTCATTCACATATTGAGATTAATTAGTGACTTCTTTTTTTACTGAAACTTTCTTAAATTACGATACGATAACGATTTCAGGGATTTCGATAGCAAACTCTTTTACATGTTAATCACATTATGTTACATTTTTTAAACTTAAAAATATATTATTTTATAAGTTGGTAAGCGTAACCCAAAACTAAAAGAGTTAATGTACCCTAATATTGGATATATTGGCCATAGGTGCATACTAAAAGGAGGTCGCATTAGTTTACTGCGGAGAGCCGATGGTCAAGAATAAGGCCACTTGCTATCAGCTTATACCGCTTCTCGATTAACCTCAAAATTATAACAAAGCTATTAATAAAGTATTCTACTGATAAATACGTACAAAAGCAAGCCAACATTCGCAAAGCAATTCCGCATTAATTATCAGAGTTTTTGCATTTTCGAGTAGCAAATCCCATTTTAATAGAATAAGTTAAGAAACAGGCACAGAGAAACAAGACACGTCTCAGATATTCAAAATTTTTTTAAAATTTTAAAGAATAAACTACGCATCCCACATATTCGGGGCGGTATCAATCAGCACAGCCGGGCGGCAAAACCGAATATGTGTTAATGAAAATTCGTAAAAATTGCCGCTCGGCCTATGCCGTGCAGGTTTAATTAATCGTTAACCCGAATGGATTACCCGATCGGCACGTGCCAAAGGCGAAGCAGTTAGTTTGGGCTGGCATTGCCGTTCAACTTACACTGCCGACCCAAGTTGTGGGTAGAGACAAGTCAGTTCCACGCCAGTTAGAACGCTATTTAGAATAATTAGACCCTAAACTATTACAAATAATTAAAGACACCTCGTACAGAAAATATTATAATATTTTCAAGATAAATAAGACAAAATACTCATTTCACGACTCTATGACTCAACCACTTTCTCTCAAACAGCGGTTGAGTAATCACCGTAGATAAATCTTAAACCCACTGGTAAGTTCTTAGTTTTACGATTTAATAGATTTCTATTTAAAACCATTTAAACAGTTTAAATTTTAAATTATCAATATTAATTGTAATTAAAATTATCTAGTCATAAACTGTGCCTAAAAGTTTATAAAAAGTTATAGATGTAAAAACGGTTTTAGTAAAAAGACTTCGAGAAAAAATTCAAAACACTAAAAATAAATATGGAGTATATAACCAGTAAAGGTAAACTGACATAAGCCTTTCCAAAATACGAAGTGCCGTTACTCATTAAGCTAAATCTGATTCGAGCCAGGCGCGCAGTCATGCAGGGTCACAGTTTAAGCAAAATTGCAAATTGCGAGAAAGAACATTTATATTTAAAGGGAACCGAATACCAAGTGAAACCTCCGAATTTATATGTGTAAAGTCTAGTCTAAAGATGTATTTTTTTGAATAATATTTTCTTAAGTTTTTACGCTTTTTAATAACTTGTAAAGAGATAAAAGATATAAAAATGATCTTTGTAACCGAATTTTATGGTGTTTAATTATGTTTTTACTAAATATAAAAATAATATATATATATATATATATATATATATATATATTAGTATATATATATATATATTATTAGTTATATATACATATATATAAATAATTGGCATACTTTGATTGTGTAATCTTGATATGATCTATTTAATTTTATTTTGTAGGGATTCACACAAAATCTTAAAGGAATAGCTCTTTAAACAAAGAGACCTTTATTAGGTAAGAGTACAATAATTCTCTTATCGCTAAAAAATTCACTGAAACTAAAGGTTATCTAGAAATAAATATTTTAATTTTTGAAATGATCGCTCGTTCATCCGAGTTGCTATAAAATCAAACTGTTTTATTTCATTGTTATTAGTTAAGATACTGTACAGCTTAATGAATCACGATTGATACGTCCCTTTTCTTCGGTTCCTGAAGGTATTATGGCAGCCAAAAAAAAAAGACTGAGAGGAAAAATATGGCGTAGACAAAAAGAGGTTTTCGACCTCTCGGCACTCATCTGTCATAAATGTTCTTAAACTTAGCATATTACGAGTACTCCTGTATATTTTTTGATCATTCTGTTTTATTTCTTGCAAGTATTATACTTATTGGTGTTTTTGCATTTGTTTACAATAAAACATTTTATATCAGATTTTGGTAATATTTTCTAATTTACTGAAGTTGCAATGGAAATAATTCTTCATGCGATAAAAAAAATTAAATTTCAACATAGACGCTTCTTGAAATACAGTACCTACTGTTATAATTTATAACTAGTACAAGTATTCATAATTATTATTTTGCTTAACAATTTGTTAAATATAATTTCTGGTTTTATTTTCTGCTGAGTTAATTAGATTTTAAAGGAAAACAAAAAAAAACACTAATAAATACAAGAAAGAAACGTTCCAACGCTTTTTGATAACACAACGTACATATTTTAAGATATTTAAATGCGCATTCATATTTGAATAAAATTTTTTGAATAATTGTAACTTTATTATTAGTTGGCTTCACTGATGTGCCTACTTTCTCTATTGTCTCCGCTTTACAGTTAACCTCATATTTATTCATAAATGTCATGATTTAAACGGTTATAGTTGATAATTTTCTTTTTAATAGACTTCCGTGTACTCACATTTGGGGAGCAGTAGTTAGTTTGAGTTGGTGAATAACACTAACATTAAAGGATGCCGATTAAATCTAGAATCGCATTTATTTTAGTTGAGTTTAAACGTTCATTTCATTTAGTTACCTCATGTATATATATATATATATATATATATATATATATATATATATATGCATATATCACGTATATATCACGTATATATCTCGTATACATAAAGATATATATCTATATAAATATTAGTATTCAAATGCATAAACAGTCTTGTGCAGTTTTTAAACAATAATTAGATAAAGATACAGTTGTTTACATTATTTAAAAAGGAAACTACTTATATGAAACTTTTTTTTTTGTTCCCCTCCGCGGGAAGGGCAGGAGGATAAAAATGCCCTGACGCATACTCTGGTATTCCAGAGTTATGTGGGACTCGTCCCGACCAGTAGAACCATACTCACTAAAAACCCCCTGTCGGCTCGTGCATTTTTGCCACTCAGCCTTCATCTGAGCGACGGCCAATTGGAGAAAGAGGCCGCGCTAGCGGGGCCCAGAAGGGGTCACCCGCTGGGATTACATAGCACTGAAGGTGCTCAAAGCACTGAAGGTGAATACATAACACTGAAGGTGCTCAAAATGAAAATCAAATAATCAAGAAATAATAATAATTAAAAATTGCAAAATGAAATTGAATTAATTCACATTTACGTTAGAATTAGGAATTACGTTAGAATTAGAATTTGCGGACAGAAGGGCTTCGAGATCGGCTGACAGTCTGGTGGATGAGTACGCTTGCGCATTCCTAGGCCTAGCGACTTTGAACTTCGAATCTAAGACAGGAGTAGTATATGAGACTGAATCACGAACTAGAGGATTGGGATGGGTTTCGGAGCGTTTGAAGAACGCTTCAGAGAGTATTTTGAGGTGTTGTTGTACTGTAGGCAGTTCAAGATCTCTATGCAAGTCCGCGTTACGCACGTACCACGGTGCGTTTGTGGCCCTGCGGCAAAAGAGGTTTTGAACTACCTGCAGTTTGTGCAGGAGGGAGGGTTTGGCGTGGGCAAAGATTGGCGAGGCATATGTCATGACGGGTCTAACGCAGACCTTGTAAAGTGTACGTTTGTTTCTGAAAGACCTTTTACTTTTTCTACCTAACATGCTATTTAGGCGGCCTAAGTAGTGACGAGCGAGTTTCGAAACTCTTTCGACGTGTGGCTTGAAAGAAAGCGTCGGATCTAATGTGACGCCTAAGTATTTAGTACTGCGCTTCCAGGGGATGGGAATGCCTAACATTCGAACGTGGGGATCGCCAGCGGGACGACGGCGTTTGTGGTCGAAGCGCATCGCAGAACTCTTTTCAGGGTTCACATCGATGCGCCATTTTTGAAACCATACACCAAGGGCGTTTACGGTCTTTTGGAGTCTGGTTACAAGGTGCCGAACACTGTGGTCTTTGGTATAGAGTGCGGTGTCGTCGGCAAAGAGGGCGAGTTCGACGCCTTTCAGCGGGATGGGAATGTCGTTGGTGTACACGGTGTACAGCAGAGGGGCGAGGACTGAGCCTTGAGGGACTCCAGCCTTTATGGGACGAGGCGCAGAAAACGTGTCTTCGTGTTTAAATCGAAACGTACGGTCTTTGAGAAACGACGCTATTAACCTGACTAGGCGATCCGGTAAGCCTATCTTGTAGAGTTTATAAACGAGACCGCTTTGCCAGACTTTATCGAAAGCCTTGGCTACGTCAAAGAAAACCGCGACTGTTTTATAACGACGCGGATAGAAACCGTCAAGTATATACTCAACGATTCGATGGACTTGCTGAGGGCAGGAGTGTTTAGCGCGAAAGCCGAACTGATGGGGAATAATGAGAGGATCGCCATCCGTTGGAAACAGATGGTTCCGCATTCGAGAGAGTATGACTCTCTCGAGAAGTTTAGACATTGCCTTGAGGAGGCTGATGGGTCTGTGATTAGCCGGGACGTTCAGAGGTTTGCCCGGCTTGGGAATGCCTATGACTGTCGCTTCTTTCCAAGCTTTTGGAAAGTAGCTATGGTCGAAGCAGGCATTGAAAATGATAGCTAACAAGGTAAGCATCTGTTTAGGTAGGTGCTTAAGTGCGTGGTTGGAAATACCATCCACGCCCGGAGCCTTTTTGGACTTTTGATTTCTAATGAGAAACAAGATTTCGTCATTAGAGACTGTGACAGGGTCGGCGGTGATGGGGAGAGAGTCTCTGCGAAGGACTTCGTCCTCCACCGCCTGGATGTGTGAGGGATCTATATGAAATACTTAAATGCTTAATTTAAAGATTTAGTCTCGTCTAAGGAGGATAGCGACACGATGCGATGCCATACGGCGCAACAATAACAAGCAGTTTACAAAATAATCTTTGTTAAAAGCGCGCAGATCCCGAATCATGGCAGGTAGGAATTGATATAAATGCATTGTCCTGTACTGCAACGGGTCAGTCTCGGTCTGCCTGCGTTCTCGAGCGCACGTCGATCGCAGACGCCTTACCGCTCTATTAGCCCCCGCGCTAATTGAGCACCCAAATTTTCACTAGTTGTTGTCGTAATATATAATTTCATAGTTGTATACCGTAATAAGTTTCTAACGCCGTTTTCATGGCGGACAGTGGGTCGTTAACCGTACTTCTAATAAGTTTCTAACGCCGTTTTCACGGCGGATAGTGGGTTGTTAACCGTACTTCGTGGAACGTGAGCTTCGTCGACGGGGTTTCGTCGTTCCAGGACTTCATGTTCCGTGTTCGAGTAAGTTATCCGCGTCGTCCTCAACCGCCCTACTGCGCGTAGGGTGGTTTTTAGGAAGTTAGTCATCGTTGATAGGTTCATAGTATATATATTTATACATTGTTGTCCCTCCCCAACCCCTCCGCAATGGCTTCCCTAAGCCCTGAGGAGCTTCTAAATAAGCTGATCGCTGATTACGACGCCCAAGGCACTCACTGCCCCCCTCATATGATTCGCACACTGCAATCATTTCTCCCTCTAACCATGGCACTGTTCACACCGGCCCCTCAAGCCACCTCCGTCCCTCAGACCGCTCTGGTCTTAGGCCCTCCCGCGTCCCCTTCCTCCAGTGACATGGAGTGCGAAGTAGACGCCCCTCCGCGCCGCAAGCGCGCACCCGCGACCGAGTCATCCTCGGACGCCACCCCAACTGGCCCTGAGTCTCCCTCTTTTACGCTTGTTAAGAAGCGCTCTAAGAAGCGTTCGAAACAAGACCCGGCGCCCTCGACGCCCGACCCTACACCCCCTGCGGCGTCTTCAACGCCAGCTGCCCCAGTGTCTTCAACACCCGCTCCGGCCCCAACTTCTGTCAAGGCCAAGGTCCCACCACCCGTTTTCCTTCGGGAAGAGGGTAAATGGACTGAGGTTTCGACATTGTGCAATGAGCACAAAATCCATTACATCCGAGCAGCCAACTCGGGTGAATCTATTAAAATCTTAGTCTCGTCTATAGACGACTTTCGTGCTTTAACAAAGCTCCTCACCGATAAGCAATATGCTTATCATACTTATGCTCTGTCAGAAGAGCGTAAGATCAGAGCGGTACTCAGGGGAGTCCCGTTCGAATTTTCGAACGAGGCTATCCTGGAGGATCTGCAGTCCCAAGGCTTCCCGGCACTCGCGGTGCATAAAATGCACAGCAAGTACGGGAGGCAACACCCTCTCGCTTTGGTGGTTCTCGCCAACGTCCCCAAGTCCAGGGAGATCCTCAAAGGGGTTAGCACTATATGCGGCCTCTCTGGGATCTCGATCGAGGCGCCTCATCGCCGCGGTCATCCCGGCCAGTGCCATCGGTGCCAGTTGTACGGGCACGCGGCGGCCAACTGCCGCGCACCGCCCAGGTGCGTCAAGTGCCTGGTCCCTCATTTCACTAAGGAGTGCAATCGCACTCCTGAAACTCCCTCTCTTCCCGATTGCGTGCTTTGTGGCCAGTCCGGCCACACCGCAAATTACAGGGGCTGCCCTCGTGCACCCCGTTGTATGCGTTCCAATCCCAAGAGGTCGGCACCCAAACAGGCCCCGCCCCTTTCTCAGGAAAACTTTCCGCCGCTGCGTAGCCGGGTTCCTCCGGCTGCAAAGCCTACACAGTCCAGGCCTGCTCCAGAAAACTGGAGGCAGCGCCCCGCATCGAATCCCATCCCGGCTCCTCGCCCATACTAACCCTCTCCTCAATCCTCCGTAGCAAACGATATGCGTATCGTCTGCGACGCTATGAAAAATATCGATGTTAGTGAAATCGCAGTCTTAGCCCGTAAACTTAGGGCTTCACATACTCCGACAGAGCGTTTGCTAGCTCTGGCGGAGCATAGTTCCCTTCTCAATTCATTATAGGTTCATTTAAATGAATTGATCCCTAAATCATGCTTCGGCCGACCTCTGCCCAGCCCCGGCTTCACCGGAGGCTGCCCAGAACGGCCACCAACTCATGTCCCTTTGAGCACCTTCAGTGCAACTTTTACTCCAGGCGGAAGGCCCGCTAGCGGGCCTCCGCCAGCGCGCCCAACTTTCCGACGGGTGTCGCTTCCGATGAAGGCTAACGGTAAAACGATTATTACAGCCAACAGGTGGTTTTTAGTGGGTAGGTGCCATTCTGGTGAGTCCCACATAACCCCCCGCAGAGGACTTTACCTGTGGGCGGTATGCATGACGCATCTTCCACCTCCCTCCCACGAGGGTGCCTCGGCAGCAAAAAAAAAAAATGCAACGGGTCACAGACCCGATCTGCGTCCGGACCCGTTCGGACGTGTTGAAGGTCGCTCCCGGCTGCCGAGTCACGATTGTTGTCTCACGACTTCTCTCGTAGCAATACTCAAACGTCACTCTCAGATCCGTTCTGCGTCCGGCCCCGCTCGGACGTGTTCGCGGTCGCTCCAGCAGTTGAGTCACGATTGTCGTCTCACAACGACAACTCGTTCGCAATACTCATACGCTGATTGCCTCTTCAGGGCTTACGCTGCGGCCGGTTTCGATCGGCTGCAACTAAGTCGGTCTCTTGCACAGCAACAACAGAGCTGAGCTTACCGCGGTCGATTAAATTCGATAGGGGTTCGCGAGGCTCGGGCTGTTTTTCTGGCTGCGTACTTGACGCTTGGCGCCTGCTACGTAGTCAGAGACTCGCTCTGCGGCCGGCCCCGGCCGGTCGTAACGTAGTCAATCCCGCACTTTGTGCAACCCTCGCATTAAAAACCTCACCTCGGTGAGTGCAGCAACAACAGGGTTGAGCTTACCGCGGTCGATTAAATTTGATAGTGGTTTGCAAAACTCGGGCTGTCTTTCTGGCTGCGTACTTGACGCTTGGCGCCTGTACGTAGTCAGAAACTCGCTCTGCGGCCGGCTCCGGCCGGTCGTAACGTAGTCAATCCCGCACTTTTAGTGCAACCCAACTTCGTCAGGTATACGGCCGGTTTTTGTTGTCAATTTATTGGCGACACACTCCGTAGTAGACTCGCGTTTGATCAGGTGGATACTTAACGGTGACAACTAAGCCTGATAGCGTTGCCCCAGTGCGCTTCCAAGGCCCTTCAGGCCAAGGAGAAACCGGCTGACCCGATCCCATTGCACTTGGGCCTTTCCCAGGGGGACGGTACAGTGCTGTCCGAATTAGGGGCACCACTACACGTCGTCCCCAGCCCCCCTACAGCGGGTAAGGAGGTTTAGGTGCTAGGTTTGCTAGGGAACCTAGGCATTCTTATATATTTTTATAATTTATATCGTAGGACCAAGCCCTCCAATGGACCTTGTTAACGTTCTTAGGTCGTTCGCCCAGGTGCTCGCTGCATCTGGCTACAGCATACCCGATGACATACTAACGCAGGCCTTACAGGCATCTATCGCGTCCCCGGCCCCTCAGGCCTCAACCCCGGCCCCTCAGGCCTCCAACGTCCAGACCCCTCAGGTCTACAGCTCTCCCGCGTCTCCCGCCTCGTCCGAGATGGACTGCGAATCGGTCGCATCCTCTCACGCGTCGCGTCGCAAGCGTACCGCTCCCGGGAGCGACTCCGAACCCGCGTCTGATACGTCGTCAGATGCCGTCACCTTAACCGGCTCTCCTGAGCCCGCGTTTCAACTTGTCACCAAGCGCTCCAAGAAGCGCTCGAAGAAAGCTTCGGTATCATCAATACCCGAGCCCTCCCCGGTGTCTTCAACACCAGCCCCCGCGCCGTTAAAATCGCTCGTAGTAACCGCGTCTCCGTCGGTCCCATCGAAGCCAGCGACGCGCTGCGCTCCCGTCCCGCCGAAGCCTCAGCTCCCTCCGCCCGTATTCCTCCGTGAAAAAGCGCGCTGGACCGCGGTCTCTAACTTGTGCAAAGAGCACAAAATTAATTACTTAAAAGCCGCCAACGCTGGCGACACAATTAAAATCCAGGTCACGACCGTCGACGATTTCCGCGCGTTTACCAGGATACTCTCGTTAAATCAAATCGCGTATCACACCTACGCCCTCCCGGAGGAGCGTAAGATCCCCGCAGTACTACGGGGCGTCCCGTTTGAACTCAATAATGAAGACATTCTCGAGGACCTAAAGTCTCAGGGTTTCCCGGCCGTAGCAGTGCACAAGATGCACTCCAACCGCGGTAGGCGTTTTCCCTTAGCTCTTGTAATCCTTAACAACACTCCCAACTGGAAGGAGATTTTCAGAGAGGCTCGCACAATTTGCGGACTCTCGAACATCTCCGTCGAGCGTCCCAACCCCCGCGGTCACCCTGGGCAGTGCCACCGCTGCCAGCTATATGGCCACGCAGCGGCTAACTGTTCAGCTCCCCCCAGGTGCGTAAAGTGCCTAGATCCTCACATCACTAAGGAGTGCACTCGCACTCCCGAATCCACTTCCCCCCCTGCCTGTGTGCTGTGCGGCCAGTCCGGCCACACAGCAAACTACAGGGGTTGCCCGCGCGCTCCGCGCTCCACCGTCAAGAGGGTCGCGCCTAAACCGGCGCCGCCACTCACTCCCGCTAACTTCCCGCCGCTGCGCAACCGGGGTCCCCCGGAAGCAAAGCCCGTTCAGCCGACGCCTACTCCGGCTCTGTCTTGGAGGCAGCGTCCGGCCGTCCCGCCTGCACCTTCCCGACCCATCCCAGCTCCCGTAGCTTCCGTAGGGCCGCGTCCCGCTCCGTCATCTGCACCTCAGTCGTCGTTGGCTGAGGACATGAAGACCGTGTTCGACGTCATCCAAAACGTAGACATTAACGAAATTTCCATATCGCACGCAAACTGCGAGCCGCTCTCCTCAAGAGCGTTTATTTGCGTTAGCCGAGCATCACTCGCTCTTAAGTTCATTATAAATTTTTATTTTTGTATAAATTCGTAAATAAGTTAATTATAATGTCTAGACCCGCGAATCCCGCGTCCAGTCGTATTAAACCCAAGGGCTTATCCCTGGTATCTTTTAACGCTCGTAGCCTTAGCACCAACCTTCCCGAGATTAAACTGTTCCTTCAGAACAAAGAACCTGACTTATTCCTTCTCCAGGAGACATGGCTTACTCCAAACCGCTCCAGGGGATACGCTATTCCTAAGTACGCGTTTACTCGCAACGATAGGCCCAACTCCGACGGTTACGGCGGCACCTCTATATATTACAAAAGAGGCTTCCATTGCTGTCCTCTCCCTACCCCTCCTCTCCTCAACATGGAAGCCATTGTGTGTAGATTGGCTATGACTGGTCATCCGACCATCATCATAGCTTCAGTCTACATACCATGTGGCTCCAATCCAATCCGCAGCGACTTTGAGGCCATTCTCGCCCTCGGCCATTCAGTCATTACGTTCGGAGACTTTAACTCCAAACATACTGACTGGACGTGCCTATCAACCAACACCAGCGGTATCGCTCTCCTCGACATCACTAACTCCCTTGACTTAGATGTCATATCCCCCATCACTCCCACTCACTATCCCAACAACCCGACCTACTCTCCTAACATCCTCGACTTTGCAATTATCAAGCGAATCAATCTTGATCTAAGGTATATCGAACCGCTCGATGACCTAGGCTCCGACCATCGCCCCGTCTCCCTCGTGCTAGGTACGCCTAACGTTAACGTCACACCTCCTAAGACCTTTACCAATTGGAAAGGCTTTAAAAATACGTTAGTTTCAGCCTTAGAGGCCCCTAACTCTCCGCTCGCGATTTCACCCGACCAATTAGATAGCCCGGATAAAATAGATTCATTAGTCAATACTCTAACTGATGCTATTAACACAGCCATCAACGACAACGAAAAGGTTGCTAAGCAAAGCAAACCCGCGCTTCCACTAGCCGTTAGCAATCTCATTAAAGCCAAGAACGCGGCTCTCCGGAGAGCAAAGAAATATCCCACGCCAGCATACAGAACAGCTGCGAATCAGCTTCAAAGTAAAGTTAGGTCTCGCCTCGCGGAACTCCGCGACACTCAGTTTAACGATCTCATGGAGAATATCTCCCCGTCCCACCAAGCGTATTATCGAATGGCCCGAGCCTTACGCGTAGACACCGCCTCTCACGTTCCTCCTCTCACTCGTCCCGACGGCACCATTGCTTTCGAAGTCGAAGAGAAAGCCGAATGCTTCGCCGACAGCATAGCGGCACAATGCTCGCCCAGCACGCAACCCGCGGATCCCTCCCACATCCAGGCGGTGGAGGACGAAGTTCTCCGCAGAGAATCTCTCCCTATCACCGACGACCCCGTCACAGTCTCTAATGATGAAATCTTGCTTCTCATTAGAAAGCAAAAGTCCAAAAAGGCTCCGGGTACGGATGGGATTTCCAACCACGCACTTAAGCACCTGCCTCAGCAGGTGCTTACCTTGTTAGCTATCATCTTCAATGCCTGCTTCGACCATAGCTACTTTCCAAAAACCTGGAAAGAAGCGACAGTCATAGGCATTCCCAAGCCGGGTAAACCTCTGAATGTCCCGGCTAATCACAGACCCATCAGCCTCCTCAAGGCAATGTCTAAACTTCTCGAAAGAGTCATACTCTCTCGAATGCGGAACCATCTGTTTCCAATGGATGGCGACCCTCTCATTATTCCCCACCAGTTCGGCTTTCGCGCTAAGCACTTCTGCCCTCAGCAAGTCCATCGAACCGTCGAGTACATACTCGAAGGATTCTCTCAGCGTCGTAAAAAAACAATCGCGGTTCTCTTTGACGTAGCCAAGGCTTTCGACAAAGCCTAGCGCAGCGGTCTCGTTTTTAAACTCTATAAAATAGGCTTACCGGCTCGCCTAGTCAGATTAATAGCGTCGTTTCTTAAAGACCGTACTTTTCGATTCAAATATGAAGGCACGCTCTCCGCGCCTCGTCCCATAAAGGCTGGAGTCCCGCAAGGCTCAGTCCTCGCCCCTCTACTGTACACCGTGTACACTAACGACATCCCCATCCCACCGAAAGGCGTCGAACTCGCCCTCTTTGCAGACGATACCGCCCTTTACACTAAAAGTCAAGCGATCCCGTATAACATCACCAGACTCCAAAAGGCCGTAAACGCCCTCGGTGTTTGGTTTCAAAAATGGCGTATCGATGTCAACCCAGAAAAGAGTTCTGCTATTCAATTCGACCACAAACGTCGTAATCGCCACAACGATCCGCACATTCGTATGTTAGGTATTCCCATCCCCTGGAAGCGCAGTATCAAATACTTAGGCGTCACCTTAGATCAGACGCTTTCTTTCAAGCCACACGTCGATAGAGTAACGAAACTCGCGCGTTTTTACCTGAGCCGTCTATATTGTATGATAGGAAGAAAAAGTAAAATGTCTTTTAGAAATAAACGTACGCTTTATAAGGTCTGCGTTAGACCCGTCATGTCATATGCTTCGCCAGTCTTTGCCCACGCCAAACCCTCCGTCCTGTATAAACTGCAGGTAGTTCAAAATCTCTTCTGCCGCAGGGCCACAAACGCACCTTGGTACGTGCGTAACGCGGACCTGCACAGAGATCTTGAACTGCCTACAGTGCAACAGCACCTCAAAACACTCTCAGAATTGTTCTTCAAACGCGCCGAATCCCATTCCAATCATCTTGTTCGAGATTCAGTCTCATATACTGCTCCTGTGTTAGATTCGATATACAAAATCGCTAGACCGAGAAACGCGCACACGAGCGAACGCACGCAATTAACTTTAGATCTCGAGGCCCTTCAGGCCGCAAATTCTAATTCTAACGTAAATTCTAATTCTAACGTAAATCCGAATTAATGCAATTTTATTTTTCAATTTTAATGTTTTTATTATTTACTTTTCTTTTTTGAGCACCTTCAGTGCTATGTAAATCCCAGCGGGTGACCGGTGACCAGCGCGGCCTCTTTCTCTGATTGGCCGTCGCTCAGATGAAGGCTGAGTGGCAAAAATGCACGAGCCGACAGGGGGTTTTTAGTGGGTATGGTTCTGGTAGGCGTCGGGACGAGTCCCACATAACTCCGATCGCGCGCGCGGAGTTAGCGTCAGAGCATTTTTATGTCCTCCTGCCATTCCCGTGGAGGCGAACCAAAAAAAAAAAAAAAACTGCAACGGGTCGAATCTGTTGCCTTGAGATTACCCAATACACAACAATGCTGCGCAGAATTCAAATTAAGAAACAGCAAACTTGTGGCTTTTTCTTTTATTCTCGTCGTTTAAATGATAGAAAACCAAATCTTATATCAATTTCATTTGAGTTTTCCTCCAGCCATGTACTGCATCCATTCAGAATTATTGATATCTTCATCGTAATAGATCGATAAAAGGATTATTGATCTATTTATTGTAAACTTTATTCAATTACTTAGTAGGTAAACGATAATCATTTCCAAAAGTATGTGCTTGTACAAAATTATTATTGATGGGCGTAACTTGCTTTGATTGAATTTTCCAGCACTAGTCGTCAATCATAACATAAACTTGGATAAAGTAAGGTTAAGTTATGCAAAGGAAGTCACGATATCGGCACTTAGGTCACCTTTGTCGCTGGTATCATTGAATATTCATGTCTTCCTGAATTGAAATCTTATTATTTAATTTACTTTCTTAAATGTATAAGGAAAGAACTTAATCTACCAAAGGTCATAATAAAAGAAATAGTAAGCTATCCTTGGCTGTTTCGCCTGCGTAAAACCGGTAATTTCGGAAAAACATTCCTCTTTACATTTTTGACAAGTCTCACACCGTTATATTCATAGCATACTCCTTGGATTCAGTGAGAAATGAGGTTATTCGAATGAAACTGCCCAATGTCTCATGCATTTAGACTTAGGTATGTATCCTTTTCTTATAATAAGCGTACATTTTTGCTATTTTTTGTTGATGAGCATAGTTTGTCATAGCATAGTAGCATTAGCTAAGTCTCTGTAGGAAAAAGTATGCTAATTATAAAGTAAAGCAATAAAAAAAAAATAGTATCGCAAAGCTTAATACAATTTTTTTTATTTTGGTGTAAAGTTTCATTTGCTTACTGACAAATAAGGTTGTTTTTATTTACTTAATTACAATTGTTGATATTTACTTAATTATATAATATATCCAAATCCTTTCGTAGTTTTAGCGGGAAAATGTGATAAAAGGTTAAAAGGTTTCCGGTACAAAGCTTAATATTTACGTCTAGCTAGGTCCACAAATATTGTATTGTGGTAGGTCGTGGCGTTTGTACTGGTATTCACCATGTTCTCGTGGCTTTATTTCTAAAATACAAATCCTTCAAGGCATGACTTATTTCTTAAGGTAACGAGAGTTGCTTATAATCTCTCGCTGCATCTTTGTTTGTCGCATTGAGTTGCGCGCGCAACGCTTCTCTGTCACTGTCAATGCTCGCGCTGAAACTTGACATCTTAAATCTAGGCAGCTTTGGATTCAGTCGAATTTTGTTAATACTTTTATAATACTAGTAATTGAAATTGGCATAAATAGTTGTGTAGCAACAACAGCTGATTGCCATAAAACACAAAATAATAATAATAAGTAATAATAATGGAATAATCAGTCAACTTTTTGATAAGGCAACCTAATACGGTTGAATTGGGAATAAAATATCCTTTCATTTGATATTATAATTTTAACATCTGCAAATGATTGAGCTAGGCAATATATATATATATATATATATATATATATATATATATATATATATATATATATGCATATATGCGAAATATCTAGTTTATATAGATGTAGGTATGTATTGCTTGTACCTAAGCTCACACTAAATATAAATTGTTTAAATCAGTAGTCCGGTCAAATTACACCAAAAAATAAGAGTGCTACATAAATTTACAACAAGCTGAAAACCGTTAAAATCGTTCGAAATATAATTATGAGTAAATTTGGAAATTTGAAAGTTGTATGGAAAAAATATTTATTCAAGGTCAAAGGTCAAAAAATGAGTTTCGTGATTTTTGAAAACGGTAAGTTTTATCATAAAAAATACCCCTTACAGAAATTGTAGATCATTAAATTATCTACAAAAAATGTACATTTACTTATTTTCCTACGAGCCACCGTTTCTGAAATATTACGATTAAAAAATCGTCATAATATGCATGAGCACGCCACGTATTAATTAGTACGGAGCTAAAAAACTACCTGCTTAGATAAGTATTGATATGCATGTTTCGTTAAAAATACTAAAAGTAAAAAAACAAGTTTAATTAGCCTGTCTTTCTCCAACCTCAGTTGCTGCTCATCATCATCTTTTTCGGGTCATTACCAAGTTCAAGTGTGGCTTGGTTATCAGCTAGATTGTGGTTGGAAATGGTCAACAATACATTAGAACCAGTTCAAACTTTACTTCCACCTGCGCCGGAAAAAGTGCTGAACACAATTTTAGCAAGCTGCAAAAAGGGATGCAGTGCTAAATGTGGTTGCAAAAAAGTCGGATTGTTTTGTTTTTTGGCTTGTACACATTGTCAAGGCCGGTCGTGCTCTAATATTGAATCACCAATAGTGGAGGATTCGTTTGGTTCCAACAGGGTGAGAACAAGAAGAAGATCAAGAAGAACAAGGAGCAGAATTTGAAGGCTACGAATCAGATGAATAAATTTCACAACTTTTTTTAAATTTACATCGCTTATATCTTTTCCAGTCTTTGCTAATTTCCGTTATTTTGCAACAGTTTCAAATTAAACAGGATCATAACTGACCCGTAGAATAAGCTTACTGGGGAAGCCACGTTAAAAAATCGCGCTAAGTACACTACCTACCTCATATGTGGCGTGAAAACTTTTTTTTGTGAAACAATTTTGACGATTATAACTTTTACAACTTTTTAAACCGTTATATCTCGGAAACGGTGGCTCGTAGGAAAAAAAAAATTATTAATACGTTTTTTATAGATAATTTTATGATCTACAATTTTAGTCTAAGGTGTTTTTATGATAAAACTTACCGTTTTGCTGAAAATCGTGGAATACTCATTTTTTTGACCATAAAATTGAACATAAAAGCCTGGGTACTTTTGTATCCGCAAAGCTCGACTTCTACTTACATAAGTACCATAAAACTTTTATTTATCTTAAATTATGTGTTTTAATAGTTATTAAATATTCATTACTGTTCATTTATTTACAAATTAACTTTAGCAAAAAAAAGAACTAGCAATGAAAACGAATTTAAGATAGAATATGACGCTTATTTCCTTTTTTTTTATATTAAATAAAATATGCCATTTTATATTAATCAAAAGATAAAACTATAAATATTAGTTTCTCTTGTCTTGTCAAAATAAGAAGTACATGCGTTGGTTGGTTGATAACACAGCATTGACCTTGGCGTGGCTGTAGTCTAAACTACAGATAAACGTCCGACTCTGTCACTTAAATAAGAGTCTAAAGTAACTTCCAATGTAATACAATACATCTTGGACATACGTGTATAAATGGTTCAAGTGTACATCAATTGTGTCAAAAATGTACTGATGTCACGCACACTAAAGCGAAGAGAATACGGTCTGACAAGATGACGGCTGCCACGCAAAGTTAAGTTGATTATTTACAAGCACACGCACACAAGCAAATGAGTTGAACCAGCCTTGTCTTCATTGTCACTTGTCAGATATCTTGGGCAAACATCTGTCTAGCTAATACGCAATAAAAGAAATGATTAATCTTTAATGCAACAATTAATACAATAATTGATATATTAATGAAGATGGTAGGTAAATGTCACAAATATTGCAGCACAAAAAAATCAAAAAAAAAAATTATTTTTTTCGAAATGGACTGTTTATTTATTGGGCCTTTTAAATTTCACCAGACGTTGTAGCTTAGCGCTGACGGTGCTTAGCCGGAACTTAAACTACTCCTACATAAGATAGCCTAAGGGCACTCGAGAGGGCACGGACCTTGGCTTAGGACATCGTATATTGAATCTACTTCTATCTACTGCCAAAGAATCAGCAAGAAACTCAGTAGAAATTCGTACGACGCGTTAGCCTGACCCACCGGTGGGCTAGGCGATTTGAATGCCGTGTTGCCCTATTTCTAACTGGAACGCCGGCGTTCCTTGTTGTAATTGCATCGTCGGGATCTGTTAAGACGTTACGTGGACGCCTATAACGAACCGCTGCGACTGGGTTGGCTGTGTAGTCAGCTGACTTATTGACAAGCGGGTTGGGATGGTTGGAGGTCTAGACGCCAACTTCATAAACGCGGCAATGGTGGGCAGCTCGAGATCCTTATGCAGATCTAATCAAAAAGAGAATAACAATAATAATAAATAATATTCGAACATTCACTTTCTCTATTTTAATGTCGAAAGCCACTTGTCTATAGGAACTCTGGAGGATAAAAGTTCGTGGTATATTTAGTATACTTATTTTCCTTGTTATGCTGATGTAAACTTCTTTACAAAATTTTTAATAAACAACAATAATTTCTCATTATTGACAATACACAGTACAGTGTAATGTCACTCCACCATATTTGTCTACAAAATTGTTATATTCAATTGAAATGGAGTTCAAATGTTGACGCCCGAGTGGCGTAGTGAGTAGCAGCCCTGCCTCATACGCCGGAGGTCCCAGGTTCGAGTCCTGGTCGGGGCATGCATCTGTGTAATGAATACAGATGACTTTTTTGGGTCATGGTTGTTAATATTTATATATCTATGGTTATTCTGGGTCCTCAACGTGTTGTGCCAATCGTTGGATCAACATGTAATAACGCTAACTTTATTTTATTTAACATGCTACCATACTATTTTGGCTCATCTTGACTCATCAAATCGGAGTATGACACATAAGTACCAACTTAAGTATTAGATCCATCCGTGGTATTACAAGTGTTTATATAATTTCCTTGTACTAAGCCGTATGACAACATAATTATAGAATGCTAGCTCGTAACAAACCATAATACACGATGTGAATCTTCAAAGACAACGTTTTTCTGTACCACCCAGACTCAGCCTCACCCTTTTACGGTTCAATTTACAGAAAACCGCGCTTCCCCAACAGTAGGGTATGAAAATATCGTGAGGAAACTCGAAATGATTTCGAAGGTACATGTAGAGCCTACCAACCCGCAGTAGGCACGTGTGGTAGACTATAAGTTACCAGACACCACTAGCGTCTAGGCTAGGCTGATCTCTCTGAAGTGCAGACTTCTTAGGTATGCGGGCTTTCTTATAATGTTTTCCTGACCGTTAGACCAGTCGGCTTTATGTACTCACGTTGTAAAAACTCCTTGGTACATTTAACAGTCACCAGGATCGAACCTTGGAACTTAAGTTCAGGAAGACAGCACCTTAACCACTGCGCCACCGACGCTCCTGTACATTAATTAAATTATATAAAACATATTATTATTTATTAACTTCGTTTATTTCTCCATAATCTAATACAATACATTTTTACCAAATTTAAGATGAAAATTTACAGAACCTACCATCAATTACCAAATACAATGCAATTCGACAAGACTGGTGCCTAAACTAGACCTAGGGTCGGTATTTTAGGACACCAGGACACCACCCGCATTACAATTTTTTAATTTAGGAGGTTACACAATTAATGACTGGTACTTATAAGGAAAATTCGAGATGAGTTACCAAGTCGATAAAAGACAGTAAAAATACAAATACCGCAGAATATTAAAAAGTTGTGCAATCATAGGTGTACAGAATGATGATTGATGATCACTTTGCAAATAAATAGATGAATTATTGTGGTTTTTAAATCTGTCTAATGCCAGTTTATTCATTAGGTATATCAGAAGATAAAAATTATGTTAAATGTTTGTTATTTTAGTTAATTCAGTTTTTTACTTTATAATGTCGGAAATAAATTAGTTGATTAATAATGTAACACGTTAGAATTCTTATAAATGTCAATCATACTTGTTGATTTTATGTCAAAGGATTAGAATTAATGGAAGTTCTATAACTAAAATATAGCTTTGTACAAGTATTTAGCGAGAAAGTAAAAGAAGCGAGTTGAAAATTGCGTTCTTTATAACATCTACGCGTTTTATTTTGACGATATTTAAGTGGTACTTGCTGTTTCATTGTACAGGTCACTATAAACAGTTGACGCACTGTCAACACTTTCATCCCCATCAGTTCGGCTTTCGCGCTAAACACTCCTGCCCTCAGCAAGTCCACCGAATCGTCGAGTATATACTTGACGGTTTCTATCCGCGTCGTTATAAAACGGTCGCGGTTTTCTTTGACGTAGCCAAGGCTTTCGATAAAGTCTGGCACAGCGGTCTCGTTTATAAACTCTACAAGATAGGCTTACCGGATCGCCTAGTCAGGTTAATAGCGTCGTTTCTCAAAGACCGTACGTTTCGATTTAAACACGAAGACACGCTTTCTGCACCTCGTCCCATAAAGGCTGGAGTCCCTCAAGGCTCAGTCCTCGCCCCTCTGCTGTACACCATGTACACCAACGACATTCCCATCCCGCCGAAAGGCGTCGAACTCGCCCTCTTTGCTGACGACACCGCACTCTATACCAAAGGCCACGGTATTCGGCACCTTGTAACCAGACTCCAAAGGGCCGTAAACGCCCTTGGTGTATGGTTTCAAAAATGGCGCATCGATGTGAACCCTGAAAAGAGTTCTGCGATGCGCTTCGACCACAAACGCCGTCGTCCCGATGGCGATCCCCACGTTCGAATGTTAGGCATTCCCATCCCCTGGAAGCGCAGTACTAAATACTTAGGCGTCACACTAGATCCGACGCTTTCTTTCAAGCCACACGTCGAAAGAGTTTCGAAACTCGCTCGTCACTATTTAGTCCGCCTAAATAGCATGTTAGGTAGAAAAAGTAAAATGTCCTTCAGAAACAAACGTACACTTTACAAGGTCTGCGTTAGACCCGTCATGACGTATGCCTCGCCAATCTTTGCCCACGCCAAACCCTCCCTCCTGCACAAACTGCAGGTAGTTCAAAACCTCTTTTGCCGCCGGGCCACAGGCGCACCGTGGTACGTGCGTAACGCGGACTTGCATAGAGATCTTGAACTGCCTACAGTGCAACAACATCTCAAAACACTCTCGGAAGCGTTTTTCAAACGCTCCGAAACCCATCCCAATCCTCTAGTTCGTGATTCGGTCTCATATGCTGCTCCTGTGTTAGACTCGAAGTTCAAAGTCGCTAGGCCTAGAAATGCGCAAGCGTACTCATCCACCAGACTGTCACGCGATCTCGAGGCCCTTCTGGCCGCAAATTCTAATTCTAACGTAAATTCTAATTCTAACGTAAATCCTAATTCTAACGTAAATGCGAATTAACTCAATTTTATTTTGCAATTTTTTAATTTTTGTTTTAATTATTGATTTTCATTTTGAGCACCTTCAGTGCTATGTATTAACCTTCAGTGCTTTGAGCACCTTCAGTGCTATGTAATCCCAGCGGGTGACCCCTTCTGGGCCCCGCTAGCGCGGCCTCTTTCTCCAATTGGCCGTCGCTCAGATGAAGGCTGAGTGGCAAAAATGCACGAGCCGACAGGGGGTTTTTAGTGGGTATGGTCCTGGTAGGCGTCGGGACGAGTCCCACATAACTTTGGAATCGCGCCAGAGTATGCGTCAGGGCATTTTTATCCACTTGCCCTTCCCGCGGAGGGGAACAAAAAAAAAATAAACAACACTTTCAACACTCAGTCTCGGTCTGCGTGCGTTCTCGAGCGCACGTCGATCGCAGACGCCTTCCCGCTCCATTAGCCCCCGCGCTAATTGAGCAAATTTCACTGGTTGTTGTCGTAATAAATAATTTCATAGTTGTATACCGTAATAAGTTTCTAACGCCGTTTTCACGGCGGACAGTGGGTTGTTAACCGTATTTCGTGGAACGTGAGCTTCGTCGACGGGAATTCGTCGTTCCAGGTGCCTCGAGTCTTCGTGTTCGAGTAAGTTATCCGCGTCGTCCTCAACCGCCCTACTGCGTGTAGGGTGGTTTTAGGAAGTTAGTCATCGTTGATAGGTTCATAGTATATATATTTATATATTGTTGTCCCTCCCCAACCCCTCCGCAATGGCTTCCCTAAGCTTTGACGAGTTTAGGAACAAGTTACTTGAAAGTACTGAAGGCATGTCTTTAAATGCTGATAAGTGCCGTTTCTTAGGTTCTCTTATCCCTCATCTCATGACGTTAATATCCACATTGGCCCCTCAGGCCACCCCAGTTCCCCAGACCCCTCCGGTCTTAGGCCCTACCGCGTCCCCTTCCTCCAGTGACATGGAGTGCGAAGTAGACGCCCACCCGCGCCGCAAGCGCGCACCCGCGACCGAGTCATCCTCGGACGCCACCCCAACTGGCCCTGAGTCTCCCTCTTTTACGCTTGTTAAGAAGCGCTCAAAGAAGCGCTCGAAACAAGACCCGGCGCCCTCGACACCCGTCCCTACACCCCCTGCGGCGTCTTCAACGCCAGCTGCCCCGGTGTCTTCAACACCCGCTCCGGCCCCAACTTCTGTCAAGGCCAAGGTCCCACCACCCGTTTTCCTTCGGGAAAAGGGTAAATGGACTGAGGTTTCGACATTGTGCAATGAGCACAAGATTCATTACACCCGAGCGGCCAACTCGGGTGAATCTATTAAAATCTTAGTCTCGTCGATAGACGACTTTCGTGCTTTAACAAAGCTCCTCACCGATAAGCAATATGCTTATCATACTTAGGCTCTGTCAGAAGAGCGTAAGATCAGAGCGGTACTCAGGGGAGTCCCGTTCGAATTATCGAACGAGGCTATCCTGGAGGATCTGCAGTCCCAAGGCTTCCCGGCACTCGCGGTGCATAAAATACACAGCAAGTACGGGAGGCAACACCCTCTCGCTTTGGTGGTTCTCGCCAACGTCCCCAAGTCCAGGGAGATCCTAAAAGGGGTTAGCTCTATATGCGGCCTCTCTGGGATCTCGATCGAGGCGCCTCATCGCCGCGGTCATCCCGGCCAGTGCCATCGGTGCCACTTGTACGGGCACGCGGCGGCCAACTGCCGCGCACCGCCCAGGTGCGTCAAGTGCCTGCTCCCTCACTTCACTAAGGAGTGCAATCGCACTCCTGAAACCCCCTCTCCTCCCGATTGCGTGCTTTGTGGCCAGTACGGCCACACCGCAAATTACAGGGGCTGCCCTCGTGCACCCCATTGTATGCGCTCCAATTCCAAGAGGGCGGCACCCAAACAGGCCCCGCGCCTTTCTCAAGAAAACTTTCCGCCGCTGCGTAGCCGGGTTCCTCCGGCTGCAAAACCTACACAGTCCAGGCCTGCCCCAGAAAACTGGAGGCAGCACCCCGCATCGAATCCCATCCCGGCTCCTCGCCCATACAAACCCACTCCTCAATCCTCCGTAGCAGACGATATGCGTATCGTCTGCGACGCTATGAAAAATATCGATGTTAGTGAAATCGCAGTCTTAGCCCGTAAACTTAGGGCTTCACGTACTCCGACAGAGCGTTTGCTAGCTCTGGCGGAGCATAGTTCCCTTCTGAATTCATTATAGGTTCATTTAAATGAATTGATCCCTAAATCATGCTTCGGCCGACCTCTGCCCAGCCCTGGCTTCACCGGAGGCTGCCCAGAACGGCCACCAACTCATGTCCCTTTGAGCACCTTCAGTGCAACTTTCACTATAGGCGGAAGACCCGCTAGCGGGTCTCCGCCAGCGCGCCCAACTTCCCGACGGGTGTCGCTTCCGATGAAGGCTAACGGTAATAACTACAGCCAACAGGTGGTTTTTAGTGGGTAGGTGCCATTCTGGTGAGTCCCACATAACCCCCCGCAGAGGACTTTACCTGCGGGCGGTATGCATGACGCATCTTCCACCTCCCTCCCGCGAGGGTGCCTCGGCAGCAAAAAAAAATATCAACACTTTAATATAAAAGTGTATTCGAATAGCAAAAGGGTGACCCATAAATTGCTTTCAAGACTGTTCTCTGGGTACACTCAAGTAGCAGTAAAACAGTATTGGGGGCACCACCCCATTAATAAAGATGTTATACTAGATTCTTAGTTCAAGTATTTTTCTCCTTATGGTTCATAGACAGTCAGATCACGACTCTTCCATGCTTCTTATTTATATGCTATTTAAGTGGGTCCTCAATTTGCAATTTCCCGAACGCTTAATTACTACGCAGTACATTTGGTGTGTTTGTCAGATGATTTTATTAATATTTAAGATAATATGATAAGTATTAATAAAATTTACATATTAATAAATAGTAAGAAATATGTTGAGGTTTTCTTGTAGAGAGGTTTTTAAGCGGAGTTTTGGCTTGAAACTTGAATATACATTTTTACGTTCAATATCTTTTACTTCAAAAATGCCTAAAGAAAAAATTTAAAGCGTTCTCTCATTTTAATGTTTATGCAGTGTAATATACTTGCATACTGTAATATTTTTTCTCAGTTCCAAGATTTTAAGTATAATTATTTTAACGTTTCAATTAATATGAGCACTTACAAATAATTTCCGTATGCAAATTATTGGTTTTCTGCATGGACACTGTAATCAAGTAACGCACTTATAGGTACTATTAAGACTTAGGAAACACTTTATTATTTAAATTCCTTTCAACGCGGAAGCTTAGACTTGTTTGAAATTATTCATATTTTTACTAACGAGTCGCTTTAAACGGTAAAGTGCAGGGAACTGCGATTACTACAGATCAAAGTTTCAAAGTGTTTTTTTTAATAGGTGTCTGTGGTAAGGTGTGGATGGTTTGCATTTTTTACCAAACTATTAACTAAAGCTGTGATAGGATGAACGACGGTGTGCTAAACAAAACCGACTAACAGGATTATGTACTTTATATTCCTAGTCTTGCTTATCTCACCTCTGGATCTTAGCTGAGCGATGTTTTTGAACATACTTAATGACGTGTGAGGGGCGCTACCCTCCTGTTCCAGCGTATTCGTGTCGGCAACATTTGTTGGACGGCAATGCCGGTCCGAACCAACTACCACGCAAAGTCGGCAAGTGCCGATTGGCTCGTCTCGCCAAAACCCAAATGGCATTAAGTGGGCAGCCTTTTTTGCGATCGTTCATCTGCACATATTTGACGTCGCCACCCGCGAGATTCATGCCGGTTAGAATATATTAGTAGCACCCCTGATGGATGTGCGCTAGGGATTCGTGCGAGGGATGAGTGCGAGCCAGTGTATTGAGCAAGAACTTCACAAAAGTTTTAACTTCAAAAGAGTTCGACACTCGTTTCCGTTCTTCGGAGGGCACGTTAAGGTGTCGGTCCCGATTTTTGTCCCAAGACAACAGTGGTAAAGGCACGTCAGAGGTCTGTGGGAGATCCAGAGGTAGCTTCATCAATTCTGACACCAGAGTCTATAGTGGCGGTAATTGTTTTTGATGCTCATTCAACAAGATTTCACATGTTCATTCTGTCAGAGCCATGTTTAAATATACCAACCTATTTATTAATGAAAACTTGATGTAAGAACTAGACTTGCAACGTATATTCGGCCGTAGCTGCATACCGAATATTTTGGCTAAGCTCGGCTGGCGAGCTTTTTGGCTGAAGCTTAGGCAAAACTTGTATTGATGTAATTGTTTCGCGCTTGTTTGTTTTAGACACTTACCGCACGCTATTGCTACCACACTGGGTGTTTTGACAAGTTAAGCTTTTGCGCATCGTAAATACGTTAAGTCTCTACGTTTTGATTTATTAAAAAGTGAAATTGTGTAAGACTTAACTAATACTAAATTATTAAATAATCGATTATAGCTTCTAAAAAGAAATCGCCTATATGGAGATATTTTGAGGTTGGTAAAAGTGACCCGAATATTGCCGTGCCCCGGTATAAATATTTTAACAATATTGTAGCAAAATATTAAAAGCCGAATTGTATGTAGATATTCGGTATGCGGCCGTATATAATAAAAGTAGCCAATTAAACCGAATACCATATAATAACCGAATATTCGTTGCAACTTTAAGTATAACTGACATATAAGTATAACTGTTCTTGTGGAGTCTATAAATACATTTATACAGTTCAGTTTCTTATTAAAGATCAATCAGTTATAGAAATATACCTAAGAAGTTTTACATCATCAGCATCGTGATGCACTTGAAAAAACTAGTTAGATTAGTGAGTGCACTCATGACCCTATGAACAGATTACTAAAGTTATGCCCAAAGGCTGAAACTATAAGGCAACGCTAATCTTTAGCGCCAACGCGGCGATTCTGCCAGCCGTTTGCCATCTCTGATTATTTTTCTTTTCTTGTTCTTATTTTTTTCTTTTATTGATTTGTAATGTAAATAAATGATTATATTTGTACTTTTAAATGAGATAATTAAAGGTCAACATTTTTTTTAACAACTGTTGTTCGAAAGGTTTATTATTGTAAGTAGTATTACAAAATTCGAACAGTATTTTTATTTACTAAATTGTATAGAATATTTGCAGGTTAACTTAGCAATATCTTAGAATACACAGTCTTTGGAGGAGATCCCATAACGGCTCGGCCACGAAAAAATCGTAACGTTCGAAGCGTCGAATCGCTCCTCATTTTAATTTGTAGAGAATAAGGCTGCATATCGCTATAGGTGCGCTAAGAACAAGTCCACGTATATCATAACTTCATGCTTTTGTGTATAAGCAAGCCAGCACTACAGCTTCTAGTGGCCTTCCAGGTGATTCGTGTTCTATTTGCATTTGTCGCTCGACGCTGAATTCACCCATAGCGTGTCGGCTCGTAGCTCGAAATCACATTATATACCTACCTACTAATTCAAGTATTTAACAATTTTGAAAAAGGAATGCCGAGAGGTTTTTTTTCAGCCGGCTTTTTCCTTTCGGTCTTCCGACGATACCTTTTAGAAGTTTTGTAATTAAGACAAGAAAAAATACTTTGGTTTTTTTCGAGTTCTCCTTGAATGTCGATTCTTTCTTCCATGGCCTTTATTCACTACATAATGTATGTAGCCGCCCTTACTGCCTAGACGTATCGATCTTAGAAGCTCTTTCTCACATACCAGATACTTTGGGTTCAAACCTTAAACGTCAGTACAGTCAATTTTGTCATTAACATAGATATGGGTTTACAAATGACAAGTATTATGCCATTCAGTTAGATTGATTGTCTAGAATTTCATAAATATCTTTATTTATATAAGTGACTTTAGTTCTCACGCGAATCTCCTCGTATTTGAATCGATCTCATGCTACCCATAATTACCGAAAATTATTTTTGACCTTTTCAAAACTTAAATGAAATTCATGAAATTCATAACTTCCGCCAACTCTAACTCTTATGTAAAACGTCTTTTCTATGACCGACTAAAAAAAAAGTCGGTTTAATAAACGAGTATATGGTAAATTACGTTTTAGAACTATTTTTCAAGTAAGTAACCATGATTTTATTAGAAGTTATTAAGGTATATCGTCATATAACAAAATTTATTTGACAAACATTTAAAAACTGTTACAAATGGTTATTTACTACTTCCCAATTTTATTTAAAGAAATACGGAAGATATATTTGCATGCTCATGATTCTAACAATAAATCAATTATAATATGTTCACATTCGTGAGTCTGTCTTCAAAACTGTATTTACCACGCAATTTAATGTAAGAACAACTAAATATCGCGGTGTATTAATTCGTAACTCTTACAAAGTCTAACTAGTCATTTCACAATTTTTCGTAACATTCGTAGGATATATAGAGTCATAACATAAGGACTAATACTAACAATCATGTGTATTGTCTGTACACCTTAATGAACAATAGCTTTCTAGTTTCCACAGTAAATTATACTTCAATTATGCTAATTAAGAAAATGGTCGACAACGTGCTTACGTATTAATGTTTTTTTTTGTTTTCCACGAAATAGCACCAGTTAGTCGAAATTATGGATAAAATGTCTTTTTCTAAGTGAAAAGTTAAGAGAGACTAACAAATAAGAATCGTTACTTTGGATACAAATGATAATTATGCTTTTTTCGTTAATATGAAGGTCTTGAAGTATTAACGGGTTTACGAGGTTTTAGGTTTTGAGTTAAGATGCAGTTGGAATGAGAGTAGTTTGCTTTCTCTATTAGCTTACAATGTCAACTTATTAAGCTGTTCAACATTAATTGGCAAAAATAGTAAATAGTACTAACTTCAACAGCATTAACTTTTAAATGGTATTGTTCTTGGCGTGTTTAGTAACAAAGCCAAAACATAACTTATATCCACTACAGATAAATCTAAAAAAAAACGTTTGTTGAAGTCTACTCGCGAGACTCAAAATATTATAAATATTCAGGGTCTAAAAGAGCAATTTCTAAGTGACACACGGTGACCATGGTGTCTGTAAAGGCACCTGCCTGTAAAATATAATTAAATACGATAAAATCCGGTTAGAAAGTGTTTTGTTTAATTTAATGAATTCTGGAAACTAACGGAAGTGTTATGTTGTATTAATTCTGAATCCTTGAATAATTATTTATTTTTTATATTTATTTATTTAATAATTGATATACACAGAGGTTTTTATTACAGTATAAAAAGTAGTTACCGAATAATGTACAAAGGTACTGCTTATTTCTAAAGAAATCTCTTCCAACAGACCTGAGACTGGAAAAGATTTTTCACGGTGTAAATATTTGCTGCTAACAACCCTATATTTCTTCATTCTGTGTGGCCTGGTTGGATGATAACTCATTTCGCGAAACAACACCGTTATATACGAATGACGCTTATCTGCTTTGCAAAAATAACATGACGATTGGTTTATTGCTATTTTATGTCTACCGTATTAAGTATGCAACATCGAATTCTTAAAATGAACATGTAAATCAACTATACATATGTGATGAAAGTTGTGTGCACCGACTACTTTCTCCTAGATAAGAAAGTTAGATTAACTTTATATTGTTTCTGTCTTTTTCACCTCAAAGTTATTTGATTATCATGAATATGTAAATAACATAAAATCACACAATAACACACGCGGTAATACAGCGAGCAGTGACCTGATACGATGTTTACAATACTAGAATGTTTATAGTCGATATCTAAGAGCCTATTTAAAGACACTGTTAGTATTCTATTTTGATTTTGAGCAGTCGTTTTCAAATTAAGGTTGCGTCGTATTTTTTTTTTTGAAATTATTCATCTCAAGGGTTAGGCGCCATCTAAAGCATAGAAAGTGGAATATATCCTATTAAAATGTATACGTAATACGGCGTAGGCCAATCTGGTTTTAAACCGTAGGTCACTGACTTTATGCTGTCTATGACGATCAATATAACGTAAAGCTATGTACGTTGTCTGAGGCACAGAACTTTACCTTTCATCTCTGGAATAAAATATATATTATATTTGTATAAGTGATAGTGGAGTTTGTTTTGTTAAGATCTCATATGGGGTGGATATGATAACCACGTTTATCTGGTTGTGTTCCGGATAACGAAAAGAAAAAAAATGCAATTCCAACTTAGGGATACGGTCGGCAACGCGTCATTAATCAATAAATCAATTAATTTTATATATTAATTTTATAAACAACAATGTGACCAATCAAAATTCCTACGATTAACGATACCCATGGATGCGTGTGCCATTTACTATCAGGTGAGTTACCATCAGGCTCGTTTTTCGGCTATGACGAAGTTAAAAAATGTCATCGACTAAAACAGTGACACCAAAGTATTATTTCTTTATACCTAATTAAATTATATTTGTTTTAAGAGTTGCAACTTGCTACCACAATTACGGTAAAATACGGTTTTTCTTGTGATTCTATTTAAAAAAACCCATTTGTTTTTGGCTTTTTCAATAAGTAAATAGATAACTGTAAACTGTAAATAATAGTAAACTGTTTTTTTTTTCACATAAAATGCTACGTTACAGTGATACAATTTATACAGTATAGAAGAATAAATTACAATAAAATCCGTTTAACTCATGATACTTCGGGTAAAAAATAATCTTTTGAAGTTCAGTAAAATTTTTGTAACAGTAACATAGTTTTTAAGTATTGTAATATTAACAAGAAGGCGTATTATTATTAGTATAGAGATCAACCTTTTGCCATTATTGTAAATTCATATATTAAAAATATATACGATCCCTGAACCTCAAAAATCAACTTAAATTTATACACAGTCAAACAATACTTGCCTTTGTTACAAAACAATAAGTAATTGAATGATATTTTATTTTACTAAAATCCATAAACTAAATGGAAGTATTAGCGGATTTGAATCTGCACTCACGATATCGTGCCAGTAACTTACATCAACATGGCACGTTCGTGCAAGACGCGATTATACTCAGTTCTGTAATAATCACTTGTAGTATTCAAGAACTTCGATGTTGTTCTCAAACTTGGAGATTTATGGGTTCTGACCTAGTTTGTGTAAAAAACCTATTAGGCACTTTGATCTAAGTAAAACAATGAAAGATGGTGGCGTTCTACATTACGTACCTGGAAATTGGCTCTGGTCTACTACTACAGATACCTTTAATCACACAAACTCAGTTTCTCCGCGACATGATCGGTACGGTAACAAATCTGGTACTCACACTAAATATTTCCATTTTTTAAATTAAAATATAGTCCCTATTTTTACTTTGTTGACACCTGCAATTCATGTTACTTCGAAACAAAACAAGTTCAATCGGGCGATAGGGACAAAACTAATGAGTCCTTTTTTTTTTTTTTTTTTTTTGTTCCCCTCCACGGGAAGGGCAGGAGGACATAAAAAATGCTCTGACGCATACTCCGCGCGCGCGATCGGAGTTATGTGGGACTCGTCCCGACGCCTACCAGAACCATACCCACTAAAAAACCCCCTGTCGGCTCGTGCATTTTTGCCACTCAGCCTTCATCTGAACGACGGCCAATTGGAGAAAGAGGCCGCGCCAGCGGGGCCCTTAAGGGGTCACCCGCTGAGATTCACATAGCACTGAAGGTGCTCAAAAATGAAAAGTAAAAAATAAAAACATTAAAAATGAAAAATAAAAATTGCATTAATTCGGATTTACGTTAGAATTAGAATTTACGTTAGAATTAGGATTTGCGGCCTGAAGGGCCTCGAGAGCTAAAGTTAACTGCGAAGGTTCGCCCGTGTGCGCGTTTCTCGGCCTAGCGACTTTGAATTTCGAATCTAACACAGGAGCAGTATATGAGACTGAATCTCGAACAAGATGATTGGGATGGGATTCGGCGCGTTTGAAGAACGATTCTGAGAGTGTTTTGAAGTGCTGTTGCACTGTAGGTAGTTCAAGATCTCTGTGCAGGTCCGCGTTGCGCACATACCAAGGTGCGTCTGTGGCCCTGCGGCAGAAGAGATTTTGGACCACCTGCAGCTTATACAGGACGGAGGGATTGGCGTGGGCAAAGACTGGCGAAGCATATGACATGACGGGTCTAACGCAGACCTTATAAAGCGTACGCTTATTTCTAAAAGACATTTTACTTTTTCTACCTATCATACTATTTAAGCGGCTTAAGTAGAAACGCGCGAGTTTCGTTACTCTATCGACGTGTGGCTTAAAAGAAAGCGTCTGATCTAAGGTGACGCCTAAATATTTGATACTGCGCTTCCAGGGGATGGGAATACCTAACATTCGAATGTGGGGATCGTTGCGGCGATTACGACGTTTGTGGTCGAATAGAATGGCAGAACTCTTTTCTGGGTTGACATCGATACGCCATTTTTGAAACCAAACACCGAGGGCGTTTACGCGCGGAGAGCGTGCCTTCATGTTTGAATCGAAACGTACGGTCTTTAAGAAACGACGCGATTAATCTGACTAGGCGAACCGGTAAGCCTATTTTATAGAGTTTAAAAACGAGACCGCTGTGCCAGACTTTGTCGAATGCCTTGGCTACGTCAAAGAGAACCGCGACTGATTTTTTACGATGCGGATAGAATCCTTCGAGAATGTACTCGACGATTCGATGGACTTGCTGAGGGCAGGAGTGCTTAGCGCGAAAGCCGAACTGGTGGGGAATAATGAGAGGGTCGCCATCCGTTGGAAACAGATGGTTCCGCATTCGAGAGAGTATGACTCTTTCGAGAAGTTTAGACATTGCCTTGAGGAGGCTGATGGGTCTGTGATTAGCCGGGATGTTCAGAGGTTTACCCGGCTTGGGAATGCCTATGACTGTCGCTTCTTTCCAGGCTTTTGGAAAGTAGCTATGGTCGAAGCAGGCATTGAAGATGATAGCTAACAAGGTAAGCACCTGCTGTGGCAGGTGCTTAAGTGCGTGGTTGGAAATTCCATCCGCACCCGGAGCCTTTTTGGACTTTTGCTTTCTAATGAGAAGCAAGATTTCATCATTAGAGACTGTGACGGGGTCGTCGGTGATAGGGAGAGATTCTCTGCGGAGAACTTCGTCCTCCACCGCCTGGATGTGGGAGGGATCCACGGGTTGCGTGCTGGGCGAACATTGTGCCGCTATGCTGTCGGCGAAGCATTCGGCTTTCTCTTCGACTTCGAAGGCAATGGTGCCGTCGGGACGAGTGAGAGGAGGAACGTGAGAGGCGGTGTCTACGCGTAAAGCTCGGGCCATTCGATAATACGCTTGGTGGGACGGGGAGATATTCTCCATGAGATCGTTAAACTGGGTGTCACGGAGTTCCGCGAGGCGAGACCTAACTTTGCGTTGAAGCTGATTCGCAGCTGTTCTATATGCGGGCGTGGGATATTTCTTGGCTCTCCGGAGAGCCGCGTTCTTAGCTTTAATGAGATTGCTAACGGCTAAGGGAAGCGCGGGTTTGCCTTGCTTAGCAATGATTACGTTGTCGCTGATGGCTGAGTTGATAGCATCAGTGAGAGTATCGACTACTGAATCTATTTTAATCGGGCTGTCTAATTGTTCGGGCGAAATCGCGAGCGGAGAGTTCGGTGCCTCTAAAGCTGAAACTAACGTATTTTTAAAGCCTTTCCAGTTGGTAAAGGTCTTTGGCGGTGTGACGTTAACGTTAGGCGCGCCTAGCACGAGGGAGACGGGGCGATGGTCGGAGCCTAGGTCATCGAGCGGTTCGATGGACCTGAGATCAAGATTGATTCGCTTGATAATTGCAAAGTCGAGGATGTCAGGAGAATAGGTCGGGTTGTTGGGATAGTGAGTGGGAGTGATGGGGGATATGACGTCTAAGTCAAGGGAGTTAGTGATGTCGAGGAGAGCGATACCGCTGGTGTTGGTCGATAGGCACGTCCAGTCAGTATGTTTGGAGTTAAAGTCTCCGAACATAATGACTGAATGGCCGAGGGCGAGAATGGCCTCAAAGTCGCTGCGGATTGGTCTGGTACCACTAGGTATGTAGACTGAAGCTATGATGATGGTCGGATGACCAGTCATAGCCAATCTACACACAGTGGCCTCCATGTTGAGGAGAGGAGGAGTAGGGAGAGGACAGCAATGGAAGCCTCTTTTGTAATATATAGCGGTGCCGCCGTAACCGTCGGAGTTGGGCCTATCGTTGCGAGTAAACGCGTACTTAGGTATAGCGAATCCCCTGAAGCGGTTTGGAGTAAGCCATGTCTCCTGGAGAAGGAATAAGTCAGGTTCTTTGTTCTGAAGGAACAGTTTAATCTCGGGAAGGTTGGTATTAAGGCTACGAGCGTTAAAAGATACTAGGGATAAGCCCTTAGGTTTAATACGACTGGACGCGGGATTCGCGGGTCTAGACATTAAAATTTATTTATTTAAAATTTACAAAAATAAAAGAATTTACAACGAACTTAGGAGCGAGTGATGCTCGGCTAACGCGAATAAATGCTCTTGAGGAGAGCGGGCGGCTCGCAGTTTGCGTGCGAGTACGGAGATTTCGTTAATGTCGACGTTTTGGATGACGTCGAACACGGTCTTCTTGTCCTCAGCCAACGACGACTGAGGGGAAGATGACAACGCGGGACGCGGCCCTACGGGAGCTACGGGAGCTGGGATGGGTCGGGAAGGTGCAGGCGGGACGGCCGGACGCTGCCTCCAAGACAGAGCCGGAGTAGGCGTCGGCTGAACGGGCTTTGCTTCCGGGGGACCCCGGTTGCGCAGCGGCGGGAAGTTGGCAGGAGTGAGTGGCGGCGCCGGTTTAGGCGCGACCCTCTTGGTGGTGGAGCGCGGAGCGCGCGGGCAACCCCTGTAGTTTGCTGTGTGGCCGGACTGGCCGCACAGCACACAGGCAGGGGGGGAAGTGGATTCGGGAGTGCGAGTGCACTCCTTAGTGAAGTGAGGATCCAGGCACTTTACGCACCTGGGGGGAGCTGAACAGTTAGCCGCTGCGTGGCCATATAGCTGGCAGCGGTGGCACTGCCCAGGGTGACCGCGGGGGTTGGGACGCTCGACGGAGATGTTCGAGAGTCCGCAGATTGTGCGAGCCTCTTTGAAAATCTCCTTCGAGTCGGGAGTATTGGACAGGATTACTAGCGCTAACGGAAAACGCCTACCGCGGTTGGAGTGCATCTTGTGCACTGCTGTGACCGGGAAACCCTGAGACTTAAGGTCATCTAGAATGTCTTCGTTGCTGAGTTCGAACGGGACGCCCCGTAATACTGCGCGGATCTTACGCTCCTCCGGGAGGGCGTAGGTGTGATACGCGATTTGGTTAAATCCGAGTAACCTGGTAAACTCGCGGAAGTCGACGACAGTCGCTAATTGGATTTTGATTGTATCGCCAGCGTTGGCGGCTTTTAAGTAATTAATTTTGTGCACTTTGCACAAGTTGGAAACCGCGGTCCAGCGCGCTTTTTCACGCAGGAATACGGGCGGAGGGAGCTGAGGCTTCGGCGGGACGGGAGCGCAGCGCGTCGCTGGCTTCGATGTGACCGACGGAGACGCGGTTACTACGAGCGATTTTAACGGCGCGGGGGCTGGTGTTGAAGACACCGGGGAGGGCTCGGGTATTGAAGATACCGAAGCTTTCTTAGAGCGCTTCTTGGAGCGCTTGGCGACGAGTTGAAACGCGGGCTCAGGAGAGCCGGTTAAGGTGACGGCATCTGACGACGTATCAGACGCGGGTTCGGAGTCGCTCCCGGGAGCGGTACGCTTACGACGCGACGCGTGAGAGGATGCGACCGATTCGCAGTCCATCTCGGACGAGGCGGGAGACGAGGAAGAGCTGTAGACCTGAGGAGTCTCGACGTTGGAGGCCTGAGGAGCCGGGTTTGAGGCCTGAGGGGCCGGGGTTGAGGCCTGAGGGGCCGGGTTTGAGGCCTGAGGGGCCGGGGTTGAGGCCTGAGGGGCCGGGGACGCGATTGATGCCTGTAAGGCCTGCGTTATGATGTCATTCGGGATGTAGACGCCTACCGCAGCAAGTGCCTGGGTGAACGCGTTAATAACACTTAGCGGATCCATAAGGGAGAGTTGGGACAGTAATATTAATAAATATAAGTATAATAAAAGATGCCTAGTTCCTAAAACCTAGCAAAATCCTAGCGGCTAACCTCCCTACCAGCGGTAGGGGGGCTGGGGAGGAAAACTTAAAATTAACAGTGGTACGCCGAAGGCCGCTACCTAGAAACCTAAAAAAGGGTACGCAGGTAAAGAGTTGACCACGTTAGGGTCAACCTTTACCGACAGAAAGGACAAATACACACGAAAACACACAGATATGATAAAAATAAGTATGAAAAATAGAAGAAAAATAAATAAAATAGAGAAGAGAAATAAAATAAAAATAAAAAGGACTGGTTCAGTACAAATTCGTTGTCACCGTTAAGTATCCTTTGCACTGAAACCAGACTACTTACGCTGGGCACAACACTGCACTCAGCACAAGCACAACACTACTTAGCACAGCACTTTGAAGACTAAGGGGCTTAGTCGCAAAGAAAAAATACGCACATCGATAGCACTCAGACGGAGTAGAAAACCTTGAAAACCGTAGCACGGAACCAGCACGCTAGACTGTGACGTCAGTAGACTGAGCGCCACGGAATAGCGGGAAAGGACCGATCGACGGAGAACGGGGCTTGCACGTCCGAACTGGGCGGCGATCGGAGCGAGAATGATGACTAATGAGTCCGTATGTCAAAAGCTTTTCACCTAACTTCCGTGGGTGCGCATCTCATTTCAATGAATTTATCATTTGGTATATTTTCATTTCAATAACGTTCAAAAGATATAATAACCGTTAGATATACCAATTCAGGATATAATTTCATTTCGATAAAAAATAAACGATATGACGTTTATTTAATCGAAAATCATTTTGCACATCGTATGAAATATATAATTTAAGATAATTTTATTTCTATTCTGTCAATTACTTTTTAAGTTTAATTTATTAAGTTGATTTTTTAATTCAATTAATCAAACTACAGAGATCACAGAGATCCATTATAAGACAAGACCGAATCTCACATCCCCGATAACTTTAACCCCGACTTCACACAGAACTTTTTTGTCCCGCTCTAGAGTGTTTTTTATAAACAGGAGGCGCGGAAGGCAGCCCCACCCGCCGTAAACGAACGATTTTGTAAAAAAATATATCATATATTACACACCCATCTTCCGTACTTAAGTCAAAGTGTTTTCATGAACCTTTTTTTGCTGATAACTATTGCTTGCCAACTTAGCAAAATTACAATTGTATAAAAAAAAATTATTTGATATTTATTGTTTAAGTGCGAATAAACGCACTTAAACATTTTGACATATTAGCTAAAATGTCCTTCCGTCACTTTCTATTTCTGTTGAACCCATGCAGACAAACAGCAATATTTAGCCCAGTGCTAGCTAATTCAGAGCTGCGATAAAATGTAGTTCTTAGATGCGATAAAATGTAGTTTAGAATATAACTAGATTGAAGAAATGTCCTTATAAGAATCACATTGCTTTTTAATTACATGAATGACGCATTTACTTGGTGACGTGCAATTCTAGCGATGTGATAAGTCTGAAGTTTATTTAGCACTAGATTTTGCCCGGAGCTTTGCTTGAGTTTAAACATTGTGAGCCCTTTATGGTGATTTTTTGAATTGTTGAAGCGTGAAATAATTACAAACAAACGTACTATTTCATTACTAATATTCGTTAGGGCGAATATACAGGGTGTCCCAGAAGTCGGCGATAAACCGGAAGCAGGAGATACAACAAGTAATAACAGCTATCAGCTATCAGAAAAATAAAAAGTAAATTCTGAACCTCGTGGTTATGAAACTATAGGTATTTTAAAAATACAAAAAATCAACACACTGCGATAATCATTTGAACCTTGTTTGAAAATTGTAACGTTTGCTTGGTTTTATTTTTGGATTATAGCCCTGAGCAATGCTTCTATAAATTGTAGCCTTAAATTTAAAGTCCACCTTCGTTTAGGAGAAAAAGTCTAGTATCTACCAAACAAAAATTTATAAAAATTTTTTGCTTAAATATAACCTATTTTCTGAAAAAAAATATGCTGAGTTCTTTTGGCAAGTAGTTTCAAAAGTTTGCTTATTCAATACAGATTTCATATTGGAACAACACTTGCTAGATTACTTCTAAAATAAAGGAAAAATAAAAACAATTTGCTACTAAACCATACTAAATTTGTATAAATTTGTATATTGTACTAAATATAAATCATACTAAATTTGTCAAAATAGTAATTAAATTTTATTTTTAAAAATTATTATTAAGGGTATTATTATTAGGGTTTAATACCATGTTTGTTCAACGTTCTTGCGATCTAAGTGAATCTGAAAGAGAAAATGCTACTACCAAAGACTTTTTTCATCGTTTCTAGTTTAGCTCATTTTACAAAGGTATTAGGATACCTTACATATGGAATTAGCGTTTTATTGTACTGGCCACTTTGATCTGTATTATCTCCTCTTTGGTTAAGAATTCCAATTTCAAATGTATACAGCTATTTACTCACGCATTTGTGTTTCGAAAACCGTAATTCATTTGTTTTTTACTCTTTTGGATTTTTCTTTGCGTCACATAGTTTATAAAATGGCAAACTTGAAATGCTGAGTATGCCGGCGGTGTCGCAAAAGAAAACACAGTGCGTTTTTGGTTCCAACGTCGTGGACGGCCGGGGACCAAAGTTGGTAATGAAGAATTGAAGGCTATTGTAGAAGCGGCTAGCTGCTAAACAACCGAGACTGGTCAATCGCTCTAGGCCACTGTTGCGTCAGCACAACGCTAGACCACACACTGCACAATAGACGGGGATATACTCCCTGGACCTTGCTCCAACAGATTAACATTTTTTTCGATTTTTTTTCGGAGACTCCCGTCCGAATGTTTTGTTTTTGTAAAGGGATCAATGAACTACCTATGAGATGGTGAAAGTGCATAGATGGCAATGGTGCATACTTTGATTAAATAAATATATTATATATTTTTTTAATTGACTTAATATTCCTCCAGTTTCATATGTAATGTCCTAATACTTAATTATTACTTCGTACGTACGCCAAGTTTAAACAGCGAGAGTAAACCTGTTGAAGTTTGCACATTATCTTGTTTATATTAAATTATAATTTTTATAGTGTCGACCTTTTTTAAAAGCTCGTCCGGGTGGGTATTTCAGTCTTTTCTTTTACCGGCATAACAACCACATAAACGGGGATAATTTACGATCTAAACGGGAATATTGAAATTACAGGAACTCAGGCAAGTCTAAGTTAGTTTACCAGTACAAGTAAGTTTACCAACAGCTTTTATATCTAAAACATTTCTGTTATATAATTTTATGTTAGAAAGTTATATAATAAATTTTTGTATAGTTTTCCTTGTATGCATGTATTTAGATAATAAAAAATGACTCTTATAGAAAAGGAACTGCGATAAACAATCGTATTAGTGGATATAAATTTTAAATTTGTAAATTTATGCGCGCTCTGAAATAACTGGTTTACCTTTTTCAAAATTTTATTCTAAGAATTTCAAAAAAGAATATAGCTTTGGCCATAATGACGATGATTAGTTTTTTGTATTTAATTGTATTGCATTTAAGTTAATTTCGTAATTTTTGTTATGCATTTGATATTTTTTGTAAATTTTAGCGGCAAATATAACTGAAAAAACATAATAGCAGGCTTCGTGTAAGCGTGTAAGATACGAGCTTCATCCCGGGTGCCTCTAATTTTTTATGAACCAAATGTATTATTAAACAATTTATTTTTACTTTGTCACAGCCGGCAAACAAACCTGTGATCCACCTGATGGCAAGTGGCATCCGTGCCCATTGACATCATTAATCGTAGATAATAGTGATCAATTATGTTTTAATTATTGATTAAAGATGCGTTGCCGACTGGAGGGTTACGTTGGAATTGCCTCTGTTCCAGTACCAGTACTGGCTGTTCCTTTCCTTTGTCCAGAACTCAACCACGTAAACGTGATTATTAGGGCGGTCAAAATAGGGCGGACTGTGGTACCGCTCCAGACGAGATCCTTAACATTAGAAACTCTGCTATAATAGTTCTGTACGCATTTATATTCAAGACCTCTAGCTTGTATGCATATCCAAAAATTAATTACTTTGAGAAAATAATGTATTACTGCAGTACTATATACTTTGCTCCTCATTTACAATTATTCGTATATTATATCATGCATTATCTCAATAGGTTTAGTAGGGAAGGTCATATTGTAAATTCAACCCGCGTCACTGATGATTGATGACTCGCGGCGTGTGCACAAGATTCAATGTCTCGTGCACTCAATTATTGATTAATATCTCTGAGTGCAATGAACTCGAGTAATTTTTGTGTCACGTTGTAAATGATTTATCACTGTTGTAAGATAGTGTTCTGTACGTGTGACTGTGATTTTTATCTCCTTTTGTGTTCTGGGATATTCTTTCTGGTGTATTTTGCAGATGAATGAGCGTTAAAGACGTTAGACTTATGAAACTGTTTTTTTTTTATTTATTGAAAAAGCATTAGACGTTTGTCTTCTATCTCAAAGACCAAGGTGTTACACGTCTATCCACGAGATACCTATTCACTCGACGCTTGAAAGAACTAGGACTAATAGTTTTCTGGAAAAACAGACGCAGGCAGTTCATTCCACACCTTGGCGACCCGCACCAAAAAGGAACTATCGAAGCGTTTGGTTCGACTTCTTGGAATATCTATTATAAAGAGATGGAAGGCCTGTCTGTGTCTAGTAGTCCGATGTAAGAAGGGTGTGGGTTCAACCTGATCAAAGTGAGGTCAAAGTTGTTAATACTTTTTCGGGCTCTTTGGTCTATTGCGTCCATTGCTTAAAGTTGATGCTTTGCAGAACGAACTGTATTTATGCCGCTAAAACTTTCAACACCTTTAAACATTAACTAAAAACACATTATCTGAATAGGGTTAAAAAGCAAACTAGTTACATTTGACTAATGTACGCACGTATTGTATGCATAAATGCTTATGTTTTGTAATTTTGCATAAATAAATTGCTTATAATATAAATATAAATTTAACACAATAATAACATAGATTCCACTCCAACTTTTTCTTTCTTTAAGTGTGTTTATTCTATTATTCTTTTCATTTCATTATTTTACGACTAAAATTATTATTTAAATAACTATTCATACAGAAACAACTTTTAATTACGAATTTGTTGTACCTCCTTTCTTCAATTTAACCAGACAGCTCTTCTTAAGAAACAAAGGCTCACGGGCCTCGTTCACTACATTAGTTTTATGTCAAACGATGTCAGTGTGTATGTTACCACCTTTTGTCCGATCTACGTGACCGCAAAGGACGCATCTTATTACAAACCGTAGGTTCTGCACTTAATGTGTAGGTAGTAGGGGAAGGTGGGGAACAGTGACACAAGAAGATACATAATATCCATAACAGGCATAATATCCTTTTATAACAATATAGTATGTATACATATTTTAACAATATGATATTTCATATTACATATTACAATACAATATAAAATATTGTTACAAATGGTAGAAATATTTTGCTTGTTATACCGTCCCTCTTAGTTTCATTGTGCCCAATCTTCCCCTACATAATATTAATGATGTATATCTCGGTTTGAATGACGTCATGTATGTTTTGTAATTAACGGCTGCATTCAGTGACGTATAATGTTTATTTAAGGTGCTCTAAATCTATACTTGAGAGAATCTTAAGTAATCTTAAGTAAATGTCTGCGTAGGGCTGAAAGAGATTTAATTAATAACATGTTTTCAAATTTTTTTTGAAAATGATTAATTTTTTTGCTGAGGGTTTCAAGTTTCGTTATGTAAATTCAGTATTAGGTACACAAAAACACTTTTTGATTAATAATTAAGAAAAAATGATTTCTCAATCGTATTATCTGTTTCAGCAGACTGGGCGTATAAATTAAAATGTAGGGTTTCTCTGAAAAAGACATCAACGCGTTTTGGCCAAATTATACTTTACGCAGCCACTGCGAAACTCTTTATCTTACAAATGTTTCTTATTCGTGGTTAATCATCTTATATAGACGACATTATTACTAAATAATTAGTACTAAATAATTATAATGTTTTTGAACAGAACATATCAGGTCATTACATTCGGATATATGTTTTCACGGAATTCCCATGAGAACAAGAATTACACGGGAAAATAACTATAGCAGTCGGGTTTTTTAATTTGTCAATTTTAGCAACTTATTTAAAGCTTTGTTTAGCTAAGATAATTCAGTGTTCATTATATGGCCTTCTGCCAACGTAAAACTTCAATGTAATTGATACGCTTCATTGGCAGTTCATTTACTCTTTTAAACTGAGACGTAGAACAAAAAACATTGTTTTATCTGTTTATTTATATTTTTGCTCGACAAGAGACAAATCCTTTGTACGAAAGCATATTTGATGTAGAAATCATAATTATATCTAATATTTATTTTAACCACTGACTTACAAACAAATGGACTTCGAGTCTGCGTTCAAAAGCGTCCGGCCAAAAATGGAATAAAAATGCAAAAATGGTGTAAATGTCATACCATACCATACCATATCATACCAGTCTTGATATGATCGGCCGCCCAACAACACGTCCAAAATAATAATAATAATTTATTTCGGACACTTGATCCATATGAAGAGTAAGTAACAATTTTTATTTTTTTTAAATTTTACATTACATTGTAGGTGGCAACTATTCCTATGTTTTAATATAGAGCCATCTACCTTTTCCTTTTATACTAGAAGAATACTGTTAGAGCTGTCACAGCTCCGGCGTATCTATGAGCCTTCTCCTATTCTCCACGCGAAAAAAACGTCTACACGTGCCTCCGCGAAATGACATACTGTTTGGTGAAAGCTGTCAAAATGTGAACACTCGAAATAGTCGAAGAGGCATAAGGCGATTTCATAGTCAATTCCCGAGTTGCAGCTATATAAGGTGAAAAATTGTGGCAGCAATAATCAGTTGTAATGCCATTTAAATTTCAATTAAATGAATTACATAGTTTTGTACACGCGTGGGTTAACTCGGAACACTTTCTACGTCAATTTTGTATTCACACCGTCCATTTGTTTTTATGTCAATGATTTTAAGTACTTAAGTGTTTTTAAATGTATGTGTAAATTCAGCAAATCATACTTAACGTATCAGTGTATGGCCATTACGGCCTCTTCATATACTAAAATAAATAATATCTACTGGCATTTTTGGATGTGTTATTCCACAGTACCACATCTTCCAGTTCCGTGCTATAAGGTATGATGGATTTCTAAGATAAGCTAGTTTACAAACTAAATTCGATTATGATCAATCAGTTCTGTAAATAAAATAAAGCAATACATATTTAAACATATTTTTCAATAACAAAAACACTTAAACGAACGTCCTTGATAAAAGATCCTTGCGCTTAAAATCCAGTTAGGTCAATACACTTGCGCGGTGTTACAACCCGAGCTGCTACGTCAAACTCAATGCGATTCAAAATGTCGCCATTTGTTGCACGATAGTGTTTTGAAAAAATAAATGTCACTATTTATTAAAAAAACCTTTGATTAAATTAAAACAGCGGAAGTTCTTACATGATGTACAATGGATCTCGCACTCACACCAACTCAACATTCATGAAACTTAAAATTAATGAAACTGAGAAAGGGACAGAATCATGCAATACAGAGGCGCGCGAGCAAGACTGAATAATGTTTGTTCGGGCTTGTGTCGTGTCGTACCGCTTCGGTTCTGCTCGCTGTGACAGTCGGATTGCTAAGTTGAATCAGGCGACGGGGACAAGGTTTATGAGGTCCATGCGCACATATTATTATGCACAGGAATGGCTTAAAGCCTTAACCTTTTCACTCGTAATAGAATAAATGTGCCTCTAAAGGGACACATCTGTCCCCAAATATATATGGCGAAAAAATGCTTACATTATTTTTTAAGTTTTAATATGTAGTATGTGTTAGAAAAATATATAAACATTACATTGACACTAAAAATGTAATTAATTCAAGGAATTTTTTAAAATTAATATTTGTTCAAAGTGACGTCACAATAACGGTGGCGTCACAATAATTTTTTGAATAAGATAAGGAAAAATGAAGCATTAGTTTAGAAAACCTTTTGTTCATAAACTCCCTAATACGATTGTTAGAAAGACTAGGTAAATCTTTCTATTTCTATAAACAATTTATTTCCAAAAGCGGTCTTGTGACGTAGTCTATATTTAAGTAATTTTTTTGTATGCAGTATGTTATTGTATAAGCTCATAAATATTATGATTTATGATATTTATAAGAATTCAACACCAATGTCTCAAAGTTTAATCGACAAATGTTAGCTAAAAAGTAATTAAAGAACAAACGTCAGCAAAATTTTCGCGATTTTCCCCATTTTGTTCCCGAGTGAAAGGGGCTACCAATATTCACTGGCCTTACCAGTGGATGGATCGCATTATCTACCAGCCAACCTTTAGGCGGGCAGACAAATATGGATAGCAGTAATTTATAGAAAGACTAGTTATATTTACCTATAAAATTTTTTGTTGGTAACATCTTTGAAGATGTACGCTTATCACCTATCTTCCAGTATTTTATTTTAACCAAAGGATTAGTTTAGGACTCATATTTAAAGATTTGTTTTTAATACCTAATGTAAAAGGCTGGTCTAACTGTTCAAGCAAAACCATTGATGAAATCGCAAACTTTTTCAAATACTTCAATATATATTTTTGATCTGTGACGTAAACGATACATATTTATAAATCGCGAAAGTTGCGCCTATTGGTCCTTATTAGAGCTATTCTATGTCTATATTTTTATTTTAGTTTAAGGACAACTTACAACTTATTGAATACTTACTATTCAGAAAATAATATAAGTTAATCTATGAGCTAGTATTAGGAACAAACAATATGTGCTATTTTCTGTTATATATTTATTTATATTTAGTTTTTAATGGTGATAAAACAACGCGTTCCTCGTTTTGTAGGATACTTAAATGCTACTTGTAGACCTTGAATTAAATCAAATGAATAAATGCAACGTGTTTAAGCTATGGATGTTCATCTAAGATAGTATTAAAACTGTTCGTATTTCTAACTGTAGATATCTTCAATGTCATGCGCTAAAGTATTAATCAATTAAATATTAATTCAATTTTAGCTCGTCTTACCAAATAAATAAGTTGAAATGCTTGACCAGAAATATACCAGATATATTACTTAGTTTTTTGACCACCAATAATATGAATCTATTAGTAGAGGTACTACCTCTACAAGTACATAGCAACGTCAACTTCCATTATCAACCATCCTTCGCCGCTAAATGCAAGTTTTCCGTCAACGCTTTTAATCCCGGATCGGGAAGCGCTACATCACTGTTGAGCGTGTTTGCTTGTCGCATCTGAAATTTTATTTGGTCAATTTTCATTTTAACTGTAATCCATGGTAACCTTTTATGTGTAACCACTTTCCTATTTTGACCGCTATAATAATTACGTTCATGTGGTTGTGTTCCGGTTAAGGAGATGGAACAGTCACATCCACGTTAATTTTAGCCAGTGCAATTACCGGAACAAAGGCAGATTCATCTGAAGCATACGATTGGCAACGCATCATTAGTCGATACAATACAATTACCTTAAATAAATAATAAAAGTTCTACCGATAAAAACAGTCACTGTCATTTTATAATACACGGCCCTCTATTCCCCAGAGGTTCCAGGTTCGAGGCCTGGTCGGGGCATTCATTTGTGCGATGCAGACAGATGTTTGTTCTCGATTGTTTGTTTGATTGAGGGAGCTGGGTAAAATATTCTTACGCATGCCCCGCAGCCGGCTGCGCGGTTATGTGGGACTCACTCTGAACTACAAGAGCCACTAAAAACCATCAGTTTTTCGGTACAGTTGGTGTGTTTGTCTGGGGATTTATAATTCATATTCATTATAATAATACATTTTTAGAACGCTCAGCCTATTCAAATTCCACAAAAATGGAAATTAAGTACTATGTTTACGAGTACAATCTAACAACCGACACCTAGTTGAAACACAAACACTCTAAAATACTTAAATAGTTTAATAACACAAAACAGGTGCGTCCTTGTTTGCGTGTCCTACGTTGAGTGGTGCGTGACAAATAGATGTTTTATTTTTTCATAGTTGTTGTGTTACACTGCTGCCCACGTTATTGTTAAACACTTCTTTGTCCTATGTTTTTCAAGTCAATATTTCGAATACAATATATCCGAGGCTGCGAATACCATTTATATACAACAAAGAAAAAAATAATTATTTAAATATATGGACCAACGTTCTTGATTTGTTAGAAAATGTCGCGCGGTTTCTCTGCCAATTATCCATCGATTGGTTTTGGATTTGATATAGACTGTTCTTGAGGAAGCTGATTCTACTACCAATAATAAAGTTACTATTGTATATATCTTTAAAGTCGTCCTTTTTTGTTGAAATTATTGAATTTGATTCTACAATATAGGTATTTTCAACAGTGAAATAGACGGTTAATTCGTTTTATATGAAAAAGTATTAATTTATCAAGTATAAGACCAATTAAGCCACATAATAATTGTATAAAATTGTACAAAAGTATTGGCAATAAATACTAATGGTACAAAACTTCTCAATTTTAATAAGTGGCTATGCTTGTTTTTCGAAATAATGTCGAAGTCAGAGAAAAATCTCGAATATAGAGATTTTTCGATCTAGGTTTATAATTTGATATTCTGGGGATGTCAAACTCTATACTCACCGATGAACATGCAGCGAGTGCTCGTCACCGGTAGAGATGAAAATGTCTGTAGACTTGCATCTCGAATTAGAGATATAACGTCACTGAATGACCTTACTGATTATCTCAAATTACTACTACCTTTATTACGCATGAACTACAAACTTTTACACAAATGTTTCAATGGCTGATACCCGAGTCAACGGTTCATACGAAATACCAATTAAACTGTTTAAAGATTTAAATACAATAGTTCCGTGCGTCTGCCTAGAAGAATAACCATGGATTATCTGTTATTTTACATAACTACTGGTTATTACTGTAATGAAATAAGTGTATACTACAAATGTGTACTTAATACTCGTGCCTCTTGGATTGCTTAATCCTTTAATAAGATTTTAATACGACTATTATTTCGTTTTTAGTTCCAAGAATTTTCTAGACGTAAATGTCATAGAACAGATGCATTAATTCAGATCAATGTATGTGTTGTTACGCTTTTGATTAAGAAGAGACATGAAATATCTTAATAAAATAATATATTTTCACGTGGTATATAAGGCATGTAACGCCTTAAACATTTTGTTGGCTGCGATCTGTTTAAAACTATTTTTAACAGTATTATTTTTTTGTAGATTTGTCTCTTCAGTTATGATTTTTCGAAATAATAATAGATTTAAATAGACATTGCTTAATCGATTTTGGCTTAAGCGTAGTTCTGAGCTTAAAATACTGGTGAAAACATGAATGGAACAAAGGGATATGTAAAAAAAATAAGAGTACCAAAAAATAATTAATTATCACACAAACACACATAAAAAATTGCAACAGTCAGCTTTATATATAGCGTGTTAGTTCATGCCTAATGGATTCATGACTGGGTCATTAGTCTTTCGGCCGCACTCAGAATCAATCAGTTTATAAAGACGCTTCGAATTAAAGATTTTTGCTAAAGACGATTTGATGTCACTTTAAGATAATTGATCTAATGCTGAATGATTAATAGACCATTGTGCGTGAGCGCTGTTATGATGGCGACTTTATCGACAAGGAGCCAATGAATCTTATATTAATAAGAAATATATTTTCTAATCTGTAAATGCCATATACTTTGCCTGCGGCTGTGATAATTGTGAAAGTGACAAATTTCGTTGATTTACATTAAAACGGGAAAAGGTTTTGTCTAATCCAGGGTGATTTAAAGAAAATATTATTTTCTTGAGGTGTTTTATTTTAGGTCTCATTAAGTTCACGCGTCTAATTTTTTAATTATATCTTATTTGGTGAATAGAATAGAATGTTATGGCCTAAATATAATATTTGTTACGAAATCCACATCCCAACCAGAAAATTGTTAAGATTTAGCTGAACAATATAGAGATACAGATTCCGTTTTGTTTCCCGGTGGAAATTCTAATTTTTTTACATGAACATATGTCGAAGTTAGATAAAAATCTCGAATCTCGATATTTTTCGATAGAGATTTAAAATTTGATATTCTGGGCTGTCAAATTTGTGTACTCATTTCAGTGAGTGCTTGTAAGCGGCAGAGATGAAAATCTAGGTATATATACACTTGGATGAATATTCCTGATTTGCCAAAGTTTTCATTTATTACAAAACAGGAATCGATTTATTAAAAGATACTCATTAATCTTGGAACAAAGTCGCCGCACCTACGGAGGTAATAAAAATTCATCAGCTAGTGGTTTTTGAGGAGTTTTAATTTTAATGAGATATTTCGTTTTTGACTAATTTTAATTGTTGAAATATAAAAATTGCTATCTAATAAAGCTTGCTTTTGTTATTATACATGGTATTGTTTCGTAAATACGTATTATTTTGCAGGGTTTTTATGTAGGAATCATAATTTAATAATGGTCTTCATAGTGTTCATACCTCATCATTTGGGAAACCTGCATCAATGATAATGGTAGTAAAGTTTATTTTGTTAAGATCTCTTCTGGAACAGTACTATAGTCCTTCCTATTTGATCGCCATGATTACGTGGTACCACGTTTACGTAGCCGTGTTCCAGTGACAGGGAGGGAACAGCCATTGCGATGACTGGGTTTAAGGCGATTCCAACTCAAGTCTTCCATCAGCAACGCATCAATAGCCGATATAATTATACATTTAATATTTATAAATAAAACATCTATGTCTAGTGTTGTCCATGAGTAGGGATGTCACTTGCCATCAGATGCCACTTACCATCAGCGGGGCGCGTGCTCGTTTGCCGGCTATGGAAATAGTAAAACAAAAATCTTAGAAAGAATTGTTACAATGAACCGAAAACATAACTTTCTTACCATAAACCTAATTCTCTACAATGCGATCAAATAACAAGAAAACAATAGAGTTGCAAACCTATTTTTATATCGCGGAAATATTTAGTTGCAACTTGTATGTATGCTGCGCACTATAACGTCACAGAGTCCAATACGTTTTTAGAATTTTAAATATACATACTTAATGTATATTTTAAGTGTACGTATTCACATTCGAAGTAGTGTTCTCCTGTAGTGTTGTCGTCCCCTAGTATGCTGGGCTCCTACTCAAGTCCGAACACCGCGCAAGCGATTCTCACCCTTCTTGGTCTAACCTCCGCCGGCAGTACATTCGGCGTTAGACGTTACTTTGTTCATCTATGGAAATGTTTCTCATAATTTCACGTAAGTATGGAGGGTATTCGATAACTAAACAAAACATTGCCATTCGGAATGAGATGGGCTTGAAAGGATGTTAAAGGTACCGCAGGATCACCTGTTTGTATCTGGCGGCCTGTTTGATACAAGCAAATAACTACTAAAGTAAGTTGAACGGACACGGAGATACAGATCTAGTAAATTAAGTTGGTCACATCTTGACACTTGCACAATATACAGTACGTTACTCCTAGGTAATGTAACTTTCGATTGGTGAAAACAATCGGTCCAGTTAATTCAGAATTCATAATTACGTACGTAAAAGAACAGACAAATCTCTCCTCTTTGTTGAACCTTCTAATCTATCAATCTAATCAATCCAATCTCTACTCTCCTCGACAATATCCGAACGGTTTTGACCGCTTGATGATTGTCAAAGTAAAGCAACGTTGGGTGGGGCAGACATAGGATGGGTGACCGGGGATAGGCTTCGGGGGAAACGTCATACCGTTAGTCGCAGTTGTTATCCCAAGATTACAGTCAGAGGACTATGTAGCCAAAGGCGGCTTGGTGCAACTCTGACACCAGAGGTTGTCACTCCCCCACGCGTTAAGAAGAATAAGTTATTTCACCCCTATTTGCTTTGAGAGTAAGACTAGATTTCAATTTTATGGCTAGATATGGATTTGTCTGTTATGGCACAAGTAATGATATTAAATTTCTATTGTATAATTTATTGGAAATATTTTGGTAGATCGTTCATAGCAATATCTTATGGGATGTATTTTGATAGAGAAAAAAATTATATTAAAATTGATTCAGGGTACTAAAATACTTTAAGATGAATCCCAACGGGTGCTAACCACATATTCGGGCGGGCATCCTTGTTTACTACCGAACGTGCAGAAAAAATGCCGCCTGACCTTTACCTCTCGGGTTTTGCAGAGACGAGCCGAATGAGCCAACTTGTATAAAGCTCCTATGGACTATACCCCATCGACACGTTATTGCCCTTCAACGAATACCGCCGACGCGAAAGATACAAAAAGCAGTTTATGATTCTAGTGAAAAGGAAAAAGATTTAATAAATACGTAACATGTATTTTAAAAAGATATAATATGCATTAACATTGGCCTTGCAGTAAATAGTCCGGTTTTCACATTAAAATAGGATAAACCGAAGTCGCAAAATATTTTCCTCTTGGACGAGGATACCTCTCGAACATATTAAAAGCTCAACGTTCTGAGAAGCTCCACTTAAATTTTGCGAAAATAAATTAATAATTGCGTGCAACTTAGTACAGGCAATAGCTACTTTAGAGCAGCAACTTACTTCATTGTTTTATTTACTTTATTGCTTAAGGATAAAGTTCAAACTCGCACATCTGCATTAAGCCTGCATTACGGTTGAATTGACGCAGCAGCTATGTAATTAGCGGAATAATATTTATCATTGAAAACCTGATATAAATTAAAGTGGAATCGTTTTGTTCTGTAGACTGATTTTATAAATATTTACAAGGTATTTAGTGGCGCTTATTTTGCGCAACGTTTACTGATTGCCATCCGACGGGTTAATTCAGCCAGCCTTTTGCCAAAAAAAATTACGATAAAGTATGATACCCACGTAGGTAACCATTTTTCCTACTGTTGTTCCTATATCACAACTTAAAGTAGAGCGGCCCTTGTTATTCTTGTCTTACCAGAATAAATTGATTGTCTACTGTCACTTTATAATATTATGAATTTAAGATCGTTTGTAAAGAAAAAGTGGTAAATCATATCTATCTTAACATTGTTCAAGGCTAAAATTTTAGAATATTTTTTGCTACGAAAATGTTTTCTCTACATTGGCCATAACCAAATTAAACTGTATAAAAACATTTAAACTAATATAACCCTGGAGCTTTCAAGTGTAGAGTGAATGGGTACCTCTTGGACAGGCGTGTATGATCCTCGTCTTCATCGTCACTTTCCATCAGGTGAGACGCTAATTATTAATAAAATAAAAAAAACTTCAAAAAGCTATCAACGTTGCTTTCAACAGTAAGTACGTAATGCGGTTCGAAGCAAGCCACTTGTCTTTTACAATGATCTTAAAAACTAGTTGCCTTAGCTAAGGTCTCAGTGAGTGGGCTTTTATAGACAATAACTTGTACACTACGCGCCTTCTCAGAGCCTCTAAAAAGGGTCAAAATACGCATGGAAATAACTGGTTCGTATCAAACGCAATTATGTCTTATAAAGGTAAAACAACAGAAAAAAATTCTACACCATTTTCAAGTTACATACTTTGTAGCTTTGTACCAAGGACATTTTTTTTTCGAGGAGCAAATTTTACACCGTTTAGTAAGATAACCCATCGTGGAAAAATGTTAAGAAAAAAAAAGCAATTTGTAGCGTATAGAGACAACGTGTAGAGATAAAATGCTTGTTATTTAATTAAAATTAAATTATGTTAAAAACATGTTCAATTACGTGTTTTGTTTTCTTTCATGTTTAATTAGAAGCTATAAATGTGACTTCATAGTAACTACATAGTCGTTACCAATGGTGTATACTTTCAAAACAATTTTCCATCATTAAATAAATATAAAACATGGTGTTGGAGCTTTCATGGTGGTTCGTTATTACCTTAATAACAGCGGCTTTTTGTAGCACAATTTATTCTGAGAGCATCTCTAAAAATAGATAACTTGGTATTTGCTGGTTTTCATAATAATTACGTTAAAGTTAATGTGTAAAATAAGTTTTAATCACTCTCTCAAAAGCTTATTAAATAAGCTTACTAATCACCACAAATTTATGGTTGAATCTTAGGATCATTTGCAGAAATGCATAGTTTATAGATAGTTACGAGTCCATCTACATATAGTTTTAATTTAAATTTAAAAAGTGTACAGATTTTCTTCCTCCAAAATAATTTCGAATTAAATATTATAATAATTATTTCAATTCGATGTTTTTTTTAAATATTAAGAATGTTGCAATATCGTGTTTCTATTCATAGTGAATATGTTTAAGTGAAATCAAGAGGAAAGATACAAACAATTATTTGTATGAATGTAATCGATATACTCAGTATCTCTTATTAGTAGTAAGCAATTGTTTTTTAGACACACTTTCTTTTTCTTTGAACAAATATTCAATGTTTAATTCAATAGGTACTTATCAAGATACCTAAAATATCTGCATAGTAAAACTTAGCTATCGATATTGGTGATTTGCAAAAAAGTGCTTACACTTTTTATTCTTGTTATGGTTAAAGTTAAATCTTGCTTTTAGGCATAAGCATTGCTAACTAAACGCTGTATCTTTCAAATGTATCAATCAATCTATCTAATAATATTTATACGTACCTATATTTATTCAATTAGCATAAAGTATTTCAAGTTTGATTGACGGTCTAAGGGGGAAGAGTACTAATTTGGGATAATCCTCGTTAGGTCCTTGATGTGTTCATCAAGTTTATTGTACAATTGGTTGTAACAACAAGGTTAACAAGCATATGATACGCAAAGTAAAATCAACCTTGCGCATTGACAAGAGCAATCGAAGATGTAATCACAGATACAAAACAAACACAAGTAGTAATATTGATTAATCTTGCGTTGCCGGTTCTGCCTTTTACGATAGCCTGATACCCTGACAAGATACCCTGAAACCCGTTAAGTTTCTTGCCAGTTCTTCTTCACGAAGGTTTTTCGGAACAGGTGGTAGAGTCATGCTTTTTATAACAACAACAAGAAATCGTTATTGTCAATTGTTAGTTGAAAAATAAGTATTAGAATTTTAATTCTTTCTTGCAATAATACAAGCTCTTTCTTCTTGTGGCAGTCACTGTACTTAACCGCTCGTAAAATAGGACGCTCTAGGTTAGGTAACAGGTTCTACTATAGTTTTTAAATAATTTATTAATAATAAATAAATAATTAATTCCCTTACTTTCCCCATCACAGGAATACTTCCCGAAGCGCTCCGTACGAAATGCGTGCGATGCACGGAGAAGCAGAAACGTACGGCCGTGAAGGTGATCAAACGCATCAAGTACGAATACCCGACGGAGTGGGCCAAGCTGCAGTCCCGGTGGGATCCCACGGGCGACTTCACCCGGTACTTTGAGGAGTACCTGGCTAAGGAGAAGTTTAATACAATCCCTGATTCGGGTGAGCAGTATTTGCCTGTTTCATTTTATTTTGGCTGGAAAAACTAGAAAGCGAAATAGCATAACAGTAAATGTAAGGTTAAGGAGGAAGACTATTAGAAATTTAAGACCAACAGCAAAGGAAGTTTTAAATGTTATTTCTGATTGTGTTGAGTGTTATTATATATATATATATATATATATATATATATATATATATATATATATATATATATTAGATGTTTCTTCGGTTAGTTTGCTTCTTGTAAATCAGACATTTTGAAAATGCTTTGGAGATTTTTGATTTTTAATACTATTTCTAGTTATACTTTTCTTTGTTTTTTGTGGGAGCGAAATACTTGTACAACATTAGATGACAATGAAATCTTTCATTAAAGTAAAACAGCGGAAGATAAGTGATGTTCTTACATCACATGACGTACTTGAGCAATGAATCTAGTACTCAACAAACTTAGTATATGGTTGAAACTTTAAATTAATGAGAATGAGAAAGAGATAGAATGATACAATGACGAGGAGCTAGAGCAACACAGGATTAAGTTCATCCTAAGCCGTGAGCTAAGACGTCCGAACCCTTTCGGGTGCCCTTAGTTAGGCGAATCATATATAGGAGTAGTTTAAGTTCCGGCTAAGCGCCGTCGGCGCAAATCTACAACGTCCGTTGAAATTTAAGGCCGTAAATAAACCGTCCATCAAAATAGAAGGTTAAATCAGGTGAGGAGGACAAGATCTATGAGGTCCGGTAAACATTTAGATAGTAAATAACTAAAATGCAACATGGCTGCACTAGTAGTACTGTCTAGGCAAATTTTTTGAACTTTTCTAGAGTCGTGGCGCTTAACCCCCCGGTGGGACGTATGTCTGGCTAACGACCACTTTGATTCTATACTTGAGTATGAATGAGTGCTATGACTTGTTTTGAGATGTTGGTTTCGAAAAGCTTTTTATTTAAAAAAACAGTGGAACATAAATATTGGTTTCCTCAGCACTTTGAACTATCTACAAAGAATTTAATAATAATTTAATAATTAATTAATTTAAATTCTTTCATCCTCAGGTTGACTTCACTTTTATATAGTAGGTTAAGCACAATTTTTTTCTCACTGTTATCAATTTACCTGTTTAGTTGAACCTCATATTAAATTAAATGGTTATTTATCAAGATTAGGTAAAGCAATTTACTTGATAATGCTTATTAATAATACCGACAGTTATACAATTGTGCTCGAGTTTGCGTAAATTTACCGTTTCCACAAACAAGATAAGAACCAATATAAGATGTGTAACATGCTCGGCCTACTACACTCAGCCTATAAAATATCTAATGTATTATAGTAATGGCTGATACGAAACACACATTGCGCAATAAGTAACTGCATTATCAAACTTGATTCAAATTATTCAATTTATTTGACTTTGTTTCTAAAACAATAATTATATGATTTACAAGACCGGATATTTACAAACCGCCTATTCACCGTTCGGAAAAAATAAATATAACCACTAGAAAATAAAAGTTCGATTCTCCATACAAAACTGGCTGACTGGTAGGGTTTTTATGAACAATCGAATAATTTTCTTCATTTTAGCTATCATAAGACCGCTAGTCAGGAAATGAAGCAAAGTTTTATTTAGGGATAACCAGGAAAGTAAAGCAAACTGGGAAACAACAAACAAATTGGAGAAATTTAAAAGATCGTAGAAATTGCTTTAGACTATCGCGATTTTCAAATGTATAATTTTAGGAATTAACGGGATTGGTGAGAATCTTATCGCCAACTACCTACATACACCAGTCTCCGCCGTCGCAGTGTTTACGACTGCGCCCAAGTGTGGGACACTCGACAAAAGCAATCTAAATCGTGGTAAGGACGCTTTAGTTCCTTAAAAAATAGGTCATAGAACCATCAACAATCAATCGACAAAAATATTTATATCCTACATAATAAAACCAAACGTTCTCTTGCCTCTGTAGGTACCTAGCGAATGTTTTTGCTTTTCTTCACGAGTTCCACCTACTTTTTTCGCGAATAAATAAGAGATATAAATGCAAATCAGTAAGATTCCGTTAATGTATTCAACGTAAATAAGATTCAATTTCATTCAAAAGGTCGAGATGTAAGGTTGCCATAAAAACGTGATGATGACGTTAACCCAATATTTATGCGACAAAAAAATTATGAATGCCACGTTTACCGCTAGTCATAATTATAATGTCATTGCCCTAACTGTGATTCAACCAAGTACACCAGTGTACTTATATTTGTATTCAGTAGATTCTAGCTACAGTATACAGACAAAGAATTGGTAGAGCAGATTATGGCTAATGTTGTATAAATGTTCTTTTTTCTAGCAGTTATAAAATACGTACACATGCGACGACTTTTCATAGCAATGTAATTTTTCTTAATTATTCTGAAAAAAATCTAACATTCAAGGGTTCAGTAAATAGAAAAGAGTAAAGCAACAGAAAAATTACAATCGTTATGTAAAAAGCATAAATTACTATAAGCGCTTTAAGAATACAACACAATATTAAGAGAGTAGGCAAAAAAAATTAAAAAAGCATCTTATTACATTGCCTATTCTCGATGACAACCGAAGCGTAGACATACCCACTCAACTTCTTATGTACCATTTTCTATCAATGATTATGTATATTTTTTGCGTTCTTATCATCAATAGTGAACGCAGCGTACACGTCACGCTACTGACTTTATTCTCGGTATTATATGTAAATTTCCATTTAAGGCATACAATTATTCTCGTTGACTTGTCTAGCTTGTTAACACAGGTTTATTTTATAATGTAGTGTTTTATATAATTATGATCTAAAGCGATTATGCTGATATTTTGTATTTATTTCAAGTCGACTACTGTGTAGGAACATCTAATAATATTGTCTATAGATAGACGGTAACATGACGGTGTAATATTCTCGTCTTCATTACAGATTTTCGACAGGTAAAAATTTGTAGTGAACAAAAAATACAAATCCCCAGACTGACAGAAACTGGCTTGAGAGCTGCTAAACCGATTTGCATCATACGTGGCTAATAAATAACACTGTAGACTCACTCTCATAATGATACAGACACTACACAGATAATAATATTAAATTTGTAACAACCCTTTTTTGCGTTGGATGTCGAAAATGGTAGACAAAAGTCAGAGCAGATTTATGTTTCTAAACAAATCATCCGATTAAGATATTCCGTTGGTGTCTGCGGAGACCCAAAAAATATCCTTCATTTGTTTTACGCAGAAGCAGATGAAAAAAGCCGCCCGGGTTATGTCGTTTGTTTTTAGCGATACCAATTGAACATGCCGAGCTCATATAGCCCGAATAGACTAATCGATCGGCAAAATCCAAGTGTCAGTAACTGCTTCAGTTGTCATTCAACAACTACTGTTGAGCCGAAAGTGCTAGCCCAAGTGCCTCTTACATATTAGATAAATTAAAGTCAATTTAACTATAAACAAACTTAAACATAGGTTAATGTTGGTCGCATACTGTAGGACATAATTACACGGAAAGTTTTAAAACAATGAGTTTTTTTTATTAAATTTACAGCATCGGCATTGTGTTAGCAAGGAATATTAGCACAATGGCAATTTAATAACGACCTATAGAATTGCAAACTTTTCTCATTGTTGCGTTAACATACCACCTACCTTTATCTTTAGTGCTTAAATTACCTAGATGCCTGCAATAATGTGAAAGTACAATCCAAATACCCCAGATATCGACAAAAAAGATAATTCATTGAAGGCAAGAAATCACTGTCACGTTTTCGTTGACATACACCGTTTGATGTTCACTCTGCGGCATGACTCTCAGCGGAGATCCGAGCCAAGGGCGAGAATCGCTTATGCATTTTTCCGTTTTCTGTAGGCGCCCGTACACCAGGGGACGACTCTGCATGGGATTCGAATGCGAATCTGAACCTGCAGCATGTCTCCCGAATAGCACACACGCGAACCTAATTACATCTTCGAGGCGTTTGTCCGAAAAGTACGGGAATGAACGCTTTTCCCTTGGCTGTAGCGCCATTCATTTGTAATACGGAATTTTCTAAGCCTTATACTGTGGCGTAAAATTTTATTTCAGTGTAAATCTGGAATTCAAAACCAACAGTCAACCAGATTTTTGAGCTATTATTTGCCAGTATTCGATATCGGCAGGTTCATAGTATGTTAGGACCAAATAAAAAATATTATCCCAGGTCGTGCTCAACTGAAAACTTTATTTTCTGAAGTCCGTTCCAACATAGTGTTACAAACACTACTATAATACTTTTTATCTCTGCTGAACCAAACCTTAAAGAAACTCCTAAGTTCCTAACTCATATTATTTTACTCGTATTTAACTCGTAATATGGGTACTTATTCCCGGAAGTTATCCGATAATAATCTCAAGTTACTACTTATAACTTATGCAGTTTATATTGCCGATACAATACTTATAAATAGAACGCTTCCGCAACATTAATAAAACAATAATCTACTTGTATGTAGGCAGGTTGGCAACATTTCCGATACATATTTCAGTTAAATAATTGAATAAGGAAGTCCGAAACGCCACCGACAAACTTCATAAGTTGACGGTAAATTCGTTCGTATTCGCTTTCAACTAAGGTTGCATATGTCATTGTAATGTTGCGCTTAACTTGCTGTTCACTGTACACGTTGAACAAAAATAGTGCAATCAAAATGAGACCAGTTACGGAATAAGAATACAGTCGTTGATTAATTTTTTCATGATGAAGTATCTCGGGCTGCAATACATTGATATGAAATTTACGGTTTGACTGAACTTCTGTATCAGAATAAAGAATTTTAAGGTAAATTTAAGTATAATTGGACTGAATTTTTTGTAATAGAGTTTTTAATTTTGCGGACTTTGCTTTGTGGTTAAAGTTTATAAGTTTGTAATTAATTTCTGTATATTCATTCTGACCTATAGTATAAAAAAATTAGTAAAAATGTCCTATTTTATTGCCCATTTAGCTGAGGTAATACTGAGTCTACGCACATTTTATAGATTTCAGCCTTAAAGATGTCTTAAGAATGAGCATAACCATTCATTTAAACACTTAATTAGATTTAACGAAAAAAGTAATGTTGACAAACATACCAACTGTATGTGCATGGTGACCATGCAGCGAACTGGGGCGACCCGAGAATATAGTATAAACATCATTACCGAGGATGAACATCTGTGTCTATCGCACAAATTAATGCCCCAACCAGGACTCAAACCTGGTACCTCCAACGTATGAGGCAGGGCTACTACCCACTACGTCCAGAACTAATGCATCCTAATGGTCGAATTGTATAATTGATGGCGCCTCTTTTGTGGTCGGTAGCATCATAATTCCGCGTCTAATGCCAATAAAAATAATTGAATATTACTTGAGAGTTTTTGTGTGTCAATAATTTTTTTAATCAATAAAGGAATATTTATTAAACAAACTTTTGACAGTTTTTATTTTAAATTCATTTAACAAAGTCTGCTAGAAGATGAATAGAAAAATATATTGAATGTCAAAGTATAACAATAAAAAATATGAAAAATGCAGACTTTAAGCTAAAACTAACACTTCTTGTATAGTGGTAAAATTATCAATTGAAATAGGTTATGTTTTCTTGTTTGAAACTAACCTTCACCTACTACCTACGCACCTTCTCATTCCAGCCAACTTCGGGAACTGAACTGTAACTTGACTCAGAATCTAATTTTCAGTTCAAAGAGGCCTTGAAGTGTCGCTTTTTTTTCAATTTTAACTACTATAATAGCTACTTGTCAGAGTTGTTGTGTTGTACATATTTGTATGTCGTGGCCATATTACAGAAATGCTCCTTCCAGGTTACACGCCAACATGAAATCAAATCTATAAAGAGTACAAAACAGGCAAAAAAATTTATAACAATACGATATATTTTTTGATAAATTGCTAGTTAAAGAAACCATTTTACGATATGATCAAAAACAGTTGGCCATTTAATGAAGCCACGCGTTAGTTGGTCAAATTGATAAACGATTTCTAATCATTGATCTGGTCAAGCCACGTCATGATGTGGCCAAACGACGATCAATCATTGCTCGCAATTTCGTCGCATTTCATGAAATGATCGTTCATTACATGACGTGGTAAATTCTACGCTGTGGCAACGACATATATAAAGTGTTAGACTACTCGTATTAGAAGCCCAGTTTTCGCCGCCTTGAGAGAATCTGATACGCATTGGCAAACAGTAATAGAAGAGTTTATTTGTTAGTTTGACCGCCGTAGTAATTATATTCACGTGGTTGTGTTCCAGTCAAAGTGAAGCTAAAGCCAAGGCAGCTACTGGAACATAGGCAATTTGGTTGGATTGAGACCTACCATCGGCAACGCATCATTAGTCGATATAAAAATCAAAATTACTAGTAATGAATAAAATACATGCTACTTAATATAAAGTAGGTCGCATGCGCGTAAATTTTAAACATTGACGTCGTTAAAAAAAAACATTAACCAATTTAAAAACTCTGCCTCATAAAGAATTCCTTATTTTCACACTAACACCGATCACATCCTACCAGGAACCCATGACGTACCGAGCTCCTCGCCGCCTCCGGTGACGGAGACCCGGCCGCCGCCGCCGCCGACGCCCGTGGTTCTATCCGTGCCGGACGCCACGCAAGGTAGCAGGGACACCACCACGTACCCACCTATGATTGTAAATAGGTAAGTGAATAATTGTGGCGTTTATGAGTTAGCCTTTGGTCGTGTAAACTTAGTTATGTAAAGTCACTGTATATCATACTTACTAGTCTACGTTAGTCTTGGTTTTTAGTGTTAGTATTTCTGCACTTATTTTAAACATGTAAACATGTACGGTGTGGCTTCTAGTTTATCAAAAAAAATTACAATACTCAAGTAAATTTTACGAGAAGTCTTAAAACAAGAAAACAAATAAAAAGGAGCTAAAATTTTACTACAAACTTTTTGGTTTAAAAATATTTGGAAATTAATATTTGAAATTAATAATATAATTATTACTTAATTAATTATGTTAAAAAATTATAACTAATTCCTTTGGACATTATGTTGAAATTTAATTTTGATTACTGCTTCGAATATGGGACCTGTGATCTCATCGGTGACATGTGAAGGTAGCATCGAACAATAATTGTTTGCAATATCCAAACCAAACGTCTAGTTTAAAAAAAAATATTATATTACAATAAAATCTTGAATTTTTCTTGCATTAATCAAATGATTCTCGAAATTTGTGTATTAAAAATATTACCATAGAGTTAAAAATAAAAATTATCATAGAATTTAAAACTAAAAATCTTGTTTACTGCCATTTTGGTAAAACTGGATGATGGTACCTTTGCATCTTTATGACTCAATTATTAACTGAGGTACGCTTGCACTGATCTTCGGTAGTTAGTTAAAATGTCCCTCCGTCACTTGTTTTTTCTATTGAACTGGTAGAAACATAAAATAATATTTAGCCTGATGCTAGCTTAGTCAAATCAAGTTCAAGATAAAAACAATGGCAAAACATATCAAGATACCTTACTCACCTCATTAAAGCAAAAACTATTGAAATTACATGAGAATAAGTTAAAACAATAATATTTTTGGTTTGGTTTCTCAGTACTCTAGCGGCTTTGCAATAACATTCTTTTAGCATTTGTTGCATACATGAGTAGAATCAAACGACATAGACGACAATTACTGCGTACTAAGTTCCAGTTATTATGAATATTTTTGTAATTAAGATTTCAATAACATTCCTTTTTTTCTATTCTTAATGATCTGAATAAAATTGAGGTTTAATTATAACATAAAAAAGAATCACGTTGAATATTCAAGTTTTATTTTATTTGTGAATTGGTACCTACTGCAATAGATTTTTATCTGTACTTGCCTGTAGCAACTGCATCAAAACTTTTTAATGGTGACCTACTCCATAAACAAGTATCCAACGAATTTTGATAAAAATACTAATAATTTTTTAAGGCCAACTTGCGCAGACCAGAGTTAAAATTTCTCAGTCCTATAGAAATAGTGTGAAATGAGAGGAAGGGCATTTTAAATGACTGGCTAGCTAAATCTGAGTTACATTGCAATCTGGATATCTTATGAGAAAAGAAAATTCACCCAATTGTGAGATATGCGCCACGCCAGAAGATGCCGTACACTTGTTGGCGGATGGCGTCCGAATTCAAGCTGCAAGGAAATCTTTGTTTCTTTGTTATCAATTAATAAAATATAATTTAGGCATGTTTTAACATTTATTATCCTCGCCGAATTCGGATGAAGCTTTTTGTTTATTTAAGTTTTCATTGTTACGCTTTACATTAGTAGGTATATTCGATTTAATATAATGTTGTAATAGGGTACGATGGGGCTGGAAAAAAAAATAAAGAAAAAAAATAAGTGCTCTTGCTAAAAAGCATAAGAATTAAAAGCATACACTCGGCTATCTCTAATTTATGTAGGTACAGTAATGTTTAATTAAAACATTTATTGGAATAATTTATTCCTTTTATTTTTAATAACTTTAAATTAGTTGTATGAATCAGAATGTATTGTTTCTTTTATTTCTTTTATGTCAAGCATATATTTAAATATATTTTCTTCTTAATTTATATCGACCTTTTTACTGAAACATCGCGGCACTCTGTGTGACGTGCATCCTAAGGCTTAGCCGTGACGGTACTTTTATTTCATTTCAATAGCTTTTAAGTGAATAACCTGCACTGTCCAATTCGCAAGAGGTACATCAAAATAATTGAAAAACAATGATTACAAAAACAAATGCTGCTGAAACGTATTAATTATTGTTTAGTTTAAATCTCTTTTTATTTTCTACATTGACAATAACTGGTCGCTAGCACTAATTTTGCGTGCGTCTTTTTATTCAGGAATAAAAAAAAAACAAAAATTTTATACATTTAAATAACGTATTTTAATGAAAATCGAACTTTAAAACTTGATATATTTTGATGATATGTATAACGAACTAGTCTAAAACCTACAATGTTTTATTAGGAAACAATAAATTAAAGACTCAGGCAAAAAATACATACAAAAGGTTGCGCTACAGCACTACAGCTCTTATTTTTTTAGCAATTATCTTTAATAGGTAATATCTTAATTTAATGTTTTTGCCACCATTAACTTTGAACAACTTGTTCCAAGTTAGAGGACGGCTAATAATTATCTTTATGATGTCAATATCTTTATAAATGTTGTTATGTGTAGTTAGATTAAATTATTTTTTCGGATGCAGCGACTTATTTACAATCACATGCAAATTTTATAAAATAATAATACTTATTCTCGAAAAATTTATATATTTTTTAAATCCTATTCGCATTGATTACTTTTTTTTACGTTAAATGAACTATAAACAGTTCTTTATCTTGTATTAAATCTATAAATAAATAACTAACTAAATAAATAACTAACAATCTATAAATCGAACAACCACTCATATATCGTGTAGATAGTAACTTTTTAAACTTAGAAGAATAAGAAAAGAGCTGGAATAAAATGATTTCATATTGATTGATATTAACAGTAATTAGGGCATATAACAAACACAGTAAAAAGGGATAACAAGTATATAGACTTAAGAAATGTTATGTAATACAACTTCAATATGTTCACTGTTGGTGTATCTTAATAAATCAAATAAACAACCACTCACACACTGATTCATAATATGTTGAGTTAAGAATATTACTTATATAAAGAACGCTACACAAAAAAAAATTTGGTGACCGCTGCTTATTTTTATTAGGGGCTTAGCATCATCTCCTATCACCTTTTATTTAGACTTTAAGTCGTATAGGGTCATAAACTATATTTCCAAAACAATCTTTTTCGGCACATAACATTGAAATGTGACACTTAAGAGCATAGTGGCTTTATATTTTTTCGTGTTTTTTAGAGTGTCGCCAATTGCTACGATAAAATACGATCGCAAATGAAGCCAAAATTTGCAAATCCCTTTATTAAATAAGTATAAAAGTCCAAAAATGGTAACTACATTTATTACCTTTCGCATTTGTTATGTTTTTTACACGGCCATAGTAGCCAATAAAACAGTTCTTCGTAACTTCAATAACAACAACTTTATTTAACAATAATTTTAAAAACTATTTAAATCTTCAATAAATAAAACATTGGACTAAAGGAATGCCTAACAAATTTTCTTAAAACATATGTAACTCAGATCACGAAGTCGGTTTACCCAAATGTGAAGTTATAATTGCAACATTAGACACGCCCAACTTATAATATATTTTTGCACCAGCACTGGCAATATGGCGTGCCAAGGCAAGACCTATGTCACGGATTACATCACAATATGCCCCATATAATCGATTTTATTCATCAATTTTTATATCACACTAAGACAGCCTAAGACACAGCAAGAGATTAAGTCGCATGATTGACCCGCTTTACCATTTACGATTTATTTCAAGACTAGGACTAGTCGATTTCTTGTCTTGTGTCTTATGTCGCTCGTGCTACGCCTGCAGGGGTTAGCCAACTTGACGAACGCGTGCAATACAGGCCTTCAATGCAGTGTTTCCATCTTTTACAGCTATTAATAAAGTAATACAAGGTATGCAAGAGAAGTGCCGCACAATAATTTTGATCATTAAGTCACTGGCATATAATAACAAATAAATATAATTTTTGCTGTTCGTACTTTGGTCTAGTCGGTTTGGTTGCATAGAACGATCATGGTTCGATCGATATTTAAACTTGAGAGTATTTCTGTTACGCTACCATTCTAGAACACAAACAAATAACACTTCCTGATAACGTCAATTCACTGAACAGTAAATCAACATGCTTGTATATGGTGTTTACGTTCATAATTATTTGAATCGTCACAAAAAATATTTCTAAACATTTAAAAATCTCTGTCTGCAATAATAAAGAGCTATTTAACTTTTATAATAAAATATTTTTTTTAAATACGATTTTTTTTTTATTTAGTAACTCATTTTATAAATTAACCATCCCACAAATCTTTTCACCGTTAATTCATGTAGCAATATTGAAAATACAGTTCAAATAAATTGATTGAGAATTTTCCATCAGGGGGCTACCCAATATATTCGAGTCGGCATTAATTTTCGGGTGGCAAAGTCAAATATCTGTACATGAACATTCGGGAAAAAATCCGCACGACCAAAGCCGCTTGGATTTTGACGAGATTAGAAGAGTATTCCGACCTGCATAGTGGCCGAACGGTCTACTCGACTGGCACAAGCCGAATATGTATATACGGTTCGCCCGGACAACAGAAAATCAATTTACAAATATAATTTGCATAGGAGATGCATATAATATCATTTAATATAGTATTCTGCTTTTTATCCCGAAATTTTACGGAAAAACACGTGAAAGAAGTTGCAAATCAAAGTCAGCATTCATAGTTTAAATCAAAGATTCATGTGTTAAGTGGCAGGGAGTAAAATATATATTTTTAATTGTATATTAATAATAGGATCATCAGTAGAGATTAAATTTATCTTTATATTTAGGCTAATAAGTACATAAGATTATGTTTAATGCAACCGGTTAAAAGGTAGCCGCATCGTTCAAAGACAAGTTAAAAATAATAAACTATTCAAAGCTCAGAACCGAAATAATAATTTAAATATTATAACATTACATAAATATGCATCACTGGCCTAATATCAAAGAGGTCCTGGAAGGGATTACTATAAGTAGTATAATACCCATTTTGTGCACGTTCGAGTAATTCGGTGCAGGCTCAGGTACGCATTCGACTCCCCTGCAGCGTCCAGCCCCCAAGTATGTGGAGCGCCTACACGAGAGCGACCAACACAAGGGATTCTTGCCTTTAGCCTTCTTAGTTAAGGTTAACTTTGTATAGTTATTATTTTTATAGCCCTTGCAATAAGAAGCTACTCTTTTCCCCCAGATTCGGCGACGACGGCGAGCTAATGGTGGGAAGCCCATCCTCCGCAGCCGCCACGCCTCGCCCCAACACCATGCGCACTATCAGCACCACCATGTTTGCCACCATGCCGACCATGCAAACCAGGTACTTATGCATATTTCTTAAAAAAAATTATGAACTAACTTTTAAAAACTGCCTTTCAAAGGGAAAGTTTGCAGGCATTTTGCATTAATTGATTCAATCGTTTCATGAAGCCATCTTTGTTCGGAATCGTTGTTGCTGGTTATTTATTTGACATAGCTTTACAAATGAAAAGGACTACGTAATTTAGTATTATTTTTCTTTTTTTAACCGAAAAGTTCATAGCCGGCAAAAGACCACCTACCTGATGGTAAGTGGCATTCGCGTCCATGGGCATCATTAATCGTAGGTGTTGTGTTTATTATTAGAGATTGTGATTATTATCTCGACCGCGGGCGTCAGTTGTCATTGCCAATGTTCCAGTATTAGCTTCACTTCAACGGGAACACAACCATGGCAACGTGAATATTATGGCGGGAAAAATAGGAAGGACTGCAGGTACGGCCAGACGAGATCTTAACAAAAAACTATTAATGTTAAAGTCTAGTCTTATAAGGCGTACGATGAATAAACAATACTCGTATATGAGACTAATGCGCATTTCTACAATACTCACACCAAATCTGCAACTCCCTTAAACCTTTTTAGAGAACTATAAAAACGAACAAGTATTTCGGAATAAATAATATTTATAATGATGGGATTATTAATGTCCTTGTAAAGACAATGGTCAAAATAATGCACAAAAACTCGAATAGGTAATCCTGTATTCAGCAATGACGCAGGCTCGTGGGATAAAACCTAAAAAAATTAATAAGTTTAAAAACTTGTTCTGAATTCTAAACGCCACGAATTAAAGCTTCTCGAATTAAATATTCTTGTTTTTGATTGGCTTTGTACTGCATACGATTCGAACCCGCGGAGGCAGGAAGGATTCGCGGTATTCATACAAATACAAATATTTGTACGTAATTTACCATTTATTTCTGAAAGTTGCTAGCCGACTACTCTCCATTTTACATGAATTTATATGTAGTAAAATAGAAATTCATAGTACACATATGGATAGTTTCATTTACTGTTTGCCTGCGTATAGGTGACAAATATATTACGGATTTAGACCAAAGGCAGCGCGAAAAGCAATATCCGACATACCTATTTTTACGGATTCGGATCGGATGTAAAACAAAGGAGTCGTTTCAGATTACTTAGAGCCTAGGCTGAGTATTTGTACAGTATACAAAAAAATACCTATTTGTGTATAGAAAACTATTAAACTAATTGTTTTCAACTATTTCTATATGTTCAATGCATAAAAAAATAACTTTTTGGAAATATTGCAACACTGAAAAACAAGCGCGGCACAGTATAGTCGTTTTGCATCCAAGTAAAAAAACTCAACATGATTAATCCAGCTCAGCTGTCAGTATAGTTTTTGCACAATTAAGTAAATGAGATTATTTTTGACTAAAATATGATGAAAATGCGCTTAATTGACCAACGTCTTGACTATCTTAAGTGCAAGCGGTTTGACTTTCTTTGACGTCAGCTACACAGTAAGTCAGCTGTCAAGAAGGGGTTAAAGTCATACCATTATTGAAAAATGGTAATTTATAAATCATCGCAGAACGAGCGGTGATTTATTATTATAATTATTTTTATTATTATATTTTAATAATATTCGTTATTCCTAGTATTTTTCCCTATTACATACACGTACATCAACCAGCCGAGCTTGAAAGGTGTCTTTTAAGTTGGTCATAGATTTATTTTTATTCGAAATGATTAAAATAATATTAGGTCTTTACCTATGAAATTGCCGTTTTTCACGAAATAAATGAAGCGTAATTTTTTTATATATTTTTTATTTCTATTAATCAAAATAATCACCCATGCAATCAATGCATCTTTGCTAACGCATTCATAGCTTATTGATGCCTTTCTTGAAGAAATCAGCTGGACGGGAGGCAACAAATTCTTCAAAGGCATTTTGTACTGCCCCTCGGGTATTGAATTTTTTTCCCGCCAAGAAGTTATCCAAATTCTGGAAAAAGTAGAAGTCTGTAGGCGCAAGGTCTGGTGAGTACGGCGGATGACGGAGAACTTCCAACCCCAACTCTTGTAGCTTGGAGACCGTCTGTTGTGCAGTATGAGGTCGCGCGTTGTCGTGCAGGAGCAGTGGAGCCGAACGATTGACCAAAGCTGGTTGGAGACGTGCGAGCTTCTCCATCATTGTGTTCAGTTCTTCACAGTACACATCTGCAGTAATTCTTGTCCCGTTTGGCAAGAGGCTGTGATGAATTACACCCGCGTTAGACCACCAAACAGTGACCATCACTTTTCTAGGGGTAAGTTTTCGTTTAGGGCATTGTTTGGGTGCTGAACCAGGGTCCAACCAACTTGCTGAGCGCTTACGATTGTCAAACAGGATCCATTTCTCGTCACAAGTAAAAATGCGGTTCAGAATTCCTTCATTTGTATGCCTGCTGAGCAGTGCAAGGCACGTCTCCACGCGTACTTCGCGCTGGCGGTCATGGAGTTCGTGGGGTACCCATTTGTCAAGCTTTTTTACCTTGCCAATTTGACGCAAATGGACCAATATTGTTTTGATGCTAACGTCGAAAGCTGCTGCTAATTCAGCCCTGGATTGAGTTTCATCAGCTTCCACAATTGCCTTTAATTCGTCATTGTCGACCAAAGTTTTCGGACGACCACGGGGTTCATTTTTCAGGTCAAAATTTCCAGAACGGAAGCGAGTAAACCAATAACGGGTGGTGCGTTCGTTTGTAGTGTTCGCTCCGTAAACGTCGTTGATGTTGCGTGCCGCTTGCGCCGCTTTGCTGCCACGACGGTACTCATACTCCATAATTACTCGAATTTTTAACTTATCCATGATGACGAAAAATGTTCGAATGCGTTGAAAACAAAACACTAACTATTAAACAAATGCGGATTTTAGAAAAATAATTCCATGTTTGTCAAATAAAATTAATTTGAAATGAGAATTATCAGTCAAAAAAAAAATATTTTCATTTGAAATGGCCAGTACGGCAAAACGGCAGTTTCATAGGTAAAGACCTATTAGAATCTCATTGTAGATACCTTGTAGTTGTTTTTAAATCGGCGGACATAAATATATTGTATTAGTAAGGTGATATTTGATTGAAAGAACTACTCTTATTATTTATTGAATATAATTTATAATTGTTGGTTTAATTTCCGATTTAGACATATTCAATGGTTCGTTCTTTTGTTGATTCTTTTAAATTATATATAATTATGAGCATAATTGCCTGACACCACCCTTTAGTTTGGTGAAGCTCATATTCCTGCAGCGGGAGTATGAAGGCTGTCGTGTTTAAATAATTATAAAAACGTTGAATTTAAAATACTGATATAAATGGTGTAATAAAGTATTATAGCCATCTTTATTTTAAATTGAACATTTATGTAGTTCACTCATGTTGTTTAAATTATCGACTTGAATAAGAATTGGATTATCTTTAATCCTTTGCTTATTATTTCGTTTTATTTTCGTAAGGCAACAAACTTAAGCTTTAGTAATGTCAATTAAGATTAGAGATGTTAAATAAGATTTTGGATTGTGTTTATATCAGAAAATGTTTGTAGCACTTACACCGTGTAATATTAGTAAAACTAAATAGTGGTCTAAGTATTAAGGTATTATTTTACACACAGAGAAATACTATAACCTATAACACAGAGGATAGACATACATACTTAGGAAAATCATTTAATTTTTACTGTAAACCCAAGCAAAACCTCGAACAAAAGCCAGTAATAATTAAACCTTCATACTTTTCCGGTTATAAGGTTAAAATCGGAAAGTTGTAAAGTCATGTTTACTCATTAAAAGGACTGTAAATAAATAATTTATTACAATTACTATTTTGTGGGTCAAAGTCGACCTCTTCAGAAGTCCTTTAACGTACTGCAAGTCCTATGTTTGGAAACAAGTTTAGAATGCAATCGCATTGTTATGGGCTTAGGTAGGTGGAACATGATATTGTAAATATGTCGTTAATTTAGTTATCTGATTAACCTCGTTATTTAAATAACAATAATAGTATTCCTTCATGAAACTACGACAACGTTAAATCCAAACTAGATCTGGTTAGCCAGAGCACATGAAAGGGACTAGGTAGTTGGAAACAGGTTCCTCCCAGAGTACCTGTGCAAGTACATGGAAGAACTTGATAAGCAGATATATTTAATTTCACACTCAATTATCATAGAAATACTGCAAGTAAATGTTTAATAATCTTGCATTCTTTTTAAAATTATTTGTGTATACCGTAAGAATTTGCTTAGTAGGTACTCTACAATATAAAAAATTCACTACAAAATTACCTAAATCGGATATACTCGTATGTTTAAATCCGGTGAAATTTAAAAAGCCAATAGGACCATAAATAAACAGTCCATTTCGAAAAAACGGATACAACCGTTGTCGTGCCAGTTAGGGAATGCAATCGAGATCTCGCCTCATTTTTCGAGATCAATCTCGAAGCATAAAATGACGAGATCTCTGCGCGGGAGCGAGTCTGGCGAACTGGCGAAGTAAAGTGTCGGACGGACTGCATACGCAAACTATACCGACTACACCCGAGTATTCACGATGTTGGGCGAACGGAATACAAAAGAACAAGCGGGTTGCTACTATTACAGACAGGCTAGAGCCCGTGATTAAAAAAGCGATGGATCTCTATGAGTGTGGAGGATCGAGGGGTATGTTTTTGCAATTTGCATACAACAGCTTGCTCACGCTGATACCAACTAGCGTTGAATCTGAGAGGGCCTTTTCAGCCGCTGGCTACATAGCGACTGACATAAGATACCGTTTATCTGACAGCATTCTAAGCACTATTTGTTTTTTAAGAAGCTATTTCCAAAAGCACTTTTAATTTAGTTAGGCGTGATCACTCGTAATCACTCCTAGTTTAAGAGTTCATCTTTGGTAAAATAAGTACTTTCTTTATAAGAGATTTTATGGGTCTGATTTTTGTGTTCATTAACATAATATATGAAAAAATTATAATAATAAAGACTATTTTTCAATAATTCATGTTGTATCTTACTCGCATCATAATCACAGCTACTGAGCAGTTTCAATTACCTATGTTTCAGTAATGTAAATAAAACAATACTTTCGAAAATGCCGAGATCTCGCCGAGATCCAATTTCTGATCCTTCGAGATCTCGACTTAGCGATCTCGTCTCGAGATTGCATTCTATAGTGTCAATATAAAGTGACATTCCTTTTTATAATGATGTTTGTCCAGTTCGTCTTTTTAAACTATACTTTTAAACATGTACGTAAACCTACCTTAACATAATGAAATAAAACTCATTATCTTCTCCAACATTTATTCCGATTCTCTAACGGCTGCTCTCAGAGATCTATGGACTTTGCTAAGCGAATTTATGCTTTATTTATTCTGCAATTAAGTCCAGATTTGCTAAGGAGAATATAATTATATATAATAAGATAATAAGAATATAATTAGGAGCGTCTTAAGTAACCGTTTCATGTTTCTGAGTGCGACCGTAAGGTATAGAAATAGTAATTAGGTTGAGATTAGTTGTAACTTCTTTTTTTTCTAATGAAAACCTCTCATTGTGGAAAGGCCATAATGAAACCCAGTTAGGACGGATTTCAATAGTTACTTTTAATTTCAAAATGTTTATTACATTATTAATATAGCCATAGAAATTTAAGATAATATTACCTATGGTAATCTTTTTTTCTCTTTAATTTTCAGACCAACTCAAATGACCTGGTTCGCCGCGGCCTCGGACTCCATGCCCACTCGATTCCCGTCTCGGCCCACTTCGGAAATGCCCATCTACACCACCGCCGTGACGCTCATCGACCATATCAGCTACAAAATCATCCGCACTACGGAGTTAGTCAGCGACATACTCAGAAACACCGTGAGGGCTGTCGTTGGTCGATGAAATTTATTCGATAGTTTTAGATTTAAAATGAAGAGTCAGTTTTAGTTTAGGTTTTTTTATATACTTTTGACTACATATTGGTTCATCGAATTGTCTTTTTTTTCAACGAATCCAATTGCGAGTCATTTTTTATGTCACTAGTATAGGAATGATGATTTGAAATGTAAATGTATAAAAACTGATGATCTTGATATGACATACAATCCATCTTAGATTTAAAAAAATACTGCGTTGGAAAAAATATAAACCAATCGTCCAAATAACTCAAAATGTATGAATTCCAACGTAAACAGATATTTATACTTAAAGTAAGTACTTGCTCTGTAGAACATGTTCATACGACATTTACAATCTACTTTATGCGTTATTAATAGTGTATTTAACCTTTATACAGACTTTATACCTATGCATGTTTCAAAAGTTACAATTATGTCCTGGAAAAATAATCCTAAAATTGCACAGTACTATATGTCGTATTTACTATACCGATTTTAAATAAGAAGTACAGAATGCTTTCCGCAAGTAAACCTATAGATAAGCCGTATAAACAGTATACCTACATAGGTATTATTGGCTTGATTTATACCTACTTGCCTATTTAGTCTCCTTTTAAAAGTAATCGATTTATTAAGATGGTCTTGTTACAAATATTGAGAATAAAGGTCTAATTACTTACAATTAAAACAGGTAGTGCATGGCCTATCCTAGTAATTTTTATTATTGATAAAAGATATTAGAGATTTGTCTTTCAACTTTAGATAAAAGGTTCAACCTGGCCACAGTGTACTATATTATAAAAAACATGAATAAACAGCCTACTTATGTAAATTTTTTCTTCTAGTTTTGTATTTATCGATGTAAAATTTTCTTTAGAACAACACTAAAAATGTTTTACTAAATCTTCAAAATTAACCACTGAATATTTTTGTAAATTATTATGTTCATTTTCTTATGCAAATAGTAGTATTTTACGGCCATACAAAAAGCAGCTCTTTTGAAACTTTTTACATCAATTTAATTTTTGTCGTTTCCCTTTTATCCGACCCTTCCAATTATGGTGAAGCCCTAATTTGCTTAAGCTTTAAAAAGCCCTAAGCCTGAAAAACAATAAGTTTTATGTTACTCTTTAGGCATAAGTGTTAAATTATTTATATTATTAAGAAAATATTTTAAGGAGATGCCAGTGAATGTGTAATGTCAGTTTGTATCTGATGTGTTATTAAAAATATATTATCTATCCTGTGTTTTTAATTTCTCTAATTTCTACATATAAACGAATACAAAGTGAACTTTTAACTAATAGAATTTTAGCACGAACTTGAATAATCTGGTCTGTATTTTGTACGATTGTATACCTAGTGGTCCCGGATTCGATTGCGCCGTCAGTATCGATAAGTTATGACACACCTAAGAAATTATTTCGAAGTGGTAAAATCTTGCGTAGTGGATTATGGATTAAAACCACTCCTTGAGGTGGATGAGGTTGATTAGGATTGCAGTAGGATTATTAGGACTGTCTTGGATCCGATGGTACCGAGTTCAAATAATACTAGAAAGTGCCATTTGTTTGAGGAGCCGTCAAAGTAATTTAAACAAATTTAAATTGCATTAGAAAATTATCTGCTTCAATTTTCCTTTAATTTTGTGGCTAAGCCAACAAAATTAACAATCCTACATTTTTTGTTGCCACTTTCATGTAATGGGAGTGGCATTTAATTTATTTAGCTACTTTATATTTATTGATGTACCTGCTTATTCAGGCCTATGTGAATAATTGAAGAGGTTAGCCGTTAAAAATAACAACTATTGGAAAAAAATTGGAATTAACGCTACTACACTATTTGCAGTATAGCATGGTGCGGGTGACAGTTTCTCTAACCTTTCGTTTAGCTCTTGGATGTTGCCGCGATTTACAAATTATGACTTAGTATTTCAGCTGTACCCAATCCTAATATATTAAATCATTCATAACTGTATTGAATTAAATTAAACCCAACCAGAATGTTCTAGCCTACAATTAAAATGAAATTGAAAGAAAAATTAAGCAAAGTTTTATGCGTATAATGTAACGCCATAGTTATGAAAGTTTGAATAAGAGGTGAGTTTTCTTCCATGTAAAAATATAAAATAGTAAAAATTTGCTATTTCCTTTAATTTTTAGTAAAACGTTTATTTGCAAAGATTGATCCTTATAAGCAACAGAATCCATTCAATAATAAAGGATGTAATTTTTTTTTGAAAAATCATTCGGGTCCATTTCCTTCAAAAGTAAAAGATTTTTGAAAAAAATTAATATGCAGTTATTGTTTTCTTAAGTTATTGAATCTACTATCGATATTTTAGAACTAAATATTGAACTTGAAATATAGTATAGAAATTTAATGAACTTTTGTTAGAGATTGACGTAAATGAAATAATCATAGTTTATGGTGTACTTACTTTCATTATAATTCTTTTAATATAAAAACTAAAGAACTATACAGTTTATAGTCCCGTCAAATTAGCCAGAAAAATAATGGTCAGTTTGCATTAATTCCCAACATGCTGAATTTTGGTACAAACCTGGGTACACTATTATAAATAAAACACCGAAAGATCCCATGTTTGCTTAAAAGGTTATTCAAGGTCAAGCATCAAAGTTTTCGGTTCAATCAATTCAAGTCTGGCTTGTCTTGATTACGATTCAAAAATAGACAAAACAACTACCTGCCTATTCAATAACAAAATTAATAATTCTAAGCAAACTTAATTCCCTCTTCCTCCCTCACGCCTTTTTTGTTTCAAAAATACACGCACAAAGGCAAGCAAAGCAAATACAAAGATTTACTGCGTAAGCGTCTGTTATCGTTTGCATCGAAAGAATGAAAAATAAAAACATATTAATAATGATCATCGATATCTGGTTAAATAATCATAGCTCTGGAACATCACTTTTGACAGCTTTTTTTGACAGAAACGTAACAATAAATGGCGATTTGTGGCACCCTAGCCACCTGCTATGACGTCACTACACGATTTATATTTTAGTGACAACATTCAAAAATAGTACTATCTCTTTCTTTTATTAGCATTTTTGTATAAGTAGAGGGAGACAACCAAGTTCTTCCTCTTCTATGATTCGATATACATAACTACTTATTGTCTAAGTGATTCTTCACTTTGACATACTATTTACATACTATTTTCATTCATCATAGCACTTTATTGCCAGAAGGAAAAACTGCTCGTACAATGTTCAAAATTCCGATCGACTTTAGACCGCACAGAAAACCCTGTTTGTAATATTTCTAGAAACAGCAATAAAGCTGAGGTTCTTCGTGATTGTAGCCTTATTATATGGCATGACTGCACAATGGCAAACCGAAATGCAGTTGAAGCAGTAGACAGAAAGTTGCGTGATAACTGCGGAAAAAAGTCAACCTATGGGTGGCATTACCTACTATGCTTTTTTGTGGCGATTTTCGTCAGACTCTCCACGTAATACCACGTGCCAAAAAAGGCTGATGAAGTAAGAGCCTGTCTAAAGAGTTTTCAACTGTGGCATTACATTATCCCTTTGCATTTGACATTAAATATGCGAGCTCAAATCGGAGGCAACGAAAATGCTCAAGAGTTTCAGATTTGCTACTTCAGATCGGTAACGGTGTATATCCACAGGAACAAGGAAACGATGTTCTTAATGAAAACCTATGCTGCAAAGTTTCATTAATACGAGACCTCATATGTGAGTATGGAAACGCAACGCAAATTCCAACTTGCGAAAATTCCTAGCTTTGCGAAAGAGCTATTTTGACTCCACGAAACGACCAAGCAGCAGCAATAAACGATGAAATTTTGAGCTTTGTTCTAAGATGTAGAGTATATCTCCATTAACAGAGTTATGGAAGAAGAAGAATCTACCAGCTACCCAGTAGAATTTTTAGAATCCCCGTTGGCCATACGTCTTATATCGTGTACAGAAAAACATTACTGTAAAGCAGATTTTTTAGCTACTCAAAACGACGGTGTTTATGATCCATTATAAACCAAAATTTGTATCCAAAAAATGCTGCTCAAAGTCACTATTTCACGAGAACGAAGTCGCGGGCACAGCTAGTGTATAATCATAATGTACGTACAAAATATTTAATAAGAATAAACTATCTTTTGATTGCTAAGGTGTGCAGTGATGCTGTAGCAAGTACCCGAACCCTAAAAACCTATCAGTTCGTTACAGAACCATATCTGAAATCTCAAAGTCAATGACTCAAACTTAGCATCAATCTAGGCCAGTTGCAATAAAACCAACGCCTTCAATTATGATATAGCAAAAACGTGAATTCACAACTACGTCGTATACTTTTCTTTTTTACATTCAGCAACGGCCGGGATAATATGAAATGGATAATATTTAATTGTAAGGGATTTCGTAACTAAAAGAGATAGCAGATAAAACTGTACAGTAAAAACTATATTTTAATAATGACAAGACTGGGGTATTGTATATGACTAGGTGAAGAAAGCTCTTATTGGTTTTGTAGAAAAATAAATACAACTAGAATTTTCTCACGACTTCTCTCGGGAAACTACTTATTAGTTATAGTCATGAAATGGAATTTCTAAATAAACTTACTTATCTCTTGTGTAAGTCCATCAAAAGGACAACCTATCAGGAAGTATTCCAGGTCTGCGGTAGGCCGTTAATAAGTGAAATATCAGGTATTAAGTTTGTATGAGTTTAATTAGGTACCTAGTTATTCAAATGTGGAAAAAAAGGAAATATTACTATTCTACTTATATTATCAATGTGCAAGTTTGAATCTTTGGATGTACCTATGCTTTTACTCACTCAAAATATGAATAGATTTTGGAGAAATTTGGCTGTTGGATAGAATATGACATGGAATAACACGTAGGCTTTTATTCAGATTCTTAACGGAAACAAAACTGCACGCGAGCGATGTCGCTGACAGAGATTAGTCCTCAAATAAAAAGATAATCTTTACGTAAGTCAAAGTACTGAACATACCTACAACTTAAATTTTCTTTCCGTGCTTTAACTCGCGAAGATATATACATAGTTTTCGTTTTTGGTAATGGATGGTATAATTCGTTCAGTAATTTTCTTTCAATCTACTCGAAGCAGCGCATTTAACTATATTACAGCTGTGGTGCAGTCCCACAGCTCCTTTGCTATGCCTAACTACCATCTTCTAATAGAAAGAAACATAAACAAAACGCGGTCTTAGGGTGTTATACTACACCAATCGATCAACGTCGACCGGTGGACGTCGATCGACGACGATCGCTCGTGTACACCGTCATTTGTTTGATATATCTTCCCTCAAATGTTGGTAATGCCGTTCGTAAACACATATAGTATGCCGCATACCTCGAGTTAGTATTTTTTATACCGATATCGACATTAGACACGCTTGGGGTTAGAGTAGAACGTTACAGTCCATTATATAGCCTATATGTAAGAATAAAATGGAGTTAGGTATATCGAATATAATATCTATCTAAGAAAGATACATATTTAGAAATCATTAATGGTTTTTTGGTTTAATAAACAAAAGGTGTAGAATTGAGACAAATTCAGTCAAGATTCCTAATCATCTAGTCATTCAGATGAAAAAATAAGACGAGTTTTTTGTCATTCTTATTATTACATATACGCGAAAGTATCGCCAGTTTTGAAATAATTGGTTGTTACATGGTGTAACAAGAAAACCGGAACAGAAGTTGTAAGTTCATAGATTGAACTAGTTTAAACTGGAAATATTACATACTCTGGTCAAATACAATGCAACTGATAAACATTCCATATTTGTATGACACTTGACATAAAATCTAATTTGGTTAATTTGAACAATCTCCTAAATAAATTAACTTTTGAGTACAATACAGAAAAAATATATAATATAATCCCATTAAGGGCAAATTAGTAAAGTAGTTAGCAAAGTCTACAAAATAATTATAAATTCCTTACAAAAAGAATTTCTGTATGGCTTGTTACTGCCAAAAAAAATGTAAAATTGATTCAGTAGTTTCAGAGTTTATCAAAAAACTATAATAATGTATAAAGGAGCCCTTCTAAGAATCGAACAAGGAAAGAACATTCCAGATATGAAGTATATGTCTAAGACTCCTGAAAATGTATGATGTAATATTTGAATGACCTCTTGTAATTATTTGTAAATTTAACATATCTCTAAACTTCTTATCTTTGAATGAACTTCATGGCCCATATAGTTGATTATAGAAGTAAAACAAGAGTTCAACAACATCCAATATATTGATTAAAATATCACATATCATTGTACAACATCAAGGAGATTACATTCATCCATGCATACATTTACACCTAACAAATATTTTTTGTTAATCATGAGATTATTGTCTGTCTTAAAAATTATACAGTAGATCATAAGTACATTATTTGTTCATTAAATACACAGAAACAATTTGAAATTGTTATGCAATCCTTGACCAACATAACAATAACTTGACGCAATTAGTTTGGCTAAGTTAGAGCCAGTAATACTAACTTTCTAATTTACTGAATAATAAGTTCCGTTTCATTATTCTTGGTGACAAGTGCGACTAAACTGCCACTAGGTGGTCTCTGTTCTCCTTTGATCCATTTATCAAAAAGCTGAGCAACAAATGACAGTGAGGTCCAGGATCCAAAATCAGCTTTTGGCATCCATTTCCTGTTCATTTCAGTATCTAAGGTAACAGGTAAAATTGCCACTGCCAATGAATTCTCAGGCAAGCCTGAATCTTTAGCACCAAGAGACTTAGTAAGTTGGTGAACAGCAGCCTTAGCTAGACCATATCCAATCATCCCAGGAGTGCCTTCTAATGCAGCTTTAGCTCCAGTCAATGCAAGAAGACCATCTGCATTAAGGTACTTTGAAGCCAACGCTGCTGCAATTGTCGAGCTCCACACAGATTGGCGCCACATAAGATCAGTTTGCTTGCATAAATCCTTCGCAGCATTACCGCCAGCCCAGCCTCCAGCAACACAAATCACGGCATTCACTTTCTGACCTTGTAAAGCGTTTCCAAGTTCTTTCACCACATGTTCCTCCTGTTCAAGCCAAGATCCGTCTTTTGGTACAGTGATGTTTACATCAGCTAAGTCATTCGGGCTAAGATCGACACTAGCTACCCACCAATTAGCAGCTTTAAAGTGATTGATACAAGCAGCGCCGAGCGCACCGCGACCACCGTAAACGACAATTTTGCCAGCAGCCATGGTACCGTCCAATTTCCGTCACGATTCAAAATCAACTGACTTGCTATTGGCTAATATCCGAGTACAACGTAAGATCGTTTGAGATTGGTGTGCGGCTGTGCAATAAATGACCTTGTTCCTTTTTTTTTAATCTATTGTATTCCACAATAATTATGATATAAATTAATATATTATGAAATAAATGCAAAACTATCGAACTTTAGTCTATGTATGTAAGGATAAGAAAATACAGTCAAAAAATTCAATAAAAAAGGTCAGCAACATGTGCTTGACATCTGTCATTGACTTATCCACAAACAAATGCTACCAGTTAAAAGGATGCTACCACAAACTAACTAGTGAGTGACGCTACGCATCATAGCCGGTTTACACGCGTTAAGTGGTTAAGTTGGTAACTAAATTTTAACTAAATTTTAAGTTAAAAGTTGCGTGTAAACAGTCAGTTAAGTGACAAGTGGTAACTTAAAATTTAGTACGCAAGTGATTAAGTAGATTAGGATTCGTTCTATTTTTGTATAAGTGGGTGGGCGGGGCTTCTCAATTAACACGTTTGGACGTGGTTTTTTAGTTCAGTGCATAAGTTGACAAAGCAGGTGGCGGCAAGAGCTCCTATTTATTTCGCATTTACTCTTTTTTTAAATGTCGGAGTGGAGTTTAGTTTCAGGTTTTGAATTTGTTGAAGAATATTTAAAATAGGTATGCTTGTAGAATAAACGACGTAGACAGTTTAAAAAAAAACATATTCTCCTAAATATTTTAATTTCCGAATAAAATTCTTTGTCCAAAATCACATTTACCATATATCTGAGTACAGAATTGACGAATTCCTTGAGATTCATCACTGCTCACCTTCATTGAACTTATGAACTTACTAATTAATCCGTTTGAACACACAAGTGACATGCAGTAACTTAAAATTTAGTTAAAATTTAGTTACCAACTTAACAACTTAATACATGTAAACCGCGCATCAGACGAACGTCTTCCTAACTCAACACTAGGAACTAGGAACTTGAGGAACTTTTCAATTTGACAACTATTTTTTTTTTAAATTAGATTGTCCTTCGTTTCTTAATTTTAAAATGACGGCATTGGATTTTGGCGTAATGCCATTGTGGCAGGCGAAAGCCCCTCTCCTTTTCATATCATCATATTTTGACAATCTAAAAGATAAATAAGGTAAAATAAATAAAAGACTTTTGTTTTATATTTTTATATGCTTTGTTTGTATTGCATGGGAAGCAAATTTTTATTTTCTATTAGCGAGACATTAGTACCTTTTAATATTCTGTTCATTATGTTATACCAATTAAACACAGTTATTCTTATTGAGTAAACATTTCTTCTCAAAATGTTTGTGGCTTACAAACAATTTACGAAGTTCTACCACACTTAAACCTTGTAAGATATCACTATTAGCACAAAGACACGGTAATCAATGTTAAGGCCGATCTCAGTTCCTTTCGCCTACTTTCTATTCACTACACAGCACTTGTTGTACATTTTGAAGCACCTTACGCAAATTAATTACTATATTTGGGGAGTGAGATGTTATGTTTCGGAAATTGATCCATGCAAACTCTTCACTCGTCAAACATTGAAATCGTAATGGCAAATCGAGCTGATTGATTGAAAATTAAATTAAATTTTGCGTTTTATGGCAATCAGCTGTAGTTACTAAACAATAACTATTTCTGCCAATTTCAAGTATTAATATAATAAAAGTAGTTTTAACATAATTAAAACATTGAAACATAACCTAAAACCGTACATCATTGATTGAATATAGTGTTATCATTCATCATTCATATTGAAGTGACATATGACAATTGTTCGCACGAAAAGTAGCAAGAGATGTCAGCATCAAAAAGTTCTAACCATAGACATAATGCCTAGTTTTTTTTGTATGAAGACTACCTGCTATGGATGCTACGCATCAGACGAACGTCTTCCTAATTACAACACTAGGAACCCAAGTTTTCATTTTGACAACTTTTTTCTTAATTTTAAAATGCCTGCATTGGATTTTTACCATTGTGGCAGCGCGAAAGCCCCTCTTCTATTCTACAAGATATTTTAACAATCTAAAAGATACAGAAGGTAAAATAAACAAAAGACTTGTATATTCAGGAATTTGTTTATTTCTAAACTTTGTTTCATATTTTTATATGCTTTGTTTGTATTGCATGGGAAGAAAATTTTTATTTTCTAGACGCGAGACATTAGTACCTTTTAATATTCTGTATATTATACCAATTAAACACAGTTATTCTTATTGAGTAAACATTTCTTCTCAAAATGTTTGTGGCTTACAAACAATTTACGAAGTTCTACCACACTTAAACCTTGTAAGATAATACTATTAGCACAAAGACACGGTAACCAATGTTAAGTCCGATCTCAGTTCCTGGAAAATGACGTCCTTTCGCCTACTTTCTGTTTACTACACAGCACTTGTTGTACATTGTGAAGCACCATAAACCCAAATTAATTACTATATTTGGGAATTGAGAGGTTATGTTACGGAAATTGATAAATGCAAACTCTTCACTCGTCAATCATTGAAACCGTAATGGCAGATCGAGCTGATTGATTGAAAATTAAATTAAATTTTGCGTTTTATGGCAATCAGCTGTAGTTACTAAACAATAACTATTTCTGCCAATTTCAAGACTTAATATAATAAAAGTAGGTTTAACGTAATTAAAACATTGAAACATAACCTAAAACCGTGCAGCATTCATTGAACATTGTTAGTGTTATCATTCATCATTCACATTGAAGTGACATATGACAATTGTTCGCTCGAAAAGTAGCAACGGAGCTGTCATTATCAAAAAGTTCTAACCATAGACAAAATTCCTAGTTTTTTTTGTATAAGACTACCTGCTATAGTTCTAACCATAGACATAATTCCTAGTTTTTTTATAGCATGTAGACTACTGGCTATGGACTTATCTGATTTTGTTTAAAATTTATCTTAAATAACAGTAAGGAAACTACGCCATTCAGTCTGATCTGTCATAAATATACTTTCTTCTTGTTTTACTGTGATGATGATGATATTATATATGACAATGAAGATGATGAAGTGGAAAACCGATAGTTAAGTGATAGCGTGATTTTACTATCAATAAGCGGACCTCTTGGAGGAAAACGAAAAACACTGTCTACACTCCTCGGTTCCATTTAATGCACATGTTTGTGAGTATTCACTGCCCAGTACACTATCACCATTATACACTTAACACAAACATCCGTACACAAAAAAGAAAAATCAATGAAGAGTACAACTTGCTCTATGATCTTCTATGATCCGACCATGAGGCTACTACCGGAGGGATCACTCTGATGATTATGTCACACCAAATTCTTTCCATCCATATTAATTCCATGAGGTTGCTTAGCTGTGTGTGTCCTTGTCTAGTGTTATTAGGTTCAAATATACATACTTTATTTTATCACTTTACTTGGCAACACCCAAGGACTTTAAGTGACAAACACAGTTTAGCTTTTTCTAAAATATTTACTCTTGACAACAACTGTCCAATCATTGCATGTCTTTTTCACTTACTTTTTCTACATATGTTATAAATTACTTTCGAGACATTTTGCATTTGTAGTAGTATTTGTATTTTACAGGAATTCTAAACCTGAAATTTAAATTTCCTTGTAGAGTAGTAGTAGGGATTGGCAGATTCTGGCACACTTATTAGGTATGGTATCAAACGCGAATTAATTTAATAAGGTCGCGGGTGACTACATCAAACCGATTATTTTGATTAATCCGCGTATCAAAGTAATCCACGATATTAATTTGATTAATCCGCGTATCAAAGTAATCCACGATATTAATTTGATTAATCCGCGTATCAAAATAATTCGCGCCTAGTAGGCAGCGAAGTCCAACTTTCCCCAAAAACCAAAAATCGTTTACGTTTTATAGAAGCTGAGTAAAACTGCTAGTAAGAAACTGCACTACAAGCCTATCATGGAAATATTTGTTCTGTTCTTAGATGTGGTATATATTACGGGGTAATGGTAGCTACATGAGTGGAGTTTTTAATGCTCAAAAACCATGCGTACGTGCAATATATGATGTTAAAAATACTATCTCGTGTCTAAATTTTAAGAGTCCTTTCTTTATACTTATACATATATGAAATATGTGTTTTATGTTAAATGTAATCCAGAACTGTTTGCCTATTTATATGACATTCAGAAAATTCAAAAAATTAATACTTAATAATACTTTAATATCTCTAGACGCTTCAGGTCGTTTCGGTTATTTGATTGTGAATCGGATTGCGAGGACCTATGGATTAAGTTGGAACTGATAGACTCAGATGGCAAAGCAAAAAACTTAATTATTTGTGGAGTTTACATTCCTTCTCCTGTTCAGAAGCACATTCTTAAGCATTTTGTAGATAATTCGAATCGAGTCTTGGAGAGCACTAGTGGCGAGATCATCTTTCTCGGTGATTTCAATCTAAATAGTTTAGTGTGGAAAGAAACTCAAAATCCTGGACTTATACCGGAAAAGTCTTGCGGATTATTGCACGATTTACTAGTCGATTTTATGTCATTGAATAATCTATCGCAACTAAATTCCAGATTAAACGTAAATAACAGAATGCTTGATCTTGTGCTAAGTACCATAACAACTTTACAGTTTGACATATGTCTCTGTCCGTTGGTTCCAATTGACTCTCACCACCCACCATTGCAATTTTCTATCATAATTGACTGTCCCGTAAATTTATCCACTAAGGATAGTTTTAAATTTAATTTCTACAAAGCTGACTATGAGAAAATTGTAAGTGATTTAAATGACGTCAAGTGGAGTGATGAATTTAAGAACTGTGCTTCGGTCGATGCCATGGTGGCGGTTTTTTATGGCCTATTGAAATCTTTTATAATACGACATGTTCCCAAATCAAGACCATGCAATAAAAATAAATTCCCTGTTTGGTTCTCAACCTCATTAATTCGATCGTTAAAAGAGAAACAAAAGTACAGAATCAATTATCGAAATTATGGAAATCCCCGTGACAAAATTGCATTTGACATACTGAGGGTGAGATGCGCCCGCCTAGTGGACCTCAGTTATGCGAGGTACTTGGAGAGCTTAGAAACTTCCTTGAAGTCTAACCCTAAATTACTATGGACACATATAAAACACAAAAGAAAAAGTAGTTCCACGTACCCTGCTCAAATGTCCTCTGCTGATAATGTCGCTACAAACGGGCCTGACATCTGTAATCTCTTTGCCACTCAATTCTCCGCTGTATATAATACGGACTTTGTTCCTATCCCAGAGGATTCCTGTAAACCAACTATTGGTAGTCTGACAAAGATATCGGTAACCAAAACTCAGGTCTACAGGGTGTTAAAAAGACTTGACGCATCTAAAGGAGCTGGCTCGGATGAGATACCAGCGATATTTGTTGTGAAGTGTGCAAGTGCTTTAGCTGGGCCTCTAAGCATTATTATAAATAAGTCTCTGAGCTCGGGCGTTTTTCCATCTGTTTGGAAAGAGACACTTGTCTTGCCTTTGTTTAAGCATGGTGATGGTGGTATGGTAAAGAACTATAGACCGATATCGCTACCAACTGTTTTCGCAAAGGTATTCGAAATGTTGCTATGTCCTATATTGTCCTGGCATTTGAAACAAATTGTCGTACAAGAACAGCATGGGTTCATGAAGGGAAGGTCCACAGTAACCAATCTGACATGCTTTGTCGGAGACCTCACTGGGGCCATGGATCATGGACAGTCTATAGATGCAATTTACACCGACTTCAGCGGGGCCTTCGACAAAGTGAACCATGAACTACTACTGTACAAGTTGTACCGCTGTGGAATCGGCGGGAGTTTCTTAAATTGGTGCAGATCTTACCTAACATGTAGGATATCAAGAGTTGTGATTGGCGGTCACTCATCTGGGTCCTTTGTTGCTCATTCTGGTGTTCCTCAGGGATCCCATTTGGGCCCACTATTCTTTAACTTGTTTGTAAATGACATAGGGTCATGCTTCGTCAATTCTAAATTTTACATGTTTGCCGACGATCTCAAGTTTTTTGGGCCTGTTAACTCACCTGAGGATGCCTTGTTACTGCAAGGTGATCTAAACAATCTCGTGTCATGGTGTCGTTCGAATGGTATGACTTTAAATACCGAAAAATGTTGTGTGGTCCGTTTTTCAAGAAAAAGAACTTCAAGCTTTAGAACTTACTACGCAGATAGCAAAGCACTGACGGAAGTCGATCACATTCGTGACCTTTGAGTTATACTCGATAGCAAGTTGCGTCTAAACCTCCATATTGACTCAATTGTAAAAAAGAGTTTTAAAATGCTTGGGTTTGTTTTACGCAATTGCAAGGAATTCAAAAAGGCCTCCACTACGATAACTCTTTTCGATTCACTCGTGCGCAGCTCCCTTGAATACTGCAGTGCAGTATGGAACCCACACTATGATTTCTATAAAAAAACGTTTGGAGAGTGTGCAAAAGCGTTTCCTTTGGCACTTATCATATAGCCATAATAGAGCAAAAAAGTCACCCAGTTATAGTGATCGCCTTACATACTTCGGCATCAATTCTCTTTTTGAGCGCAGAACAGTCCTGGACAGCTTGTTTCTGTTTAAGCTGGTGACCGGACTGACAGACACCCCTTATCTACTGTCCCAAGTAACCATTCAAGTTCCCAGGAGGGCACCTAGAAAGAACAAATTTACTCCGTTCGTGAAAAGTTTTGCTCGTTCAAATCTGGGTCAGAATTCCCCGTTAAATAGAATGTTTAATAGCTACAATGCAGTTCATAACAAGAGTACAATACAAATTGATCACAAGGGTGGTTCTGGACAACATTATGAAATTGATATTTTCTCAAACAGGCTTCACAGTTTTAGGATCGCTATTGGGCTGACACTCTGTTCACCAGTTTAAATTCTGATTTTTATTTTTATTTTTTATTTTCAATTTTGATTGAATATATTCATGTTCATTTTAATTTCATTTTGGTACAATTTGATTTTGTTTGAATTTGATACAGTATATTTTGATTTATTGAATTGATATTATTAATGTTGTATTGATTTTATGTAATTTCGATAGTATTTTTAATTAATTATGACTTGTCTTGATTTGTTTTTAATGCATTTTTAATATTTGTTTTATGTTGTCATTGTATTTTACTTTTTATTCTATCAATGTTATTGTAAGTGTTTGCATGCTGTTTGTGCCTATAAGTGAGCCAACATTTAGATTCATTTTTCGTTATGTATTCATCTGTACTGTGTATGTATTAGTGTTGAGTTCGTTGGCGCAACTTTATAATAAATAAACAGTACGTTATTTAAATTTTTTTCAATTAATTAAAAAAAATTTATAGTTTATATATTAGTTATAACCTATAGTATGTTACAATCACAACACAATATAATAGGCAAACAATATATATATATATATATAATAATAGGTCTTTACCTATGAAACTGCCGTTTTGCCGTACTGGCCATTTCAAATGAAAATATTTTTTTTTGACTGATAATTCTAATTTCAAATTAATTTTATTTGACGCAAATGGACCAATATTGTTTTGATGCTAACGTCGAAAGCTGCTGCTAATTCAGCCGTGGATTGAGTTTTATCAGCTTCCACAATTGCCTTTAATTCGTCATTGTCGACCAAAGTTTTCGGACGACCACGGGGTTCATTTTTCAGGTCAAAATTTCCAGAACGGAAGCGGGTAAACCAATAACGGGTGGTGCGTTCGTTTGTAGTGTTCGCTCCGTAAACGTCGTTGATGTTGCGTGCCGCTTGTGCCGCTTTGCTGCCACGACGGTACTCATACTCCATAAATACTCGAATTTTTAACTTATCCATGATGACGAAAAATGTTCGAATGCGTTGAAAACAAAACACTAACTATTAAACAAATGACGATTTCAGAAAAAGAATTCCATGTTTGTCAAATAAAACTAATTAGAAATTAGAATTATCAGTCAAAAAAAAAAATATTTTCATTTGAAATGGCCAGTACGGCAAAACGGCAGTTTCATAGGTAAAGACCTATTATTATTTATATATTGTTTGCCTATTATATTGTGTTGTGATTGTAACATACCTACTATAGGTTATAACTAATATATAAACTATATTTTTTTTTTAATTAAATGAAAAAAATTTGAATAAAGTACTGTTTATTTATTTATTTATTATAAAGTTGCGCCAACGAACTCAACACTAATACATACTCAGTACAGATGAATACATAACGAAAAATGAATCTAAATGTTGGCTCACTTATAGGCACAAACAGCATGCAAACACTTACAATAACATTGATAGAATAAAAAGTAAAATACAATGACAACATAAAACAAATATTAAAAATGCATTAAAAACAAATCAAGACAAGTCATAATTAATTAAAAATATTATCGAAATTACATTAAATCAATACAACATTAATAATATCAATTCAATAAATCAAAATATACTGTATCAAATTCAAACAAAATCAAATTGTACCAAAATGAAATTAAAATGAACATGAATATATTCAATCAAAATTGAAAATAAAAAATAAAAATAAAAATCAGAATTTAAACTGGTGAACAGAGTGTCAGCCCAATAGCGATCCTAAAACTGTGAAGCCTGTTTGAGAAAATATCAATTTCATAATGTTGTCCAGAACCACCCTTGTGATCAATTTGTATTGTACTCTTGTTATGAACTGCATTGTAGCTATTAAACATTCTATTTAACGGGGAATTTTGACCCAGATTTGAACGAGCAAAACTTTTCACGAACGGAGTAAATTTGTTCTGTCTAGGTAGCCTCCTGGGAACTTGAATGGTTACTTGGGACAGTAGATAAGGGGTGTCTGTCAGTCCGGTCACCAGCTTAAACAGAAACAAGCTGTCCAGGACTGTTCTGCGCTCAAAAAGAGAATTGATGCCGAAGTATGTAAGGCGATCACTATAACTGGGTGACTTTTTTGCTCTATTATGGCTATATGATAAGTGCCAAAGGAAACGCTTTTGCACACTCTCCAAACGTTTTTTATAGAAATCATAGTGTGGGTTCCATACTGCACTGCAGTATTCAAGGGAGCTGCGCACGAGTGAATCGAAAAGAGTTATCTTAGTGGAGGCCTTTTTGAATTCCTTGCAATTGCGTAAAACAAACCCAAGCATTTTAAAACTCTTTTTTACAATTGAGTCAATATGGAGGTTTAGACGCAACTTGCTATCGAGTATAACTCAAAGGTCACGAATGTGATCGACTTCCGTCAGTGCTTTGCTATCTGCGTAGTAAGTTCTAAAGCTTGAAGTTCTTTTTCTTGAAAAACGGACCACACATCATTTTTCGGTATTTAAAGTCATACCATTCGAACGACACCATGACACGAGATTGTTTAGATCACCTTGCAGTAACAAGGCATCCTCAGGTGAGTTAACAGGCCCAAAAAACTTGAGATCGTCGGCAAACATGTAAAATTTAGAATTGACGAAGCATGACCCTATGTCATTTACAAACAAGTTAAAGAATAGTGGGCCCAAATGGGATCCCTGAGGAACACCAGAATGAGCAACAAAGGACCCAGATGAGTGACCGCCAATCACAACTCTTGATATCCTACATGTTAGGTAAGATCTGCACCAATTTAAGAAACTCCCGCCGATTCCACAGCGGTACAACTTGTACAGTAGTAGTTCATGGTTCACTTTGTCGAAGGCCCCGCTGAAGTCGGTGTAAATTGCATCTATAGACTGTCCATGATCCATGGCCCCAGTGAGGTCTCCGACAAAGCATGTCAGATTGGTTACTGTGGACCTTCCCTTCATGAACCCATGCTGTTCTTGTACGACAATTTGTTTCAAATGCCAGGACAATATAGGACATAGCAACATTTCGAATACCTTTGCGAAAACAGTTGGTAGCGATATCGGTCTATAGTTCTTTACCATACCACCATCACCATGCTTAAACAAAGGCAAGACAAGTGTCTCTTTCCAAACAGATGGAAAAACGCCCGAGCTCAGAGACTTATTTATAATAATGCTTAGAGGCCCAGCTAAAGCACTTGCACACTTCACAACAAATATCGCTGGTATCTCATCCGAGCCAGCTCCTTTAGATGCGTCAAGTCTTTTTAACACCCTGTAGACCTGAGTTTTGGTTACCGATATCTTTGTCAGACTACCAATAGTTGGTTTACAGGAATCCTCTGGGATAGGAACAAAGTCCGTATTATATACAGCGGAGAATTGAGTGGCAAAGAGATTACAGATGTCAGGCCCGTTTGTAGCGACATTATCAGCAGAGGACATTTGAGCAGGGTACGTGGAACTACTTTTTCTTTTGTGTTTTATATGTGTCCATAGTAATTTAGGGTTAGACTTCAAGGAAGTTTCTAAGCTCTCCAAGTACCTCGCATAACTGAGGTCCACTAGGCGGGCGCATCTCACCCTCAGTATGTCAAATGCAATTTTGTCACGGGGATTTCCATAATTTCGATAATTGATTCTGTACTTTTGTTTCTCTTTTAACGATCGAATTAATGAGGTTGAGAACCAAACAGGGAATTTATTTTTATTGCATGGTCTTGATTTGGGAACATGTCGTATTATAAAAGATTTCAATAGGCCATAAAAAACCGCCACCATGGCATCGACCGAAGCACAGTTCTTAAATTCATCACTCCACTTGACGTCATTTAAATCACTTACAATTTTCTCATAGTCAGCTTTGTAGAAATTAAATTTAAAACTATCCTTAGTGGATAAATTTACGGGACAGTCAATTATGATAGAAAATTGCAATGGTGGGTGGTGAGAGTCAATTGGAACCAACGGACAGAAACATATGTCAAACTGTAAAGTTGTTATGGTACTTAGCACAAGATCAAGCATTCTGTTATTTACGTTTAATCTGGAATTTAGTTGCGATAGATTATTCAATGACATAAAATCGACTAGTAAATCGTGCAATAATCCGCAAGACTTTTCCGGTATAAGTCCAGGATTTTGAGTTTCTTTCCACACTAAACTATTTAGATTGAAATCACCGAGAAAGATGATCTCGCCACTAGTGCTCTCCAAGACTCGATTCGAATTATCTACAAAATGCTTAAGAATGTGCTTCTGAACAGGAGAAGGAATGTAAACTCCACAAATAATTAAGTTTTTTGCTTTGCCATCTGAGTCTATCAGTTCCAACTTAATCCATAAGTCCTCGCAATCCGATTCACAATCAAATAACCGAAACGACCTGAAGCGTCTAGAGATATTAAAGTATTATTAAGTATTAATTTTTATTATAAAATATGTTTGCATGCTCAGACTGAATGAATGTGTTTTCGTACTTTAGAATAATACTGTATATTCACACCTTGTTATACCACATTCTCGCAAATAAATAAATTCTTATTCTTATTCTTGGTATTTTGGATGTACAGGTCCTGTCTGCGAGAGGTAATGCGAGACTGTCCTTCATGTGGCTCGGCCAGGCTGCCCTTGATACGATAGCTTGTCCAGAAGAGGCTGACAACTTCAGTGTTGTGCCAAGAGTAATAGCCACAGTACGTTGCCGGGAGCCGGCTTCCAACATTCCGATGGCCCTCATCAGCTCTTCTCGGGTTGAATTATGTCGTCGCTCCATATCAGTGTAATTCTTTATAGTTCCGATGCAGAAATACTAATAGTCAGTTGATTTCCTCTTTATGATCTAATTTTAAACAAAATTCTTTATTTAAATAGTGAAATTCACTAAATGGAATCAATATAAATTATTTATTGTGAAATTTTGCCGCCTTCTGAAAGTGTGCCACCCGGAGCGGGCCGCCCCTGACGCCTCACTACGCTACCCCACTGCTTATGTCACAGAATATATCAATTTGGCCGATGTTATCGATATAATAGCATTCATTTATTTATTTTTATATCGCACCAACGCACCAACGCAGAAAGAGTCTAAATCGCACGGTTGACCTATTTTACCACGTAAGACTCATTCCAAGACTGGGAATAGTCGATTTATTTTCTTGTGACTGGAGTCTTTTGTCGTCCATGCTACGCCTGCTGCTCATGACATGTTTCTAAATATACTGTGATAACCAAACGACAGCATTTATTACTTTCGAGATAAATATAAAATGAAATTAAGGCCCACTTGCACAGTTCTGAGTTGGCTAGCACTAGATTAAATAAGGCTTTATGCCTCTATCAGTTCAATAGAAATAGTACTTGTTAGGCTATGCCAATTTATGCACGCGTCTGGCTGGATTGAGGGCCCAACTTATTAAATCATAACAGTTTTAATTCACGTTTAAGAAATGCATGGCCTTTTACTTTAAGTTTTAACTATTTTAACAAATTTCCCTATAAGTCTAATTTCTTTTGGCAAGGATTTAAACAATGGACCCTCAATCCAGACGCCCACGAAACTGACGGAGGGACATTTTAACTAGGTAACTAACCTGAGTTAAAAAGTGTCTCATTCGTGCGGCCCATTAAGTGACTTCACGGCCGAGTGGCGTAGTGGGTAGTAGCCCTGCCTCACATGCTGAAGCTCCCAAGTTCGAGTCCTAGCCGGGGCATTCATGACGTGACAACACACATGTTTGTTTTCGGGTCGTGGTTGTTTATTATTTATATATAACTTCGTTAGGTACTGGGCATGTCGAGCTCGTGGCTGTGGTGGACCGCATCGCGCCCGACGTTATTGCCATCAACGGGACGTGGCTGCGGCTGGGCAAGGAGGGCCGTGCGCCCGCGCTACCCGGGTACAGTCTGCGGCACGTGCCGCGCCCGCAACGGAGAGCGCGTGCGCGGCAGTGGTGTCGGCTTCTATGTGAGGCGACGCGTCACTGCGCGAGTTTGCTCACACCCCGCTTCCACTGGCGTCGAGCAAATATGGCTGTCGCTTAATATAAACACAACACGAGTGCTTCTCGGCACTGCCTAAAGACCTCCATGGCTCAGTACGAGCGTTTTCCTTGATGCGTTAACAGATTCTATTATCACTCTCTCTGCTCACGACACGGTCATTCTTACCGGGGATTTTAATATAGACATGACAAATGACGAGGATATAAAATGTCGACAATTTATAAACTTTCTATACAGTATGAAATTAAAAAAACAGGGTAATTGAACCTACTCATTTCACTGATCATAGCCACTCTTATTGACCTTGTGGTTACAAATGTTCCCGTCCTAAATGTAAATGTTCACTATTCTATTGATCTAGGTAAACATGCTTTCGTGACAACTTCTTTAAAAGTAAAATAAGACTCCTCCGACACGTATCTTAGTACGACACTTAAAAGATATAAACCTTGACAATCGCAACTTAGAATTGAATGTGATAGACTTCAATTATATTATTGAATTTGGTGACGTTGACAAGATGGTTGAAGCTTTCAATGTAGCGGTGCTGAACTTAATGGATTGGAATTCGCTCTTCCCCGTTCTGTGACTGTGGTCGGGATTTAGGAACAGTGGACCATATATTTTTTAATTGCCCGCTCGTTCCGGTATCACTATTTGATTTCCTTCCCCCTAAGATTCAGCGCCCAACTAATATCAAGACTCTCCTTTCTACTTACAGCCCCAAGATTTTAATTATATTATGTAAATTCATTCATCGATTTAATATTAGCCTTTGATTGACATTGTTAGTGAGTATTTTGTTTAATACATATTATTATTAATTTTTTTTTCTTTTTTCTTTTCCTTTTGGCAAGTAAGTTTAGTTTAGTTTGAGAATGTATTATACCATATAAATAATTAATCATTCTTATTAGTTTAAGTTATTGTATACGTGTTTTATTTTCTTTTAGTCTATAATATATCCCAATGTAAGACAGAATTAATTTTTTGGCAATTTTTATTTTATTTTTTGTACTTTGTCCCACCAATACGCGACACTGGCAGAAATAGCCCGCCACACCAAGCGCGGCTGATTGCCATTTTTCAATTAACTAACTAACTAACTTAATGGATATGTTAGTGCCTTTTAAATCCATTAGTTCTCGTGAGAAATCTGCTCCTTGATTGCCCAGCATTGTGCGTTATATGATGAAGCTTCGGGACGATGCACATACAAAATTTCACAAATCCAGTAACAAAATTCTTCCAGAACTCCAATCTGGCTTTAGGAGATCCCGCAGCACCGCTACTGCACTACTACATAATATTTTATCAAACCAAGACAAAGGCAATGCCACAATTTTAACGCTACTTGACTTTTCGCGCGCATTTGACTGTATTCATGTTTCTTTACTCTTATCTAAACTGGTTTTCTATGGGTTTTGCAATGCTTCAGTGAAATGGTTTCATAGCTACCTGACAGACCGCAGTCAGTTATTATCAATGCCCAGAATGGAACTGTAAACGAGTCGAACCTGGGACCTGTTCTTAGAGGCATACCACAGGGTTCCATTTTAGGCTTTTGGTTTTGCCATTTTGCTTTTCATTTTGTATACTTCGGATCTACCTGATAGTATCTGTTATAGTAAATATCATATATATGCAGATGATTTGCAGGTGTATGGCACTATTAACGAATCTAAAGTAATTGAATCAGTTTCATCCCTTAATGAGGACTTATCTCGGATATCTTCATGGTCCTCGCAAAATTGCTTAGCTTTAAACCCTGCAAAAACGAAGTATATGACACTAGGATGGAAACCTAAGCTAGAAAAAATTGACCGAACACATCGACTCAGATGTGAGATCTGGCTAGGGAGATCTGGCTCAACACTGGCAATTTGCATGATTTGCTTATACATTTCGACGGTGAGTTTTATGTCTTCTTTTTTGTGAATTTTTAACCTGTGTTGTACGTCAATTGTGTTTTTTGATTGCATGTTTCTATTTCTATTCTATAAATAGGTATGTTTATTTTGGGTTCCTTCCCAGTTCGCTGCATGGTCGTCGATAACACCAGCTCTGCTTACTTTGAGACCATACAGTTGGTGTGATTGTCTGGTGCTTTTTTATTCTTATTATTCAGGCTATTTTCTTATGGTAAGAATACTTTGAAATAACTGTCACTTTGACTTTTAACAGTTCGTAATGATTGCAGTAATGTTGCTCAAAAAGTTATATAAGAGGTATTTAGGTGCAAGTAGAAAATGTGCATGTATCAACCAATTAACTAACTAAAAGATGTACTGAAAGCTAAAGTAAGCGAATTATCATTTAATTAGTGAGTATCAAAAAATAGGACCTGTCCTGCTTTTGAGGAACTGTGGTAGAAAAGACACATCTTGAAGAGTATATACAATCTTGGTTAGACAAGGTAGCAAGTCTTTAAATATCGTATACTAATTTAATAATAACCTGAATGTCGATTAATTAAATAAAATTATTTAAAAACTACCGGGACTGGTCTTTGTAGATGATCACTAGTTCCAGTTACCAACCATTTATGCCGGTCATGCCCATGAAGAATTAGGTATCTTTCTTTTTTATAGATAACTTAGGACTGAGGCGTAGGGCCAGCTTAATTTAGTTCATGACGGCATATTATATTTAGGTTGGATCGGTCAATTCCAAAGAATGACAATTCAATGGATTACTAGTGCATCAACAATAATTTTACTAAAAAAATAATGCTCTAACTTTCATTGTACACTCGAAAGCTCATCACCCTATCACAAAATAACAAATTTTCTAACTCAATTTTCAACCTGAAGTTTTCAAAATGATTCAAAATCAATAGAGAAAATTTGACATTTACTGGTAGGTCTATGAGCTGTTTGACTGTACCTACTTAAACAATTTTGTTTATTGAATAGAAAACACTTTCTGAAGCTATATTAAAATTTTTTATACTTGTAGATGGAGTATTGCGATCCCACGTTTTTGAAAATATTCTTCAAATTAACTCCATCTTTTACAAGATTAAATTCTCTAAGTGCTTCAGTTTCTATGTTCGGTTGTTAGGTACCTATTTAATGAGGATTATGTTTTATTATTAAATGAAAGTTATTGTTTCTCAACGTAAATATATTTGCCAAAGTCATTATTTTAGTTGTTTTATTTAAAGCACACTTTCTAAGTGCCTCAGTTTAAGAATCTTCAAATTTGGTTTGAATGCAAGTGGAGGATTCAGTGCCCACGGGCGATAGAAACTTTCTGTTTGCAATCTCGGATCTCTCAAACTGCACACTTTACTTATTTTAAATTGATAAAATAATATATCACTCACGTAAAAATTATTAAACATATAAACGAACCAACTTTACAGTGTACATTACTTCAAACAAACGTATAGGTACACTCGGGGAAACTGATGCAGGCTCAGATTCGCAGACGAATCCCCTGCAGTGTTGTCGCCCAATAGTATGCGGAGTGCCTACAACAGCCCGAAGAACTCGCAAACGATTCTCACGTCAGCCTGAGCGTCTACCGACTTCCCAGACCGTACTATTAATTAATTCAATCATGTAAGTTAATTTAAAACATATAATTCATTAAATGTAAATGGACATATACAAGATTTTTAAAACGATAACTGCCTCCACATTTGCAGGCTGAGCTAAAGCCGCAAGCTACGCGCAAGGTAATATGGGACTTTCCATTTCCGATGTAGAATGTGACTGCGCAGGGTTATACACTACCAAAACACTTGTTTTATTATGTTTGGTTAAAAAGGAAACTAAACTGCCATTTGGAGGTCTACCATGTCCTTTGATCCACTTTTCAAACAGTTGAGCAACAGATAGCAATGGGGTTCTTGTACCAAGGTCGTCATCAGGCAAGCATCTCCTGTTCATTTCAGTATCGAAAGAAACTGGCAATAGCGCCACTACTAGGGAGTCCTCTGGCATACCTGAATCTTTGCCACTGAGAGAGATGGTGAGTTGGTGAACAGCAGCTTTGGATAATCCATAACCCATCATATTAGGGGTCCTTCCTAGCGCAGCTTTGGCGCCAGTCAAGGCAAGGACACCACCTGGCATGAGATACTTTGTGGCCGTTGCGGCTGCCATGACCGAGTTCCAGACAGACGTGCGCCACATAACATCAGTTTGCTTGCATAAATTCTTCGCAGCATTTCCAGCTATCAAGCCTCCGGCAGTACAAATCACAGCATCTACTTTTTCACCTTCTAAAATTTCGTGAAGTTCGGACATAACGTGTTTTTCATGATCAAGCAAACCTTGGTCTTTTTCCACAACTATGTTTTCGTCTGCTGTCTCAATCCGATTAAAGTCTACGTTGGCTACCCACCATCTGTTGGCTTTAAAGTGGTTGACACAAGTGGCACCGAGCGCACCGCGGCCCCCGAAGACTATTATCCTACCATTGGCAGCCATTATACCTCCAGATTGTACGATTTAAAATCAACTTGATACTGATTTTGTTTCTTTCAACGGAAAATATATGGATAATTTAATGTCTGTAAATCTATGCCGAAATCCGAATCTGCTATACAATTTATAAAGTAGTCATCGGTTTTTGTTGTGGTATATCTAAGACATTTCTAAATGACATTAAATCAAAGCATATGCGCCTATTTATACATCGGAATACGCGTGAAAAGTTCAATTTACACGCTACGTCATAAAAAAGAATTTAAGATCTGTTTCTTAGGATTCAATATTAAAATTTTTTTTTTTCAAAATAACAGTATACAGGTCGGAAAATCTAACTAGGACAGTAATGTTCTTATATTTTAGGTATGATCAGTGTTCAATTTAAATGGATAATGGGTAGTATTAAAAGGAGCGAATATAAAGTAAAAGTAAAGCTATACTGAAATACTAAGTGAACTACAGAATGTGGGCGACTACATTGAAAATGGTTTATTTAAAATACAAAGCCGTACCGCCATTCCTGGCTGTCAAAAGTGGTTTTATTATAAGTTCAGTTCTATGAACTAAAAGTTAAAAACTGAACGTAAATATACCATAAATCTATAAATGTTTTATTTTTCTTCTGTGTTTGCACTGAGTTTATTTAATTAGAAATTATAAGTCACAAAAATAAGTAGGGTTTAGGATACCAACCGAAATAAAGATAAATCGATGATTTTTACCGCAGATCAAAGTAATATATTATTTTATTCCTTTAATCAGTAAATAAAATACTAAACTTACTAATACTACTATTACTCGTGTCTTAGGTATCATTTTGAAAAAAAAAATCATTTAAAAATATATTTTCAAAGAACTATGCTACTTTTACTGTTTTTACTACGTCCTGCGTGCACGAAGGATGTTTTTATAACTTATTACTATACCTAGAGTATAAAAAACTACAAGATAGAAAAACGTTGGCTTAAAGGGTCCTTTTTCCTCACAAATAGTGCTATGACGTACCTATTTGTAGCATGCAGTATTATACAAGATTAGACTAAACATCATGATTTACTGAATGGGATTAATGATAAAGTTTTGCAATTTTATTTTAATTCATAGATCGAATTTATAAGAAATCGAATGTACATTTTTTTAAACCTTAAGTAGAGAGATTTTTTAGAAATGTTTAAAACTTAAATAAAAACTTCTTTAAGAACATTGGCATCCCAATGTCAGTTAAAATATAAACTAACATTCGCGCTTGCTCTTTGCATTGTATTTGTCGATTGTTTTCTGTACGACTCATTTTTAATAAGTTACAAAATCCCAGCTGCAAATGTGCGCCCTGCCTTGTGAGTGGTGAAAATGAAGTGGAAATTATTTATCGGTAGAAGACTCAATAAAAGGTTCGATTAAACTGTTTAAAACTATCTATCAATAAATATACATTTAAATACCCACAACATGCATGTTATCTTTAAAGTTAAAAATAATTCTATTCTGTGTGACTAATTCACAATAAGTTTTAGAAAAACGTTGAAGATGTTGTATCTTAATCGAGGTTCTTCAAATATAACGAACTGAACCAAAGACTTACATGAAACCTAATACAAGCTTATTAAATAACAAATTGGTGTACTAGTTACTACTAAAAAAGAATTTGGATTGCGAGGTGTGAAGAGTGTATCTCCTGTGGAGGTGAGGGGAAGAGTCTGAAATCCGTACTCCCACATACGTGGTCTTCTTGTTTTACCTAAAATTAACTCAGATTTATGATTTTTAGTTCCTTGTCTTTGATTAACCCCTATAGATTTGAAGATATAGAGTGCACTTTTAGGTTTTGTTTTGCTGTAAATAATTATTAGTTTTACGTTTCATAGGTAAAATACTTGCTTCTGGCTCTTTATGGGTAGCTGCTCCACCACGCCCATTTCGCCCGCTCGGCTCAAGCTTGCAACAACTACATACAAACCTGATCTAACCTGTTCATTATGTGAACTTGTTTTGGATCCGTTTTCTCTTTATGGTGTCAATTGCAGTCTACTGCGGTCTCACGCTGTCCTACTCTTACCTCCTAGCTTTTAGCAGCGAATTTTAGTTGCTTTTTAACGAACATAATTAACGTCGCTCAGTTTTTTTTTAATTATAATAATGTTTATTGGTTACCATATTTTACAGAAATTACTTAAAATTGACAAAAATGGAAAGAATCTGGTTGGTACATAAATTTCTGCATACATATTTTTGAAAAACCCTGAACTCCCGAAATAGGAAGACCTGTTTCGGGAGTAGTTCTTAAAGTAGTTCTTTTCTCGGTATTTAAAAGAATACGTTTATATTTATAAACACCTCTTTTTTTCCACACCGGGTCATGAAACCAGTGTAAGGTATCCAACCCAAGCCCAGACATGAACAAAGTAAGGAACTAATTTCCTGCTTCCCTTTCTCCAGACAAGTCCACGTATGGTATAGATACTTTTAAATGCAGAGTGAATAGGTACCTTCTGGATAGGCGAGTAATACCCTCGTATTGATCTTCAGTTCACATCATATTAGGGTATGGAAGACAAATAGGGGAGAAGTGGCATGAAGGAGCCAGTTTTTGAAAGAGCCACTTACATTATTTTGGTAATTTATAAAAGGATTTGGTTGGTACTTTTATTTTAAGTGAGCAACAGTGATTCCCCGTCATCCACAAACATTTGACAGTCCGCCGAAACCAACGGACGCCGGCACATCGAGTCGAAGTTTTTGGAACTAAAAAGTAAGTATTTTGCTTCAGGTAACTTGTTTTTTGGTATTTTATTGAAAAGAAGTATAGGCAAATGGATTGTAGATTAAGTTTGTGCATATATTTGGCCTTGCAAATGCGTAAAAAATGAGCCGCAAAAGTTTTGACATTGTTGTTATTTTAAGGGTTATATTTTTTTAAAGAATAAGTAATGAAAGAGGCGGGTGAATGTGCCTTAAAAGAGCTGGCTCTTTCATAACCGGCTTTTCCATAACCCCGAACATTAATTTTGTAAATAAAATAAAACCATAGTAAATATGCATTTTATTCATATATTATTAAATGATTTGCTTCATATATGGCCTAGATATATATTATTTTGCATTATTTTCACAATTACACTTTATAATACAGACTGGCTCTTTCATAACTTTTAGTAGCTCTTTCAATACCGAAATGTTATGAAAGAGCCAAAAAATAAAATTTTTTTATATGAATATTATGTTGATGTTTCCATAGCGTTTAAGGTTTTTCGTTTGAAATGACCTACTTTAGTAAATAAATAATAATTGAAGAAGAAAAAAATTTCTTTTCAATAAAAGAATGTTTTTTTGCTCCGTTTAGTAAACTGGCTCTTTCATGCCACTTCACACATACTAATAACTAAGTTTTATTAAGAACTTGAAGGTTTGGCTGCTTCATAAACTATAGTAAAGCCAACGAGACGAGATAAAATACGTAAGCAAACTGATCGTTACTGAGTTACATTGCGATAGCGAGTGATATTATTATATCTGCCCTTATCTCTCGTACGCAATAATGTTGTCAGTGTTCGACGACGCTGGTCGTTGCGTGATTCGTAGTAGAGGAAAGCTGTCAGTAGTGTTATCAACATTGGAGCATTTTCTGAACAAGTTTATTCCTTTTTTGATGTATTTTTTCGTTTCCATCTATGTTTAATCTTTTGGTTAAGTATGTTGTTATTAATCCGCTACAGTTAGTTTTTCAGAAAAGCTGCGTAGTAAAGAAATAAGCTATGATGAAAAAAACGCAAAGGATATATATATATATATATATATATATATATAAGAATTATGTATTGTTAATGTATATTTATATATACATTAAGATAAAGGCGAACTACCTAATGTGTATGAGCTCACAAAACATAGAAGGTGGAAGTGCTAAGACTTCCACCTCATCATTGCGAGACTAATCCCATTGTATTCTTGTGGGCTGACGTACAGAAACAAGTACCTCATGTAAATTTGAAGACGTGAAAAAAAGGCTACAAAAATAAATTTAAATTATAGATGATGACAAAACAAAAGCTCTGCTTACTTTGGAGCCGTACAGTTACTCGGTTTTTTTTTTTTATTATTAATTTATTATTATTTGTACATACAAAACATGGAATTATAGGAAAAATCAGTTTTATAAAATCAATAGTTTATTACATATATCCATATGAAACTTACTTCTAGGTGTTATGTTCAAATTATTGCTTATTCACGTTTCAAACAGGTTTGAACACAGTGTCTGAACTAATTAACTACTTACTCAAATATCTTGCCATTTCAAGAACTACGCCGATACTTATCGTGCTATAGCTAGTAGTAAAAACTAGAATTTAAATATTTTTAACGTGACTGAATGTCAAACTTCATTTTAGTTCACAACAGATAGTAAATTATTATTCAATTTATTTTTGAATCAAAACTCGACAGAAAACGTGAGAAATGGAAAATGTATTAAGTATACGACATTGTGAAAATTGAGAAAATATTTACATAAATTACCAACGAAATTATAGTGTGTCTCTGATTACATAGTTAATTATCATTTAACTTAATCAAGTCTAAATCTAACATGTGATAGAGATTCTTTACACTTCAATTCCACAGTAATAACAATTTTTTCCCAGCCTACTTTGGCTATAGCCTAGAATTTGCCTTATCACTACTCTAAATCTATACAAAATTTTGCCAGTCCTTTCTTGTCGTTATCTAATAATGTAACAATATAACTTAGTTAAAACACGAACTGAAATATGAATAAAGAAGTACTAGCTACCCTCCCAATCAAAAAAACTACAAGAAAATTATATTTGCAAAAATATAAAAGTAAAATGGAAATATTGGTTGTTTAGTTACACTTATTGGGCTGGAGCACTAGTGCCAGTAAGTAAAAACTCTGCTGCCGCAGCAGCATTATCCAGTTGCATTGAATAGAATATACTGATGAAAATATTGACAGTAATACTGACAATCTTGAATGCGAGTGTGACGTTGTTCAAGACCTCTGCATTTTTCTGATGCGGCTCGTGGTTTATGTTAAAAATAGCGCCGAGCACTATCGCCACCATGGCCGATATAACCTGATGTATAAAAAAAAAAACAAAATAAATAAAAACAAAAAAGGTGCCTAACTAACATAAAAAAATAAATAAAAGTGAAATTATAGAAAATATCCTCAATCCAAATCGTTGATTAGTTCTGCAATATTGACCAAGTAGTTTGTACTTATGAGGCAATTTTTTTCTGTCAACATTAAATGTTAAAATCTTTAAATACTTATTATACACTAAGGCTGACTTTCGCGGACATAAGTTAAAACTCATGTTGAAATATTGCTGTAACATGTGTCTGTCAGTCCTATAGAAATTGACAGTGATGTAGGGGCAAATTAAACTGACTAACTAGCTTATCCGAGTTAAACTGTTAACTCAGGTGTGCGAAGTCGGCTTCAATTTTTTATTAAACATTCTTGGAACATACACCAAGTTATTTAACATTCTTAGAACATACACCAAGAACGTTTTATTAAAAAAAATTGTGACAATGTTACTCTTACGATACATATTTGGCGTTTCTATTCGATAAAAGATATAAGTACTGAATAGCATTGTTGAATATGACAATGAAAGCATTGTTGAAAAATGTTATCCGTTAAAACCATTACAATAATTAATAAATATGATTTGTAACTGTACAACTTGCATACCAAACTTTAAAATAAATCCAAGAAAAATTTGAGAAATTAGGCAAGTTAATTTTACTGTAATGTCTTCATAGCACTATATATCATCGACTAGTTTAAAAAAAAACATTAAACGCTTAAAATCGTATTCTTAGTGCCATTGCCATAAGAATCTTGTTCAGAGAGCGCAGGGTCTAGACCGAATGTCATTTTGATGACGTCACAGAACACCACGCACGTCATCATACCAACTGACGTGTGGAAAAGCCAGTTGTGTATCTTCTTTTGTTTTTCACTGTTCGTATTTAGCGAGGACATTAGCAGAGCTAAGATGCCCGCGCTCGCCTGTACCAAGAGAATGAAAAAAATTTACACAGATATTCCTCTTGAGCATTATTTCGGGGTATAGGTTTGAATATACAGTATGGGAAATTACAAAAGGGATATGAACATTGATTAGTAGTATAATTAGATAGGAACAATTACGAGCACTAACTTAATGTTTTGTAAAATTGCTCGTGAATGAGAAAAATTTTACCTATTCACTTTATTACAATTACTCTGCGATAGAAATATGAAGAATATTAAAATTATGAACTTGTTACATTTCCATGCCTCAAATAGCCATCATTAATATATTTCAAACGTTCTAGAATCAGCGGGCTATTTGAATACTCGATTCCAAATGCGGAAATCATTATGTTTATGACGGATATGACGAATATGAAGATGACTATGACGTCATTGAGGATGAGCGCGGAGGGTTGGTCGTCGTCGTCATTCAGGTCCAAGCCACCGATGAGGACGAAGAGCAACCCGACAAGAAGCTAGAACAAGAATGACGACACATTAAGGAAAGCCTTAATTCTGAAGATGCCGCTACATCGCTTCAACACATACAGAGGTGAGACCGAGAGCGATTTTTGTACCAAAATCCGAGATATGTATCGTATCAAAACGTCATAGAAAAAGCATAGTGGCACAAGAGCGAAAATCATAACGACAAAAATTATAACCGCTTGTGAAAGATGGCAATGCGGTTGCCTTTTTAGTCACCTTTTCTCCCATTACAGAAGTCTTTTTCGTCCATTCTTCTCTGGACCACTCAAACTTCACGCGTTCCACCATACCATGTCATGTTACCATCACCGCTCCGGTTTCTCCTCTATTTATGCCGTTCGTTACTTATGCAGCATAAATATATCAAACGTAGTCTAATTCAAGATATCTGGCTAGAGACGAATCGAAAGCAGATACAAGGACGTTAAGCACGGTCACAACAAAGGCAGTCGCCGTGGTGGCGTAGTTGATCTTCAGCGCAGAGTCCCGGTGCCGGGGCTGGTGGAACCGACAGTCTCGGAGAAGATTCAGAGATAGCAGCACTATCCCCATCGCCACCTAGAGATGTTTGAGACAGGGCAGATAGAAAGTATCTATACTAATGGTCAGGGTTTAGCTGTGCAGTCTGGTGGCCAAAAAGAAATCAGATTTCAGGACTATTTATTATACTAAATCATTTAGTCTTTTCCGATTAGTTTCAATATTACAACTAATAAAGTTGTAATTAATAAAGTAGTAACTATCGCATTATTAATTGTTCTGAACATTTTTGCATGCCAACTGTGAAAGACGGTTTTGGTTATGTACCCCTATCAGGGGTCAAGTTCGAAGGATTATATTTCATTAACTGTTGTCTAACCTGTTCTATTTTATCACTAAATCTAAATATTTTTTCCTAAATGCATGCTGTGCCCCCATTAATTAAAGACCTTCAAATTTATCAATCGGAAAACCCAAAATGGCTGCAACAAAATAATAAAACTCATGCGGGATTTATCAACTATCACATTTAAAAAAACATTGTAATCTCACCTGTAGTACTATAGAGATAGAGATCAAAATAACAAGTAGCATGTAAAACTCATGCTTTGGTCCGACTTGGAGCACGTATTTCAGCTGGGAGGCGTTTGACGTCAGCAGGGCGATGTCAAGCATGCCCTGGGCGACGGTCTTTTTGGTCGCATATCTGTTGGCGTCCAGGGTCTTGACCTGGAATTGAAGCAAACGTTTGTGGTGAATAATAGTTGTTAAAAATTATTTTCATTTGAATTAAAAAGTCTTTATAGGACTGTTAAACGCTGCGTATCAGTCGTGGAAACAGGTTTGCTTCTTGTTTGCTGACCAGCATCGTGCCATAAACCGCTGAACGTCGTACGGGACTGAATGAGAATTAACGAGACCGATAATCTTCTTCTACAGACCTATCAAGATTTATTGCTCTCGGCCAATTTGAAAATTTTATATATATTTCTTTAAAAAGGATAAAAAATGTTACTTAGTAATTTGATCATAGATCAATATTTTAGGCAATAAATAATTTGTACAAACTTTTTGAGTTTTGCTCACCGTTCTTACAATAGGTTGCCCTGTGTCTTACAATATAGGTATACAATAATTTTGTACAAGCTCTGCAATTTAAATAGATGTATTCATATTTTTTTTGCAAAAGGGCTAGAAGCAACTCAGACATTTATTATAATTTTGATTAAACATAAACAGCAATATGGTGTAATCTGATAATAAAAGCAAGACTTTACATTTTTTGTCTAGATAAACGAGCGATATAATATAGCGTACTGCAATTTAGAATTTCCTTTAAAGGGTTGATTACGGGCTGGATTACATGGTATAGTGAGTGCCATAGGCGACGTCGGGTTTACTATTGTTTGACAAAAAACGTATGACAAAGGACCTTTTTACAAACAACGTTTGAAAAACTAATTATTTGACAAACTTTCATTTCGCACATTACTTTAAAAAGTAGTAAATGATTTTTGGGCATGCTGAAATTTTTTCTAGTAAATATTTTGTCCAATGAGTTGTTTATTAAACAATAGTTTTTAAATGATAAACTTATCAAGTATAATTTTTTCAAACATTGTTTTTCAAATGAAAATTTGTAATTTGTTTTTTGTCAAATGATTGGATACCGCGACGTCGCGCCCCTCTACTTTTTTTTCTGTGGGTGCACACTACGATGTATAGACCACGACTTCGTGGACGGCGTTTACTGAACCTGGACCTAACCTACTTAGGTAAAGTTGAAAAAAACGATCATCATTTTGTGTTTTATTTTAATTGGTATAAGTATGTTAAGATTCCTAGGAAATGTGCTGTTGTGTGTGCTAGTTTGTATACATGTTATGGCTTCATGATATAAGCAGAGTTTTTAATAGCCCAATTATTCAGATTAAGGGTGAAATCTATATAGAGTTTGACTTTTTTTTTGAATCTTTGACTAATCTCAGATATAATTTTTTACTATTGTTGTAGCCGGCAAACGAGCACACGACCCGCCTGATGGCAAGTGGCATCTACACCCATGGACATGGTTAGTAATAGGTGTTTTGTTTATTAATAGTCATTGTGGTTATTATCAGGACCAATGATACTATGCAAACCGTAGGTTTCTGATGAAATTGCATTTGTTCCAGCAAAAACACTTGCCGTTTCTTCCCTTTGACCGGAACACAACACTTCAACACGGTCAAAATAGAAAGGACTGTAGTTCCGGTCCAGACGAGACCTTAACAAAAGAAACTCTACGACCACTTTTCTGGAAACCTTTGACACCAATCTTGTCAAACATTGTAGAATGCGATTTTCATCACTATGCAGTGAATAACAAAGTAGTTTTTTATTTGTTCATTGAGCTGAGATAACTCAGAGACACGTGTAAGGCTTCATAGATTTCAGCCTAAATGTACTTAAAGCCTATATGTATATTCGTTCTGTAGGGTACGCTACGAAGAGAAAATTATGCGTAAGGATATTTTAGTTTTCTTCAAATTAAGTTTAAACTGACCATAGTTATTTGTAATTTAACTACTTATGAAAATAAAAAATCAAGAAGATAATTTTGTAAAACTCTCTATTTTTTTTTTGAATCAACTTCAGTCACGGAACGTATGTAAGTGACACGTATGCATCATAGCTACATTTTCATAGTTTGGAATTATTTAATACCACAAAACTGTTGTCTGCTATTTAGGACCCACAAATACACATGAATGACATAATATTATTAAACTACACAGATAACTGACACAGTTTTAGATAATAATTTTTATAATTCGGAGCAACGAATATTACCGTTTAAATACATTAAACTACAGATACCAAATTATTTACGAGCTCATCGATGGCTTCCGTAGGGGCATCTTGCTCCTCCTTGGAGAGAGTATCATCTATGTTCACTTCCACAGCGTCATCCCCATCTTGCACCGAATTTTTTTCCACCTCCTCTTCGACGTCATTTTTCTTTTGGTCACTGTCATCCGCCATTTTCTTTTCAAATTTCAAACTCCGAACGGGATTATACCGAGGTGCGCTTAAAAATGCGTGAAGATGCAAACTGATTTGATTTTAGTGTACGTAATAAGGTGCCTAAGGAAGCCAGTAAGTATTATATTGATTATTAACTTCCTTTTCACAAGGTTGAATCTAATTTTTAGAGCTGACGTTAGAAGGACTACTCGAAATGTTTGTTTTGAAGTTATTTAAGAATCTTCGTATCTATGTACCTACCTATTTATTTAAAGCTATTGCTGGAAATAAAAAAAGAACAAGGTATATGTTTGTGCGTGATTTAATATCTGCCAATTCTTAGGCTAAAGTAGCTGTTTCTAACACGCGATTAATAAATACTTTATTGGTTATTAAGTACGGACGTCACGCACATTTAATCGAACTGTAATAGAACTGTAATAAGTAAAATGTCGCAAAAACGACGCCTGTAACCAACATACGTAACTGACATTTCATACAAGCAAACAAAACATGCATGTATTATACTTATATATACCTAGTTCAAGTCATCTGTGCGCACGGCCCTATGTGTGACTTAAGCTTGTTTACATCAACTTTGTTGCGAGACAAAAATGTACCGATTGTACACGCACACCGAAACGACGAGAACACAGTTTGCCAAGATGGTGGCTGCCACACAAAAATGTATTCCCATATTTACCTAGAAGCACACACACACGCGCGAACAAATGTGTTGTTGTACCATCTGTAACATGTACTAATGGTTCTTCATTTTACACTTTCCTACAGATAAAAGATGCGACAGGCAATTTTAAACAATTGTGGAAAAAAAACCTTATCGTTTCTTAGGAAACTGATGGAAATCCAACACGATCTTTATAAATATTAACGATGAATTCGTAAGTAGGTAGCTATCGTCAGATATCTAGGTTAAACACATAATTGTTGGGTTTTAAAATTCATTTCGACTATAACAATGAAGCAATTTTAATTATTTATTTCCAGTTGTAATGAATAGATGTACTAAGTAGATGGATACCTATAATTACATTTTGTATAAAAATAGTATTATAGAAATGTACCTAAATGGTTGTATTTAAGTAGATAGATAAGTATCGTCATGTTGGCTATGTATAAAGTGGGTTGTGAAAACTTCGAGATATATTGCAATAACACAGTCTTAGATATATTTAAATAAACTAAATATATTAAACAAAATTCAATTTATAATTTTTATATTATTTCAAACTTAGAACTTGGTTGTAATTTCACAAAAAGCAAAAAGATGGACAAAAGAACGCACACGGCTTTCACCATTGGCCATCACCTACGTGGCCTTCTGATGTTTTACCCTTTTAATTTGACTTTTCATTGCCAAAATTAGTAATATTTATACATAAAAATATTTTTTTTATAATTATCCATAAGTTTTCTATTTTATTTATCTGGGTTTGAGAATAATACGGCTGTGACTTAGTCCTGCGACCTACGTCAACCAAATATTTTGCACACAATTTAAACAACAATTCACAACCTTATTATTATTATATTTATTACATTCGTTAAAATAATCGTGACTCCATTTTATTAAGGGACAATGTACGGTTAAGGTCAACCAAGGTTTTGCGGTTCGCTACTAAGGTACAATTATTATTTCTACTATTTCTTTTATTTGGATACAATTAAATGCAAAGCAACTAGCTTACTTACTATGAAAACAACCATAGGTTTTAATTAGTATTAGTAAAACATATTTGATTAGTAAAGACCGCTTAGAACTCACCCCATTTCTCAGTCCTGCAGGTAAAATAGAAGCCATTTTTTTTAAAAATTTACTAAAAATTCGGTTAATTTTAATCACCGGCTTTCCATTATTATGAAAACTCTTAATAACAAACAAATTGAAATCTCCATTTAAACGTTAAGACAATTCTTGAATGGCATTCATACGAGTATCGAATGGTTTAAAAATAAGTTTGGAATGACGGAGGAAAAGCAGTAAAATGGCAAAATCGATTTGGTTACTAGACAACGAAGACAAACAAATGAGTTCAATATATGTACCTACATAAAAATATACTGTACACGTAGTAGTGCAATGACCTATGAACTTGAGCCTGTAGTGGGTTGTATTAAATTCGCATGGTAGATATTTCGTAAAAGTAAAGATTAATTGTTACTTTTATATGATTGAGAGGAAATTGAATATATCAGGGTAGTATTGAGAATACTGTTCTGTAACATATAGAACATCATAAATGCAAAGAAAATTCTACTCTGTGCCTCAGAATTTAAAGCGTGAGCGATTTACACTGGTCAACAAATAAACCAGGCCACCCACCCACCACATTGGTATTCAAATCCAATTCTCTCTAATAGTATAAAACATACACCAATGAAATTTACACTTACAGAAAGATAATTTAATGACGATTAAAGAAAGCAAGCACATTAGGCTTTTAAATTTTTTATTGTGTTTACAAAGGATTCTACAAAGAAGTGTCATTTACGCCGTTAAAATTTTTAATATTTGACAAGTGAAAGAAAAATAAAAGCCGAAAACAAATAAAGAAATTGATAAAAGTGGGTTTGTTTAGTATTTCGTGTTCCCTCCTCTTGCTCCGATAACTGCTTGCATACTCCTATTCATAGATATGTCGAACGTGACGATGGAATCTTGAGGAATTGCATTCCACTCCTCAATTGCAATTCACAACTCTGGAAGCGTCATTGGAGCCGAACCCTACGTTTCAGATCATCCCATAGATGCTCTATAGGATTCAAGTCCGGGCTTCGAGCTGGCCAGTCCATGGTGTGAATTCCGACGTCACGAAGATACTGGGTCGCCACATGAGCAGCATGAGGCCGCATCAACAGCATATGATGCCCGATATATCCTGAGTAAGGTACCACATAGTCGCGAGGATTTCACTGAATGTAGCGATGAGAAGTCAATCCACGTTCGCGGGTTGTGGGATCAATAAAAACTAACGCTGTACGTGCGGCTATGGAAATACCGCCCCAGACCATTACAGATCCTCCTCCACAAGCAACAGTTTCCTCGATACAGCACTGAGAATAACGTTCTCCAGGGCAACGATATACCCTCTGACGTCGATCACTTCCATGAAGACTCACACTACGCCACTGCTCTAACATCCAATCCCTATGTTCACGAGCAAACTGAAGTCGTACTCGACGGTGGGCTATCGTTGATGCTGGACATGTTGCAGCTCTCCTTTAAGTCAAGTTTTGTTCAGCAAGTCTCCTTATGATCACTTGTTGTTTGTCTCGCAGACTTCTTTGAAGATTGTACAACTTAGTTCCTAATTATGAATGACCGAGTAACGATTGCCCGAAAAATGTTTAAGCCGAATAATTATTGATCGAAATTATCATTCGTTCGAATAACGTTAGCCCGAATTTATTAATCACCGAATATTTTTATGCAAATAATTTATTACTCTTGGTTTCTAAAGAGGTATAGGATTTGTACTGGGTACCACTTAAAAATTAAAAAAAACACTATGTTCGCCCAATTTGCTAATAACATAACTGGAATGAAAATAATTATTCGGCTTAAACATTTTGCGGGCAATCGTTACTCGGGCATTCATAATTAGAGACTAAGTTGTACAATCTTCTTTGAACTTGAAGTTGAAGTTCAGACAGCGATTTCGCAAAACAGAATGTTGAATAGACTGATCATGTGCGGCTGAAGTAGCCCTAGGTCTGCCCGTACCTGGGTGGCGATCGTATGTTCCAGTCTCTAAGTATCGTTTGTAAAGAGCGGCCGATTCGATGACTCTAAGCGACCTCACGCTGGCTTAGGCCTGTTTGAAGCAGTGCTACAGCTTGAGCTGCTTTCTGAGTTATTGTATCAATTATTTACCACGCAATGTAACGAAAATACACGCGTCTAAGTAAAAGAGATAAATAAACTAAAGAAATTGTAAAAAATATCCAACTACCCTCAATGTAAAAGAAATAGAAATGTGAGCGTAAACTCCAATCAAAAAAAGTAAACGGCGAGCATTGTGTTTGTTGTATGTTTATAATGTTATTTAGCGATACTCTAGATTAAAAAAGTCATTACAATTATTGTAATTAAATTTCCTTTCCGTAGCTATACTTTTCATCGATATTAGTGTAATAGTTTTTGAGAAAATTGAATTAGAGTGCCAAAGTGGTGAGTGGGCCGGTTTATTTGCTGACCAGTGTAGATATAGAAAACTAAGCAAAGTTTGTAATACGTATGGGGACTAGGCAAGTTGCAATCTACAATTACTAACTAAGTTTAAGCGTTTTCTATAGCGTTAGCGATCATAGATTCCAACTTGGCTATGGCCCCTGGTACTAGAGGACCCTGCGCGGTTTCACTCTGATATCGTGAACATTTTGACATAAACGACGTGTTGATAACTAAAAAAAAAGGAATTGATTGAAAGATACAGATCGATTTCTTTTACCTTTCTTTAAAAAAATGGTTTATACTGAAAATGGAGTATGCTTGTTGTAACAAAACCGCATATAACAAAGATAAAAAGCTTCAGTTGGTTTGCTCGTCATGCCAGGCATATTATCACACGGTTTGTATCATTCCAAATAAGAAAGACTTCGTATTAGATGCAGCATTTAAATCAAGTTGGATCTGCCCCACCTGCACTCAGCGGTTACCTCGAGATAACAAGGATGACACACCTATACGAATTAACATAATGAACTGTTGACTCTACGCCAATCAGTCAAATTCATAAATGGCTTGTATGATAGTGTTGCTAAGAAAGTTGAAGATTTGGGCAATACAGTTAAAACTACTACTGATATTAAGGAAAGTCTAGTGGAGGTGAATTCTAGACTAAATCTTTTTCATAAGGAGTTAAACATGAAGGATCAGTGGGTTAGACGCTCTAATGTTGAGATAGTCGTTTTGCCTGAAAAGAAAAATAAAAATTTGCTTGAAGCCCTTTCAATAATATGCGCTGTTGCAAAATTTGAGCTTAATACTCGTACCGATGTAGATTTTATTAGGCGTGTTGCACCCTTGGATAAGAACAATAAAAAACCAAAGCCGGTAATTGTACGCTTTATATCCAGATATCGTAAAGACGAGTTTCTCACATCAATGCGTGCAGTCAAAGATTTTAAGGTTTCTGATATTGGTTTTGTCAACAAAGACCACGCGCGATTATATTTTAATGAGCATCTTACAAGATACAACAAAGGACTTCTACTTGATACCAAAAAGATAGCGAAAGAGAAGTTGTTTGAATATGTCTAGGTCCGTAACTGCTCCATCATGGCGCGTAAAAATGATACTAGTCCTGTAATACATATTGGTTGCGTGGAAGATTTAAAAAAGATAAAATAAGCATTATTCTTTATACTTGTAGTTTATGTTTACATATAAAAAATAAATTAAAGTATTCCACAGTTGAGGCGATGAGAAATTTAAGTAAAAAAATTGCTACCATTACTTTTGAATTTATTTATGAAATTTTGATTGTAATTGCAAAGTTCTGTGCTTGTTTTGAGTGGCTGAAACTATTTCGTTTTATGATAGTTACTTATAGCACTTATAATTTATCTTATTCCTTATGGATTGCAGCTTAAATATATTTTATCAAAATGTCCGCGGATTGCGGACTAAAACGAAAACTTTTTTGAAAAACTTACTTTTAGCGGATCATGATATTATTTGTTTAAGTGAAACCTGGTTATTACCAGGTATTTTCGATTCGGAACTGTTTGATGATTGTTTCGTAGTGTATCGTTGTGACAGAGATTATGAGTCTAGAAAAGATCAAAAAGGTGGCGGAGTCTTAATGGCTATTCGTAAGGGTATAATTGTTTTGAATGTTTCTCTTTCGCAGTCTAATTGTAAGTCTTCTGCCGACATTGTATCTTTAAGTTTTGTGTCTCGTAACGGTAATAATAAACAACGGCATATTTTTCACATTTATTGCTGCTACTTTCCTCACAGTTCTACGCAGTATGATGCGCAAGCAGAGATTTATGAGGGTGTATCTGAAACTGTTCTGAGAAATCCTGATGATGATTACCTTGTTGCTGGTGATTTTAATATTAGTTCTGCCTCCTGGACAACAGCTACGAATGGTAATTTTGCAATATTAAGTATGGAAAATAATAATATATCTATTGCAGCATTAGCTAATTTCTTGTCCTTTAATAACTTTATACATTACAATTTAGTTCCTAACGTTAATGGTAGGCAGCTGGATTTAGTAATGGGAAATTGCTCATGTTTTGTCAGTCGGTCCTCGTGTCCCTTGGTCGATGAGGACGAACATCACCCTGCTCTGAATATATTGGTAACGGATTCAACATTCATCCACCTAAGAGCTCAACCTCGTCTCTTACGACTTCTCAAAACTGCTAACTATTCTGCAATAAATAAGCTACTATCTGACGTAGATTGGAACTCATGTTTATCTAATACTAGTATTGACTTAGCTGTTGAAACTTTTTATAACATCTTGAACAAAATCATAGAAGAAAACATCCCAACAAAGTTAATTCACAGCTCTCCTAGGTATCCACACTGGTATTCTCTTGCATTAGTCAAAGTTATAAAAGAAAAACTGAAATATCATAAAAAATGGAAACGATTCCATATATATGACGAGTATCTTAGTAGTAAGAGACAGAAATATCTTGAATCTCTCTGTTACGATGCGTTTATTGAGAGATCTGAATCTAATATACTTAAATATAGCAAACAGTTTTGGACATTCATTAAATCCAGAAAATCCGCTCCCGACTTACCCGAAAATTTATATTACAATGGATTATCATCTTCAGATGGCAGGGAAATTTGTAATACGTTCAGTGCATATTTTGTTTCAGCTTTCGTTAACGACAATAATACGGTGTCTTATCAACAAACAGATTCCCAGTGCTCTATTGATTTATCGTCCTTCATTATTACTCCATTGATTGTTAAGAAATACTTGAAAAATCTTAATGTTTCTAAAGGCGCAGGTCCCGACTGCATACCTCCACTATTTCTTCGTAATTGTTTTGAACAGCTCTGTTTCCCGTTGCATAAAATTTTTAATTTGTCACTTCAAAGCGGTGTTATGCCTGAACTTTGGAAACGATCTTATATAGTGCCAGTTTGTAAAAATGGGGACAGACATGATGTTCTCAACTATCGCCCTATTTCAAAGTTAAGCACCGTTGCGAAGATGTTCGAATGTATTGTTTATGATGTCATCTATCCATCTATTAAACCATTAATTATTGAACAGCAGCATGGTTTCACAGGTCAGAAGTCGACTGAAACCACCCTCTGTGTGTTTCTGGATTTTACTTCCAAAGCAATGGATGGGGGATATCAAGTAGACGTTGTGTATACAGATTATTCTAAGGCCTTTGATAAAGTTTGTCACAATATATTATTACAAAAACTGTACAACATTGGTATACACGGCGATCTTCTCCGTTGGCTGGAATCATACCTCAGAGATCGCAGTCAAGCTGTGACGGTGAAAGGGTTTTGTTCGTCATTCACTCCAGTTACATCAGGTGTCCCACAGGGTTCACATTTAGGCCCTCTTCTTTTTAACATATACGTTAATGATGTTGTCTCAATTTTCGAACATTCACAATTCTTACTCTATGCTGATGATAAGAAAATTTTCAAGCTCATAAAAGATTATAAGTATTGTACTTCCTTCCAGGACGACTTAAATTCACTAAGCCTCTATTGTTGTAATAACATGCTACATTTAAACGTTTCTAAATGTAGTGTAATTTCATTTTCCCGAAAAAAGCAACCGATTATGTATCCATATACATTACAAAATCAAACACTTCAAAGAGTTTCTTTGGTGAAAGACCTTGGTGTTTATCTGGATTGTAAGCTTGTTTTAGATTATCATATAAATGCAATCGTTAAAAAGGCTTTTCGCATGCTGGGTTTCGTACTGAGAGTTAGCATAGACTTTAAAAATGTTTCTACCTTAGTGATGCTTTATAACTGCTTTGTTCGGTCTATCCTAGAGTATGCCTCTGTCGCTTGGAATTCACGGTATAAAGTTTATATAAATGAAATAGAAAAAATTCAAAACAAATTTATTAAATATTTAAATTATAGAATTTTACTTTTAGGGCAACCATCAACAATAGTATTAACTTCCCTGGAGGACAGACGGACAGCTCGCGATCAAATATTTCTTTTCAAAATCATTAACAACTTTATCGATTCACCATATCTTTTAGAGCAGATTAATTTTCGTTGTTGCCGCACCAATTCAAGAAGAATTCATGCTTTTCAGCAACCCACAATGCGTACGAATTATGCAACAAATTCATTTATTTACAGATCTTGTAATTCAAACAATAAAGTGTTCAGTGACTTAGATATGTTCAATCTCTCTCTAAAGCAATTTAAGCGTAGCATTAGTGAAACTTTACAAGTCCTCAAGAAGTAATTTATTAGCATTTTTATACTTCCTATCCGTATTTATCTATTTTGTAAATGTAAAGAAATAATTTAATTTGCTTTAATATCCTCGTTTAATTGTGTTAATTTAAATTCAATTTGTAATTAAATCCAAATTATCTAACTGTGTAGTTTGTTGGTATTCTACATTATAAATTAATTAAAAATTGTAAATTTTACTAGAGGAAACTTTGCTGGATTGTGAATTATTTGGAGAGTATTGTTGTATTTCAAGTGTTTTGTTCTGTTTGTTTCCCAAATAAAGAAAAAATAAAAAATGAATAAAAAATAAAATGCCTATGTTACTTCTTGATATTGTACCTTTCTTATCATTAACTATTTTATTTTTATATGGGATCCACAGTAATGTGCGGTTTACATGTATTAAGTAGTTAAGTTGGTAACTAAATTTTAAGTTACTACATGTGTCCAAACGGATTAAGTAGTTAAGTTCATAAGTTCAATGAAGATGAGCAGTGATGAATGTCCAGGAATTCGTCAATTCTGTACTTAGATATGAGGTAAGCGTAATTTCTAAGCGTAAAAACTTTACAAGAATATGTTTTTTAAAAATTTTTTACCCCGTTTATTCTACAAGCATACCTATTTGAAATATTTTTCAACAAATTTTAAAGTGAAACTAAACTCCACTCCGACATTAATGAAAAAAAAAGGCTAAATGCGATATAAATATCGCTACCCGCTTTGTCAACTTATGCACTTAACTAAAAAATTAATGATCAAATGAACTTCCCCGATGTGAAGTTCGATCATATGAGTCGCTTCATATGAAGATATGATATTTACCATGTAGTCCCTCCATTCGCTAGGTAGCTGCGCACATTTTTAAAAGACTTTAAACGATTTTTAAAACAGACTTTTAGAGAAGCAAACATTTTTTAAATAAAACTTTCTAACGGGGAGCTAGGATGGGTTGGGTGATCATATCTTCATATGAAGCGACTCATATAATTATGATCGAACTTCACATCGGGGAAGTTCGTTTGATCATTAATTATATTTCGTCGCTTCATTATTCGATATGATATTTACCAGGTAGATGTTAAGAGAAGAAAGTTTTGTTTAATAATGTTTGTTTATGTATTATAATAACATACAATTATTAATAATTAAATTACTCACATCAAGTAAGGATTGATTAGTTGAACAAAAAATTTTTATTTTATTTTATTATTATTATTTTTTTTATATTTAAGGATAACTCGTGTGAACGTTAATTAATACCTATTTTTTAGGCAAACGAACACTACGGGCGAAATCAGCCTCGATAACAATAGTTCTGTTATATAAACGGGCGAAAGTATTAGAAGTATCGGTCCAGCCCGCATTTTTTCGAATAGTTTTTCAAATTCAAATTCAAATTCAAATATTTATTTCTCAACATTGACAATTACTTGTTCTTATTGACGTCAAATAAAACATGATTCTACCACCAGTTCGAAAAATACCTTCGTGAAGAAGAACTGGCAAAAAACTTCACGGGTATATTTTTTTTCAAAATAAATTTACAGAGTCTCTTTATGTCTATACAAAATTATTCTTTTCTGCATCTGTTAGCTCGGCAAGTGTTCCTCCCCCCAAGTATCCAAACGACGAACACCCTCAAACGGTTTCGATACTAACTCCTGTCGAGCTTGCGGAAGAAGTGCTAGCATGTCTCGTACTGTGTGCCTCAAACACAGTTAGTTCGATACCGTTTTCTGACAGCACATTTTTAATCCAACGACTGATAGTTTGAGTTGTGGCGGCTCTGTATGGCTTTTTGTATGGCAACAAAAGATTATTATTATCTGATCTGATATATTGTGTTTTAAATAGATACTCCGATAACACTGTGGCTGGGCATATACGTTCGTTATCCCTCAAATAGGGTAGAAACAAAACAGGCTGATCCCTACTGATGTTTTAATGATGTCAGTAATGTTTATTTTTATGCCATTATCTAAAAATGCCATGTTATCGATTTTAATTAGGGGAGAAAGTTTGAACTAGATGAGCGGTCCATAATGCTAGTAAAATGATAAGTTTCTTTGTTATTTTGTCTAACGTTAAATCATTATGAGGAAACCAACTTAAAATATGATTTAGTACTATCTGTGGGTCCCAAGTACTTATGTATTTGGGTCGACAGGGTCTTAATTTGAACGCGCCCTTAAGCAAGCGTTTGACGGAGTTTTGGAATCCTATGTCTCCAGTGATAGCTGACAATGCAGAACGATGGGAATTTAAGGTACCATAAGAGCAACCATCATTGAATTGATTTGTAAGAAATGAACGGACAGAATTAACCGAGGCTTCGAAAATGTTTACTTTGTTGACTGTAAAAAATTGCCACCATAATCTTAAAAAACAATTATACTGCTTTATAGTGCTGTCTGAAAACGACGCTAACATTAGCTTCGTAGAGTTAGTACAGAAACCCCTTCTGGTGAAAGACTGCCGCAGAGCCTCACGACACCCAGGGTAAGGTTCTTGTGTAGGGGATGGTGGTCCCTAAAATGAGATTGAATGGGATTTAAAAAAAAAGTATATCGGAAGCAATTTATTTTTAATAAGGGGCACCATGGCTGGCATGGTTAATAAGGAAAAACTAAAATTCCGGTTGCTTTATCTATATACCCACCCCCTAACTGATAGCTGTCGTGTTGTCGAAGCGAAGCAATATTGTTTGCGGAGTTTGTTATGTCGTTTAGAATGACTTCAAACCCAGAAAAACTGCCATTAAATGTGATAAAATTTTTCTGCTTCTTTCCAACAGCCGTTTATTTTGTAAGAATTGCAAATTGCTCCCCAGCCGGTCCGATGCGTCTGTATAAATTTCTAATACAAAGTTTTGGAGTCTCATAAAATTCGATGTGGTTTCAATATTTGACGACCACCAAGACAAGTCTTGTAGTAATATCTTTGGTAAATTAATTTTAGTTTCATAGTTATCGTGAGCTCTGAATAAAGAGAGAAATTTATGATGGCCCAAGATCTTAGTCTTATAACCAACCATACTTTACTGCAGGGCAGGCTGCAACTAGATCTGATTTGACGCCCGGCCAGAGACCACTACGTGCGGGGCTACATGACGAGCCTCGTGCCCAAGCGCCAGCGTCCCATTACTAGCTAAGGTACGCCTTCACGCGGGTAGCCTTACTTATTTTTATAACTGTTGTTTAAAAATAACTAAAAACGAAGTAGTGTTAGATTGGATTAAGAATGGCTTTCCTCTACCATTTAAAATGTCAGTTACCCAAACGAATATACCTACCAATATTTTTTCAGCCAATGTAGAAAACAATGAAATAGTAATTGCTATCCAAAAATTTATTAAACTCGGGGCCATATCAGAGTGTCAAACCCAAAAAATCCAATTTGTTTCTAGATTTAAATTTATACAGACAGACCATTTCAAAATGGAGGATTATCGAACGGCCTGCAATTTAATATCATGTAATGGATTCCTAGCAACAATAGATCTCAGGGTCGCATTTTTAGTACCTATAAGAAATATTGACCGTAAATATCTAAGACTCAAATTTGAACCTTACAGTTCTAGAAAAAACGATTATTTATCAATTCAACGGAATGCCGTTCGCTTTATCAGTCGCTCCACGCGTGTTTACTATAATTATGAGGGAAGTCCTAGCTTTTTTAAGAAATAAAGGCTATAAATCAGTCTATAATTTAGACGATATTTTATGCATCGGGGATACGTATGACGAGTGCGTTGCTAACGTCAACGAAGCGTCACGGTTACTTAACTGTCTCGGATTTGTCATTAATTATGAGAAGTGCAATTTGAATCTAGGATTTAACTACGATACAAGAAATCAAAGCACATGCCTTCCCTCTGATCAGTATATTGTCGGTACATTTACAATATTTTTACGAGTACAGTGCATTAACCCTGTTTTCCAAAATGCGATAAAAGCGATTTAACAATAACCCAGGTTTTGAAAGTTTGTGTCAAATTAATAGTTTCATTGATAGAACTATTGCCAGAAACTGTAAGTGCTAACATAGCACCCAATTTCAAATTCTTCCCAGTTACCTCAGTCGATGTGGAGTAAACCTTTTCCACTATCAAAAAATATTCTAAATGATCGAAAGACACAATCTTACCACTGAAAATTTGGAGAAATACTTGACTTTTTTTACGTTTGCGTTTACAAAAGTTTTAAATAACTTTAATGTAATATTGTAATGTTACTGTACTTATTATCCAATCCAACCAAAAAATAATTAACTCATTGTATGCTGATTATGAAATAAAAAAATGAGCACTTACTTTTCTCTTATTTTTGGAGGTTCCTAAAAATTATCATTTAATTTCGCATATTCCGCAAATTTTCGTGCATATTTCAAGCATTTGTCATGCATATTGCACATGCACATGCATGTAACAAGCTTTTTATGTTGCATATAATCCGGTCTTACTAATTAGAATGAACGTTTTTGTTGCTTAAGTCATCGTTGAAGACTCGCAGTCAACCCCGATGCTTTTTTGGCAATTAGTTCTGAAAACGTCAGAGTTATTGACTCGCAGTCAATCCCAAAGCGTATCAAAACTACAACAACTAATGTATATTGAACTATTTTATTGCTTAAGTCATCGTTGAAGACTCGACACAAAGAAGGAACGAGAGTACGGCTACAGCCTGGGTGAGAGGTAGGGAGAAAATGGCTTACTTTTTAAAAATCGTTTTAAGTCTTTTAATATTGTGCGCAGCTACGTAGCAAATGGAGGGACTACCTGGGACTAATATCATATCGAATAATGAAGCGACGAAATATAATCACGTCAAAACGTGTTAAGTGAGAAGCCCCGCCCACCTAATATCTTAATCTATTCATAATATAATTAGAAATGAATATGACTCTGTTTTAAAAAAAAAGAAAATATGTATAAATAATAATTTATTTAGGTTTAGTGACTGGGCAACAGTGGGAATATGCAGAAGTAGAAATAGATTATATGAATTGTACAGTGAAAGAACTTATTATCATAATAAGACATTTTATGAATATGTTAAAAAGTATTCAAAATTATTTAAACGAGTTTGCAGTGTAGCTAAATCTAATTACATTAATAATAAAATTAAATATAGTACTAACATTTCAAACACTGCATGGAATATAATTAATCAGGAAACTGGGAAAGCAAAAGAACCACACACCAAATATAATTTAAAAATTAATGATAAAGTGTTGTCAACTGACAAAGAAGTTGCTGAAGCATTTGAAAATTTTTTTACTGCCATCCCTGTGTCAACTACTTCGAGTATTAATTCATGTTCCACTCTTTCACAGTCACTGCTAACGGAAAATGTAAATTCATGCGATATTGATTTTATTTTTAAACATGTTACTGTTCCACAAGTTTTAAAAGCATTAAAGTAAAAAATACTGCCGATTTAGATGGGATTTCTGTTAAAATTATTGAATCTGTCATTGATGGTATAGCCCCGTACTTAGCCAGTATATTTAATGACTGTGTTGATAATGGTGTTTTTCCTGATTTAATGAAATTGAGTAAGGTCATTCCAATATTCAAAGCAGGTAGTATGTCTGACCCTAATAATTTTAGACCTATATCTATACTACCAACGCTCAGTAAGATTTTTGAAAAATAATTTTAAATCAATTACTTTCTCATTTTTACGGTAATAGTTTAATGAATTTTAAGCAGTTTGGTTTCACGCGGGGTCGCTCAACAACCGATGCCGGTGTTGAGCTCATAAAACATGTATTCAGCGTCTGGGAGGAGTCGTGTGATGCTATTGGTGTCTTTTGTGACTTGTCCAAGGCGTTCGACTGTGTGGATCATACTACTCTACTCATGAAACTGCATCATTACGGCATTAAAAACCGAGCGCTTGCCTTAATTAAATCATATATTTCTAATAGAAAACAGAAAGTTGCAATAAATGGAGAAAAATCATCAGGATCGGCAGTGACAATGGGTGTGCCCCAGGGCTCAGTTCTCGGTCCTTTCCTATTTTTAGTTTATATTAATGATCTGCCATCGGTCGTTAAGAATCAATGCGAGGTCATATTATTTGCTGACGATACTTCCTTCTAAAGACAAGAAATTGACTATCGAGCGGTGAACAAATGCATCTCCAACACAGAGCAGTGGTTCTCAGCTAATAATTTGCTCCTCAATAAAAAAAAACGAAATGTGTTAAATTTACATTGCCAAATGTCAAACAGGTAAACACAAACATTGTAGTTAAGAGCCAGGAACTGATTCCTGTAAACTCAACTGTATTTCTGGCCATAACCTTAGACGCCAAACTCCAGTGGGGACCGCATGTTGATGGTTTAGCGAAAAGGCTTGGTTCTGCCGCATATGCTGTTAAAAAAATTTGACAAATTTCAAATGAAACAACTGCTCGATTAGTCTATTTTGGTTACTTCCACAGCCTCATGACATATGGTATTCTGTTGTGGGGGAGTGCTGCCGACATCGATGCTATATTTATTCTGCAGAAAAGGGCTGTTCGCGCAATCTATCAGCTCGGTCCAAGGGTGTCACTTAGAAGTAAATTTAAGGAAATAAATATTCTTACCTTCCATTCACAATATATTTTAGAAAATTTAATGTATGTTAAAAAGAACATAACCTTGTTCAAAAGAAAAAAAGATCTGCACAATGTTAACACAAGAGGAAGAAATATGCTGGCAGGTCATAATAGCAGGCTTCATAAAGTCACTAACTCATTCATGGGTCAATGTATACGCTTTTATAATAAGGTTCCTGAGGATATCCAAGGTCTTCCTATTGACAAATTCAAAGAAACTATAAAGGAGAAGTTGTGTGCTAGAGCATATTATAAACTATCCGATTATTTGGATGATAAAAACCCTTGGGTATAATCCCCTCATTGACAGGATTGTACTAGTATTTGTAACAAAGCATGTGTAATGTGTCTGTATGTGCGATGAGTTCTTCGTCCCGATGAATATCTAAAGCGTCATTGTCACTAAAGTACGTCTTCTTATGGTAGCGTCGGGTGACGGGTCGCTCACTTCCCTCTAATATGGTTGAGGAGGGCGATGGCTGGATCCCGCGTTAACTCGTGAACGGGTGCCGTTTGAGGTTGTTCGTCGTTTGGATATTTGGGGGGAGGGAGACTTGCCGAGCTAACAGATGCAGAAAAGAATAATTTTGTGTAGACATAAAGAGACTCTGTAAATTTATTTTGAAAAAAAATATACCCGTGAAGTTTCTTGCCAGTTCTTCTTCACGAAGGTTTTTTTCGAACTGGTGGTAGAATCATGTTTTATTTGACGTCAATAAGAACAAGTAATTGTCAATGTTGAGAAATAAATATTTGAATTTGAATTTGAATTTGACCTACTTATACGAAAAATAGAATGAATCCTAATCTACTTAATCACTTGCGTACTAAATTTTAAGTTACCACTTGTCACTTATCGGACTGTTTACACGTAATTTTAACTTAAAATTTAGTTACCAACTGAACTACTTAACGCGTGTAAACCGGCCATTCGAGTCAGATTTTATCGATTATTTTTATTTTATTTTATTCTCAACGGACAACTTACAGCTAATACAGATAATGGTTATTATATTTCGTCGCTTCATTCTTCAGATAGTGTTTAATTAACAAGGTAGTCCTTTTAAGCTACTAGGTAATTTCGCACAGTTTTAGAGTATGTCATTCAACTTATTCAAAAAACTTTCCGTCTTTTTACTTGATCAACCCCGGTCCCGGCAAGTCTTCATTCTTTTTTCATGCGTGGCACACGTCTTGTACCAACGAGTAACTTAACAATTTAATATTTAATATGGTGTAAAAGTTGTACTAAAAGTTAGAAAGTTAGAACTAACAATAAAGAACATACGATAGCGACTCGTTAATTCTTCCGATGAGGAAAGCCATTGTTTGTTTTTTTCATAAGTGATCGTGGGTATTTATAAACTATAATTTCATGTTATCGGAAAGATGCAGAAAAAACGTGTTATCTATAATAGATATATCACGTTATGTGCATAAATTCCTGTTAGTGTTCTACTTGATGTTTATTATTATAAACTATAATTTCGCTTTGTCGAAATGCAGAAAATACGTGTAATCTATAATAGATATATCACGCTACCTGCAAAAATTCAAGGTAGTTACTACCTAATGTTTTTTATTATAAACTACAATTTCGCTTTGTCGAAAAGATGCAGAAAATACGTGTAATCTATAATAGATATATCACGCTACCTGCAAAAATTCAAGGTAGTCTTCTACCTGATATTTAATATTATAAAGTATAGTTTCGCTTGGTCAGAAAGATGCAGAAAATATGTGTAATCTATAATAGATATATCACGTTATCCGCATAAATTACTGGTGTTTCTTATTCCGATTAATGCTGTATAGTACTTGTATTGTTTTGGATTCTTTTTTCAATAATGTTTAAAAAGTTAAATACGAATACACTTATATTTAAAACGATATCTGTATTACGTATTATTCTATTATTTCTATTATTTTTTCAAATCTGAAAGTCGTCATTAAAATTATTTTAACATAATGATAATGAACCCTGTGGACGAATCTCCAGCTAGCCATTTTGGTTACCGCAATACCTGAGCCCTTTATGTAGACGCTCCCTAATCTGGAACCGTCGACCTCCCAGAATGAACCAGTCGAGAGAATTATTTCCGACATGGATCCAGAAATTCTTTCTAAGCTCGGAGCGTAAGGGGCTTCAGTTATGGACTAACCGCTATAAAAATAAAAATAAAGTAATAATAATAATAATAAAGTACACCGAAGCTATCTAAGTACTCCCCAAACATCGACAGGCAACCGGTCAACCCAGTCGGGAAACTGGATGAGACCTCCTTGTTACCCGTCAAACAGGGGGGGGGCGACGTCAATGGAAAGTGCCAGTGCCTCCAATTCAGCGTCCACATTTGAATTCGGCGTCCAACGCAAAATTCAACCAGTCCGGGACTCGTGCACCGAATCAACCATAATTCAGGTACACGTAGGCCGAATCCATTACTTTTACGATTATTGGCCTAAAATAACAAATAATGAAACGATTTTAAAATGGATAAAATTATGTTTCTCAGTTACGTTTCATGATAAAATTACACCATTATTACTCCCGAACATATTTTGTCGCATAGTGAAAACGAAATATGATAATAGGAATTAATAAATTGTTAGACTTAGAGGTATAGCCTCTACCTTGTTATAACCTTGTTATACCTCAAGTGACCAGTTTATATCAAACAAATATAATAAATAAATCATTTACCGCCAAAACTCAACGGTGAAAAATGGTTCGTACCTACTAAAAAAAAAGAATTCAATAAAATTATACAATTTTGTAGAAAAAGTACACTTCAAAATGGAAGCTTATAAAGCAGCTTCTAAATTAATTCCCCATAATGGTTTCTTAGCTAACATAGATAAGAAAGATCATACCTACTCGTACCTTTATTTGTTAATTACAAAAAATACCTGCGTTTTGAATTTCAAGAAAACAATATTAGGCTTCAACATATCTGACGGCAAGGACTTAGACCGGATCCTTGCCAGTACCGGCTCACATAGTAGCTACGGACCTCCCGTGTTCCTATGTTCACCGTGCAACTATGTTCGAGCCAAACACATACGAGTTTACGGCCATGCTCCGGGGGTATATACAAAAATGATGCGCGAAGTTATGACTCACTTGTTGTGAATTTGGACAAAAATCTACTTGTACCGACGAAGTCAGTAACATTTTTAGGCTTTACGTATAACATCGAACAGATGTCTATTTCTTTACCTGACGATAAGCGTTATAATGATACATAAATTTATGAAACTTCAAATATGCTCGAAACGAGATTTTGCCAAACATATAGGTTACTGGTCGCAGCCTGTCTAGCTACAAAATAAGTACAACTATGAGGCAATAATTAAACTCCCTAAATTACTGTTTGAAGATTTAATCTGGTAGAAAAGTATAAGTAAATGTACCATTTCCTTTTCAGTTACTTCACAAGTAGTAACTTCAGGCGTAGTATTTCATAACAATAAATTTTATGATTTTTGGAAACATAGTGAAAAAGAATACTATATCAATTACCTAGAATTAGGTAATTGGCTTCAAAAGTTCAGCCGGGGAAGAAAGAAATTGTGCAATATTATTACTTATTGAAAATACCACCGCTATTAGTTACATCAATAGGATGGGTGGTATTAAATTTTCACATTTAAATACTCTAACTAGACACATTTGGCTAGGGCATTTGGCGAGGAACGTAATTTATGGATTTTTGCTTTAATGTTTGTTTACAAATGTGACGCATTTGTAACTAGGTATCCTGAACCGTATGCAGTCGCAATCGATGCGTTTACGATTAATTAAGGCCTCTGCGTAATTTTAACCATTTCCTCCATTTTCTCTTGTCTTAAAATGTGTAAGAAAAATAATTGATTTGAGATGAAACAAAAGATGTAATTAACTCCCATAACAGCACCAAAGCAAAGCACTCCAGCCTTTCCCTGGGTGCCGCGAGACGCTACGGGTGGCGTTCGCGCGGCGCGGCTGTCCGCCAGAGACCCTGACGTTGGTGCTCTCTTCTGTGGCATCCATGACTATTTGTCAATGCAACATCACGTTGAGGTCATGATGGGAATTTTGTACGTTACGTAATACTGATATGTTAAAAAACCTGTTTTATTCGTTCTTTGTTTTTAAAATGAGCAATTTAATAAGGGTTGTTCATTCGGTTCATTAAATTCACACCGTTCAGTTCACCATGTCTCTATTGCTAGACGAAGATATGGGCAATGATGAGGCAAATTTTACAAGAAGCCTATAAAATGAAACCAACTAAATCGAAGTACATATTTTCTTGGGGTCCAAATTAGTTCTTAATCAGCTTCCTCTGTAATATCCTTATATTAATTCAACTTTTGAAAAATTACCAAAATGGTACCGTAGAGTCATCACATAGAGTCCAGACATTAAATTAGTAAATATAGTTTTTGTATCCGTACACATAATCATAATATACATCATTAAAACCACAGCCCCAAATCGTAAACAACCTAGGTCATCCTTGCCAATCTTTAAAAAAACATAATGATATGTCCTGTATCGACTCTAAAAGATTATATTTTTTGTGACGAATAATATTAAAGCTTCGAACTCGGGGTTCTTGTTTGTAACATGAAAGGCCCCCTCACAGAGTCGCGTCAAGTCAGACGCTAAGTCGGTGGATAAAGCAGACGCTAGGTACGAGCGCCGTTGACATGAGTGTGTTCAGCGCACACAGCACGCGGCACGTGCTCAGTGTAGGTTATCCGAGAAACAGCTGGGTGGACCTAAAACTCTCAGGCCTTACAAAATTTTACCATAAACCTTTATTAGCCCCACTAAACGACTTTGCCTTGTCCGTACTCAATAAAGGTACAAACCACCCAATATCTTCCGATAAAGAGATCAATGAAATTTAAATTATTCTGTTTATTTATTTAATTAATTTGGCAATCACCAAGTGTATAATAAACGCCTAAAGGTTACTGGATTCTTAAATTATGTACTAAAGTAAGAAATTTAATGAATAAACGTATTTAAATTAATTATAATTTGTAAAGACAAAAGAAAACAAAACTTAATCTCTAAAAATCTACCTTGTTAATTTAATACTATCTGAAGAATGAAGCGACGAAATATAATAGATGATTAAACGAACTTCCAAGTGAAGTCCTATCGCTATTATATGAGTCGCTTCATTTTTCATATTTATATTTAAGACATTTCACAAGTTTAAATTAAATATAAACAAACAATCAAACATATTATAGAAACCCTGAAACGAAATCCCCAGATGAACACACCAACTGTATGGCCCCAAAGTAAGTATGTATGACAAAGTAAGTTATGGATGACCATACAGCGAATTGGGAGGGATAATTTTGGGGGACCAAAAATAAACATACAAATGTAAATTTTAACAACCATGAACTGAGACCAAACATATGTGTTCAGCACACAAATGAATACCCCGACCACGATTCGAACCTGGGACCTCCGACGTATGAGGCAGTTCTACTTTAACCACTAGGTACGCCATTCGGCCGAAACTCCAGAGACAAGGTATTTAGTTCGAATTCAAATTCAAGTATTTATTTCTCAACATTGTTTTAGTTGTTCTTATTGACATTAAATAAAACATGACTGTTCCACCAGTTCGGAAAAACCTTCGTGAAGAAGAACTGGCAAGAAACTTCACGGGTATATTTTTTTCAAAAATAAATTTACAGTGTCTCTTTACGTCTATACAAAATTATTCTTATCTGCATCTATTAGCTCGGCAACCTCAAACGCTCAAACGGCACCCGTTCACGAGTTAACGCAGGATCCATCCATCGCGCCCTCAACCATATATGAGGGAAAAATTGGAAGTTGAGTATCCAAAAATTTGCTAAGATCTAAGGATCATAAAGTTATTTGATATCTGTTATTTGATAAAAACTGTTCAGAATGAGGTTGGGCCTAGGTAAGAACCAATACCCTACGTTAAATACAGCGTTCAGTACTGGATATCCTTCACAATTTCATGTTGCGCGGTTTCTTCTTACAAGTATTTGATGACGGCCTGTATGGTGTGGAGGTAAGTAGCCTTGCCTTCCATGCCAGAGGTCCCGGGTTCGAATCCTGGTAGGGGCAGATATATTATTACATTTGCTTCCTAGTCATGGAAGTGTATTTACGTTTATTTAAGTTTATTTCTAATATTTATGTATATAAAAAAAGTATCCATGTGTGTTTATATATTTCATAAGTTTATTTATCCGTTATCCAGTATCCATAACACAAGTTCTTTAATCAATTTGGGCTAGATAATGTTGTGTGATTGTTAGAAATATTTATTTATGTATTTATGGCATTTAACAAACTACCCCATGACGTGAGCTTATTCTGCTCAACCACAGCATCGGTTAGAACATTGATAACCAGCTCTTATTTTGAGAAAACCAATTAAATAGGATGCCCTAATAAATATTATAAATTGTTGTGATATATCAAATCATCTATTTTATAATTTAATTACTTATTTGCTTTCATGAGACTCAGAATAAAATGTAAGTGTCACTTAAGGGTGTTACCACACCGATCGATCGATCGATGGTAGAATGGAACAGTCGACGTCGATCGACAGTTTTACCAGACCAATCTACATCGATCGACGTCGATTGATTGGTGTGGTAACATCCTAATACTAATAATATGATTTTTATGGTAACCTTTGTTTAAGCAACTTACTAATAAAACATAATATTATTTTATTTTACTTTATGTTCAATTTTAAAGAAGAAATATGTTTACACAAAAGTGGAGATCTGAATAGCATAGCACTAACTATCTGCCAATTCATGTATTACTATGTCTCTGTAAATCTTCCTAAAAATTAATTTAAAAAATAATAAAAAATCCCGAATCCAGCTATTACTCCAGCATCCATTGTTTGTAATTTTTCAATAGTTTGTCAAAAACTTAAGGCGTTCCTAAGTATAGATTTTGCTTAACAAATTTATACTTTATATTTACTATGTCTAAGTCTATATTTGCTAAGCAAAATCTACAATTAAGAATTTCTTTAGTAACCTTTTGACGTTTTAACGTACATACTTAGCTTGCTTTTGAAAGATCCCCAACATTTACACAGCCACTTACCTGCTCGTTATAAGATACATAAAAAAGTTTGCAGGTTTGATCCCCGGAAAGGTACATTATTTTTTATAATGTGCAAGATATTGGTTTGGGATCTCCGTGTACTCCAAAGCAGAACTTTCGCTTTCAAATCCTGGGATGAACAGGTTTATCTTTGCTTGCTGCTGTATCGAACTTACATTGGATCTGCATAACAAACTTTAGTAAAAATACTATGGTATGTTACAATAAAGCTCTTTCATTGTAACTGAAGTCTACCTCATTGAATTAGGTACTCTACTAATTAATAATATAATCGTGTGGGTTCGCCTAACTCCTACGCGTAGCGTGCCTAAGGGTAAGTGATTTAACTAAAAAAAGGACCCGGGCTCTACTCACAGACTTTATAGTTAAGAAACAAGCAAAGCCATTTTTATGAATGACCTAAATATCTTTAAGCTGCAACTTAAAGTTTCTAAGTTGGATTCATTTAATTCGGTAAGTTTTTGTCAGCATATTCTATAGGGAACTATAGAATATCGAACGATCGGAAAGAAACTGGAAAAGGGCGAGACCAGCAGGTCCCACATGAGAGTTCCTATGTAATATATCATATAGTAATATATCTTTCGAAAAGTATAACAATTCTCTAGTAGAAAAGACCTGTTTCTTCCTAGCCTGAGACGCGAATTTAATAATGCCTTACGATGGCAATAACTTAAAGTAAAAGTGTATTAATAAAGAACTACCAGTCTTATTAGCCCTTTAAACATTTTCTCACAAATTTTCTAAACTTCATATTTCATCCTCTGAAGAATAAAAGTAATTTCGAAAAAAGGTAGTATTCATGGTTAGATAGTATTCTATCTTAATTGTGGTGGCATTTATAGTTTATGTGTCTAAATGCTCTCAAAATTTACCAATGTTTAGTAGAAGAACTAATTTTAAAGTTCATTAAAGTATCAAATCAACTTACACAAAATAAATACCTAAATTACTTACATGATTAGTTTCTTAACTATTTCTAAGTATTCTTATTCTAGTTGGTTACATATTTAAAGATAGGAATTAGGTACGTAGGTACTTAATACGGTATGCCCTGGGCAAGGGGCTCGAACTTTGTTTTCGAAACACCAAACTTGTTCATCAAGTAGATACTTTGCATGTTTATTGGCATGATAGAATTAAATTTTCTCATAGCACTTAATCTTAGTAAATTTTACCCACCAACGAATTTAGCCATTTTATCTTTACACTTTCCTAACGCTGTTTCCTCCTCTTGTTTCAATTCCTTGAAATAAGACCAAATGGGGTACTGGACAATTATAAATAGCATTGATAATAGTATCTATGAATGGCATTTGAAAAACACCTAAATATGCATGGCAAATCTGAAAAGTTAAACATCTAGTGGTATCTACCGATGAGAACTTAATTATTTCAGCTCAGTAATTCCTACCTTTGACTAAGTATTAAAACTCAAGATGGCAAAAATAAAGATTGTGATCTATGGAACATATTTTTTAACAGCTTTTGAAAATAATTTATATTTGCGAAATATAGTTCCGCGCATAAACTCCCGCTTTCCTTTCAGTGCATCATGGCTGAGCTGTCATTTCGTTCAATCCAATCAGCGGGCGGGCAGGAGGAAGATAGAATAGAAAAAATGTTCTTTGCACTGGCGATGGCTTGTGTTGTTTTGAATAAATAAAAACATTCTACTTGTTTCAATTAGTACAGAGTTTATAAACTAATGTTAAGTGATCAAAATGTTGAAAATGTTTGTATTTTATCTAAGAAAAGTGTAAAATATTATCAAAATGTAATTTATTTCGTGTTATCAAAAAGTGGTTTTTTGTTGTGATTACTTTGTTCACAATATATTGCACGGATCTTCCAAATGTTGCCTTCTATGCCCATTTTATTTACTAGAGAAAGTCAAGATGCATTTGGAAATAAAATCGTGCCAAGTACAAGCTTTTTTAAGCAAATATCTCCGCCAATATCTGATACGCAACCAGTGGTGAGTTAACGTGATTCATTATCATTTTGAAGGTTTTTAGTTCGTTATGTTATTAATTTCAAACATTATTTGTATACTGTAAGTTACGGTTTATTAAACAATCTTATAATCTAAGGATTTCCTTATGAAAGATGCTAGAGAAATAGTATACTTACGTGTCGCCATTTTATAAAATTGTATGATTGATGTTGTAATAAAATATCTTACTCATTTTCAGGCTACATGTTCTAAATCAGTTGGAGAAACACCTAAAGTCATTCCAAAAGATGTTAAAGTTAAAACAAATGCCAAGAAAAAGGAGGATCCTCCACAATTGAATGTTAATGCATTAGAACAAGGTAACATATTTACATACAGTACTATGACCTTATTCACTTAATAATACTAAAACAGATTATTTATTATTTATGAATATATGTTAAAGTAATAATAAAGCTTGAAAGTTATTAAGTAAATTTAAAGGTCCAAAGTAAATCTCTTATAATAAATTTGCAATCTGAATGTGTACGCAAAGCGCTAAAACTTTTACCATCTTACACATGCTTTCTATTTCAGCTTTGATAAAGTCTTATTACACTAAAGTACAATCCAGATTTTCCTCAAACCACTCAGTGCCTGGCAATAAATTTGTACAGTTTAAAAATATACTAAAATATTTTGATCCATCAAAAGAAACTCCTGTAGATTTGTTCCGTAAGGTTGAGCAATTATTTGGAAAGGACCATGAGGACTTAGTAGAAGAGTTTCTTTTGTTTCTGAAGCCTGACCAAGCTGCACAAGTTGGAAGGTTCATGGACTACTTCCTTCTGGTTCAAATGACTGGATTTATAGAGATGTTACAGGTTTGTTATTAAACTGAAAACCTTTTGCTTAGCGATTGAGGATTTATACTTTTTCCTTTGTAAATATTCTATACAATTACTTTTGTCAATATTTATTTGTGAAATACAAGTAGGGTAGTTCTAGGCAAATCTATCATACATGCTTAAAAAAACTATAAAACTTTTAGGTTTTATAATGGAAACACCATTTTACTTCAAGTTTTTTTACAATGCTGATATTTTCAGTATCATGTTGTGTATGCAGTATAGGGTTTATTGTTTAATTATTGCTACATTTTTACAGTTAGTACTTAAAATTATTATTATGATTTGCTATATAATTTATATATCCATTGTGAAAATCCAAGTGGTTGTATTATCTGCCACACAGTAGGATCTGTCATGAAATTGTATGTGATTATACAATTTCATGACAGATCCAAACATTAATATATTCATAGCCTGTTTTTCTTGCTTATGGACATGATAGTAACAGCAGCATAAAGATAGAAAAAGCAGAGAGAAAACAAAATGTCCAAAAATAGACTTAGGATTAGAAAACAAAAAAGCTACAAGACAGCAATGATTAATTATTCCTAATCAAAATCCATACTTTGTACTTGAATCAGTTTAATTTCTCTAAAACTTTGTAATTATTATGCTTATAAAAAAGAATGTATAATGTGAGGTTGATGAAGAGGTTAAATTAGAATTTGGCTGCAAATAGTAACTTATGTATATTGTAACTACTGTGCTGGTAACCTAAGCTGTTTCAAACTTACTAGAATTATATCTTATTTATCTTATATGTTAAATAGTCATTGGAGATCCCCAATACCTGTCGCACATCTTTAAGTGCATTAGTTTCTGAATATGTCTGACCTGTCTACACTGTAATAGTAAAGACAAAAGTTTTGTATCTATAGCTGTAATAGAAAAACTCTGTTTAACCGTTGGAAAACAAGGAAAGAAATCCATTGCGTTTAGGGAAATTTTATTTGAAAATGCCATGGGTAAGATTTACACAGGTGCAACTCAAACCAAGTGTTTTCTAAATAATTGTGTTAAAAGCTTTGATCAAATTAAAATAACATGTAGTACTTGAGCAGTGGGTCTGGTACTCAATAAGACTCAAGTACACCTTACATTCAAAAAAATCTTACATTAATGAAACTGGGAAGTAGACAGAATTATGCAATGACGTGTCGCGCGTGCAAACGAAATAAAGTTCATTCCATTTTGTTAGTACCTACTCATTTCGTCGGATTGTGACTAAGTTAGATCAGGCGACGGTGGCCCAATGCATGAAGTTCGTGCGTCAGTAGCTGGTAAACTATCTACCGCTATTTTACCTCAGTGAAAGGTTGAAACTACATTTCCAAAATTTGTTACAAAAAATGTCAAAATTTTTTTGGAGATTTTATTATGCGACGTAATTACACAAAAAATAACACAGAATTTATTGATTCATTTTTGTATCTTTAAAATTGTTGCTAAGTTATTTTACTAGGCATATGCTGTAATATTGTTTAATAATATTTCATTTGAAGGTAGTGTTGGTCACGATTTGGTCGGTAGTGCCTTTCGCGAATTGTATTTCCATTAAAGAGATTTTTAGAATGGGAGGACTTTTTATTTTGCCGTATACGAAATATTTTTTTACATGCTTCAACTACAGTTACAGACTCAAAATTATAAGACTCGCACAGAGAAACTTTTACTATCGAACTCGATTTCCTTTTGCTCGATGTCTGTCATGTTTTCTTAGTAGTAATAATCATATTATTACTAATAATATAATAAATAATCATCACAGTAATTCTCTGATGATTCAAATCTATTGAATCTTAATTTATAAAATATAGGATACAAAATCTATATCTGACATAAAATTTGCATTTAAGTATACTTTATTTCGTGTGTAGTTGCAGTGCAAGTGGGCCCTTACTCCGTAAAGACTACCTGAGAGCGTAGTGACGCGTGAACAGTTGATTAGTCATCAAATGTAGAGTGGTACTAACTTATCCGTTCAGTAGACAAAATTAGAACTACAATATTTCCATTGCAATCCATTGCATCCCTTGACTACACAGAAAGCTAGGTCGATGTGCCGAATTGTGACGGTGTGTCACTCAAAAACTGTCACAATAGCGTTTTATTTTATTTAACTTTGTGGTTTGGTCGTCTATACGGAGTAATACGTAGTCTATGGGTTGGGATAATGCCTAAATAGTGCAAGTAACATTTCAAAATTGACCGGTAAAGTCGATCGGTATGTAGAATAGACAAGTTCATAGCCAAAGCCATACCGTCATTAAAAGAACACATCGACTTAAATTCAGTTCAGTCTGATATAATAATGAGAGAAAAGTAACTTTTTTTTGTAGTTTTGTTGAAACTTACCGACGGACGTTTTAAATTCAGAAATGGAATTAATTCAAACAATGAATCGCAACGACTTTGTCATCGTATTGGGAGGTTCAAACGATGTGAATCCGCAAGAATTGCGATCTAGCCTGTATGTTTGGTTAAAAGCTAATAATAACACGAAAGTATTAGTTTGTGAGGTTCCTTTTAGTAATTATTTGAATGAAAAAAACTTAATTATGAACTGAAGTTTTTATGTAGCCAAAATGATAACGCAAGATTTGTAGATATGAACTTTTCGGGACAACTGCCGTACAAAAGAAACTTTTCATTATATGTGTGCAGGACTTTGGACTAAAGGATATTCTTCACATAGAATATAAAATGAAATACAAAGAATATAACTATAAAATTAAATTAATACTAATTAAATCTAACAATAGAACCTCGGATAAATGTACGCAAACAGATTTTATCGTTGTACGTTCCAATAAGAAAGAGTTATTAGGTACTTCTAGTTATAAAACGGACTAACACACACACACCACGTAGTAATTTTGCATCAGAATATCAACGGGCTATTGGAAAAGACAGATTTATTAATGGTACAATAACAACAACTACTTACGACAATAAAGTCATAGATGTTTTCCGTATAACGGAGCATAATATGTTACAATCACATAGTAATATTTTAAAAATTGCAAATTTCTCTTTGGCGTCTAACCACTCTAGAAATAATAGGCATGGCGGTTCATGTATTCTAGTTCGTAAAACACACGTGTTTAGAAATGTTGAAGCTGTACAAAATCTCAGCATTAGGAATGTTATTGAGTGTTCAGCTATAGAATTAATTAGTCATAAATAATATGTATATATAGGCCTCCAAAATTAAAAAACTATCACTGGAGATATTTTTCAAAAACTTACATGATATACTTTGCAAAATTGGTTTTAGTAAAAAGAAAATAGTATTATGCGGAGATTTTAATATAGATACGTAAGTAAATTGCAAAAAATCAAATGAATTTCAAAGCTCTTCATTTGATTCAAAAAATCAAAGCTCTTAAAAAGCTTTAATTTGGAGTTGGCAATTAGAGAACCAACAAGACTATCTAGTGGTACTTGTCTTGATAACTTTGCACATAACTTGCGCCAATATAAAAGTAAAGTTCTCGAATTGGCATTGTCAGACCACTCTGCACAATTGTTGTAGTGCCCCGTAAAGGAAAATATAAATATACCATGCTGGTTTAGAATGAAACGTGACTTCATTCTGAAAAACGTAAAAAAGTTTTAGGAACATATAAAAGTTCTAAAATTTACAGGTGCTTATACCACTGAAAACCCCAATGAAGCATTCCAAAGCTTTTTTGATTTATTCAAACTTGTATATTACCAGTGCTTTCCGTTGAAACGCATAAAAATCCGAAGTAATCGACGCCCAAGCTGGATCTCAAAAGGCATCTTAAAATGTAGCAAACATAAAAGAGAGTTACTTTGGAAATGCAGAAAAGTACCGAGTCACGAAAATAAACATAACTTTAAAACGTATTCTCAAAGACTTAAATACATTATAAGATTAACACAAAGAGCGCAAAATAGTTACTTTATTAATACATCTACAAACAAAATGAAAGCAACTTGGAACCTAATTAATAAACACACTAAGAATAATTTAACTATATACCTAGACAAAGTTTAAGCGAAATAGTAAATAATAAATCTAAATTGCCAAATCTCAATGACATTGCCGAATCTTTTAATAATTTTTTTATTGATCAAATTTAGAGTCAAAAACACAATAACGCATTCAATAATTATAGTAAATCCAAAAAATCTAACTCGTTTTTCATGGCGCCTACAAACGCTGATGAGATTTTGATAGTAATAAAGAGTCTTAAAGATACGAATAGTACTGGATATGATGAGATATCCACAAGAATTATTATAGAAGTAGCAAAGTATGTTGCTCCTATTCTGAGTCATTTGATTAATTTGTGCATCGAAAGTGGCAGATTGCCCGAGAAATTGAAAGTAACAATTATAAAACCTTTACTTAAGAAATCTGACCCTCAATGCATGTCTTCATATAGGCCAATGGCACGTTTAACAATATTTTCCAAAATTTTTGAAAAGGTTATATACAATGCTATTAATAATTACTTTGAAACGTATCAACTTTTTGCAGAAGAACAGTTGGATTTAGAAGAAATAAGCAAATTAATCTAGCATTGTACATTTGATTAAAGAGGGTTTTGATTGATGTTGATAATAAGACACCTGTTTGTGCTCTTTTTATGGATTTAACTAAAGCTTTTGACTTTGTTGACCATAAAATTCTCGTAAGTAAGCTTGCCGCATATGGAGTTCGAGGCGTTGCTCTAGATCTCATAAAATCGTACCTGGATAACAGACTTCAAGTCACTGAAATAACGAGATTATGTCCTAACTCGCTTACTGAGAAAAACTTCCTCTCACAATTTAGGTCTGTGAAATATGGTGTACCACAGGGTAGTATTTTGGGTCCATTATTATTTCTTATTTATATTAATGACTTTCCTGACATAATATCACATGACATTATATTATTTGCAGACGACAGCACACTCGATATATTAAAATCTGACATTTGAATCTACTTTGAACAACATTATGGACTGTTTGACCAATAATAGCCTTAAAATGAATCTGACTAAAACAAAAATAATTAATTCTAAAAACAGAGATAGGGACTTGACATTATGCAATATTGACTATCAAGGACATTAAATAAATGAAGAAAAGTCGATAAATTTTTTAGGAATTATTATTATTAACGAAACATTAGATGGAAAGAGCACATTGAGGCTACATGTAGTAGATTAAATAAATTTGCATACGCGTTACGGATGCTATCAAATATGACGAGACGCGAGACAGTAGTATTATCAGCATACTATGCATACTTGGGCTCAATTCTACGTCACGGCGTTATATTCTGGGGAAACTACTGAAAAATTAAAAATTTTCAAAGCACAGAAGCGATGCATAAGGTCTATTTGTCACCTCAGAAGTAGAGATTCATGTAGGCCTTTCTTTAAAAAGTTAAACATTCTGACTTTTCCTTGCGTACCTATATATTTTAGAAAAGGTTGTATTTGTTAAGAATAACTTAGACCAGGGGTCAGCAACCTTTTGAGTCAGAAGAGTCAAAAATTACAATTTACAACATTTCAAGTTTTTAAAGTGCCACAAATATGTTTTAAAAATAAATAGTTCTTGCAGAAATAAAGTTTTTTGATAAAAAAAACTAATCTTTTTTTGCATAAGAAAAATATTTATTTATTCATATAGTTTTTTCACAATAAATTAGATAGTGTGTACCTATGTGGTATTATTCGATAATCACTTATTATTTAGGTGAAAAATTAGAACAAGTAAACATTTACGGACTAACGTCAGTGACTAAGCGTGTCATTCACAACGATTTTAAAATGTTTTTCGTTTAAAAAATAAATTATATGCGTATGGAACTAAAGAGCCGCAGCTTCACATCGAAAGGGCCGCGAGCCGCAGGTTGCCCTAGACCTAGCCCTAGGTTGCTTAGACAAATTTAAGTGAAGCCAGAGACTCGAGCATAAAAGTACATCTCAACCTCATAAAACCATGCTATACTCTGAGAGTTTCTTTAGTATGTCTCCCAAAATCTATAACAAACTACCAAATTATATAAAGGAGATTAATAATATTAATGAGTTCAAACAAAAATTGAAATATTTACTAATAGAAAATATTTATTATTCTGTACTAGATTATTTTAATGCTAAATGACAAATAATATTGGGACTGAAGAATTATTTTAAGAATTTTATTTATTAAAAAATACTAATATAAAATGTAATGTGGTGGCCATATTTCACCTTGATGGTGAAATATGGCTGAACTATTTTGTTTTTATATCTGTAATGGCCCTACACCTGTATATACCATATTTTTGCAAATAAAATGATTTGATGAATTGATTTGATTACCTGTTTGCTAAATTCTTAAAAAGCACATTACAGTTTATCCTGCTTCGCTTTTTCTTAAACGTGTGTAACATTTTCATTTATAAAATATAGACGTACCTTTTTTCATCATACTGACAATGTATCGATCACAAAAATACCTTAATCCCACGGGTAGAGTCTGGCCAGATGTGGCAAGACCCGGAAAATTAAAAAAAATATATATATATATAAGCATATGAAAATACTGTAAAATGTGATTTTTTTCTACTGAGTTTTTCCAAAATTCCACTTAGAAAGTTTGACGAAAAAAATCTCTATGTACGGTACGCTGGCGATTTATAATTTATTTTGAAAATATATTTGTCCCAAATTTGAATAATCCTCAAAATGTTGTTACCAGCATTATAGAACTATTGTGTGTCATAAAAAAAACGAATGCGTGTACCGCTGGTATAACGAGTTTCAGTGCGGTCGCTTAAATTTGAAGGATGAAGAAAGAAGTGGTCATCCTTTTATTGCTGTCTCGGAAGAAATCGTGCTACAATAAAAAATTTGATTTCACAAAACTGGTGAATCATATACGGGGAGATTCAGCACAATCTGCAGATTGGATTGGGAAGTGTTTATGATATTCTACCCAACCACCTTTGCGTAAGGAGGATTGTTTCGCGCTGGGTGCCCCGCAACCTTATACTCAAAAGCAGGCGCGCGTGGAATGGTGCAATGATACGATTGATAAATTTAAAGCAGGTTCTTCCCGCCTTGTTAACGAATCACAACAGGTGACGAATTTTTATCGATACGATCCCGAAACAAAGCGCCAGTCAACTGTATGGCTGTTTCAAAACGAACCAACGCCTACGAAAGTGAAAGGACCTAGAAGCGCTGGAAAAATTTTGATTATCAGTTTTTGTCCTTAATGGAATATTTAGTATTAATTCCCTTAAGAAACTAAAGTAGCATCAGAGCAGAGTGGTACACTGCCAAATGCTTGCCAGAAGTATTTGCTGCTGCGAGCAACAAGTATGTAACTGCTCCACCACGACAACGCGACTCTGCCCTCCTGCACACGACCGTGCACTCTGCGATCAAGACGATAGACTTTCTGAACACCACACCGGTAAAACTTTTGGGTCACCCGCCTAACAACCCTGATTTGGCACCGTGTGACATTTTCTTGTTTCCTAAAATAAAAACTAGCTCAAGGGGATACAGTTTCATCGCCAGAAGATGCGCGCGATTGATTTGAAGTACCTTTAACACAACCATAGTTATTCATCATTGTAAATAAAGCGAGGTTAGAATTATAAACACTGACAGTTATTTTGAAAGAAAATAGTATTGCCTGATAATAATTCGACTGCCACGACTCGCTGGCCAGACTCTGTGGTAGTTTGAGAGTTTAGCGCGTTTAAATTACCGTAATGTTTTATTACATACCTACAGATAAACCGTTGAGTTTTATTAATATTAGATTGTTAGAATAATTATTACATTATGTCTACATTAAAATACCCTATGCTGTTTTATATCCAAATGTGATATAAAGCTTAGCTGAAACTTAAACTATTCTTACATACGATACGCCTACGGGTACCCGAGAGGGCACGGACCTCGGCTTATGATGTCGTATATTGAAACTACCACTGGTTCTGAAGGGTCATCTACTTCCAGCAAAGAACCAGCAAGACACTCAGAAGAAATGCGTACGACGCGTTAGCCTGGCCCACCGGTGGGTTAGGCGATTCCAATGCCGTGTTGCCCTATTTATATCGGGAACGCCGGCGTTTCTTGTCGTAATTGCGTCGCTGTGATCTATTAAAACATTACGCGGACGCCTGTAACGAACTACCGCCGCGTCTGGGTTAGCTGCGTAGTCAGCTGACTTACTGACCAGTGCGTTGGGATGATGGGGAGCGTTGTCGAAGTGAGACGTCTAGACGCCAACTTCATGAATGCGGCAATAGTAGGTAGCTCGAGATCCTTATACAGATCTAATTTGCGGACATAGGGCGGGTACGTTGTGTTTGATTACTTGATATTTATTTGAAAAAAAGGTACATAAACCATGTTCCTGTAAATATAAGTATAGAAGTGTTAAGTTTAAAGATTTTATTTGATATCACACATGGGAACACCTCGATATTCTCTTCCCGGATATTTTTTACATTTTTCTCCAGTCTATTGACATCGAGTTCTAGATCATAAGCTGGTATAGTTCACTGTTTGTTGATCTATATATGTATTCCAATTCGGTATGTAAAGAAAAAAACTGATTATAATAAAAAATAATTTTTCGAGATTTGTAATAAATATATTTTGTTAGTAAAAGCTTGCAGGTAAATGCAGCATATTTTAACGAAATTGCGTAAAATAATTTGACTTACAGTGTACCCTCATAATCATGTCGTCATAGGTAACATCATTTCCAAACTCATTTTTGGTTCACTGTCATGTCAATGTTTACAATAAATACATTTAGAATCCATTGAAAATTGTGGAGTTGCTATTGCCAGGTAATATAACAAACTTTGCAATGCGATTTTTAAAAGATAACAACTCCTTGACGTCATCATACAATTTTTTAATTAAATGCTGTAAACAAACAGAAATATTCAAATTGGTTTTTTCCAAAATACCTGATTCTTTTAGATAAATAATATACCTCAAAATTACTTTACATACCGAATTCTTTACGTATTCAAATTTCTTTCTAGTTGCGGTCATCCGTAACACAAGTTTGTGTCCTCATTTGCGTATTTATTTATTTATTTAATACAACCACTAACTGTCGTCTCTAGCACGAAATGTCCACTCTATTAAAACAAAAATCAAAACTGGACTTCGCACATAGAACTTGAAACGAACTTGTCTCAATTTCATTTTACAAAGATATGTCCAAACTCAAACTAACACTTAATCCTTTCCAGACGACGCTAGCACGCAAACCGACGGTGCTACGCAAAGTTCTGCGCGCGTTAACCGCGGGAATCAACAGCGGCAGCAGCGCGGAGATGCGAGCCAAGGTCTACCCACATTTCCGATCCCATCCCAGGCTCTTGAAGATGTTCCAGGACCTGATACCTGATGAGCGGCCGCCGGATAGGTAACAATTTTTTTGTATAATTAGAAACCTGTATTGTATAAATAAGTTCGTAGTAGGTTTGCCGTTGGTTAGTATAGACGACATGAACATACATATTACTAAAATAGTTTTGAAATTCGAGGGTGAAACTGAAAGTTAATAGAACTGGCCACTTGTAAACAATATAATAATAAAATTTCATTCATTTGTCATTTGTTTTACGATTTGGCGGCAAATTGAAAATTGTCGGTGCACGTCAGCATGAATTTAACGCGAGAAAATGTTCATGCAATGATTTTTTATGACTTTTGATGTCATTTAAGTCAACAAGAAAGTTATAATAGACTAAGATTGGCATTTCACGATAAAGCTCCATCTCGTGCCACTGTTTACGACTGGTTTGATTAGTTTAAACGAGGTCGCACTAGTCTCACCGATGATCTCCGTGAGGGGCGGCCTTCCCTGGCGACGACTGAAGATAACGTCTGTATTCTGCGGCGTATCATAGAGACTGACAAAGTAGTGACCTATCTGTAGATTCGGTCAAACTTAGGCATCGGTCGGTATGAATCAAGTGCACAAAATCCTCCATGGATATTTAGCGGTCAGGAAGCTTTGTGCCGATGGATACCTCATAATCGTGTTGATTGGTGCCGTGAAATGGTTGAAAGATTTAACGGAGGTGACTCAATTGCTGTGTTCGACATACTTACGGGTGACGAAAGCTGAATTTACTGTTAAAATCCCCAAGCCAAAAGACTGTCTGCTCAGTGGGTGTTTCCTTTATTTACTTTACTAAACTATTCTACTAAACTAAGATAACAACACACTCATTTATGGTTTTATTGCATACATAATGATTGCGCAGCGACCTGGAGAAATGAATAATACGATTTATTGAATACACACGTTTATTTTGAATAGGGTACGCCGCTACAATTCCTTTCGTTTATGGGGTCACATTTACAATACAATCGTTAATTTTAAGTAAAACTGAACAAGTTACATGACGAATAAATGAATGCTAGCGAGATGAAACAACTAGGGTCTTGCTGAAGTGTCACTCGCTGCAGGAACCGCCGAGGAAAGCGCTCGTGGTTTTATTGAAATGATGCGTGGGGCGCGGGGCGCGCGGGGCTGACGCGGCGTTCGCGGCGATGGAATGTTCCCGATGTGGAGAAACGGCGTGAACACATAATATAGTAGCAAACTTAGTAAGCATTGATTTAAAAGGCTGTATGGGCAATATTATCAAAACAATTTTCAAGAATAATTTTCCTAAAGTTCGAGGAAGCGAAAAATCTAAGTTATCCTTGTTATACTGATCGTACAGGGTATACATTCGTGACAATTGGCAGAATTTTCTTAGGTTTGTGCGACAATTTGGTAATGAAAAGAACAATTGTCGCTGACATGACCTTTGAATTCTGTTCGGTACACGAAATCTAACTTTGCTAAGCAAGCCGGGACAATTAAATACATCGGTGCATAATTTTTTAAGTCCAAATAACTTCTTCGTTCTTCTAGGGAGTTCATGTGGAAATATGACAGTCGTTCTTCATATGTTTTATTCTTTTTAAGAACTCCACGACTAAGCGCAAGATGCCGAACCATCTTTTTTGGAGACGTTCTAGCAACATTTACTTTATAATGTGGCGACCAAACAACACTGCAGTACTCTAAATGACTTCTCACTAAGCAGTTGTACATTATTTTTTTAGTCATTGGGTCTTTAAAATTCTTTGCCTCGCTCAAAACAAAACAAAAACCTAATAATTTTGAAGCTTTATGGGCTATTTCATCTATATGGGTGTTAAAATTCAATTTATCACCCGTATAGATGAAATAAAATGAAGAATGATCATTTATCAAAATGAATTTCAAGATCACTTGACTTCTTCCAACATAACTCCATTTAAGTGATACGATGTAGGGAAAACATCCTTGTTTTTTTTAATATAATATGTTTGCATTTTTTTACATTAAGTGACATATCGTTAAGCTTGCACCAATTTTCCATATTATCCAGTTCGGTCGTTCAGTCAGTTCAGTCGGTCTCACAGACCAACGCGCGGGTATAGGAAGTTTAAATAAACCGTCAGGCAGGATAAGTGACAAGAAAAATCAAATCATAGATCACAATCAAAGACAAAATAGACTTTTTCGTTCTTTCGTTCGCTTTGTTTGGCAACGATCGTTCTAGGAGTCTATTAACGTAAACTGGTTAGTGCAAAGCAACGCAGAGTAAGTGGATGCTTACGTGTGACTGAGTTTAGGCATGACCTAACTAAGTCTATGCTTTGTAGAGTTTAGTGCAGACAGGCATTAGTTGTTTATTGCAGAGATATTAGTGAAACCAACTCAACAAGGGATCCGACACTACATACTTCTGCAATTTGTATATTAAAATTTCTTGATTGACGGTGTCGAAAGCCTTGCCGAAGTCTGTGAATACGGCATCAATCTCTGCATTACCATCGACTGCTTCCACAATTTTTTCAGTAAACTCAACAAGATTTTGTTGCCGTCGACCTGTTTTTAACGAAACCATGTTGTCTAGTATCAATTGATTGTGATAATTGCCACTTGATTTTTTCACAAATAAAAAATTCGAATAAAATATTCGAATTGAATAATTCGAAAAGCTAAAATTGATAAAATAGCTATGAGTATTCGAAACCAAGGATTTGTCTCCATCCTTATTTATTTATTTTTATTTATTTTATTTATTTACTCTTTAATATACACCTCAACAACAGGAAAACATGGTAGAAACAATTTTACTTACACTAAAAATAAGGCATAATTTGGCGGTCTTATCGCTACACAGCGATTTCTTCCAGACAACCATATTTGATGGAACATAACGATGAAGATTCAATTTAGTTAGGCATATAAAAAAATATAAAAAAAAAGTACATTTTTCATTAACACACATTTCAAATAAACTTACTTATATCTAAAGAATACAATATAAAGTAAAAATATATACTAACATAAATAAATACATATATATTTACTTCATTTAGTTATATACTTTCGCTAGAAGGTGTTTTTTCAATTTGATTTTAAATGAATTTATAGTTTGACAACGTTTGATTTCAAGTGGCAATTTATTCCATAGAGATACAGCGCATACTGAGAAGGATTGGTTGAAACAGTGCGTGGTGTGATAGGGTGTACAAAGCATTAAGTTTTGGGAAGATCTTAGTTTCTTTTCATGGTCATCACATCTAAATCGAAATTTATCTCGCAAGTAGTTCGGTGTAGCAGAATCAAACAGCACTCGGTACAGAAGAGAAAGAATGTGCATATCCCTGTGAAAGCGGATAGGAAGCCACTTGAGCTTAGCGCGAAATTCTGATATATGGTCATATTTACGTAATCCGAAAATGAAACGGATGCAAAGATTTTGCAAGCGCTCAAGTTTGTTCAACTGTTCCTCAGTGAGATCGAGGAAACAGACATCGGCGTAGTCAAGGAGAGGGAGAAATAGAGTTTGTGCAATAGAAACTTTGGTCGGTATAGGCAAAAGATTGCGCAAGCGTTTTAGTGAATTGGTGGCAGCAAACATCTTCCTGCTTATAGCCTCAATTTGAAAATTCCAAGATAAATATTGATCAAACCAGATTCCAAGGTTTTTGACAGATTCACTGTATTTTATATGTACGCCATTGAAGACAATAGCTGGTAAATATTGCCAGTTTATGCGGTTGATCGAAAATGAGTTTAATTATTATCGCTTGTGATTTTGCAGCATTTACAGTTAAGGCATGAGCATTACTCCATTCAATCACTACCGACAGGTCCTGGTTAATTTTCTCAATCGCTTGAGGCAATTCATCGAGAGCGCAGTGAGTGTAAATTTGTAAATCGTCTGCATACATGTGGTAGTGAGAAGCTAAATTTTTGGATATCAGATTAATAAATACTGAGAAAAGTAAAGGGGATAACACGCCACCCTGCGGAACACCAGATCCAACGCTTGAACAAGATGAGCACTCATCAACTGTCCAAATACGTTGTCGACGCTCACTTAGGTGAGAATGAAACCAATCGGTCACAGGTGGAGATATGTTAAGAGAGCGCATTAGTTGTAACAAGATATCATGGTCGACATTGTTATAGGCGTTGCTAAAGTCAAGAAGAACCAGTACAGTAAGTTGTTTATTTTGTTTAGCTTTACGTATGTCATCTGATATCGTTACTAATGCTGTGGTTGTGCTATGTCCAGGTCGGAAACCAGACTGATGAGAGTTAAGAATATTATTGCGATAAAAAAAGGATGCAAATTGCTCGTGGATAAGACGCTCAAGAACTTTAGATAGGCAAGGTAATATGGCTATAGGTCTAAAATCACTTAACCGTTCAGGACAGGACTTTTTGGGTAATGGTATAATTTGAGCGTCCTTCCATAAGCTGGGATAAATATTTGATTCAATAGATTTATTAAAAATTGTCGTTAAAATGGGAGCAAGAAAGTCAAGAAGGGGAACTATCATTTTTCTACTTATACTGTCGCAACCTAAGGCATTTGATTCAATTGAAGTAATAGCTTTCTTAACACCACACTCTGTAAATCGATTAAAATAAAAGGGACTGTAATCAGGTGCAGGCAAAGATGAAATATTGGAAAGTGTTGTAGCCTTAATATTGGCATTCATGTGACAGGGAGATGTAAAGTGGCTATTTAACTGATTTATATTTATGTGATTAGGGATATTTTTGTCTTTGCTTTTGCCTACACCTATAGTTTTTAGAAATTTCCAGACCTTAGCTGGATTTTCTTCAGTGACAGAGCTATGAATGTGACGACGTTGTTTATCTCTACACATCATGTTACAGTGATTTCGTAAGTTACGGTACAATTCATGATTTTCCGCAGTGGGATATAGTCTATAGCGCGCTCGTGCTTTGTTGCGTTTTGACATTAATAATTTAATGTCATCGGTAAGCCATGGTGCAGGAAGATGTTTGAGCTTCACAGGACGTACTGGGGCATGACGGTCATAAAGCTGAGTTAGCAATGAATTAAAGATTTCGATCTGGGTGTCGACGTTGTCAGCATTTACAACTTCTTGCCAATCCACAGTACGAGCATTATCTAATAGTTTAACATAATCTATACAACCAAAATTTCTCTGCAGAACTGTTTTTGATTTAGACTTTGGAGGCCGCAGCTTATACGACAAATATATCAAATTATGAAATGAGAATGCTTCAGCCTCAAGTTGACCATGCTTTTCTACGTGACGCGGGGAGGAAACAATAATAAGATCGAGCAGAGATGGTGAGGGGTTTGGATAAAAGTGCGTAGCAGTGGAGGGCAAAATGTTCAAATTACACGAGTTTATGATTCCACGTAGTTTGTTAGCACGATGATCATTTTTCAACAAGCAGGTGTTAAAATCTCCCATTATTATAGTTTTGTCATATAAGGGTACCAGGTCTTCCAACAACCCTTCAAAGGACGGGAAGAAATTATGTTTCGCCGAGGGGCTGTAAACCACACCCAGTAGTACCTTAGTATGACTTAAAGAAATCTCTATGAAAAGATTTTCTGAGTCTTCAGATTTATCTGTTGGGTGCAGCGAAGAATGAATAACCTTGCCTGGTATGTGAGATCGCAAATAAATCGCGACACCACCGTCGATGCCTTGAGGGCGATCATTACGATACAACTGAAATCCAGGTATTGAATATGAAGTAGATGGTAGGCAAGGCTTTAGCCACGACTCTGAGACCAGTATGGCAAGGACAAATTTATCTTCAAATGACGCTAGAAGATCAGGATAATGTGCAGGGATACTCTGTGCATTGATATGTACGATATTGAAGTTTTTCAGCAGACCTGAGAACTCTGAATGAATTTGAGAACAAAGTGGAAGTGAAGCGCTGTAGAAACTCCCGGAGCTGTTTGAAACTGCAGATGAACATGAGAAGAAATCATCAAAAACGTTATTAAGAATATTAGTTTCATCAAATGAAGTACTCATAAATTAAGTAAATTAATATAAATAATATAAAATTAAAGTATATAAAATCTAAATAAAACAAAACTAAAGCCCTCTAGCATTTAAACATTAGTTCTAGGCTCTATAACAAAAACACTTAGTAAATGCGACAGAGAAAAATTATTAAAGAGAAGAAATAAAAAGTTAAAACGTGAGTCGTGTACAACTTATAAACATTATTACATTCTAAAGTTTGTAACTGAGAACGCAGCGTTAATTTTCAATCACTAATGTGAATTGATCACTCATTCACTCACTGTTTTAATCTGTTTACAATGTTTACAAACAAGCAAGAAATGTTTTTTTCGGAACTGAACTTACTTTTTAATCGCGCGTTTTCGAGTTGCAGTAGATTTCACACTCTCCGGTTTTTTTATGCGCTTTGGCGAAGCCGCTGCTGTTGTAGTCTCTTGCTCTGGGATAAGGAGCAAGTCGGCCTCGTTAACAATTCTATGACGAGCTCCATTGGTATCGACAACGAACACGTGCCCTCCGCGAGTCCAGCACTGTGATAAACCAAAACGTTGTCGAGCGGTCATGAATGCCTGATGTCGAGTTTTGGTCAGAAATTCAGACAAGGTGATGCCAGTGCCTTTTAAATTTGTTTTTTTGGACCATACAATGTCTCTGACATTGAGATTGGGACAAGTTCCTCTCTTTATACACTGCTGATAAAGAGAGGAACTTTATCAGCAGTGGCCGCGGTTTCTCATCTCTTATCTTGCCCAGACGATGGCAGCGATCTATGTTGGACTTGGAGACCGTATTAAGCTTTAGCTTGCTATGGATGTTATCTATGACTACAGCAACTGAGTCTTCATCTTTCACCTCAGCAACGCCATGCAGCAACAAGAATTTCTGCCTGCCCTGCATGTCCAGCTTGTCGCTAACCTTTGCAAGGAGTTCAATCTGCCGCTGCAAACTGCCAAGTGAATCCAACATAAACTTTTTGAAACTGCGGAACTCTTGGCTTAGTGCTGGTTCTGCAACTGTTGTGTTGGATACCTGTGCATCCTTTTCTAGCTGTGCTATCTTGGTAGCAAAAATGTGTTTCAACTCAGTTATCTCTTTCTGTAGATCCATGATCTTGAAGGTTAGGTTTACTTCTTTGTTTTAGTTGGAGCGCAGTTTTATGGAAATATTGTATTAGGTCTTTACCTATGAAATTGCCGTTTTTCACGAAATAAATGAAGCGTAATGTTTTTATATATTTTTTATTTCTATTAATCAAAATAATCACCCATGCAATCAATGCATCTTTGCCAACGCATTGGTAGCTTATTGATGCCTTTCTTGAAGAAATCAGCTGCACGGGAGGCAACAAATTCTTCAAAGGCATTTTGTACTGCCTCTCGGGTATTGAATTTTTTTCCCGCCAAGAAGTTATCCAAATTCTGGAAAAAGTAGAAGTCTGTAGGCACAAAGTCTGGTGAGTACGGCGGATGACGGAGAACTTCCAACCCCAACTCTTGTAGCTTGGAGACCGTCTGCTGTGCAGTATGAGGTCGCGCGTTGTCGTGCAGGAGCAGTGGAGCCGAACGATTGACCAAAGCTGGTTGGAGACGTGCGAGCTTCTCCATCATTGTGTTCAGTTCTTCACAGTACACATCTGCAGTAATGCTTGTCCCGTTTGGCAAGAAGCTGTGATGAATTACACCCGCGTTAGACCACCAAACAGTGACCATCACTTTTCTAGGGGTAAGTTTTCGTTTAGGGCATTGTTTGGGTGCTGAAAGGGTCCAACCAACTTGCTGAGCGCTTACGATTGTCAAACAGGATCCATTTCTCGTCACAAGTAACAATGCGGTTCAGAATTCCTTCATTTGTATGCCTGCTGAGCAGTGCAAGGCACGTCTCCACGCGTACTTCGCGCTGGCGGTCATTGAGTTCGTAGGGTACCCATTTGTCAAGCTTTTTTACCTTGCCAATTTAACGCAAATGGACCAATATTGTTTTGATGCTAACGTCGAAAGCTGCTGCTAATTCAGCCGTGGATTGAGTTTCATCAGCTTCCACAATTGCCTTTAATTCGTCATTGTCGACCAAAGTTTTCGGACGACCACGGGGTTCATTTTTCAGGTCAAAATTTCCAGAACGGAAGCAGGTAAACCAATAACGGGTGGTGCGTTCGTTTGTAGTGTTCGCTCCGTAAACGTCGTTGATGTTGCGTGCCGCTTGTGCCGCTTTGCTGCCACGACGGTACTCATACTCCATAATTACTCGAATTTTTTACTTATCCATGATGACGAAAAATGTTCGAGTGCGTTGAAAACAAAACACTAACTATTAAACAAATGACGATTTTAGAAAAAGAATTCCATGTTTGTCAAATAAAATTAATTTGAAATTAGAATTATCAGTCAAAAAAAAAAATTTTTCTAAAATGGCCAGTACGGCAAAACGGCAGTTTCATAGGTAAAGACCTATTATATAGCTAGTAGGGTTTCAGCTTAAACTTTCATGTTAAACTATATTTTCCAATTTTTGATAATTTTATATCTAATTTATTAATTTAAAACATACCAAGAGCAAATAAAGTGTACTACTTGTTTATCTACCCCCAAAAAAAAAAAAAATCCTTATAAACGGGTACCATCTTTGTTTCTTTCCAAACCTTTGGAAAGATCCAGTTTTGTATAGAAGTGTTAAATATTATTTCTAAAGGAACAGATAGTTCAGCAGCTAATGTGATCAAAAACACAGGTGGAATACCATCTGGGCCCGCACCCTTCTCTTTGTCTAGTAGTTTCAGAGCTTTTTTGATTTGGTTTCGAGTGATATGTACAGAACAAAGAACGTTATTGCTCTCACATATAACATTATCAACATATCTTCCGAGGAGTTGCCAACTAACGAAAAAAGGAAGGGCAGGTCATTTCGCGACAATTGTTTTACAGAATCGAAAAACAGTTTCTTCGGAGTGGTACACTAACAATTGTTTGCCACTTGTCTTGGAAAAAGTCGGGAGAAACGACCTCGCAGTAGGATCCTCCTTCACCACGACAACGCCGCGTCGCACAACGCCAGGCGAACGATCGACTAGTTGACATCACACGTGGAATTACTAGGTCACACGCCGTATAGCCCAGACCTCGCACCTCGCGATTTTTATTTAGTCCTAGTGTTTGTCTAGGGATTTATTAATATAATATAGGGATTTATTATATACGCAACCTCACTTTCTATTTCTAGCTCATAGGAGACGCTTTCACTGTTTTGACCTACATACATATTTACCGTAATATAATGTTATTAAATTTGTTGCTATATCGTCGATGCGATGCTATTAGTCGCTTAAACGAAGTGATTATATACTCTTTGTTCATAACTGCGTTGCTAGCGGCTGGCCAGGCGAGCCTGAATTAGTATATATTGCAAACTGCTAAATTAAAATCATTATTCAGTTCTATATAGCTTTTTATGTAGTTAACAAAAGTTATTTTACCTCTAATAAAAAAGATACATCTTTTTGAACATAAGTATACATTTATATTTATTCATTTATATTTGCTGAAATATGTTTCTATAGCATCGTTGTAATATCCGCAGTGCGTATGACACGGGCACCCACACGTTGAACGAGAGTTTCCTGGCCTGTGATAGAGGGTACGACGTTTTGGAGTTCGACGCCGCAGAACTTAACACCAAGACTTTAGAATATAAAGAGCGGTTGGATACAGCTGTGAGTACTGAGGAGTTGATTCAGCCCTTTTTAACATAGTCGGTCGCAATTTTGCGAAAATTCATTAAAAAAATCGTAACTCGAAAACTGTGAAAAATCGTATAACATACATAGGGGTGATTCAGATACCTCTCAACACGAGGCACCTTAAAACCATTTTTTGGGACGTCACTTTTCTGGCCACTCTGTACGTTTGTTTATTCTGGGTTCCCCCCTAGTTCGCTGTATGGTCATCCATAACCCAAGCTCTGCTTACGTTGGGGCCAAACAGTTGGTGTGTTTAAAATAAAGAAAATAACAGTTTAGAATTTTTTACTTAGATTTTTTTAATTAAAGCAAGTCTTACAGTTACATAAAAAGGGTCTTCATTTAGCAGTGCCTTCCAATTAGAAATCCTAGAATTGTAGTGTATGAGAAAAAGTAAAATTACTGCAAACACCCTGTTTCAGGTTTGTTTTCAGAGTAGCCGTACTAAAACTTGCGTTCTAGTATCTTTGAGTCATCCTGATACCAGTAGCAATAATAATATGTTTTTCGACTTTTCAGTACCTCCATGGACGAATATTCATCAGAAAAGGCCGTATTCTTCGAAATGCCTCAGTTACATACCCCTACAGTAAAGAACCCTACCGGGTGCACGTTAGACGGCTAGCCCCTCCTCACTGCCACCTCTCCCCCCCAGAATCAGATGAAGAAAGAGCTTCCCCCAAAAGAAACCCCAGAACCAATTCTAAAATACTAAACAATAACCCTAAAAGAACAAAAAAGCAACTTAAATCTCCCATCAAAAAAGACGTTAATGATAACACTAAAAAAGAAACAGTTAACAGCCTCCGAACGACAAAAACAAAACAAAATAGTAAAAATAAGATCAAAGACAAACTCGACCAATTACAAAAGAAAGAAAAGAAAGTTGAAGCTAAAGTACATTTGACCAAAAAGGACGAGGTAAAAGTGAAACAGTCTAAAGATATGATAGTTGCTAAGATAGACAAACCTGTTGAGATTAAGAATAATAATTGGACGCGTGAAGAAGATAAGACTATGCTGCAAGTTTTAAAAGGAGAAGCTGGCTCTGAGCAAATATTCGGAAGAATCATGGAGTTGTTACCTCATAGATCAGCAAAGGAAATCAAGGATAGATTTTGCCATGTTATGAATATTATCACTACAAATGGCGGTTGACATGTTACGTTGTAAGAACAATTGTTTATAATTAATGAATTCGATGAAATTATTTATAATTTTTGTATTAAATTTATTTAACAATTTTATATAGTATTTTAATGCTTATTTCACTTCTATAATATGAAAAAAAAAACAAAGTAAATGAGTGATTTCTTAGTGTTGCATTCCATCGGCATATGCCTGCGATCAAACGGGTTAACTTTTGAAAAACAGAGAACACGAAGAAATTTACGTTGTGAAAATCGGTAATTTACCGTAATATTCGATTCATATCTTTTAGTTAATAAAAATAATGTACTGAAACAATTTAGTTTTTAGAGCGAACGTTCGGGTAAGATCCGTGCCTTAGCGTGAGAACTTCGGAACTTCCGCCGACAAGGCCCGACAGTATTTTCGGTAGCCCGTAGCGCAATGTATTTGCGCGTTGTTATTCATTGATAAATATGAATATGGTACAATTTGCAAGTCGCAGCGCGGGTATTTTAATACCTTAAGAAAGCTTGCCCTCAACTAAAACGGGACCGCTTACATATATAGTGGCGGAACAGCTTCATGATGAACACTAAAAAGCTGAGTTATGTAGATTTAAGTATTATGAGGATTATTTGTAACGTGCTGACCACACAGCGCAACATCGCTCTATAACTAAGCAGATAACCTTTTTTTATCTTTTATTACAATAAAATAGAGGAAGGTGACGAGCTCCTCAAAAACCAACCTCTAAAATCTTGTTCCCGGTGGCTTGATTCTACTTGTCAAATGTTTTAGTTCATTCGCGAACCGAGCCGACAACATACGACACGACACGAACACAAACTAAAGTATACGGAACCAAATGTTTGATTTTGCTCGGAAGCCCATGTTTTGCATCATTCTGTCTCTTTTCTTGCTATCAGGAAGGAATATAATTGAATTTGTGTGAGTAAATGTGTCTGTGGTACTACCGGAGCCATTTTTAACGTACGTTAAGTAAGGAAGTCGCATATCTTCCGCTACTATACTTTAATCAAAGTTTTTCATACGAAGAATAGTTCTAAACTAACACAACTTTATCATTATTGTTAACGTTACTCTAGTTGACGCTCATCCTGCTTGAATTTGAACATATTGTAATCACACAACGTTCGGTCAATTCTATCTTAAAACTCACTAAGCATGTGGTTGACCGGTGCTTGCGCAGTTCTATTAACCGATCGCTTCCGCACTTCAATTATACTCTTTTTTTTTTCATTTTAGGAAACAGTCACTCGGGGCCAGGTCTGGACTGAAGCCTGGAAGAATCAATAGTCCAGCTTATGTATGGCAGCCGTTGTGTAAAAATAGCACACCTTTCGTTAATTTTTTCCCGCCGTATTCTATTTTTATTATTGTTTTAATTTTCAGGCGTAGTATCCAGTTATAGTATACTCCACTTTAACTTTGTAATCTATGAAAACATTTCTTTTGACTCCCAAAAGACTCGCCGTGAGTTTCCCAGATGACTGTGACACCTTAAACCTTAATTTCCATCATTAAATTTAGATGGTGCTGTGCCTTTTTTATGCCTTTGCATAGAGTCTTGTTCTGACTCAAGTTCATAGTGATGAACCCAAGTTTAATCCTCAATAACAATTTGACTCAATGCGCCATCCTTGTCTTTACTGCAAAAGCCGAAAAACTCACGGGAACACTACGCGTTGTTATTGTCAGAATCCTTGAGGATTCTGGGCATGCGCTGACCTTAGTCGTACCAAGATATAGGTTTTTTTAATGGTTGTATCAGACACTCCAACTATTTCTGTAAGTTGTTTCCATTTTAGTCGAGCATCGCCAATTATAAATTTTTCGATTTCGAAGTTTCAGCGTGGTCAACTTGACGGCTCTTCCTGGTCGTGGGTCGTCTTCAAGTTAACCCCTGCCCTGTTTCAATAAACTACATTACTTGTAAACCATGGTTTTTTCGAGGTAAGAGTCCCCGTAAACCGATGACATCTCGTTCAGTGTGGTTTGAACAGATTTTCCTTGCTTGGTGAGGAACTTGATAACGGCACGTTATTTGATTTTTTCCATATTTCTCTTTTTATGCCCGATTAGACTGCTTGGCCGAAGATAGTTGAAATACTAATTATGAGTCACTGAAAACGTAACAAACCTAACGAACCTAATTACTCCGCTCCAACTTGTTCAGCACATCGACTCCTACGCTGAAAGCTTCGTAATGAAGATATCGGGTTATACAAAGTTAAAGAAGGCACGATATTTGAATACAAATAAGTCAATACCGAAAAGCATATCTTACCAACTCAGCTGACTTTTTCCGACGGGTAGAACACGGGTTGATGCAGGGCCTTTTCTTTTTCTCCGTTATGTAGGTATCTATATCTAGTTCCTAATTATGCAGAATACAAAGGGGAATGTTTTTTTTGGCCCAAAAAAAATTAAAATGTGCCCCCAAGCTTGTTACATGGTTTATTTGAAAGAACATCTCGAATACAATATTTTCTTGTATGGAACCAAAAAAATCGTAAAAAAAGCTACTATTTCACTTTTTGTGCATATGCACCTTTTTTATCGCAGGTAGTTAGCCAGCAAGCGAGTTGGCCAGAGTTAAATAGGCTGGCCAGCAATCTTTATTCCTTTGTTAGCACTTGCGTGAGCAAGAAAGCAACATAATTTCGCTGGGTACACTACGTAAATACGAAAAACTTACTTCCGATAATCATAATCACGAATTCAAAATTCCGAATTTTATAACATCGAATGGTTCATAATTCCGAAAATGAAAATTCCGTGTTTTATAATTCCGAATTTTTCTTCTTCGAAACTTCAAAATTCCAAACGTTTACAATTACGAAAATCAATATGCCGAGTTTGAAAATACCGAACCATAAAAAATCCGAATAACATTAGTTGCAATAACAAAGGCCTTGTAAAACTGCATGAGCACATCAATTTATACGTTCGAGCATTCAAGTAGTCAGCTGGAAATGAGAAAGTTTATTTAGTTTTTTGTACCGTGTTATTTCTTGAGTATGTAGTTTATGTACTGAAATGCAAATGAGTTTTGGCTTTTGCATTATCTACATACAGACTTTGGAGGTGGTGACGCAATAAAACCAAAAACCTTTTAAATTCACTCAGTCTATTATTTTCAAACACTTAAACGTAGTTACATAAGTCAGTATAATAAGTCCTTATCTTATGTAATACAAGTTGACCTAGCGAGGCGGTGTTGCGCAGACGACTGACTGCCTAGAACACGCGGCAGTCCAGTCTGGGGTTTTGCTGACTTTACTAACAATGTATAGCCGCTACATCACACCCCTTCTTTTTTTAAAAAAAAATTTTTTATAAAACTAACTTTACCAAAAAAAATTTATACAATTCAACAAACAAACATCCTGTATCTCGTAAGTGCTATTGCATTTTAATTATACCTTGGAGAGAACAAAAACAAAACAAAAAAAATTTTTACCAGTTTTTAAAAATATGACTCCATAATATTACCTTACACTAAACTTATTACAGAAGTGTACCAGATGACGTCGATTCGACATGATTGCTGAATCTGTGTTTACATTACGGGTTACTAGGTCTGATGTCGCATTCCAAAGCTCAATGCTCTTTTGTTTCTTACAATCTATTTATAGAACAAAATATGTTAAGGCGATGCTTCGTAACAAAATGTTAAGGCGATGTTTCATACACAATGTACCTGTAATTGAATTATTTTACAAAAATTTGAAATAAGAAATTAGCAACAATAATTATTTATAAGTTGTTTGAAATGGGTACAAAATTAATTACACGTAATTTAAAAAGATCACTTATACAACAATAAAAAAAAATTTTGCGGATACCTATTTTTCAAGGGCCGACTTGATGCAGGCACTTGACCTAATAATAATCATTAAAATATTAAGGGTATATTGCCCGAGAGGCCGGTCTGCAATATAAAAAAAACGTCCCTTAGGACTCACCTTGCCTCCTCTCGCGACAATAGCCAAAAAAAAACTCCCTCATCGGCCGACCTGTATCGGCTTATACCGTGCCGTTTGCGTCACTAGCTGCTTTCCACATGGCTCTTACTCTGTTATCCATCCAGCTTCGAGTGTTTTTACGACATTTTTGAATGCAATAGTACACGAAAATTAATACCATCATTATGAACACTGCAAATACAATTGCTCCGAAAAGCTTAACGTGCGTTATTATTTCATTAGTACTGGTGTTATTTGCACCATTTTGTGCTATGATTATTTCTTGTTCTTTACTATACGATTTACCCATTTTTGGATTGAACAAAATGTTATATACGAGTTACTACGTTAAATTCTTTTGCAATTAGAATAATGTATGATTAATAATTATGTGAACTCATCTATTTTAGTTCATCCAACATCAGCAAATCGCACCGGCTGCTTAACTGCGCGGCCACTGCGCGTGGTTAAAGGTTTAGGCGGTAGCGATTTTTGCACCTGTGGAACATCATTAAAAAATTTTTTACTATTTGAGAACATAGAATTTCTATTTCCATCATTGGGATCTGCTTCATATAAGCAGTAAGCGGGTTTCACTCTATCTATGGAAACGGTTGTTCGACGGCCCCCTATTTCAATGGTCATACTCTTTGGTGATCTATTTATCACAAGATACGGTCCACTATAACTAGGCATCAATGGCCTTTGCACTAAATCATTTCGTACGAAAACATGACTACATGATTTTAAATCTTTATGAACGAAAATTGTACCAGAATCGCTATTTTCTCGTGACTGGGGCCGGAGACTTTGTATAATATTGCGTAATTTACCTACGTATTTTTCTTGCGACGTTTCTGCGTTCGCGCAATCGACATAAAAATCGCCAGGCAAGCGTAACGTGTGCCCTAATACCATTTCAGCTGCGCTGACGCCGCTGTCGCTACGACATGCTGCACGTAGCCCCAGCATGACCGTTGGCAGTTCATCAACCCATGACCCATTTTTATTCTGTAATAAACGTGCTTTCAAAGCGACCTTCAGAGAACGATGTAATCTTTCTACCTTGCCGTTACTTTGGGGATGGTACGCTGTGGTTCGGAATTTATTAATGCCTAATACTTTCATAAGTTTATTAAATAATTCACTTTCAAATTGCCTCCCCTGATCGCTAGTTAACCTACTTGGGCATCCAAAACGGCAAATCCAGTTTTCATATATTATTTTAGCGACGGTCTCGGCTGTTATATCGCTGACCGGAACGGCTTCCGGCCAGTTTGTAAATCTATCTATCATCGTAACTAAGTACCTATGCCCTTCCTGCGTGGTCGGCAGGGGGCCCACGATGTCTACGTGTAAGTGCTCGAACCGTTCTGCTAGTGTAAAAGTACCTAATTTAGAATGTGTGTGCCTATGCGTTTTTACCTTTTGACATTGTATGCACGCTCGGGCCCATACACTGATATCTTTATTCATACCCGGCCAGTAATATTTATTCGTAATCATTTTACGCGTTGTTCTAATTCCGGGATGGTTATTACTATGTACGACATTGAAAGCCACATTTCTGAACTGCTGAGGCAGGTAGGGTCTCACACGGTTCTCTGAAGTTTCGCAATAGATCGCACTATTACACAGTGGTGATTGTAATTTTTTAAGCACTATATTACCTTGAGATTCCGTCAGCATTTCTGCAAGTTCATCGTCTGTTTCCTGTGCCCGGGCGACTTCGTCGAAATCTAAAACGGTCGGACAAACAATGGTCTCTATAACTCGGGACAACGCGTCAGCAACTGCGTTTTCGTTACCTTTGACGTATTGTATATCGCTCGTAAATTCGCTTATATACAATAGTTGTCGTGCTCGCCTGGGCGTCTCTTTATTATCTGAACCTATTTTAGAAAAAACGTGTGTTAATGGCTTATGATCCGTCATTATGGTGAGCTGCCGGCCTTCTACCATGCTGCGAAAATGTACTATGGCCAAGTATACTGCCAATAGCTCTCTGTCGTACGTGCTATATTTCTTTTGAGCCTCCGACAATCTTTTGGAAAAATACCCCAGCGGCTTCCAGATTCCTTTAACCTTATGTTGGAGGACTGCGCCGACGCACGAGTTTGACGCGTCACACATTAAATACAGCGCACCTTCGTCTCCCGGATGTGACAAGGTCACCGCGTTTTCTAAAGCTAACTTACATTGCTCGAAGGCGGCTATCGACTTATCCGTCCATTTAATCTTTGATTTATCCTTCTTTTTGGCGCCATGCAGGAAGATGTTCAAGTCGGCCTGTTGATCTGCCGCACGCTCTAAGTGATTCCTGTAAAAGTTAACCATACCTAAAAAACGGCGGAGCTGCTCGATTGTTTCAGGTCTGGGGAATTCTTTGATAGCTTCCACCTTGCTCTTCATGGGTTTGACACCTTCCGCGCTCACTTCGTAACCTAAAAACTCTATATTACACTTACCGAGACTACACTTCGCCAGATTAATGGTTATGCCGAACTCTTGAAACCTGGCAAAGACCTGTTTAAGGTGCTCTCTATGTACGTCATGATTCGTACTAGCTACGATGACGTCATCAATGTAGGAAAATAAATTAGAGCTCTCACGCACTTTGTTATTTGTACTCTTACCCTCATCCCCAAGGGTGCAGGTTTCGATTCCCTGCAGCACGCTATTATTCATGAATCTCTGGAACGTTTGGGCCGCATTCCGCAAGCCGAATGTCATTCTTGGAAATTCGAAAAGACCAAACGGCGTTATAATGGCGGTTTTCTCTACGTCTTCCGGTGCAATGCTAATATTATGGAACGCTCTGTTAATATCTAACCGGGAAAAAACACACTTACCTGCCAATCCATATGTGAAGTCCTGAATTCTCGGAATCGGGTAGCGGTCTGGCTTCGTGATCGCGTTGAGTGCACGATAGTCTCCGCAAGGCCTGATCTGGCCGTCCTTCTTTGGTACTACATGCAACGGGCTTGCCCATGGACTCTTTGATGGCCTGCAAATACCTAATTCTTGCATTAACCTAAACTCGTCCCTAGCGATTTTATATCTTTGCGGCGGTAATGGTCTTACTTTAGCAAAAACCGGGGGGGCCAGTAGTCTCTATATAATGTACGATACCGTGTTTACTGGGCTCCTTAAAAGAAATTGGTTTCGTTATTTCTGAGTATTGTTCTAGAAGCTCGCGATATGGGTTGTCATTTTGAATACTCGTTATCGCGGGCTCGTTATACAAAACTAATATACCTTGCGTATCTAATTTAGTGCGGCCGTCCAACAACCGTCTATTGTATAAATCAACTACTAATTCGTGTGCCTTTAAAAAGTCTGCCCCAATTATGGGTTGTTTTACGTCAGCTATAATAAAATTCCATCTAAAACTACGGCGTAAACCAAGATTAATTTCTAACGATATTACACCATAAGTTTTTATTTCCGTATTGTTCGCAGCATACAGTTTATACGGGCATTCGCTTGCCTTTCTTTTGTCCGGCACTTTATTCACTGGAATCACTGACACGTTAGCCCCGGTATCGACCAGGTACACTAAGCCGGTTTTCTGTTCTCGGACGCATAAGCGGTGATTGCCCGCAGCACAGTCGCTCACCGTCGCTGACTGTACTGCAACTAGTTCTTCCCGATGTCGTGACGCTGTCCTGCTCCTGGGTCGCGATCTCCACCGACCTCCGTCATAGCTTCTGTCCTGCGGTCGTCCGTAGCTCCTGCCTCGCGACCGGATCTCTTCGATCTCCCCGCGGAGTTCCTTTAGCTCCAGGGACATGTTGCGCAGGAATTTGATCATTTCCGACTCCATGTCGGTAGCTGCAGGCGCGACGCTTTAATATTCACTTTTATTTATTACTAAACAATATGCACCCTCGCTAGGTTCGCGCGTCACCGTGAGTCGTCTTCTTGATCACGTCGGGGTCACCAATTTGGAGGTGGTGACGCAATAAAACCAAAAACCTTTTAAATTCACTCAGTCTATTATTTTCAAACACTTAAACGTAGTTACATAAGTCAGTATAATAAGTCCTTATCTTATGTAATACAAGTTAACCTAGCGAGGCGGTGTTGCGCAGACGACTGACTGCCTAGAACACGCGGCAGTCCAGTCTGGGGTTTTGCTGACTTTACTAACAATGTATAGCCGCTACAAGACTAACTGCTCCGCCTCCCTTCGCTCGTCGTCGCGCCTAATTTGTATAATTTCAAAATGTGCCTTATTAATTTTAATTGGTGTCAGGAGATTTAGATTATAATTTTTAATAAATACCCGTTGTTGCGGGTTTTGCGCCGGCTGGGAAGATGCCGCCGTATGTACCCTTCGAAGCTCCGAAGACACCACGGCCTGACGAACCACGGACTGACACCCGATTTGATCGAGTGCAGGTTGGAGCGCAGTGAAAACAACACGTCTTCAAAGTATGAACGTTTATTGCGGTTATAAATAAACCTTAAGTATAAATAACCCTGTGAACCGCAATTGTTCCTAGAGTTCAGCTTCTTTCTTCAGACCTCTTCACTGGCCTCCGGATACACCGAACAGCGCTTACGTCTTCTTGGGTCTTCACTGGCCTCCGGATTCACCGAACAGCACTTTCTTTCTTCTAGCTGGAATCTTCTGAACTTTTCTTCTTATTAGACTTTTTCTTTCTTCCTATTAGTTGTTCTTTCTTCACTTGTGGGCACCGAACTGTTTCTTTCTTCCTATTAGATGTTGTTTTCTTCGCTTGTGGGCACCGAACTATTTCTATAGCTCGGCGTGCGCCTTTTATACAAATTTCGCCCTAAATAATTCCAGCGCTCTGATTGGCTGGCGCGTTTGTGCAATTTGCACCTAATTACACTTAAGTTTTACTTGGATTCTAAACTTTACATCTAATTATCTTTCAAACTATTAATCAAAACTATTACAGTATTATATTCAAATAATAGAGCGAAACGATTCCTATATGTTTACATAAATATCAATTTGATAAAATTAAATACAAAAAACTTTCTACAACAAAGACTACCTCAAAACACCGTTTGCGCCGGCAGGACTTCCTCTTGTGGTGTCCTGGACTGCAGCACCGTCGTCAGAGCCGTCTTCACCGATTGTACGAGCCTTTCCCAAGCGCCGCCCATGTTTGGACAGCCAGGTGGTATGAACTCCCACTAGGATCCCTCTTGACTCGCTGCCTTTTCCAACTTCGGTGAGATGCATCTGGGTATTCGAAGGTCTCTCAATACGGACACTTCTTTCACGTACTTGGCCCAGGCTGCTAGCTGGTCTTCGGGAATCCCGTCGTCCCAGCCGATCTCCCTGCGCCATATGTCCCGAATTAGCTTCTTGCCCTGAATTAACACTGGGGTAGCAAGGCCCAGGGGGTCGAAGGTGGACATCACGGCGCTGGTGACTTCTCTCTTCGTCGGCGTCTTCTTGCCTTCGAGTATGTCCGGGTTGGTATTCCGGAACCCAACGTTGAAGGCCAGCAAGTCTTCTGCCACTAGCCATCTCAGCCCAAGAGTCTTCTCTTCAGCAACCAGTTCTGTGCTGTCTTCTTTGAGCTGATCTCCTATCCCGTCAAGGATCTTCGGCCTGTTGCTGCTCCATCCCCTCAAGTGGAAGCCTGCCTTTGCATGAATGCTTTGCACTTGATGCGCGATCCTTCTTGCATCTTCCTCTGTGGCAAAGCTCTGCAAATAATCATCCATATAGTGATTCTTCTCGATAGCTTTAACCTGCCGCCGGGTAATCTTCTCTGAAATCTTCTGCGTTCTTGTTCATTACGAAAATCGCCGTAGACGGTGATGATGCCGCACCAAACACCACTGATCACATTCGGTATTCGTCTGGTGTCCCATTTCTTGTCGCCGCGCCACAGGAACCTCAGGCTGTCGCGGTCCTCTTCACGCATCTGTACCCTCAGGAACATATCTTGAATGTCGGCGACGACGGCGACCGGCTTCTCTCTGAACCTCACAAGCACCCCAAATAGCGATTGCAGAAGATCTGGTCCCGGCAGGAGTGCGTCGTTCAGGCACTTCCCGTCAAATTTGGCAGCAGCATCCAGGACTATCCTTGGCTTCTTCTTCACGGGATGCATCACCGCAAAATGCGGCAAATAAAATGTTCTTTCAGCGGTCGTTGATACTGGAGCCTTCTCTGCATAACCATTTTCTATCAGCTTCTTCATCTGGTCTACATATGACGTCTTCAGGGTTGCATCCTTGTCCAATTTCCTTTCGATCCCAATAAGACGTCGATGAGCTTGCACGTAGTTATTTGGGAGGGTTTCGTCTTCACTCTTCCACAGCAGCCCGGATTCAAACCTCCCCTCTGGAAGGCGCTTCGTCGTTGATCGCAGGACATCAAGCGCTCGTTGGTCTGCGTCGTTGCTCGGGTGGCGAGGCTGCACTCCGATTGATTCGATGTCGAAGTGTCGCCGCACCAAGGCTTCTGTCTCATCTTCTTCGATGAGTCTGCTGTGGTAAACGAACTGTACCGGTGATGTCTTCCCGTTGTGACGCCCATGGAGGACCCATCCCAAGCTCGTCAGTGATGCAACTGGATCGGACCTTTTCCCTTTCTTAAGTCTTCTCGTGACGATGAGACCCCAGTTGTCTTGCCCGATGAGAAGTTTTGGCTCTTCATTTTCATATATCAGTTGACCTTGAATCCCTTGCAGGTGCGAGCATCCTTGGATGACACCTCGATCCACACCTTGTCTTGAGAGCTTCAAACTGTCGATTGTTCGAACTTCAATCGTTTCCTTCTTCATACGATGAGCTCCCGTGATCTTGACGCTTGTCTTTTGCGAGTCGCACCTCTTGAATCCATGTTCTCCAATTGTCTCGATAGTTATCGGACTCGCCTTGCCTTCAGCCCCAATCATCTGCGCCACCCCAGCATCCAATAACGTGACTGTTGATCCCTCATCCAGAAGAGCCAGTACGCGTGCTGCGCCCTTCGGTCCATACAGGTCCACTGGGATCATCTTCAGATACACCTGCCCATCACTGGCAGTGTGCACGGAGGTGACGACTTCCTTGGGCTCTTCTCTGCGACTGGAGACATTTCAGCGGGATTCTTCTCTATCCCCAACAGCTGCTGGTGGACGGCTTTCTTCATGAGGACTGGTGTGGTGCCATCTTCCGCACTTCTTGCAGTCTGCTGCCCTGCAGGTCTTCCTTGAATGTCTTCCTCGTAGACACCTGAAGCATAAAATTGCCTTCTTAGCCATTTCGTACTTTTGACTAAGGTTTGCTTCTTTGAATTTCCTGCATTCGTAAATCCAGTGTTCGCCGTTACACACTGGACACTGATTCTGGCGGGGGTGCTCTTCATTCCCCTGCACGTAGTGAACCTTATTCACTGGTCTTCGCTCGTGGCCCCATGATGTCTTCGGTGGTGCAGATCGCTGACGGTCTTCTTTCTTCCAGGATACTTCAGGGTCGGCTATTTCCGCGTACCATTCGCTCTCAGCTTCCAGGAATGCGTTCATGATTTCCAGGTCCCGAAGTTCTTCGTCAGGGTTCGTCCTCTTGTATGCCATCCACCGGAGTTTCATCGTAGTCGGCATCTTTGCAATGAGGGCCCTCGGTTCTGAGGGAATCTAGGTACTTGCTTGCCCCCATTGCCTTGATCGTGGCCACGGCGTTCCTCACGTGGCTGTAGAACGTGCTCACGTCGTTCGGATCCTCTGTGACCCGTGGCAGGTTCTCCAGCTTCTCCAGCTCCGCAGTTGCCAGAGCTTCGGGTCTTCCGAAGCTCAATTGTAGACCCCTCATGACTTCGCTGGGATGCTCCGCCGTAAACAAGAGGCTCTTCACTGCCTCTCGCGCCCTCCCTTGCAGCGCCTTCCGTAATCTGGCCAGGTTCTGCACGTGACTAAAGCTGGGTGCCGTGTCTTCGAAAGTCCTCTTGAACGCTAGCCATTCTTCTGCGGCGCCGTCGAAGTTGGGAAGCTCGACGCGTACAGCTTCCGACCGGCCTCTAGGTAGCTTCCCCAATGCTTCAGCCAACTCCTGGATGTCGATCTTCCCAGATGCAGGCGGCGGCTGTGGTAGCCGCGGTGGTGGTGGTGGTGACGGTGGTCGCGACGGCGGCACCAAGGGTGGCATTACCCTCGCTCTCCTCTCGGTCTTCTGTAGCCACTCCTCCACGTGGTGCTGCCGCTCCTCGTCTGCGAAGTCCTCTTTGCTGCCGGACTCGACCCGCACGAGCTCCAGTTCGGCCTCGGCGAGATCCAGCTTCCTCTGGGCTATCTCCATTTTCAATTCGGCTTCCCTTCTTCTGGAAGCCCTCGACCTGGTGGCAAAACCAACCGTCCTGTGTTCCACGGGCGCTGGTACCGCGAACCGTGCTTCTTCATCCGCAGTGCCCCTCGACGCAACCCCATCCATTGCTGGCGGTACGGTGCAACCTTCGGCGTGGCGTGCTTCAGGCGCTCCTCCGGCGGGGTGAGTTGGTGCCCCTGGTGTCAACGTCGACCCCGTAGATGACGACCCCATCGTTTCCGTCGTCTCGGTCGGCGTGGCTGCGCTCCAGTCCCTCGAAGACTCCGTGGCGGTGGTGGGCTTCGTTCTTCCAGTTGACCGTGTGGTTGGCATCTTCTTGATCCAGGATCTCGGCTCGAAGGACCAGGAAAACTGTTGCGGGTTTTGCGCCGGCTGAGAAGATGCCACCGTATGTACCCTTCGAAGCTCCGAAGACACCACGGCCTGACGAACCACGGAGTGACACCCGACTTGATCGAGTGCAGGTTGGAGTGCAGTGAAAACAACACGTCTTCAAAGTATGTACGTTTATTGCGGTTATAAATAAACCTTAAGTATAAATAACCCTGTGAACCGCAATTGTTCCTAGAGTTCAGCTTCTTTCTTCAGACCTCTTCACTGGCCTCCGGATACACCGAACAGCGCTTACGTCTTCTTGGGTCTTCACTGGCCTCCGGATTCACCGAACAGCACTTTCTTTCTTCTAGCTGGAATCTTCTGAACTTTTCTTCTTATTAGACTTTTTCTTTCTTCCTATTAGTTGTTCTTTCTTCGCTTGTGGGCACCGAACTATTTCTATAGCTCGGCGTGCGCCTTTTATACAAATTTCGCCCTAAATAATTCCAGCGCTCTGATTGGCTGGCGCGTTTGTGCAATTTGCACCTAATTACACTTAAGTTTTACTTGGATTCTAAACTTTACATCTAATTATCTTTCAAACTATTAATCAAAACTATTACAGTATTATATTCAAATAATAGAGCGAAACGATTCCTATATGTTTACATAAATATCAATTTGATAAAATTAAATACAAAAAACTTTCTAGAACAAAGACTACCTCAAAACACCGTTTGCGCCGGCAGACTACTTACTTAGCCTAACATTGTACCTAAGGCGAAACGGTTACAAACATACTTTTATCATTTTACATTATTAAAATATGCAAACATTCTAATTACAATTAGATTTTAACATAATCAAACAAGATATAACTACCAATTAGGAACATATACAACAACAAAGGTTTTCTCGTTATTCTCTTCAAATACGTAAAACACTTTACACGCAAAAGAAAGCAATTTACACATTATTGTCAAAAAACCATAACAATAAACCCTATAATTACGTAGTTATTAAACGAGAAAATCTCTAACCATATTACGTCATTTATTACTTCAAATAAGTACTTTATTATATGAACCTATATACAATAACGTTATATCTACCATTATCTACCTGATCTGATACGAAATAACCATAAAATTACCATAATTATGACAAATCTAAACAAATCAGTATTTGACAAATAACCTAGGTCTAATTTCCATCTAAAACATACATAAAGCTTCTCATATTACGCTTATCTACCAATGAAATCTCTAAGAACTTTATTTAACACAAATATCATCAATTCAACCATAAATCAATGTTATCAAAATAGCATTCAAAATATACCTATACCTAGGTTCCTATAACATCGTAATTTCCTATAAGAATGTTATTAGTACTTGCTTACGTCACACTCGAAAATAACCACCCATCCGAGGACGGGCGCAAGTAGTGAGGGCGTGGACTAGCGTTATTTACAAAACTATTATATGACTATGTCCCTATTATGCCGAATCCGTTTCATGTTGCGTCGCTAACACCCGTTTTAGATACAAAATCTGAATGTTAGCATTGAATTTTCGTAAAATTAAAATTCGGAATACCATATTTCGGACTAGTAACACAACACAGCAAGTTTTTAATTCTTCGTACTAATGAAAGTCGGAAAATTAAAATTTCGTATTTATGAATTTTGGTAAAATAAGAATCGTGTTTTTGAATAGTCTCTCTAGACTAATACTCTAGCTAGACGAATACGAATAGAATAGACTCTCCGCTTATAGTTGTCTACTGTACTGTGCGATTATTTTTGTGTGGATTACTGTTATAAACCGATTGACCCTTGCATCATTCTTCTGGACTTGATTTTAAGCCTTGTTATCTGGATTTCTCGATTTGAGATATTTCGTGCATCTGCTGGACAAGCGTGTCTGTTGTGTTCGAGATCAGTGAAGAGGAACACTGACTACGCAGTTGTTTGAAGATTTTCCAGTGGCAGCGAGAAATATAACAGAACGTGCCCTTCCTTACCAAGTAAGTGCGTTTTGATAACTTGCAGAAACAATAAAATAATCTAAACACACTTTGTTTACTTATAGTCGTACCTCAAAATACGTATGCAATAATTGTATTAGTTATTCTGATGACTATATATTCAAGTGCAGGGTGTCCCAAGTGTACATACTGAGTAAGTGTAGAACATTCGATTACCAAAATTCGGTTTTCTTTTGCACTCATATTCTATTTATAACGAAAAATAATAAAAGTTCCTTAAAAAATCGCGTGGCCACTCGATCTGAGTTCGCTATGCGGCGGCCCCTCTTTGCGCAAATAACGCGCGGGGTGCGTGACAACTTTTTTTACTTTCTCAACGTTTTTCATTCCTTTCTTTATAAATAGAATATGAGTGCAAAAGAAAAATGGTTTCTTGTAATCGGGTACTCTACACTTACTGGATCTTACAAGATGCAGTTTAAGTAGCAATGGAACTAATCTGAACATAAACTTAAGCAAGATTAGGGTTTGGGTTATTAAAGATATGTGTGAGAACCTGACAACTTTTGTTACAGATACTATTTAATAACGCCGAGTTTGTTTGCCATTCGTGTTTGAGACGCGAAGCGACCCTCTCAGGCGTCGTTCCTCTAGTGAGAGAGAGAACGTGAACCACCGGTAAATCCTGTAGAACCGAGAGATCAACCCATGGCGCTACCAGCTCACGCAGAAGCACAGCCTGTTGACGACCATTGTGAGCTAGAAGTGCAGGAATAAGACACTCGAAATTCCTTAATATGGCTACCGCAAGTTATTCGACCCCCGAAAACTTCAAACTCCTGTATTTTATTTGGATGTACTAGTGAGAGAGAACTAAGTGGTACTAGGCATCGAATCCCTAAGTACATGAAAATCCGCTAGGTGCATGAATTTAATTACTTACGTACCTCCAGCTGCACGTATCTGTGGAGAACATATTTTGATATTGAATGGTTTTGATATTTTGTTATCAGCACCAAATGTCAGTCATGATTTCGACGAAGCCCAGATCATGGACATGATGACGATTTCAAAATCTGTGCCTGAAGGGAGAAGATTAGATTTTGAAAATATTGAGAGGATGGACCCACATGAAGTTTATTTTCTGACTGGTCGAAACGTCGATCAGTTTAATAGATTGTTCGACGAAACTCCTTCTCTGCGTGTAAGGAGTAAAGACCTGAAACCGCTTTGGCGATATATTTGATCAAGTTGAGAACCGGTGAATCAAATACAAGGTTGGCAGATATTTTTCATATCAGCAGAACAACTCTGGAAAAAGAGATAAAAATAGCAAGAATATGTATGACAGAAGGTTTTACACCTCAACATTTGGGTTGGTACCACATGACAAGAGAACAAGTGCTTAGTCGAAACCTTTTTATACCTCGGGCATTATTTGGAAACGCAGAAAATAGCAAATGTATAATAATTCTGGACGGCACCTATTTTTACATAAAAAAACTTTATATTTCAAAGATTAACGTATAGCCACCATAAGTCGTTAAATCTGTAAAAACCTTTTCTTATTTTGTGTTGCGATGGGTATATAATTGAAGTTACTGCTGTTACTGCTTCTATATTATAGAATTTAATTAATAAAAGGGACGTGTTTAACTGGTTTTTCCAAGAAGGAGACGTCCTCATTTTGGATAGATGCTTTAGAGATGCCGGAAAGTCGGTAGAAAGAGGCAAATCTCTAATGTCGACGGTTGATGCTAATAAGTTTCGGCCTTGTTACGATTTGTCGATGGGTCATGGAAGTAGTGAAGGCCGCTTAAAACGAAACTTCAAGATATTCCGACAAGAATATTTTAATAGAAATTTACCTCAAATGTATGAAGATTTTAGAAACGCCGCGGCTATTACAAATGCCTTCGACGACCCAATCACTGAAAACATAAACGCCCCTGCTTTCGTAGAAAGGATCCACAGTAGAATTAATCATGAAAATAGTCTTGTGCAATATGTAAATGACCACAACTTAAACAGCCGACGAGTACAATTTGAAAATATGTCTGCCAAATCACCTGGATTAGGAGATTTTCTACGGTTGTCTGAGGAAGAGCTTGTTATGTTTGCGCTAGGGACTTACCAGCTAAAACTAGCCAGGAGTTATTACAGTGAACATGTTCGTAATCATGGTATACTATACAACTATATAGAGAAAATGTTAATTTGAATAATTATAACATCGCTAGTGTGGTTCTTGACGTGGGGGTTTTAACGATATTAACGATCCAGCACAGTTCCTGGATAGTATCATCATTGATGAAAAGGATAAATAGTTATTCATTTCTTTGTCCAAAAAAATTGATATATTATTTTTGTAATTTTAATTTAATGAATTTACGGGATTTCGGGATTTACGTCCGATATTTCGATGCTGTTGCAAGATCAAAATAGCCGAAGGGCCCAACATTTGAAAAAAAAACATTGTCTTTTACTAGTTACTTAAAATGAAACAGTTACCAACTGACTTTCGAGTTAAGTATTTTCTGTTTTAAACGTGTTCTACCATTCTTCTTTATTGTAGCGCGATGCGTCTTACACGTCGCGTATAAACTTAACTGTTTTTAAAAAATTGCGAAAAGAAAAGAATACTTTTGGCACTGTATTCAGCGATTACTGGAACCTAAACTACTGTTTGCTCTCTACCATCTTCTCGGAATTACCTAAACATTAATATGCCTTCTAGGATCATAAGGCCATAAATCTCAATCACACTGTGCAGTCTTCTTTCTAAAATTGAAAATGGTGAACGTCAATAACGCTGACGTGACAAAAGACGCAACTCAAGTTGTCACTATTTTTTGGAAATCAAAACAACACGAACAAAATTTTAGAAATTTTTTATGAACATAATTATAACAAAACCTAAGAAATATGGATGATAAATTGAAGATGAATGCTAAATATAATTCTGAGTGTACACACAATGAATGTATAAATATGACCACTACATCCGCCTTTCCTGGAGCTATTGATAGTAATTATTTGATGCAAGATGAACCTTTTCGCGGGGATTTAGAAGGTGGCTCCTCTACTTCAACTTCCAGCTCATATTATTCCTTTATTGCCCAAGAAAATCTTTTTAATAGCTCATCGAAAATACAACTGCAAAAGTCAAGCGTTTTGTATAAAAATAATATAAATCTCAGATCAAATGATAAACAAGTTAATGTTAATATATTGCGCGACTTGGAGCAGAAGCATGAATTACCGCAAGAAGATTCAACTATGCAGGAATCAATATTACAAAGCTACGTTAACAATATAAAGAATGAAAAAATTAAAGACACAATAGATGTGGAAAACTTCTGGAAACTAAGAAATGAGGAGCTTATTAACAAACTCAAGGCCAAAAGGGGACATAAGGCGGATAGAATTCACTTTTACAAAAATCACCACGATAAAACTATCCGAAATTTGACGGACTACACGCCTCCTTATATGCGCAAGACATCTTATCGCCCGTCGCCATTGTGCTTTTATAAGTCTTGCAACTTAAGGTCGCCCAGAAAAATATCAGCGAAACACAACACATCTTCATCTTTATTTAGTCAGCCAGAAGGACGAAAATCTAGAGCTAACTTAACTAGTCTTGTGGCCAGTTGTTTCTCTGATGACACTGTCGACTTTTCTATGCGATTCAAAAGTACTATCTCGCAATTTAAGAGAAATTTTGAAAGTAAAAAGAAGCATTTACCGGATAAATCTGGAGATGTCATTGAAAATGTTACTATAAAACCATGGTCAGATGACGCACCAAAAATTGAGGAATTGTTTAAGAGGTTGTAAACGTTGATTTTGTAAAGTTTTTTAATAAATATGTTTTAATTTTAAAAGCATTTCGTGTTTTATTTCATATTAATACCTTACAAAACTAGCTAGGTAAGTATTTCAATAAAGTTTATATTATAACTGTAAATCAAATCTCTGTATTGTAATCCACGCTTGGAGAAATCTCTGTATTGTGATATACGATAAATATCTAAAGCGTCAATGTCACTAAAGTACGTCTTCTTATGGTAGCGTCGGGTGACGGGTCGCTCACTTCCCTCTAATATGGTTGAGGAGGGCGATGGCTGGATCCCGCGTTAACTCGTGAACGGGTGCCGTTTGAGGGTGTTCGTCGTTTGGATACTTGGGGGGAGGGAGACTTACCGAGCTAACGGATGCAGATAAGAATAACTTTGTAAAGACATAAAGAGACTCTGTAAATGACCTGTTTCATTTTAGTATGGGCGTCTGGCTAGCAGCTGTGCCATGGGAAATAGTTGGGGAATACTATTACTAAAATGCTAAAAATAGTTGTTTTTTAAAAACCTAAGTACTTTTTGTGTACAAAATCAAAATTCAATAGTTTTGACATTTACCACAGAGAACTGACATGGCGTCGTCAGTTCAGTCAGTGGAGCCAACATTCCTGTATTATTATGAACGCGGAAGATGATTTCAATAAAAAAACACGGAAAGCAACTGAACTGATAAAATATTGAGGTGTTCACTAGTTTAGTCACAAAGTATGCAGTGGGTTAAAATTAAGCGTAATTTTAATTCGAGCTTATTACAAATATGAGTACTAACTTATTATTTAAAAAAAACACATATTATTGATTAGTCATTTCGTTTTACGTGTCTGTAGTGCTTGTTATTTACTCAGTGCTAGAACGAAGTTCTCTATTAGTGAATAGGCGGATAGAATAACTTTTCCAAGAAACCTAATTTTGAGACACAGTTTATTGTTCTAATGTAATGCAGTGCTTCATTGTAATGTACAATACATATTTTACTGTAAACACGGACCAATGATATATTTTTTTCCTCCTTGCCTTCCTTATTTATTTATTTACTTAAAATCGTAATACCTACGAAAAGCTTTTTTGTAAAGCTATTACATGACCTCTGAGATTTAATAGTCTGTATTTTATTGTAATGCAATACAATATAGCTGATATAACGAAAATCTTTCTTTAAAATATCAACAAGCCTATGTTATATTCGAATATTATATTAAAAAACCCGTTTTAATCGAAAACTTATACCAAAATATCATCAACAATGGACTAACGTTCGGTCTTTCAATCGATGGACAGATCGAGTCCTACCGTAGTGTCAATCATGTCAAACTGCCCTACGTACGGCCATTTTTGATAAACTGTGGGGATTTCTGGCAATAATTTCGAGTTGTTTTTTTATTTGTACACGAAAATCGCTGATTTATTTTCATAAGAGATATTTTTATTACACTCTTGAATATTTTCCACAATTTAATAGATAAGTCACAAGTGGAGGCCAGTTATGAAATGGGTCCTTTATTTTGAAAAAAATTTAACCGTGAAGTTTTTTGCCAGTTCTTCTTCACGAAGGTTTTTTCGAACTGGTGGTAGAGTCATATTTGACATCAACAAGAACAAGTAATTGTCAATGTTGAGAAATAAATATTTCATTAATCCACGCCTGGAGACGTCAGGGTATTACCACACCATTCGATCGACCGTCGCTCGACGTTGCCTGCTCCATGCTACCATCGATCGACGTCGATCGATTGGTGTGGTTACACCCTAAGACGTGAACACTTGTCCCGTCTTACAAAACAAGATTGTAACCTTACTGTTTGCCAATTTTGGCGCAGCGTAAACGTAAGCACTTACAAGTCACTCAGTTCAAAGTTTCAATTACATAAACGTAGAGCGCGCATGTTGCTCTGGGGCCCTTGCCGAAATGAAAACTTCGTTTATTTTTCTATAACTATAATCGGTAACGCTTTAAAGACGAAGTAAAGAGTAGAAGTTTCTTTGCATTTATGGTTTTCTATGTTACACCATAGTATTCTAATATTCAGAATATATTACAGTTTGTAATATGAATAGGGCCCCTGGTTACCTAGCTGGCAGTGTAGCCTTAAGGTTAAGAAAACATTTTGACACATAGGTTTATGCAAAATAACAAAATGTGAACTACTTACTAAGCTACAAATTAAGTAAGTTTGTGTAAAGTCAATGTAATCAATAAGTAGATCCTAACTACGTTTATCTAACATAACTATGTTTTAGTAAGTATAGTAAATATTTTCTTTTCTGTTTTTTAGTATAGGTACAGATGCTTTATCTGGAAAATTAAAGTTTATAAGAAGTGCACAAAGTAGCCATTCCAGCTGCCTGTAACTTGTTACCATTTACATACTCGTATGTTTCTTGGTTAGTAAAAGACAAGCATTCCTAATTTAGTTAATTTACGTATTAGTAAATAGAAAATAAATATTATGTTTTGATAAATTGCTATCATTTGACACATGGCCATAGAGGGTCCATTAAACTCATTGTTCAAGGTTTTAATAAAAATGCAGATAACTTTCACGGGTTCCTTTATTTGTAAAAAAGAAACTTGTTCTAACTTACCTGTAACAGCTAAAACATCAAACTAACTTTTAAGATTTAACATAAAAATATTCACATGGTTATATTAACAAGAAAATCGTTAAAATTTCTCAGCTTCTACAGTATTTAAATAATTAATTCTTCCAGATAGTTAAATAATAAAAAAATATATATTAGAAAGTTCTTAGAAAAGTTGTGTAATTAGAAAGCCTTTGAGTTGCCTTTGTTGTCATCACAAATGTAAACTACATAAATATGCGTTTTGTATGTAATTATACAGTAGCAATGTAACCCAAATGTCCTCCGCGGATGAGTATCACTCCGGTCGTGTCAGACCAGAGCGCGCAAAGCCGCGGTCCCGTCTGAAGTCTTATGAAACCTACTATTATGAGCTGCCTGCTTATTTCTTCCTCTTGTTTTAATATTGCGCAGATCTTTTTTTCTTTTGAACGTAGGAATGTATTTCCTTTCCATACAAAAAAGATATGCCATCAATTACATGTATGTATATCAGAGCCGAGCTTTTTTTACTCCGGCATTTTTTCATCTCGGTCTACCTGTAAAACCGAAGTGAAGGTATGTTTACGCCATTTCGAAAGATGAAGAAAGTAATTGAATTCAACAAGTGTACTTTTTTACCTGCGATGAATTAAAATATTTTCCTAGTAATAAAGATTCGCTAACCCCTCAACATGCGGACTAGAGTTTGGCGTCTAAGTTGTACCCAGAAATACAGTTGAGTTTACAGGAGTCAGTTCCTGGCTCTTAACTACAATGTTTGTGTTTACCTGTTTGACATTTGGCAATGTAAACTTATCACTTTAAGTTTTCGTTTCATTCTGTGCATTATAAATATAATATTCGTTCTGCTAGATAGTCAGTTTCTTGTCTTTTAAGTATTAAATAAAAGGGAAATAGCAACAGCAAACTATATGTTGATGTGCATTGATTTTTAATCAAGGATGGAAGATCATTGATGTATCGGTACTAAAAATAAGATAGGACCAAGGACCCCGCGTGAATTGAAAAAAATAAAAGATATAGGTCTAAAATTAGTACTACTCCGACGTACTACTTGCTTTGAATATCGGAATTACCTTAATGGATTTCATTAAATAAGGAAATACAACATTAAACAGTACCGTACCATTATTCGAAACCTAAGTAATGTGAGAGTAGCTTTAATTTCTTTTTGTGAGCAGTTGGGTACTTGCGCCTGTATGTCCGTGACCTTTTCCAACCAATCACGCGCTTTTCCGCCACTTCTAACTTTCTCAAACTCTACCAGAGAGAGGTAGTTTTTGGAATTCACACTTTTACTTCATTGGCGTTTCAATTCCCACTGGAGGCAAAATAATAGTGCTAGTTGTGTGCTAATTTAGAAAAATTGAAAGCGATTGATATCCTAAAGATATATTGGAACTATATCTAGAATTAACTAATTACTAGGTTAACACCTTAAATTACAAAATTATCTCTCAAATTAGCAGCCATCTTTCTTTCTTTGCCTCGTTGAATCTCTCAAACACCCGTTACCGTCTCCCGCTTTTAAATCCCATCCTTAACGTCTTCTTCTTTTTTGTTTAGGGCCTCTGAAGAAGAAGTTTGCTCTGCCTGCAGCACACTCCTACTGGCTCTGGTGGGGGTCTTGATGCTATAACTCCCCAACACCTGAAACACCTAACTGGGATAACTGCAGGGGAAGCAGAAAATACACTCCTCATTTCTGGCGAATCTCAAAAATAGCGTGTATTTTCGTACATTTTGTGGCTGAACTACGCTGTATTTAGTATAGTTGCAATTACCAATACATAAATAGGACCTTCATCTACAATGTTGTGCTAAATAATATTTGATACTACTATACAATCTATATTCCGATTCCTAGTCACGCAATTATAATAGTCACGGATTTTGGATCCGATTTAGGTACGTTTTTAGAGTTATATACACATTCCTCTACTGTAATAAATCCTGATCGTTGGCTCACATAACTGACTACATAGCTATGTTCAGACATTTACAAAAAAGATAGTAAATACTACAAAAAATATAAAAAGCAAATTTATACACATTTTGTATATACGTCAATAAAGGTTATGTCAAAATCGCAATGCAATAATGTATCCTCAGTCTGCGCTCAGGCCTTTCAAACGAAAATACTATCGCTGATGGGTTGTGCTGAAGGTACTTCGAATGCTGTTATTGGAACTGCTAGAGGGGTAGCTACAGTTAGCGCGCGAATTGAATGCAGAGTTAGGGTGTTACTACACCAATCGATCGATGGCATAATAGAACAGTCGACGTCAATCGACGGTTTCTACCACGACGTCGACCCGTCGATGTCGGTCGCCGGACGATCGATTGGTGTGGTAACACCCTTAGGAATGCGATAGTTCTGTGAGCTATTTATAATTATCGATGACCATAATGGAAGTGTCGATAAATTTAAACAATGCTTTACGTTTACCATTTTACACTAGGTTAATATGATGAAAAAAAAACAAAATAATAATTTCTTAATAATTTAGCCTTTTTTCAACACACTTTGCTAAAAAACATTTTTTAACAAACATTTTTTGCCATTTCTCGTGCTTGACTATGAATAAAAACTCGTTTTTTGGAAAGGAACCTGATGGACTCGGATCAGTCATTATTAAAATCAATAAAATAACACGGGATCGCAACATCAGTATCGCATCATTAACTCGATTACACGGTTAGCGTTCGTCGATAGCTGTCAAGGACGGCACAGCACTACACCGCAAGCGCGTGCGGCGAGGCGTCCTGACAGCGAGATGCTCCCGCTCTTAAACTCAGGCCCCGCATTCAACTCGCGCGCTAACTGTGTCTAGATATATCGAGCTTGGACTCATTTTGTAAATAGAGACGCGACCTTACTAGCGGCCTTGTAGATAGAGATGAAGGTATATTTTGAAAATGACTGCTGGAACTTTTAGATGCTCATAGCTAGATATGTCAAGTTCGGGTAATTTTTTTTAGGATAAGTCCGTCTTATTTGGTAGCGTGAGCTTTGGCTATAAATTGAAGACTCCCACAGGTGCACCTATGTTGTGGCTTCGGAACAGTCCCTAATGTTTCCTAGTCCTAATATCAATTCCATCCTTACTATTTAAATCTCCCACTCCTTGCACACTTCCGTCTGTGCGCCCTCTAGCGGCGCAAAAGAATAAAAGAGGCTTCTCGAAAGACCGTGGACACGTTCGCATGCGGCTAAGCAAAAATATTCTATAAAAGTAGTTAAACCTTATAATTGTGCCTTAATAAGTGTTCAGTGTACGTATGCAGACCAAGTGCACCGTGACAATAAAATAAGTCTGCGGAAAACTTAGTGGATTAAGTGAAATACATCTACGCCCCACGCGCTGGGAAGTGTTCCCGCCTTGTGAGTACTCCCCTTCCTTATATCTCCAGTTTCGGGCTGTTAGCGTTTGTCTCGGCTTGAGATTACTAGGTTTAGGTAACTGCTGCTCGATATCCTAGGTATCCTAGACCTTAACATTCCCTATGCAAAGTACGACGAAGCGCTCACGCGCAACCATAAATCTGGTCCTTCGAGCCGGATAGTAAAAACCTTAAATCTCGTTAATTAGTTTATCGTTTTATACTAAAATACAGTCCATTCGCTAGTTTTACAAATATTGATTTCGATTTCGTGTGAAATATTTGTTATTTCTACTTATTCATAGTAATTGAAAGTAACTCATTTATTTCAATTATAAGTAGTTAAAAAGTGAATGCTTCGTTTTACTTGCATAGTGCTCAGACAACGCGTTCTATCTTATTTGGTTTGGTTATACTTGCTACGTTGACTTTGTATGTGCATTGAACATTTTATCGGCTAACTTATATTTTGTATTATTTCTTGAGGGTAATTGTAAAACGTATTTGTTTGAAGAAATATTTCTTTGTTCTTGTTGGAATTGTCAATTTGCAGTTATGATGGTACACATAAGTACCTATGGTTAAATTAAATCTAAAGTATAACTAGAAACTTTAGAATACTAGGTATTTAGGTTTTAATTTTGGTTTGCTATTTACCTTGTACTTATTTTACTTTAATATAAATACGTGATCATAAGTACCTAGGTGATTAAAGGTTTTATTTTTTGATTGTGAAATAGTATTGCGAAAATCTGTTACTAACTTCTATTGTTTGCAAACAAACATCTTGATTGTTTAGTTTGACTATTTTATTTATTTGGTTTTCGTAAACTATTTAGTGGTTATTTTATTCGGTAATCATGTCGAAAGAAGAAAGTTTATTGAAGGTTTATACGTCACAACGCGAATATGTTTTTCGTGCGATACAAATTATCTTAGACTTATCTGTTAAAATACGGGAGAACCCTAACCCTTCTATTATCAGTCAATTTAAAGCTAGATATTCTAAATTAGAAAGTATTCGAGAGGAATATATAACTTTAACGGAGAAAATTAACAGTTTGAAATTAGTTTTGAATCCTAAAGACAGTATTGACATGCAGGCGATGTCTGCATTCGATGATATGTACTATGAGGTGTTAGGTACCGCGTCGGAACTGTGTCCGGTGACCGCGGCGGCGCGCGAGTGCGCGGCGGACGGCGCGGGCGGCAACCATACAACACCGTCGGAACAAGTTGCTCATGCTAGATTACCTCAAATCGAACTTCCGAAGTTTGATAGTAGGGTTGAAAATTGGCAAACATTTTACGATACGTTTTTGACATTGATTCATAACAATAATTCGATTCCTCCGATTACTAAATATCACTATTTATTATCTTGTTTGTCGGGATCCGCTCTTGGAATTGCTAAACAAGTTAAACTGACGTCGGATAATTACGAAATAGTTTTTAACGAACTTGTAAAGCGATATGAAAATAAACGAATTTTAGCTGTGACGTATTTAGACCAAATAAATAACTATCCTTTGTTAAAAAATCCTACTTTTCATGATTTACAAACCTTTACCAATATTCTTTGTGAGTCGGTCAATGCCCTCAAGGCCTTAAAGCTAGAGAACTTAGGCGATTTTATTTTATTTAACTCAGCGTTTCGCGCGCTTGATAACAATACGCGACACCGCTTCGAGTTGCAGAATAAATCTGATTTTCCTTCTTTTCAAAATCTTATGCAGTTTCTTCAAGACTATGTTAAAGTTTTAGAAACTACCTATCACTCGTCGCATGTGAATGAAGCTAGTGTCAGTTCGCGGTCTTTGCAATCTTATGGCGGGAAACAAATAAAAAATGTTTCCTCGCGCCAGCAGAAGTTGAATCATTCTGCGCTTACTGCTCAAGAAAATAATCACTCTAAAGGCTTGATATCATTAGAATGTTACCATTGTGGTGCAGCGCACAGTATTTATAAGTGCCCCACTTTTCAATCATTAGGTTCACAAGCTAGGTTGAACTTTGTCAAACAAAATAAGTTGTGCATTAATTGTTTACGTAAACATTCTGTCAATAAATGCGTTTCAAAAATGAAGTGTTTTACCTGTGGACGTAATCATCACACGTTGGTTCATAGCGACACCCAGCCTTCACCTACCACGGCGGCCACCGGTCCGAGCAGCTCCCACGCCAGCACTAGTGCGTTGGTCGGGCGTGCTCGCGACTCGTGCGTGGTGCTGCTCGGTACTTGCGTGGTGCGCGTGCAGGACGCTAGCGGCACGTTGCAGCCGGTCCGGGCGCTCATCGATAGCGGCGCTCAGGATTGCTTTATGACTATGAAGTGCGCAAAGAAACTCGGGTTTCAATTACGTCGGTGTAACACAACTGTGGCCGGACTTGGACAACATCCAGTGTGTCAAGTTAGAGGAGTGACTCAATGCTCCATCCGCCCGGGTGATTCAAATGATCCGCAGCTCCATATCAAACCTATTGTTATCGACAGTATTACTTCAAAAATGCCAACTAGCAAAATACCCCAAGCGGTTCGAAATTATTATAAACATTTAGTTTTAGCTGATCGTAACTTCGACACACCGTCTGATGTTGAATTGTTGCTCGGCGCTGAAGTGTTTCATCACATCTATGACGGCCAAGCGCTGAAGCCGGAGCCCGGCTATCCAGCCGCTTTGCACAGTATTTTTGGGTGGATCCTTTCTGGTCCAACACATGTTGCCAGTTTACAGGACTCGTGTGCCACTTCCTTAGTCGCATCCACTTTTGCTATAGATGAAATGGTCAAGCGATTTTGGGAAGTGGAGGAACCTCCTCTCAAGCCTATTCCCGTTCCAGAAGACGTAGAAGTCGAACGCTTGTACTCTAGCCTTACTTATAGGGAATCAGATGGTCGCTACGTTGTACCGCTTTTATTAAAAGATCCCAATTCTCAATTGGGGGATACTTATGCTAGTTCTTTGTCGCAGTTTATTAATCTAGAAAAACGTCTAATTCGACAAGAAAAACTTATGTGCGACTATCGCGAGTTCATGCGCGAATATGAAGAACTCAATCATATGCAAGTTACGGGATATAACCACCCGAAAGGTCGCTATTTCATCCCACACCATTGCGTGCTTCGTCCAGAAAGTACAACCACGAAACTTCGTGTTGTATTTAATGCGAGCCACAAATCAACCAATGGTTTATCTTTAAATGACATTGTTCATACCGGTCCAAAATTACAATCAGAAATCGTAGATGTTATAACTGGGTTTAGAATGCATAACGTTGTATTTACTTGTGACATTTCAAAAATGTATAGACAAATCTTGATTAGGCCTGAAGATCGAGCGTGGCAGCACGTGCTCTGGCGTGAGTCACCGTCTTCACCTGTTCAAGAATTTGAACTTTCAACTATCACTTACGGCGTTAAGAGCTCTCCCTATTTAGCAATCCGTACCTTAAATCAATTAGCCTCGGATCACGGCGATCAATACCCTCGGGCTGCGGACGCTCTTCGGCATCATACTTATATGGATGACATAAATTCAGGCGCTTCCTCGGTTGAGGCAGCTCTTCAAATCAAGGATGAGCTGATCAATCTTCTCAACTGTGCTAAACTAGAATTGCGTAAGTGGAGCAGCAATAGTTCTAAATTCTTACAAGAAGTTCCTGTCGAACATTGTCAGACCCCAAAGTCATTTTGCGATGATGGTTATTTAACACTTAAGATTTTGGGAGTCCAGTGGGACCCTGCTAGTGATTACTTTACATATTCCGTCACACCTGTGGACGTTGAGTGTACGAAACGTTCAATCCTGTCGAACGTTGCTCGTATTTATGATCCGTTGGGTTGGCTGGCACCATTCATTCTTATAGCTAAATTACTTCTTCAAAACTTATGGCGTGTCCAGTTATCTTGGGATGAACTCATTCCCGAGGAACTGTCCAAAAGCTGGGCCAACTTTGTGGCTGATTTAGCTAATTTAATACATATTAAAATACCACGCAAAATTGTAACTCATTTAAAGGCTGACCATCAACTTATAGGCTTTTGTGATGGGTCTACAAAGGCTTATGGATGTTGTGTGTACTTAAGGTCTAGTTTTGGTGATCACGTTGAGGTTAGTCTTATAATTGCAAAATCAAAAGTTGCCCCGATAAAACCTCTTACAGTTAATCGATTAGAGCTGTGCGGCGCAGTTTTGTTGTCACGCGTCCTTAAACATATGCAAACATTACTAAGTTCAAAATTAAATTTATCTCTAGTTTTAGCATTCACGGACAGCACAACAGTCCTGGCTTGGATAAATAATGAACCTTATAAACTTAAAACTTTCGTCGCGAATCGTGCAGTTCAAATTACTGACGCCTTTCCGCCAACCATCTGGCGTCATGTCAGCACTGAGGACAACCCCGCTGACTACGCGAGCCGAAGTATGTCTTGCGCCGAGCTAGTCAGTTGCGATAAATGGTGGTCAGGACCGGAGTGGCTGCGCAGAAGTCCAAGCTTCTGTCCAGCTCCATTCCGAGCTGACGAACAAATGGAAGTTTCCGAGTTGAAAACAACTCATTTGGTTCAATCTTATACTCCAGATGCTAATATTTACCACTTATTATTAGATCGCTGTTCCTCTCTTTCTAACTTGCAGCGAATTCTAGCCTGGGTTTTTCGATTCACTTCTAATGTTCGGCGAGAACCTATGAATCGCATCAGAGGTGCTCTTACTGCTGATGAGTTAGAGCACGCTTTGCTCGCTGTTATTAAAAACGTTCAGCAAACTAGTTTCTGTGATGAAATTTTAAAATTGGAATCTCTAAATTCCCTTCCAAAACATTTACAAAAATTATCTCCGTTTCTTGATAACTCGGGTCTAATCCGAGTGGGGGGACGTCTCCAAAATTCAGATTTACCTGATCACACTAAACATCCGTATTTATTGCCAAAGGAATCAAATTTATCAAACCTTATTATCAATTTTCATCATAAACATTATTTGCATTGTGGACCTCGCACTTTGCAATCGTTAGTTCAACGAAAATTTTGGATATTAGGTATAAGAAACCTTATCCGCTCACACTTATCAAAATGTGTGACTTGTTTTAAGTTTAAACCTGTACCATTTCACCCTATTATGGGAAACTTGCCCCCTGTTAGAACGCAGCCTGGGTTTTGTTTTCAAAATGTTGGAATTGACTTTGGTGGTCCTTTCTTAGTCAAAGAGAGTAGACGGCGTAACGCACGAGTTAGTAAAGCGTACATATGCTTATTTGTCTGTCTTTCAGTGAAGGCCATTCACTTAGAACTCGTGTCTGAATTGTCCACTGAAGCCTTTTTAGCGGCTCTGGATAGATTTGTATCTAGACGAGGAATTTGCCATCAGATCGTGACAGATTGCGGTACAAATTTCATAGGCGCTAAGCGTTATCTTAATGAAATGTTTCAACTTCTGTTAGATAATAAAATTGACATGTCATCTCAATTAACTTCTCGAGGCATTTCATGGAAATTGAACCCTCCGTCTAGTCCCCACTTTGGTGGAATTTTTGAAAGTGGTATCAAATCAACAAAATACCATTTGAAAAGGGTTGTGGGCTCTCAAGTCCTTACCTTTGAAGAACTAGGAACTGTTTTAACTAAAGTTGAGGCTATGCTTAACTCCAGACCCTTGTGTCAATTATCTTCAGATCCCGGTGAGGTAGACGTTCTCACCGCCGGGCATTTTATAATAGGACGGCCACTGGTGGCTATTCCAGAACCAACTCTCGAAGAAGTAAATCCTCGAACTCGTTGGCAATTACTTCAAAAACTAACACAAAGCTTTTGGCGAGTGTGGCAAAAGGATTATCTGCACACCCTACAACAAAAGGGGAAGTGGTTCAAAGACGATCAACGTCGACCTGAGATTGGACAACTTGTTTCAGTACAGGAACCTAACTTACCTCCAAACGAATGGCGTTTAGGTCGAATAGTTAATGTTTATCCTGGAAACGATAACATTATTCGTGTTGTGACGGTAAAGACTCAAAAGGGCCTAATTAAAAGACCAGTAGTCAAGATTTGTCCTCTGCCACTTAATTAAAAATTAAAAATTGCTTTATAAAAATTTAAAAAAAATATATATATATATATAATTAAAATATTCCTTTATGTACAAATAAAAAATTAGGTTATTTAAGCAATCTTGTCTTAAAAATATAAGTAAAATTAACACTGTTCTACTCGTAGTATGAAATACCTAAGCAACCTTGTCTTATGTAATTACTCATATTTGAAATCAAAATAGTTTTATCAATGCACATATATTGGTAGTTGGTATAACTTTCATGTTCGATTTCCTGTTATATTATTTCTGTCTGAGCAATAATGATCCTAGATGTTGTCGCGCAGTAGTTGTCTTGTGAAATCCCTGGGTGATTTCAAGTGGGGGGAAATGTTGTGGCTTCGGAACAGTCCCTAATGTTTCCTAGTCCTAATATCAATTCCATCCTTACTATTTAAATCTCCCACTCCTTGCACACTTCCGTCTGTGCGCCCTCTAGCGGCGCAAAAGAATAAAAGAGGCTTCTCGAAAGACCGTGGACACGTTCGCATGCGGCTAAGCAAAAATATTCTATAAAAGTAGTTAAACCTTATAATTGTGCCTTAATAAGTGTTCAGTGTACGTATGCAGACCAAGTGCACCGTGACAATAAAATAAGTCTGCGGAAAACTTAGTGGATTAAGTGAAATACATCTACGCCCCACGCGCTGGGAAGTGTTCCCGCCTTGTGAGTACTCCCCTTCCTTATATCTCCAGTTTCGGGCTGTTAGCGTTTGTCTCGGCTTGAGATTACTAGGTTTAGGTAACTGCTGCTCGATATCCTAGGTATCCTAGACCTTAACATTCCCTATGCAAAGTACGACGAAGCGCTCACGCGCAACCAACCTATATAAGCAAAGCTAGATGGATCGAGTTTCGATTAATTTTTTTTTTAAATTAGACTCTTCTGCCGGACCTTGTGGAAAAGCTGAAGGTAACTTTGAAAAGTGGTGCTGTATGTACAGAACTACGTGTATCGAATTTTTATTAATTATGTCATTTGGGATGAGACCTTACCATCGGACCCGATAGAGAAAGCTGAAGACATATTAAGCGTACTGATCTTGAAACTTCTAGAATTATCAATTGTAAGATTAAACGAGAATATCATACAAATGTTTTTTTTGTCTCTACCCAACACCCGAATAACAGGGAAAGAAACCTGTAAGGTGCTGCATTTATGTAAGGAAAGAAATATTTTTAGAACAAATACAACTGTTTTGCAGTAATTTCTTTAGAATATAACTTTTATTTGATTTTCCCAATTGTTATAGAGTATTTGCTTGATAGACTGATTTAATTTTATAATATAATAATAATAATAATAACTTTATTTTAATTAAAATCAGGTTTTTCTGAGGCCCTCTGTTTGACCCGCTCTTCCATACATTATTTTAAAATATAAAGTTATATCTATATTAACGTGAATAAATAATAATAATGAAATGATGTGAATACATAAATGGCAAATTTTAGCTCGTAAAACAACATAATGTAACTTATTAATTCTTAATAATTTTATAATTCAAAAATATTTCAGTGATTATTCACAAGAAAAAAAAACACATAAATAATTAGAATAAATTGAGCATTTTTTTCTTTGGTTTAAATCCAACTTTATTTCTTTTCTTTTTTTTTTATTTATTTACATTTTGGCAACAAACAGTCGTTTACAAAAAAGCTTCACATATAAAAGTGGTGTACATAAAAAGACTAACACTGCCCAAGGAAATAACTGTAAAATAGTGAGTTCAAAATGGTCAAAAAAAGACAAATAAAATTAAGACAAAGTAAGAGTCATCTGTGTACAAAATTTAAAATAACTTAAATTATATTTGATAGCCTCGTTGCAACATATTTTTAAAACTTATCAAGGATGTACAAAAAGCATCTATTTCTGAAAATTCTTTATTGTATGTGTCGGTGGAACGATATAAAAATGAATTTCGGGTATCATTTTTATAAGGTATAAACATTCGTATAGAACGTGACGGACGCAAAGGAAGCCGTGAACGGCATGAAAATTGAATTTTACCAAGGATTTAGGAAGAGTCAATCAAGGAATTAATTATTTTAAATAAAAAACTAATGTCAAACATTTTTCGGCGGTCTTTCAGAGTGAGCAGTTTTAATCTTTTCAGAGATTCAGTATATGACTCAGCGATAGTGTAGTGACGATAGTTTATAGATTTAATTAGCTTTTTTTGAACTTTTTCAATTCTATTAATGTGAATATTATAATTGGGGTTCCAACAGAGCTACAAAAAGCTAGGATAGAGCGCACGAATGTGAAATAAAGCGTTTTTAAAGTATTAGTATTTCTGAACGGCTTGCTAATTCTGAGAATGAATCCTCACCTACGAAAGGCAGTACATACTATATGATCCACATGAAGATTAAATGTTAGTTTAGACCTCATTATAATACCTAAATCCCTAATATGGGTCACTTTGTTCAGAGGTATATTATTAATTTGATAATTAAAAATAATTTGTTTCTTTTTCCTAGTGTAAGATATGGAATTACATTTATTAGTATTGATTATCAACTGATTAGCGTTACAGTAGTTGTTAAGTGCCTCTAGATCGTTTTGAAGTTTAATCTGCGAATTAATTATTCTATACAATTTTGTATCGTCTGCGTATTGTAAATGGTGGCTATATTGAAAGATACTGCCAATTTTAATTAATAAAGAACGAAAACAAAAAGGTCCTGGGTGCGAGCCCTGGGGAATACCGGAATGCACAGGAAGGAATTGTGAGCAGTACCCCTTGATGCAGACAGCTTGGCTTCGGTTTTTTATGTAAGATTGTATCCATCCGAGGAGGCTGCCATGTTCACCGGCCGCTGCTAACTTGTGTATCAGTATATTGTGATTAATTTTGTCAAAAGCGCGCAAGAAGTCGGTGTACACGGCGTCAACTTGTGCGTTATTGTTCATAGCTTCAGCAAGGAATTCAGTTAAAGTGGCCATATTACTGTCTACACTCCAGTGCTTGAAAAAACCGTATTGTTGCTTGAAAATATAGCCATGAGCTGCTTGTTGAATACCCGATGTAACTATCTTCTCCAGAACTTTACCTAAAACACAGAGTTTTGAGATGGGCCTATATTCTGGGGCCTATAAGGTTGTTATGTACGTTTTTAGGAATAGTCACAAAAGCAGTCTTCCGTTTGTAATTACTAACTAAATACTCAAAAAAGACACGCAATTGTTTTATACATTTCGTGATGACAGTGGGTTTTGTGATAAAAGGTTATTGCTGTGGCAAATTATATCAAAATAATTCAAGATAAAATGGTATATGGTCAGTTTGCCTCAGCTGTTGTCGAGAGTAGACGACTTTGTCGCTAGTAAGTTGTTTTTCGCAGTTTGAGAGAAAGCTGATTTCACAATTCATCACATAATATGTGATGTTACATCTTATAATATTATTATAAGATGTAACTTTTATAATATTATTATAATCACGTATATACAATAATATTATTTCACACGTTTTTTATGAATTTATTCATACGAATTTCGTTTATTTTTAAATACAAATTTTTTATTAATATATTTAGAATAATTTTTTTTATTTAAATATTGCTGTTTTTATATTTTTTATTGAAGACTGTTTTTTTTTGGAATTAGCTAACCGGTCTCGTGGTACTGTTTGTTTTCACCACTGAAGGCCAAAATTAAGACAATACTACTAATAATATTTTTACTTACTCTACATTTATGAAACTATATTAACTTGCAATTAAAAATAAACTGTATTTCTTTAAAGCGTGTCTCAAAACGGAACGTTATTTTGACTTTTTCACGATGATTATTTATAAATTAGTGATGTAAAATTAATCTTACTTTCACTTATGGGTCATATTTCATGGTAAGAGTTTTCACGTATAGTTGCAGTATTCGCTTAAAGATTCAAAACAGGTAAACGATTGCGCATAAACTAGGTTTCACGATACCAGACGATTGGGCTTTTGACTTAATTTTTTTTTTACATATTATTTAGTTTATCAACAGTAAAAAAATTATTGCAGAAGCAACAGTATGTTTACAATCAATAGTTTTCTAGATACAGCGATATGTTTGACAAGCTGCTGCAAGTCGCCGAACAACCCTCCATATAAAAAACGGTACCGAGTTGTGACGTCACAATGTGTAAATCATACTAACATTGTATGGACGTTTGAATAAAATATACATATAATAGCTACGTACATAATGCGTTTACATGCATACTGTCATATTAAAAATTGTTATACAAGGTGTCCCAGAAATGACACGTAAGGGTGACACTGGTGGTAGATGGACTTAAGGCCTATCAGATAACACCAACATGCTTCCAGTAAAAGTTTTCTGGTTTTCGAGATATTGCCACTTTTGTGATTTTTTATGAAATTTCCACTTTTTGGTCCATTTTTGCCTACAGCTGCAATAAATATATTTTAACTCAAGGTTTTTTTTTTTTACCAAAACTATCGTTATTAGTAAGTTGAGACAACCTAGTAATAATTTTGACGGAAACTAGCACACTACGCTAAGAAAAAGAGTTAAATTGTTTTAGCAGATATGCTCCTTTTGTCGCCATAAATTTGTAGCATGTCTGTGTACTCACTAGGGGTGAAACTCACAGATTGTTGATTTGTCACTATAATAGGGCAAAGTCGAGAGCTCAATAAGAGCGCAGGGTCGTCGTTATAGTCACAGACTGCGGGTCCTTTACACAACCTACCTTCAAAAAACAATAAAAGAGAGAAAAAGACAGATAGTTATGTGCTTCTTCAATTTTATTTATTAGTAATTTTGCCACAAAAGACACCTAGACCTGTCATTGAGCATTATCATGCAGTTGTACTGTTCTCCAAGTAGCACGCCTTTCATGAAAAAATTAAATTTTCTAAGATTTGGATTTAAAAAAATGGCTATTGTGATGCTATTTTGAAAAGGTCATTAAACAAGCAATTTTTTAAGATGATGTGCAGTATCATTGCTATAAATTTTTTTTTTCACAGCTGTCACTAAAACTTGAGTCAGGTTTTTCGCATTGAAATAAAATAAAATAATTTTACTCTTTTTCTTAGCGTAGTGTGCTAGTTTCCGTCAAAATTGTTACTAGGTTGTCTCAACTTACTAATAACGATAGTTTTGGTTAAAAAAACCCGGAGTTAAAAGATATTTATTGCAGCTGTATGCAAATGAGGACCAAAAGGTGGAAATTTCATAAAAAATCACAAAAGTGGCAATATTTCGAAAACCAGAAAACTTTTACTGGATGCATGTTGGTGTTATCTGATAGGCCTTAAGTCCATCTACCTCCAGTGTCACCCTTACGTGTCATTTCTGGGACACCCTGTATATAATGTCAGTTATCTAAGAATATTAAAAAAATTACATATTTTATAATAAGTTTTTTGGCTTTTTTTTAAAGTTTTCTTATCTTTTAGTTTTTCTTATCTTAAAGTTATTTAGCAAAGTCTACCTTTGCTAAATAACTTATTTTTGTACCTAGTTCCTAAGATTTGATTACGTGCAATAAAGAATATATATATATATCTTTATAATGTCGATAATAAACTTTAAACTTTACTTTTCAAAACATTTTTTGGGTCAAATAACTTATATTTTCTAAATAAATGATAAAAACATACATTTTCAAATGTTGTCAAATGGACCAATCGAATAGTTTGATGATGCTAAAACCTTACTATACAGTTTATCGAATGTTTTAAGTTAAACTTAAAATAATAAATAACGTTTTTCCTTTTGACCATTTTTAACTTTTTATTATTCTCTCTGAACAAGAATAAAAAAATATGTACGACAAGTTATGAATTATATTATCTTAGGTGATAACTAAACACCTATTGGCATTATGTTTCAGTAAATAATTTTTAAATCTTTTTTATGTTCACCAAATTAATTACAAAATTATAAATAATAACTGCTTATTGAATAAAAAAAATATTGATCGTGTCTCCTCACAATCTTTAAAGAAAATTATGCGGAACATTCATATTTATTAAAGTTTTATGTCTAAAAATTTCCTTTTGTTCAAGTTTCAATTCAGATCTCAAAAAAGTAAGAACTGAATTCATAAAACACACTTGTAATGAGCATTGCTTCGTTTAGCATGATATCTAGCATTTAAAATATCTCCTTAAAAGCGAACCTTTTTATAATCATTTGTTCAACTAAGCCAACGATGTAACTTTGAATTGTTTTATTTTCCGAACAAACGGTACGTTTTAGTTAGTGCATATTAGCGTCAATTCCGAGTTTACCACGCCCAATGTTCTAGTAGCATTTCCATTTCATCGTAAATTTATTTTGAAAATGACTCCCGCGAAGTTTCACGCCAGTTTTTCTTTACGAGAGACTCGTACATAGGTACGAGAACTTGTCGATATTGTAAAATAAATTGCCTAGTAAACAGGTCAATGATGAATTTCGAATCCTACAAGGACATAGTTATAGATATAGAAGTATAGAAGAATACCTTTTATAATAAGGTTCCTGAGGATATTCAAGGTCTTCCTATTGACAAATTCAAAGAAACTATAAAGGAGAAGTTGTGTGCTAGAGCATATTATAAACTATCCGATTATTTGGATGATAAAAGCCCTTGGGTATAATCCCCTCATTAACAGGATTGTACTAGTATTTGTAACAAAGCATGTGTAATGTGTCTGTTTGTGCGATGAGTTCTTCGTCCCGATGAATATCTAAAGCGTCATTGTCACTAAAGTACGTCTTCTTATGGTAGCGTCGGGTGACGGGTCGCTCACTTCCCTCTAATATGGTTGAGGAGGGCGATGGCTGGATCCCGCGTTAACTCGTGAACGGGTGCCGTTTGAGGGTGTTCGTCGTTTGGATACTTGGGGGGAGGGAGACTTGCCGAGCTAACAGATGCAGATAAGAACAAAATAACTTTGTATAGACATAAAGAGACTCTGTAAATTTATTTTGAAAAAAATATAGGTACCTATGAAGTTTCTTGCCAGTTCTTCTTCACGAAGGTTTTTTCGAACTGGTGCTAGAGTCATGTTTTATTTGACATCAATAAGAACAAGTAATTGTCAATGTGGAGAAATAAATATTTCATTTCATTTTATTTCAATAGATTACCCTTTCACACCGTCTAGTGTGTGTGGCATACGCGGAAATCAAATTCAAGCGAAGACTATATTATAATTTTCATTGATCTAATGTTTATGCTAGAACTAAACCTAACGATTGGCTTGAGCCCTAACCAGTTTTCCGATGTAGCAGTTCAAGCTATCAAATTTGTATCCCATTTATCAATTCTTTTAATAAAACCCTTACACAGTTTCCTTTAGAACACCTGCCAGAATCTCTTCTGGTTGCCAAGTAAGGCAATAAAATAAAACGAATATAAAAACGTGGTAAGACTAGACAAAACACTAGAGCTTAAGAACATACACACATCAAAAAAAGTTTGAGATCACTTTGAAAATACGAAATATTTTTTGTTATAATAGAATAAAATGTTTTGAAGATTTCTTCTAAGATTCTTCACTTAAAAATCAAATCTTATAACAAAAGATTTTAAAATATCAATTGTTTTTCTGTTTCAAAAGAGATTAAATCCTTGTTTACGCTCATTCAGTATTCTGACCAACCCGATTCAAGCGTTTTTTCCGACTTTTTGAAGAAGGAGTTCATTCAAAAAGATGCCGAGGGGATTATCAGAATTTTTACGAGCAAGAATTGTTACTTTGGGGGAAGAAAGACATCTACGAGAGAACACAGAGTGGCTGTATCCCAATCCTGTGTCGTGAACACGTTACGGAGGTATCGCGGCGTGGATAACTTTGCTCATCGACCTCGCAGTGGTCGGCCAACTGTTCTTGCTGCTGCTCAGAAGCGTTACATCAGATTGCTGACTGCCCGAGACCCAACAATCAATGCAACTTAAATAAAAGCTGAGTTGCGGGCTGCTGTTGGACTAGAAATCAGCACTCAGACCATCAGGAATTGCTTACACCAGGTTTTATTTCGAGCGAGAAGATCCTGGCGAGCACCCCTGAACTCACAGCAACGACAGCGACGCAAATTTCAGTGGGCTAGGCTACGCCAAAATGAAGAAGACGACGAGGAATACATTTGAAGGAATCATCTCTTCGTTGACAAGTCCAGAATTAGAACTCATCCGGACAACCGACTTCTCCGTGTCTGGAGAAGACGTGAGAACGCTGAAAGACAAAGAAGTGCCACAGAAACCGTTCGACAAGGTGGGAAATCGGTATCCTTTTGGGGTGGTATAATGATTGGCGCTAGAACGCCGTTGATCTCGTATCGTGGCTGGATGACTGCAGCTTTGTACTAAACCATTGCTATTGATGGAATTGTCAGGTCATTTAGAATAAAAAATGGCCCTCAATTTGTATTGGTTGACGATAATGCACATCGAGCTCAACGAATCAACGCTGCTCTGTGTGAATACGATATTACCAGGTTAGACTGGCCTGCCAGCTCGCCTGACTTAAACCCGATAGAGCACGATTGGGATGCTGTCAAGTGAGCTGTTTGGAACCGTCAGCCACCTCCCCAGACAGTGCCAGAGATCAGGGAAGCCGTTATTCAAGAATGGGACAGGTCACCGCAAGAAATGCCCAGACGGATTGCCGCATGTGTTCGAGCCAGGGGAGGAGTTATCTTGTACTAAATAAAAACAATTTCATGATATTTGTCGATAATATTTAGTTAAATTCTCTTTTTCTTTCAATTATTTAGTAGTGGAAATCACATTAGGACTTTTTAATTCAAATAAATTTAAAAAATAATAATCCATCTTTAGCTAGTGATCTCAAAATTTTTTATGTGTGTATATTTTGGCTCGACTTTCAAGCAGTAGTGAACCATCCAGTAGTTTCCATTAATTCCATGTTCAAATGACTGAATGTAAATTTAAAAAAAAACCAGAAAATTAACCGAAAGTTACCTAAACGTCATCTCATGAAGATAAAAAAAATTAAACTGAATATACCTGCTAGAAAACCGCTCATAAACTCAAAAAACTATTTCTTTCTTTCGAGAAAACGACTTTTTTTATATGTTGCGGACATAGGGCATTTGCGTAAGAACCCATTTTGAATAACCTGCAAGTGATTGAGGTTCGACTTGCTGACGTCAGCGAAAGCCACACTGGCATAAATCATGATGGGGCAGATGCAAGTTTTGTAAAGTGTAAGCTCATTTCTAAGCGACATTTTACTCTTCTTGCAGATCTGAGGGTGCAGCCTACCCATGACGAAGGCGGCTCGGTCCCGGACGCGTTTTATGTGATCCGCGAATGTAAGTCCACTATCTAAAGTGACTCCTAAATATTTGACATTTTTAGCCCATGGGATCGGAGTACCAAACAGCGTGATCTGACCTAATCTTTTGGAGGGTTTCCTAGAGGTTGTCCTAGAGAGATCCAGGTTGAGAGAGAAAAGTACACTGCTGCACTTTTTTCTGGGTTGACTTCTATTCTCCATTACCTAAACCAAGCGCCTAATGCGTTGGCTGCGGATTGGAGCATTCTTGTTAACCTACGTAGATTCCCATCTGATGTGTATAGCGCGGTGTCGTCTGCGAAAAGTGCGAGGTCTACTTTCTGCGTCCTTGGCATGTCACTAGTGTAAAGAAACTAACATCTGTTCCATAAAATGGGAACCGGGCAAAATCTTGTGCGGCCTGCCCAAGACTAGCACAAAAAGTAAAAATTATATCCTTTGACTTTAAACTGTCAAATTACATTTTTGTTATTATTTGATCTTGAGCTCAATAACTTTTTTAGGTTTTTAGACTTTTTACCATCAAAAATGGCATACAGTGACGATTATTATCACAGAAAATGCTATTTAAAAAATAATCAAGTGCCTACACAAACGGTCATGATAAACAAAATGTGTCCTCAGCTGGCCAAAGTATATTTCAAGTCGATGAATGCGAAGCTAAAAAAGCTAGCTGGCCTGGAACCGCCTTTGAGAGGTGGTGGAAGTGACTGGTTTATGCCTCCAACAGAACTCCTTGCAGGTAGGGCGGTGCTCAAACCTGTGAAAAAGGAACACATATCCAAATTTGGATTTTTAGGGATAGATTTCCTATCTTATAAACTTCGTAGCCACCATCTTGCAGAAATAATGGAACAACAACGTAAAGCCCTTGAAGACAATGATCTTAAATGGAAAACAACAATTTTATTGGAATGTCACAAGTATTGGGACGAACTTGCGAAACAAGCTGCAGATTTTAATACAAGTACTATTCGTCAAGCATTTAGTGAATTCACATCGTTGTATACAACCAGTCTTACTAATATTGAAACTATGCTCTTCCAAGCTGCAGTTAAAGAAATCAACGGAACAAAAGAAGCTACTTATCAAAAAATTAAAATTCATTATGAAGATTTATTACAAAAACAAGCACGCATGCTTTATAGCAGATATGCAAGGAAACTGGAAGACCAGAAAAAGAAACGCAGAGATGATTTTATATTAAAGGTAGAAAATTTGCGGACAGATTTGGGAAAAGAGCTTAGCGAAATTAACTATGAGAAACACGTTACATTAGAAAAAGCTCGAAATTATCTCGAAAACCAAAATTTCGCCTGTCAAATATACGTAGCTTTGAAAGAACGAGAGGAATGCGAGAAAGAGTTAAATGAAAAAAAAGAGGAACACAGGAGAAATATACGATTATTGAAAGAAGAAATGGCTATGCAGGGCTTACAAATTCATGAAGCGAAAGAAAGAGAAAAGAAACGTGAGGAATTCGAAAGGATATGGAAAAAGAAAGTTTGTCATGTCATAAAAACGTTTCAAACTTTTATATGTTATAGTCTAAAGTCTATGCCAGAGTATGCAGAGTTTTTCGTAAACATGGAAAAACTTTTACTCCTCCAACTGAGCGAAGCGATGGAAAACCCTGAAGTTGAAAGCATGATACAGAGTGAGGAGTCAGAGTTTCACACTCCTGTACCAAAACCTCATCCATACTACTTATTTTGTGATCAAGGGTTTAAACCAACTATCGATGAAAAGCTTTGTCCGGAGCATTGCACTTCTAGCGCGTCACAGTTTCCGGTAATTGTCGTAAATAAACGTTACATATATTCAGCCTGCGACAACCTATCAGTTTTTGCTGATAAAGTAGGGAAATTTGTACTAGGCGCTCGTGGAGATGATACTGATGTAGAGGATGATAAAAATTACGATAATTATGTCCCAATTAAATGTACAGAATCTCAACAACTCACGGAACTAAAATTAGAGAGCTCTATTATGCAAATATTAAAAACAGAACTTCCTAATTACAGGAATTTGCCTATTTATTGTTGTGATTGTTACTTGCCGCACTGTCTAATACCCCATTCTGTTATAGAAGGTTATTGTAGGAGTCGACTTCAGAAGCCAGAACGGCTGTCTCATGCTGAACCGCCACCACCGCCAGAACCATATGATCCTGGTGCGCTCATTTCTTCCAGAAGTGTTGAACTGAGACACTATCGCGAGCCAAAATGGGAAAGCTACATCAATTACGTAATGCCACGAGAGTGTGGGTGCAAGAAGATTGCAAAAAAACAGTTAAAAGATCATATGCCACCATACATGATCAACAGGTCTAAGTTTGAGACAGCTCCTACTTTAAACTATATTAAATGTCCGTTGGAAAAACTAAAGTTGTTAGTTAAAGAAGCGAGACAGGCTCCGATTACGCCTCCCCCCAGTGAACCGCAATTGGAGTCTAATTTAAGGAATGTGAGCACGCAATGTGTCGATCTTGAATACGAAGAGATCTGTAAGTGCTTCTCTGACGCAGGTCTAAAAGTTTTCTTCCAAGATATCGTCAAAGAAAGTATTTCCTTTTGTAGTGATATACAAGCAAAAGCATCTTCCACTTCACCAGTTTCTACGGATTTTGGCAAAACAAAAGAATTTGTCACGAAACAAGCTAAGCAGTTGAAGCGTATAATCACAGAGTCATCAGAACTTGAGGAACTCTTCAAACGGCCGGATTGTGATTTTTGAACCGAGTGCATGTTTTTATAAAACTTATATAGCCAACTATTGATCTAACTAAACATTTTTAGTAAGGTAGGACGATATTTTTTAAGTAAGTACTTAGAGAAATAACGCTGTACTGGTTTTTGGCTCCCAATTCTTTATTATATTGAAAATATACGAATTATGTATACCTACTAAACTTATCTTTTATCAAGTGCGTGTGGCTCCCTCTGTATATTGAAAATTGGGTAGATGGCTTAATAATATTATTTTATATTTGTATGCTTTTTTAATACGCACAAATTGACCCGAGCAGCGCTGTTTGTAGTAGCTGTGTCTCATACGGAGTCTAAATTGGAGTCCCAGTTGGGACATTCACTTGTGTGAAGAACATAAGTGTTTGTTCTTGGGTCATGGTAAATTTATTTTTATAGCAGTATATACCTAAACCCGCAATTTACGCACGCTTTTCCGTGACCTAAGCTGCACGGACCTATTTCTGCACGGTGCGTAAATAATTTGACCAACTTCACATGTAGAAAAAATAAAAGAAAGCGCTCCGACGCTAACTTCATGCCGTGCAGTAATAGGCTACTTAGGTCACGCGTATCGTAATGTATTATTAATATATCCATTTTTTAGAGATCTACCTTCAATTAACTTTAAAAACAATTTAATACGAGTCGGAGTTTTTTATATAAAATCGTTTCACGCAAAATATGTCCACAAGACAGGGTTTTATAAAATTTCACCTCTAAAGAGAAAAGGTGGGTTAAAAAATTGAATTATATAAATCCTCGTAATTTGACTCAGGCTGTTAGTGCCAGTCGGAGTTGTCAGGAGAGCGCTTGGTATGTGCATTTCAAGTGGGTGTTGGGCCCGTGTTGTGGTTTTGAATCCAGCCATTTACAGCAGTTGTAAATTTTAAGTAGATTATTAAATATGGATACCTGTCAATCACGACTGAGGGTCCACATTTAACCTAATGTAACTTGAGTGTCAACTTTTACAAATTAGAGGTTGAATTTACAATCGTTTGAGAACTTTTACTATAGGCTGACACATTCAAAACCTCAAAATTCCAATGTGGACCCTCAATGGGAACGCACGTAATAAGTACCTACCTATTAAACAAAAAATTTGAATCAAAAATTCATGGTAAACTTCAAAGTGATTAGTTACGTACGTGGGACACAGAATGTCTTGAGGACAAAAATCAATAAAACACAATAATAGGTCTTATAAAAATCATTTATTAAAAATCACTGCAATATCCGACATCCGAAGATATCGAGCTACACACAGGATCTGACACAGAATACCATTACTCTACTCGTAATGATCTTACAAACCGCCCCAAACCGAGGCTAGACGCTGAACTAAACATAAGCAAAAAGAACGAAAACGATGCTGATTCAATATAAAATAAATAGATTTACATACATTTTATAAGTATCAAGTCGACTCGAGTCACACTCGGGATTTAATAAATCTTCTTTCCGTACTTTATGCAATCTGTTTACAAAGACACCGCATTCGATTTGTTGTACCTATGTATATTATATATCCTATTATATAAGTGTGTTATAATGTCAGTCCATTAAAGGACACCGTATGACGTACCTCTCGGGTTGAATTTTCAATCATATCTAAACTTGGTACTACATGCGACTTAGTTATTATAGAATGCCGACGAGCATTTGTTATTACATTTCAAAGGTTTATAAAAGAATGAGCAGTCACTGGTTGAATGAACCTGGGATACGTCAAGACAGTTGTGTAAGTGAAAAGCGCTCTTATGAGCTTAGCTGTAAAGGTCATCGTCGCCTGCTTCTTCTTGGAAGGTGGGTTGGTCACCTCCCGAGGTCCCTGTGCCTCCCGAAGCGCCACCAGCGTTTGTGGGGAATCTGAAGTTGGTCCCGAAGCCACGGCTCTGCTGTAATGTTTGCGCAAACATCTCATATTTGCGTATGTCGTTGTCGGAGACGGATCGCCGAGCAAACTTCATTGCTTCTTCGAAATGTGCGCGAGAGATTTCTGGGACAGGGTCTTCTTCGTCCATCTAGAATTAAAAACGGAAAACAATAATGATGTTTAAACATTGAAAGAATCTTACTTTTCGTCAGTTGTGATATGTAGGTACATATTTCGATCCTAATTCTGAAATGTATTTAAAATTAACATTGTGATTCAATACTACGTTTTCAAGAAGTTCAAATCCAAGGAAAAAGAAAATTGGAAATATGCTTCAATTGGGTTATAAAATGTTAAACGAATGATAATAATGCTATCTCTTACGTCCATGGCCGCGTTGGGAGCGCGCTGAGTGCGGGCGCGCTCACGGTGTATCTCCGCCTCGATGGCCTGGCGGATGGCGAGCTTGCACGCGCGTTGGCAGATCTCCGTCAAGTCGGCGCCGCTGAAACCTTGGGTTACCTTGGAAGGGAGATGGGTTCTGTTTGGTTAATGAAATTTGCTTGCTGGTGGGTGTAGACGTGAGGGTTAGAATATAAGTGGTGTCTGTCTTCCTTGATTGGGACAAAAGGCTAACCAATTTATATGCAATTCAAAGTAAAGTTGTTCTATCTAGGAAAATGTTGTACATGTGCTAATTGAGCTACTAGTGTATTTGTATACAAGTTACTACTATTTTTTATTACATACAATGCATGGAACACACGCAGCCAACATCCGAATGGCTTTCGTGAAATAGAAAATCCACATTCAATCTTATTAAATAAAAATAATAAGCTTATATAGCCTTTACATAAAAGTTACATTAATAAACTACAAAAATAAAGTTTCCAAAAACCTATATACCTTAGCAATATAAGTCAGATCGACGTCCTTAGCGATGGGAGATTTCCTCAAGTTGGCCCGCAGGATGGCCTCTCGGGACTTCTCATCTGGCAGTGGGATGTAGATCAGTTGGTCCAGACGTCCGGGACGCAGGATAGCTGGATCGATGATGTCTGGTCTGTTGGTTGCACCTGAAAAAGGCAGTTAGTTTTAGTTAGGTTAAATAAGTATCGGTTGTGCTAATAAATTTTGGTAAAATCAATACTGTTAGGAATAAAAAAACAGGGCCTAGTATTATATTTCTACCACCAAATTTGGCAGTGCAAATATTATATTTTTGTCACGTGTTGATTTAAGCCACACAATATATAAATAACACTATTGGCTATTTGACTATTGCCTAATAATTTTGTGCCTATATGATTTTCACTACTTTGGTGCTGTTGGCACATGAGGTATACACTCGAACTAAAATTGACAAATCATATTCCCCAGTGTTCACAGAAATTTGGGCCTGGCAGTGCAGACACGACATTCGGCAATTATTTTCAGCATTCATGAAGCCGCATTAATTCAAATATTCGGAAGTAACTAAGTATAAAATGTTTTTCAAGTTAATCTGTCGAGACCACTTACATAGTACGCATTTTGTGTTTGTGTTAGACCATTCGAAAAGAAAATGTAACCGTAAGGATAGAACGTTAATAAAAGCACGTATAATAATTTCATAATCATGCAAGACAACGTTTTACGGAAACCGTTAAAATTATTTTTGCTAAGTCTTTTCTTTTAGTCTTGTTTTTTAGGGTTCCGTAGCCAAATGGCAAAAAACGGAACCCTTATAGATTCGTCATGTCTGTCTGTCCGTCCGTAAGTCACAGCCACTTTTTTCCGAAATTTTAAGAACTATACTGTTGGTAAGTAGATGTATTCTGTGAACCGCATTAAGGTTTTACACAAAAATAGAAAAAAAAAAAACAATACATTTTGGGGGTTCCCCATACCTAGAACTGAAACTCAAAAACTTTTTTTTCATCAAACCCATACGCGTGGGGTATCTATGGATAGGTCTTCAAAAATGACATTAAGGGTTCTATTATCATTTTTTTCTAAACTGAATAGTTTGCGCGAGAGATACTTCCAAAGTGGTAAAATGTGTCCCCCCTGTAACTTCTAAAATAAGAGAATGATAAAACTAAAAAAAATATATGATGTACATTACCATGTAAACTTCCACCGAAAATTGGTTTGAACGAGATTGTAATTAGTAGGTTTTTTTATACGTCATAAATCGTAAACCGCAATTTACCTTTCATACAATCAACACAAATATAAAAATAATAAATAAAAAAAACATTTAATTTCATAAACATAAAAAACCTTGTACATAAACCCTGAACCATTATTTTCTAATAATAAATCAGTAATTATTATTATTCTTGGTTTCACGGGACTATGTGGTCACATGAACTGCGCCCTGTCACACTGCGACCTAGCAGATCTATTGTGTGAGTCCACCTTTCTAGAGCTCGCCGCTTACTCCAATCGAGTCCAGAAAGCGAATCACCTTCATGACGGCAATGTATCCAATCTCCCTTGTGTCCAGTCCATGTTTGTCCAAGTGTAATGATCACTTCTGTACTAGTGTGGCACACTGACACAGTAAATGAAGAGGCGTTTCTTCTTCCGTGCTACAGAATCTGCAGCACGTAGAGACCGCTGCGCCTAGATTGTACATGTGCTTATTCAGCTTGCAGTGACCTGTCAGTGCGCGCACTACTGTTCTAAGTTGGGTCCTATTGAGAGATAATAGTTCCCTTGTGTAGGGTTTTGAGTATCCCTCTATTAGCGCCTTGGAGTGTTTCATGCCTTCTGCTTCGGTCCAAAGGCGTTTGCTTTCTTTTAGGCAAAGGCTTGTTAGTATTTGTCGTGTTAGGCTCCTTGGGATACAGCAGAAAGGTTCTGGACCTATCTGTTACTGCATTGCGCCTTTTCTCGCCAGTTCATCAGCCTTGTCATTTCCTTCGATGTTTGAGTGTCCTGGGACCCATTTTAGGTGTACTGTGTTTTGTTCCCCAAGTTTATTAGAGTCTTTTGGCAATGCATTACTAATTTGGAGTCAACTCTGGATGAGTTTAGTGCCATTAGTGCTGCTTTGCTGTCTGAGAATATGTGAATAGTTTCGCCTTTGTAGGATTTGCTGATGTTGATTTCCGCAGATCTCAAGGATTGCATAAATCTCAGCTTGGAATATTGAGGCATAGGCTCCTAGGCTTGAGCATTCGCTAAACCTGGGTTTTACGCCGTGTACCCCATATCCTGCTTTAATGTCCATTTTAGAGCCGTCAGTGAACCAAATAAGGCTATGTCCTTCCCAGTGAATGTTGCCCTTAGTCCATTCTTCTCTGTTTGGAAATTCTATCTGGTAAAGTTTTTTGAATTGTAACTCTGGTGTCATGTAATCCGTGGGCATGTTTATAATTGGGTATTTGTGGATGAGTTTCTCCAGGTCGCCCGTATTTTTTGAAAGCCATGCATGTCCTCTTTGGGCTTTGGCTCTAATCATGCTCCCCCCAGCCTCTTTTAAGGCTGTGAGATGCAGGGGCGGGAGCCCTAAGAGTGCATTTAATGCCAGGTTTGGCGTAGTTGTCATGGCGCCAGTGGCCAGAATGCACGCTGTTCTTTGTATCTTCCCTAGTTCAGTAATGGTAGTTGTTTGCGTGAGCTTCTTGTGCCATACTAAACAGCCGTATGTCACGATAGGTCTGACGATGGCGTCAAGAATCCACATGACTATTTTGGGTTTTAGTCCCCATCTTGATCCAACCATTCTGCTACACAGATAGAGGGAGATTTTTGCTTTCTGTGTGGCGTTTTCTACGTGTTTATTGTAGGTAAGTTTATCGTCTAGAGTGATGCCTAGATATTTTACTTCTTTAGAGAATGCTATAGTGGTTCCATCAATCTTAGGAGGTTTGAGCTTGTCAAGTTTCCTTTTTTTGGTGAATGGCACTATAACAGTTTTGGTGGCGTTGATAGTCAATTCGTTATCTTTTATTACTGATTTAAGTAATAGGTGCCTAAGTAAATTAAAATTATCATGCGCGCGGGGCGTGGTTTGATCGGTAGCGGGTGCGGAGCGCGCGGGGGGCTGGTTCCCGAATGCGCTTACCCGAACAGACAAGTGAAGGCAGACGTCGTTGACACTTGTGCGCGAGGAGCTAATTATTTTCGATATATTTGTGCGAATGCTAAATATTGTACGTTTATGATTTGATACTGTTTTCGTTGGATAAAATTAATTTCGATTACTTGCATCGAAATTATTCTTTTAAACTCATTTACTGCCTAGAAATTTTATTTTTACAAATTTTTGGGAAGCTTACAACTAAAAAATACTACAATATAAAGACAATTGAATCTGATGGCCATTTAAAAGCTTCCACCGGTATACAGTACAATTGATTAACAGCAGTATCTACACTAGACACAACTGATATAATAAAAAACAGAGTACATTAAATAAATGAAATAAAGTGTGACACTGATAAATTAATTATCTATTAATTATTTATTTATTATATATATTAATTTGTCTTGTCATACATCTTTCCGTCCGCGGGAAGTGGGTCTGTTCGGGTTCCCGGAACTCATTGAGCCTGTGCCGCCAAATGAGTCTCATCTCCAATTTATGATGGCAATGTGGGTTCAATAGGACAGTGGTCTTGTATTTATTATATCAATGGTATACTATGCGTGTACGATAGTCTCTATAATTGTTTAAACCAACTCAATAAAATATATTACTGCATTGTTCCATACCTAGCAGAATTTAATATTCAATTTCCTAGCGTGCAACGTCAACCCAATGCAATAGATTGCGGGCTTTATGCAATAGCTTTTGCCACTTCTTTAGATGAATCGCTTATAATGAATCCCTCTCTACACAATTATGTACCAGAAACGATGAGATCTCATTTGCGCTGTATGATTTTGAGCAACGATTTTTTGCCTTTTCCATCTACAACTAGATCTGTTCGTGGACGTCCGCCCGTAAATCTTTTTGTTATGTTACTTGCTGCTACGGGACTTGGCCGCTTTTTTTATTTTAGCATATCGATTATCATTAGTTATTTCAAAAAAAAATCATAAGATAATTCTAATAAAATATTCAAAACTAATCAGTTTGAGGCACAAATCTAAACAATTAACTGTTTTCAAAAATCCTAAAAATCTGATCTTAGCCAATGAAGCTAACGAACATGAACGATTATCTCGTGCTAAACCAATTTGAATATGATCGGCCCAAAACCGCGTGTGTCCTTTGAAACATAAAAATGCAAATTTCTTTTTTAAGGCAAAATGCATTCATTCAGTCGCTTCAAAGAGGAACCAAAACTAGCTGTCATTTGTACGACAAGGTCAATGATAGGCCCAAAACCGCGTGTGTCCTTTGAAACATAAAAACGCAAATTTCTTTTTTAAGGCAAAATGCATTCATTCAGTCGCTTCAAAGTGGAACCAAAAATAGCTGTCATTTGTACGACAAGGTCAGTGGTTATGGCACAGAATTTACGTAAATAATGGGATAAATTTAAAAAGGTGTCTATTGTTCCTCATTGCTAATTTTTTACTGACTTTGAACTGACTGTTACCGGAGTTCTAGATTACACGATAACGTATCTGAAGTACCCGTATTGCACAGCCGATGGAACATAATAACTAAGAGTATTTTAGATATTCCAATTGGCAAGATGGCTGCCCAGTGGGTTTGGGAATGTTTAACGGCGAAGGAAATTTCAGGAACATGATACGGAAGATCTAGCCAGAGCATACCTTCGCTTACGCACCGGGCATATCTGGCTAAATGCATTATGTTTTTATGAAACAATATGCTTAAATTAATGAATTTAGATTATCGCGGCTATTAAAACTATAATTAATTCGAATAATTATATGAACGTGGATCAATGGATGCCCCTAAACAGAACAAGAAAAAAATTTGACCCAACATTTTTACGGACACGGAAATTTACGCTAACGAAGTCGCAACCTCTACTAGTGCCCATTAAATTGCTCACCAATAATGAAGACATTCTTCTTAGCGCCCATGCCGTCCATTTCTGTCAGGATTTGGTTGATGACGCGGTCGGCCGCGCCGCCGGCGTCCGACACCGACCCGCCGCGAGACTTGGCGATGGAATCCAACTCGTCGAAGAATAGCACGCAGGGAGATGCTGAGCGGGCCTGAGGAGGATTTTATTCATCTTACAATATGGAAGGAAGGTACAAAGAAGAATGTAATAATATGCCCATAGAGAACTTAGCTTAACTACATTTAATTATAATATTATACAAATGCAAGTTTATGAATCAATGGGTACAAAAGTACAAATTTACACTAGACAATACATTATAAGACAAACAAACTCAAGAAAGTGACACACCCGTCGCCGGGTATTTCGGCTACAAAAAAGTCATCAGTTTTGCATAGCCATTATTAGATACGAATGCATTTATATACAGCATATAAGTATGATGCATATTATTACAATATATTTTTATTAATGATTGATGTTTAATGAATACCCTTGCATTCAAACATATTGCAAAATATCAGTCAATTTTGATTGGAAATATTAGTAAATGACTAATAAATAAATAAATATTAGTATTACTACAGATTAGTATTGTAATGGTTCTTTGTTATAGGTAACAAAGGTACAGTGAGAGCCATCTACGAAGTCGCGCCCCACTACTTTATGGTCTATATATCGTAGGGTGCGAGTACATGAATAGAGGAGTGGGGCGCGACTTCGTGGATCATACTCACTATATAATGCATGCCATCCACGGAGACACGCCCATGTTCTATGGTCGCACATTACGACGAATAGAAAAATTGAGTGGGGCAGGTCTTAGCTGCTGACACTCACGAAACTACAATACGCGCAAAATAACTTGACCGGTGTGAAGTTAGCGTGGGAACCGTCGCAGTAGTCATATTTTAGATCTCATTGGTAGTATGAAGAGCGGGGGAAGGGAATGAATTTACCAGAATGTTGCTACATTATCGGATTACTCGAAATGTTGGGTAAGAATTACCCGTAATATTAAGCTAAAAAATATTTTTAACTGTGAATTCTTCGCTTTTCGTTTGTGGTAACATTTTGGAAATCCTTTTTTTGTAATAAAACACCACGAAATGGTTTATTTCGTTGAAAATTGAGTCAAAATAAAGCAAAAGGTTTTATAAACACTACCCACACTACAGACATGGGAAATATTAGATGACACAACACTGAGTGAATGAGTGATTGATTCAGTCACTCATCAGTGCTTCTCTTTTGTTCTTGTCGCTATCTCTCTTGCTCGTACTTACGGTTGGAAAATTGTTACTGCATTGTTTAGTTGTTGATTTCAATGTCAAGTTTCGTTATTGTTATAATTTAAAGTTTTTTGTTATTGTTCGGATTAATCATGCCAAAGCATCATCCGGCGTCGCATCGGCGGGCCCGAAAAAGTCAAAAATCATTCCAAAATAAAAGTGACACGAAACTATTTTGTAATTGCTTGTACGTGCGCATACACCCGGAGAAGCTAACTTCACACCGGTCAAGTTATTTTGCGCGTATTGTACTGAGCTAACAAGACAAGAGCGGCCATCGAAAAGAAGAAAGGATTTGCTTTCGAGTTGTCGACTTGATTCGTAATGTGAATGTGGACGAAGGGACAATTTTGAAAATTGACGTAATCGTTTTGATATCAAGGGACGATTTAGTGGCGAATTGTGCAAATTCAGTGTACTAAAATAAAAATGCATTAACTCAGTTTTGCGAATTTTTAAAATTAATGTACTTATAATCAAGTATCATATCCCTCGCACGGGACGCTTGCAAAAAATTTGTCCTCAGCAAACAATCAATACAACCTATTAAATTTAACTAAAAAAAATTGTGCAGATTATTCAAAAAATTTTAATAATAAAATATATAAATGTGTAATTTAAAACATGTTTTGTTTTTAGATTTAAACTGTATATAAACTGTATGTATATACTGTATTTAAACTGTAATAAATTTTCAATGTTACCCTACACAATTTTCTCATATAAAAGATAAAAATCGTGTAATCTCTTAAAGTATTATTAGGTAAAGAGACCACACTTTCACTCCCATCCTCTATTTGTGTAAAGTATGTAACAACTATTCAAGTTGCAAACTAATTTGTATAAAAAATTCTGTTTTCAAATTCAACTAAGTATAAATACCTTGTCGAAGATATCCCGAACATTGGCCTCAGATTCACCAAACCACATAGTGAGCAGTTCAGGACCTTTTACCGAGATGAAGTTGGCCTGGCATTCATTGGCAATAGCCTTGGCCAATAGGGTCTTACCTAGAATTATACGAAAAATTATTACAAAAGAGTGATTGCATTGTAAGTTTCCATAAAAACTATCAGTAAATCCCTTTGTATTAAAAGTACAACTATAATAAATACTAATCTTTTTCCTAAATCAAGTAATTTTAACAACTGACTTAACTAAAGTAAGTAAGATGTTAAAATCCATTCTGCTGTTAATGTTGCCAAATGTAACAAAGAACTAGAAATATACAGGGCTCTCTCAAGCTCTACTTTAACCTACTGAAAGAATGTATCGAATTTCCAGTAACCCTATATACACATGCACCGCCAGAATGAACAAATGCTACAAATATATTTGAAATAGAGTCCTACAATAAACCTACCACAACCAGGAGGCCCATAAAACAGTACACCCCTCGACGGCTGCATACCAAACTTCAAGAACTTATCCGGATGTTCCACGGGGTATTGAACCAGCTCCTGCAGCTCCCTCTTGACGTTTTGAAGACCTCCAATGTCGGTCCAGGTGACATTGGGAACTTCCACCACGGTTTCACGAAGAGCAGACGGAGAGGATTTGGTCATCGCATACTGCGGGTTTGAATAGAATAATAGGAATAATGGATCTCTCACTCACACAAACTCAAGTATATTACGTTTATGAAACTTAAAATTAGTGAAACCGAGAAAGAGACAGAACCACGCAATACAGAGGCGCGCGACTAAGACGAAATGAAGTTTGTTTGTATCTGTGTCGCGTCGTATCGCCTCGGTTCTTTTCGTGTAGTGACAGTCGGATTGCGACTAAGTTAAGTCAGGCGACGGGGACAAGATTTATAAGGGCCGTGTGTCAGGAGCTTGACTACTATCTTACGCTACTTTACTTTAAGCAAATAATATTAATAATATTTTTAAAATCTCATTACAAAGTTTATAGTAACTCCTGGAGTGACTAACTCTAAACTTTTTATGGATTCTTGATGACACATTCTCTTAGAAACAAATGATAGACCTAATTAATGTCCTTATCCTAGTCCCAATGCACTTACCCGGAAGTTATCCATAGACACAGCGAGCGAGTTTAGCACTTCAGCATCAATCTGGTCATCTTCCAAGTCAATGAGATCCATCTTCTCACGGATCTGCTGCAAAGCTGCCTCGGAGCAGAGGGAAGCCAAGTCAGCTCCGACGTGACCGTGGGATTCAGCTGCGATCTGTCAATATGAGATGCATCCTTAGTAGACTTCCACGAGAAAATGAAGATGTCGAGACGTTTTTGAAATACAATGGAGCAAGTTGAAATGAAATACACAATTAGTCTTGACATTCAAACTCCATTCTAAAACCCATCAAATAAGTGTGTCATTATCATAAAATAGATTACTCAAAAGCTACTGTTTACCATTTAAGGGTTGTATTTGTGAAAAAAATTATTTTTTTCGACATGTTATTAGGTTCAAGTTCCAAGAGAGTATTAATATATTGATAATTATCCTATAAAAGAATTGAAGAGTTGATCATCGTTAATGAGTCTTCTGGCTTATAAAATGATATTGCGGTAATTACCCATTATAACTGCTATAAATTACCTGTTCCAAATCAACGTCATCACCCAGCTTCATGTTCTTAGTGTGAATGCGCAGGATCTCCAAACGGCCGGTTGCATCAGGGATACCGATGTCAATCTCCCGGTCGAAACGGCCGAATCTACGGAGAGCCGGGTCGATGGAGTTAGGGCGGTTCGTGGCCGCCATTACGATAACGTGCGATGACTTCTTCATACCTGGTGGAATTGTAAGTTTATTTTGGGTACCATATATATATATATAGGTCACCAGGATTCCTTAACTAGTTAAAAGTTAAATAACTTGATAAAATAAAAGAATATTAGTTCTTGACATTTTTTTAGCATTTTAGGGAATTGGGTGTTAGACAACATACAAAAATACAAGATTTTATCATTTATTTAAAAAAATTAAGTTATTTTGACCAAAAAAAACTATTTGAAAAATAAACTTTAGAATTTATTATCGAAATTATATAGAAAACTCAAAAAAGAAGCACAAAAAAAGTAATTTTTTGTATTATTAGCTTACTAGTATTAATTATAACAATATTTATTGCGACAATATGCGTGTAAACGAATTATCTACGTATCTATTACACCTGTCAAGAAAAAAAATTTTTGCACATGGGTTTTACTTAATATATTTTGATTGTATAAGCACATATATAAAAAAAATGTGATTACAAATGGAAAATATTTGCTTTTTAAGAACTTAGAGCGAATTGACCATTTTTTATTTTCGCGCCCAACGAATGTCGGTCTTTGCGCGCTATCAGTGTACAAAGAGAGGTAAGAGGGCGCGTAGTAGTGTTTCTTGCGTTACTCGATGTGTACGACAGTTTGTGTTTGGTTCATGTACATGTTTTTTCGCTGTATCGACCTGTACATATCTCTAATCATGAGTCCGAAGCTGTCAAATATTTGAAGAGTTTTTTTCCAAAGCTCTAAAGAGGCGAAAATTAAAACTGGAATCTTTGTAGGCTCTCAAATAAAAAAATTATGAATTGTGATATTTTCCTGGAGTTACTTAGCCTATTTTTTGTTCTTATTCTTATTTCTAGATATAAAAGCAATAAAAATAAATTATGCATAACCCGTGCGCAAAAATGGTGTAGACTGGTGTTATATATTTGATCCAAACGATCAGTTATGAGCGCAGTGGCAGTCGAATTGGCATTACTGCATTTACAGGAACAGAAGCACTTCCAACTGAAGCCTATGGTTGGCAACAAATCATTCATCAATACTTGAATATATTTATCAATAAAACTTCTATATTAAACTAATTAAACATACACTTATTGTCCGGTGGATTGCGTGCTTTTTGCATTGCCCCAAAATTGTATTACTTGTTTAAGATTCTTAATGCATCTTTAGATATTCAAAATGATGAATACGAGCCTGATGCAAAAGTGCAATCTAGATTAGTAATAAAAGTCCAAAGAGACCAACAAATAAAAAGTAGTTAATTAAGTTTATTTTCTGTATAGTACTAAAATAAAATATTTTGTTATGATATTAAAATAATGAATTTATCCAAAGTTAACGCATAAAAGTTCGACTATCGCAGTTGAACACAGAAAACAGTTCGTCTACCATGACTCCTTTACTCTCAATAACGGCCTTAATCCAAAAGGCTTTGTTGCTACTAACTCTTTACACTCTTTCTTCTGGTGTTGCAGAATCCCATGCAGCCATAATATTCTCCTTTAAATCATTTTTTAACCTTCTTTCGTAACGTTTTTTCATTTTCCACCACTGTGTCTCAATAGGAGACAAGTCTGGACTGCTCGACGGCCACTTCTTTCGGGGATTTCTTTAGAGTTAAGCCTTCCCAACCAAGCCTTCGTTGTCCGCGCAGTAAGAGAAGAAGCACCATCTTCTTCTTGAAAAATGTGGGCACTTCGATGTTTCAAAATCGAAGTGTACGGCCGTTAAGTAAGTTAAGTATTTCACTGCATTGACAGTTCCTCTAGAAATTGCAGGTGGCTCACTCCTGACATGCAGCTCCATATCATTACAGGAACCTCACTTTTCTCTTACGAATTCATATTTATTTTGGATAGCTTTATTCTGTACATAAGCGACAGTCTTCAAATTTAGATTCGTCGATCCATATTATTTGACGTCACTTGGTCAGCATTTCAGTGATTTCGAGTAAAGTAACATGAGTAAAGATGTCTTTCTAGTCGTAACCTAAAAGCGATAACCTCACGCCATTTTACGGTGGTTTCTCTTTAAAGTTTTCTTTAAAATACGATTTTCAGCTTCACTCATAAAACGAGTGCGGCGTGGTCTCTTTAAACAAGAAATTGTATCGTTTTTCTTGTAATGATGGATGATTGACTGGATATAAAAATTTGGCAGTAACTAGTCTTTGGCGATTTGGTAAGCAGATTCCTCACTATTAATCTTCGAAATTATAACTTTTCGGACTTCCCCTGTGATAGGTTTACCGCTACACGTATCACTCAAAATTATTAGTAAAAATCATTTTAAAAAACTTGAAATATGCCTTTTTATAGCCTTTGACATGTTAAATGACAATTAAAATCTATTCATAATTTCATATTAATTCTATTTATTTTTCTGTGTAAAAACTTAATTAAGACTTAACGCTAGGCATAGACGAACTATTTTGCATCAGTTAAGAACTAGAAAAACTGTTTTGTGTGAGACCACATTTGTAAAGTATTTCTTTAATAGTACAAAAGTAACGCCATTCCAATGGAGTATTATATTGTTAAAATCGTTTACTGCTAGCTAGTACCTTTCAAGAAATGAATAAGTTGAAATAAAAAATATGTTTTTCATGATGTATGACTAGATGAACTTTTGCATTGGGGCTCATAAAAACTTTGACCTAGAGGAACTCTTTTCGAAAATATTACAATAAACTTATTATTTTAATTGATCAAATAGCGTGAGTAGTAAATTAATCTTGATTGACGAATGTTCACACAAAACGGCGGACTGAAAATAAAAAATGGAAAAACTGCGCCATTAAATAACACTTATGACCAAGTTTGCCGCGACTGAAATAATGACTACTACGTTTGTTTATCAATAATTATTGACATATCAGCATATTATGCAGTAATAGCTATTTTTTGTTGTTATCTTGGAATCCACAGCTTTCAAATTTACTAAAAAAGAAATTTAAAATATAAACAGGATCTTCAATGAATAATGGATTTTACATACAACCAGGAAACATTTCAATTGTAATTTTTTCAGGTTACATTACTACCTCATGCATAAAAAAAACTCAGTAACTCAACTAATTTAATAAATCATTTTATAACAGGACATTTTTAGGCAAAATTTTGTATCCACATTAGCTTCTACTCAAATAAAATAACCTTAATGTTACAATATAAGAACACCCAATTTTTATATTCTTTTATTTATAATAACATTATCCAAATAAAAAATTAAGATGGGGTAATGGTTTTGATTTAACCCTACTTATTAAATATCAAATATATACTACCTACTATTTGTAATCTTCTACTTAAAAGCATCTTTATCCCAGAACATAATCACTCTTTTCTGACAGCTATTTACATTTGTATTAAAACCTGTAAGAATAAAAATAGCACAAACATTCAACTTACCATCCATCAAAGTCAGCAGCTGAGAAACAATTCTTCGTTCTACTTCGCCATGAGTCTTCTCCCTCTTTGGTGCGATAGCATCCAACTCATCAATGAAAATGATGGCCGGAGAGTTCTTGTCAGCCTCTTCGAAAGCCTTACGAAGGTTGGACTCGGATTCACCAGCTAGCTTAGACATGATCTCCGGACCATTGATCAGGAAGAAGAAAGCACCTGTTGAATAAAATGGTTGGAGTCATTTATGCGGTTCAAAAGCTGTGGGTCAAAAACACAAAATTCAACTCTGAATTTCATGAGTGCATATTATGATTTTAGGGTCCTCATTGAGCTGGCTTACCATAACCTCTTAGTACCTCAACTGAACTGTGCTGCTTATGAAATAAACAACTCAATTTTGTTTTTTTTAATTTCTTCCAACATTTCACAAACTGTCTTGTCATCACAAATCTTAGTCTGATTTGAATCAGATAATGCTTCTAGAAGTTGAGATTCAACATCACAAAACTCCAGTTCATACTTCGTTTGGGGATTTCAGGAATTTGAATATTTTACAGCACTGAATATTTAGCAACCTACAAAAATACTTTCAGAGGTTAGAAACTAGATCTTAGAAGCCTTTGTCACCTTTGAAACTTATAATGAATTTTTAGTTTTTTATCAAAATAGGGCGCATAACTCTTTTCAGCATTTTCCGCTACTCCTCATAGTTAAAGATTTGCCCATCCATTCCCAATAGAAACTTCATTTATATTTTTTACCAGTATATTTTCTAAAAACTATATAGTCTTACCAGTCTCATTGGCAACAGCTCTGGCAATGAGTGTCTTTCCAGTACCAGGTGGTCCATACATAAGTATACCACGGGGAGGCTTGACTCCGATGGCCTTGAAAAGAGACGGGTGACGCAGTGGCAGTTCTACCATCTCTTTAATTTGAGCCAGCTGCTTGCGACAACCACCAATGTCGTCATAACCGACGGCATTTAGAGCCTCTTCCTCTTCCTAAAATAGGTAGTTGGTATATTATGAGGGTGGATTGAAAAGTTCTCGGCCTAATATAGAAAGCGTTGTCATATTATTATAAAACTACCCTCATATGAAACCTAGACTCTTTGTCAGAGTCTGTGCAATTTTTCTCTGAGATACATGCGTAATTATTTATTTTATTAAACATTAAGGGAGAGTAAGTTTCATTAATTTTGAAAATGGATAGTTTAGAGCAAATACCTCCACAAGAGACACTTAACTCCAAAGCAGATTCATGAAGATATGGTGGCTACTTTAGGAACATCTGCTCCGTCGTATACAATGATAAAAAAGTGGACAGCTGAATTTAAACGTGGACGAGAGAGCATCAAAGATGACCCCGCTCTGGACGGCCTTCTACAGCTACGACTTCGGAAAACATCGAAAAATATGTGATCTCATCATGGGAGACACAAGGTTGAAGGTATCTGAGATAGCTGAAGCTCTAGGGATTTCATATGAACGTACACAAAACATGATCGTTAACGAATTAGGGTTCTACAACGTGTCTGCAAGATGGGTTCCGCGGCTCCTTTCAGTTGAATAGAAACGAACTCGGCTCACGATTTCTTGAGACTGTTTAGAGCTTTTTCAAGCTGATCCAAACGAATTTTTGGCAAGGTTCCTTACTATGGACGAAACATGGGTTCATCACTATACTCCTGAATCCAAATAACAATCCAAACAGTGGAAGAGACCCGGATCTTCGAACCCAAGAAAGCCAAGGTGTGTTTTTCAGTAAACAAGGTAATGGCATCGGTTTTCTGGGATTCTATGGGTGTCATCTTGGTTGATTACTTAGAAAGAGGTCAAACTATACATTCTGCATGCTACTGCACACTATTACGTCGTTTACGCGAAGAAATAAAGTCTAAAAGACCAGGATTGTTGACCAAGAAAGTTTTGTTTTATCGGGACAATGCTCGTGTTCACACATCTGCAGAATCACTGGCTAAAATGGTGAATTGTGGTTTCGAATTGCTTCCTCATCCCCCCTTATTCACCTAACTTGGCACCTTGTGACTTCCACCTATTTCCAAAACTAAAAAACACTTAGGTGGAATGAAATTTTCTACCAGTGAGGAGGTCAAAGTGTCCATAGATGCCTTTTTTGAAGACCTTGACGAGACCTTCTATTTAAATGGGATCAAGGCTTGGGACTAAGTGCTGTGTCCTAGGAGGAGAGTATGTAGAAAAAATATATAAAAATTGCATTATTCCTGTGTTTTCTTATTTAGGCCGCGAACTTTTCAATACATCCTCATATGAAATGGTGGATTTGTGAGTGTTTGTACAAAATTTTGAATCTCGCTGTGGGTGATTTAATTAAATATTAGGAATAGACATCTAATCACTTTACTGTTACTGTACTTTGACTTTTATTAGTTTTGTCTATTATATCTCTAGCCTTCTTAAACAATTAACTGCAAATATGCAGTTAAAAAAAATATGACCAAAAATACAAAAGAAAGATTCATTTTCTAAAACTCCCACCCAAAGTGAGTCATCACCAAAGCAGTGATAAGGCATGTTTATTATTTGAGGTTTGGTGAGTTTCTTTGTGCAGAATTAATAAATACAGTTGAACTTACAAATGTTTTCAAGTAGTGTTAATAGTTTTTTAACAAAAAATTTACTAATTTACAAATGGAATATTAGAATGACTAAACTCAATGATAAAAAAATTACTAAAGACATGCAATTTTTTCAATTGATGAAATCTTTTCCCAAATTACATTAAGTTGGCAGATGTGGCAAGATGTTATGAAAAAGAACTATATAATATATAAGGTTAAAAACATTGTTTTCTACAAGTGCACATATTTTGACAATCAGATTAGATATAAGGACAATGTTCAATTAACACTGTTTTATTTGTGACTATTAATGTTTCATACTTGTGAAAGACTGTGTGACACAGTAATTTGCACAAAAAAATTCAAACCTTTTTTAGGTTAGTTTTAAAAGGATAGTTTCAAAATAATCACTCTATGAGCATAACATTAAAACTTAATATTTAAAACCCTAACTTAAGTTAAATATTAGTTTAAAATATGAATTAGCTGTAATATGATAGCAAACTGTTTGTGCACTTAATAAAATAAATGAATACAGCAATTATTAAATTTCAGTATTGTCTTTATTCTAGAACAATCAGACAAAAAAGCTACTTTGCATTTCCTTTAACATTTAATTCACAAATTGATATCTAATTACTCTAAACTAGGTCTAAGGTAACTTACCTCTCTCTTAATAGGGTCACCCTCACAATGAATAACTGTATCTGGAGCTACTATGCAGTATGGTGATGGATCAGTCTCCACCACCTTGAACTCCACCGCACGCATTCCACCACGCACCATGAAGGTATCATCACGGTGGATTGGACGATATGCCTCCATGAAGTAAGGCTTCAAGTATACTTCAAACAGGTTTCTGAGGGCAATGATTGGTTTCTATTACCAACTATTCATGGATATTAAGTATTTGTTGGGTCCATACATTATAGAAAGTTTTTATATTTGCCAAACATAAAAAGATGTTTTAACTTACGATGGAAAAGGTAGAAGATCCATACTTTTCTCACCTGTTACAAACTGGAAAAAGACTATTTGAAAGTGATATATAATATTATGTGTTTTACTTACCCAGTTAGTCCTTCAACAGAATCATCAATAGGCAAAATGTGAACTCGTTTGCCATACTTCACTGAGGGGCAAGGGGCTATGGACACTACATCAGACAATCTAACACGTAGGTTGTTCCTCACAACTCGGTTCATGCGAATTTTCTCATCAGGGCAGTTATCATCAGACAGCACTATACACACAGTCTCTTTACGACGTTTCCCCTTTAACAACACTGTGTCTCCACGAAACAGTTGTAACTGTTCCATTTTAGCCTAAAAACAAAATAATTAATTATAGGACATATAAAAAAAAGGATCCCCCCAATCATAAAATAAATAACTCAATATTGTTAACAAATAAAGATAATGAATCAAAATTAACATAATTTCTTTGTTACTATGGGAAAAAAATTGTTTGTTCATGCATAAAATGAGGACAAAGATTCTATACCTGAGACAATGCGACGACTGAATTATCATCGCTGACTGCTTCTTCAACAATAAGGCGGTTTGGCCTGTCCTTGCGACGGAGAATCGCGGTCGACAAATCATCAGGACTGTAAAAATTCAACAAAAATGGCTAAGAAATTGGTAACGAAATATCCATCGATGCCTTATTTTAAATGTGATGTTGTCTAATTTTATTGGTTTGCTGGATGCTAAGCATCTTATATTAGTTATACAAAAGTAGGATAGTAACATTTCAAAAACTTCTAAATGTAATTTAGTTAGACATGATGACAAGCCAATTTCAGTCGATCATTTTTCATTGAATTTACTACAATTTCTGCGAAACTTCAATATAGACATATTTACACAATACAATACCATTTTAACGCAACAAACCTCTTATTATCAGCCATTTTAAATTGAAATATCACAAATCACGAATTTACAAATTATCAAAACGCCGAGAGTGCTAGCTTCTTCTCTACTTCAGACTTGCATGACGTTGCCGTATTTCATTTGTTCGTACTCATCGATGACATCGGTGTTGCTATTTATAAAAATGTCTCTATGGTTTGTTGTGTCTCTTTATTTGTTTTATTTTATTTTCCGTTATCTTATTCAATTATTTGATTTATCAAATAATTTAATGTGACGAAAATCCTTTGTTTGTTAAACATATTATCTGCATTGAATTTTTATGCGACGTTGTGTTTTCCCGTTGGCAATAATAAGGCTTTACCAGAAGTCGATTGCCATGATTAAGAGCCTTTATACAAAGCAACGCTCTACCGAATCAGTCAAACTCACAAACTAACTAGTGATGCTACGCATCAGACGAACGTCTTCCTAACTACAACACTAGTGCTGCGTTCCGTTTGCCGATTACAGCGCTCACAGCGCTAAAAGTGCTCAAAACCGTTCCGATTCGTTTGAGCGCGCTAAAAGTGTTATTAGTGATATTGCAATCGGAACGGTAAATAGCGCGCTAACATTCTGATTGTTCGTCGATTAAGTCTTAAGTTATAATTTCATTAAGATCTTTGACCCTGAATGAAGCAGGAGCCATTTTTTTACATTATTACGAAAGAAAATTAAAAAGCAAGCTTTTAAAATCTTTAATCGACTAATAAAAACATCAACAAAGTAACGTCTCGTGTCAGTTTTGACAGGCCGTTCACAGCGACCTGAGCGACCATGCTCCGTAGCGTTGGCACTGTGAGCGGTAAGATGGCGGCGTTTATGACGTCATTGATGACGTATCGATATCGCTGTGAGCGCGCTCACGGGCAAACGGAACGATTATATGAGCGCTGTGAGCGCTGTAATCGGCGAACGGAACGCAGCATAGGAACTAGGAACTTGAGGAACTTTTCAATTTGACAACTATTTTAAAAAAAATTAGATTGTCCTACGTTTCTTTATTTTAAAATGACGGCATGGATTTTGGCGTAATGCCATTGTGGCAGGCGAAGCTTTTCTACAAGATATTTTAACAATCTAAAAGATAAAGAAGGTAAAATAAATAAAAGACTAGTATATTTATGATTTTTTTTTAATTTCTAAATTTTGTTTTATATTTTTATATGATTTGTTTGTATTGCACGGGAGGCAAATTTTTATTTTCTAGAAGCGAGACATCAGTACCTGTTATTTATATTCTGTTAATTATGTTACACCAATTAAACACCGTTATTCATATTGAGTAACCCAGAAAACATTTCTTGTGTGGCTCACAAACCATATACAAAGGTTTACCACACTTAAACCTTGTGAGCACAAAGCACTATTAGCACAAAGACACGGTAACCATTGTTAAGTCCTATCTCAGTTCTTGGAAAGTGATGGAAAATAACGTCCTTTCGGCTACTTTCTCATTCACTACACAGCACTTGTTGTACATTGTGAAGCACCGAATAAACGCATATTAATTACTATATTTGGTAAATGAGAGGTTATGTTTCAGAAATTGATCAATGCAAACTCTTCACTCGTCAAACATTGAAACCGCGATGGCCGATCAAGTTGATTGATTGAAAATTAAATTAAATTTTGCGTTTTATGGCAATCAGCTGTAGTTACTACACAATAACTATTTCTGCCAATTTCAAGTATTAATATAATAAAATTAGTTTTAACATAATTAAAACATTGAAACATAACCTAAAACCGTACATCATTGATTGAACATAGTGTTATCATTCATCATTCACATTGAAGTGACGTATGACAATTGTTCGCTCGAAAAGTAGCAACGGAGCTGTCAGCATCAAAAAGTTCTAACCATAGACATAATTCCTAGTTTTTTTTGTATGAAGACTACCTGCATGGTCAAACTGCAACACGCACACGTATCTATTACACGCACACATCTGCAGTGCTGGATGATACAGTCGCTGGCCGTCAAGTAGCTCGTTCGCATAGGTTTTGATACTTTTTCAAATTATGTTAAATATTATTATTATTATTATTAAATTTATGTAATTTATTACTTGAGTTATGTTTTGCTAAGTAGGATATTTATTTACCTGGTTAGGATAATATGGTACGAAATAAAATTGGGGTACAATAAGAGAGATCTTCATTTGAAGAGATTGATGTTATTAATATATATAGGTTGGTTATGGTAGTTATGTTAAGATAAGGGTGATTACTTAATAAAAATAAATAAAATTAGGTGAAAAAAATATTACTTATTATTATACAATAGTGAAAAATTTTAATTTTGGGACCCACTTCAGGTGCAATATCGAATAGCAAATAGAAAATAACTAAATTAAACTAAAATTTAAAAGTTTTGGCTCCATCTTTGTTTTCCAGAAGTCTTCGTGTCTTTCTCTATATATATATATATATATATATATATATATATATATATATATATATATATATATATATATATATAATATTTTTAAAGAAAAATATTTACCAGTCCACACCGTAAAAAGACAAACAGATGTTTTTGTGATGTGATGTGATGATTTAAATTCAGGGTAACATCCCGATTCAAAAATTTTATTTTGTGTTGTTGCATACCTTCAGTTGACATAATGGTTAAAGGTGAAGAAGACGTATATATTCCAATTACACATATAGTTTACACTGTATATTAATTAAAAGTCTGAACTTTTAAGTACCCGGTAAAAAAGTAATCATCATCAGCTTATATTCGCCCCACTGCAGGGTAAAAGCCTCCTCCCAGAAGGACAATATCGCATTACTCGATAACATTCTTCCTGAACAGGACCATGGGCGCGATACATTGCACTGCTTGAATTTTCCCGTGCTTTTGGCAGCTTGAAGATTCCGTTGCTCATTTCAAAACTTTCTTTTTACAGCTTCGATAATCACTCAAACTCATGGTCCACAGCTACCTAAGTGGGCGCTACCAATCAGTAAAGATCCGTCAACATGATGGTACTTACCTAACATCAGAACCTAAGCCGGTTCTGCGAGGCGTACCTCAAGGATCCATACTAGGTCCACTTCTTTTTATTATGTATATCGCGGATCACCCTAACGTTTTAACGCATTGTAGGTATCACAGCTACGCTGACGATGTGAACGTGGATTTGGAAAACATTACAAAACAAACACTGGGAAGTACATAACAAACTGAAATAATTATTAAATCTAAGCCAAAGGTCAAAATTTACGGTATCGATCTAGACTGTGTCAGTGAGGCTAGAAATTTGGGCCTTACTTTCGACAGCCACTTGCAATTTAAGAGTAATGTCTCAAATCTGGCAAGGCGCTGCTTTTTTAGATTAAAAATCTTGTATAAAACTCGAAATTACCTATCAGAAAAATTTAGAATAACTCTCTGCGAATCTTTCATCTTATCAAAACTTAACTATGGGGATTTGATTTATGGACCTCGTTTGTTATACAAAACCAAAGCAATGGTTCAACGGGTGCAAAATGCATGTTGCCGTTTTTGCTTCGACGTCCCGTCACACCTTTTCTAAATAATGCTGGTATGCTCAGTATGGAAGCTCACCGGCAACTACGCCTCGCGACAATAATGTTCGATCTCTTAATTTACAAAAACCCAGAATATCTTTATAAAAACTTAAAGGAGGAAGAAAGTTGTGGGTTTGGCGGTTAACAAACTAAATTTATGCTAATAAATGCATAAAATTATTCTGTATTTGCATAAAAAAACTACAAAAATATTAGATCTGTAAAACAAAATAAATTGAAATGAATGTTCTATGATTACGGCGTCTTCACATTTTAATGATTATTGTTTCGGAAATTTCTAGAATTCATAAAAAAATATTCTTAATACTCTTTTGATTAATTCACACGAATATTGAAAAATTTTTGCACATTTTATGAAGTTATCAATAAAAAAAGCATTTAAAAAATATGTTGCATTTTTCATTTTTATTTTGGCATCACAGCAGTATGTCATATAGCATACGTCAAATCTCCAACGGTCATTGGTTTCGTTTCTTTTCGTGCGTCACGAGTTTTCTCGATAAAGAAGTGAAATAAGTGTTTCAATAGAGTATTTTTTTATTTATTTTTTTATTAATAATTAGCAGACGTTTGTTTTCCATCTCACCTGATGGAAAGTCATGATGAAGACGAGGATCATACACACCTGTCCAAGAGGTACCTATTCACTCTACACTTGAAAGCTCCAGGGTTATATTTGTCTGGAAAAAGAGACGCAGGCAAATCGTTCCACTCTTTGGAAACATGAACCAAAAAAGAGTTATAGAACCGTTTAGTTCGTTTCTTCGGCACGCTAACCACAAACGGGTGAAACTTCTGTCTGCATCAGGTTGACCGGTGGTGAAAGGGGGAAGGTTCGATCAGCTGAAAAAGAGCATTCGCACACTCTCCAATGTGCAATCTGTAAAAAACCGATAGACTAGCAACTTTTCGACGATGTTCGAGACTTTGCAGTCTCGAAGAAGTACGGGCCCTTCGGTCGACAGAATCCAACGCTTCAAGATGGTACTCAGCGAAATCATGCCAAAGATGGCTGCAGTACTCATATAGGATCGAACCTGGGCTGTGTACAGGTTGAGCAACTGTTCGGAGTTGAAGTACCGCCGGACCTTTGCGATGACTCCCAATTTTTTACAAGCTGACAGTGCCATGGTTTCTATCTGTTGACCGAAATTAAGTTTCGACGTGATGGTCATGCCTAGAAGCCCTAGATGGTTTGTGATCGGTACAGATACACCTTGGAAAGTAGGCGTCAAATTGAATGTGCTCTTTTTACCGGAGAAGAGACACGCCTGGGTTTTGGAAGGGTTGAACTTGACAAGGTTGGCTTCACCCCAATCGGAAACCCTACATAATGTCAAATCAACCCGTTCGATCATCGACTCTCTCTGAAATTGGATCTGGTTTGGACTCGCTCGCGCAAGTTCTCATAATAGGTACGGACAAGGTGTTGCGAGAGCGTTACGGGTGCCTTTGGCTCATCACATGCATAATACTGTGGCTTTTAAAGGATCCCTAGCAACCACGAGCTGGAATAACATACAGCCTGCTACAAGAAACGTTTTTTCTAAAAATACATTTAAGAAAAGGATGAAAGCTCATTTGCTTCTTCTTAAAAAAGAACCTGTTTACTTGTAAAACTTGGTTGCTCTGTACAACTTATTTATAATGATATATATATATTTTATAAATCAATCACAATTTATATATATTAATGTTTTGTTATAAATAACACATATTTAAGTATTATATTTATATTCAATATTCTTAATAGAAGTTAACAATATTAACGTCGTTATTGCTGCTAGTGTTTCTCTGCGTGAACTAGCATCGAGTTGCTACCATTTTGCATCATCATGGCTGACATGTTACTATGCAGATATGTACTTAGTTTGAATGTACGATAATTTAATTGTTTTGTCGCCTTTCTTTATTTTTTGTATATTTTCCTTTCTTCTTGTCAGCTGAAATTTGTATTGTTTTTTGTTTTACGTTTGTTTTTGATGCAAATAAACGTTCTATCTGTCTATGATTATAATAAGACTGCATCGGTGGCTCCTCTGGATTGGCGAATGTCTTTTTGAACTTTTGGTTCTAAGACATATCGGACGGTATCCTCATGATGTTATTTGTTTATAGGTCAGAGCATGTTTTTATACGCTCATACATTTTTCGACGATAAAAAATCATTAGTGCCTGGCTGGGTTCATTCGAACAAACGACCCTAGAATTCAGAGGCCAGCCACTGCGCCACCACAGCTCTGAATCATCATCCTCATCATTAACCCATTTTCAACCCACTGCAGGGTGCGAGCCTTCTCGCGGCTCTGAATAATATGTGTAATTAATGAATTAATAAATGTTAATAAGGTTACGTAACTTTTTGCTTCTCTAGCCTTCGTGATATTATTATTTTATAAGTAAAACAATACTTGGAAAAATGCTCTACTTAAATATATTATTTATAATAAAAATAAATAATCATACCAAAAGTAACAAAATTGAAAATAAAAAAAGTAAAAAAATGGCACTGGGTGACAGCACGGGAAAAAAAGCGATACATCCACACTCTGGAAGGCCTCGGCCAGTACTAAATACTAGCAGGGCTTGCACTAGATTTTATATCAGTTTTAGACATTTTTAAAATGATTTTTTAGAAGTACTTTTACATGGACTTGAACAATATTTTTGTTTTATTTCATTAGTTACATTTTTGAAAGTAATTAGAAGTAAAAATTATTACTATTGTAACAATACAAGTCCATGGAAAACTGCGACAAACTAGACTGAAATTCAACTTATTCGCGTTTTGATTTTCATTTTTGCCTTTAAAAAAATGATATTTTGTATTATTTTCTCTATAGACTCAACAACCCGACCTACTCTCCTGACATCCTCGACTTTGCAATTATCAAGCGAATCAATCTTGATCTCAGGTCCATTGAACCGCTCGATGACCTAGGCTCCGACCATCGCCCCGTCTCCCTCGTGCTAGGTGCGCCTAACGATAACGTCACATCTCCTAAGACCTTTACCAACTGGAAAGGCTTTAAAAATGCGCTAGTTTCAGCCTTAGAGGCCCCGAACTCTCCGCTCGCGATTTCGCCCGACCATTTAGATAGCCCGGTTAAAATAGATTCATTAGTCAACACTCTCACTCATGCTATCAACTCAGCCATCAGCGACAACGTAATTATTGCTAAGCAAGGCAAACCCGCGCTTCCCTTAGCCGTTAGCAATCTCATTAAAGCCAAGAACGCGGCTCTCCGGAGAGCCAAGAAATATCCCACGCCCGCATACAGAACAGCTGCGAATCAGCTTCAACGTAAAGTTAGGTCTTGCCTCGCGGAACTCCGAGACGCTCAGTTTAACGATCTTATGGAGAATATCTTCCCGTCCTACAAAGCGTATTATCGAATGGCCCGAGCCTTACGCGTAGACACTGCCTCTCACGTTCCTCCTCTCACTCGTCCCGACGGCACTATTGCCTTTGAAGTCGAAGAGAAAGCCGAATGCTTCGCCGACAGCATAGCGGCACAATGTTCGCCCAGCACGCAAACCGCGGACCCCTCCCACATCCAGGCGGTGGAGGACGAAGTTCTCCGCAGAGAATGTCTCCCCATCACCGACGACCCCGTCACAGTCTCTAACGATGAAATCTTGCTTCTCATTAGAAGTCAAAAGTCCAAAAAGGCTCCGGGTGCGGATGGAATTTCCAACCACGCAGTTAAGCACCTGCCCCAGCAGGTGCTTACCTTGTTAGCTATTAACTTCAATGCCTGCTTCGACCATAGCTACTTTCCAAAAGCCTGGAAAGAAGCGACAGTCATAGGCATTCCCAAGCCGGGTAAACCTCTGAATGTTTACCTCTCATAACACCAACGATCAGGCAAATCATGAAACTGCGCGATCGTGCCCATGATGTAGCCCGTCGGTCAGGTCTTAGGCAGGATAAAGATTATTACAAGGAGCTAAAAAAAATTGTCACCGTATCGCTTTATGCTGAAAAGAAAGCATACTTTAATAGTTATGTAAATAATGAAATACACGCACCGAAAGCTCTCTGGAATTATCTTAAGCGAACAATTATTTAAGAGATCCTGACAAAATAAATCAGAGCTTCCTTGCAGTCCCAGGTAACAGTCACGTTCCTCTTTCTCTTTTAACATATTTCGAGTTCCACCGACACGGGACTTCGGAGTTCGCCTTCAAACCTGTCGACGATTCTTGTGTGCTTAAATCATCAAGTGTTTGAAGTCAAACGCTTTGGGGGCGGACGCGTTCACTCTTAATATGTTACTGCTCACACTACCAGAGTCCATAAGCACCATAACTATCATCATAAAAAGCTCACTCGAAACCGGTGTTTTTCCCGGCGCTTGGAAGACGGCGATAGTGATGGCACTACCCAAGAAGCAGAATGCGGCTGAACTCAAGGACCTACGCCCCATTAGTGTACTTCCTTGTGTTTCGAAGGTTCTAGAGCGAGTAGTACACATTCAGCTGAGTGCTTACTTGGAAGACAACAGTATACTGCCTGTTTTCCAATCTGGCTTCAGAAAGTCACACAGCACCATCACAACATTACTCGACATAACAGAAAACATCTTATCCGCACAGGATAGAGGACAGGGGACGATGATGGTCTTGCTGGATTGCTCAAGAGCCTTTGATTCAATAAATATTCCACTTTTACTGTCCAAAATGACCTTCTACGGCTTCGACACAATTACAGTCAAATGGTTCTCTAGTTATCTCTGCAATCGATCCCAGATAGTCCGGCTGCTTGGCAGTGATGGTGCTTACCAATTTTCTGCTTCCTCCTCAATCACAAGAGGCGTACCACAGGGTTCTATATTAGGACCCTTGTTATTCACGTTGTATACTGCGGATATCTGCTCAGCTATTCATCATTGCAGTTATCATATGTACGCCGACGACACACAACTATATGTATCGTTTGATCCCAAGAATACCAAAACAGCAGTGGATCAGCTTAACGATGATTTGTCTAGGATTGCTGCTTGGTCAGAAGCAAACACTATACTTCTAAACCCAAAAAAGACGAAGCTCATGGTATTTGGATCTCCAAACCAAATTGCATCGATTTCTTCCTTTAATCCAGTGGTGTCTATAAGGGGTGAGCAGGTAGAACGCGTTATGTTGGCTCGAAATCTGGGCATACTGATGGACGATCAGCTTCGTTTTGAGGGTCACGTATTAGAGGTGGTGCAAAATTGTTTTTATAGGCTTCACATTTTGTACCGAATTCGCGAGTTTCTTAGCGTGGACCTGCGTGTGCGGCTATGTTATGCATTAGTTTTGTCCAAATTAAGTTATGGCAGCCTGGTGTATGGCCCACGTCTGCTTGCACGCACGGACCGAATTATTCAGCGTGTACAAAACGCATGTGCACGCTATTGCTTCGGTGCGCCTCCACGTTCACACATCACACCATTCCTCAATTCGGCCGGCATACTTAAAATGACGCTTCGCCGAGAACTGCACCTTGCTACTTTGTTGTTTGGCCTGGAAAAAATTGGGCGTCCGAGATACCTCCTCGACAAACTGGAATGGCGGGCCAAGAACAGAGGGTGCCGTTTATTAAGTCGACCATTAAATATGCCCTGGCATCGTACATCTGCCTTTCGTGGAAGCTTTAGATACTCGGCCACTAAATGTTGGAACAATATACCACCCCCCCCTTCGCAAACTAGGAACTATATCATCCTTTAAAACGAAACTTAAAAAATATTTACTTGAATATAAAAATGATACCTAATGGGGTGCGCGTTGTTCCAACATACCAGTGACGGGTATCAAGTAGGTGCAAGCTTTATTATTATTATTTATTTATTTAATTATTAAATGTTTTATAGTGCAGAGAATATATATTAGTTAAAATAAATTTACACTATTTTATTTAATATTTGTATTAAGCGTTTATATTTGTAATTTATGATAATTTCAATTTGTTTTTAGTGAGAATATGTTATAGTCTGCTACAGCTACGCAAGTGCGCATACGTACCGGTCCACAAGGGCACATCTGAAAATCAGCGCTGTGGCATGCCCGCAGCACATGCTGAGATGTGTCCTGTTTGACAAATATACTACAGCGCAACATATTGTTCTATGTATTTTTAACAATTATTGTTTTATTTCCGATCAGTTGTCATAATTGCTTTTTAATTCTGGTGTATTATTATTATTATTTTCTATCTCTTTTCTGTGTGTTTATATTTTAGATTGCATTGTTCCTTTTTTTTTTCTTTTTGTATTTCTGTATGTCTGGTCTTGGTCATTGTTTTATGTTAAAAATCTGTACTTTACTGTGTGTGTCTAAGTGCTTTTATTGTTATATTTTGTTGCTGTCGTAATTTCTGAAATAAATGAGTTTGAGTTTGAGTTTGAGTTTGAATGTCCCGGCTAATCACAGACCCATCAGCCTCCTCAAGGCAATGTCTAAACTTCTCGAAAGAGTCATACTCTCTCGAATGCGGAACCATCTGTTTCCAACGGATGGCGACCCTCTCATTATTCCCCACCAGTTCGGCTCTCGCGCTAAGCACTCCTGCCCTCAGCAAGTCCATCCAATCGTCGAGTACATACTCGAAGGATTCTATCCGCGTCGTAAAAAAACAATCGCGGTTCTCTTTGACGTAGCCAAGGCTTTCGACAAAGTCTGGCACAGCGGTCTCGTTTTTAAACTCTATAAAATAGGCCTACCGGTTCGCCTAGTCAGATTAATCGCGTCGTTTCTTAAAGACCGTACGTTTCGATTCAAACATGAAGGCACGCTCTCCGCGCCTCGTCCCATAAAGGCTGGAGTCCCGCAAGGCTCAGTCCTCGCCCCTCTGCTGTACACTGTGTACACTAACGACATCCCCATCCCGCCCAAAGGTGTCGAACTCGCCCTCTTTGCAGACGATACCGCCCTTTACACTAAAGGTCAAGCGATCCCGTATAACATCACCAGACTCCAAAAGGCCGTAAACTCGTCAACCCAGAAAAGAGTTCTGCTATTCAATTGGACCACAAACGTCGTAATCGCTACAACGATCCCCACATTCGAATGTTAGGTATTCCCATCCCCTGGAAGCGCAGTATTAAATACTTAGGCGTCACCTTAGATCAGACGCTTTCTTTCAAGCCACACGTCGATAGAGTAACGAAACTCGCGCGTTTTTACTTTAGCCGTCTATATAGTATGATAGGAAGAAAAAGTAAAATGTCTTTTAGATATAAACATACGCTTTATAAGGTCTGCGTTAGACCCGTCATGTCATATGCTTCGCCAGTCTTTGCCCACGCCAAACCCTCCGTCCTGTATAAACTGCAGGTAGTTCAAAATCTCTTCTGCCGCAGGGTCACAAACGTACCTTGGTACGTGCGTAACGCGGACCTGCACAGAGATCTTGAACTACCTACAGTGCAACAGCACCTCAAAACACTCTCAGAATCGTTCTTCAAACGCGCCGAATCCCATCCCAATCATCTTGTTCGAGATTCAGTCTCATATACTCCTCCTGTGTTAGATTCGAAATTCAAAGTCGCTAGACCGAGAAACGCGTACACTGGCGAAACCACGCAGTTAACTTTAGATCTCGAGGCCCTTCAGGCCGCAAATTCTAATTCTAACGTAAATCCGAATTAATGCAATTTTATTTTTCAATTTTTTAATGTTTTAATTATTTACTTTTCATTTTGAGCACCTTCAGTGCTATGTAAATCCCAGCGGGTGACCCCTTAAGGGCCCCGCTAGCGCGGCCTCTTTCACCAATTGGCCGTCGCTCAGATGAAGGCTGAGTGGCAAAAATGCACGAGCCGACAGGGGGTTTTTTAGTGGGTATGGTTCTGGTAGGCGTCGGGACGAGTCCCACATAACTCCGATCGCGCGCGCGGAGTATGCGTCAGAGCATTTTTATATCCTCCTGCCCTTCCCGTGGAGGGCAACCAAAAAAAAAAAAAGGCCCGCAGGCCAGATCAAAGTAGATTACCGCCATACAGCTGTATTACGTCCGTGCGATTTGCTAATGCAGTAAATATAATATATATGCTGCAGTATTGTTTAAATAGTTTATTTGAAATAAAAATAAATAACTTACTAACTAAGTAAAAAGCAAAATGTGAAGCATAGCAAAAATCTACATTTAGGCAATGCCCAATTGTTATATTTTAGAAGCTTTTGGCGTTGAGACAGGGTATTCATAGATTCTTCAGTGAAAGTTCAAAACTAATGGTGAGTGAAATTTGTGACCTATGGCTAGAACTTATTTTGCACAGCGTTTATCGATAGCGATGCGCGCGTAGCATCTGAGCTTTTTGGCCAGTTTGCCCGATGTACAAAGTAATTTAGGCGTTGTGTTCTACCTTTAATTCCTTTTTTTTCATTCCACACCAACTGTATAGCCCAAAAGTAAGCAGCTCTCGTGTTATGGATGACCATACAGCGAACTATGGGGGGAACCTAGATTAAAAATACAGATATAAATATAACAACATATATAAACAAACATGACTCGAGAACAAATATCTATGTTTATCACACAAATGAGTGCCCCGACTAGGACTCGATGCTGGGACTTCCGGCGTATGAAGCAGGGCTACTAGGCCACTTGGCCGTCAAATATGATTTTAAATGTAGGTACGATCGAAAGAGGTAACGTATGCTCGCTTATGGTCATGTGATTTGGTGATGGTATAACAAACCAACGAACCTTTAAGCTCCTTTTTGCATGCAGTTGTCAGCGTCCGGAGAGAGTAGGTAATTCAAACGGTGAGTATAGCATATTTTGTACGTTATCTGTTTCGTAGTAAGTCGAGTAATCAAGCTCTTTCTGAATTCAAAAGGCTTGATATCCGAGTGCTGCCTCAGATCTCTATGCAGTACGATAATATACATTCTGCTAAAGCTTTGTAAACTGTAATTTGAGGCTAGCAACAGTTCTTAATTTTTTTAACGTTTATTAGTTTTCTACGATTCGACATTTGTGAAGTCCATGTCATTTCTGCATGCATTACTATTCCCAGATATTTATTTTCCCAGTCTTGGCAGTCACAAGGTATGATATTATAGTATATAGTTGAAAGCATGAATTTTCATTTCATAGTTGCCAGGAAGATTGGAGACTGAACTTTTGTTGATAAATATTTTGTTTAGGCTATGCTGAAGCTTAGTAAACTTCAACCAGTGATTAAATAATCTTAAACATTTTTCTACGCTTTCTCTTAAATTGGTCCATGGTTTTCTGTAGGATAATATAACTGTATCATCCACAAACAAAGTTATTTGTGATTTGTCTATTTTTAGTTCGTTTAACTAATTTTTGTAGAATGTCTGTATCACACCAACTGTATGCACCCAAAGTAAGCAGAGCTTGTGTTATGGATGACCATACAGCGAACTGGGGGGGAAACCATAGTAAACATACATATATAAATATCAACAATCATGACCCGAGAACAAACATTTATGCCCCAGTCAAGACTCGAACCTGGGACCTCCAGCGTATGAGGCAGGGCTACTAACCACTTCGCTACTCGGTCGCCATGACATTCAACCTACAGATAGGTCTATAGTAAGCAGGCGTATTTTTATCACCCGCCTTGAAAATAGGAACAACCTATCACTTGCTTTAGAAGTGTGAGGCTGCGGCCTGAGTTGAGGCGGATTGCGCATGCGGATTGTGGAGCGTTGGAATGGTGCTGTCCTCAGTGCACGCACGTTGGAGAGCGCCATTAAACGTTTACAGTATCTAGAAAGAAGTAGTTATTTTAATGATGACATAATTAGTATGAAATTAAAAAGAAAGCACGAAATTCTTTCTATGACAACAAGACACGGTGAATACGCTAGACTTTTATTTTTATGTTTAGGGTGCCTGGACATCCAAATGAAAGGCTTTTCCATCACCACCGTAATAAAATCTTCCACAAGAAACTCTTCAATCGACATTATAAGTCATATAAATGCTTTTTTTTTGGCCACCTAAGCAACACCCTCACGGGAGGGAGGAGGAAGATGCGTCACGCATACCGCCGCAGGCAACCGACTTCCGCGACGGTGATGTGGGACTCACCAAAGTGGCACCTGCCCACTAAAAACCACCTTGCCGGGTGTAGCATGGGAATGCTGTCAGCCTTCATTGGAGCGACACCCGGTAGGGAGGTGGGTGCGCAAGCGGGGACCCGCTAGAGAGTCACCCGCTGAGAATAAAAATCACATAAGGTGCAAATGTCATTTGGATGATGGTTGTTCGGCCTGGGCAGCCTTAAGCTGGTCCAGATTAGCCGAGAGCTGATCGGGGGGATCTGAGAGTGCATTTCTCGGTCTACGGACTTTGTACCTCGACGGCATGGACGGAGCAGTATAAGCTACTGATTCGCGTATGAGGGGGTTAGGATGCTCTTCGGATCGTTTGGAAAAAGTGGTGGAGAGCATCCTAAGGTATTGTTGTACTGTAGGTAAGTCGAGATCCCTGTGCAGGTCTGCATTTCACACGTACCATGGAGCATCCGTGGCCCGGCGGCAGAAGAGATTCTGGACTACCTGCAGATTGTACAGATAGGAGGGTTTGGTATGGGCAAAGATTGGGGCGGCATACGTCATGACTGGTCTCAAGCAAACCTTAAAAAGCGTTCGCTTGTTCCAAAGAGACATTTTACTGTGCCTGCCTAACATACTGTTTAGGCGGGCCATGAACAGACGGGCGAGTTTAGTAACTCTGAGTATGTGAGGTCGGAATGAAAGCGTACGATCGAGCGTTACGCCTAGGTACTTGGTGGTTAGTGCCCACGGGATGGGCGTACCTAGCATTCAAATAGGAGGGTCGCAGGGGCGACGGCGTTTATGTTCGAAGCGTATCGCAGAGCTTTTCTCTGGATTTACATCGATACGCCATTTTTTAAACCAAGCTCCGAGGTCATTTACGGCCTTCTGGAGTTTGGTGATGAGGGTGTTGACGTGCACGCGCTCGACGTATAGGGCAGTATCGGTGGCAAACAGGGTGTGTTGAACACCTTTAGACGGAATAGGTATGTCATTGGTGTATGTGGTGTATAATAGAGGGGCGAGTACCGAGCCCTGAGGGACGCCCGCCTTGAGGGGGCGAGGGGTGGAGAGCGTACCTTCGTGTTTAAAACGAAAGGTGCGATCTTTAAGGTAGGAGACGACTACTTTGACTAATCGGTCGGGCAAGCCTGTGTTGTACAGCTTGTAAATGAGGCCTGACTTTGTCGAAAGCCTTGGCTACGTCAAAGAAAACCGCGACTCTTTTAAGTCGTCTAGGGTAGAAGCCGTCTAGTATGTACTCGACGATTCGGTGGACTTGCTGAGTGCTTGGCTCGAAAGCCGAATTGGTGGGGGATAATGAGGGGGTCACCGTCCGCTGGGAACAGGTGATCCTTCATTCGAGCGAGTATGACTCTCTCGAGAAGTTTAGCCATGGCCTTGAGTAGGCTGATGGGTCTGTGGTTAGCCGGGATATTCAAAGGTTTACCCGGCTTGGGAATGCCTATGACTGTAGCTTCTTTCCAAGCTTTTGGAAAGTAGCTAAGGTCGAAGCAGGCTTTGAAGATGATCGCAAGCAAGGTAAGCACATGCCGAGGCAGCTGCTTAAGTGCGTGGTTGGAAATTCCATCCACACCCGGGGCCTTCTTGGATTTCTGTATTCTGACGAGGAAAAGAGTCTCATCGTTAGACACTGAAATGGGGTCGGCGGTGACTGGACGGGAGTCTTTGCGAAGGACTTCGTCTTCCACCGCCTGGATGTGAGTAGGGTCTGTGGGTTGGGTGCTCGGGGAGCATTGTGAAGCAATGCTGTTGGCGAAGCATGCAGCTTTCTCGTCGTCCTCGAAGGCGATAGTGCCATCGGGGCGAGACAACGGAGGCGTGTAAGTTCGGGCGTCTAGTCGGAGGGCTTTCGCCATCCTATAGTACGCAACGTGGGACGGAGAAATATTAATCATGAGATCGTTCCTTTGAACGTTTCTGTATTCCACGATGATGGATTTGACCTTACGTTGTAGCCGGTTTGCGGCTAGCCTGTAGGCGGGTGTGGGGTAACGCCTGGCTCTGCGAAGAGCGGCATTTTTAGTTTTTCATTCTCAGTGATGACCGAGTTAATGTTGGGATTGAGCGAATCGACTATCGAGTCGATTTTATCCGTGCTATCGAAATAGTGGGATGTAATCGCGCAGGGGCAGTCTGGGGCTTCCAAGGCCGAAGACAGACTGTGCTTGAAACCTTCCCAGTTGGTATAGGTTTTCGGAGCAGGAGGGTCGTTTTGGGGTCCTAGTATTAGAGACACCGGGCGGTGGTCTGAGCCTAAGTCGTCTAGAGGCTGTATGGTCTTAAGGTCGAGGTTGATTCTTTTGACTATGGCAAAGTCAAGGATATCCGGGGAATGAAGCGGATTATCCGGGTACTGAGTGGGTGTGACGGGAGAAATGACGTCAAGATCGAGTGACTTCGTGATGTCTAGTAATTTAACACCTGCGGCGTTGGTTGACAAGTACGTCCAGTCGGTATGTGTGCAATTGAAATCGCCGAACATAATGACGGATTGCCCTAGTTCGAGTAAGGCCTCGAAGTCACTACGGAGGGGCGGTATTTTACTAGGTATGTAGACCGAGGCTATGATTATGGCCCTATGACCTGTCATAGACAGCCTACACACAGTGGCCTCCATGTTGGTGAATCAGTTTCAGTCTTCTTGTAGTATATGGCAGTGCCGCCTCTTTGGACGAGTACGGGCCCGTCATAAGAGAGTATTTAGGAATAGAGAAACTCCTGGTGTGATGGGGTTTTAAAAATGTCTCTTAAACAAGGATTAACTCGGGCTCTATGTCCTTGATGAACAGTTTGAGCTCCGGAAGTTGGTTGGTTAGTGGTAATTTTGTGGGCCTGCTGCTGGAGCAGGGCGGGTGGGTGCAGCCCATGCGAGCGCTGGAGTGGGCGTGGGCTGGGCGGGCTTAGCTACCGGGGGAACCCGGTTGCGCAGCGGCGGGAAGTCACTTTACGAAAGGGGCGGGGCCTATCTGGGTGCCGCCCTCTTTGCAGTGTGTCGGATGGTACTGAGTACGCGGGTCAGCTCCTGTAGTTTGCTGTATGGCCGGACTGGCCACACAGCACACAAGCGGGTGGAGAGGTCCACTCGGGAGTGCGACTGCACTCCTTAGTGATATGCGGCTCCAGGCACTTAACGCACCTGGGGCTCGCTGAACAGTTGGCCACCGCATGCCCGTAAAGTTGGCAGCGGTGGCACTGCCCGGGGTAGCCACGGTGATGTGGCATCTCAACAGAGATTCCGGAGAGGCCGCGGGATGGTGCGGGCATCACGGAAGAAGAATGAACAAGGCCAATGGGAATCGACGGCCGCTCTTGCTGTGCATCTTGTGCACAGCCTCGGTGGGAAATCCTTGAGATTTAATATCTTCCAGGATGATCTCGTTCGAAAACTCGAACGGGACCCCCAGTAAGACCCTTTTACTTTACGCTGTTCAGGGAGAGCGTAAGTATGATAGGCGAATTGCCTTTGGGTGAGGAGCCTTGTCAAGGCTCTAAAGTCCTCGATGGTCGGGACTTCGATTTTGACGGCCTCGGACATGTTGGAGGCCTTTGTGTAGTTTATTTTACTCTTTGCGCACAGGCTAGAGATTTGAGGCCTTTTGGCCTTTTCCCGTAGTAGGAATACGGGGGGAGGGACCTTCGCTTTCGCGAGGACCGGGGAGCAGCGTGAAGCTGGCTTGGCGGGAGCTGCGGCTGAGCCAGCGGGGAGTGTCACATCGAGTGACAAAAGAGGAACGGGGACGGGCGACTGTGGCGCCGGGCAGGCGGTTGATGTCGGAGACACCGGCCTGGAGGTGGGTGTCGTGGACACCGGCCTGGAGGTGGGTGTCGGAGACACCGGGGATTTCTTGGTCCGCTTGCGGCGCTCCACCAGTGTGAAGCTTGTGAAGTGTCCGCGTCTGACGCGGATTCGGCGCTGCTGCTTGACGCAGTGTGCTTTGGTCAACGGGAGGATTGGGTCGATGCCGTCGAGGTATCGTCGGCAGATTCTACCTCCATGGAGGAGGTGGAGGAAGTGGGGTTGCTGTGAGGCAGCGTCAGGGCCTGAAAAGCCTGGGTGGCCTGAAGGGCCTGCGGAGCCAGTGAGCTGGCGATTTGGAGGAAGACGACGCAAAGCGCCTGGAGTATCACGTTTGTGACAAGGAGGGAGCCTAAGTTGGCTAGGCCATCAGCTAATTGCTTCGCAAAGTCTAAAGACGCTTGCGAAGACATTGCCGAGGGCGGGCGGGGGCGGGGGACGACAATATAATAATATATTAAATATGTAATTTAAGACCGACCTAATCCAGTCAAAAACCTAACTAAGCCTCCTACTATCCCTCCTACCGGCGCTAGGGGGGACAGGGACGGCCGCAGCGGTGCCCCTAATTCGGACAGCGCTGGTTCCGTCACCCTGGGTAAGGCCCAGTGCACTGGGATCGGGACTTCCGGTTTCTTACGGCCTGAAGGGCCAATAAAGCGCACCGGGGCAACGCTAACTGGTTTCGTTGGCATCGTTATGCGTATCCACCAGTTCACGAAGTCTTGATCTCGGCGAACTTACACACTCGCAGCACCTGGAACGTCGAAGCCCGTCGACGTAGCTCTCGTTCGTCGAATTCGAAGTACGGTTAACGAAACGCCAATCGCCGTGAAAACGGCGTTATGAAATTCGATACGGAAATAATGAGTGAAATTTGAGTGCTCGGTTAGCGCGGGGGCTAATGGAGCTAATGAAAGGCGACAGCGATTTACGTGCGAACGAGTCCGCACGCAAACCGAGTCTCCCTGTTGATATAAATGCACTAACCGCCAGTGAAAATCCAAAGATGCGTATTGACGAGCGGATCCGCCAGCATAATGCGCCGGATCGTGTGCGCGCTCGCTCGCAGTTCTGACAGGTTCAAACATGTCGAGATTTCTTTTTTATTGTTTCGTGCGCGGCGGATTCCACATGCGCGATGCGCCATGACTCAGGTCGCAGCCTGAGGGATGGACCTGATTTAAAGCTTACATCTTATACATGGCATGGGCAAGGGGTTTGACAAGGTGAATATAGTTTTTCTTGATAACACGACAGAATACAACTATTCTAGTAAGTAATATTTTTGTTTGAACACGATATCTTGCATCGGATGCCTTTTTTACTATCTGAAAATGTTTAATGACAAAATAATTTACTCTTCATACAAAGTTGGCAGCTGACGGCGTTGGAGTCGAATATAAGTAGGTACGCGAATATTGTAAAATATATGCGAGCTGTTTGTATCAATACAAACGCTGCGAAGTTTTTAGTATTTAATACAATTTGTTTATCTTTCTTTTATAAACAGAAGAAACGAAAAGAAAATCATTTATTGATTGTTCATGAAGCGTATTTCATTAAAACTTTCGCAAAGGGTATTTCAATTACAAATAAAATTGCAATTGCCGTGAAATTAGGTTGCCAAAATAAATATATTGAAAATCATGTTTTTTCTTGTGCTGCGTAGTGGTATTTTCTGTCTTTTAATTTTGGTTCATATTTTTACTGTAAATGCTTCCTTAAATACATTCCTTAGCTCTATTGGTATGACCGGGAGTGCAGAACTAATACTAAGCCAGAAGGATTTTGAAACACTTTTAGGCGAACTATTCGTAAAGAATAACTCTAATAGGAAGTTTATCGGTACAGCCCAAAAAAACATAAAAAAAGCGTTCAAAGGTCTCGAAAAAATAAATGTAATCAAAAAGAGGCCATACAATCACATAGTTCATAAAAGGATTGATAATGCGAACAAAAAGAAAACAAACATCGAGATCAAAGAGTGGGAAAAAGAAGAAAAGGCTCTTAATAAGCAGAGCAATAGAAATGACACGAAAAACATTTCAGTACATAGCGATTATGATATGCGTAAAGTGGAAGAAAGCTTCGAGAATTATTATGGGCTGACCAAAGAAATAAATCACGTTTCGGAGGAATCGTTTGAAATCGTAAATAATAATAACGCTATAAAACGTGGATCTATTATTAAAATCCAGGAAAGAATGAAGAATAATATTGCGGATATGTCACAATTATCAAAAAAAAATGAAAATGAAACTGCCGATGTCTCGATAAGGTCTATTGAAAATGAAAAAAGTCAGTTAGAGAAAAAAAATTATGTAATCAAATCGAATGGGAAACAAAAGTCTAAACCAATGAAGATTCGTGCAAAGGTGGTTGGGTTTCCTCATGCGCATAATTTTGTAAAACTGTTTAAAAATCTACTTGGAAAAGTTGACAAAGTATATTTTAATAAAAAGTCACTACTTTTGAGACAGGATTCTCAAATCAAGAACTCAATTGAAAAAAGGCATGAAAACTTGAAAGTATTATCATCTATACTTTTAGAATCTCTAAGTTCTAAAGAACGGAATCTTTTGGTAAAGCAATTGGAAATGACATAATAATTATACTTTTGAAGTAAATGCCTTAGCTGGGGTTATGAAATAAAAACTTCGTATTTGTTTTTTCAAACCTTTAAAATTTTATTACTAAGTATATGTAAGATAAATAACTTTGTATAAATTAATCTAAGTAAACAATATCATTTTGAAAATATCTTCCGTTTCTTGGCCATTGCTTGATAAGTAGTTCTAATATAAATACTGGAACAAAAATTCCATAACCAATCATTAGAAATATAAAACACCTGACAGTTTGTAGCATTGTTAGGGTGTTACCACACCAATCGATCGGAACGTCGATCGATGGTGAATCGAAACAGGCAACGTCGATCGACGGTCGATCGATTGGTGTGGTAACACCCTTAGTGGAGACGAATCTGAATTATTTTTAGTTTTAAAACTTGCTTTTCTTGTCGAATGTTTTATTAAACCACTTTCAGACCTTGGAATCCAATGAAATAGTGGTCTTAGAAACGGAGAATGTGCTTTTATCCACACAACCAAAAGGAACCGTCATAACTGAGTCTATCAGCATTCGCCCACATTAAAATTATTGTATTCTTTGACTAACACAGTAGGCCCATGCATACTCAAGCGAAGTAGCCATAACAAATCGTTTTCTACCATCACGGATGTCACGTACAGTGTTCTCTAACTTATTTTCTGATACTACTTGGAATTTTTCCAATATTACATTATCGTGTTCGAAATAAATTAATATAGCTGCTCGCCCTCTAAAATCTATGCCTTCTTTAATCATTTCTTGTATATTACTGAAACTGCCCTCGAAGGTATCGATTTTTTTTTCAATTCGCTTATAAGCACACTTTGATATACAATTCATTTCACAAAAGTGCACCAAAGCCATAAACTAATAAAATAAAGATCTCTGAATCGTTTCGGTAGTAATCGCATAGGCTGTCTACACAAAACACCCCAAGCTCGTAAAGCGAAAGCATCAATATTTTTGAGAGTTTTTAAATATTTCAATGTAAATTTACTGCATTCGTAGTATGTATGGAAGTAATGTGTAATAGTGTGGAACTAGTTGCAAAGAGAAGAACTAACCATAAATAACCGTTTAACGGAGATAATAACCGGTACCAGCGGGGCCCGGCTTGTACCGGCGGGGCCAAACAAGCTAATCGAACTCCGAAATCAGGCATCGTAAAGTCAGTAGTAGCACCGACCTTTCCAAAATTGACGACCAAGATTGACAAAAATTTTACTGAACGACGTAAAAGTCTCGACGAAAATCACGACTTGTGATCGTCGGATTGGCTTTCTTCTGTTTTGCTTTCCTTTTTGCTGTTCCTTCATAAGATATCACTAAGCCAAAATTACAGTGATTTTCCGATGGTTAAAATTATGGTTGGCTATTGTAATAGCATAATCAATAAGACGTTCATAGTTTTCATCTCTAAGTATAGTAATATCAGCCAAACCAATGCAAAATAAATAAATTAAAATAAATAAATCGAAATTTAAGACTTTCATAGCTACGAAATGCAAGCTCGAAATACAAGTTTATACTGACTCAAAAAGTGTATTTTATTCAAAGTTTGAAGTCCATTAATCACGCATTGTTTCTAAATGGATATCCTGCAACGATTATTCAGACGTGAATAATAAGAAAATTTACTTTTCAGAATAGGTCATGTTCTATTTCTACCACAATAAAAATAAGATTTTGATTCTTTTATATCAGTAAAGTATTAACTGATAAGCATTTTAAAAAACCAAGATCTCGATGAACTTTAACAATTTTTATAATCAAATTAAAAAATGTTTGAATGAAACGGGGCTACAAACAGTTCAATAAATAATTTGTTTGATTTATCTTCACATTAAGTCCTCTAAGCGCATTAATAGACTAGACATTACGGGTGGGAATTATTCAATATAGTAAAACTTATGCTATTTCTGGGTTTCTAATAATGAAACATTTTTAAAAACGGTTTGGATTGCAGGGGTCAATACAACCGATTCGAACAACAAACAAACAAACAAATCTCGTCTTGGTGCCTTGAGATGAGAGCGTCGTTGAAGCTTGCAACACAAAGCTTTCTGATGGGCTACATGTACCCATGAGTACGGGAACATAACATATACTTACATACACAACTTGCAATTATTTCGAATTAAAACAACCTGCTGTCCCGTAGTAGGCAGCCGTTAAGGCAGCTTATGCACTTACACAATTGGATTAGGCATTTGATTAACTTTAAAAAGAGTAAGATAGGTGGCATTCTTACATCACTGACTAAAGTAACTAATATGGTGTATTGAGGGTCATCCTCTAAGTCCCACCCCACAATTTTTTTGTTCAATGGCCGCTCACTACAGCTATAGAAAAAAAAGTAGCGGGGGGGGCACGAATTCGCGGAGGGCACTCATTATACTCACACAAACGCGGAAATTTTGGCATTTTACTTACATGAACCTGTAGGTACATAGATAAACTGAAAAAAGAGACATAATAATATAAGACGTGGCGCGCGAGGAAGATGGATGACGTGACGTATCGCCGAGTTTTGAGTTTTGAGACGCGAGTTTTGCGTTGCCACTTAGACCGGGTGACGGGACAAGATTTATGAGGTCAGTGCGTGAGAAGCTTGTCGTCTATCTACCGCTATTTTCTACCGCCCATGTTCCTGGAGTAGGATATTTAATGGCGTTCAAGTGGCTAACTTTATTTTTTAAATAAAATTTGTTATGTATTAATTAGTGCTTTTTCATACATAACATGAAATGGTACTTAAGTAAATTATATAGTAGATTTTCAAGTTGAGTTTTTACTTTCTACTAGATAAGAGAGAATCAGACGAAATAAAATCAGCTGACCAACGAACACTGTCAACACTGATTTTTATAAAGTTTTTCTCTTATGCTAGCCACACAACTGCAGGTTCACTTCATTTGTGATGCGAATGTTTCAAATTAAATAGAGAACGCTTTTTTAATTCGAATCTTCTTACTGAGAAATTATAATTTATCATTTAAAATATTGCATACATGTCGGGGTTGATGATTAAACAAAACAAAATTACCAACGAATTCATGAGTTCACGGCGCAGGCTTCGTGCTAGTGGTACCAGTAGTGGCACTCTCAGTTACATTCAAAAGACTCTGCTCTAATAACTTATCCTGGATGTATTCTTTATATGCAGCCGAAAACAAATTCTTTATGTTATTTTGTACGCTGTCAAGTTTACGATCGAATACGCCAAATACGTGGTCTTCGAAAAGTATTCGGGTTTTTCGACCGATGTGGTTGGTCTTCTTTAATGCATATTCAGATAAATCAATATAATAGTTGTAAAACTTTTGATCTTGACGGTAGTATATATTGTTCATAGCTTGAAAAAACCGGTTCCTGTGCGGTCTTGGGGTTGTAAAAATTTTACAGTACCTGGTGATAAAGATAGCTTGATACTTTTCCGAAAGGCGGGACAATTTCCTGAGGTGTCGCGCAATTCTTTGAACCACAACGTTCATTAAGTACTTTAGAGCAAGTCCATATATTGCTTTGCCGAGAAAATATAGATATTTGTTTCTGGATCTTTTGAATTCTTTTTTAATGACTTGGCATATGTTAGCAATGAGGTCGTAAAAAGGGCCTGTGGCGGGAGACAAGTTTGTTTCGCTGACAGGTGAGAGTGTAGCACTCGTCTGGCGAGCTTTTGATGTAGAATAACTTGTAGAAAATGTCGTAGAAGATACCTGCCTTTTAATCATAGACTTCTTTTTTTTACAATACGAACTATCAAAAACAATCATTATTAACAAAATTGGAATGTATAAATTCTTACACATTTATATCACAACGATCACAACTTTTGCCTTGTGGCCAACGACAGTATTAATTAAGTTTGTTATCATCGTAGGCAAATAAATAACCGTACAGTTGCGATTGTTTATTTTTATATCAACGGTTTTCAGGTATTTTTCAATATCATTAAATATTTCATAACATGGTGGGTTTAAAAAAATTCCGTAGCGAGTGGTTTTTAAAGTTAGTTTCCTGAAATTATTCATGTTTGCTAATATATCTGTTTGTTTTTATTTAACAATACAGAACTTTAGCTGCACATAACTAAATTATTGGTAAGTACCAGGTGCTATTAGGTATTACCAAGTTTGAAAGCTATGCCGATATACCTACCTGCGCTGCAGTAACAATTTCTAATGGCACGAAAATATCTAGCTTGACCATCATTGCTCCGATTTTTTTGTCTATCAGATGTAAAACTATTATGAGCGAGATAGTTCGAGTCTCTCTTGTTAATGTTTTTAAAATCTTAACATAGAACAATAAATTCTGTATTTGAATGGTGTTCACAAAAATGGTGACCTATTATCATGTAGCATAAAGGAAGTGTAGATACGTTATCTCTGTTTCGTGAGCACGCAAAAGTAAGGTACTTGCCTTAGTTGATTTCAGTGACACATGACATTTCAAGCAAGAACCTTGTCTTACCTTTTCTATGTAAAAAGATTTACAAAAAGGTAAAATGTTACACTATGACGATCAAGGTACGAACATATATTTCATTTAACTCGTAAATTCAAGGTTGGACTTAATTTGTGAGTTCAGAAAAGTAAAATGATAGGGGAGACGACACCCAGGTCTCAGTTTATGAATTCCCGTTTTTTTTAATACAATATAATTATAATAAAATATATAAATTATGCCCATAAAGATATTTTCGTAAATAATGAATACACAAAATAAGTTAAATTTATTTGAAGTGGTTTATTTATCTTTAATTCATTTATATTTGATTTATGGAAGTTTATCCTTTATTTATAATATAATACAGTTGATGTTTCTCTTGATAAATTTTAAGTATGAAACATTGTGCGAGTACATTAAATGCATTTTTTCAACTCGTACTGATATATGGGCGTTCCCGAAGAAACTTTCCAATTATGAAAGTAAAAATATTAATGTTTTTAAAATAAACTTTAAATTAATTTTCGATTAAACTGTTATTGTTATCCTACCACCCATAATTATGTTAAGTTGACAAGAAAATATGTGCAAAAAACTTATCAGCTCTACCAGAATAACATAACTAAGTAATTTTAAAAATGTATATGCATAATTTTACATTACTATTATTTAATATTATTTTACTGATAACATTTCCCGAGTCTCCTCTCTTGCTGTCGAATGTTACAAACGTAACAGGCAATTGGCCAATTCCATGTTGGCGCCATATTCGGAAAGCATTTACTACAACAGTAACTATTATAAATTATTCATTGAGTAGACGTACCTTACAATAATGTGTTCTAACCTGCTTGCTTGCGCTTATGCATCGCCTACTTTAATTAGTAGTTGTATGTGCAGTGCTTTAGGTTTATAATGTAAGTATGTGTAGGGTGGAATTTTACTATGCCACCTGGAGGGAAAGTACTCCAAATAATGGAGATTGGCAAGTTTTACTCTAAGTAATCAATCTGTTAATTTTAAAAGTAAGAAAAACTACATGCACACTTATTTGAAAAGAAGTTTACCACGCCTGGGAATTGATCCGGCTAGGTTCCAAAAAAATATAGCACTCTTTACTTTTAGGGCATCAATCAATATAGCTGTTTGCTGAAGTTTGCTGACGATACTTCCTTCTAATTTAAAATCAATAGACAAGAAACTGACAATCGAGCAATAAACAAATGCATCTCCAACACAGAGAAGTGGTTCCCAACTAATAATTTGCTCCTCAATGAAAACAAAACTAAATCTGTAAAGTTTACGTTGCCAAATGTCAAACAGGTAAACACAAACATTGTAGTTAAGAGCCAGGAACTGTCTCCTGTAAACTCAACTGTATTTCTGGGCATAACCTTAGACGTCAAACTCCTCAAAATTTAAACTCAAAGTGGGGACCGCATGTTGATGGTTTAGCGAAAAGGCTTGGCTCTGCCGCATATGCTGTTAAAAAAAAGAGACAAATTTCAAATGAAACAACTGCTCGTTTAGTCTATTTCGGTTACTTCCACAGCCTCATGACATATGGCATTCTGTTGTGGGGGAGTGTTGCCGACAGCGATACTATATTTATTTTACAGAATAGGGCTGTTTGCGCAATCTATCAGCTCGGTCCAAGGTTGTCACTTAGAAGTAAATTTTAAGAAAGAAATATTCTTACTTTCCAGAAAATTTGTGAAAGTGGATGAAAAACTGTTTTATATTGGCTTGACAAAATTCTCCATACACTTAACATTTAGAAAACAAATTTGGCATTTAGTATTTACGATAAGAAACAGCCATCTAATTTAGGTATTATATATTAGTATTAGTATTTTTTGAACAAACGTAATTTTTGAATGATTTGCGTAAGTTGACAAAGCGGGTGGCGGCAAGAGCTCGTATTTATTACGCATTATCTCTTCTTTTTTCAAAATGTCGGAGTGAAGTTTAGTCGAAGAGTATTTAAAACAGAAATGCTTGTGGATTAAACGAGATAAAAAACGTGGGAAAAAATTTATTCTTGTAGAGATTTTAATTTCCTAAACAAATTCTTTTCTGAGTTAGTTCCCCACTTTCAAGTTTAGAAGATTTGTTAAATTATTAATTTTGCATAGTGTTTTTTTGGTAAACATGGACTTCCAAATGTCCTCTTGTGATATCACAGGTCATCCTATTGTGCCGTGAGTACCGATCTGGGTATTGAAATGGTTAGTAAAATTATATATAATCGTGGAGAACCTGTTGTTATGGGCCGGAGCACAATGTGTTCAAATTTGACTTATCATATTAAAAATACTATTATATATTAAATACGCAGTTTCGTATTTTTAATAAATAGATTACGTCAAAGATTTATCGAGTAGTTAATTATTAAAATCAGTAATCTGTTCTTTTTCTTGTTATTGAATGTTTAAGCTAGAATTTAATGACTTTTCTTTCTTTAAAATCACACTGTCTGTTAGAGATATTTGATCCTTATAATTGACTCTGTTCATGAAGCCATAAAAACATAGGGTGTTATTTTTTCGGATTGTATGTGGTTCGATTCCTGAAAAGGCATAGCTACTTATATTGAAATGTATTTGATTGCGTTTTTTATTCTTTTTAAAAATAAATAAATGTTTGCTTAATAATTGACTTTCCTTCTAGGTGGCATTACAAACTGTCCAACCTGTAAGTGTACGCAAAAAGCTCTGTCCTCATGTTATGGATATTACATATTTGAAACTTTTTTAATATATTTATGAGTCTATGAAAGTGACAAGAAATAAAATTAATTATTAGTAATCTTGCTAAGGTATATATTTCTGCCTTTAAAAGTTTCACAGCCCTATCAAATTATTAATCATGCAACAATTTGTTCAACGACAAACAAAATAGCCGTAATTGGAAAAACTGCACGTATTTTAATTTGCTTTAGACTGAGTTTGAAAAATACAATAAAATAATTAATTGAAAATGGTAATCAACTCGTCATGAGTCTAATTTTCAGCCAGATCCCAAACGGATATAAACAGGAAAACACAACACATTATTTAAAAAAAGAATGTTCGTTATGACAAGCTTAACTGCTGTAAGAATAACTGTTTCTTTAGTTTACGCTTAAAATTTTATTTTCACAGAGCGCATATAATTCGTAGTGGTATATTGTACCAGCAGCTGCTAGCCTGGTACAATATACCTACCACTACCGCAGACCGACATTGTCTTGTGAGCAGGCATTTTGGCAGGCAATTTGTTGAAAGTATAATCAAGTCCACCTGCGCCTAAAAAGTTTAGAAATAATGTCATTTGCACCAGACCCCACTAGGTATATCTTGGCATCCACGCCCGTTCCACTAGATTAATAATAAATCAATCTGCACACAAACAACTTTAAAATCAATATCGCTTACCCAGGATCCCAAACCTAAGCCTAATCTCGATCCAATAAGTTATTATTACGTAAATTTGTCGAATAGTAAGCATAAATAACTAATGCTTACTATTCAACATATAGAATCTTAAGTTAAAATTAACACATTAGTCTCAATTCGCTTCACCCCTATTATTGACGCTTCTTTTTCTTTGTCATATTTAAATCCTCATATTTAAATAAAATAGCCCGTCAAATAAAAAAATCAAACAATAGCCGTTCTTTTGCATTCATATTAGTATGTTTCTCGAAAAATTATAATTTTTGTTATATCTTCCAGAGAAAAATTCACATGATTTTAATCTTCATTTCTATAAAAAAATTAAATGCACCTGACTTACATTAGGTTAGGAGGTCGTGGCTTCGATTGTACATGAGAAAGCACCCAAAGATTCATATTCATTTTTTATTCATTTCTCACATTATTTATTTGCACTCCCTTGTGCCATAACTAAGTATTAATATTTCTTCGCTTAATAACAAATAAAAAACAAGCTACAAAATCGACAAATTAAAAAACCCGATTGCCAAAGTTATTGTTGTTGCAGCAATGGAATCGTTATATTTCTATAAAGGTTATCTATAAGTCAAAATAAAACCATACGAATTTTCAAATGGCAATTATTTAAAAAAAATCCTTTTTTTGTTTAATATTTTTATTTCATATTTAACTTGGCTCTAATAAATCATATTCCTTTAAGGCTTTTCGTAATAACCTACCAATATCTTCTTTTTTCTGTTTTTGCTTTGTCACTGCACGAGCAACAGATTCAATAACATTATGAGTTTTTTCATAGACATTACTCTTAGCACCACTGCTATAAGCTTTGAGAGTACTGATTAATTCTTGAAACAAAGAGTTTTGCTCGGGTTTCAACAATGCATCCATTGACTTAAGAAAAGCGTCTCTTTGTGGGCGGTTCTCGACATTTAAATGGAAAAGATATTTACGGACTTCATCTTTTAAGTCATACCTCTCTTCGTATAAGTGTTTTGCAAATTGCACTGTATAGTTATACCCTAAAGCATACATTTCAGAGGACACAGTTTTAGCGAACATTTGGAGTTTATCTTCATCGAAGCTGCTACTATTTAGTATTTCCAATAAATTTTGTAAAAATTTTGTGAACAACCCATCGTTTCTAAAAATAGCTTTAAGTTGTAGAGCCACTGCTTGCCCGGCTACTTTGAGACCATTAAATATATCCGAAAGGATGTTAGCATTTTTAGAATTTTTTGCATATGCAACCGAAATTAATATCAAAACACTATATATAACACACTTGCTCATACTGTGGATGTAAGAATTTAAAATGCGAAATATTCAACTAAAAGTTAATTTCATGCCTAGATTAGAGAATTATCTCAATGGTATTATCAATTATTATTGAACATAACTAATATGCCTATCAAGATGGTTTGTATCTCGATTTCTATTCTTATACAAGGGTTTAAGACAAAGCTTTACCTTCGAAGCTCATTTAATACTGTGGCCCCAAACTATGTGATTTAGATTGTTAAGTCTGTAACATTTCTCTCTGAAGCTTGACAGGATTTTCACACACATTTTTACTGTCCATTAGAAAATGCTTACCTGTTTACCCGATTTATTGGGAAACTCACAACTTATGAGTAGAACATATGGTATTAAATATTTAATCACGGATATACCGCAATTAATTATATTAGTTATGTTTTAATAGGATTGCTTTAGTATTAAGTTTTAATTGTAATCACAAATTGATGATTCATGCGACAAATTGACTGCATAAAACTTAATCCGATCTATCATGCGAAGTAAATTGGATATGACAAGTGTTACACAGTACGTACTATATCAAATTTCGCAATGGCACGAAATTGATAACAAAAAACAAGTTAATTGATACTTCGTCTATTTTTATCCTACATTTAAAGCACGAGAATGTGCGTAAACTACCTAGTTTTCGTTTTAGTTGTGGCCACTCATGCAACCTTTGCAAAACGCAGTATGTTTACGGATTTTCTCAATAAACTTAATAAAACAGAAATAGCTATGACAAAGTTAGTTATATCTCGTTTGAACGATTACGGAATATTTACACAATTTGTAAAAGACTTATTGGAATTGTTAAATGGCGAAGACTTTAAGGAAGAAAAACTGAAAGAGTTTGCAAAATCTCTGTCTGCTGAACTGTTTCGCATAAGTTATAATTGTACTGTCCAGCTAGCAAAGCACTTATATGCAGAGAGAAACTATTTAAAAGATGAAGTTCGTAAATATCAGTTTCATTTGAATGCTATGCCTCGTCCCGGTCGAGACGTTTTCTTAGCAGAAATGGACGAAACAATGACGAACATGCAAGACGCAGCCTTTACCGATTTAATACAAAGTTTACAGGATTTTAATAATGACTTTATCTTAGATGTCAATAAACCTACGCGACGAGCTATACAGTCTATTGTAGAGATAATTATTAAACGATTGAGGAAGCAGGAACAAGAGGAACTTTATCGTAAACTAAAAGGAGCAGTAAAGGAATATTTGCTATTGGAACCTAATTAAATTACAGCTTCTACAAGTATTTTTTTTGCCCTACAGATCCCAGACTCGTAGATCCCATCTACGTTATCTTGTAGGGTAAGCAAATTATGCATAGCTTTTATACCTACACATAACTTCTTCAATTAAATATTTCATTAAAATTTTGACAGCTATAGACAATTGCGTGCTATACGAGAATCCAAAACTAGTAGCTAGAAGAAGGAATGTTAAACATTAAAATTGAAAAACTCGTGTGTTATCTATGAAAATCGGTAAAGTAAATACGGATAACCCACCATTGAAAGCTTTATGTAAATATTCAAATAAAGTTTTATAGGATTGAATTGCATAAGAAATCATTGTATTAAGTCTAAATGATGAAAAATAAATTATTTGAATATACTGGTCAATAACGAGAAGTTTAGTAATGTTTAAATTAAAAACGTTATATAACTGCTATTTTTGGCGCTTTGTCTATTACTAGGGCAAACTTATATTAGTTCATTACATATGAAATTGGAGTTTTGTAAGGGAGGAACATAGAGTCAATAAAAAAAAACTAAATACGTTTATTTAATCAAAGTTTGTACCATTGCTATCTATGCACTTTTGCCATCTCATAGGTAGTTCATTGATCCATTTACTAAAAAAACCCATTCGGATGGGGATCAATAAAATCTTTGAAGGCGCTTTGGACTGCCCCATTTGAGTTGAATTTTTAACCCTGGAAGACGTTATCCAAATTTCGAAAAAATGGTAATCTGTTGGAGCAAGGTCCGGGTAGTAAGGTTGTCTTAGACATTCCAATTGAAGCTCTTCTAATTTGGTGGCCATCTGTAGTGCAGTGTGTGGTCGTTGTCCTGAAGCAGCAGTGGCCTAGAGCGATTGACCAGCTTCGGTTGTTTAGCAGCTAGAGTCAATTTTCGATTGGGGCAGGATTTGGCTGGTTCACCAGGGTTCAACCATTGCGATGAGCGTTTCCAATTGTCCTACAGGACAGGAAAAGTGGATTTTCATCACACGTAATCCTTTCTATATTGTACCGGTTGAGTAATGTAACCCAGCAGTCGACGCGCGTTTGTCGGTTTACTGTACTCAATTCATGAGGTACCCACCTCTCAAGCTTTTTCACCTTCCCGATTTTCTTCAAGTGGATTAAAACAGTTTTGTCACTAACACTGCAGCCTACATTTAACTCGGACGTGGTTTGCGATGAATCCGCTTCCACAATAGCCTTCAATTCTTCATTATCAACTTTGGTCTCCGGCCTTCCACAGACTTGTTCTGCAGATCGAAATTTCCAGAACGAAATTTAGTTTTTGCCACAAATTAATAATACCATGAATAGCTTTAAAATCACAATTCTCAGGAATTGACACATTTATATCTGTTAATATTGTTAGTTTTAGAATAATGTTAGTTTAGTTTCACAAATAGGATTATTTAATGTTGATAAAGGACAGTTGGTAAAGGACAAACTGAATATTCATTATTAACAGTTTTACAATTATTCTTATTATTAAAACTAAGTTGTGCATAACTAAGTCTATCATCCGTTACAGCGAGATATGGAAAAGAAGGATGAATCAAAACATATGTTCCAAAATTATTAGTTAATCTAGGTGTTGGCAATGGCAATACCTTGTAAATATCAAACTTTGTTGGATTAATTAAGGGAATCTGAATAATAAACACGAATTTATTATTATAACTATATGACACTAAACTAGACAAATCTATGATAGAATTAATATTTTCTAAGGATAACGAAATTGGAAACTCTAAATTCCTTTTAATAAGTTTAGTGTTTGACTGCTCATAAAATAATTTAGTCGGTGTAACATTGGCTTTTGCAAAAAGAATTGAGTTTAAAATAGTATCTAAGATATTTGAAACTGAAAGTAATGAGCCTTCTATTAAATTGAGAAGCGAGTTTTTTCTGCATGAATTATCATTGAATCTAACTTAGCATTTTCAGACAAAATATAATTTAATTTCTCAATCTGCTTATTAAGCTTGATTTCATTTTCATTTCATTTTCTAATAGAAACGTTAAAACTATTTATCGTTGATTGAACGATATGTATATTATTTTTGATTAATAAAAAATATGATTTTGGTTTTGCTGACTTGATGCTATAGCTTCGTCATACTTTCTAGCATCGTCTGCATCTAAAGTACCAAAGAAAAATTTTAAAATTTCACCTCCAAACTCGAGAGATCGTTTAAAACGATTAGGTGAGTTTTCAGATATAAGGTGAGATAATGAATCATATTTTAGATTATTTACATGAATTAAAATTTCTAAAGGATTTATAATATCCTGACAATTTAATAAAGGAACCTTGTTTTGTGCCTTTTCACAAAAGTTAGAAATACTTAAAAGGGAATTTTCAATTTCACTGAGATAAGGTTTTACTTGTACGATATCTACATAAGTAATAACATTCCAATAATCATTATAAAAATACCCGCTAAAAGTCGGGTCGAAGTACAGACCAGGACTGTGAATAATGTTAGTTATAGGATTCTTCGTTTCTGCACGTAATCCATAACAAAAAGTTCTGAAATAACGATAAAAAATAGGTTAAGACTAAAATGTTAAAATAACTAAAAAGGAAATTATGATTTACTTTAAAATCTTAAACTTATTCATTTATATTTCTAAAATTAAGATGAAGCAGGTTTAATTTCATTAACATGATATTTGACACGTTTCCTTCCTACTTGTAGAGTTACGTTGTTTTTGTTATGTAACTTGATTATTTTGTAGGGGCCTTTCCACACTGGCGATAAGACCTTGCGAAGTCTATGATGACATTTTAAATATACTAAATCTCCTACTGTATAAGAGGTTTGTCGCGAATTTGAGTCATAATATGTTTTGGATCATTCTTTGCTAATTAAAATATTTTGTAAAACCTTTTCTCTACTAAAACGTATAGGCACGGTATTGTAATGCTCTGATATATTCTTGATAAGTAACATTATTATTATTTTCGTATATAAATTTTGGTATTGAAGGTTTATGACCATACAAAAGTTCGAAAGGAGTAAAATCAGTAGTACAGTGAGGAGTAGTGTTGTAAGATAAAATTGCAGTTGCAAGATAACAATGCCAATCGTCGTGATTCTAACGTTCTAACGTTTTTGGATGGTAAGGGGAAGAGAATAGATTTTTGATTTTTAAAATTTCTGTTCACTGTTTAAATAATTCCGAAGTAAAACTAGTACCTTGGTCAGTTAGGACCAATTTTGGAAAACCAAATAATGAAAAGAAATGAATTAGACATCGAGCTATTTCATCAGTAGAACAAGTTATCATAGGATAAGCATTAGAAAATTTGGTAAGATCATCCTGTAAAGTTACAATGTACTTAAATGTTTGAAAACCAGCTTCTGGTAGCGGACAAACAATATCTAAAGCTATCTTTCAAAAGGTTTAGTGCTACTAGAAGTGATAACCATGGACACTTTATTAGAAGCCCGTAAAGGTTTATTTATTTGGCATCATTTACAACTTTTAACGAAGTTTTCAATATCTGAACGCATACTTTTCCAATAGTAAGACGCCTTAATGCGATTAAACATGCGTTTAACACCTGGGTGACAAGCAATAGTGGTACCGTGGTTTTCTTTAAGAATGCTTGGAACTTCGGCTGTAGTTGGATAAAAATTTTGATTGTTATATAAATGAATTTTAATATTAGTTCCATGAAAAACATAAGAATCGATATTGAAAATTTTAACATAATTTAGTTTACTAAATGGTTCAGAGAAATCTGATATAGCCAACTCTTTAATATAATCGTTTTTTGGAATAAACAAATCTCTTAATTGTATAAGCAAATTATAAATAGAACGATAACTAGTCTCATCATAATGATGCACCTTTGTTAAAAAATAAATTACTTTGTTTAAAGTCTGAACGCGCCGTACAGTCTTGGGCTCGTGCTCGGAAGAAAGCAACTCAGCAGAGTTCTTTATTAACGATAACATTTGTTCACAATGGGGCATAGAATAATCAAAATCAACGGAGATAGGACACACGATTGATTTTTGTTTTGCTAAATGTAAGCCTTGTATTGAGTATCATTAGAAATTGTTTTTGTAAATTTATTTTTAAAGTATTCCTCATAAGAACATTTATTAATAGAAGAATGAGTAATCGCGTTTACGGGATTACGTGATAAACCATCAGCATTTGAATTAATTTTACCAGGTTTATAAATTATTTCATAATCATATTCTTCTAGTTTTAATCGCCAACGTAGTAAACGACCACCAGGATCTTTGGCATTAAAAAGCCACGTTAAGGGTCTGTGGTCTGTAACAATTTTAAATTTGTAACCATAGAGGTAAGGTCGAAAGGTGTTGACAACAAAAATAATGGCAAGAAGTTCTTTTTCAGTAGTTGAATAGTTACCTTCTTGTTTATTAAAGGTTCTAGACGCATAAGTGATCGTCTTTGCCGATTTCGCCTTGAGATACAACTGCGCCAACAGCATAATTAGAAGCGTCGGTAGTGACAATAAATGGTTGAGAAAAATCTGGAAAAAGGAGCAGAAGTAAATTTATTTTGTAAAACTATGAAAGCTTGCTCTTGTTCAACAGCTCAGTGAAAATGTGTATCTTTCTTTAATAAAGAAGTGAGAGGTTTAGTTATTAAAGAAAAGTTTTCAATGAAACGACGGTAATAACCCGTTAAACCTAAAAATGATTTAACATCCTTTGGATTTTGAGATGTTGGAAATTCAGAAATTGCCTTGTCCTTATCAGGATTCGGCGACACACCTTTATCAGTAATAATATTCCCTAGATAGGCGATTTCACGTCTTAGAAACTCGCACTTATCTGGCTGTAATTTTAAATTTGCCTCTCTGAATCTGGAAAATACAAATTCAAGTTTTTTCATATGAGATTCCAGGTATATTATGCAGTCATCTAAATATATATATAAATGAAGACCTTAAAGTCCCGAAAGTACTGAATTCATCAGTCTTTGAAATGTGGATGGAGCGTTCTTCAACCCAAAAGGCATTCTGGTAAATTCGAAGTGTCCAGAAATGTTATTTGTCGTGACACTAAAGCCAGTTTTCTCCATATCTTCAGGGCTACCCGCTTGCGAGATCCAGCACACTAAAGTACTTAGAATGACCTAATTGATCAAGGATGTCAGTTATTAAAGGGAGAGGAAAAACCTCGGAAACTGTGACATCGTTTAGACGACGGTAGTCTATAACAATTCGCCATTTCTGCTTACCAGACGAATCTAATTTATTGGGGACTACCCAGACAGGTGCACTCCATGGTGAAGTTGGAGGTTGAATTATCTTTTGATCAAGCATCTTTTTAATTTGAGTTTTAATTTCATTTTTATGAACCTCGGGAAAGCGATAAGATTTAACGTTAATTTGAGCAGCATTCCCGGTGTTAATACAATGTTTGAAAACATCAGTATGAGTAAAAAATTCACCATCTAGATGAAAAATATCTGTGTAATTAGATAAACACGACATGAGAGGATTTTTCTCTTGAGAGTTCAAGTGTGAACATGGAATTAATTCTAATACTTTTCTTGAACGATCTAGATTTGAACATTCACATTTAACTCATTTAATTTTATGACAATTTTCTAATCTAGAATTTGGAAAATCGAATGGAATTAATTTTACTTCAAAATCGTTAATTTCGATTTGTTTTTCCATAGTATTCAAATCTGAATTCTATTATTATTCTTTTGGTTGGATTGTCCCAACAGATTCACAATAAGAATCATTATCACTTAATCATTTGATTTTAATATTATAATATTAGTTGATTCGACAAACTCTAATACTTCACAGTGGAAATTGAAGAGCCAGTATGAATTAAAAAACATAAGGGCTTTTCATTACGATTGGTTCTTAAATAAACGTGAGGCAAAGAAACTTTCTTATTTATATTATTAATTTTAAATTCCTCACGGGAGCAATCCCTAGAAAAAGAACTCGATTTTCGAGGTTGAGAGATCGCATTTAAAAGGAGAAGTCTCTTTAGAAATAATTGAGACATTAGAACCATCAAAAACATGAGGTTTATTAAACTTATTATTAGTGTTCGTGTCATTTAATAAATCGACTTGCGGTTTCGGCAGACACGGGACTGAAACCGTTTTTAGTTTAAATTATTATTAATCGAAGACGAGTCTGAGTTGCTACATGTATATTTGAAGAATTATTCGAACTATTACTAGGGGAAGGGTGGGCAGGACGGATAATAATCTTTTTAAACACCTGTTATTTGTATATTATACACAATATCAGGTATTTAATTAATGAAACTAGATACAAAAGTATATATTGATTATTATTATTATTCATTTATCATCATTGTTTTTTTCTATCTTTATTCTAAATTAATAAATTATTTATTATTTATTTAATCATATATTTTCATCAATGGAATATAAATACATTATTTAAACAATTATCGATGAAGAATTTAAATTACTTATAATTTACCTATTTACAAACATATATAAATATTATCTTGATATTGAATACGAGTATCTATAAAACTTTTATAAATTAAGCATCAAAATAATTAAAAAAAAAATGTTTTGTGTACCATTTTGAATTGCCTCGGCTACGCTTCCGCTATATTATAACTTGTAGTGCTAATCAGTCCTGGGACCCCGCGATACAGGTTTGCCTAGTGCAGGGACCGCTATTACATAATGAAGCAGCGAACTACCCTCGATTGCTGATTTCTTAAATTTGTGTGTTTATAAATTAAGACAATGTGTTTATAGTACTCCAAGTATTGTCGAACAACGCTGTATTATTTTTATTTTTGTATTTCTGAGCTGTATTGAAATATTTGTAAGTAACCAATGAATTTTTTTTAATTTCATCAGTCTTTGTTATGGCAAGTTTCGTTCATCAGCCTTAAATATTTTCTTCAGTCTTAGAAAAAGAAGGAAAAGCGGGAATTATCCATCTTACCCGAATAGGGGTGGGTATGATGGATTCTATGGTAGGGCAAAACGGACATTGCTATTAAAGTACTATTATCAAGGCAGCAACTGCTCGAAATAATTAAATTAAATACAAAATCATAATCCTAATATATCTAGTTTAAAAAAATTAAATAAAACATAAATCAAACAAAAATAGACTCCATAAAATCAAATAAAAAAAAAACAAATTATATAAGTATTCTTCTCCTTACTTAATAATTTATAAACTTAAACAAATCTAACATTAATTTAAGCTATAAAGTAAAAATTTTGGTTTTACCACTTAATCAATCATGCAAAAATCACAAAAATATGATCCAAAACCCGTATAACTTGTGCAAAGTTAATGTGTCCTCACTTCGCATAGGCTACACTGGATCCAATCCTCATTTGGAGGATATTCATAAGGTTCGTTACAAACAGAACAAGAATATTCTTTATTTTCTTTATTACTCAATTTCTTTTTTGGTTTACTTTTTGGCTTTTGTTTGGTTCCACTTGTTGAAGGTATTGGTTTAGCTGCTTCGAGATTTAATTTTGGTTTTTTCTTTGGGTGTGTAGTTTTAGTAACCTTTGATATCTTCTTAATAGCCTTATTTTCTAGATCTTCTGTTATTGGAGTGCCCGTAAGAATCTCTGCCTTTTGAAGTTTTCTCTTCCTTTTGGTAATTTTGTCTTTTGTGTAAAATGGAAGCGGTCTGAGATGAGCTGGTGTTATATTTTCTAGGACAGTTATCTGAGATGGTGGTGTTCCGACTTGCGGCTGACAAGGAGATTTTGCAGGTGTTGGAGTGGTCATACTTGGTGATGAGATAGAAAATTGGTGTAACGGTTGCTGCAGCGAATCAATATTTTCATTTGTTTCAGATGTATCAAGACGTAAAGGATCAATAGTTTGAGGATTGTTGTTGAGGGTGTGTTCATTTCCTTCAGCTTCTCGTTCATTTATATCGTGAAAAAGCGACAACGTCATGTAAATCTCTTCTACAAAAATGAATTTGTTAAAAGGCCATATAACGGCCGCTTTGAAGCCTTAAATTAAACTAATGCATTTTCAGGAGGGCAAAATGGATACCCGGGTAAGATGGATTAATCCATGATGCCCGGTAGGTACATGAAATATTTTATGATGTGAACAAAACGTAATAAAAGCGAATCACAAAAAAAAACTGAATAGTAATAAAATTAATAATAAATACTGAATAAAAAAATGCCTATATTGCTATATTAACTTTCATGAACAAGAAATATGATGATTTGCTTACCTTGCATACATCAATGTTTCGGCGCAAAAAATTTCCCGAGCCCCACTGCACGTCAAAGATGCGCTATGCGCTGTTCGTCGCGCGTTACTGATTGAAAACGCGTCAGTCAAGTGGCGGGAGCTGAGCGAGCGTTCGAAAACTTACCACAATAGTTTGTTTTCGAGTTATGACAGATATCCATCATGCCCACCCAATCCGTCATGTCCACCCTTCCCCTAGTAGAAACTTGATTTCGAGAATTGGGTCGCGAAACGTTATTTTTATTTTTAAGTTTTAAACATTTGCTAATCAAATGACCACGATTTTTACAATAATTACATATTTTATTAGAATTTAAATTATTCTTCGAAGTGTTTGGTTTTGAAAAATTATCATTAGTAGAAGAAGTATTTCTAATTAACTTGATGAAAACTAGACTTTCTATTTTTTTTAAAATCTGAAGCTAAATGAGCATGTTTAAGACAAAGCAAGCAAGTTTTTAATTTGGAATACTCTCGACTTTTTGTCATTTTCTCTAAATTAAACAACTTTTCTTCTTCTATAGCCACCGTGATGGCACCTGACAAAGTCTTAGGATTACTAGAACGAATATTACAGCGGATATTTAAATTCACTCCTAACATAAAAGCGGTTAATGCCAAATCTTCCATACCGGCAAATCTACCAACTAATTCATGTTCAATTTCATAGCTGTAATGGATGTCAGATTGAGCTTTTGTTAAGAACGTTTCTAACCTAACTGAATATTGCATGACGTCCTCAGACGGTAACTGCTTACAGTTTAAAAAGATTAGTTGAAGGATTGTTATTATTACATGTATTGTAAGGTGTAGTTCTATCAGTGTAAACTAGATGGAGCTACTAGTAGATTAAATCGCACATGTAAAGTTTTAAAGGCTCAAATGTTGTTCTGTCAGTGATATTTAATATGTGTGTAGTAATTAGGGAAGTATCCTGATTATTTGCTATTGGAGCAATACACTACATCGCTTGGATTTTGTGGCTTTCATTTCGCCTCCCCTCGGGAACCTGAGCTAAAGTTGTTTTTACTTCAAAAAAGTTGTGGTTACCTTTGACTACCATCTGATAAATGGCCCCATTTCTAGAGTGAACTCAGTCAATGATTTGGGAGTAGTATTCGACAGCAAACTCCTGTTTGATGCTCAAATTGACGCAGTTGTTAAAAGAGCGTCCAAGGCGTTAGGGTTTGTATTTCGAATGTCGTCCGAGTTCCATAGCTTGAGAACAATAAAAATCCTATTTAATACTTATGTTCGTAGTCACTTGGAATACTCCACTCAGGTGTGGAATCCCCAATATAATGTTTACACTTCAAGGCTTGAGCGTATTCAAAAGAAGTTTATGCGGTACCTACAATTTCGCGCCAAAGTATTTTTGCCGGACTATGAGGCAAGATGCCGTAAATTCCACTACCTCCCCCTGAGTGACAGAAGGAGAGTAGCGGACGTCACATTCCTCCTTCGTATCGCTAATGGTTCGGTTGACTGTCCGGAGCTACTCAGTGAACTAGGATTACGTACCAACTCTAGATCCTTTAGAAAGCCCGCCTTACTACACGTACAATTCAGCAGGACGAGGTATAAACAAAACTCGTATATTATTAGAGCAAGCAGATGCTTTAATGACATTAGTGGTGATGACAACGATATTGACTTGTTTAACACATCGATAGCGACAATTAGAAATAAATTAAGTTGTAAGTTCTTCGTTACAAACTAATTAATTTAATCTTACCGATGTAATGTCACACTTTATTTCATTTACTTGATTCATGTATGTAATGTACTCTGTTTTTATTTTTTAGTTTTATTATATCAGTTGTATTTACTGTAGATACTGCTGTCAATCAATTGTACCTACTGTATACCGGTGGAAGCTTTTAAATGGCCATCAGTTTCAATTGCCTTTATACTTTAGTGTTTTTTTCAGCTGTAAGCTTCCCTAATAATAAAATAAATAAATAAATAAATAAATAAAAGATCAACAACCTAATGTGTGGAGTGTTTCTTTTCACCAAAAGTAGACTTTAAAAACACTTTTATATTTGCCCAGGACTCGAACCGTTTTAGGCAAGTTGAGCTTTGCCTTCAAGTTGTGAAATAATAAATTTACATAAAACATTTTGTTGTTCTGCACTTGCTAAAGAAATTGCATTTTCGCAATTTGTTAAAAATGAAGGTAACGACTCGCGGTCGCCCTTTTAAGGTTTAATGAACTTTGTTAAAACTGAAAGCGGAACTTTCCCCGACATTTTCTGTTTTGTCACTTTTGACTGACTGTCCGACTCGTAACTTGAGTGGTCGGAGCTTAAGTTTTCTTTATGTAAATCCTTTTTAGGAGGCTTTACACAAAAATAAACAGTGCAAAAAACAAAAAGTTACACTAAATATAAAAATTTAAAACAAGTAAAAATTATATAAAATATGATAAAAGCAAAACTTTGTAAAATAACTAATTAACTGAAAATAAAAAAAAACACAAAAGTTTTCAAACACTAATAACACTTACAAGAAAACGGCAAAAAACACGATCATTTCCATAAATGCAGCGTTTCGGGAACCAGGCGGCGGCGACTCAGGGAGTCATAATCGGGAGCCTCGGTTGTGTCGCTCAAACCGTGGGAACAAGATCTCTTGTTTAGTGTGAAAAATGAAGACGAATGAAGATGAGTAACAGTTGTGATGGAGAAGGTCTGATGCAGGCTTACACTCGAAAGTGAAGGCTTACTGTCGATCAAAGCAGCAGGAACGTGGTAATGCGGGCTCTCTCTCAACAGTGGAGACTTAGCGTCGATCAGCGGAGTCGTAGTGCGGGCTTGGACTATGGGTAGCCAAGGCTTATCGTCGACCACAAAACAGTTCGGACTTTAAACCACAGATCCAAATCAAGTTTTGGTACTTGAAGAATTCCCAAAAATATACCACTTCTGACACCAATTTGTTAGGGTGGCTGTCTGCGGGTACTTTTTAAAAAAACACTTTTTCAGTGCCGAATATTTATTTTAGAAGTTACTCTAACAACAGACAAACTGCTACTAAAATTAAAATACAAATTATGAACTTATTGACTAAAAATGCATAACAGCATATTTAATGGAAAACATGTTATTGTATAATAAATGCATATTGCAAGCTTAGTTAGTATTAAGTACATATTATTTTTCAATATAACAGAACCATAAAAAATCCGCATTATTAATAAACCGCAATATCATTAACACGAATCCCGAATATCAAAATTCCGATTAATATTAGTTGCAATAACAAACGCCTTGTAAAACTGCATGAGCACATCAATTTATACGTTCGAGCATTCAAGTAGTCAGCTGGAAATGAAAAAGTTTGTTAAGTTTTTTGTACCAAGTTATTTCTTGAGTATATAGTTTATGTACTGAAATGCAAATCCCTTTTTGGTGCTTCGCCGGCCGCTGCCACGGCACGCTCGCTACGCTCGCGCTGCATTGTCTAAATACAGACTAACTGAGAAACTGATACAGAATATACAGACATACAGATAAACAGAGGAGGAGCCCTCGCTTCGCTCGTCGTCGCGCCTAATTTGTATAATTTTAAAATGTGCCTTATTAATTTTAATAATATATACTCGTTTTAGATACAAAATCTGAATGTTAGCATTGAATTTTCTGAAAAAAAATATTAATACCAATAGGAATACCATATTTCGGACTAGTAACACAGCGGGTTTTTAATTCTTCGCACGAATGATGAATGAATTATGAATTTCGGTAAAATAATAATCGTGTTTTTGAATAGTCGGAATTAAGACTCTTCGGGATTGTGATATACGGAATTGTAAAAATCGGTATATTCAAACTCGGAATTACATAATTCGGAATTTTTGGGTGTTCCACTTATGAAAGTGCTAGTAGCTAAGATGTGACCAATAGTCTACATTATGTGGTTAGAGGTTTTAATGTCAAATTACTGTATAATTATAAGGTGTTATGTTGTGATTCTTTGGTTATGGTTATGGTAGGTTAAAATTTGAAAAAATAATTACCATATGTGTGGAGCTTGAGAGCTAAGTGTAATAAGTGTAAGTGTAAGTGTAATAAAAAATTAAAACACAATTGTAAAATTTGGTTTTATTTAGCTCTTAAAATTTCATATTTACAATAGTAACAAAACAATAACTCGAACCATAAACATTAGTCTAAATTTCAACTACAGTTGCTTCTTAAAAATTGTTATCACTGAAATTTGACAATATCAACAAACCAATTAAAATTACGTTCACTATACAATAGCTTGTTAAAGCAACTAATAGCTTAGTGAAATTTGCACTTAAATCCCTAAAACTTGTCAAGCCCTATAATTTCACAAAGGCGTTCTTCTAAGGGACTAAGTATCGGAACATCTTTGGGGCCACCAGCAATCTGCGAGCTTCGTGAATTCTTCGGACCGTATTTGAGACCCGAAATTTTAAATCGTTGTAGAGCTGCAACCTACACTTTGTTCCATTATTTCGCTGTCCCGTGTCCGTCAATGGTTTGAGAAAAAGTAATACTCCTAACAATTTTGAGCTCAAGTCTCGTCCCTCCTTAGATCGGACGCGACCTAATGGCTGGTTTACACGCGTTAAGTGGTTAAGTTGGTAACTAAATTTTAAGTTACTACATATCACTTGTGTGTCCAAACGGATTAAGTAGTTAAGTCCATAAGTTCAATGAAGATGAGATTAAAACTAAACTCCACTCTGACATTAAAAAAAAAAAGAGTAAATGCGAAATAAATACTAGCTCTTGCCGCCACCAGCTTTGTCAACTTATGCACTTAACTAAAAAAATCACGTCCAAACGTGAGAAGCCCCGCCCACCCACTTATACGAAAAATAGAATGAATCTTAATCTACTTCATCAATCGCGTACTAAATGTTAAGTTACCACTTGTCACTAAAGTGACTATTTACACGCAACTTTTTACTTAAAATTTAGTTACCCACTTAACCACTTAAGGCGTGTAAACCGGCTATAAGGCTAAGTTCTAATGATTATTATCAATTTATGGAATCAACAAACATTTCCAACAGTCGTACAGAAACTTGCGTTTGATATCTAAATAAATAAAATCTTTAACATCTTCACTAGTTTCTTGCGTTTGAATAAAAACAAATAATAAATTTATTGCCAATTTGAACACAACAATGAACACAAACTAACTAGTGATGCTACGCACGCATCAGACGAACGTCTTCCTAACTCTAACACTAGGAACGAACTTTTTCAATTTGACAACTATTTCTTTTTAATTTAGGTTGTCCTCAGTTTCTTTTAAAATAGCGGCATTGGTTTTTGGCGTAATGCCATTGTGGCAGCGCGAAAGCCCTTCTTCTATTCTACAAGATATTTGGACAATCTAAAAGATAAAGAAGGTAAAATAAATAAAAGACTATAAGTTTATTTATGAATTTTTTTTATTTCTTAACTTTATTTTATGTTTTTATATGCTATTTTTGTATTGCATGGGAGGCAAATTTTTTTTTTCTAGATGCGAGACATTATTACTTTTTAGTATTCAGCTAATTATGGTACACCAATTAAACACCGTTATTCCTATTGAGTAACCCAGAAAACATATCTTCTCAAAATGTTTGTGGCTTACAAACAATTTACCTACGAAGTTCTACCACACTTAAACCTTGTAAGTTAACACTATTAGCACAAAGACACGGTAACCAACGTTAAGTCCGATCTCAGTTCTTGGAAAATTATGGAAAATGTCGTCCTTTCGCCTACTTTCTTCACTACCAGCACTGTACAACAAGTACATTGTGAAGCACCATAAACGCAAATTAATTACTATATTTGGAAATTGAGAGGTTATGTTACGGAAATTGATACGCGTCAAGCATGGCACCAATAATAGCAGATCGAGCTGATTCATTGAAAATTAAATTAAATTTTGCGTTTTATGACAATCAGCTGTAGTTACTACACAATAACTATTTCTGCCAATTTCAAGTATTAATATAATAAAAGTAGTTTTAACATAATTACAACATTGAAAGATAACCTATAACCGTACATCATTGATTGAACATAGTGTTATCATTCATCATTCACATTGAAATGAAATATGAAAATTGTACGCCTGAAAAGTAGCAACGAAGATGTCATTATCAAAAAGTTCTAACCATAGACATAATTCCTAGATATTTGTATGAAGACTACCTGCTATGATTTTATGGAACGGGGCCCAAGCAGTATGCCGTAGAACCTTTACCTTACCTTTCTTACATGATAAACGATAACAATAAAATGTTTTGTTTGATTGTCGATTTACTACACAGAAAATAGTAATTTGGTGAAAAATAGAGCATAGGCATGAAAATGTCACAACAACAGCAGCAGTTAATCAATGAGAATAGTAAATACATATTAGAGTGAGTTTGATGTTCTTTATTAAAAACATAACCTAAAATATACGTTATCCTTTCTCTATTAATGTCGTAAAGTATATTTTATACGTTTTCAGTTTATTTTCTGAACAAACTGTTGATTCTCAAAGCTTAGACTCCATATGTGTTCAAGTGCAAAAAAGATTTCCTAAGTCAGAGCACTTCAACTGTAAGTATTTTGTTTCGAATCAAAGTTGATTAGAGTTCACCAATGTTTGTTTGTTACCATACTCTTCGTTGTTTGCAGTGTGTTTACTACTGTCTTCATTAATAACTGGAGGAGACTTGACTCTTCCTGGGCAGCGGGTAGTGGCGTTATCTCTTATATTTGATATCTACAAACTGGATAATCCATTTAGTCCATTATACTTACATCTATTAGAAGGAAAGCCTGGACTTTTACCACTATCACCCCAGGAAAGACTTTTTATTGGACAGCTTCATGGATATATCCCAGTTAACATTAAAGATGTAAGTAAGAGTTAAGTAGAAACTTATAAAGTCACTATAATATGAACTTTTATTGGTGTAATGTTAATTTTTATGTGGTAATATTTTTATATTATAATTTTTAATTTAATACAATTATATGTATATAAAAATATAAATGTTAATAAAATTATATATTTTTTTATTATAGGTATATTTAATATAATGTATATCACAATTAATTCATGTATGTATGATTCCTTACATATAATTTAACTTTTGTGAGAATTACACAATAACCAAGCCTTGTAAAATGGTGTGTTCAGTTCCAGATATTATTGTTTGTTTACATCAGACCTAAAAATTCAGAAATGTTGCACTGTCACAGTATTTATTTTCAGGTTATGAAGAAATCTGCCAAACAGGTGATGCTCACAGAAGTGAACCCCAAAGATTTGGAGTTTGATATCTCCCAGCTACAAACTATAGTGTCTGACAGATTTGGAAATATGAGCTCTGTGGCTAAAGCTGCAGTTCCAGCATTGATACCTTTGAGTGATGGGTTAGTATTGAATTAAGTATATTATGTTTTGGTTAAAAAATAATTAATTAAAACTGAAAATAATACATCTGTATGTAAATTTATTAAAACAGAAAATATTTCACTCACTGAATCATGCAATAGGCAAGGTAAATTTTGAATTACAAGTTCTTTCTAAGCACGAATTAAAAAAAAACCCCTGACTGATACCTAAAAGCTTGCATATGTTTTGCACAATAGAACTTATTCACCCTTTTATAATGTAAAAAAGATATATTTATATCCATCCAGTAGCTCACTCAGCATCCTCACATCCTGGGAATTGTGGATAAATAAAGCTTTTGTTAGTTCTGAATAAATCTGTTTTTGTCAATCATCAAATCATAAAATCATATGTCCAGTCTTGATTATAAATAAAGAAATAAGCAAATCTCCATTCTTATAGAGTTTATTGTGCAGATATTTCTGGCCGGGTAATAGGATATGTGTATTTAGCTATTTTCCAGATAAAGGAAGATTACAGCTAGTAAAATAAAACAAATAAAGGCTTTTCAAATTTATACCTTAGGTTAACATAACATAAAATAACATATTTCCACTTTATGTATTCAATCATAGTTTGAATTGATATAAATAAATAGATTTAGTTTCTTAAAAAAACTTTTTAACTGAAATTACAGGAGCCCACCAAACCGTTTAGAGATGAAGGAGCTTATTGAAACCCTGATGACAAATGAATACACACCACTTCATCGGACGTTGAATGCTGCTGGGCCCATCCCACCCCCACCATTTATGTTGGATGATGATTTGCCATTTGCTAGTGAGGTGACTTTAATATGCTACAGTAAAGGGTGGTAAGTAATACACATTGTCGCTTTGGAAATTGATAACGTGGTTATTAGACAGTGATGGTACAAGTAAATAAATTAAGGCAGGTACGAAAAATAAGAGTGTTATAAGAGTTAGTATACTAAAAATCTAATTGATGATGTTTTATGTGTCCTAGTTAGATTTTATTTATTTATATCGATAGAACCCTCTCCTATCTGTTCTAAATTCATATCGTTACAGAATTTAGGAGATTCTTATAACCACTAAAAGGCTAGTTTTGGCTATATGCCTATCCCATTACCAACTTAGTTTCTGTACTAATAATAAGAAGTTGAAACTAGCTTGTTATAAATACTTCAACTCATCTTTGCCTGCAGTGTTATATGTGCGTGTGCTTCTAAATAAGCAACTTAATTTTATTTGGTAGTGACGCAGCAGCCGTCATCTTGTCAAACTGTGTTCTCATCACTCTGGTGTGCATTTATAATCAGTACATTTTGTCACACAGAAACAGTTGCTGTATATATACTAGCTTAACGCAAAAATAGTGCCACACACACAAATCACTTGAAATATCTGTACCACTTTCCAAAGTCTAATGTATATTACTTACCCCCAGTTGTAGTATAATCTAGTATATTAACTTTACGTTTTTTTTTTATTTTGGAAAACATTCAAGTGTTCCTCTAATATAATGCTACTTAAGTAGATCCTAAAAAGCAATAATAATATAAGTTTATTTCCATACATCAAAAGTGTCTAGCGATCAAGTACAATTTAAAGTATTTCTGCAAATGAGGTTTATTTACTGATTTTTTTGGATTGACTCTATTAAGTGAATTTCACTATTTAAATAAAGAATTCTGTTAACATTTTGATTATTAAGAGAAAATCAATTGTCAATTATCATTTCTATAACACTGTGTCATGACATTTATACAAAATCTTATTTCTGCATTGGAACTGTAAATAATTAAACTGATATGGAACGATGACGTCAGTTAACCCGAGAAGAGATAATGAAAGCCGATGTAGGAAGCTGGTTCCAGGCAACATACTATGCCAGCTATTGTTCTTGGCACTGTACAGAGTGTTGTAAGCCGCCACTGGATACACTATCGCATCACGGGCAGCGTGGGCGAGCGATAGGGAGGATGATCTCGCATTACCACTCGCAGACAGAATCGGTACATCCAAAATACTGCTTGACGGAATGGAACCATGACCGCCACGATGTTGGTTACAACGCTCTACAGCTCTTCAGGCTTGCGATCAAACCATCCGAAATCGTTTACGTGAAATGGGTCTGCGTTCCCAAAGGCCGCGGAGAGTCCTACCTATAGCACTCGTAATTTTTTATTTTAATTTTTATATGATGTGTATAACTTGACAGTTTTAAATTATTAAGTAAATATTATCTAAATACTTTTGTATAGGTACTATCTTTTATGAATTATCTTTATAACTACACATTTGGCACATTCGTTGAGAGATTTTGTGGTGTATTGTTTTTTTTTTGTTATTTGTAAACTCCAGGCTGTATGGAAGAACCTAGCCAACCGAGGTATTTACGTGCCTCTCTACGACCCAGAATACGACGGACTTCTTGGGCTGCGACCTGAAAAATCAGAGAAAAAGCAGCATACTGCACAGCAGCCGCAGCAGAGCAAAAGTAATAAAGTTAGTATAAGCCCACTGTTGTATTGAAAGTAATCAAAATATCTGTATTGCCAAAATATAAGTCTGCTTATCAAGAAACCCAGACTAAAAATACATTTATAAATATCGACAACCATGACCTGAGAAGAAAAATCTCTGTTCATCACACAAATGTATGCTCCAGCCAACTCGAACCTGGGATATTAGGCATATGACGCAAACCAGCTACGCCACTCGGCCGTCAATTCGTGCAAACACTTTATTTCCTTCTTAATATTCTCCATTCCAATCCTTTCACAGCAACAACAGCAAGAAGAAAAAAAGGAGAAATCCCAACCGCCGCCTCCAGTTCAAGAAGAGAAAAAACCAGAGAAAGAGAAATCAGAAGATAAAGAAAAAGACCCAAGTGCCTTAGTGTCTGAAGCAAAGGAATTAACCCAATTTGCTTTGAAAAGTGCCTTGAGCATGTCGCACCAAACTAGATTATTGGGTTTGTTAGACCATCACCCTAATTTGGTCTACGACATTGGAATTACGCCGTCCCAGGTTAGTTTTTACGGTTGTATATAGCACTCCACCAAGCCGACTAGACTACTGACTACTCAAACGTGACGTCATCTATTTCGAATACGGACATCAACACTATTATTTTTGTATTTGAGAGTTTCTGGCGGCAATTCGACGGAGCAAGTTGTGCTCTTCATGGATTTTTCTTTTTGTGTACGCAAATTAGTGTTTAGTGTATAAAGTTTAAAGTGCATTGTGTAGTAAGCACTCATAGACATGTGCTGAAAATTCAATGAGGAGTGTAGACATTGATATTCGTTTTGCTCCAAGAGGTACGCTTGTTTATAGTAAAGTCACTCTATCTCTTTACTATTGGTTTTCACCTTCATCGTCTTCATTATCGTACATAATGTCATCTATTGACGAAAGGACTCCAGATTTTTAAGCTCTTTAAAAGGAACTCGACTTAAGTCATACGGTTAAGAACTCAATGACTCTTTAAACCCTGAACCCTATGTCTTATTTAAGTCCAACACTGGGACTTGAGGCCTATTTTAAAACGAGGTCATTTTGACTTCAAATTTTAAACGACTTAGTCGCAACGAAAACGTTCGAACCCTTTTAAAACGACTCGGTTCTCGGAAGTCTCAAGTCGTGAGGCGCGTTCACACTCGTAAACTAGAATTAATGTCGATATGTATGTCGTGTTCATACGCTAATTATTACAGTTAAAAGAGGCTAGGCACGCAGATATTTTTAAATTTTTTGATTCAAAATTATCTAGTGAAACTTTAATATGTCTTGAATTATTTAATACGGATGGACAATAAATTAATAAAGCCTAATATTAAATGGAATAATGTAGATAATGGTGAAAGATTTTTTGAAGAACAGACTTTCGCATTTATAATATTTGTACGATAAGATAAGACGTTAAACAGCTCATGTAATGCTAACGACTCGAGTTCTTTACTAAAAGGCTTGCGGCTAAGTCGTTATAACTCTTATTAAAAGACTCGAGTCGTTATATTTCAAAGTTGAACTCTAATGACTGAAGTCATCTTACATTAGTAAAAAGCATCAAGTCGTATTTTTGAGTCGATTCTTAAAAACTGAGGCGAGTTTTGAATGAAAAGGTTTAAAAACCTCGAGTCCTTTCATCACTAATGTCATCATCATAATAAAAGAAGAATAAATTACATTTACCACAGACCAGGCTGCAGGGCGTAGTTCAAGGCAAAGGCCTTTCTTGAAGATAAACGTTAACAAAACAAAAAATATTATATGTTATGTTTGGTCGGTACTTTTTCGCAGCGTTTTTTTGTTTATTAGTATTAAAGGATGGAAAGCGAAAGCCGCATTCCACACATTCGTCTAGTTTGTTTGGTCGAGTAGAATTTATTACACGGTTTTTTTATTTACTTTGAAGTTCTATGTCAAATGTTAATTGTTACGACCTCGATTGTAAACAGTTTATTTACATTTTGGATTCGGCGCACATATGTAGTAATAAGTACTACAAAGTACGAAATTTAAAATGTCGTAGAGTACATAAACCTTAATAATTACATGAACGTATATATGAATAAAACACGGTGTTAGGAAATGTATAATTGTCTTTTTTGTAGCATCATATAGGCGATACAAGCCTACGTTGTAGTAACGTTATGACACCCAATAGGTGACTCTGTAGTTCGTTGACTGGTTCTAGATAATATCCACACTTGACTCCAATGCTATATGAATGCATGCGGACAACTACAAAAGAAGTGTAAAAGAAAAGAATATAAAAGTATCAACACAATAACTGTTATTGAACATGATATTTAAAAACTTATCGCTTTTCTGTAATACGTTTTAAATTTTGGAAATTCGACCAACCTGGCTCGCCAGTTTTTATAACTAACTGAAAATATTTTCCGCAAATAGTGTTTTTTAATTAGAAATTATAAAATAAAATCATAGAATAATTAACGAAAAAAAATAAATAAATGGAAATTTAACCACATAAAAAGAAATGCTTAGCACAATTCGCAATATAGGTGTTGAAAAAAATTATGATCGTAAGTTAATCTACGAAGGAAGTTGTGTCGAAAAAAAAATGTAGGAACATATCTGAACTTGCACTCTACATTCATAGTTTCTATTTTTGCATAGAACGACCAAATCATGACAAAATTTTAACTGACGGGAATTTTAAGCAATAATCTAATTTTGGGTCTACTACAGTGGGGTTAACGGCCACGCCCACATGGCCCCTATATGTCTCTTTCTTTATTATCTAGATCCCAATGGTATCCATCTTAGATCTCTATGGCACTGTCGAGTTGCCATGAATTTTAGTTTCATGAGTCAAATAATTATCTCCCTCATACCAATAAAAGTTTATTAAAAAATTAATTAAAACCAAGTGATTTGGGTTTGAATAGAACTAAATGGAAACTTGTATAAAAATAGAAATCTCAATAATGCCATTTTACTGATCTTCTTCTAGTAATTTTTAAAACTGCATAAGAATCCAACATTTTATATTAAACTAAAAAACCGATTTTCACTAATAGATTTTTTGTTTAAATCGATTTTCAAATAGGTGGAAAATACATAATTTCCTTCTTTTTTATATTATATATAGTATTAGCCCGTGTTTGACTGCCCTAATGTTAAATGATGTATTTTTTTCTGTAAAGCCTAATTTTAAAGCACTTGAAGCACTTAAAGCACTTTTAAATTGCAATACTATATTACATCTGCTTAAAACAATTAACTATCCTAATCAAAACTTAAAGTTTACAAACCGAAAGGCAAATATAAAAAAAAATTTGAATAAACTAGGTTTATTACGAAAGTTTAAAACAAATATTTTAATTAGGTGTTCGAAGTGCCGGCTTCCAAGTGCAATACACAGACGCCACCTTAAATAAACAAATTTTGTTCTCAATTGTTTTATGCACGGATTGTGCTTGGCGCAAGATCCATCTCGCAGGATGTTGCCTATTTAATTCTTTTCGGAGTCCTGTTGTATAATAACATGGAGCCTCATCCATGAAATATTTGACTTTTTAATTATTGAGAATTTGTTTATGGTGTTATTTCAAAGAAATGGTATACGCACGGAATATACGAACATACGAGATTCGAGAACATAGTTAACAGAGGTATAAAAAAAACAAAACTAAAACAAAAGAAGAACCTTTTGTGAGCTTAGAAAGATTTTTTTAAGAAGGTCCCATCTGTGTATTGTGGTTCCAGGCCAACACTTCGAACACTTGCTTAATTTTTTGGTATAATTTTCTTAATTAATCTGAGTCCTTTTCTTCCCGTAAAAGTTTTGATTAGTAAGCAATTTTTTTAAGCAGATGTCATCCTATCTTACTTCCTAATATTATAAATGTGAAAGTTTGGATGTTTGTTACTCAATCACGCAAAAAACCGCCGAACTGATTGAAAGGTTTTTGGCATATGGAATAACGGAATAACAACCTGGAATAACGTATAGGCTAACTTTTATCCCCAAAGGGTTAAGTCCATTTTAGGCCGTCAGTAAGCTTTATGTTTCAGCACTTAATGGACGAATGGAATGCACGATAATTCGTATCATTTATGTAAATGATTATTAAAAAAAGTATCAGAACTAAAATATTTTCCAATAAAATTATCTAAATTAATAAGAAACAAAACCTGAGGAGTCTCCATACAATAGCTGCGCAACGTTGGGGTTACCGATTCAATGCAAAAGAAGTTTTGCTGGTGGCCTTTTCTAAAGACAAAGTAAAGTATGTTTCATAAACAGTAAAGTAAACGTAAAGTATGCATTTAAAACTAAATAAATAAAATCAAAAAAATACTACAAAATTAATTATGTTAATTGTATAATCTTGCAAAGCATTATTTCGATTGCAACTAAAACTTTTTGTGAGTTTTATTTTTTTTTAGTTCGGGATCCCTACCACCAAACTTCAAAATTCAAATACGTCAATCCAATATAATATATTCGCTCTGTTATTTTGCAACAAGTGGATGTGCTCTTTCGGTTTTCCTTTTTTTTTAGTTTTTTACTTCCCATGTTATTTACTTTTTGATTTTCCTTGTGTGAAGTCTAAGCGCGACAATTACTCGTTGCGGGTCGAGAGATAATATAGCTCAGTAGCGTCAGTTTCTCGTATTTTGAGACCTCCTCGAATTGTCGCGGGTACAGACCTCTTCCTTTAAAAGCCTTTAGGTTAGTCTTATGTATAAATGTGTCTTCTTTCTATATTCTAATTAAGATTTTGGACACGTGACTCTAGTGTTGTACGTAAGATTTCCTTTGACTTCATTATTTAATTTAAATACCAAAAACAAAAAAGTTAGTTCAATAACCTTTTAAATATGGTTTATGACTATATAGTCAATCTATTAAAAATAATCATGACGGTATTATATGCTGAAACATCATCGGCCGACGGCTCAAACACTATGGACTTAAGCCTTTGAACAGGATCAGGAATTTAATTTAATTTACATACAAAAGGAACATAGCAATTTATTATTCATACTTTATATTGTTTATTTTTAAATGATTCCTCATACAGTATATTTTTTTTAAAACATATAAAGTCAGAAAATTAAGATTTACAACGCCTTTGTATCTTGATTTTAATTAATTTGTATGGTTCACTGTTCAACTATTTATTGTTCAGCGCTCATTTTGCTTAGTTTTGCTGATTTAGTTACTATTCTTTTATTTATACATATAATAATATATCGTATTTATTTATTTATCTTTTGCTTTTGATCTTCAATATTCGAATTATATTTGAGAACAACGAGTAGGTAAAATTCCTGATATATGTATATTCGTTTTCTTTGCGTTTTGGTACTGAGTTTGCTTTTTTTATTGTTTTTTATACGGTATTTTGCTTAGTTTATAAGAATTTTGTACCTAACCCAAATCTATTTGAGATTTGAACGTTTGCGTCTCTTTTTTTTATATTACGAGAAACACGGCTAGTTTGTGTTTGTCGGGTTACATTTTTAAGAATTGAGATACCACATAAAATTTTTTTTTATTGTGTCAACTTGTATATATCTGCGTTTTAAATCTCAAATTTCCGGTTCAGTTTTAAGTAAGATTCGTTTACTAATATTGTTGGGTATATTTTTATATTCTTTGCTTACTCTTGCGGATCACTTCTAGTTTTTTATTTTTTAACCATTTTTTTTTAGTATTAATTAACCTACCAAGTGTTGTACCATCTTGGAATCCTGATTAAAGGCGCCAACTTTTGATGGCACTTGCCAAGGCACTCTAGTACTTACATTTTTTTTTCAGGAGGCTCTGTCAAAGTCTAGATATTTTGAAAATGTTGAATTCATAGTTTGACAGAAAGTGTTATTTCTAAGAAAATTTGGGGCAATTGTGTTTTTAATTTTTATTGTGATTAAAGATATGTCATTAAGGGTTATGGTGACACGTTTTAAATGGACAAAAATAACCAGTATTAACCACAATAACCAAAAAATGAATAAACTGAAAATTTCTGCTTTTTTTGTTTAATGCCCATAATTTCTAAAGAATGGCATGGATTTTTTTTGATTCTGATTTTTGTAATGATGGTTATCCTATTGTCCCGTTTCGGCTTGACGTTGAATTTTGAGACACCATGTATACAACGAATGTTAAGAATACGTTTCATCAAGCAACACCCTGTTGCTTACCTTGCGTGTTATTTGATCTTGTAAGTTGAGCGGTAGAATATACCTACCTATACCTCTATACTACAGGTTCCAACCTGGTAGACACCGGAATTTATCTTTGTGAGTCATTAATGAATTTCATCTATATACACAAATGGTTCAATTTCAAATATTTTTTTCAAAAAATTGACAATTACTTGTTCTTATTGACGTCAAATAAAGCATGACATCTACCCAGTTCAGAAAAACCTTCGTGAATAAGAACTGACAAGAAACTCCTCCGGTATAATTTTTTCAAAATAAATTTACAATGTTTCTGTATGTATACAAAATTATTCTTATCTGCGCCTGTTAGCTCGGCAAGTCTCTCTCCCCCCAATTAAACGACGTACACCCTCAAACGGCACCCGTTCACGAGCTAAAGCGGGATCTAGCCATCCTCCTCCTCAACCATACTTTACTGGTACCCTCCCTGTATTTGCCGTGTGTACTACTAATTATAACGTTAAAACCAGTTTCTTGATGGCATTTGGACAAGATTCAATAAAAGTCCTCTATCTGCAAACCATAGTATTCATCTGTGAGTTTTAAATGTTTATTAATGATTTTTTTTCATTCTTTACAGTTGCCAGATTTAGTTGAAAACAATCCAATGGTAGCAATTTCCGTGTTGCTAAAGTTGATCAACTCTCAACAGATCACGGAATATTTCTCAGTGCTAGTCAATATGGAGATGTCCTTGCATTCTATGGAGGTGGTTAACAGGTAAACTTTAATATCTAAGTCCTAACTGGCTTGATTGATTCAATCTTCTGTGCCCTTAACCCTTGGCAGTAAAAATACGTTAGTGACTTCAAACTCACAAAATGGCTGTAAGAATAGGGACTAGAATACCTACTTTCTGCAGGAATAAAATAAGACTCGATATACGATAGTTATAGATGACAATACGTAATAATGCTTCATTTCACCTGTCTGCGCGGCATTTCTCATTTTTGATATAGTGTCGATTCAAATCTAATCAAAATTTAAAATCATTCGATTGAGATTTTAAATTTGATATTCTGTTGATGTCAAACTTGACATTTTACGAAGCTTAAGGATCGACATAATGTGGCGAGTGGCAAAGCACATGAGAATTGCTCTAAAAAGAATAAAAAAGCTTCAGAGTTAAGCTGATTGGATATAAATAGAAACATATTCTTTTTTGTATATTTTCTATCTCACCTCATGTAAAATGACCATAAAGAAGAGGATGTTACGCTAATTTAAGAGGTGTCACCTTACAAGCTATTACTTTACTTTTTAACCCCCAGCGCAAAAAGAGGGGTTCTATAAGTTTAACGTGGGTATCTGTCTATCTATGTGTCTGTCGTGGCGTGGTATCTCTCATACGCTAAATAAACCGATAATATTTTTAACTATGTTTGAAGAAAATCGGCCGTTCAAAAGTTGAGCTTGCTTTATCTCGTCATTCTCGTATAAATATCTTGTATTATATGTATTAGATAAATAAATCCACAGACAAACACACCAACTGTAAGGCCCCAAAGTAAGCAGAACTTGTGTTATGGATGACCATACAGCGAACTGGGGGGGGGGAACCCAGAATAAACATACATTTTTAAATATCAACAACCATGACCCGAGAACAACCTCGAATCTGGGACTAACCACTACGCTACTCGGTTGTCATATATATATATATATATATATATATATATATATATATATATATACAAGTAAAAGACAGGTAAATTAATAAAACATAGAGATGTTGTTTACGATACAGTTTCGCAATTTGTAGCTTTTAAAAATAAATTCAATCCCGGATGTAAATTAAATTTCGTGCCTAAAATAGCCACGCCCTCGGTACAGTCTTGAAATTTTTACGTCAATTTATTCGAATCGGCCCTATTCGTCAGGTAAAAATTTGTTAAAGGAGAGAAACTCAGTAGCTGATAGTGCACTCACAACTAACAGGTTCTAAGGCTTAATTTTTTTAAATATTTTCTTAACCGGAAAACGAGCGACCCACGTGATGGTAACTGACATCCGCGCCCATGGTGTGTTTATCAATATTGATTGTGATCATTATATCGGCTAATGATGCGTTGCCGATGTACGCTTCAGCTGCAATTGCCTCTGTTCCAGTACTTGAACTGGCTGGTCCTTCCCTTTCACGTACACGTGATTACTACGGCGGCCAGAACAGGAAGGACTGTCGTACCGCCGCAGACGAGACCTTAACAAAAGATACCATAAAGTACATTTTTATGTAAAAGGTTCAGGAGTGCTGTGATTTTGCAGCAGTTATGTGATGCATTTTGGTTTTCCATGTAACATTCAGTTTAGACATAGGAATGCGTCGGCATTCACGCTAACATACGAGATTAGATTTATTTTACACTACCTATTCTTAGCAATGGGGTTAATAAACAACTTATTTATTGATTTAAATTTATTTTAAAGTTTTCCTCATTAGCGTGAACGCGTTTAATTATTTTAATTAAACACCAACAAGTTTAGAAAAAGCAGCGTGAGTCAGAACATATGTTTACAAACAGTTTGTAAACTGGATTTCCCATTTTAGTTTTACTTTTTGTATATTTTTGGTGAACCGAAAATAACAGCCATTTAGTAATCATAAGTCACGTTTTTTTTGTACTTTAAAGTCATAGTAGATTGCGTCACTTAATATAAATAGCTTGTAAGATTAATGATCGTTTACTTCAACCTTAGTAATCTAAAAATAAGACGTCGTTTCTTAATTTATACTTGAACTGTTACTTTCCTTATTGCTTGTAAAATGAAGCGCCTTTATTATTATTGTTTCACAGGTTAACGACCTCAGTGGATTTGCCCGTAGAGTTCGTTCACCTCTATATCAGTAATTGTATATCGACGTGTGAAACTATAAGAGATCGATATATGCAGAATAGACTCGTTAGATTGGTCTGTGTGTTCTTACAGTCGCTCATTAGGAATAAGATTATTAATGTTAAGGTAAGGTTATTTTTTGTAATAGAGATAAATATTAACTAGTATTTTAAGCGAAACAATTCGGAAACAAAAAAGATTCTGATTCTAATTTAAAAACCATTTCAAGATATCACTTTTTATAATATATTTAGTTAAAAGTCGCAGGTTAAGGCGATTTTGCTTATTTTAACAAAAATGCGTTAAATAGTTTGACTTACAGCCACCCTCTATGTAGCGTAAACAAGCATAATTCTGTAACTTCTTTTTGTTTAAACTGTCATGTCGATGTTTTCAATAAATATCTGTCATCAAGAATCCAAAGAGAATTGTAGACTTGTTCATTCCAGGTAATATAACTTTGCAATGCGATTTTTAAAAGATAACTACACTGTGACTGTCACCGTACGAATTTCTTTAAATAATTATTTAAAAGTACTGCACAGAAAACTGAGATATTTAATTTTTTTCACAAGATAGATCATTCTTTCAGAAAAATTAAAAACATATACCTCATTATGTAAATTATTTTGTTTATTAGATTTTGCTTATGAAACAAATGTTCCCTGCAAGATTTTAACGGACTATCGGGTTTTAAGTAGGGCTAACGCGCCAGTGGAATAAGGCTCGAATCTATACAGTGTACTTAGGCTTACCTCAGTCTTTACTTTTCTTCGATTTAGATGCAACCTTTTCAGACATAAAAATGTTATATTAATGAGGAGCAGTTTCTTATGCTACAGATGTTTTATATATTTAAAAGGAGATCCTAGCACAGGGTGTGTAAAATGTTGTTGGGCGTTGGCTTAAGAACAAATGGACGGTGGTTCTAATACAAAATTGACGTAAAAAGTGTTTCGAGTTAATAACGCACATATACAGAATTAGGCATAAAATAAATCACTTGATATTTAAATCATGTAAGATTGCATTACAACTGATTATTGCTTGCCACAATCATTCACCTTGTGTAGTTGCAACTTGGAAGTTGACTAAAATCACCGAAAAACCCGTCATTTGCAAACAAAAAAACAAACTGCAAATTTTCATTTCACAAACAACGTTTAGCAATATTATTATTCATAAGTTCATCTTTGTACAAGCTAATGGTTCTATAAATAATTCATTTGACAAAACAATTAGGAGACAAAGTTTTTTTTTGACAAAATGCATTGTTTGGTAAGTACTTAATTTACCCAAAAATGTGAAATCGTTTGTATATACATAAATAATTTAAGCAGAAGATTTTCATTACAGACAGTAAGTAGATAAAGGGTGAAGGGGCGTAGCGGAACTGATATTGTTTTCTTTTAATGTCAGGGAATGTGGTATTTATTTTAATGAAATTCGAATCTTACTAAGGCGGCGGTGACATAAAGAGGCAGAATGCCACAGTACTTTACTTTCAATTTATTTTTCTAATTACTGTAGTATAATTTGATTCAACGATCAGAATTATAGGGTCCCCTTGATTCGCCGACAAACTTTTCAACGAATTTCAAATCATCGAAAACAATACATCGAACGTTCAAGTATTTTCATTTCATCTACAACTCATTTCAAGTTTTCTTAATTCGTAGAAATACGGTTCATGTAAAATTGTTTCATCGATTCATCACTTCATGGACATTTTAAATCACAGAACACAATGTAAGTCCGAAATTAGGGGCGACGACGAGTGTAGCCAGGAGGAGCAGTTAGGTTGTATGTAGGTCACACGTGCGCGAGCCGAGCGAGAGAAGCGAGCGTGGTGCGGCAGCTCCCGGCGAAGCGCCTTAAGCGAAATTGAATAAGTTTGTCAACAGTAATAATTATAAAATACCCATTTATTAACCAACATTTTGTCAAATTGCGACTTTGAAAAACGAATACTTTGGTAATTAAAAAAATTTATGACTGGCAGTTTTACGTTCAGAACATTGCAATGATAAATACTTAAAAATTTATTTTTTGTCAAATGATCATTTATAAAACGATCAATTTAGTAAATGAACAGTTTGTCAAATGATTACTTTTTCAAAAATAATTTGTGACATGATAATTTGTCATACGTTTTTTATAAAACATTACTAAACAGCTCCGACTACTTTCCGTATAAAATTTTTTTGCATTTATTGTCAAAGCAATATGTCATTCCGAACGTGTTGTCGGGCGGCTGAGCAAATCAAGACTGGTTTGACTGGATTCATCCCATTTTTGCAAATATATTTAATTTTTTCTCGGACTTATTCTACACAGATTCAAAGTCCATTTGTAGTATGTAATTTTTTTAATATTATGTGTTATCGTTAAATTTACATTAGCTTATGCTCAGGACGTATAGGTAAAAAAAATGTATAGAAAAATTCAAATTTATCATAACTGACGAAAGACGACTGCTTGCGTAAACAACAACGACCATCAAAAACGACCTAAGTCGACCAATTTGTGCTTGATCGTGTGTCTTGATCATATCAAAGTAATATTGTAATTTGTCTTAGTACTCTTCATAGATTTCAGCCTTCGACACAAGATTTTAGATTAGAAAGAAGTTTTTAGATTATTATTGTGTTATGTGAGAACCTCCCTAAGAACCAGATTTCACTATCTCTCATAGTTTCTGACTTCTCCATACTGACCCATTTGGATTGTACACCCTGTATTGTGTATCGGATATGGAAACAAAAACGATACAAAAGATTTGTGTAATTTGTAAAGTTGCACTCAGGCGCATTCGACTTCAAAAGTCATTTTACAATTTTTATAAAAAATTATGAACTTTAACTATGTTCTTATGTACCTATTTGTGTCTAGCTAGCAAATTGCAACCTCACTTAACTTTTATCTCTCTTAAAATAAATATATACATATTTTTTTCTTCTCTAGCTTGAAAAATTAATTTCCCTTTTTATTTTACCACAGGAATTATTTATAGAAGTCGAAGCGTTTTGCGTAGAGTTTAGCAGAATCAGAGAAGCAGCTGCATTATTTAGACTTTTGAAGCAATTGGACTCCGGGGATGCAGTTATTCATAAGGAAGGCAGCGAAAACTAACCTATAGTTATTGTTATATGCGAATATCAAGTTAAAAATGTGATACTTGTGCTATGAAAATAAGTTCGAAGATCTATTCATTTGTAAGTCTGTTGATATAATTGTTTGATGTAGTATTGCAGGTATGAAATGATCATTTGAAAAACGTGTATCTGTTACACAAATGAAAAGTTTGTGAAATATCCCGTCCAGTGTATGGATGAAAGATTGCTTTTGCTTATGAAATAATTATAATTTATTGCAGTTTTGATGCCAATAGGGCTTCTAGGTTTCGGCAAACATTTGCAGCAATGACTTTCGATTCGGCTGCGTGCAATTTTATTAGACCGTTCGTAACGCTTTTATATTGTTTGTATCCAAAGCAAATTTTAAAATAACGAAATTATCAACATATATTAAAATGTCCGTACATGAAGCCATCAGCAATTCCATAAGCCATATGTGATATTAAAAATCTTTTAAAAAGTAATACTAGTGACTTAAATTATTGAATCGACTGCACAGCCCAGTATTCCACATCTTGCACGCAAGTGCACAAGCGTGAGTCAATCTCCTTGCTCAAGTTGTTAGCCCGAAATTAAAAAAATCATAAAATAGTAATACATGTAGACCCAAAATTATATGTTTGCCAAAAAAAGACTTCTTACTTCTTACCATTGAATTTATTCGGACTCGTAAACAAAATCTTTAGGACAATCGTAGATTCGTACCCATTTTTATTTTTATTGAATTGTTATTATGTTGAAATAGAGAATCGTGAAAATGTCAGCCGTACCTTATACAGTTTGTGATATACAATAAGCCGCAACATATTTTTTTGGGTTCCTTTATTAATACTGAACCCCTAGCTAAAACACGCAATTTTATTAGGTAACCAAGGGTGCATGCGAGGAAACTTGGCGATGTACGAGGGAAAATTGTACCAATAGGGATGCATGCCTTGTTTTTGTCTCCTTTTACTATTATTAAGAAAATGAGGTAACAATATTGCGGGATGGTTCCTTAACAAATCGCCAAACTACCTCGCAAAGCTTTGCTGCATACTACGCCGCCTTGCACCCTGTATAACCAAAAACGACAAACTATGCCTTCCAATTTCAGTTTTGATTAGAAAGGAAAGTATTTCACATTAGAAATAAACATGTATGTTTTGTCATTAGGATTTATTATGTGTGTATAATTAATATTAACTTGTTTTTTTTAACATTGGTTTTTGTAAACTAATTAAACATTTTACTATCGGAATTACTCAAATGTTGTATGTTGCACGTGTAGATAAAATTTTAACGGCACTTCATCAGATCTAACATGTTAAATGTTGTTTTTTCTTTCTTTAACTCTATATCGCATCAAATGAGCCGCCACCAATATGAAAGTTTATATACACAAAAAAATTATTGTAAAAATAATCTTCCAAATCGGTGTATGGAGCATGAAGTTTTGGTTCACTGTTATGTGTGTGTTTGTTTTTTTATTGGTATACTGAGGTAATCAAAATCGAAAAATAAAAATTTTAGCCCCCTGCGATTTTTTATAAGGTTCTAAAATAAATTATTCCTAAGACAATATCTTCATACATTATATAGGTATATATGATATGAAAAGAAATTAAAAATGACTCTTAATCAGCCTGTGATTGTAATTTAATATATTTCAGGTTTGTTCTATCTCTCTGTAGAAATGGTATCAATGGCGTGGATAAGAAATTCAACATAATAATCAACTAATTCGTATTGATGTATTCAAAGACAGTCATGCCATTATGCATAATTATATTGTTTTGTCATTTTTGATTCAAAAATTTAATTGGAAAGATAAGTCCGCAATAGTTGCAAATATGTTAAAAAAAAATTAAGGGATTTAGAAATTACTTATAAACAGGTAATAATAAATGCGACAGCGGTTGATTCAAATATGTAAAGTCATCAAGATAGGTAGGCATGTCACTCGATGTATTTGTGCGCGCTACCGGCCGCTGGGTCGCTAACGGCTCTTGCACGTATAGGGTTTCAGCGCTTAAAGCATAATTGTTTGTATGATACATTATTTAATTTAACTGCATACCTTAATTAAATTTTTTATACATATAAATATATAATATAAAAAATCTTTACAATAAAACATATATTAAATGTAACAATGAAAGTGAACCCTACGGTCACTTGATCTGTAAACTATTAGGTCTGAAGACTGTTTTCAAACTTTTAAATGTGTATAGTTGAAACGTTTTTCTGCCTGCAAAGGAGGTATATTTTTTAGGTACGCAACTTTTTAGAAAAATCTCATTTATATGTTTATATTTTAGTAAAATATACGTAATCTAATATCAAGTCTCGCTTAAGACCACTTAAGAAGCGTTTATGGTCTTTTATTTCTTTTCTTGCTTTTGTTTTATAACGCTTAAGGAATTACAATTAACTTTTACTCACTGTATAAAATTTTGAAGTGCCACAATAAAGCGGGCGGCATTGTTCTTTGTATACCTACTACTTGACTAAGTGAATGAGATGAGCGTAAGTAATAATGTGACGCCAGGTTTGACGTTCGCCTAGTTGGCTTGATCGAGTAGTTTTTTGTTCTAAACTACTCGATGTAAAAAAGAACATAAGCTGTGTAAAAAACAGAATTATGTAAAGATGTACGCAAAAGCAGAACTATATTTCAGAAGCACTTTCGTGAAAAAAATATCTATGGTGATATTTTTATAACAGATCTTAGAAATATAATTTGAAAAATAAAATGTTTTTATAATTTTTTTGTATGTATGTATTTTTACACCTCACGTATTTGGGTAGTACTAAAGTGGAAAGCAACGATGTATTAGATAAAGTTCATTTTTTAATTTAGATTTAGGTGCATTCTAGGTTTCGTCTATTTTTTCTCACGTTTCTATAATTCGCCAGGTCATCTCTAGCTTTAAGCACCTGGAAGTTAAGAAATAGATGTAAAAACTAGTAGATGCTTCAAATTGGAAAGAACATTATTTACAGTTTGGTAACAACAGGTTCTAAATACGTACAAACTAGATCCACTATACAAAAGGGTCTTTTTATTTTTTTGTGTTTTGAACGCAATATCTGCTTATCAGTCAACAGAAATCGAGTTCATCGAAAGAAAACAATGTGAAGCTTGTTGCTAGAGTTCATCTTTGATTGATTTTATCTCTAACAAACGCAGAAAGTTGGTGAAAATATCTTAATTTCTTTGATACTGTTTGTAAGTTGAAAGTTTTAATTTTCAAAGATACAGGCTCCATAGGAACTTATGGAAGCCAATGTCTTATCATTGTACTCGATGTTTCTAAATCTATGTTAAAGATGTATATTTGCAGCGTTTAGTTCGCTTAGTAGAAACATTTTTCATTTCTTGTGTCAGTTTTCGTTGCACCGTTACATTAGGGTCCAGAACACACGGCTTATTTATCACCCACGCCCCCCGCGATATTGGAAGAGCCGCACAAAACTTAACTCACAAAACCGTAGATTTCTGCAGTTCCAGAGTCGCCGCGGTTGGCGGGAAATGATCGAACCGTGCGGTTCATTGCATTTGCGTAAAAAAACATTCGCCAAGCTAGCGGTCGACCGCTGCCGAGAGGTTTCAATTTCTTATGCAGGGTGTAAGGTAGTTGATGCCACAAACTTCGCAAGCAGTGAGATGGGGTCTTTTGAAGTAGTTTTTAACTTTCGACTTCATCAAAAACAATTCTGTTAGTCACAGAAAACTTCAAATACTTTTGAAAACTTGTCTATTCCATGCTCTTTACTACAAGTATGCTACAAGTAAATATAACATAAATATGACATTTATCCAGCGCGATTGAAGATTTTTGTATGGGCTTTGGCATCATATCCGTCTTTTGTTTTACTTTTTAGAAATCGCGATGCGCGATAAATCTCATGAGTATCGATTGGGGAAATTCTAAGGAACATAAAAATATATGCCTCCAAAAAAGATTGTATGAGAAAAAATGTAGATCAACTCACTACTGTGAGTACCTACTTAATTTAATTCACCGAATCTACACATGTGGCTGGAATAAAATCCTCATTGAAAGAGACAAAATTTATACCAATACAAATTTTCCGTCAATTTGTGAGTACTTAATTTGTACAATATAATACCGCTGCTCGGAAAGTCCAGTGAAAAAGAACTGGCAAAAAATCTTAACGGGAACCATTATTAGCTAAAAATACATAAATACTTAGTTCTGGAGATTCAAATCAATATTCCACCACAATTTAGAACCTAGTTTATTTTTAGAAACATAAATTTCTATAAATAAAGGTCCGTTTACACGGACTTAACAAAGCGCTGTCCCTTGTAAGCACGCTTGGGCTCATTAGATTCCAAGAGCTTAATCAGACATTCAACTATTGTTATCATATTTTAACATACTTTTAATGCTGGAGGGACCATTGAAAAAGATAATTGTCTTATTAACCCAAGAAATGTTATTTGATCCTACTACAGTCTGAGTTTCAAGCAAAAAACGTAGTACAAAAACAAAACAACAGCGGTAAGAGAGCGACGACGTGTGCCATGAGAGCGTTAAGGATCGTACTGCCTAGTAACTGGCTGACAGAGGGAGGGGCACGAAAAAGTGACAGAGGCAGACGTATACCCTAGCTATCGTAAGAGCGAGATAGCAAACAGGACAAGAGCAACGGCTGCGAATATGAAATAGTCTAAACGTTCAAGAATCAGTATCATAATAAGGGTCAGAACAGGTAGTCCTCTCGTACTCATAGTCTTTGTCGTTATTAGTATAAAAAAGAATTAAGCGCATGTTAATTTCATGTTATTTAAAGAAAGAAAAAAAAAGAAATGTGTAATTTAAATTAAAAATTCTAATTTAATATGAATCAGCCTATTTGGCACAAAACTTGCAATAACTTTGTTTTTTCTAGAATAACATGCCCAGTATTATACATTTCTGAAATTTTTATTCAATACGTAATTTATTTGTAAATTGTGCAGTGACAGTCCAGTACATTTTTTTTCACCACTGAATGCCAAAGCTGAGGTAAATAATTTTTGTAGAATAAAAATAATGAGAATAATATGTATTTTCTCAATAATACTTACAAACAAAATGATATTTGCATATGGTAGATCTACTAATCTAGAATATTTACAAAAAGAAATTACAAAAGTATCTGCTTGTACACACACCAACAAAAAAAGTAGGGAATATCTCGAAAACGGTGACACTTTTACAAAGTTAATTTTTTTTAATCTGGTAGGACACGCCTCAATCTTTCTTTCATTTCAGTTTGTCGTACAAGTTATGGGACACCCTGTATATTGTTTACATACTTTTTTAACATGTGTCTTCTCTTTTTGTATACAGGAGACAGAGTGTTGAGATATCTTGGTGTGTTAGTTAACCACCGCTTAAATTGGCAACCTCACATTACAACACTAAGCAAAAAAAATCAGGAAACTTCTACACGTATTTAGGAACTTACGGAACGCGGCTGAGATTAAACTCGTCACTTGCGTTTATAAAGCACTGTGCCGGTCACTTCTAACATACTGTATTTCTGTTTGGGCTGGTGCTGCAGCAGCACACTTGATGGAGCTGGAACGTGCACAGCGATCATTAATAACAGTCATGTTTCACAAGCCCAGGAGATTTCCAACATGAAAACTGAAGTGTACAGCAGTACACAACTTTTAGAAGTTGATTGCTATAAATGGGAACCATGGGATCAGCGTATGCGAGGGTGAAATCACGCGTTAGGTTAGTTATCTATGTACTTCTAGTAAGTAATATTAACTTAAGCTTATCTTCGAGGTCATAAGTTGCTGTGTTAGTATGGGATTTTTTTATCACAATGTATTTTCTACAAGTAATTATCAAATATTAGGTACCGTTGTATTGTTGTATTGTCAAAATTATGTAAATGACATGTAGTTGTAGGTACTAACACTAAATAACTGTGATCTTTGACCTCATTAAGATTTAGTGTTTTGTAATTATGCAAAACTTGTTTGTTTACCACCTACGAAAATTAAAAGATATTAGCTATTGTTAGCTTTTCCTTTATGTTTTAATGATTTTCATTATTCATTGATTTTAGGCATAACAATTAATCTTAGCTACCTAAACCTAAGTACCTCGTTTCATTAACTCAAAGCGTAAAAAATACGTCATGCTCTAAAAGATAACCATACGTAAAGAAAAAATCCAATGGCCTCCTTTTCAAAAAAGTACGATTGCAATTAAAATAAATTATGTTATCCGACTTTTTCATAAAACTGTGTGGTTGAAATGTCTTAAGCATTGGCGTTATTTGTAGCTTCTCATGTGTATTCCCAGGTTGTCCTTCCATGCTACTTAGTGATTTCTTAATAGTTTGTAAAAAAACGTTCAGATTGACTATTTGTGTTGTAACTGGTTTGGCAATAAAGTGTATTATTATTATTAAATTGCTCTCTTCATGTCATACTACTATGAGCTTATGTCTAACCTGCTATACCCATGAAGATTTATCTTAATTTTAGGAAACTTTAAGTAACCTTTAGGTCTTACGTCAAGACTTTATGAACAATGGTCGAAAATTTCTACAATGCGTCGCTTTGGGTTAGATTTCCGAAGTTCCTGTGGTACCTATACCTCTCTACATTGACCCAAAATGCAATCGTTGCAACATTTAGGCTTTAACACGTGGATGTGGCCAACATTTTAACGAATTAATTTAAAAACTTCATTATTAATACCATTATACGATAGACGATAGTTTGGGTGATGGAATTTTCAACACTTCAAAGGGTTTTAGCTAGGGTTTCAGAACGTGCGTGTGGTGTGAGGGCCACTCCTTCAGAACAGTCTGAAAATCTGGTAAGGATTTAGTGAACATTCCAAAACAATTGTGGAACTTGAAATCAGAATTTGTGAAAATCAATTAAGTGAGTTGTAAGCTTAAAAGTTGGGCCCTCAATTCTCACATAGAGGATTGAGGGCCCACCTGTATCTGGCAAACTACGCGCACTACAGAGAAAGTGTTTACGTCAAAATGTAAGTCAATCACTAACATTTGTGAAAGTAATATATATCATCACAAAACGCTACGTAATCAGTATATCTTCGTTCAAAATGGGCCCTCAATCCTCATACTCCTGAAAGTTTATCACGAAAATGTTTAAAAACCCTTTGCTTACAGCTATTGTTTGTATACCTATGTGCTACGTAATAAATTGTGAAAAATTGTGAAAAGATAAACAGGTCACTACGTCTCGTTGTTTTAAAGTTATGACCTTGTTAATATTCGGGCCCTCAATTCTCCACTTTATTTTTGTTTTTATTTTAATGCCCTTAAACTACGAGAGGAACTACAAAACACAACATTGTATCCTTTAGTGAAAAAATGTGCAACATATTCGATATCAGAAGGAAATTAAAAGAATCTTTATTATTTAAGAAAATCGATTTTATTATTTTGTCCTTTACATTAAGAAGTAGGGTGAGCATATTTTTTTTAGATTGTAGCAAATATAAGCAAATGTAGTGTTAAAGGTTTTAATACACTTTCTTCTATTCTTTGCGTATTATCGTCATAGCATTTGAAATTACCATTAATTAATATGTGGCATTTGTAATGACCAATACCATTAGGGAAAGGTGGAGGGACGGATTCGATTGCTCCGAGGAGTTCGTACAACTTTGATTTTATTTCGGGAGTACATTGAGTGATGTAACTTGAGTGAGTCTGTTGGCTATGAGGTGGACATTTAATTTTTAAATCAGAAATGATTTATTTGTTTTAGGAAACCCATTCCAACATACATAATATTAGTTATTTAGTGTAAATATAAATTACTTTTTATAATTATTACTATATATAATTTTTTAAATGAAATTGAGCATGTGAAAAAAAAACGAATAGGTTTACAATAATTTATTCATCATCATACACCATCAACACATTATCTAATTGCTGGGCAGGTAATAGCGTATTTCTCCTATCATCAACAATATACTATTGTTTTCATACCTTGCGCAGCCTAGGTACCATATTATGGTGCACACAAATCGCAAGTAGACATTCACAACGCAAAAAGCAGGAGCGAATGATCTTTCAGCGTTGCCAGGTCCTAATTTCAATTTACCTCAAGTTTGCACTCTAAATCCATCCGACACTAAACATTTTGACACTTCTTTATGTGATTTAATAAACGGCTCTATCACCTGGAACTTAATAATAATACCGTATTTTGAAAAAACCTAACTAAGAAAAGTACCATACAGTTTCCCTTAGACCATATTTATGCTAAGCTATTAATTGAAGCTAATAATTAACTAACTAATAGTTAATTATTCTTCTTTTTTGTTATTGGAGTTTTAATTATATTAGCAGTCTATGAATATATGCATGTATGTTTTTTAAACATTTTCAATTTGCAAATAAGTTAAGTAAAATCCAACATTCAGTTTATTTATTTTTGCTATTATAATGATTAGATTAGACGTTTTCCAATGAATAATTGTGGCTGATTTTTCCATCGACAGATGGTTTTTATCTGAAAAATAAAATATGACATTTTGTATTATCTTTTTTATCTGTATTTTTTTTTTCAAATATTTGACGAATTTGGATTATTCGAATAATGCAAGTAAGTAGTGGTATTCGTAAAACTTGAAAATGAACTTTTAGGGCGAATATTGTATGCCCTATTGGCAACCCATACCCTTTAAATATTTTGACACAAAACAAAATGTCGCAGTCATATGTATTTTCATATAACAGAACTTTTAATTTTTACAGTTTGTATTGTAGAACGCAATCATACTTAAAATATATAAAACATTTTAAATTAAAATTATGACACCAACGGTTTTTTCCTGAATTTCTGTTCGAGAAAGTCTTTTGACGGCCAAGGATGGCAGATAGGCTTTCATAAACATTCTCTTCGGGTTGGATTTCCTTTTCACTTTCTATTGACTCTTTTTCACTATCAGAGCAATTCCTTATTAGTAGTCATTTAGGTTTACGTTCGGTCACTACCGTAAAACCTTCACTACTCTCCCTTTCCTCTACACGTTCCTTCCTTTTTATGCACTGAGACTCATTAGTACTTGTATTTAAAGCACCACTAGTTGCATTTCCAGTCACTTCCACACTTTGAGGCACATTATCTTCATCGTTTTCATCCTTATAAAACGAGAGTAGTTTTAAAAAAATGACAACATTTTCGACACGTCTGCTCAGAACGAGCATTCGCACTGAACTGAGATTAGACTTATTTAAAACTATTTTACATGTGCATATTAAGCTTTAAACTATAAAATTGCTTGTGAGGTATGATTCCTTGGAATAATCAAAATCGCCGGTAAGAATGTTTATCAAATGAGGGTAGGAAGCAATTATTGTCACCCTACCTACGTACTAACTTTGAAAAATAGCCAAATTTCGTATCTGCCAAGATATAAAGTTTCATTACAATTCTTATTAATAACAAATAGTACCAATTTGTTGCACATTTTTTTCACTAAAGGATACAATGTTGTGTTTTGTAGTTCCTCTCGTAGTTTAAGGGTATTAAAATAAAAACAAAAATAAAGTGGAGAATTAAGGGCCCGAATATTAACAAGGTCATAACTTTAAAACAACGAGACGTAGTGACCTGTTTATCTTTTCACAATTTTTCACAATTTATTACGTAGCACATAGGTATACAAACAATAGCTGTAAGCAAAGGGTTTTTAAACATTTTCGTGATAAACTTTCAGGAGTATGAGGATTGAGGGCCCATTTTGAAGAAGATATACTGAGTACGTAGCGTTTTGTGATGACATATATTACTTTCACAAATTTTGTTTGTGATTGACTTACCTTTTGTCGTAAACACTTTCTCTGTAGTGCGCGTTGTTTGCCAGATACAGGTGGGCCCTCATTCCTCTATGTGAGAATTGAGGGCCCAACTTTTAAGCTTACAACTAACGTAATTGATTTTCACAAATTCTGATTTCAAGTTCCACAATTGTTTTGGAATGTTCACTAAATCCTTACCAGATTTTCAGACTGTTCTGAAGGAGTGGCCCTCACACCACACGCACGTGTTTCAGATGGTGTCTAGACGCTACTTCGACAACGCTCCCCACCATGCTAACCCGCTGGTCAACAAGTCAGCTGACTACACTGCCAACCCAGACGCGCCGGTTCGTTCTGCGTAACGTCTTAACAGATCCCGACGACGCTATTACGACAAGGAACGCCGGCGTTCCAGTTAAAAATAGGGCAACACGGCATTCGAATCGCCTAACCCACCGGTGGGCCAGGCTAACGCGGCGTACGTATTCCTACTGAGTTTCTTGCTGGTCCTTTTTCAGTAGATGACCCTTCCGAACCAGTGGTAGTTCTTACTTGTCTCTTTCTACCTTGAACCTGACCAACCACTCCACACCTTGAACACCTTGGGAAGATTGTGAATGTGCTGGGGGGGGGGGATTGTTAATGGGGGGTGATTCAAATGCAAATAAATAAATAAAGAAAACGTGGCGGGGGGCAAAAATGGCCGATTAAAGAGGTACGAGAGACACGATGGGAACTTTGGATCAACTTGAGCTTCATATTCTCAATACAGAAAATTTGCCGACATTTGACACGATTAGAGTCGCAGTGCGGTAAACTAGCAATGTTGATGTAACCGCTTGTACGACAGACTGATGGACAGAGTGGCAAGTTGAAGAATGCCTTACAGGCTCGGATCACAACGGCATATCGTTTCAGTTGGGATTGCAAAAACCAAAGTGCATTGTAGTTACTAGAACCACGAGAATATTCAGTACCAAAAAAGCTAATTGGCCAACGTTTCATGCGAAACTAAGCCAATTGCAACAAGAACGACACCTCACCTCGGAAGCTCTGCAAAGTGTGAATGAGGTAAAGCAGATCGAAGAAATCGTGGTTCAGTACACTCAAACGATCCAAGAAGCCCGCAGAAAAGCAATGCCCAAAAAGAAAAACGAAGATGCCATCCTTTCCATGGTGGTCCGAAAGGCTGGAACAATTGAAGAGGCAGGTGGCTACTCTGAAAAAACAGAATCGGTCGGGCCGCGTTCTGAAGACGGTCGAGAGTCGTCGAAGAATATCTGGCAAAAAAGACGGAATATGAACAGGAGGCGAAAGAAGCGCAGATCCAAAGTTGGAAAGAGTTCTGTGAAAAACAAGATAAGGAGAGTGTCTGGGAAGGGATTTACCGAGTCGTAGGGAGGAGGAAAAAGCGGAGGAAGATATTCCTCTTAAAAAAGATGGTAGAACCCTCGACGCCAAAGGCTCGGTAAAACTGTTGGCTGACACCTTCTACCACCTTCACCCGAGGATACCACAGAGGGAGAACTTTTGGAGCACGAGGAAGTCAGAGCTAAGGCAAACACTGTAAACCTGCGCTCCGAAGATGAGAAAGATGCTGATCCCTCTTTCACAATGACAGAGCTGCGTAGTGTCATTGGCACTTTAAATCCTAAGAACGCTCCGGGATCAGATGGTCTAACAGCAGACCTCTGCAGGAAAGCTATCGAGCATAACCCATCACTGTTCCTTAGTATCGCTAATAAATGCTCGGAACTTCACTACTTCCCAGAGGCATGGAAGAGAGCACCAGTGGTGGTGTTAAGAAAACCAGGGAAGGAAACCTACAGTACTCCAAAATCCTATGGCCCCTATAGGACTGTAGCCGATTCTTGGAAAAATACTGGAGAAACTGTTAATGAACCGAATCAAATACCATCTTGTCCCAAGGATTAGTACTCCCCAGTATGGGTTCATGCCACAAAGGAGCACCCAAGACTCCCTCTATGACTTAATCAAAATAATAAGATCCAGACTTGACCAAAAGAAAATAGTTATGCTAGTGACATTGGACATAGAGGGAGCCTTCGATAAGCCTTGGTGGCTTATGATAAGAATCCGACTGGCTGAGGAAAAGTGTCCTAAGAACCTCAGGAGGGTCATTGAGTACCTGAGTGACAGAATGATAACAGTCAAATATGCGGGCGAAGAGTACAGCAAAGGAACCAATAAGGGCTACGTGCAGGGTTCCATAGGAGGGTCAATACTATGGAACATTCTGTTGGATCATCTTCTAAAGGGTCTCCACTCGAGGGATGACCATGCCCAAGCTTTCGCAGATGATGTTGTCCTGATATTTGAAGGCCATAACGCACGGGACATAGGGGCACGGGCTAACACGACAATGGAATACATCCGTAAGTTGGGCTATCGCGAACAAGCTGAAGTTTGCCCCAACTAAAAGTAACGCTATGTTGTTGACCCGAAAGCTAAAGCACGACACTCTCCGCCTGAGCATGGGAGGAGTCAACATAGGAGTTCAAAATGAAGTTAAACTGCTTGGGGTCACCATAGATAATAAATTGACGTTTGATAAGCCACTGCCTTAGCCACTGCGTCACTGACGCTCTGTTAACGCGTTACTTCAAGAAAACTTGATAGCGTTGATTGTACCCTGAATGTAGCCAACGTGTATTTTTAATGCCTTAATTCACTCGTAGTTGGACGAGAGCAGTATGCTGCAGTACAGGTACAAAACGGATAAACTAAATAAATACTTAAAAGCAGAAGGGTTGCTATAGTGATGTATATCCAGTTTGGCATAAGGAGGATTATTTTTATTGATAACGAAATGACTGATTGCGCACAGATCAGTTTGTCAAACTCTGTAACATTTGTCACTAGATCACCGGGATACACTGCGCACTAGGCAACCAGAGTTCTATACCAAAGTAATTGCAACTCAGTGTCATAACATCCTTCTGTCTCCTTTTTAGCTTCATGGAAAGTTTTATATGTGTAATATACTGGCGTTTGTGTGTGTACTAGATTTATTACTCAAATATAAGAATGTCGCCTATCTTTTCAGTTTAATCAGTGTGATATCGCCGTGGAGTCACACACAGGGCAGGAAATTAAACAATGTCCAGGGCTTGAACTCTCATTTATTTAGGTTAGATAAGGTTTTAATGTTCAGAATGGCATGACAATATTGCTCTTAATATAATTCAACTATCAGTAACTGACTATTTATTTTCACACAGGAATGTAGAATATTTTTTTCTAAATTTTGTAATTTAACATAGTAATCAAGGAGATAAGTAATCCAGCAAAGCAATGTTTAGAAGACATATTTTTTTTACCTAAAATTATATAATAAAATAATTATGAATACTTTTGTGAAAATTCTGTGTATTCATCATGAGAAACAAAAGTTTTTTTCAATAGATACTTATTTTTTTGGAACTGTTTGACGTCATATTTTTCGTATTATCTACGTTCGATGACGTAGGTATATTCTGTGATATGCTAGCAAATTAAAAAATAAAAATCTAAAATGGTGAGACAAGGTTATTGCATTTCTTTCCTTTTTAGATTTTTTTCTATTATTTTTAAGAGGCCGGAGAGAGGTGAAGTAGGATGGACTTCAATGTTTATTGTAGACGTTTGTATACAAAAATTTTTGTAGTATGTCGCTATTCGCTGACCGCACACAGTGTATACTGTATACGTCAACCGTCGAGGTCATCTATGTAGGTACGTACTTACCTACAAATATAGGAAAGCGATATTCTTCGTTAAAAAATCGTCGTTTAAAATTCTTTGTTTCTCAAATGTTTTTCTAATCACGTTTTCACTTTGCAATTGCCAAAAACAATACTGGATTTTTTATTGACCGCCGTAACTAGCTGAATAACTTGAAAAACATATTGCTTAGGAAGTAGGGTTGTGGAAAATATATCTAACAACATTCGACCAGCTTTACTTAAGCATACGTAAATGAATACACTGAAGTGTCAATAATACTCGTTTAACATTGGCGTTAGGTTTCTTTATATAACGATACAATCGCCTACTAAACCTGCATGAGCAATGAGGGTGATTTACAAAATTGACTTAGCATTAAATCAGTATACCTACCTATGTAAGAACTTTGGTGATTGTTTCGAAATTTACCTACGAGGTGGAATTTTGAGATGCCACCTCTGTAGGTGGCATCTCAAAAGTGCTTTGTCTGTACAAAGCACTTAATACTGGCGATAACGAACTTTTCTCTAAAGAAACATTCTTTTATTTTTTAAAAGAAGAAACACAGCGAGTATATTTGAAAATAAGCTTGAAACGCCCCGGTAATCAAACCGGTTAAAATTAGAAAAATAATCAATCAGCCTCCATTTTTATGGCATCAATTGATATAGTCATTTAAAAGAATAGAGATTTGCTTTTTTAAATGACTATACACAAACTTGGTGATTTATGTGAAAGGAAAACCATAAAATCTTAACTTATACATTGAAGAATGAAGAACAAGAAAAAGATAATGCAACTTTACTCAGAGGTTATCTTCTGGATTTAGAGTAATTTCCTGTGGATACCTAATTAAAGAACTTCAAATATTTGTGGTAACTTTATTAATTCGTTTCCTTTCATATTATTTACTAAGTCAAAAAAATATAAGTCGTCGACATTATTTTAAGTGTTATTGATTGTGATTATTACGGCCAGTGACATTGAAATATTTATTTCTCAACATTGACAATTACTTGTTCTTATTGATGTCAAATAAAGCATGACTCTACCACCAGTTCGAAAAAACTTTCGTAAAGAAGAACTGGCAAGAAACTTCACGGTTACATTTTTTACAAAATAAATTTACAGTCTCTTTATGTCTATACAAAGTTATTCTTATCTGCATCTGTTTTTACTTCGTTTCATTATTCGAAGGAACAGCCAGTGAAATGACGGGGAACAAACAGCTATTCTTTTAACTCTTACAAAAAAGAAAGTGTGTTTTACTCTACAGAAAGTGACGTTACAGTAAAGAACAGCCAGTGAAATGACGGGGAATGATCCGCCGGTGAAGTTACAGGGAAGGGACACCCAGTAATATGACAGGAACAAACATGAAGCCCACGGCTGATAATGCACGAAATCAGTACGAAATCAAATACAGTAAGTTTTAGCAGTAAAACTTTAAATGTCAAGGGCTGCAGTGACATACAGATGCACATCATACAGCATATGGATGCCTTTGATTATGTGCAGTAGGAACCAGGATAAGTAGGTACCTATTGATACTTAAGTGGATTTATAAATCAATATTTTGATGTCAATTAAGAAGTGTTTTGGGCGATCAAATGTAAAAAAAACATGACGTAATTATAATAATTAAAAAATGATCTCAAATAAATACATTTTTGTTAAAGTAATTAATACAGCACTCGTTCTGGGTTGTCAACTTGCAACATCAGCGCGTCTATTTCAATAATCCTACACTAGATACTTCTAGATTAGATTTAACTAGTCATCGAAAAACACTTTTTTTATGCCTATTATTGAGAAATCTTTTTTTTTACCTGGGTATTGACAGCGTTCGAATATGTAAATATTTGGTTTTGAAATAAGTACGTTTCAAATAAGTAAGTTTAAAAAATACCAATGATATAAAAAGTTGTAACAAGAAATACAGCAAAAAAAAAAATATTTACAAAATTTGGAAATACGCATTAGGAACATAAAAATAAGCAACATTTACTATGACGATATATGTATTTTTAGTTTTTAATTATATTGTGTGTAATATTATTCATACCGAGCCTGTGTTATTCAGTAGTGACATCGCAATGCTGTATCAATTTCTTTTAAGCGTTTTCCAGGTTTTTGCAAATGCTTCCCATTCATATATCAGTGTATCCCGTAAATTATTGATTGTGGGCCTATTGTTCTTTAGGCATAAATATGGCTTAATAATTTCACAATTTGTTTTATCGTGTACCCAAATTGAGCCTCGTCACATTTTATAATACTGTAAACAGGGGTTAATAGTAACAATGCCATAGAAAAAATATATGCTATTCAGGGACAACACCATGTAATTGGCTATTTGACTAGTTTTCAAAACCATCTTACTTTATTTTGTGGTGTACAAGGCCCTAGGGAATAATATTGACTTTTATTTATTTTAAGTATTTCATTCAAAAAAACCCATTACAAAGTACAGACACAACATACACGAGCAACAAGATTTTAATTTATTTATTATTTATTTTTACTGGTTTGTGACGTCATTTAAAACTTTGCCAATCGATCTTGATGTTCCATGTCAAAATAGATAAGTTTATTTGTGTTTTTTTTTGAGAAAATATTAATTATTGTTATAGTTACATTAGTTATGAGAATGATTAAAGCATACATTATATATGCGGATGGCAATAAACATTTCATTATTTTTATATTGTCAAATAGGGTGATTTCAGGCAATGTATGGTCCACATGCTTGGCCACTGCTCGTTGGCAGACTTCTTTAAATGTACGTTTGAAATAAAATCTTTTATATCGACACGATATTTACCCAACAGAAGGGCTTTCATGTGTATACGTAAAGGGTATAAACTAATTGATACATTTCGCAGTCACCAGGATTGAACCCTCAGATCCATCACATTAACATCTACCATATTAATAAAAAAATTATAATAAAAACACTTTATTGCTCACAAAAAACAGAGTACAAATTTACAATAGGAAACTTAAACTAAAGTGGGCAAAGGCGGCCTTATCGCTAGCAGCGATCTCTTCCAGACAACCTTTGTGTGGACGGAAAACTACAAAAAGAAAGAGAGGTAGTGCATTATAAGGAGAAAAAATAAAATACAGTGCAATAAATAAATAAATATATGAGGAATAAATGCTGTATACACAAATATGATAACATAACACTGATATATAATTGATAGTAAACTTATAATAAATAATTGTAATTGTAGATCAGTAATTGTAGCTCATAACTTTCCCAAAAGATGTTTATGGAGTTTGGATTTAAAAGTGGTTATGGACTTCGAGTGCCGTACAACAGCCGGTAGCTTGTTCCACAGATGAGCGGACCTAACTGTGAAGGATTCGTGAAAATATCCTGATCGAGTAAGTGGTGCCTCAATGAGGTTATCAGCATCAGATCGTAGGTCGCGGTTGTGTCGTACACCAAGAAACCTGAAGCGCTCTTTAAGGTAACAGGGCGTGCGGGGGTCATAAAATACTTTGTATAACAACGTTAAAACATGCCCCTCCTGCCGCAGCCTGACTGGCAACCATCCAAGCTTGCGTTCGTGTTCTGAGACATGATCGAACTTGCGCAATCCATATATGAATCTGATGCACAGGTTCTGCAGACGCTGAAGTCTGTCAAGTAAGTCTTCGTTGAGATCGATGAGGCAGACATCAGAATAGTACAGAATCGGCAGCAGCAACGATTGCGCAAGCTCAATCTTTGTCTTGATGGGTAAAAGATTCCTCCATCTTCTCAGCGAACTATATGCAGCATATACTTTTCTGCTCACCTCGGTTATGTGAGGCGTCCAGGAGAGAGTAGAATCAAAAATAACGCCCAAGTTTCTTACTGCTCTGCTAAAATTTAAAGAAACATCACCTAAGTAAATGCGTGGCATAGTACGTAACTTAAGTTTAGCAATTTGTTTAGTACCGCCAATGATGATGGCTTGCGATTTCTGAGGATTTATTGCTAAACCATGTGATTGACTCCACTCAGTTATTATGGCGAGGTCATCATTAAGTTTGTCAATCATGCTATCGATTTCCTCGACAGTGCCCTGGGTGTAAATTTGTAGGTCGTCAGCATATAAGTGGTAATGACATGAGATAAGTTGAGAATAATAGTTATCTATCATTTTTATTTTATGAACATTCAAATGAATACCTTTGGGTGTGGCATTTAAAACTCACTACTTTCCCCATATCCACCTGACGCTACTACCCTCCTACAGTTAACCGTGGTCCTATAGATGGTATTTTTAATTTTTTTGCTAAAACTAAAGCACCCACGAACAGAGACTAGTTACATGTTTATAAATTGATTAATTAGTTGTGTCAATTAACCAAAATTTTGGTAAAACTATTTCAATGAAGTAAATGAGACAATTAACCTTAGACAACAGATTTTTGAAGAGTATTACTCGTAAATCTTGCTTCTTTGCAGTTGTTATGAGATGTGAGATTATGAAAATTGAAAATAATGATAAAAAATTACGTTATTTATAATAAGTATAAATCAGAACTAGCAAATAGAACACGTAATTACACAATCGAGTGAGACCGAGAAGGTTTCACTCGAACAGTGTTTATGTTCGATACTATACATAGAAATATTTGTTATTCGCAAGCATCAAACCTACTACATTGGTGCAGCCGCCGGTTCAAAGACTGATGACAATTGCACCAAGGTCGCCGTTCTTGTACATGTCGTCAATATCGTGTTAAAAATACGGATATGAATAAATGTAAAGATAAAAAGTGGAGCAAGATCTGCATATAAGTAGTTATGATATTGCTGAAGAATTGGAAATCGGCTACAGTTTTAACCCATTCGAAAAAGTCGGGCTGTACAAAATGGTTTGATATTTAGGTACCACACGAATGCATAGAAAGAATCAAAAACATTTATTAAAAGGATGAGCTCTGATTATGAAAAGTGGACAAGAATGTGGGGATAAGGTCATGGTCCACGAGCTGTGAAACACCACAGACTGTGGCAAACCCCAGATTAATCCGCAATAGGTTGATGTGTGTTCTGTAGAATTGGAAGGGCATCTTCTGTTACGAGCTTTTGGGGTCGGGTATAAAGATCGATTCGGATCTTATGAGGCTCAAGCAATAAATCGAGGAATAACGGCCAGGATTGAGCAACAGGAAGGGCGTGGCCTTTTATCATGATAACGTCAGACACTTCTTTAGCCACTCATCAAAGAGAGTTTTGCTCGGAAGAGTTATTACATCCACCATATAGCCGTGACTTTGCACCTACAGATTTCCACTTGTTTCGGTCTCCTCAAAACTCTTTAGGTACTGAAAGGTCATCAAGAAGGAAATCCCTTGCCGAAGTTTTGTTTTTGAGAACTCTCAATTTTTTTTCAGATTCGGCATCATGTGACTACGTACAAGACGGGAACAAGTTATTGGACAAAACAGTTCAAATATATTCTAATTAAATCCGATACACTATAAAAACTTTTCCCTGACCTAAAATTTTTGAAATTATATTTTTAGCAGAACTAATTAGTTTTCCATAAATGTTTCATTTCATTCCTGGCTTTCGGCTGCCCAGGTTAGGAATAAAATAATGTTATTGTTAAAATTAGTAGTAATATTATTAACTTTTTAATAGTCTTCGTCAAACGTATTTTGAGCTTACAAAATCAAACCTGATTATTCCACTAAATAATTGTTAATATCATAATTCCAGTACCTTATTTTCCTAGACAATATAAATTGTATGTAAAAGATGTTGGGCACTCTTAAGCCAGACTATATATAGAAAGGGAAATGAAGCCTTTGAGTCCAAAAATAACAAGAGAGCCAGGTAAGTAGTAGTATGTGAAGCTAAATTTTGTGTTTTGAAACTTAAACTTAACCGAGGAATTTCAAAAAACTTCGCAAACTTTTTGCCACAATGTCGTAACTACCTATTAATGAACATATTATTTTGTTTGTCAAATCCGTCGCAAACGGTGAATAGTTTTACCTTGTCTTTTTTGCTGTAACGTAATTACTAAACACAAATAATTCATTTAGCATTTAAATAATAAACAGTTAGCAAAAATACAAGAGGTATAAAACATGTTAATTAAAACCATCCGAATAGAGTGTTAAGCATGGTGAATAATAATAATAGTAGTACTTCATAAATATACATTATGAACATTCACTTGCACATTAGTCATCAACTAGCACTGTAGTCCATTTTTTTTGTGTTCAATTTAAACATTATTGTATGAGTAGTAGGGATTGGCGGATTCCCGCTCACTTATTAGGTATGGTATCGAACGCGAATTTATTTAATAAGGTCGCGAGTGATCGAATCAAACCGCGATGCTCGCTAAGTTAGTTAGTTAGTAGTTACTAAGTTAGTAGTTTCATCAAACTAATCCGCGATATTATTTTGATTAAACCGTGGATCAAATCCGCCAATCCCTACTACTTGTATGTAACTAAAAATAATAATATAAACAAATAAGAATGATTTTTTCAATAGCGTTATCAAAATACATTTGACGAAGTTCAGGATTTTTAAGACTTCGGTGGAATTAGAGGAAAAAAACATTTGGAGTTCTTTCGTCAAAAGTTTTTTTAAATGGGTTTTTTGACTAGAAATCTGATCTTTAATAAACCACATGTTAAAACAAGGTTATTTTATATTTATGTATGGAATATTTCATAGAATCCCGCGTCACAGCTAAAGACGCCTAATTTAACGGAGCGTGCTCATCAGCTAGCGGTGGGTTTACAGCCGCTTCCGCCATCTAACTTTTGACAACCATCCTTCAGAATTGCCTGTAGTTTGCGTATAGGAGTAAAATTGTGTGCATAGTACCCAGTAACTACTCGATATGAGTCCCTCCGTAATACTAGCTGGCGACTACAACTCGAAACATTCATGCTGGTATTCCGTAGTTACCAACCCAAACGGTCGTCGGCTTCATCACATGTTAGAGGCGCTAAATTGTGATGTAGTGGGTCCTCGGGAACCGACACACTATCCCTATAACACAAATCATCGCCCCGATAAATCTCGATATAGCAATCCTCCAAAGCGTTAACTTAACGGTTCACTCAGTAGAAGTCATTCGCCAGCTTATTTCGGATCACCGACCGGTAGTCATGCAGCTAGTTATCCCAACTGACCCCATTCCTCAAACGAGGTTACACATCGATTGGGTCAAACTAACAGAAGCCCTTAAGGCAATCGACAGCCCCGACCTCGACCTAAACAGTATTCCCGATTCGTTATCATCCATCGAGGAGACCAATGCTGCGATCGGTGCTTTCACTAACCATCTTCGAACTGCTATCACGGCATCCTCCAGACAGATTCCAGCGGCGAATGATCGACTCTGGGTCCTGCCTGAGGATGTGAGGGAGTTGTTGAGAGCAAAAAACGCAGCTATCCGGGCGTACGATTACGCTCCGACCGAGGCAAACCGCATCCGTATGAGGGCTTTACAGCGAGATGTCAAATGTCGCATACGCGGTCTAACATAGGTACGCGCTTCTTGAAGAGATTTCGCCTTCGCATCTGGCTTACTGGAGCTTGGCGAAGTCTCTTAAGATGGACTCTACCGCGTCATTGATGCCTCCGCTTCTTAGGCCACCGCCCATGACTCCCGCCTTCGATGACTCCGAAAAAGCTGAAACCCGATAGCTTAGCCCAACAATGTACACCGAGTACACAAAGCACTAACTCCCTCCACATAGAAACTGAATAGCACAGTCGAAACTAAATGCGGCAACCCACCGACTGACACCCTCCAACCGGTAACGGTGGAAGAGGTACATATAATAATTATAAACCTAAAACCGCGGAAAGCCCCAGGTCCAGACGAAATACCAAACAGGGTTCTGAAAGCTCTCCCACTCGCACTCATACAACTTTTAGTAGTTATATTCAATAACTTACTAACAAACTGCTCCTTTCCGCAAACATGGAAGGAAGCGATCGTCATCGGTATTAGGAAACCCGGAAAACCGGCTAATTTACCTACAAGCTACCGTCCTATTAGTCTGCTTAGTGCGATAGGCAAATTATACGAAAGGATCAGTTTGAACAGGCTTCGAGAGGTCATCCACTCCAAGCACCTGTTACCGGACGAACAGTTCGGCTTTAGGTCCCGTCTCCTGCGTCCAACAGGTGCACCGCATCACGGAGCACATCTTGGAGCCAAGGAACGTAGGTCGTAAACCGATAGGCACGGGTGCGCTTTTCTTTGACGTGGCGAAAGCCTTCGACAAGGTCTGGCACAACGGCTTGTTATTCAAGCTCTTCGAACTAGGCGTGCCAGACATCCTCGTGCACATCATACGAGACTTTTTACAATGTTGACACTTTTGTTACTGATTGGATGGTGCACTCTCTAATCCCCGCCCTATATAAGCCGGTGTCCCTCAAGGCTCGGTGCTTTCTCCGACTTTGTTTTCACTATACACTAGTGACATGCCGAAGACGGAGAAAGTAGAACTCGCGCTCTTCGCAGACGACACTGCGCTATACACATCTGATAGGAATCTACGTAGGTTAACTAGAATACTCCAATCCGCAGCCAACGCAAAGGCGCTTGGTTTAGGAAATGGAGAATAGAAGTCAACCCAGAAAAAAGTGCAACAGTGTACTTCTCTCTTTCAACCTGCTCTAGGACAACCTCTAGGAAACCCTCCAAAAGATTAGGTCAGATCTCTCTGTTTGGTGCTACGATCCCTTGGGTTTAAAAAGTCAAATATTTAGAGTCACTTTAGATAGTGGACTTACATTCGCGGATCACATAAAACGAGTCCGGGACCGAGCCGCCTTCGTCATAGGTAGGCTGCACCCCCTAATCTGCAAGAAAAGTAAAATGTCGCTTAGAAATAAGGTTACACTTTACAAAACTTGCATCCACCCCATCATGACATATGCCAGTATGGTTTTCGCTCTCGCCAGCAAGTCGAATATCAATCACTTGCAGGTTATTCAAAATAGGTTCTTACCCAAATGTGTCGGGGCCCCGTCCTATGTCCGCAATTTAGATCTGCATTAAGATCTCGAGCTGCCCACTATTGCCACGTTGATGAAGTTGGTGTCTAGACGCTACTTCGACAACGCTCCCCCCAACACGGCATTCGAATCGCCTAACCCACCGGTGGGCCAGGCTAACGCGGCGTACGCATTCCTACTGAGTTTCTTGCTGGTTCTTTGGCAGTAGATGACCCTTCCGAACCAGTGGTAGTTTCAATATACGACGTCCTAAGCCGAGGTCCGTGCCCTCTCGGGTGCCCTTAGGCGTATCGTATGTAGGAGTAGTTTAAGTTCCGGCTAAGTGCCCTCAGCGCTAGGCCACAAAGTCCGGTAAAATTTAAAAGGGTAATAGGGCGATAAATAAACTGCACATTTCGAAAAAAAAAATGCATAGTACCGCTGCCGCTGTGGCGTGATGTTTGATGAGCTTGGTCGCCATGGGCTTTCATGTTTTTGCGGTGCTGGCAGAATATCCCGCCATGCCGTATAAATGACATCATCCACCGGACTCTTGTTAGCTCCCACACTCCCTCGGTTCTTGGACCGTCGGGTCTGTTGCGTGATGATGGCAAGCAACCTCCTGGTATTACTCTGGTCCCGTCGAGGATGGGCCGGCCGCTGGTAAGTGATGCAATCTGCTAGACACTCTCGTGGCTTCCCATCTTCCTACAACCGGTGTACAATCTGTTTTGGCTGCCAACAATGCTGATAGCCTAAAGCGTGAAAATATGAGAATTTGGGTAATGGATATATTTTTGAGGCTTTTTTCGCTGAAACCTTTGGGGTCTTGGGGACAAAGGGCTCATCGCCTTATTCATGCCTAGCGAGGCGATTGCTGAGTGAAACTCGTGACCCTAAGGCTGGCTGGCAACTACCTCGCACAACCTATTTCTATTGCGATCCAGCATGGTAATTCGGCCAGCCTTTTGCTACATTCTCTTCGATAGATTGTAGTTTAGGTGTAGTTTTTTATTTGTAATGTATTTTTATCCTTCTTAATATTAGAATACACTTATATGTACATTCATCAACAAATGCAAACGAAAAATATATTTTTTGTTTGGTAATTGATTTTATAAAGATGGAATTTGCCTCAATGAATTCTGACTGCTGCACGATATTGCAATCATCACAAAGCTATGTTATTGAAGGCACTGCTTCATAAACAAAATTATTGAGAAATAACATAACAGATTTGGGTGACGACGATTGCACAAAAAGGATGTTCTTTTTTGAAATTTATTGGAATCACATAAATTTTTCGAAAACGTCATTTTGATTAGTAAAAATATGTTGAAATATGAACGTTGTTGTAACGTTTGTATTACTTTCAACGGATATTTCCATCGTATAGAGAAATTTGAAACTTTTGATTTTATTGATTTATGAAAAATGTATTTAAAAATTAAATGGAAAGCAGACCACTACTACGTAATTAGCGACCTCGCACTGTGCCACACCAAAAGGAACTAATGTAAATTATTTAGCAAAAAAATATTTGACAAATATTTATTATGCATTTGATTTTACTAAGGGAAGAGTAAATTTACATCACCTGTTTGTTAATAGATTAGTTTCCAAATTTGTAATATTCTTTAAACATACCTATGTCAAGGTCTGTAGGTGGTAGATATGTAGCAAGGTTACATTCGCAATATATATAACGAAAGTATTTTGCAAACTGTTTTTAAAAATTATATGTGGCGCCACCCACGGGTTCGGGCTGGCACATTTGTCGGTCGGCCTAAAGCAATTAATACCATATTTGACTTGTGCCGATCGTGTTACCCATCCTCGCCAAAACTCAAATGGCTTTGATCGGGTGCCATTTTTCCCGTATAATTTACAACAGTTGTCCATTGAAGGGACATAACCCTCAACTAAAAGGGTGGTTTCAGAAGTTTTGAGGAATATGAAGGGTGGATTTTTAAGTTAATTACTGTCCCGTCTGAATAATCTTCCCGTCTCAAAAGTCTACCAGGCTTGCCTACTAAGTCGGTTGACGGCCTGTTTGGCGTGGAGGTAAGTACCCTTGCCTTTCATGCCAAAGGCCCCGGGTTCGAATCCTGGTAGAGGCAGATATTTTATCATATTTGCTTTCTAGTCATGGATGTGTATGTATGTTTATTTAAGTTTATTTCTAATATTTATATATGAAAAAAAAATGTCTATGTGTGTTTCTATATTTCTTAAGTTTATTCGTCCGTTATCTAGTATCCATAACACAAGTTCGTAATGATACTTAATTTGGTGTGATTGTTAGGAATATAAAAAAAAATCTTTTAAGATTTAGCCAGCGTTAGCAACAATGTAAGCGCATGAAAACAGGGTAATTATAGTGAAAATTATATTGAAACTCGTTTCCTGGTTTGGCAGAAAAAGCTGAGAGAATCGAACCGCTATTCGTAAGTCTTGGGTGTTTACACTTCTTTCTTCTTCATATAAAAAATTGTGAATTCTTTGACAGTCACTCTGCTGCTTTTAGTAGATATATAATAATCCAGTGTCAATATCTTAAGGCGTATGCGTCAGTTTCAGTGGTTAAAAGTATTTGTGACACGATCTGAGAAACTAGAGGAATGTACTTCAGATGGCATAGAGCCGCCTAGACGTGCCAATTGTCAGCAATTACCGCGAAATTATAATTAATAATAATTATATTCTTTATTGCACACCATACAAATACAAAGAATAGCAAAAAGCAGAAAATAAAAACAAACTTATCACTACACAATGATTTCTTATTTTCTATAATTATTATGTTGAATAAAGTAAATAGTAATTAAACATGTACTCACTAATAACTGTTTTATCTATTCACTACTTTATAGCTACCGAGTACAAATGCGAAAAAGTTGTAGAGTTATTATTAGTTATCTAATATCATTAGGAAAATTTAAATTAAGTAATCAAAATAACATACTCGTTCTCAATAAAATTTATTTTAATTCACCTGCAAAGTATGGATGGATCGAGTAACATGTGCGCTCGGCTCTATGGATGCGTTAAGCTTGTATGTTTAGCTGCTGGACAGGACGTGCCACCAAAAGGCGACTTATCAAAAGTGCCGTAACGACTAAAATCCTTTGGACGATACGAGTCTTTTGGTATCATTTGCTCAATTAGAGGCTTTTGCTAGCATTTGTCATAAAAGATGTGTAATTTGTCCCAAATAATTTCTAACATTGTTACTAAAGAACGTTTTCTCACGATAGCATCAGGTGACGGGTCACTTACTGCCCCCTAATATGTGTGAGGAAGGCGATGGCTGGCTTGATTGAGATTGTGCCCGTGAACGGGTGCAGTACACAGACTATCGTCGCTTCGATAGTTTGTGGTGACGCTGTGGTGAGTTAGCGGAGCTTACGGATGCATTTCAGATTATTTTATAGAGAGCTACTTTGATTAAAGTAAAATAGTAGAAGGTAAATGAAACTCTTACAATACGTACATCCAAAATGGCTCTAATACTACCACAGATATATTTTCTCACATAAACTGAAATAATACTGCTCCCTGACATAAAAGAGATAATGATGCTAGACATGGGCTCGCGAGCAAGACTATTTTGTGTCCATATAATTTCTCTTATGTGTTTGTGGCGTGTCTTGTATTGTCGGTTCGGTTCGCATGGTGACTAAACCATTTGACAGGTAGAATCAGCACCCTGATAGAAGGTGAAAAGTGGCATTTGACGATGGAATAAAAAAGCGAAAAGAATGCTAAACGTATGAAATTGACGCAAGCGTACGATACGTTCAATCAAAGGCATAATATGTCATTCAGCATTCTATTCGCTTGTCTATTCCATCGACAAATGCAAATTGTCTAGGGGGGCAGGTGACAGAACAAATTTTTGAGGTCCATGCCTTAAGAGATTGTCACCTATCATCCGATATTTTACTTTAATCACAAAAGAGCCAAGGTAAATTTATTTTAAAAAAACGACTCCCCGGATGTTTCTTGCCAGTTCTTCTTCACTAAAGTAGACGTCAAAATGTAGGAAAAAATTTTGACAATGAAAATTAAATATTTGAATTTTACTTCAGATCCCTAGTTAGAATTCAAGTAAAGACCGACTGCTGCAAATCAATCCAAAGGTTTAATTATTCCGAAATATTTTAATTTATGCATTTTGGTTTAACAAATCGAGAAAGTATTTTGATATTTATTTACCTTGACAATACAATATTTCTTAATATAGATATTACGATGAAGGCTAAAGTATTAGGCAAACTCTCAGTTTTATTTTTGATGCTTAGGGTTTTGCGCTCGAAATTTACGCTCTCTATTTACTTGAAGAGCCGTAATTAACCCTTTTGTACTGAAGTGCTAAGCTGTGATACGGATAAGATGAAGTAGCAGAAACCTTAATAATGATTTATTATGCCAAGGATAAAATATGTAGTACATACCTATTCTGTATTGTTAAGAGATATCTTCGTGGGCACTACCACACTACCCGCCCTAATAAGTACCTACTTTCAAACGTTATTATGAACTGTACTTATATAGGAAATATTCAGCCGGAGCAATCATAGGATCACTAGGTAGCAATTATATGTGAAATGTACAGTCAAGTCTACATAATACATTCTCTAAAAATATAAAAATGTATGAATATTATAACACAGGGTAGACATTTTATATTGACGATATAAGGTTAAAACAGTAGAATCTTCACAATTGAGAAACTCTCGGTGCAATGCCATAGATGGAGGTCTTATACCTGTTCTTCGTCACAACTCAATAATTTTTGGTTGTTATTTTTTTCTTCTCATCTTCCTATTGTTAATATGTCAAAAGTTTTATGATTGTTAAGTTACAAAGAAATAGTAATATCTCAACGTTTGAATTTATAATTACAAGTCTTTTATTCTAATTATAATAAATACCCAGACTGAATGAATGCCCCAGCCAGGACTCGAACCTGGGACCTCCGGTGCATGAGACAGGGCTACTAACTACTATGCTACTCGGTCGTCTTGTGAATATCTACCAAAATATTAGAGACCTTTAATCGTCGACCTTGCCTTTAGGCAGTTTATTTGCAATTTAAAGTTACCACTAAAATACGCATCTCGACGAAGCAGCTAATCGTTATCCTTGATGACGTTCGCGTAGTAGAAACGTGACAAGATATAAACAAGCACAGAAGGTCTGCTCGAACTGAACTTTTCTTTTTTACTATTCTCTTAGCCTACAAACAGGCACACGACGCCCCTGACGGTAAGTTGCATCCATGTCTATGTTGCCTAGGTAATTTGTGACAAGGAAAGTATAAATTATGTAATCGTTGGTATTTTTTATATTAATATTATATTGTGATTGTGATTAATATATGGACTAATGATGCGTTGCCGACCGTAAGCTTCAGTTGGGATTGCCTACGTTCCAGCAATTGACTGGCTGTTCCTTTCCTTTCACCTGGACACAACCTCGTAAACTTGATTATTATGGCGGCCAAAATATGAAGGTTGTAGAACCGCTCCAGGTGAGATCTTAACAAAAGAAACTCTACTCGATACATGATTTAATTTGGAAACTTACATACAAGGCATTATATTTATCCTCATTCGAATTAAATATTTTATGCCTGGCTGCTTGGTATTTTATTATTGCGAAATAGGTTATCAAAAATTATTTCCTTTTGTTGCCGTATCATACATTGTATGCGGACCTTAACTTAATAGGAAATAGATATTCCAAAGTATTATGTAGCAATACTTGTTGCTACATAATAAATAAAAGCGTAATATTACAAAATTCATAAAAACATAAAAATAATGATCAATTTAGGTCCGAAATTAATTTCTGGTTTGTACGAAAATCCAACTACGATAGAAATCCTGTGTTACTCACATTACATTTTTTTCTGATTACTACTTTAAGTCGATTAAAATATTCTACCCACTTTTAAAAAATCAGCGCACGCAAGATATGTTCCGTATGTGTTCTGTTGTTCAGTTTGTCAGTATGAAGGCGGCCTTCTACACCTATAACTTCTGTCGTCCTACGATATGACGACGTGTTGCGTCGATATAACGATGTAGCATAAGTTCTAGCCGGCATTTATTGTAAACCTATCCGCCGGGGTCACCTGCGAATGATCCGTCAAATAAGTTCACAATTATTTTGACTCTTACTCGCAGGGGATTCAGAATGATCATCCGTGCTTTAAATAATTAAAACTACTTGTCTGTTTTTAATTTTATTTTGAACATTTTTACTGAATTTTGAAAATGCTGGGAAAAGTGTTACTTTTAGTGCTTGTTTTGAAACAGTGTTCGGCTGTCATAAGGGATCTAAATGGTGAGTTGGATATGTTCATTAATTTTTAAATAACTTAAAGTACTTAATGATCTCAAATTATTTTGTTTTTATAATGGATAATCCACTGTGAGATTTTTTGTCAAATGTATTTTTTCTGTTAGAAAGTTAGAAATAATTTCTTACGTGAGATCGTACCTATCTAGGAACGTGCTTAATCTTTAATTTACTATAATTAATAGTAGAATATCATCTAGTTAGTGTCAGATGTGACGAAAAATGGTCCAGTGGGAAGATACTTTAATTGTGATAATCGCTTATCAACTTAACGCTGTTGTAGGGGTCGGAATTATTTTTTTTTATCAATATTTTCTAATCTATAATCTGACAAAAATGTTTACGCTGTTGCCTGAGTAATTTGTTACTAGGAAAGTATAAATGTTATTACAAAATTAGAGCAAAAGTCCCTTTGACAAATAAATCAAAGTCCAAAATAACTGAAAACTGTAGTGGTTTTACAGTTCCTTTGTTTAGGTCTCGTCTGGAGCGGTACTAGAGTCCTTCCTATTCCGACCGCCGTAGTAATCACGTTTACGTGGCTGTGTTCCAGCCAATAGGAACGAACAGCCAGTGCAAGTACTGGAACAAGGGCAATTCAATATGAAGCCTACATCGGCAACGCATCTTTACTCGATATAATAATCGCAATCAGTATTGTAAATAGAACACCTTCCAATAATGTCCATGGGTGCGGATACCACTAGCCATCAGATGAGTCACATGCTCATTTGCCAGCTATGAAAATAGTAAAAAAAAACTAACCAAGAACACAACCTTGGAGATACAGTGTATAATGTAATGAATTCGTAATTAGTTCTATTGTCACGTAAGAATTACTTACTGGGGTTCTCAATATATATATATATATATATATATATATATATAACAAAATATAATCCACGACCCATCGACAAATATCTCAATTTTTCAGTCTCAGTTCCATGTCTGCAGAAGCAATATCTAGTAGAAATAATCGGTGCCTTTGTACATCAATGTTTAATTTCTTATTTTGTGTTGATACATTTCTAAATAAATAATTATACCAGTATTTAATTAAATATAAAACTTCTGGGGTTCCAGCTACACACTTACGACCCTACGAGTTTGCCAGAAATTTCTGGAGCCCTCTACGATTCTATATACCTACGTTTTGAGTAACGAATAGTTTTCATTTACTTAGTTCACACGAGTAGTTTAACATACTAAGTATACTATGTTGAAATAACATTTGTATCAGTATAAATTACTAAGTACTTCTGTTTAATTAATCACGAATGCACCGGGAATAAATTGACTTGACACCAGCGTGTTATAAAATTCTCTAAGTTGGTATTCTTTTTTATAACAAACTCTTTATTTTCATTTGGAACCACGACTGGCCTGTACTAAAATAATACTTTCTATGTTAAATTAACTAAAAGAAATAAAACTAAAATTTAAAATTGCGTGCTGAGTTCTATTTTTACTAATAACTGTACTGAATAATGCCAAACAAAAAACGCCAACTGTAAAGGTTTTGAATTTTAAAATAAAAATCGGGGAAATCGGATCTCATCCACATCTATAAACTTTATTATTAGGCACTAATTTTGCAATTGTCAAATATTTCTCACCCGGAGAATAACTTTGACTCGTGACAACGTCAAACGTGACAATACTTTCCATAGCAATTATGTTAAAGCCCCAAAATTATTCTAATGATAAACGTTATCTGGGCATTGAAAACTAAGTCCTTAATCAAAAATATATCCAAATCTTTGGCTGTTAGATACTAAACATTTTATTTTTTGAAAATAAAGATTTTATGAGCTCGAATATTGTATTAATTATTTTCCATTCAATAATAAACAAGGTGGTAAGTATAGTTAGGTGTTTAAAAAAGGTAAATTGAAGCAATCCCTAGAATGAGTTTATCAGTTATTTTATTCAAGAAAAGCTTACTTTCTTTATCCAATATGAATGGTTAGCACAAACAAAGAGACAGTGGGTTTATACCATACAGGCCAGTCCTCAATAGGTACCTATACAGGTTAAAAGTAAAGTATACAAGCAAAAATAATTGCATGAGTTTTGAACGGCTAAGCCGATTTTCATTAAACATGGCTAAGACTAGTTATACACCCGCGGCGGCGAGTCATTCAGCTTTCAAAGAACAATAACCACATCTAGAGCTACAATGACACAGACAGACAGACACAAAGACACATACATTACTGCAAGTGGCCGAAAACCACTCCTTACAATACGGTAGCAAGTTGTGACGTCACTATGCGTAAATCATACTAATAATTGGCGTTTGGATAAAATAATAATAATAAATCCCCAGACAAACACACCAACTGTATGGCCCCAAAGTAAGCAGAGCTTGTGTTACGGATGACCATAGAGCGAACTAGGGGGGAACCCAGAATAAACATACATATATAAATACAAACAACCATGACCCGAGAACAAACATCTGTGTTCATCACACAAATGAATGCCCCAGCCAGGACTCGAACCTGGGACCTTCGGCGTATGAGGCAAGGCTACTTACTACTACGCCACTCAGTCGTCGAAAATATGTAATATATAATAGCTACGTAGATAATGCGTTTACATGCATACTGTCATAATTAAAATTATTATACTTTATTTCAGTAAGCTATAAAAAAATATAACATTACTTTATAAGTATTAAGTTTTTTTATCCTTTTTAAATATTTGTAATCTATATGATTTCGATATTAAATTTAAAAAAATGTTTTGGTCAAAATAACTTATTATAAATTATATATTCTAAATAAATAATGAAATCGTGCATTTTCTAATGGTGTCAAGTACCGAACTAAACGAGGTAACTGCCACTCAAGGTTTATCCATTACTTACGGGACACCCTGTAGATTAGCTCGAATTCACAGTTTCACCCCCTTAACCCTACGAAATTAACGCCTATGATAAAAATCGGTTCAGAAGATGAAAAGTTTATCGATTACCATTAAACAAAGGATTCTTTCTTGTGTATTAGTAAACATAATGAATCTGTATTATAATCTATCCATTCCAATTCATTAAAACAGATAATAACATATTTGCACCGGAAATATTATTATTATATAACTTAACTTAAAACGGAATATTTAAAAAAATATATATCAATAAGAATAAGTGACACACAGGCCTCCAAATCGCAGAAATATGTGACCTCTGCGGAAAAAAACGCACGACCTCGGAGTTTACTAGATAAATCTATGTATTACTACTTACAGCATGAGTCAAATGTTTTAATATTGTTTAAATTGGATAATTGTTCTAGATACAGCTGTTTTGTGTTATGGAAATTGATTTGAAGTAAATACGTGCAAATGTGATGACAAATAAATCCCCAGACAAACACACCAGCTGTATAGCTCTCAATTAAGCAGAGCTTGTATTATGCATGACCATACAACGAACAGGATATATATATACATATATATATATATATATATATATATATACTTTGTCAAATATATGACAATTATTTGGTTCTTCACACAAATGAATGCCCCGGCCAGGACTCGAACCTGGGACATTCGGCGTATTCTATCTATTCGTATAATATCTATATTATCTATATTATTATTATTGTCTTTGTGTCTTTTAAATTTTTTTTAAAACGGATTTACGCCTTGCTCTTTTTCAAATAATTGTCCAAATAATGTGAAGAACCAAATAATTATCATATATTTGATAAAATATATATATATATATGTATATATATCCTGTTTGTTGTATTTTACTTATTTATGTATGTCTTTCAAATGCGTGTATCTCTGCAAATTGTAACAAAATAAAGCAGGGTTATACTTAACATGTACCGAGCATTGCGGGTACTTGTCTATCTTGTATAATATTTGTAAACTATCTTTTTTTATATTTTAGCTATCAAAAATCAGTAACCTCGATCTCTTTACGTATAAAAACCCAATTATATACCTATCTTTTAAAATTAATCGGCAGCGATAGAATAATTTGTTGATACTGGACTGATAACATGTTAATAAACTAATGTATTCAAATGGCCAAAGATTTTATAATATGTAGAAATTATATATTATGCGTCATCAAACTTAAACTCAACTTCACACTTTTAAAAAAGCAACACGTTTATTTTACTAAATACTAAAAAACGTGATACCAAAAATGGAAAATATAAAAAACCCTAAAAACGTAGGAAAAATATGTTGCGATGTGGCGCGATGTTCAGACGGACACATTTCTGCATAAAATTGTATTGTTACACCTTTATTCGCATTATTTTTGAGGCACATCGATTAATAGTGGCTGTGCAACTTTTGTGATGTACATACCAGAGACGTGGCTAGAAAAGTTTACGGCTGATGGCATTGAGCCGAGATGTATGAGCTAGATTAAAGTTAAATTATACCAGTTTTGTCTTAGCTCATTTGATTGAAGCTCTATTTATGTAATAAATGCAAAAATATATAACATTATCCACGTTAGATTATCCATAATACCTACTCTAAAGCTACATCCTCCAGAAGTGACATTGGGTATATCAAAAATTCTATGGAAACATGAGGACCCGCTTTTATTTATTAAACCGCTACTTAAGGCGCTTTTAATCATAGAATTTGCTAAGCAAATCTAGTCTTCGATGAAGTAAAGCCGAGAAACAAACAATTCATTATGTAAGCAACATACTTTTACATAACAAAACTCTTCTTACAGAATAAACACAACATAATCGGTCTGTTTATACTAGAATCCTCGATATTGTTACCGCGGAAAAAAACTAAAGATGCTCGTAAACAAATTGAAGTCAAGAACTTACGCAGGTAATGTTACGAAGCATAATGGTTACTTGCATATAACAAAACCAATAATTAATATCAACCTGGGCTATGAATAATAACTTGTTGATGCTAGGTATAAAGCGACAAAAAATCGGTGTAAAAAATCATTCTTAAAAACAGAATATTTAAAATTGATTTCAATAGTGAAAAAAATTGTATAACAAGAAACCTAAATATAGATGTTACTATTTGTAAACAAGACCAATCGAATTATTTTCTATTAATGAATTGTTGCGTCTAGAAGACCCATAGATTGAATCAACTAGCCGTCATTTGACCTCATTCTTTTTCTGTGCCAAATTCATCATCAAAGGTCGTGTAATAATTTTTTCAGATTGCCGAATTTATATTTTATTAAAGTTTAAATTTCAAATATACAATATAGAAAAGGCTGTTAAAATACCATACCACTTCGTAGTTTTTTAATTTATTGAAATTAAACAAGATTCTTCATTTTTATTTATTGACTTGTTTTTTATTCGGTTTGTATTCGGGGTGATTTATTATACATGAAATGATTAATTTTCCGATGTTCCCATGTGAAAATGGGCACATGGGCTTAGTTCACAATTCTGAGCAACTTTAACAAAGACACTATATGTGCAAATGTATGAATGTGCAAATGAATATAAATATTTGGACTCCTCATACTGAACATACGGGTCAGCAGCAAATTTTCTCTGATGTATAGTTTCGTTCATGAGACAGGTGTCTGGCTAGGTAGCACTAGTACCTAGTAAAACCAAGTCACTTGTACATAAGTACCGAATTATCATATAATTAAAGGAGTATTATTTGTAATAACAATAATAAATTGTTTATTTTAGTAAGTAAGAATACAAATATTATATATAATAGTATTGAGAAACATTTAAACTTATAATTATAATTAAGATTAAAAATAAATTGTTCCACACCACAACACGTAATACAAAAGCTTTCTTTTAGTTATAGCCCTGTCTTTAAGAACAGTGCCCCCGTGAATGAATGGTCACTTGTAAGGTACCTAACACATATATTTGCTAACGAGTCACAGGCATTTTATTTATTTATTTATTTTGTATCCATAGCACAAACTCTGCTTGTGTTGCGAATTGGTTTGTATGCCGAGTAATTTTTATATGATTTTTATTGCGCCTAGATTGTATAATGACTTCTGAGTTTTTTTTTAACCGAATATAAGCTTGAATATCTCATATTATAATGAGGACACTGTGAAGTGATGATACGATTAGAATTGAGGATAATTAAAACAAACTTTTACGTATACAGGGTGGCCAGAAAAGTGACGACCACAAATTTTTTTTTTGGTGCCTCGTGTTGAGAGGTATCTGAGTCACCCCTATATATATATATATATATTATAAAATTTTTCATAGTTTACGAGTTACGATTTTTTTATGAATTTTCGCAAAATTGCGACCGAATCAGTTTCAAAAAGAACATTGGCAGATCGCAATACATGTTTTTAGTTAGAGTTAAAATTAGAATGTTTAGAAGTCACAAATATCTAAAACTACGGGACATTAATTCCGGATCCACTTTAAAATAATATATATTATGGAGTATGTCTAGGAACAATGATAATTGCATTTTCAATAAGTTCTAATTTTGAGGTTATGATTTCAAATTACCTACATACATGATAATAATGATACGTAAATGTTCATCAATATCTTTAACTTAATCCGTAAATCTGTCGGCTATGATAACGTTATCAAGACAAACCTATTCCAAACAACAAAGTTTAATCGTAGTCCAAAAATCACAGCAATAAGTCGTCGTAAGCGCAATCTATCGATATCCTTAGGCACAAAGGCTTATAAAGTCACGTTATGAATTATCTGAGTCCAATAAACACTCCAGATCGAATAAAATAACTAAAAGAATAGCAAATCATCAGAGCAAAACCAAGGCACTCACACACACGCAAGTGAAAAGTCCAAAAGTAACGAAACGGTTTCCTTCTCAAGTTATGTTTTTATCTCAAACTCGCTGGATAGGGACTCCAGAAGTAATAAATCATTTTCACTATGAGGAATATAAAAAAAGATATCCTTACATAAAAATGAGTCCTTTCATTCTGAATTGTATCCTTATATTTCCTATATTTAAAAATTATATTACAAAAATCAAATACTTGTGCTTGGTCACAATCAATCCTATGTATCGTAATAAAAAATGACAGGAGCTAAAACAAACTGATCAAGTCAAATCAAGCTTTATAAATCGACTATTTTATGGAGACTTCTACACATGAAGCTAATATTATGGAAATTAACATTATTAAAAAGAATAGAAAAGGATTCGCCAATATTCTTTCTAAAAAAAAAGTACAACTAAGGTTTCTTCTCATTTCTATTTTTGCTACTAAATTTTTATGAACTGTGTGATTATGCATAACATAAACAGCTAATAATACTTTAATACTTTAAGGAAAGCTACTAAAAAAATTACCCAAAGTTGAGAATTTATGTAATTCAATGAACGGACTAAAATCAAATTCACTTTCAAATTTTGTTAGATTTTAACTTTTCTAGAGTTATTTTGGATTAACAAATTAATCAATCTTACAAATAATAAAAAAAGGAATTTTTTTTTATTCAAATTTTCCACCTCGCTGTCTTTGATGGCTAATTTCAGCGATTAATAGCCTATGAAATACTACTTTATTATTATTATTATTATGAAAGCTTAGAGTCTAATGCATTATCTGAAGCTACTTAGAAACGAAGAAACTACCAGTTTAGATTTTAAATTTTAAGTTTAAAATTTAAATCTTCAAGTTTAGGTAACTTTTTAGTAACTTTTATGAAAGTTATTAGGCTGTTCATTTGATGCATAGACACACAGTTCGTAGAGATTTAGTAACAAAAATAGATATCCGAAGAAACCATATACCTTTTTTTGAAATTTTTAAAACTGAATTCATAAAAAATCGTAACTCGAAAACTATGAAAAATCATATAATATAATAATCGTATAATCGTATAATAGGGGCGATTCATAACCTCTCCACACAAGGCCCCTAAAAAAAATTTTTGGATGCCACTTTTCTGGCCACCCTGTATAGGTAAAATAAATCAAAATGTTAATATTATTTATTTTTCTTTATTCACTTTTAGAAAGATTTCCAAACACATGAATTGACAGATATTGCGTCCTATGCTATTAACAAATATCCACTTTTGTGTAACAATATTTCTTATTTAAAATGGAACACAAAATTTTTTTTTGCTAAAAACTTACAAGTTGCTTAAATAAAGCTTAACGTTAAGATCATTAGAATCAATAGTAAGATCATATTATTAGCATTAGGTTACAGACATTTTGTTCTCAGTCTGATTTAAAAAAAAATAAGTAACTTATAAAATACATGACAATTTTAAATTATTAGTGCATCCTATTTAATTGTCATTCTCCAAATAAGAGATGGTTATCAGTGTTCTCACCGATGCTTTGCTTGATACTTTTTGCCAATACTATAAAAAAATATAATGGTGTCATAGCAGCGTCGTTATCACCAAGTTGATCGTACTAAGGTCGCAAGCGGCTTTTTATAAAATTTACCAAAAACGAAATACAAACGTTCTAATGTCCTTCCATTTGATTGTTTCTATTGCGTACACTTATGTTGCAACCTTGTGGCTTTTTTAGAGATATATTTTTAAGTGTACGCACATCGTAAAGTTCGACCAAGCCAACTAATGCGGCCTCCTTTGCATCCAACAAGTAGGACAAGCAATGCGAAAGAAGTGCCGCTCGTTGATTTGCTCATTTAGTCAGGAAAAAAATACTTGCATTAATACAGAACCACAGTGGACGTTTACCGATACCACAAAGTCACTTCGTCCAATGTACAAAGTAATTTAGGCATTGTATTCTATAAGTAATTCGTTTTCCTTGTTTTTGACTATTCATCATCATGTTTGACAGCTTGACCGATTAATATGAGTATTATTTGTGAAAAGATTATCTTTCTGATTATTGGAGTAATTAGTCAGATTACCATTTGGTACCGTGTTGTATCTAATAACGTTGGCACGATTATGTTTCTAGGTACTTAATATGACAGAACTCACCGAACGACTTTTTTTAATTTTAGATTTTGAGTTGAATTTCGAGTTGTGTATCTCTATCAAATACACTTAAAACCCCAGAACATAATAATTATGAAACCTTTGAAAACTGAATAATGATGAAAATTGAAACCACGTTGTAACAGATATTTGTGTGCCGTAAAAGCTGTTAGTCCATAAGTCCCCCTACTACTTCAAGTAGTTAAGTTTATCTGGGGATAGCCAAAACTTGATTAACTCTTAAAGCTTTGTTTAACATTTTTAATTAGTTTCTTTTTCTGTATCCCCCTAGAAACCGAATATGCCCGGATGCCCAGGATCTTCCTGCTAGATGAGTACCGCAGTTGCCTGCTGCCGCCAGGTGGAATCTACTGCGGATTCAAGATGGAGCTCTACCCGGGGAAGAACGAGCCGCTCATGGATATGATCAGAGTGAGTATTCAGTAGTCACGTGACATGTTAACCTTGGTGCGAAGTCACTGGCCGCAAATACTACTCGTCCAAGCGAACTAGACGAAAGGCCGAAAGACGGCTTCCACTTTCGATACTTCTTTACTAACGAACAATACAAGCGCTACGAAGGAAGGACCGCTCAATACTTTTACTAATTTAGTCAGATTAATAAATACTGACATAAAAACCAAAATAAATAGTAATAGCGCTGTTGTCCATATATGCCATATACTCGTTAACCAATCTTTAACTAACTAAGCCTTATAACTAACAAAGCTAACCCGATTCTTAAAACATTTTGTGCGATATACCGCGCACGTGTAGCAATGGTGACTGTGTAAACATTAATGTTGGAAGATGCTGATGAATCTAGTGTTGTCGTTATAGAATTCCATAATAATGTGTTAGATGAAGGGCATCATTAGTAAGCATTAATAAAAATAGGCATATGTACTCATACAAAGGTATATAGACAACTGACACTTGTACACGTACCACTCGTTAGCAGTAGTTACAGGCGGCAATCGTTTATACTGCGAGCTTGCAGCTTCTACGACCGACTCCACCGCCAACAAGATATAGACATTTTCAATACTGGTGTTCCTGGTCTGCGAGCGACAATTACAAGATCTTTTTTTCTTAATCTGTCTAGCTGATGTAATTTTTTTCATAAATATTAATGTCTAGCAATCCTTATGTATACATCAAGTATTTATAAGTGAAAAGTTGTGAAATGCCTTAAATATTTATATGATAACCATTACCCGTATAAGCTGTAAGTTTTCCGTTGAGTATAAAATAAAAATAAAATAAATCAATTTTATTAGTTTTAAATACCTACCTGATGCTTTGATATAATTACCGGTGATATACACATATTAAGTCTATAGACCTAAATAAAATATTCGTAAGACTTCTACAATAAAAAGAAAGAAAAGAATATCTGGAAAACAATATTAATTAAACATAAAGGATATTAACCATTCTTGATGGCTGATAAAATGACTACCGTGAGTCTTAATCGACAATCCATGGTGGCCGCCTCCTAGTCTTAATACAGTAGCTCTGTATTCGACATCACATGTCCCCGGTAAGGGCTGATATGTGACCGAAGCAGCGTTACAACCATTACACCACAGGGCCGACATTAGTTGATCTTCTGATACTCTGAGATAATAATTTAGGTTGCAGCCTTTGTAAATGCGCTGTGGTCTAGACACAGAACTACACCAAAATAACTTAAGATGCGAGACCTCGCTTAATTTACTTTCCACACAACCGACTCTCAATGGTACAAAAGTGAACGTCTTTCAGATAATTAGATTATATTTAATTTTTTGTATACTGCGGTATTGCGGTTTCAAACTCGGTTTCGATTCAAGGGTTTGCTTCCAAGTATGTTCGCTAAACAATGCAAGAAAACGTCACTATAGGTTTTCCGGAATCAGGTCGACTCAGACTCATTTGAGTCATTTGATTTATGTGGTTTCACTTTATGTGTTTTATGTTATGATAATAATAATTAGTCTATATCGGTCGTGGTATATTGGCTGCTGATAATTTGTTGAAACCACTATAGGTACTTGCAATAAGATTAATACTGACCGTAGGCACGGAGGCCCCGTACCATCAGATGGATCACGTGACTCCGAGCTCTCCCCTATTATGAATAACATTTTATGTTACATATAGTTTTTTTCAGTATTTATCTTAGAGTTACGCTCATTAAATCCCAGTCAATTAAATCAAATTAAAGGCCCAGTAAATACCTTACTTAAAACATTTTACCTGTTATTGTTTCCATGGTTTTTCAATGATCAAAAAGAATATTTTAAAGATAGAATCTTCTTTGTTGTTTTTTGTTGAATACACGTGACAATTAGCTGTTTGTCCTCGCAGTGCCTGATCTCCAAAATTCTACTAAATAATTAGTAGTCATGTTTGTTTATGACAAGCGTCAGCTGAATCAGTGTGACGTGGTGTGACTCAACAATACGATTTTCCTTAGCAATTGTCGTATTTTGGAACTGAGAGTAACTATTAATTATTTTTAGGAGAATCAAGTTAAACTTTAACTTTTTTGTTAAAGTAATGCTACCTCGACTATGCCTTCCTTTGAATTATTGAAAAATTGTCTGAATAGACACAGTAATTTTATTGATAGCTTTCAGCAATTGCACAACCCAACGTTATGTGCATTCTATTTTCTGATAATTTTTTGGAGTTCTGGTTTTTTGTACATTTTATCTATTTTCCAATATCTAGTGTCCACATCAACAAATGCGTACGTCATCATAACAGCCTTCAAATCCCAGAAACTAAGGGGAGCTATAAGGCAATTTATAGTCCACCAGGCTGTCATACTGGGGGTTGATTTGTGTATAACAAACCTTCGAAATAATTTCTTAGGTTTGTGAATTCCTCACGATGTTTTCCTTCACCGTTAGAGCAGTCAGCTTTATGTACTAAAGTTGTAAAAAGTCATTGGTACATTTAGCAGTCAACGGGATCCCCGAACCTTAAGATGTAGAAGCCAGCGCCTTAAACATTGCGCCACCAACGCGATTGCGTACGGAAATAAACATAATTCACTCCAGATATTATATTAAATGTGCATGTACATTTGTACTTTTAGTTCGATAATTTCATTTTAGCTTTAAACTGTCTAAGAATTTTTATTTTTCCATGAATAGTTAAATAAATAGCGGAACATCCTGCTTAACCATACCATGTGTTTTTGTGAAGGAAAAATGTGTTCAAATACTTACTTATGACTAGAAACGACAAAATTTGTGCACCGGAAGTTGAAATATACATGAATAAATAAACTGAGGACAAACTGTCAAGGGTGTTTTATAATAAAATAATTTTGAAATGTTGATACACCTTGCGATAAGCTCAATTAGTTTTTAGCCAAAAAGAATAACTATCTCCCTATTGTTTAATTGATTCAATCATCAGAACAGAAAAATTTCAAAATATTTCATTTCATCACAGGTAAACAAATAAAGTCTTCTTTTTTATCTTCATTATCATAGAGTTAACACAACAACAATCAAACTACAATCAACATGAAATAGTAGGTATGAAATTTTACAACGACATGAAAGAAATACACAAGACTATACTGTGGGTTTTTTAAGAGACATGTCTTGAAAGCATTGTTTTAATTTTATTAATACTTTTCTATATTGTTTCTTTGAATTTCTATTGAATTTCTTATCTAATTCAATTAATAGAATTAGTAATTATATTAATATTTTATCATGTCGTCTCATATCTCTAGTTTAACTGCCTATTATCAAAATATACGTGGTTTACGAACCAAAACTCATTTATTCAGTAGTAATCTACAAGTCTGTAACTTTGATATTATTATTTTAACAGAGACGTGGCTGAATAGCAGTGTATTAAGCACAGAACTGTTTGATGACAGACATAAAGTTTTCAGGAGAGACCGCGAATCATGTGGTTTTAATTGTTCAAAGGATGGTGGAGGGGTATTGGTAGCTGTATCTAAAAAAATTATTGCTAGAAGTATTGATAAATTGGAAAAGTTTGTGTGAAGACCTATGGATAATAATAGATGCACCTTTTATAGGATCAAACCAAAAATTTGCTATTTGTGCTGTATACCTTCCTCCACCTGTCAATCATCCTATGTTAAGCTCTTTTATAGACAATTGTAACAGGATCATTGACAGTTTTGATGGCGAAGTATGTATTGTGGGTGATTTTAACCTAAGCAATGTCATGTGGAGTCCAACAAATTCTACAAATCTACCAAGTTCAACGTCTTTATTGGGTCAAAAATTAATCGATTTCACAAACCAAAATAATTTTACACAAAATAATTCCGTACTAAACGCAAAAAATAAAGTTTTGGATCTCGTGTTAACTGAATTACCTTGTACGGTTAGTGAGTCAGATGACACTTTAAGTAAAGTCGATGTATTACACCCCCCCCTTGCTAATAGAATTTAAAACAGTAGTTTGCAAGAAACTAGATAATAATATCAGAAAGTCGTTTAACTTTAACAAGGCTGACTACGATAGTATTAATTATTTTATTGCTGATTTGACCTGGGACCATTTATTCAAGAATTGTTGTGATGTGAATGAAATGGTTGGAATATTTTACGATTATGTTAGAAAGTCTATATTACAATTTGTACCATTAAAAAATACAAATAAATCCACGAAACATCCTATTTGGTTCGATCAATCTCTTGTCAAAGCTCTTAGAGAGAAAATCACTCTTAGAAAAAGATACAAAAAATACTCGAATCCATTAGATAAGATTGAACTTAAAATTTTAACTAAACGATGTAAGAATCTCATGTCTAATTGTTATCATCGGTACATAAACAACATACAGTATATGTTGTCAAAAAACTCAAGGCTATTTTGGTCATTTATTAAATCCAAACGTGGCGGCAGTAGTACATTTCCAAATACAATGACTGATGGCGCAACCATAGCAAGTGATGGACCAGGTATCTGCAATTTATTTGCTAAGCATTTTGTTAAGGTATACACAAATAATAATGACAATCAAAATGTCAATCACTTTTCGAACTGTCACAATTCTTTTATGACAGACTTAAATACCATAACAGTAACACAAAGTGAAGTTTTCCATGTTTTACAAACGCTAAACGTAAATAAAAGGTCTGGATCTGATGATATACCACCGATCTTCTATAAAAAGTGTGCAAAAAATCTGTCCTTACCACTTTCGTATATTTTTAATAAATCTCTCACAACCGGGGTTTTTCCAGATGAGTGGAAAATTGCAAAAGTAGTCCCGATTCTTAAATCTGGTGATGAAAGTTTAGTTGAAAATTTTAGACCTATATCAGTTTTATGCACATTATCTAAGATTTTTGAATCAACGGTTTGTCCTTATGTTCAAAGTCATTTTAAATTGTACGTGTCTGAGCATCAACACGGTTTCATTAGTGGTAGATCAACGTCTACTAACTTAGTGACATTCACAGAGAATGTTACTCAGGCTATCGATAGTCGTAATGAAATAGATGTGATATATACAGACTTTTGCAAAGCCTTTGATAGAGTATCTCATGAAATCTTAATTCAGAAACTTCTATATTACGGTATAGGTGGTAACTTATTGTTGTGGATAAAATCTTATCTTACTAATAGGAAATTTTACGTTGTTTTAAATGGATATAGCTCTATTATGTATAATGTAACCTCTGGAGTACCCCAAGGATCAAATCTGGGTCCCATTCTCTTTGTTATATTTATTAACGACATTGAGAATTGTTTTAATCACTCCATTCCATATATTTTTGCAGACGATTTAAAGTTTTTGCTGATTATTAATACACCAAATGACGTTAGTCTTTTGCAAGAAGATATAAACCGTCTTGCACTCTGGTGCACAGTTAACAAAATGAATCTTAATGTAAAAAAATGCATGTTTCTAAAATTTACGAGAAAACATAATATGCTTCGCTCACAATACAATATCAATGGTGCAGCCATTGAACAAGTCGAAACTGTGAAGGATCTCGGTGTAACATTCGATAAAAAATTTACATTTGCTTTACATCTAGAAAATGTTATAAAAAAGTCTTCACGCATGCTTGGATTCATTATCAGAAATTGTAAAATTTTCAAAAAGGAGCAGACCAAAAAGTTACTTTTCAATACATTTGTACGCAGTATTCTCGAATACTGTAGTGCAATATGGAGGCCACACTATGCCTGCCACATTCTTAGACTTGAAAGAATACAAAAGTGATTTCTATGGCACTTAGCTTCTTCTCATAAAGTAACAAATAAATATCCATCATATAAGTCAAGGCTCAAGTATTTTAAAATATCATCGCTAGAAAAACGTAGAAAAATTATTGACCTAATATTCTTTTACAAATTAATCCACAATAACATAGACTGTCCACAATTGTTAAGGAAAATCAATTTTAGGGTTCCAAGAAGGATACCAAGAAACTATATTTCACCGTTTGTTCCACCCTTGCGTACCACTGTATTAGGATCTAACGCTCCTGTTCCAAGAATCGTGAAACTAATAAACCATTATAGCCATGAAACGGATGTGTTTTGTAATAGTTTATTTAAATTTCGTAACACACTTATGTCCACAATCACAAATTAAACAAATAAGGTAATTTATTGTAAATCACATTTCTGTTTTATATTAGTTGTAATAAATATATGTATAATGATAATGCTGAAAGAGCATTGTTAAAACCTAAGTAAAAATGTTTGTAATCCACAATATTTGTAATCATAAAATGCACTACTAGCTTAACCTGTATTTATTTATATTTTTTCTATAAGTATGTGGAGTTTACCTGTAATTGACTGAACAATTACTGTATTTCATGTAATAGTTTTAAGTGAATGTTTCGTTGTATCAGTTGTTGGTAAACCTTCAATAAAAAAAAAATAAAAAAAAATATGAATACTTGAAATTGGCAGAAATAGTTATTGTGTAGTAACAACAGCTGATTGCCATAAACACAAAATAATAACAATATCGTGTGTGCTAATGTCATATCGCAGCCAAGCTGTTTGTTTACACAGTATTTTTTGACTTTAGTTTTCAGATACAGAAACAGCCCGGAGATCTGGAGATTTGGAGATCTCAATCCCGCCCCCTTTTGTCATCCAGATTATCCTTGATTTTTTAAATATTTATAATAAGCTTTTAGACGTCACGTTACGCTGATATTTTTCTGACATTTATTGAAGGACAGGGATCGAAGTGATCTCGGAATTTTATTAAAACAACGTATTGATATTCTGATAAATGATTTCTTACTTTTAGCCAACCTAAATTTTGGAACCGCTAACTTACGGTCTTAGGGCTGGCTAAAAGTACGTTTATTACCCATTCATAAAATAAAAAACCATTAAATACATCACAGTGCCATTTATCTATATATCAATAAACGATACCGAGATTTTAATTTAACATCAGAGATAGTTTTTTAGATACTCAGCTCGGTAATGAATTATATTATACCATTTAAACGCTGCAAGACCCCGCAACCTTTTAAAAATACGTCAATAAGGTAAAAACATTTTCTTTACAATTTCACGGAACCATAGGGTCAAAGCCCTGTTGTTTCAAAGTCAAAAGTTCAGACATGTTTAAGAGCAACAGGTCATACATGTTCTAAGTAAACGTTTGAAGCTTATCTTGGCTTGTGTTGCTGTTTACAAGATTGCATGTGTCCCTTGTCTCGAGCGCATTGTGTGTTTTTAAGTAACCTATATAATACAAGGTTTGCTATGTGATCTGTTGATTTATGAATACAGGATGTTAATTGAACTGCGTGCCATAGCTCAGGCACGGGTTCAAGGAAGGATCACAAAACATTTTTACTAAAATTAATGCTGGTTAGAAAATATATATTTTTCTATTCAAATATATATTTTTTTAAATATGAATACATATCTTTTTTTTGTGGTTTTACCTTGATCCCTGGAATGTGTGTAAAATCCTAACATAAAATTAGGCAAGAGAATTACATTTTACTATTTATGAATATAAACAAGAATGATTATATATAACACATGCTTAACTCCGGGATTCGAAAGCGTGTTGTATCCGAAAAACTTGTGGGCTCTTAGGATGATTGCTTAACTAAGGATTGAGGCCAGTGCCGGATTAAGGGGGAAGGCAACCGAGGCTGCAGCCCCGGGCCTTCACAAGAATGGGAGATCAGAGATTATTAAGAAATCTGATTTCGAAAATCTTCGCGCTATTTTTTTAATTTGTGTTTTTTAACCATTAACACTTCTACAAAGTAAAAACTTAGACAAATATGTCCACATATTATTATTAAATATTTAACATGTTAATTCTAATAATTCGAGTTTGTTTCGCATTACTTCCCAGGGCCTCCAGTCCTCTAAATCCAGCCCTGATTGAGGCGTAGGATGGTAAAGTATTTTTGGTTTTTTGAAGTTCGTGTACGGCTTAGTAAAGATAAAGATTTAAAAAAAACTCGTTAAGAATTCAAATGAAATGAAAAGGTTTCAGCTAGATTCCATGCTAACCTCTCGTGGTCAATATTAGTTTTAAACATGTAGGTATTCATTAAAATAAACATTAGAAAATTTATATTAAAACATAAAAATATTCTATTTAATTTGTCAAAGTTAATTTTCAAAAAACAAACAAGTTTCTGTGCCTCAATTATGTTGCAAATTCTCAATTATCTTTATTTTTGCCGGATTGTGGATTTCGATAAATATTTAAGATACATGCATGCCAAAACCTAACCAAATATCATTGATTGATTTTATTTGATTGATTGATTGCTTAACTTAACTAATCTCATGCATATTTCTGCAGACGTAGCAAGGGCAACATAAGACTCACAAGTGACAAGTAATCGACCAGTCCAAGTCTTGGAATCATTCTTTAGTGGTAGCACGTACCGACCGTTCAACTCAATCGCTTGCTTGGTGTGACTTACCTGTCTTGGTGTGATATAAGAATGAATGCGATCATATCGATTATGACGGCCATGTAATCCGTGACCCAAGTCTTGTGTCGGCACGCCATGCTACGGCCTTCTTGCATCTTGTGATTGAACTAGATAAAGATTATATTGATGAACATCCTAATTGCAAATGAACAATGCACGTCAGATTGGATCAGTTATTGACAATGCTCAATAAACTGTAAAACAATAGCGGCCTCTGGTATAAATTGCACACGGTAAACAGTTACTCTGAAGCCATATGCATTGATTATATTAATCGATAAGTTTTGTCATAAACAGTTTCGATCTCAGAAGATGTGCTGAATTGGTTGTCAGATTTTATCGATAAAAATGTCTATTAGAGTTATTGATGTGTTTTTTTGACGCATATAAATTGGTGTACATTATCAATTTATAGAATTAGAATAATTATTTTAACAAATATAGTATTGAATGAGAATGATTATTTACTAAAACTTCACAGAAATGAATTATCTGAACATACAAACCAACTGAGTATCAAACTACACAAGTTTTATAACATTTTTATACTAACAATGAAACAATCCTAATTTATTTATTACCTATCTATATATTAAAAATATTACTCATACAAAGATATTATAACTTATAAACGTACATAACAACTGATTCTAAAAGGATTCGAGCCGGTAAGTAAGGACGTATATTTTCTATAATACATTCAATATATAGCTTTCCTCTTGTGTGAAATGCATGAATAAAGCCTAACAATGAAGTTTCGACTGCAATCGATCCAAATCCGTGAAAATCCGTTAAAATACTTTACAAAATTATCGTAAACTATTTTGTGTGGCTGGTCCTGCAGAAGTAGGTAGTTTACGCAACACAATCTTGCTAACTTAACGATTTATTTCGTTCTCCATCCCAATTTAATATGTGATTTGATCACAGAATGCTTTGCTGTTGCTCTACCTGTGTGTAAACCATTTGAAATTGTGTCAACAAGTTTTATAGATCAATATTTTCATGGATTCGTATTGGGTGCATTGTGAACCGACTAGTACTCAATTTATACGAATATATAAATACGAATTGCAATATCTTTTGAGCCAGGCTGATTCACGAATTCTTGGAGGTTTAAGTGAACATTTTCTATTTTATTCCAAAACTGATTCAATATTTGTCTTGTCCACAGCAATACTCCGAGTACAAATATAAGCACTACAACCACACATACTTAGAAAGAGGAGTATGCGTGTCCCAGTCCTGTCAGAAATACCTTCGAAACGTCAACACGACGAGTAACGACGCCGTGCGGACAGCCTTAGAGGCTTGCGTCAACCAGACAATATTTGACAACTACGGATTGGAGGGAAAAATATCTGACTTGTTCTATTGTGATAGACATGGACAAAAGGATGAAGTGAACCGGCTGGATCTGTTTGTAGCTGCGATAGCTGCACTTCTTTTCGTGATGAATGTTGCTGGTACCGTGTACCATGGAGTGATGGTAAAGGATGAAAGTAAAGGTGAGATTGAGATTTAGAACGATTACGTAGTGCATCTGATGCCAATTTATAAAAATATTACGAAGCATCCGTAGGTAGAATACCCGTGAATATCTAACTTCGAAAAATTTTTGTGTCCGTGATCACAAGTCGGGAGCATTGGCTGGGATACGCATTCGAATCCTTTTTAGTCTCGTCGTCCCCTAGTTTGTGGGACGCCTCCAAAAGACCCAAAAACAGACCAGCGATTCTCGCCCTTGGCTTAGGTCTCCACCGGGTGCATTTCCCTGTTTAAAAAAAAGAACTAATTCGCTTTTCGAGAAGATGTAGCAAAAAATACATTGTTGTACAATCATGAAGTCGCATTAGTGAAAAGAATAGTTACCTATGGTATATACGATAATTCACCAGGTTTCGTAAATGAATGATGAATTATATTGCGGTGTTACTGCACGATAAAGTAATCATGATCAAGTAATCGCGCGCAAAGAAATTTCCAAATCAGGTATGAAAAATTAAAAAACATTTCAGTACGTACTGTTTAGTATTTATTTTTTATTAATTTTAAGAGAAATTTGTACAATAGATCTATTATTATGATAATGTATCTAAATCGTTTAGTTTTTTAACTATCGCAGTTAACATACGTCATAACGAAAACCTGTTATGGTATGGTTTATTTTTACACAACTAGTTTGTTAACAACTGCGGCAAATTGATTTTCCGCTGCGATTGTCAAAAGCCATAAATTATATAGATATAAACCGGAGTAAATAATTATGTTTCACTTAAATACGCGGAAAACTTTACTTTCTGAAGCTTCTTTATTAAAAAGATTATGTTTTCTGTTTATGCCCATATTTGACCGGTTAGACATTTTTAAGTAAATTTGAGCATGCAATAATTAGTTTATTACAAAATTTGCATTTTTTATTTCCGTTCCGAGTTCAGTAGTTGGTAGGTAAAGCAAAATGAAGTTCCTAATTTTTATCTTTTTGACGGCCTGTTTGGTGTGGAAGTACCCTTGCCTTCCATGCCAGAGGTCCCGGGTTCGAATCCTGGTATCTGGTAGGCAGATATTTTATTATATTTGCTTTCTAGCCATGGATGTGTATGTATGTTTATTTAAGTTTATTTCTAATATTTATATATGAAAAAAAATCTATTTGTGCTTATACATATATTTCTTAAGTTTATATATCCGTTATCTAGTATCCATAACACAAGTTCTTGAATGATACTTAATTTGGGCAAGATAATGTGGTGTGATTGTTAGAAATATTTATTATTTTTATTATTTATTATTTAGTAGTCCATAAGTATAGCACAAACTAGTTTTTTTTTTACGAGTAATATTTACAAATAAACAAAAAGAAATAGAAAAACAAGGAAAGCAAAAAGAATGAGATTTACAACGCATTTACAAGATTTAAAGTGACCAAAAGGCTGGCAGAGTTGCCACGTTGGATCGTTGTGATAAACCGTGCGCAAAGTAAGTTCCTAGCCGAGTTACGAGTTTCCTTCACCAATCGTTTAGAAAACGAAAGAGTCAAGCAGAGTGCGTTATGTTTGTATTATACAGTGACTTTGTATGTGTGACAAAATGCACTGTTGTACACGGACACCGAAGCGACGATAACACACACGGTTTGACAAGGTTTGGCGGCTGCCACACGTAATTAAATTGCATATTTATTTTACCAACTAAGTAGGTATACTATATTAATCACCATAATTGTTTTACGTTAACATTTTTAATATTTATTTCATGTTTTAAAAAAATAATATGTAGATTATATAGCATTCTATTAGTAAAAGAAATTGAGAAATGGGTCCAGTAGTTTCATAATTTAGCGAGAGATAAACAATCAAACAATTCTTCCCTTTTTGTCGTAATAATAATAAACTGTAAAATAATTTTTAATATTTAGGATATTAATTTGGTCTAAAGTTTAAGCTAAACGGCCTTGACCTACATTTTATTTTAAAAGAACTGGTTTGAGTTGCAATAAATACGCTTGCAGATTATGTTTATTTAGATACTTGTTTTAGTTTCATAACAAATAATATAATCAAGTCCAAGTATATGCGACATCTTAATGCACTTATTTTGTATAACCTTTTTCTGCTTCATTGTTTCGAAATGGCTCGTTTAGAAAAAGAATATTATAGAAGTTTGTAACTTAGAATGAAATATTCTTTACTAATACTACAAAAGCGAGAGTAAGTATGTTTGTTTTTGGTTTTGAAAGTATTTATGGCTATGACAAATTTGTTTAAAATTAGTATTTAGAATAATTAGTAACAATTTTTAAAAGGAATTATCGTAGGGATATCCGTGACAATACATATGTCTACAACCCACGAAACTTATGCGTGTTGCCGCAAGTTACCCCATTACTCTGTATTTTAGCCAAATATGTCTACTACAGAAGAGGATCAAACCTTCAAGGACCTCCATATCATTTTCGCTTTGCGCAGCCGCATACATTACATCAACTATCGAGTTTTTTATTTAACTTATCTGCATAATCAAAACTTATGTTAGTAAATTTGAATATGTGTTTCAGCGAACAAGGCTCTTCTCTCGTTTTCCCTGAAAAAGAACTGGGAGGAGCTGGTGCGGCCAGATCTCGTCACGGAATACACCAAGAACTTCGGCGCGCTTAACGGGCTGAGGTGCTTATACAAACTTAATATTTATAATTAAGACACTTTTTAAATCAGCATGCGATTCATTTTCTCATAAGTATTACTATTTGTTTTTCAGATTAAAATATAGTTTATGGTTTAGTGAAACAACTTAATAGTAATTAAAATACTACATTTACCACTCTTCTTAATTAACCTGAGCTAAGCCGCAGGTGGAAGTTAGTTACTATCATAAAATTATCAGGCAAATCACTTATTTATGTAGGTAACTACACGATCGTCACATTTAATATGTGCCACGTATAAGGGGTAACAGGTCTCATTAAATGTGCGGTTAACTGAAACTTTCGAAATTTACTTTATAGTATATAATATAAACATAATTATTTCCAGATGCATCTGCCTCGGGCTCACGCTTCTGGCTCACGTCCTGTACGGCGCTGCACTATTCAGCGAAAATCCTCAGTTCATGGAAAAGGTAGGTACTTTTACCAACTATACACATCTAAAACATTACACAAAAACTTTCCAATTACACACTTAACAAATAGCGTATCGTGTGAATAATAATAATAATAAATCCCCAGACAAGCTCACGAACTGTGTAGCCCGAAAGTAAGCAAAGCTTGTGTTATGGATGACCATACATCGAATAGGGGAGAAACCCAGAATAAACATACATATATAAATATAAACAACCATGACCGGAGAACTAAAATACTTATCCGGATGAACACAGGTTCATCACACAAACTAATGCCCCGACCAGGGGCCGAAACCGAAGGACTCGAACCTAGGACCGGCGTATGCGGCAGGGCTATCATTTATGCTACTTGCATTATAAAGTAGAACTACGGGAATCACAGTCCTTTTATATTTCTTTCCCTTTTGATAAAAAAATGTTTAAGCCCGTGTTGTAAATCAAATAAATATAACTATTTTTCCAGGGCTACGACTTCTTACCACACAAAATGGTAGGGGGAGGTTTACCCCTTGTGCAACTGTTTTTCGCGGTTTCCGGATTCTTCTTGGCTCACGGCTTAGAAGTCTTCAGAGAGAAGAATAAAATTAGTTTAGCCATGTTGCCTAAGATTATTGTGATGAGATGGGTAAGGTAAGTCAACAAGATTTGTTTACATCATTTCCTGCACCTACTAAAATCTATGATGAAGTAGAAGACGCATGCCTAGTTAATTCTAGTAAAGCAGTCGTCGATTTTAAAGTCAAAAATAATTGATTTATCTTATTTTGTATTATTTTATCTATCTGTTTATATGGATTATTTATTATAGTTTAATACATTTACATAAAAACTTATAGGTGCGGTAAAACCGTCTTCTCTTTGTAATAAAATATTAGACTTTATTTACAAGAGTTGAATTGGCATATAGTTAAGATTCGTCAATTTTTTTTTAATTCTTAATTTTATAGCTTAGTCGCACTACGGCAATGTTGCTCTGTAATAATGCCACTACAACTACAGTAAAAACGTTTAATTTAAACAAAATTCAAATAGACTAATTTACCGTCCAAATAATAAATAATAAATAATAATAAATCCGTATAAGTCCAAACTTAATATAATTGTAGAGTAATTTTGCGAAATATGACGTTGAGGATGACTGAACGTAATTACAGCCTCCAAGCAACAATAGGTCTACTCTGAAGTATGAAGTCGATTCTGTGCGCTTCGTTCCGGACCCACTCCATTATCATGGATAGACATCCTTAATTTTCCGACATTCAGAACGATGCGAAGATAGTACTTTCTAAATTAAGAATGCAAACTTATTCAGTAGCATGTGTCCGGAACGAACTCGAATAACTGTAATAATTCTTTTCTGGGGAGGTTACATTCTTCAAACCATGGCTTTTGGCATATTTGTGATTGACTCGTTCTTTATTAGGTCCCTTTTTTTGGTTAAAATTCTCACTCAATGTCGTCAACTAATAAAGCATTTAAAAAACAAAACAGAATCTCTCACCACGAATTTGTCAACCTCCATTACAAACTCTGTTCTCAAGTATATTATAGCTATTTTGCCACTAGGCTAAGGTTATATGCAAAGATAAAAAAAGGATATGTAAAACACTGACAATTTTGATTACAGATTAACACCGAGCTATATATTGTTAGTGCTGTTCACGGCAACATGGTATCGTTTTATAGACAGCGGTCCTCTGTTCAATTATTTAATCGGTGGTAAGATCGGCGCCGTCTCAGACTGTAGAAAGTACTTGTGGCATCATCTTCTCTACGTCAACAACTACGCTCCTGATGACATTCACTGCGCTGTGGTGACGTGGTGAGTCGACATAACCCCATCTAACTTAAATAATAGTAATTATTAATAAATTCCCTCACAAACACATCAACTGATTGACCCCAAAGAAAGCAGAGCTAGTGTTATGTATGACCACACAGCGAACTGGGGGGCAACTCAGAGTAAACAGACATATATAAATATAAACAACCATGACCCGAGAACAAACATTTGCTTTCATCACACAAATGAGTGTCTCGAACAGGACATTACACCACTCGGCCGTCAGAATAAAATATTTGTAAAGTTGTCTCAACTGGCAAGCGATCCACCTGATCGTCTATAAGACTAGCATAGACGAGATCTTATCAAAATATACCACAATCATAATTACCTATTGCAAACTTTCAGGCATATTGCAACGGACTTCCAGCTGTTCTGTTTCGGAGCTCTCATCTACCTAGCAGTGTCGGCGAAGTACCGAATGAAAGTGCTAATAACTCTACTGATCGCTGGTCACATAATCCCCACTTACCACATGTGGCGGGATAATTTGGACGCTATAACTGTAACTTGTCCAGAGTGAGTTTAATTTCTCATTTACATTTTAAAAGAAACTAGAATTTTCGCTCAGTTTCATCACCGCCTTGAACAGTGAAAATTTTAACAATATAGCATAAGTCACTTCAGAGTTATGTTAACGATATAATAATGATTAAAATCACAAAACTGAGATTCTGAGTTTGTGCCTGAAAAATACAGAAAACAGCCAAATTTTTTTTCATTCTATAACATATTTTCTCAGTATTCTACCCAGTACCTACCCAGTACTTACACCTATGACACAAACCAAACTAGACACATATAATAAAATATAATGTCGTAATTTAAATAGACCATTTGCTTGGCCTCTAAATGCTTTTGGAAAGTTAAACGTATAATATTAATTGTTTACTAAGCTATATGCGTGTGGTGTGTTTGATTTATAATATGAGTCAATCTGTGTATTATTTGTAAATGATTCATTGCATTATCTGCAACATTTCTGTCTCATTTTCGGATATACATGTAAATACATTTCGCAGATCCTTCCGGACATTGAAGTTGGCGACGTTCCGCTACCTGCACACATACGGCCACAATAATTTGCCAGCTTTTATTACCGGAATGATTTGTGGTCTAATGGTGTACAAGTGGCAAAAGAAAGGTGAAGACTGGTCCCGTCATCATGTAAGCATTTATTTTCGTTCATATTTAAGCGGTCGCTAACCTAACCTAACCTAAGAAGCAATCAAGTCAGCCATCTCATTGAATTTGATATAGCACACTAACGTTTTTCGTTAGAGTTCATATCATTTATAGATTCTTATGATTACTTGATAAGTTGATGATGTGGTTATGCCACTATTATGCCTATATTTATTATATTATGCCACTAATGCTAAAGAATTAAGTGCAGCTTTATTTTGTCCTGACCAAACACATTAAATATTTATTATTAACATTGTAAGTAGCAAATAGTCGTGCCTCACAGATGTACCAGAGGCCCTATGTTCGAATCCTGGTATTCTCTTTTAACTCTTAAAGTTTTCTTACTAGCACTAGACATCAGAGGTCTAGTTCTCGCATTTATTTGAATCAAAATTAATTCAACCAAAACTGAATTTTGATTTGCGAAATTTAGGTAATTAAACCTTATCATTTATATATTTACAAACTATTAAAAATATCTAAAATTCCAGAATGCACATTTAAGTATGTATATTAAATGTAATTATAATAAGAAAGATAAAAATACTCTAAACTACACCTAAACTAGAATCTACCGTAGGCAACGTAGCGAAAAGGTAATTTGCGAATAAAATTAACTATGCCATGTTAAAATACCACAATATAGATACAGGCTCACGTGGCTCAAACTCAAATATATCTCAATGTTGTTGATCAAATAATGTTGATCATCTGAGTTAAACAACGTTCGGTGTGCAAAGATCTAGAAGGGTTACCGCCAGTGGCATAAGAATTGAACTATTCCATGCTTAGTAGGTACGTGCAATAAACCTGTGGATCCCGGTAGAGCGTGCTCGTATAATCCTATTCGCAATAACACCCTTATAATGTTAATTAAATTTATACCAAACAAACATTTTTGTTATCATAAATATACGTTTATTTTTTATATCTGTCTTACTTACATTTACTTTCTTACATTTTTTTACGTTTAAGCATACTCCTTAACACAAGTTTATAAATTTCATGCTGGTAACTGTCCTCATTAAACAAATAACCATTTTGATATTTCAGAATTTGGGTCAACTCGGCTGGATCATCCCACCATACGTAATAATGCTTTTCACGCACAGCGTAGACTGGCATGCTGGGAATCCTGACCCAGAGTTCATTGACAAATTCTTTTATGGCACAATTAGCCGGGTATTATTGAGCTTGATCATTGCCTATGTCATCATAGGGATCACAATGAATATTCCAAGTAAGCTATCTTTTTTTTTTACTGTAAAATGGAAGGCTTTTATCTTCCATCTCACTTGAAGTCTTGATGAAGACTAGGGCGGTACACGCCTGTCCATGAGGCACGTATTTACTCTACGCTTTGAAGCTCCAGGATCAGTCTGGCAAAAACAGACGCAGGCGGATCATTCCACTCTTTGGCGACACGAACCCAAAACGAGCTGTCGAAACGCTTTGTTCGGCTTTTCGGCACGTGTGCCATAAACGGGTAGAATTTCTGCCTGCGCCTGGCTTGACTGGTTCTCCAAAGTGTAATCTATAAAAAACCCGATATTCTAGCAAATTTGCGACGATGTTCGAGACTATGTTACTTTGGAGATACTGTTTGGAGTTTATTTTATCGGTAGCAGAATCTGAATTTTGTGAAGTGCTCATCCGGAGTGGTACTATTTCCGTTTCTTTTTTAACCACCGTAATGAGGACGCTAATGTGGATGTTTTCCGGTTAAAGGGAAGGTACGGCCGCTGTTTCAGGAGTAAACTACAGGCTCTCCCGTGCTGTGGCACTTTTTAACGCATTTCTCAAATATTTGACAATTATTTTTGCTTACAGACAAAATGCGTGCCATCGTAGAATGGGATGGATGGCTGTTGCCTTGCCGTCTTTCCTACTCTATATACTTGATGCAAGTCGTAGTAATCTACTTAAGTGTTGGCATAAGGCATTCTTTGGTTTATGTCTCTTACTTTTACTTGGTAAGTGTAATTAATTTTATCCATATTTTTATGTTTATTGTAATTTCTAACAAATATACTGGTTTATTAATGGCTAATGAACATAAATACTCCAGAATACTATGATACTGATACTTGTAGCTTAAATGTGTGCAATTATAATAAAGTAAGATTAGCATCCTTAGTAATAACTCCAGTAGCTCTAATGATTTATTTTACTTAACCAGGACTCGAACCGAAGGTCCCAGGTTCGAGTCCTGGGTGGGGCATTCGTTTGTCTGATGAACACCGATGTTTTTTTTCGGGTCATGGCTGTTTATATTTGTATACGCATGTTTATTCTGGGTCCCCCCCAGTTCGTTGTATGGTCATCCCTAACACAAGCTCTGCTTACTTTGGCACCATACAGTTGTTTTGTTCGTCTGGGGATTTTACTTATTACATAATTTTTTTTTCAGAGTGTACAATACTTTGGACTTCTTGGAGTAACCTTCTTATTTTCAATACCTCTTTACCTAATGGTTGAAGCTCCGGTAAACAAACTTTTCAAAGTACTCCTAAAGAGTGGGTCGTCGAAGAAGAAGGCACTTCCAAAGCCAGAACCGAATGGAGTCGAAAAAGAAGTGGATGTTACGTATCCAACAGTTCATAGAGATCAGAACGGAACTGTCACCGAAGGCTATCAGAACGGAAAAGTTGATAGTTTCAGAGATTCTTTGCTAAATAACATAATCAAAGAAGATACTAAGAAAATTAATTGATAGATAAATGTGATATTGTGATACTTAGAATATTAATTTAAACGATTTTGAGTCATATGATGCCATTACTTCCATTGTTTCTTGGGTTTGTTGGTAAGATTTGGAAAACGGTGTTTTTTTGTTAAATTTTACCTTTTAGTGAGTAAGATTTACAAAGACTATTATAGAATGCATTTATATAATAACTTAAACTATCTTTTATGTTCCTCAGAAAGCAAAAGTGTGAAGTGATAATGAATTGAAATAAATAGGAAGTTGACAGTAAAGTAAAATTCGTATACGAGCGCTCGTCAACAAAGTGATTTTGGCACATGATTTAAAGCCTTTAACGATTAATAAATCTCACTAAATTGTGAGTGCCATCTTGAGGCTTTGAAAGAGCGAGATGGTTACACTGTTTCTGTATCGACTACATCTGTATATTTGTTTCACTTCCTGAAATGTCGCATTGATTTTGTGATAATTATGATCACTGGCCTTACTGCCTAATTCTTAAGCTATCAAATAAAAATAAATCTAAATCTCTTGATCACAAGAGACGTAATTTCATATTAATATTTGTAAATATAGTTTTCTATTAAGTATGTAGATAGTCACAATTCATGAGTTAGAAATGTATTTGTAATTGGTAATTGTGGTTGGAAGTAGCAGTGTAAACTGGTTTTCTAAGCACGTCTGTGAATTGTTAAGTTCTAGATATGAACATTTTTTCTTTGTTATGAATAAAAATGAAATTATTCGATGGCCTTGTTTTATTCGCAGCTTCCTATTAGAATGAAAGAAATATATTGATTTAAAAAAAAATTCGAAATAAAATAAAATAATAAAGAAATAAAATAAAAATATATTTATTTCAGTAAATCAATTACAAATAAGTTGCCGCGGCTTCCCAGAAAGTAATCAGAAGATACTTGTGTTGGGATAGCCTCGCTCTTCCTACGTATTATTAACAATTTGGATTTACTTAATTAGTTAAGTTTAAATATAACAGTATAAGTTAAAGAAAACTTAACGAGATATTAAATTATATTGAAGCAGTTTTAAGGAGAAAAAGTATTCCTAAGTGCTTATATGTGAGTGTGAGTGTGTGTGTGTGTATGTGTGTATGTGTGTGTCTGTGTGAGAGAGAGAGTGTGTGTGCAGGTGTGTGTACGTTTGTTGTTGTGTGTACCTATGTGTATGTGTAATGATATACTGTATAAACCGGTTTTTGAAATGTATCATGTCATTCTTACCAGGATTTCTTCCACGTCAAGATAGTTGAGGGAAGAAAGCCACTCAGTCAAAGTGATCTTACACTCATAGAATTGCATCGGGTAAATTTTAAGAATACGATTAATTTTATTGTAAGCATAAGGGGCTTGAGCTAAATATTGCCTAGTAGCAAAAACTGTTCGTGCAGGATATGTAGGAGCTACAACATCACTCCGTCTTCTACTAAGTTTGGCATGATCTAGAGGTAGCCTTTTGTGATATCTTAGTATCATGTGTAAAATGTATAGCTTTCTAACGGAGAGCAGTTTGGTTCTGTTGTATAGTGGTACATAGTTGTATAGGCTTACAGTGCATAACTTTGATTAGAGATCTTTGAGCCCGCTCTAGATCTAAGAAGTGAGATTTAGCTGCTCCCCCCCAAACTGAGATGCAATATATTATAACAGACTGGGCTAGCGCGATATATCATTCTCGCTCCGATCGCCACGCGGTTCGGACGTGCAAGACCCAGTTCTCCGTTGATCGGTCCCTTCCCGCCATTCCGCGGCGCTCAGTTTACTGACGTCACAGTCTAGCGTGTTGGCTCCGTGCTACGGTTTCCTAAGTCTTTCTACTCCGTCTGAGTGCTTTCGAAGTGCGATTTTTCTTTGCGACTAAGCCTCTTAGTCTTCAAAGTGCTGTGCTAAGTTGTGTTGTGCTTGTGCTGAGTGCAGTGTTGTGCCCAGCGTAAGTAGTCTGGTTTCAGTGCAAAGGATACTTAACGGTGACAACGAATTTGTACTGAACCAGTCCTTTTTATTTTTATTTATTTCTCTTCTCTATTTTATTTATTTTTCTCCTATTTTCATATTTATTTTTATCATATTTGTGTGTTTTCGTGTGTATTTGTCCTTTCTGTCGGTAAAGGTTGACCCTAACGCGGTCAACTCTTTACCTGCGCACCCTTTTTAGGTTTCTAGGTAGTGGCCTTCCGCATACTACGGTTAGTTTTAAGTTATTCTCGCAGCCCCCCTACCGCTGGTAGGGAGGTTTGCCGCTAGGGTTGCTAGGTTTTTATTTAGGAACTCTAGGCATTTGTTATTTAAATAGGTGCTAGGTTTGCTAGGGAACCTAGGCATTTTTATATATTTATATATTACATATCATAGGACCAAGCCCTCCAATGGACCTTGTCAACGTACTTAGGTCGTATCTTCAATACCCGAGCCCTCCCCGGTGTCTTCAACACCAGCCCCCGCGCTGTTAAAATCGCTCGTAGTAACCGCGTCTCCGTCGGTCACATCGAAGCCAGCGACGCGCTGCGCTCCCGTCCCGCCGAAGCCTCAGCTCCCTCCGCCCGTATTCCTGCGTGAAAAAGCGCGCTGGACCGCGGTTTCCAACTTGTGCAAAGTGCACAAAATTAATTACTTGAAAGCCGCCAACGCTGGCGATACAATCAAAGTCCAATTAGCGACCGTCGTCGACTTCCGCGAGTTTACCAGGTTACTCGGATTAAACCAAATCCCATATCACACCTACGCCCTCCCGGAGGAGCGTAAGATCCGCGCAGTATTACGGGGCGTCCCGTTCGAACTCAGCAACGAAGACATTCTCGATGACCTTAAGTCTCAGGGTTTCCCGGTCACAGCAGTGCACAAGATGCACTCCAACCGCGGTAGGCGTTTTCCGTTAGCGCTAGTAATCCTGTCCAATACCCCCGACTCGAAGGAGATTTTCAAAGAGGCTCGCACAATCTGCGGACTCTCGAACATCTCCGTCGAGCGTCCCAACCCCCGTGGTCACCCTGGGCAGTGCCACCGCTGCCAGCTATATGGCCACGCAGCGGCTAACTGTTCAGCTCCCCCCAGGTGCGTAAAGTGCCTGGATCCTCACTTCACTAAGGAGTGCACTCGCACTCCCGAATCCACTTCCCCCCCTGCCTGTGTGCTGTGCGGCCAGTCCGGCCACACAGCAAACTACAGGGGTTGCCCGCGCGCTCCGCGCTCCACCACCAAGAGGGTCGCGCCTAAACCGGCGCCGCCACTCACTCCTGCCAACTTCCCGCCGCTGCGCAACCGGGGTCCCCCGGAAGCAAAGCCCGTTCAGCCGACGCCTACTCCGGCTCTGTCTTGGAGGCAGCGTCCGGCCGTCCCGCCTGCACCTTCCCGACCCATCCCAGCTCCCGTAGCTCCCGTAGGGCCGCGTCCCGCGTTGTTATCTTCCCCTCAGTCGTCGTTGGCTGAGGACATGAAGACCGTGTTCGACGTCATCCAAAACGTCGACATTAACGAAATCTCCGTACTCGCACGCAAACTGCGAGCCGCCCGCTCTCCTCAAGAGCGGCTATTCGCGTTAGCAGAGCATCACTCGCTCCTAAGTTCGTTGTAAATTTTTATTTTTTATTTTTGTAAATTTTAAATAAATAAATTTTAATGTCTAGACCCGCGAATCTCGCGTCCAGTCGTATTAAACCTAAGGGCTTATCCCTAGTATCTTTTAACGCTCGTAGCCTTAGCTCTAACCTTCCCGAGATTAAACTGTTCCTTCAGAACAACGACCCAGATCTTTTTCTCCTCCAGGAGACATGGCTCACACCTAATCGCTCCAGGGGATTCGCGATTCCCAAGTACGCGTTTACACGTAACGATAGGCCTAACTGCGACGGTTTCGGCGGCACTGCTATCTACTACAAAAGAGGATTCCATTGCTGTCCTCTCCCTACCCCTCCTCTCCTTAACATGGAAGCCACCGTGTGTAGATTGGCTATGACTGGTCATCCGACCATCATCATAGCCTCAGTCTACATACCTTGTGGCACCAAACCTATCCGCAGCGACTTTGAGTCCATTCTCGCCCTCGGCCGTTCAGTCATTATGTTCGGAGACTTTAACTCCAAACATACTGACTGGACGTGCCTATCAACCAACCAAAGCGGTATAGCTCTCCTCGACATCACCAACTTACTCGACTTAGACGTCGTCTCCCCTATCACTCCCACTCACTATCCCGACAATCCGAACCACTCTCCGGACATCCTCGACTTTGCAATCGTCAAACATATCAACCTCGACCTCAGGTCTATCGAACCGCTCGATGACCTAGGTTCTGACCACCGCCCCGTCTCCCTCGTGCTAGGACCGCCTAACGTTAACGTCACTTCTCCTAAGACCTTTACCGACTGGAAAGGTTTTAAAAACACGATAGTTTCTGCCTTAGAGGCCCCAAACTCTCCGCTCGCGATCTCGCCCGATCAATTAGATAGCCCGGATAAAATAGACTCGTTAGTAAATTCTCTCACTGATGCTATCAACTCAGCCATCAGTGTAAACGAAAAGGTTGCTAAGAAAGGCAAACCCACGCTTCCCTTAGCCATTAGCAATCTTATTAAAGCTAAGAACGCGGCTCTCCGGAGAGCCAAGAAATATCCCACGCCCGCCTATAGAACAGCTGCGAATCAGCTTCAACGTAAAGTTAGATCTCGCCTCGCGGAACTCCGAGACGCCCAGATGAACGATCTCATGGCGAATATCTCCCCGTCCCACCAAGCGTATTATCGAATGGCCCGAGCCCTACGCGTAGACGCCGCCTCTCACGTCCCTCCTCTCACTCGTCCCGATGGCTCTATCGCCTTCGAAGACGAAGAGAAAGCCGAATGCTTCGCTGACAGCGTTGCGTCTCAATGCTCGCCCAGCACGCAACCCGCGAATCCCAATCACATCAAAGCGGTGGAGGCCGAAGTCCTCCGTAGAAACTCTCTCCCCATCACCGACGACCCCGTCACAGTCTCTAATGATGAAATCTCGCTTCACATCAAAAGTCAAAAGTCCAGAAAGGCTCCGGGTGCGGATGGTATTTCCAACCACGCACTTAAGCACCTGCCTCAACAGGTGCTTACCTTGTTAGCTATCATTTTCAATGCCTGCTTCGACCTTAGCTACTTTCCAAAAGCTTGGAAAGAAGCGACAGTCATAGGCATACCCAAGCCGGGTAAACCTCTTAATGTCCCGGCTAATCACAGACCCATCAGCCTCCTCAAGGCAATGTCTAAACTTCTCGAGAGAGTCATACTCTCTCGAATGCGGAACCATCTGTTTCCAACGGACGGCGATCCTCTCATAATTCCCCACCAGTTCGGCTTTCGCGCTAAGCACTCCTGCCCTCAGCAAGTCCATCGAATCGTCGAGTACATACTCGACGGCTTCTATCCGAAACGAAAGAAAACGATCGCAGTTTTCTTTGACGTAGCCAAGGCTTTCGACAAAGTCTGGCACAGCGGTCTCGTTTATAAACTCTATAAAATAGGCTTACCGGCTCGCCTAGTTAGGATAATCGCGTCGTTTCTCAAAGACCGCACGTTTCGTTTCAAACATGAAGGCACGCTCTCCGCGCCTCGTCCCATAAAGGCTGGAGTCCCTCAAGGCTCAGTCCTCGCCCCTCTTTTGTATACCGTATACACTAACGACATTCCCATCCCAGCTAAAGTCGTCGAACTCGCTCTCTTTGCCGACGACACTGCCCTTTACACCAAAGGCCGCAGAGCCTCGGGTCTCGTCACCAGACTTCAAAAGGCTATTAACACCCTCGGTGCTTGGTTCAAAAAATGGCGTATCGATGTGAACCCAGAGAAGAGCTCTGCGGTTTACTTCGACTACAGACGCAGTCGTATCCCCGACAATCTCCAATTGAGAATGCAAGGCACTCCCATCCCCTGGAAGCGCAGTACCAAATATTTAGGCGTCATATTAGACCAGACGCTTTCATTCAATCCTCACGTCGATAGAGTAACGAAACTCGCACGTTTTTACCTAGGCCGGCTTTACAGTATGTTAGGTAGAAAAAGTAAAATGTCCTTCAGAAATAAACGTACGCTTTATAAGGTCTGCGTTAGACCAGTCATGTCGTATGCTTCGCCAGTCTTTGCTCACGCCAAACCCTCCGTCCTGCACAAACTGCAGGTAGTTCAAAACCTCTTCTGCCGCAGGGCCACAAACGCACCTTGGTACGTGCGCAACGCGGACCTGCACAGAGATCTTGAACTGCCTACAGTTCAACAGTATCTAAAAACACTCTCAGAATCGTTCTTCAAACGCGCCGAATCCCATCCCAATCCTCTTGTTCGAAAATCAGTCTCATATACTGCTCCTGTCCTAGATTCGGCATACAAAATCGCTAGACCGAGAAACGTGCACACAAGCGAACCTTCGAAGATAACCGTAGATCTCGAGGCCCTTCAGGCCGCAAATTCTAATTCTAACGTAAATTCTAATTCTAATTAATGCAAATTTAATTTTTCAATTTTTAATGTTTTCATTATTTACTTTTCATTTTTAATGTTTTATTTTACTTTTAATTTTTGAGCACCTTCAGTGCTATGTAAATCCCAGCGGGTGACCCCTTAAGGGCCCCGCTAGCGCGGCCTCTTTCTCCAATTGGCCGTCGCTCCGATGAAGGCTGAGTGGCAAAAATGCACGAGCCGACAGGGGGTTTTTAGTGGGTATGGTTCTGGTAGGCGTCGGGACGAGTCCCACATAACTTCGGAATCGCGCCGGAGTATGCGTCAGAGCATTTTTATCCTCCTGCCCTTCCCGCGGAGGGGAACAAAAAAAAAAAAAAAAAAACGCGATATATATTTTGTTCAGTAGCTCAGTGCTCATGACATGCCTCAGAGATTTGAAAACCGATATGAGCTTCCTAACCCTACCTATAGTCAATTCTAAGTGCGGATACCAACTTAATCTCCGATCCACAATCACTCCGAGATATTTGAGTTGACTGACTTTTTGGATTGTTGGGCAGTTACAGGTATTAAGGGTAGGTGAACAGCAGGTGTGAATTTTTACTTCAAAACCCGATGAGGGTTGCGTATTTATGTATGGGGAAAAGCATATATAATATGTTTTTTGGGTGTTAAGAGTGAGGAGATTCTCCCTTAGCCAACAACTATTTCTAGCTAGCCCCTCCTCGGCCACAAGCCTTACTTTGTCCCAAGTCTTACAATTTTATTAAAAATTACAAATAATATTTATTAACGCCCGCCTAAAACAATGACCAATGATCTTAAAATTTGAACCTGAGAGCCCTTGTTTTCTTGAAGGCGGTACAGCAGAACCTTTGTACCTGCAGAGACTAGTAAATAACTATAGACTGACCATCCCTACTATCTACTACATCCCTATTACTAGATGTCACTCTCAAATAGCTTGGACCAACCTTGTCGTCTTTAATTTTTATATGAATTATTGACAAGAAACGTAATGCAAAATATTTTTATTAATACGCACTAAAACTGCTAGATGGCTCTGTCAAATAACCTGAAACCTTAGCAAGTAGGATTTATTCCTTTCCTGAAATTGGAAAATGTCATCGTTTTATATCATTGATTTTGATAATTTTACTCAATAAGAATAGGTAGATAGTAATTTATTCTTACTTTATAGATGATAAAATAACAACTACAAAAGACCATAAACATACTGGTATAAGTTTATTTTGTTCAGAGAAGCCTGGGCACTACCATCCTCCTTATTTTAATTGCCATAATAACCTATTTTTAAAAGCTTTTATTATCACAGTTGTGATAAACGCACATGTTATACGATATATGTAGCAACCAAAACGTAAGCTTAATCAAGGTCCATAAAATTTGCAAGAGTCACAGTAGGCGAGCAGAAATATTGTGAATTCAAAGAAATACAGGGAATAGTTCCAAAACAAACACACACCCATAGCAACAACAATAAACGAGAAAGAATTCAAATTGTCAAACAAATAAAATATTGTCATAAAAAGAACAAAAAAAGTTGATGGATCAGAAAAATGTTTTTTAATAATAATCCAGCAAGAAAATATTTTTTTAACTACTGCAAAATAGTTATGAGTTATATGCATTATAAATAAAAATTATGCACTTAATAAGACATAATTTTTATCGATGTCAAGAAATAAAGTAAAATATTATATACCTATTAATTAAATGCACTGAAATTCGTTTTATTATGTTAAGGCAGATAAGAACAAACTGTGTAGATGAATGCTATATTTTTGCGGGAAAAGTTATATACTGGCAATACAGTAACCCCGTAACACTACAAATAATATCCGGGGTGGTATAAAGTTTTCTGTTACTGAATTATAAGAGCGGCAACATAGCATCAAATAATATAATGCACTAGCTGACAACGTCTGTTGTCACCTGATACCTACTGATCTACTGATCAAGGAACATATACTACGGCGACTACTGATAGTCACTTGCAATGAAATATCAAATGAATTTGTAAATAGCGCCATCTTATTTTTTTTAAAGTATTATTTTGACTAAATTTAAATAAATTGTAAATCTAATACAACTAACGCCATCTCTCTATCTTAAACACAACTAATTTTCAAATCACAAAATGTTGTTAGTAATGGTTAGTCTATAGTTAGTTACTAGTCTCTGGATTTACAATTTATTTAAATTTAGTCAAAATAATACGTAAAAAAACTTAAGATGGCACTGTTTACAAAATCATTTGATATTTCATTGCAAGTGACTATCAGTAGTCGCCGTAGTATATGTTCCTTGATCAGTAGATCAGTAGGTATCAGGTGACAACAGACGTTGTCAGCTAGTGCATTATATTATTTGATGCTATGTTGCCGCTCTTATAATTCAGTAACAGAAAACTTTATACCACCCCGGATATTATTTGTAGTGTTACGGGGTTACTGTATATAATTTTTCCCACAAAAAATATAGCATTCATCTACACAGTTTGTTCTTATCTGCCTTAACATAACAAAACGAATTTCAGTGCATTTAATTAATAGGTATATAATATTTTACATTATTTCTTGATATCGATAAAAATTATGTCTTAATAAGTGCATAATATTTATTTATAATGCATATAACTTGTATGGCTTAGTTGAAGATGGACATAATTTCCTATCCGTAATAATAAAAAAAAAGAATTGTTGAAATTGAGCGAATGGGTTGAGATCGTTCACTCATTTGGTTTTCGAGAGTGTAGATCATTCTTGGAGTTGGGCATTCTCACTCGAGGCTAGCTGGCTAGGAGTCTTCATCTGGAATTACCCTTAAGTGTATTTTTGGTAGTAGATTGTAAGGCGAAAGTCTGCCAATAAATTGTTATTGTAATAAAACAGTACTTTGGAGTTTTAATTCTACAAACTCATAACTATTACGCAGTAGTTAAAAAAATATTTTCTTGCTGGATGTATAAAAATTTTGAAATATTTTGTAAATTTTGTTTTTAGACACTTATTAAAAAAACTGTTCTTTATCCATCAACTTTTTTTGTTCTTTTTATGGCAACATTTTATTTGTTGGCAATTTGAATTCTTTGTCGTTTTTTGTTGTTGCTATGGGTGTGTGTTTGTTTTTGAACTTTTCCCTCCATTTCTTTGAATTTACAATATTTCTGCTCGCCTACTATGACTCTTGCAAATTTAAAGGACCTTGATTAAGCTTACGTTTTGGCTGCTAAATATGTCGTATAAAATGTGCGTTTATCACAACTGTGATAATAAAAGTTTTTAAAATATGTTATTATGGCAATTAAAATAAGAAGAATAGTAGTGCCCAGGCGTCTCTGAACAAAATAAACCTATACCAGTACGTTATAAATTACTATACCTATATAAATTGATTAAAATTATCAAAATCAATGATATAAAATGAGGACATTTTCCAATTTCAGGAAAGGAATAAATCCTACTTGCTAAGGTTTCAGGTTACTTGACAACGCCATCTAGCAGTTTTAGTCCGTATTAATACAAATATTTTGCATTACGTTTCTTATCAATAATTCATATAAAAATTACAGACGACAAGGTTGGTCCAAGCTATTTGAGAGTGACATCTAGTAATAGCTTGGATTTTGAGCTTTTTCCGAGTCACGATTTTTTGTATGGAGATGGTCAGTCTATAGTTATTTACTAGTCTCTGGTAAATCTAATACAACTAACGCCATCTCTCTATCTTAAAAACAACTATTTTTCAAGTCACAAAATTTTGTTAGACTTGGTTAGTCTATAATTATTTACTAGTCTCTGGTACCTGTTACACAAAGACTGGATGTGTACATACATAGTATGCCACTTCATATTTCTTCCGCCAAATTAACTTCAAGTAATGGTGCATCAGGCCTTAGTCAATAGTCATTAGGAAGGGAAGTTCAATGAATTCTATTCAAAAATCAAACGCTCTGGAGAATGCTACATATCTACCAAGGTGTGCGAGGAATGCACCAATGACATCGTAGTGTTGGGAAAGACTAAAGTTCTTGGAGTCTTAATTTTAGGACTTGACTCGTTTTAGCACAGCTCACGAAATTCCTATGAAAATTAGACCTTTTAGCGAGTCGTCACATAAGAAAACTCGACTTAAAGATTACATTTCTGACTAAGAACTTAATTTCGTCTTTAAAAAGGCTTTTAAAAACTTGTATGTAATAATATTGTTGTTGTTCTAGTTCTCAGAAAGGGAATGCCTTTATAAATATAAATCCATATAAATATGCATTACTTAATACCTAACCTATATAATTTTACAATAGGGTTTAATTTTTCTTTTCCTTTCACAATGTACGTTAGCTAAGTTAAGTTGAGATAGGAAAGCATAAGCCTAAACCCAGACCCAAAAATCATAAACCTCAGATAATAAACTTTTTTTACTTTTGTTACAAATGGTAGAAATTTAAATATGATAATCTACGTTTGCCTACGGTAATTAGCTAATTTTTTTTTACTATTTTCATAGCTGGCAAACGCGTACCCGACCCACATGATGGTAAGCGGCATCCCCGCCCATGGTCCTCATTAGTCGTAGGTGTTTTATTCGTTAATAAAATTGTGATTACAATCGTGACTAATGATGCGTTGCCGACCGTGGGGTTTAGTTGGAATTGCCTTGGTTCTATAGTCCGCGATGAGAAAACAGTGAATCATTGATGCAACTACAAATATTAGCCAATGAGGGCATCGTATTAGTAAAGTTTTTCTTATTGTCGATGATGCTATTGGCTAAAACCTAATTCCGAGACGGTACGTCACTGTATTCTTAACGCGAACCAGAGACTAGTAAATAACTATAGACTGACCATCTCCATACATAAATTCGTGACTCGGAAAAAGCTCAAAATCCAAGCTATTACTAGATGTCGCTCTCAAATAGCTTGGACCAACCTTGTCGTCTTTAATTTTTATATGAATTATTGACAAGAAACGTAATGCAAATGCTAGATGGCGTTGTCAAATAACCAGCTTAGCGAGTAGGATTTATTCCTTTCCTGAAATTGGAAAATGTCATCGTTTTATATCATTGATTTTGATAATTTTACTCAATAAGAATAGGTAGATAGTCATTTATTCTTACTTTATAGATGATAAAATAACCACTATAAAGGACCATAAACATACTGGTATAAGTTTATTTTGTTCAGAGACGCCTGACCACTACCATCCTCCTTATTTTAATTGCCATAATAACCTATTTTTAAAAGCTTTTATTATCACAGTTGTGATAAACGCACATGTTATACATATATAACATATATAAAGCAGCCAAAACGTAAACTTAATCAAGGTCTATAAAATTTGCACGAGTCACAGTAGGCGAGCAGAAATATTGTGAATTCAAAGAAATGCAGAAAAGTTCCAAAACAAACACACACCCATAGCAACAACAATAAACGACTAAGAATTCAAATTGTCAAACAAATAAAATGTTGTCATAAAAAGAACAAAAAAAGTTGATGGTTAAAGAACATTTTTTTAAATAATAATCCAGCGAGAAAATATTTTTTTAACTACTGCAAAATAGTTATGAGTTATATGCATTATAAATAAAAATTATGCACTTATTAAGACATAATTTTTATCGATATCAACAAATAAAGTAAAATATTTTATACCTATTAATTAAATGCACTGAAATTCGTTTTATTATGTTAAGGCAGATAAGAACAAACTGTGGAGATGAATGCTATATTTTTGTGGGAAAAATTATATACTGGCAATACAGTAACCCAGTAACACTACAAATAATATCCGGGGTGGTGTAAAGTTTTCTGTTACTGAATTATAAGAGCGGCAACATAGCATCAAATAATATAATGCACTAGCTGGCAACGTCTATTGTCGCCTGATACCTACGTATAGTACTTGCAATGAAATATCAAATGATTTTGTAAACAGCTCCATCTTAAGTTTTTTTACGCATTATTTTGACTAAATTTAAATAACTTGTAAATCTAATACAACTAACGCCATCTCTCTATTTTAAAAATAACTATTTTTCAAGTCACAAAATTTTGTTAGACATGATTAGTCTATACAGTCTCTGCGCGAATGAACTGTAGTAATTTCAATGGCTATTCCTTTTACCGGTACACAATCAAGTAAACGTGATTTGTAGCGGTCCAAATAGGAAGATCTGTAGTAGGTAATCTGAAAAAACTCAATGCAACTACCACAACGCCTCTTTCAGTCACTCACACGCAATTGACTATTTGAAGCAGACTACATGGGTACGTGTAGCACGCTGCCAGACATAACGAAAACTCTGGCTTCAAACTCATTGGTTTTTAAAATCAACAAATTTTTTCTCTTGAACAATACTCAACTGATATATCTTTAATAACTATTTTAAACGATCCCGGTTATTCTCACTATAATTTAATGAATTTACGGGATTGTTGCCACGATTCATTTTCTATTGACATTCAAAATCATCTGCCTGTAACTGTCATCGCCACCTACCTACATCTGCCAGTCCGCGATCATGGTGCTTGCAACAGCATCGAAATATCGGAGGCGCGAAATAAAAATCAAAAATCGTGGTAATATAAGAATCCCGTAAATTCATTAAATTATAATATATTTTTTACCATACTAATAAGTATTATCAATTTATGAAATAAAACATAGCTTAAGGAAATAATAGGTATACTTAATTTATAGGTACATTAAATTAGTTGTTATTGTACAAGCTCGCTAGCTGTTTCCGTTGGTGATGACACTGGACTTGAGGCTCTTCTTGGGGTAGCCGTCAGGGTTCATGGTCTGCCATCGCCAGAAGTCTGTGCCTAAAATTATGTTATTTATATTTTAGAATTAATTATAGGTAAACAAGGATTTATGGTCCAGTTAAAGAAATTTGTAAAAGGTGTGTTAATATTAATCTAGAGACGTTATTTTTCAACGAGTATCTTCAGATTCGGTTATGCGGCCCACGTGATGGTGACTGGCATCTGCACCAACGGACATCTTTAGTGGTAGGTGTTTTGTTTATCAATATTGAATATGAATCTTACGACCGTAGGCTTCAGTTGAAATTACCTGTGTTCCAGTAACTGCATTGGCTGTTCATCCCTTTTAACCGGAAAATGATCACAAAAATGTTTTTACTAATCTTGGTACAATGCATAAAACCAAACAGTTTGGAGATCCTCGCCAGAGCCTTGATGTAAAGCGGTTTATGTAAGTGGTAATAGTGCTGTTTTTGTTAAGAGAGATTTTGTAGCCCTTGCTTCTCGACATTGGACTGCCGTAATAATCATGTGAATCTGTAAGTGTTTATTCTAAGACAAGGACAGACAGGAATTTAAATTACATTAACCTCTCGTATGCTTAGGTTCAAATTAGGTTAAATATTATATTTGCGTAAAAGCTGGCCAAATTCATCTTGTCTCAGATCTGAGACTAAGCAAATGGCGGAGGTTGCACAAACCTGAGCCTACGAGAGGTTAATAAAGGCAATACCAAATAAAGCCTGCCGTCGTCTGCTACTAAAAAAAAATAACTACGATGTAAACTCATGGACAATCCACCAACATGGCTGCCAATTACGCGTTTTGTAACAAGTACCTACATAGATCCGATTGCTCTAAAACGCTTAGTCCAAATCATAAGTGCTCATAAGTGTCCGTACCAAAACGGTATGAATGAGCAAAAAAGGTATGTAAAATAAGTCGTTTAAGGTGATTTTTAGTGAGCACCTGTTCGATGAAGCTGCAAAATGTCGCAAAAATTAGCAGTAAGTAAATGACACATGACATTGAATGACACATTTAAGCGCTAGTATAGTTTCTTATGTGCAGATCTCGTCTGGGGGGTACAGGCCTTCGGCCTTCCTATTTTAACCGCTATAATAACCATGTTGGTGTCGGTGCCACGCGTGTTCCGGATAAAGAGAAGGTACAGCCCGGTAGTACCATTTCTTTATCCGGTGTAATGACTGGAAAAAAAGCAATTTTAACTTAAGCTTACGGCCGGCAATGCATCATTAATCGATAACCAATAGATAACACTATTATTAATCAATAACATCTATGATTAATGATTATGGGCACGGGTGCCACTTACCATCAGGTCTTAAATAAGCATGATTCAAATTTTATTCAAATGCCTAATTAACTTTAAAAAAATTTTTTACGCACATGCGTGAAGGAAAACATTGTTAGGAAACCCACATCCCTAAGAAATGTCTTTGAAGGTGGCCAAATGCCCGAAGGCATCCCCTCAGTTGAGGCTGATATCCTTGCAGTAGGATTATTAAATCTGTAATGGAAACAGAAGTCGTATCAACTCACACATCTCTTCAATGCTAAGTTTGGCGGTCCACGCGAGGTCTCTCTCTGCCCGTCTCGCGTCAGCCCACATAGCGCAGATGTCGCCGCATCTCCTGCCGACGTACTTCAGCGGGATGCTGCTGCCGGTCACCCGTTGGAAGACTTCCACCAGCTCCTTGACTGACACGCCGCGACCTGTGCCCAAGTTATATACCTGGGGTGGGTGGCGTTTATGGTTGAGGTATATGATAATTTGTGGTAATAGTCTACAGGGTGCGTCACAGATAAAAAAATGCTGTTTGTAGCAAATGGACGATGTAGAATTTCTTAAGGTGCATTTATTTAAAAAATTGGTTAGTTGGACTATTGTTGTGATAATCCAACTATTATGGCTATTATGGCTCTTATTTCATCTAAAATATTCTAATGCCATAGAATAATCAAAGATAGAAGTGACATTGGGATGTTGACTGTAACCATATTTCTTGCAATAAATCGTAAAAAATATTAAATAATCAGAACTCGTTGCGAAAAATCTTAGCAAAGATTGGGGACAGTTAGAAAAAGACTAACGGAAATATTTTTTTGAATTTTGATAAAATGGGAAGCATGACGAAAGCTCTCTCATAAACACCAACGACTTCGCCACAGAAATCATCAAAATAAATCAAAATGCTTTTTTCTCTAAGCTTACCCTGAGACCGATGTGGTTTCCATTGATCAAGTTCAAGGCGGCCACGTGACCGCTCGCCAGGTCCATAACGTGGATGTAGTCTCGTATGCCTGGAACGTCGTGAAAAAAGTTTCGTAAAAAAGTTTATAATGTTGCAGAAATTAGTTGAACTTTGGTCTCAATGTTGTGGTTCTATAAAGATCCTAAATTAATACTGCAAGATTAAACGCAGTCTTTAATCGATGGATTTGCCCAGCCAAGATATAAAGCTTTAAGATAGAGTAGCACTAAACCAGTTTTTATTTTAGATAATGAGTATTGATATAAAAAATCAAAATATTTTATTTTATTATAAGTAGGTAAAGAAAGACACGTATTGAATGACTTCTTTTTCATTTTCATCATCGATATATTAAATTAAATTGAATATCATATAAAATAATCAGGTTAAATTCGTATTTTAAAAAGTGTTATAAAGGTAGGTAGGTATTATATTAAAGATAGCCCGAGAGGAAAAGGGGCTGGCGGAAACAAAACCTCTTGGTAACCTTTACTCGTAGTACCTAACAATAGTTTTTTTATTTTCTTTGTCAGTATAGATTTATTTGTTCTCCTTAATAATACAATCCTAATGACAAAACAAACGTAGTTTTATCTTTGGCTGCTGTCGACAAAGATTAAAGAATTTACATTTTCGTATATCATCTTCGCTATGCATCATATCACTTCTTTAGTATCATATTCTTCGATAAAGTCAAGGAGGAGTCTCTCTAGGAATTCCTAACCCACCTTTGACAGCTACATTTATATACAAATAATAAGAGTAAGCAGTGATATAGTTCCACGCCTAAACAGCGATAAGTCCTCTTTTGCCTTTGACCTTAGTTATATGGTGTTATTACCCTCATTTGAATATATGTAGAAAATAAAGTGTTTAATCTACAATTAAATTTTCATAATTTCCAATGACTTTGCGGGGAAGTGAACGAACGTGTAGATGGCAGGTATTAAATACTGTTTTCCAATTGTTTATTAGGGTGTACTCGTGTTTATCTAATCTAAAGCCTAATACAGCCTTATTGCAGAGAGAATTATCACTACATATAAATATTAGTATAATACTATTTAAATGCTCAGAAAGCCCTTACCAGTCCCATCAGGCGTATTATAATCATCTCCAAAGACAGTCAGAACAGGTTTCTTGCCGAGAGCCACCTGAGCCATGAAGGGCATGAGGTTCGTGAACTCCTTCGTGGGATCTTCCCCGATCAGTCCTGAAGGATGCGCGCCCACCGGGTTGAAGTACCGGAGGGAGATTATGTTCCACTTCTGGAGATAAAATGGGATCAGGCTGTGTATTATGGTCGGGCTATAAGGCCGAAGGTGAAAATAAACAATTTTTGCTATCTGGACTAAGTGCAAATTTGCTTTTTAGAATAATAATAATATAATCCCCAGACAAACACACCAATTGTACAGCTCAAATGCATGACCATACAGCGAACTAGCGACCCGAGAACAAATATCTGTGTTCATCATACAAATAAGTGCTCCGACCAAGACTCGAGCCTTGGACCTCCGGGTCTATCAACAACATTAATAGTACATGTGTTAACATGAAGGAAAACATTGCAAGAAAACCTCCACACCTAGAAAATTATTTCAGAGTTTCATTTCATTTTTTTTAAATCTGCTAACCCTCAGTAGGTAAACGTGGGTTATAAGCAGACTGAACCCACAATTGCCTTGCCAGATGTCGCTGCAGGGGAATTATTAAGGCTGTCGTGGTCATCAAAGAATACAACAAGTGTTATTTATTTATGATCTGCTTATGTATTCTTCAAATGAAGGAAGAGAAATAAAAGCAATTAGCCTTACTTCCATAACGGTTACCATGCCAATGTGGATATTTCCGTGGTTAAAATAAGAAAGACCGTCCCGGTTACGACCTTCACAAAAAATCTATACTGAAATTAAATTGCACAAACTCAGGATGTGTTGCACGAAAATTAATACAAAATCAACTTTTTTTCAAATTTTGTTATTAAAAGCTAAAACGTTCTCAGAATATAATGTTATCAAACATTTTGAGCAACGGAAGAAACCTTAAAAAAGGTACAACTGTATGTATCCGTTGAGTAGCGGTTTTTGTTACCATTCATTGATAAATGTTCACCATTCACAAGCATTCGGTAATTCCATTTGTTGCATATTTTGTCCCTGTCAATAAACTTTATATTGAACTTGTTACGACAATATACTCGTATAAAGCAAACAGTCGCTTATAAAACCTTCACAGTTTTTGTAGTCGTTTGAAAATTTTGAATAGTTCAACATCAAAACTACGTTAATCGTTACAAACGATTTATTGTACCTCTTCTGTGAAATGTCAAAACTCAAATGTCAAAAATGTTGGTACTCCTGACGTAAACTACTTTCTGACTTAAACTGAATTATAATATTATTCTAATCGCTTAACCCATATATGCGCAGAACTATTTTCATCTCCGATTTTTATGATTTTTACATATGTAATTTATTATGGGCTCTAAAAATCAGCTGTGATGGTTATTTTTCATTTTCAGTCCTGAAACTAGTGTTTTTTTAATGTGGCGAAAACGACCCCTTGCGCTTATATGGTCCTATACTAGTATAATGGCAATTACTAAATCAAACACAATTTTATTGCAAATTAGGCTTTAATATTAAGGTTTTATCAGTCTCAATGTAAAAAGAAACTATGAAATAATAATGAAAATGAACAAAAATGTAGAAAAAGACATTTTAAGAATGAAATTGGGCAAAACATTTGGCATGAAGATTTACACCACATTTGGTGCACATTTTGACAGTTTTGTTTTTGCATAGCGCACATCTTTTTCTGGTCTCTGCAGCTTGAATAATATGCTCAGCTGCATGTTTTCTCACAGAAAGAGGTACAACCGTTTTTATTGGTTGCCGTGACCCTGGACGAGATGAAGCAACTCCATATTTCTGAAGCAACGTCCTTGCAATCGATCGACGAAAGTTCAGTGTGTCCACGTTTGCCCCATATGATCGAGCGAGCAAAAAAGCGTTGTTGACAGCGACGTCAATCAACCACATCAAGATGGGAATGTGCCATTTCTTTCCCCTGATGGCTATGCGGTAAACACCGATATTAGCATCCAGTCTGTCCACACCCCCCATAAATTGGTTATGCCGATGCACAAGATTTGGTTGGTCAATATCAATTTTCCGTTTGGCAGCAACTGAATATCGGCGCGCTTTTTGGATGGGGTTTACCCCGAATTCATTAGACAATAATGTCACTACGCTATTGTCGTTCCATCGAACAGCGCAAATATTATCTTTCGTATCTAGTCTATAATCATAAAATCCTCTGGGCTGTTTTTTGCAAGACTTAACATCCATCAGAGGACACTTGTCGACTCTGTTTTGACGAACTGTTCCAGTAATTTTCACGTCACTTTCTTGCAAAGAACTAAGCAATCCAGGAGACGTAAAAAAATTATCACAGTAAACCGAAAACTGTGTTTCCGGGTATTCTTTTTTTACCAAATTAGTCAATTTGGTAACAACGTGCTCTCCTAGTCCAGTTTTTCGTACTTCAGATCGTCCCTCATATAAATCAGCTTGAATACAATACCCCAAACGTGTGGCTGCAACCCATGCTTTAAATCCAAACCGTATAGGCTTGCCATGAATATGCTGTTTACAGCCGTGTCGCCCATAATATGGTATCATAGATTCATCGATACTAAAGTTCTTTTCGATGGGGGCATACATGAGAAATTTCTCGTTCAAAATTTTGAATAATGGCCGTATTTTTGCCATTTTGTCACCACTGGGAAGGTTGCTGTTATCAGCGACATGAAAATATCTAAAAATTTCTTCAAAGCGCTTAGACCGCATCGAATTAGATACTAAGATATTCAAAGTATCTTCGTTGGACTCCCAGTACATGCGACGTCTTGGTAAGGGCACGTAGCCACTGAGGATCAATATACCCAGAAAACAGTACATTTCGTCCCTTGAAAGGCTGAAACTGGTATTATGCTTTTCAACTGCATACATTACCGAATGTCGAACTATATGTCTTACAACATCTTCGTTGAAAAACAGTTCGAAGAACTCTACTGGTTCGCTGTGTTTGTTAAGGGTGAGCACTACTCGGGGGGCTGGAGAAGTGACGCAAATCCCTTTTAACCCAATTTCGTGGTCTACGGTTTCGCTGCTCTACACGTCGCGTTGATTGCGGATGAGAATTCTCGTCATCAGTCCTAGCAGGTTGCGTGGTTGTGGAAGACTCACCATCATGCTGGCGTTTTCGTGGTCTGACAGTTGTCGCGGTCTGACAGTTGTCGCGAGTGGAGACGAAGTAGTGACACTGACCTCAGGCGTGGTGGTGTCGTCATCATCATTCCCGATGTAACGTAACAATTTCAGCAGGAGCAAGTAATTGAATCCGATTCAACCTGTTAACGTCATTATAGTCCTCATCTCCGGAATCACTATCAGACGCAATGCCGTTGGCAGGAGGGTCCATGAAAACATCGATGCCCTGGAAATTTTCCTCAGGTTCCAAGTCATCCAGGACTTCGAGTATCTCATGTATTTGGAGAACACGACGAGACCTAAAATATAAAACTTTTAACCTGAATCATGTTACATATGTGGGCAAGGGGTCTTTTTCGACCCCGCAAAATATTTTGATGGATTCCAACAAGAAAAATAAATGTTATCACTTATCACTAATTACTAATCACTAATACATACATTCAACTCAATGTAAAACAAATTTGACAATAAAACAACAATAGACAAATGAAATACTTACATTTGTATGCGCGCCTAGAGGTTTCTTTTCGAATAAAAATCGCGTGCCCATTTGTTTTGTCAACAAAAAGTTAAACACTAAAACGATCGCGTAATGACCAATGCGTGTGACAACTTAGTTCATTAAACTAATAATTGATGGCGCAAAAAGGTAAAATTGTACCGTTTCTTATGAGCTAGACTTCCTAGAAATGAGTTGGTCCTAGAGGCACAAAAACGACCCAATACGCATATATGGGTTAAGTAAAGTTGATATTGCGATGTCGAACACGCGTTGTGATTGGTCGGTTGAGTAGCGCGTCACCGCTACAAACCTATTTTGCACAATATCGGTAACGATCTACCGCGGTAATTCTACCAGTGATTTCTAAGGTAATTCTACCAATCAAAACTTTGTATTTTATTTGGAATTATTTTTCATTCTTTTATTTTATACCGACGATCAAGTGGTGTAGTGGTTAATAGGTCGAAGGTCGCACCTTTGAGTATTTTACATTCTTTTATGTGTTGAACACAGATGTTTATTCTCGGGTCATGGTTGTTTGTATGTTTATTCTGGGTTCCCCCCCCAGTTCGCTCTATGGTCATCCATAACACAAGCTCTGCTTACTTTGGCCATACATATATACAGGGTGGAGGCGATAATTGATCTCACTTGATTATTTCTAAATTATACACGATATCGGAAAACTAATTATAGATTCTACAAGTGCAAATGGTTTCAATAATGATTTTATAAAATAAACTGCATCTATCCCAATGTCATATGTTTCCACCATTTAGTATAGCGACATGGCACTTATAGAGTAAGATATTAATGTAGGTAATTAAATAAATTAAAAACTAGTATGTGTATAGTACATTCGTAGATTGCGTTCTTATTTAAAAATATTAATGGACTTCATTTACTATTTAGGCTTCAAACTCGAAATGGTATTGGCAAGCGATGAATGGCATGTCGCCATACTGTATTTCACCATAATGTATAAATGCTGCAAGCATTTCATTTTCGGATAGATCCAGTTTATTTTAAAAACCAATATTTTCTGATATCTCGTACTTGTTTCCACCTTCCACCAATATGCAACTTAATTTTGTGTAACAGACGTCATCTTGTCAAACTGTGTTCTTATTGCTTTTTTGGTCTCGCACACAAAGTTGATGTACATGTACAAGCTTAACGCACACAAAGAACCGCGTGCACTCGTGACTTGAACTATCTATATCTCTAGTAATTATAAAAGTAAGAGTAATAAAGTATGTTTCTAATAAACAAGCATCGTGCTTAACTGCTTAAATTTATAAAATGTATTTAGTTTATGAAATTCCTACGTAATAAAACAGAACTACTATAATCCATTTATTGCAAAAACTGCAAGAAGCGATAACCAAATTACCACACCTAGATCATCACTACATCGCGACTTGGTCGAAAATGGCACAAGAGTCAATGGCCTTGAACTTGGCGTATCGTGCAGCTTGTAGGTTACCAGAACCGGTCCGGTGTATGTGTGCTGCTTCGTCTAACGCCGATCCAAAACTACAGTTGCTCTGGGAGATGCTTCTATTGTGTTAGAATCTTACACATGAAAGTTAGTAACCAACTAATTTAATATGAATAACTTGAAAGTGACAAGAGGTAAAGTGAAAGGTTTCAAGTATATTTTTAATTAAAATTAGTGTCCTTAACTTACCTCATCCAAAAAATGTAATATTTGATTCCTGATGAACTATGTGTGTGGTAGGTATTAAGGTAGAGGTACGGAATAATGCTATCGGACAATTGGCAATTCAGAGAGTCATTGAGCTAAATAATTAATTTTTCTAGTGAAATCCCTATCACTAAACCGTATCAATTGTTCAGTAATGAGTATTAAACAAAATCACTTTCTTACTCGGTTTGTCCGCTTTCTTCTTCAAAACCACGCAACAGATTTCGATGCGAATTGCATTAACAGAAAAAGCACTACACGAGAAAGGTTTATAATTTTATTTAACTGTATCCATCGCCGGAAAACGAGGACTCACCTGATGGTAAGTGGCATCCGCTCTCATGGACATCATTGGTCGTAGGTGTTTTATTTATTATTAGAGATTGTGATTATAATGTGAATGTGATTATGCGTTGCCTACTGTAGGCCTTTGTTCCAGTATTCGCTCCGGCTGTTCCATCCCTTTAAACCGAACACAACCACGTAAACGTGATAATTATGGCAGTCAAAATAGGCGGAACTGTAGTACCGTACCTTGGATGCTATACTAGCGCCAATTTTTCATTATTGTACGGCCATTTCATGATACTAATTGAGATTAAAATTGGCATCAATTGGCTAACCCAAAAACGCCAAATCGCAACTCTTGAGTTTACATTGACAGCTGTCAATTGTGGTAATAATGGGTGCGTTTCGATTGCTGCTCATAGCGCTTCAGCGCTAAAACTGTTCATAACCGTTCCGATTCGTTTTAGCACGCTAAAGACCTATATTTGGTGTTGCACTCGGAACGGTAAATAGCGCGGTAAAATTCGAATTGTTCCTCGTTTAAATCTTAAGTTATATCTTCATTGAGATCTTTGACCCTAATTGAAACAGGAGCCATTTTTTTGTATTATAGCTTATAAAGTCTTCAATAAAAACATCAACAAAAAACCGTCATGGGTCAGTTTTGACAGGCCGTTCAGAGATGCTCCGTAGCTTGGACACTGCGAGCGGGAAAATGCAGGCGTTTATGACGTCATTGATGACGTATCAATATCATTCGAAACTGGTAAATGAGTGCTCTGAGCGATATAATCGGCTAGCGGAACGCACCAATAGAGTGCGCAATGCTGAGCGATTGTTGAATTGTAACGACTACGCGGGCAAGTAGGCAATCGGAAACAAACCCCAAGTTCAATCAAATGTTGAAAAAATCGTTTTCAAGAGTAGGAAGTCACGTTACGTTAGATTTATCTTTGGACTTGGATTGGTGTTAAATAAGAATTAAAATTTGTTTAGTACAAGTGGCGTAAATGCGCATTTTCAGTTTACTTGCGAAAAATAGACTTACTCTCGACTACACTCTACCTACACAATGATTCGAAGGAAATGATAATTCGTATGCTAACTGCACATTCAACTCTTTTATTATTTTACACAACTCGATTACAATGCGTGATGTAACTTTTATAGAATGAGGAAATCGTTCGCCAAGGTTCAAATTAATTACAAATAATTTTACAATATCGATTTGCGTGATTTCGATGATTCGTAACATCAATCTATGACTATTCCTCCAAGATAATATCCTTGCAAGAAAGGCTTTACGACTTGATACTGAAGTACGGTAATGTTCAATTTTATGCTTTTCATAGACCGGCCTTTAGAGACGTACACTAGTTTTTGGATCATTCGATCAGCCCCTGAGAAATTTGGGAGAATTCTTAATGTTTGTTTCCACTGACCTATCTGCCTAAATAATTTTTCTTAAAATCGCCCTAAAAGTTCTTTAAAATATATTTCCTAGTTTATTATATTAGCAAGTTGTCTATTATTATCTGAGTTAGTTTTAATTATATTTCCTGATCACAACATATTCTTATGTATAGTTGTTTATTTGCAATATTATTAAAATCCTCAAAAGCTCATTATGTTACTTCACCAACTTATAACTTAACCAAATACAATAATAATAATAAATAATTATTTATTTAATACACTTGTTTAATACGCTCATTCTAGAATTGTAAATATTTTTAATCGTTTGTAAATAATAAATGAATTATTTCATTAAAATATACTTTTTAATCTTATGTAATAAGTTTTAAAACGGCATAAATTACATTATAAAAACAGTAATGACCAGAGACTGTTTCACATAATTTCAAATATATTGCGTTTGTAGACGTATGATATAAAAACCGCCAAAAATCCACAGATGCAACTACCTTTTGACATTGCTCAACATGTTTACGGCAACTCACACCTAAGTTATTATGTACTCATACTTGAGCTTTGGGAAGACCAATACAGTTATACATAACAATAATATATATGCTGCCGTAGTCACGATATTATAATATAAGTTTGCCGGTATAATCGACGTAATCGCATTAATTCGCTCATTTTTATATCTCACCAAGACATCACCAAGACAGGCTAAGTCACATCGAATCGCACGGTCGGGTCGACCCATACTACCACTTAAGACTAATTCTAAGACTGGGACTCGTCGATTTCTTGTCTTGTTTGTCACTACGCTATCTCGCTTCTTGAAATGACGCATAACTTGAGTGACGTTTATTAATCTAATTGCCTTAAAAAACGGTTTTACCTCTTCAGCAGCACTGAGGTCCTTGAGCATCTCTTCAATGAAGTACTTAGTCCTGCCGTAGACGTTGGTGATGTTGCCAGTGGGGTGATCCTCCGTGATGGGCAGCTGCGAAGGCTCTCCGTATACGGTACACGACGAAGAAAATACCATCTGATAGCAGTCGTGGGAACGCATTATCTGGAAAAAATTTTTAGGGATTAAAAATATTAAAGACATTTTTCAATTAATGGCTTTCAATTAATAAATTATAGCACACATTTTTACGAAAGAAATAAAATATTATGTAAACAAGTTAATCTATATTTTGTGTAAGTATAAATTAATATTTTGGTTATATTTTAGTAGAATGCAATTCATTGAAGCTAGGAGAACAAAATGTTATATTATTGTAAAAATAAATCCACGCTCAATCTTAAATATGTTCCATATGCATGTGGACTGACTAAAAAGTTGGAGATCTTGTAAAAATAAAATATACCTTTTCTCTTTTCAACATAGTCTAAATGATGATGCTCAACTGGTAGGGGCAACTTACTGTTGCTGTCATGTAAATGAAATAAAGAATACCTCCAATAAATTGAGCATTCCCAGCAGGTTGTTCTGGTAGTAGAGCAGCGGCTGCTGCATGGACTCCCCCACTGCCTTGAGCGCTGCAAAGTGGATCACGCACTCTATTGTGTGCTGGGACAAGAATCAAACAAATTAAATATAATCACAAGCCAAATATTCCAATTGGAAGCTTAAAATTAACCAAAGCTTTGTATTATTCTATAGAATGACAATATAGTGAACTTGAGAGAACCCCAGAATTAATGTTATACAGAGAACATCCTTCGTTCAAAAACTAACAGTTCTCCAAATCATTAAATAAAACACTTTTGTACCAGATGTGATAGGGTTTAATTACCACGGCGGTGTCTGTAAAGATACCGTTATGGTCGAGTTAAAAGGTAAAAAGGCGATAAAACCCGGTTAAAAGTGTTTTACTTATTTAGTATAATCGTGAAAACTTAAAAAATATTCATCGAACCATGTTTGCAACTGCCATCCTGGCAGTTTAACCGACTTACATTAATCTATAAGTATAATATTAATATTAGATTTATCTGAACAGATTGTTTGCTCTAACAAACAAGCTCAAATGTCGGGTTTTTTATTACGTCTAATAGAGAAACCGCTCGAAATAACCCATATAAAAAAACAACACTATCAAAAAACCAACCTTATCAAAAACCTCGTTTATCTGCGCCTTATCCAACAGATCCACCCTGTAAAACGTGATGCTCTTCCCCGTGATCTGCTCGGCTCTCCTTAAGGCCGGAGACCCCTCGTCATCCTCGACGGAGTTGGCGAAGTTATCGAGCGCCACCACCTGATAGCCGGCGGCCAGGAGTTCCACCACGCAATGGCTGCCGATGTACCCGGCGCCTCCTGTCACTAGAATCGTTTTGAAGCGAGGCATGTCGCTGTTGAAGAAAAGGTAATTAAGCAAAGGTGCACGATAATGTCAATCAGAATTTCGGGGGGGCATTAGTTAAGGTGCTAGCTTCTTCTTCTCCTTCTAGCCAAATGTACTAATGAGCTTTTACAACTCAAGTTCTCTAGGGCAGCTGCTTCAACGGTGGAGGGAAAAGTCGTGAGAATAGGTACATGGAATACCTTATATATCATTTCGTTGGTACGTTTAAAGTATGCCAAACCGCAGTAGGAAAACGTGGTGGTCTATAAATTGCTGGAAACCACCATCTTAGGTTTATCAGGCTGATGTCTTTGCATTATGATTATTAAGGCTGACGTGAACGTGTGAATTAACTGTCTCAAATTATTGAAAATGAATGTTATCAGTATGAGAGAGACAGCTTAAATTCTCTTCTAATAATTTTAAGTGAAAGTTTCTACGTTCGAAAATATGTTTCCTTTAAATAATTTTTATGAAATTTGGCTTTCAGATAGAATAAATGAAGTGAAACTAACTACACTCGGCGTCACAAAAATCGCACCTTTATGTTTTTTTCAGTAAATTACTCCTAGAATCTGGCCCATAAATACCACGCGTGAAAAAGAAATATCATTGTAAAGTGCACTTCAATACCTTTACATTCATTACCTGTATCATTAAAAAATCAATTACCATTTCTAACCAGCGAGTACAGGCGTGAGCAAAAGCTAGTTCATGGCAAAAAGCATGTGTCATGCCGTCGCGTGACGTTATTTACTGCATTTATGAATGCCAGAAGGTTTCAAAAGTAATAAACATCTATTGTTAATACAGAAAGTTCCATAAAAGATCTAAAGTATGAGTAATAAATATAAGTTTATCCCAGAGAAGTATGAAAGCTATAGGGACATATATAATTTAGAAAACAGTACAGAAGCCTGAGGTTGTAATAACTTTGAATGAAAACGTTTCTGAGATAATTTCTTAAAAATTATTATAAAACGGTTTCAATAAGTATTTGTGTATTTCCTGTTTATGGATGTCGCAAAAAATATTTAACAAATTTTTATAAAACAGCCCGTAATATACTTAATCTCAAATTAAGCGCTAACGCTTTATAGTATACAATCGCTAAACTGAAATCCTAATTTTTTAGTGTAGGTAGGCCAGTACTAACTATCTAGAGGACCCTAATGACAGGACGTTACGGATATCCTGTATTCAATTGAAGCTATACAAAAGCCTGTTGGCATTGGCTGTCTCTGATCACGTTCATTGAACAACGAAAACGTTTTAAGCATTTATTGACCCTGGCAATAATTATCATCTTTGTATTGACTCATCAGCAGATTACGTGTCTCCATGCACGATCGATGACTGATGCAACGGATTGATCAAACAGGAATTTCCTGCTTATACCAATTTCAGAAAATTGTCTTGTTTGATTAGATAATTCAATTTATGAAACATCAATAGCATTTGATAAACTCGCTGCCTATGTCGACAACGTAGCGAACGTGAAAAAGATGGCATTAATGCCATACGTCATGTTTGATGCAACGTGACATGTCAATCAAGCGAAAAAACTTGAAGATCTTGTGAAGAAATTGCCGCATTACGTCGCATCGCTTTTATTTTAAATCACATCTATGCAACTAAAAAATCCTAAAACAAATGAGACAATTTTGCAAATGAATTGCTCAATCGTATTACATTAAATTCAAAAAGCTAACATCATTATAATTACTTGGTTTTATCTAGCTAAACAGATTTTAGAGTCAGAGACATAATACGTAATATATTATAACATAATTTAGTTTTTAAATATTGTGCGCTCTATACACCAAGCCTGGGTAACATAGTTGTGACGTCATAATACAGTACTATTTTCTATGAAGCGTTTTCCGGAAGTTTGCAAATGGTTTTATCAATGTATCATGTATGTACTTAGAACGGTAGTTTAGGTTATAATTTGTCATTGCAATAAGACATTTGAAGAGTGGATATTAAACACAGTGATGTTTTGTAGGTATAAACCACTGCACTAGTTGGAATTTATAACATTTTACCTCTGAGAGTATAAACAACGATAACCATTTTATTCTAAATCACTTTTATTAATGTCCAGAAAACGCAATGCTAAGTTATGTTGTGACCACACATTCTGGGGAGCCCTTTCGGTCGCATATTTTTTTTTATCATAACGTACTTTGGCATAACAGTCTCAGCAAAAAATTTTTTCGCATAAATCGAGATAAGCAGAACATTATACACGCAGAATGGTTTCATTGCCATAATTTTCACTAACTCTAATTTTCTTTATCATAATTGTATACAGCACAAATATAAACGACATAACTGTTTTACGACTAAAGAAAAATTATCATAAAATACAAAACGCATGATGGAATGGTATTCATAACCTCTAAAGTCATAAAAGTAAAGTAATAAAAAAACTTTTGGTGCCTAATTTATCAAGTACAGATCATATGTACCTACTTTATATTAAGTCTTGAAAGTAACAATAAATAATATTAGGTGCGACGTCGAGCGCAGCGAGAAGGAGCAGGTTAGAGTCTCACCTCATAATGCCAACTTCGCAAACTGCCAACCACTCGCAAAATTACAACCTCTCAGAATGCCAACTTCGCATAATGCCAATTTCTCAAAATGACAACTTCTGAAGGCACAGACTAAGAAATGAGACGCACCCGTTCAATTGGTTTAGGTTAGGTTTGTATGTAGTTAACACACGCGCGAGCCGAGCGAGCGAAGCGAGCGTGGTGCGGCAGCACCCGGCAAAGCGCCAGGTCCTAATTAAGTACCATTTCCAGCTTTTCAAGAAAAGCGACTTTGGCGAAAAGCGACTTTGATTCAATTTAGTTCAAACAAACAGCACGTCTGTCCCTTCAGAAGTTGTCATTGTGAAAAGTTGGCATTGTGAGAAATTGGCTTTCTGAGAAGTTGGCATTCTGAGAAGTTGACATTTTGCGAGCGGTTGGATTTTTGAGATGAGAGGCAGTTTAGTCAGTATGTAATGTCAAAAATTATTAATTTATTAGTTATTAACTTTATAGTCCATTTATTTTTGGCAAACTATGGTATTCTGTATGTATAACTTGTAAACTTTATGCCATAGTGTGAGATGCCAATAAATGTTATAATTAGTAATCGTTATTGTAAAACCATTTATGCATGAACATTTTATGCTAATATATTATTGTGATGTTATATATAATGAAGTTATGGGGAAATAAAGTATGCCTTATGATTTATTCTGTACGAACGTTATGCGAAACAAACAGTATGCCAAAAAACGTTATGCGGCCTTATAATATGCCAATTAAGTTTATGCAACCCAATACGGACCCCACATTCTGTAAGGTAATAAAATATTAAAAGATAAATTTCATTGTTAAGTGTCAAATGCAATAATATGTATTTTTATGATCATATTTTAATCTAATAAACAGAATATTAATAATTTTGTTATGATAGATTTGATTACTAATTTTGTTTAATAATGTTGTCTGAAAATCAGTTTACTTAAATAATTATTCTCTTAAAAATAATTTACACAAAATTGAATATGCAGATACATATTAAGAAAACGTGAATATACAGATATTAAAATAACGTGTTTATTAAAAGAATGTGAGTAAAAAACTCCCAATCCTGGAACAATAACATTTTAGAAAGAAGCCATCATTGGCTACAATTTTACAGCCATATTTGCGGTGTCGGTTACCAAATGAATATACTACTAAGAATAAGAAATGGAAATCAAATTAAACAAACAAACACAGTGTTGACAACCACATTTACATGTCCAGGCGTACTCTCCTTAGGAACTCAACTTAACCTTAAACTCATTTTTTATCAATTTCAAGTGACTCTTGGAGCAAAACATTCCATTTCTAAGACCATAATTATGACAAGTACGTGAGTAAGATTTTCTCAGATAACCGGTTGCTCCTTCTTTTTATTTTTGCCTCATCTTGCGTTGCAATGGTTCAATCACCCTGGCTGAGTAATAAACTTACGTGATGCTGGTCAACTCGAGCAGGGCAATTTTCTAATTCTTGCCCTTTTTATTTTTATCTATATTCTGGATCATCCACCACATTTCAGTTACTCTAACAACGTGCAAGCGTGTATGTCAAATGCTATAATGTGATCGATTGCGGTTGCGATCGAAAGCTTAACAAACAAACAAATTATTGTTGCGTTTACAGTATTAGTTAGGATTTGTAAAAAGACTTTTTAGATATCGGATAACCTTAAGGTTTGCAGTAATATTAAAACAATTTAACGATGATTGCCTAGGCAAATTGCTGAGGGTTTTTATAGTTAACTTGAAAATTACTGTCCTGTATATTTTATTACAAATTATTTCTTCTAAATGGAAAATTTTTAAGGCAGGGTCAACACCCTTCTGGTGGTCAAACTATTAGATATTTCATTTCATTTTTATCATTGGAAATTTTCCATTCAATTAACTGAAGCAAAACAGCTAATACGCTTCATTAAAATATTTAAGTATTCAGGTCTTTTTGGCGCACAAAACAAAGTATAATTGTTAAAATTATACATTTAAATAATTTGATTCTAGATCAAAACTAAAATCCAATAACAATGCCCATAAAGTAATGTTATACAAATACATTTTTATATGAAATTACTTTATGAGCATTTTATAATAATAATAAAAGACCATGGCGATAAAACTCATCGCTATATTTTGTTTTTTTTCCATTGGATTTAAAATAAGTATAAACCCAGCTATCAGAAATCTTATGCTTAGAAAGGAATTTCCGAGATTTTATTTAAATTTTATTAAAGAAAGTAAGTTATCTCGTCTCTAGCTAGTCTAAACTCGGCGGAGGCCTATCGTAAGGTAAGGGTGAAAATCGCTTGCGCGTTGTGGCGACCCGCGTACTAGCGGACGACGCCACTACACAGGATTCTAATGCAAATCTGAGCCTGCACCGACCAAGTCCAGGTGACAGGTTATTATAGATTGAGACTTTGTCTTTTATGTTAATAATATTAAAATCAAAATGATTGAAATTGTACCGTTTGCATGGATTGATTTAATGAATTTCCTATAAATTTTTGATTAGAGGCGCTAGCCACTCGGGTCCTTATACACGATCCGGTAAACATATGCGCCTGGTCCGTTCGGGCTTGTCTTATCAAAACTCGTTATACACCATTTTTCCCGAATGTTCTAAATTTATTCGACTTTGCCGCCCGGCAGTGCCAGCCGATTAGATACATATGAAGGATGTATTTTAAGTCGATCGTTGAGTTAGGTCATATTAATGCTAATGTGTCGACCACGTGTTAGAATATTACAAATGATTCATTGTTAAAGATCATCGCAGACGGATGAGACAACGTTAGTAGCGTTACTTATTATTACTAACGTTTTTTGAATATTAATTAATTACGTTTTTAGCCATTCTTTTAATTTGGTATATTAAAAGAATACCTACACGCGTTTAGCTGCAGATCCCGCGGGATATTTTTTGAATCCTAGTATACTCCTCGTGCCGAAACTGCAATTCTAAAAGAACTACCAAAATAATTCAATAGTTTCACACTGTAATGACTAATAAACAACGTGTCTTTTCTATTTACCTGACCGTAGATTAGTTAGTATTGATTTCCTCTAATATATCTGAGCTCGTTAACCCCAATTCACGACGATATTCACAAAGATATTAAGAAATAAAGTTAATAAAAGCGTTTAATTGTAAAATTATCTGAATAACCGCGTCTCATCAGACAGATCATGTCTAATGTTTTTCTATGAAAGGTTTTAGTTAAAATATTATCTTTTAATTCCTTGATTTATTTGATATTTATGTCAACAGTAAATATCAAGATACGTATAAGTCCTCCAATAAAAACTAGATATACACGAATTTGCATTAAGAATTGCCTACATAGTAACAGAATGTCGACAGATTCTTTTAAATTATTGGTACTCAATAGAGTCTAAGAACTTTAAAAAGATACAACATATTTTGGTACACTAAAAGTTTATAATTTTTTGTATAATCTTTGTACGTAAACATAAAAAATAAGTGAAAGCAAACATACATAAACTAAACAATAAATACGCAAAACAATTATAGAATCGCATGTCTGAGACAAGACACAAAAGTACCGTTTTCCATTAAAAAATTCACACAACTTTCACATAAGTAAACTCAACAACAAAATAATTAAATTACTTTGAAATTCACTTACAGTTTAAGTATTTTGATCTTTATTTGTACACCATACACTTTGATGGGTCAATAATTGACACTTATTACTTCTTTTGTTTTTTTTTTTGTGAACTTGGGACGGACGCACGGTCTCGTCTGAGCGCGGCCGCGTCTTACGGATGAGTCGTGCGAAGCGCGCCGCACTTGAGCGAAAGATTACAAACAGGTTGTTTTGATAGCAGACTGGTGGAAACTTAGGAAAGTTGGGACGGGGATTTTTATGTTTCATTACAAGAAATGAATATGTCGGGATCAAGCACAGTGCGGGTCCTATTCAAGGGTTTATTATCTTTACTAGATAAGTAAGTTCTCCGTAAAACATTCTTCTAATATAATTTAAAATTATAGGAACACATTTATTTTAAATAGACTTTCATGTTCAACTTATAAACATCTTGGGTACCAACGAGTTAAACATTCATAACTTTGCAAAAGGTTGTTCTTATTTAAGCAATTGGTAAACGAATCACATCTACAAAATTATTTTACAAGGTCAGTGCTGCTACGATAGTACAGATCTAAGATTCTACAATCCGAACAGTAGATTATCCCTTGTACCTTTTTCAGTGGTAAAAGTATATTTTTTACAAACTGGTTTTCGTTTTGTAGGATCTATCTATGGGTAAGCTTAGCCATATAAATAACGTGCATTTCTATAAAATGATGTTTATACCTTTCATATTTATAATTACTAGTTAATTACTACTCATCATTACTATTTTACAATAAGCTTATTTGACCTCCACAAGGTATCTTCTGACCACGTCACAGATGGGTAAACAAATACACTTAAATTCTACTTTAACCCAAAAAAGGGAGAGTTCAAAATCGTTTGTAAGCTGATATATGCAGACGCATACTTGGGAGATACCGTAACAATGCCGCAGATGGACGATTGATGGAAGCATTCGGTCGTTCCGTTAGAGACTAGAAAAACTCGGTCAGGTGGACCGTCAGGTGGTGTGATTTATTTTTATAGGTCAATGTGTAAATATTGTACTTGAAGAGGTTTTGATTATACATTGTAAAAGTTACCGTTTGATTTTTTAAGATTATGAGTATCATTATATACTATATTTTTTGTAATATATCTGTTAGTTTGTTAAGTATTTGTTTGATATATGCCTATCTACAGGTAGTAGTGAGATAAGTATAGGTGGAAACTATGATTGTTTTAATCGCAACAACATCTACCTATACGTGAGATAAGAAGTGTTCGAAAGAAGGAAATGATGAGCAAGTGAAATTAAAAGTACAATAGCCGTGGCATGGCATGCCAAGACAAGATTTATGTCACGAATTATACCATAATTTGGCCGATATAATTGATAAACTCGATTGCAGATAGGTCATGATAATTTAAATCTTCGGTTGTCAAGACAATAAATCAATAAATACGTATTCATAAAATTAATTTACGATTACTGGTATCCATGTTCTAGACCTCACCCAGCAAATCAACGGTCCAGTACAAAATTACTTGTCAACAATGACGTCACGTCCGTCCTTTTTTTTCGGTGGTTCGGAGGGTCATCTACTGCCCTTTGGCAAGAAACTCAGTAGGAATGCGTACGACGCGTTAGCCTGGCCCACCGGTGGGTTAGGCGATTCGAATACCGTGTTGCCCTATTTCTCACTGGAACGCCGGCGTCGGAGCCTGTTAAAACGTTACGTGGACGCCTATAACGAACTGCCGCGTCTGGGTTGGCCGTGTAGTCAGCTGACTTATTGACCAGCGGGTTTGGATGGCTCCCCGCATTATCGAAGTGGACACGTCCGCCATTTTTAAGAAATATAATCGACAAAATATTGGCAGTTGATTTCAGGAAAAATCGTTGATTCAATCACTTAATCAGAACTGGTTTTAGAGGCGATTTATCTATTATTTATTTTATTATTTATTTATCTATCGTATTTTCCGTCCAGTGCGTCCACAGTGATCGCATAATTCGAAGAAATATGCTGCGGGTATATGAGCGCTGTGAGCGCTATAATCGGCAAACGGAACGCAGCATTACAAAATAAAATGAATAAGCAAGCTTTTAAAATCTTAAACATTTTCTTTTGTAATAAATATTTAAAATGTTAAAAAGTGGCTCCTGCTTCATTCAGGGTCAAAAATATTAATGAAATTGTAACTTTAGACTTAAGCGACGAACAATCAGAATGTTAGCGCGATACCTATATACCGTTCTGATTGCAATAGCACTAATAACACTTTTAGCGCGCTCAAACGAATCGGAACGGTTTTGAGCACTTTTAGCGCTGATAGCGCTGTGAGCGGCAAACGGAACGAACTAATAGATTACACATTGCTATACATACATCAAAATATGTACCTACAAGTAGTTAGGCTTTTTTTGTACTTTACCATAGGGTGTTTGATCGTTATCATGAGAAATCAACCAAGTAATAAAAACGTCGGGTTTAGCGATTATGTTAAAAATTACTCTAACATTTTTTTTTAAGTTTGCGCCGCGGCTAAATCTTTACATCTCAGTAACAAGATAAAAACTAGTACCTAGGCATTAATAAGACGAAAACGACTTGGAACGTAGCTGATAGCGAAATAGGAAAAGCTAAATACCGACACAATGAGTTTAAGAAAATATCGCGCCAGTGTTTGAGAAGTATTTCGCTGATGCTCCAGAAACTGTTAAATTCATCGCCAGACAAAAACCTAAATTAGAGCTGCGCCTACGCAGTTGAACGCGTATACGAGTCTAACTCCTGGTCCGATGGGAGCTTTGGCCTCCTCCTGTAACTCCTTGATAATGTAACTTGATAATGGTAATGGTGAAAGAATCTTTAAAAAGGTAAATAGTTTCAGTTTTTATTGTTAACATACAAACCTGGTAACGAACAAATAATCCTCTACAATAATATAATATAGATATTCTGAAATATTTCTGTTCCTTGAATTAATGCGAAATGTTGTAGAACTAACCTAGAAGAGCTTTTTGTGAAATAATCCATTTACAACCACAACATGTAAAGTGCTGGATCGCAACCAATAGCACCCCGTTCTCCTCGCCCCTTGATCCTCACTGTAACACAGTGGTGGTCTTATTTGATAACTATACCAAAATGATGATATCAATTGTTAGCACACTCTGTTTTATTTAATCAGCCCTAGACTAGTATAGTAGTCTATTATAAACAACTTATTAGCTCTTTGAATAAGTATTAGACCCTATTTTCAATAACAGGGTGGATGGGTACACTGGGATACAGCCAGATGGCGGCAAGGAACTCACTTCACAAAAAAGAAACCTACACCTCTATAATAAGCATGTTACTTCTTCGTTTTGATGGTCTCTTTCCAGCAGGGAAAATCTGAAACGTACACTGACACTTTGTGTTTCGTACATACCCAGAATAAACAGGTGGTCGTGATATCTAGGCATTGGTTTAGAAATTTTATGAGTGTTGCACATTGATAGGTACTAATGTAAACTTTGGATTAAAGTGAAATAGCGGTAAATACCTTGGCGGCAAGCTAACGCACGGACCTCATAATTCTTGTCACCATCGCCTGATTTAACTTAGCCGCTATCCCATCGTCACTACACGAAAAGAACCGAGGCGATACGTCACAACACGAGGTCGATCAAATTGTATTGTGTCCTGCTCGCGCGCCACATTTTATTGCATCATGCTGTTTCTTTCTCACCTATGTACCGATATTTTAATTTTATTGAAGGGTTATGAAAATACCTTAAACATCTTCGATTTACGTGTTACGTATTACTCAAATAAATGAAGGACAGAAATAAAAACAGTTCAAGTTAAAACAAAAAACAATTTAATTGCTTCCTTTAGTAGAACCAATAGTTATGAACCATACCGAAGTCTTAACTTAAAATACTGAAATAATTATTATGACGTTTCACAAATAGTTAAATAAGTATAATATTTAGTTATCATTACTTTGAAAAGAAATAAAAGAGGGTATTTTGAAGCGTGTGATCCTCATTGCTTGCACCCTTGCAAATTAGTCAGAGGCTTCAAATAATTAAATCTATTTGAAATACCTAAGTTTTGTATTATTAGTTTTCTGAAATAAAAATCCTAAAGGAAGTCGGGCTTCTCGATAAATCGTTTCGACTTAAAACTAATGTCACAAAATAATACTTAAATATTTACAATGCTCGATTATTTTCACAAATTTTTTGGCACTCAAAAATACTAGACTATAAAGAAAATCAATCTCAGTAACTTATCAAATCTAGTGTCTCTATGTTTTTAGTTAATTATTTTTAGAAGTAAAATAACATAATAAATATAGTACATTACTCGTATTGACTAAGTATTACTGGGTAAGTAGTATAGTGATAGTATACTAATTGTATTATGAAAAAATAAGGGCGAATTTCCCAAACTCAGATAACTTTTATCAGTAAAATAATATTGAGAGTTTGACGTAATGTCTATGGGAAGCACAAACTAATTAGTGATGGGAAGTCTTGTCAAGTGTCAAAGTTATTCCCCAGTTGAAAGGTTATCTGACCATTGAAAAATCAGCCCTAAATCGAACAATTTTCCTGGAATAAAATAAATTACAGTGTTAAGTCGAGGGTCACAGCAATAAAAAAACTTATTTCCTAACTTAAATTAAAATGTGAAAACTGAGGTTTAGAAACACACATACATATATGTCAGAAGATTTTAATGATTTGAAATTACATAAAAATAGAAAATACCAATGTTATCATAACTTTGGGTAAAAAATTTTGCTACATTCTTACAGACATAACCACATTTAATACAGCAACACTGTATACAATGAAGTAACTATAGGTAATTATATGACATTTCATAACATATAAAAGTACATTAAAATTAAAATAGGTAAATATAATTTATTCTGTTTATTAAACTAGAAACAATACCTGTAATAATTTCAGTATGATAACATAGTGACTTTCTACATTTCAAAATCAAAAAATCATATATGCCATTTCATATTCTTAATAATTAAAGACTAGGTAAATACTTTAAATTAACTTTGGTCGTTGTGCCATTTTTTTAAAGGATTTCAGGGTTTTTCTATTTTTTTGTGTTTTTTTTCTTTTATTTTTGTCGCAGCTGCGTATTGTCGGTGTCGGCTGATGAAACTGCTATATGGTATCTAAAATAAATAAAAAAATATCAGTTTTTTAACTTGATTTTTCTATTATGTTGACTAAATCTGCACTGAAACAGATTTCTTGCTATTGTGATTCGTAACAATTAGCCCAGGACCGGAGGTAATTGAATTGCTATCTTTTAGATGGGAAAGTGCCATCATAGTTTTTTGTGTCAATTTCCATTAGATGAAAGATACTCTTACGTCATATTATATATTATTATTCCTTTTCTAACAGCAAAGTTGAAAGAAAAGCCTCTTACGTCGTATGCCAAGGTGTTTAATGTTTGAAAAGCTAGCAATGTTTACAGCATTACCCATTACAGTCGGGACCGACACTGGCCCACGAAGCACACATGTCTAAAGGCGCTTCTCGTGTATTGGTATAATTATACTTATACTTGCTTTATCCTTGGAAACATACCTACAAGTAACTAATTCGTTTTCTTAGCATCCTTAGTTTCCTCCTTTGGTTGTCCTTTACCCAGCAGCTTGGCGAGAGAGTCCCAGATGCCACCCATGAACAAGGCACAGAACAAGTTCTCGAATGGCACGAAGGGGTCGTGGATGCCCAGTAAGATCGATGACAACTGAAATGGAAAATATGGATATAAATAACATGCACAATCAGCCCGTTGCCATCCACTGCAGGACGTAACCCTTTCCAAGAGCACACCAACTATCCCTGCCCTAAGCTTATGGCATCCATCACTAGCCGGTAAATAATTTACCTTATTTATCGACAACTACATAGGAGAAATATTCAGGTACCACTATAATTTGGAAGTAATCCATTAGTTGAGTATAACAGCAAGAGAGCTGGAAGTATTGTCAGATCGCAAGTTTCTTATTTATGTATTCAAGTTTCAGTTATTGAAACAAATTAATTTTAACATAAACATTTAAGGATATCTCGAAGAATTGCCTAAGTATGCCAAGTTTGAGTGGCACACTACTAATACAAGAGCATGAACTTATAAGACGACGATCATGATGAGCAAAGCGGACAAATGTTTCTGAACTAAGAAATTCTTCCCTTTACTTCTAAATAAAACAATTTGTCTTGGACGTGAAAGAAACAAACACAAGATCGTGTGTGCTAAAGTCAAGTCGCAGCCAAACTCTTTACATATTTCAACAGTTTGGTTTTGGCATATAACTGTTTAAATATTGCATTTCAATTTATTTTTCTAAAACAGAAACATGCTAGAGGCATCAATCAAGTGGCCTTTTGTCATACAAATAATTTTTGATTATCAAAAGGATCTTTAGCTTACCTTAAAGTAGACAAAGAAAATGACAATGCCGAAGTAGACCAGCGCGTGCGGCGCAGAGATCAGGTCCGTCTTCTTGTCCAGCACGAAGATCACTGAGGCTACCAGAGAGGCCTTCGTGTAGCTGGGGAAATGAATATTATATATTATGTATTTATCTGTAGAAAGAATTGTGAAGTGTCCTAAGTCTGAAATCTAGAAGGCGTACTTCGACTTATCTCAGACTTATCTTAGCTAAATTGTCAAATGAAAAACGACTTTGTTATATATCGCATAGTGATGAAAATCCAGTAAAAAATAATGAATACCTTTTTGACAATATTGATATCATGTGTTTTCAGAGTATGTATTCTATACAGTAGAAACGAATTCGCTTTTTATTTGACCATTTAAATGAGTCTATGATTAGCTTCTCTCAAGAAGTAAGATATGACTAAAGACGCATTGTTTATATGACGTCTCTGACACGATTCTTTTTCATGTCATGACATATATGGATGTACAATCGGCGCACTCGGCGGAGGCCCAGGCTAAGAGCTAAAATGGCTTGCGCGTTGTTCGGTCTTTTCTAGGCGCCCCGCATCCAGGCGAACATCGTTTCTTTATTCCTTTGTTTTTTATTCAATTCCCGTCAATTTTTACTAAGAATGTTCGAACTTTTCTATTATCATTTATAATTCCCTCTAAATTCATAAATTAACTAGATTTTTCTGTATTACATCCAAACATGAAAATTTATTTTCAATTGTAGCAATACAAAAACCAACAAACACAAATGGCCACGGTAGGGCTCGAACCTTGGGCACTGGCATCCAAGGTGAATGTATGTACCCGTGGTTTGTACCGCGTACAAATTGCTTGCTGTATACGCAGGTTTGTGTGGCGTAGTCGCCGTGAAAATATAATTTTATTAGCATCTACGGGCAGCGTCAAAAGCTTTTGAAAGAATTTGTTAAAAGAAACTACTTCTTACACAAGGTGCAAGCCAAGGCATCAGGCCCGTTAAAATTTATAAACGAGGAATGAAAAATATTGTTAAGGCACAATAATAGTGTGAAAATATAAAAATAATGTCGAAGTTTGAAGTCGAACAATAGTCGAAGTTACAGCGCGTTCCATTTAATGACAACAAGTGTTGCTCCAAGAAAACAAAACGAGTAGCCCAATAATTATCAGCGCTTAAAATAAATTTTACGTAATGAGAAAATAAAAAAACCTTAATAGGTAAGTAATTAATATTGCCATTGTTTATAGATTGACACCGATTTTTTTGATAACCATTTTAAAATTGGAAACAGAGTAAATAAGTGTAGAATAAGTTTGGTTTCAACGCATTATGCAACGTAGCATTTACCACGACAATTTAACAAGTAACTGACGTGGACTCACTACTCAGTCACAAGGTCATTGGCCTGTCAAGCAAGCGTATAATTTTCTCCTGACCGACTCAGATTTACTAAGTGTATTACAGTTCTAAGCCCTTGTAATTAATTAATAGGTACTAAAAATGGAAGATTCACATTAATATTTATTTTCCTTATAGTTTACTCCTGTGGAATTGTATGCTAGATCAATAGTTTCATTGAATGAAACGATAGGTACTTATTCATTTTATTACGTTCGGATGTACTCAGTAATACAGTAGGTCAATCAGTTTTTTGTTAAAAATAGTTTACATCGCTAAAATTCCGCGATTGGATGAGCGTTTTACACATAATAAACTTTAAAAAAACAAAAATGCAGTTGGAAGTAGGTAATTAGTAAAAGCTTTATTTTAACATATTTACTTAGAACCACACTCATAAACCTCAAATTGTTAGGTACTGAAGGTGCTCCTAATTATACATTTTTGCTCAGCAAATCATAGTATAGATAAAGTATAAATTCGCTTAATCGAATCTATTCTTAGATCTTCTTAAGTAACATTTTGGTGTTCATATGTAAGGCCGGTTATACTGTATATATAGAAAATAACAAATAAAAAAAATTTCAAGTATCAAATAAATGGTATCGCTTCAGAACATCCACAAATTCCTAAGCTATGCATGTATTTTAAGAATTTGCGATGATCTTTCAAAAAGATTACACAACAAGCAATATAACGTTTACAGTCACAGTATAGAAGTATGCTGGAAGTCTACATATTGAGACCAAACTAGTAATTAAAGGAATACAAAATACAAAGAGAAACATAATCTTCTAAGTGTTTTTATTATGTGACTTTTAATAAAATTGTTATAAGCTATTCACTATACAAATTGAGTTCTGAGTTAAATGTGCATGGTTTACGGGTATTTGTTTGTGTGAATGTGACGTTTGGGATGTGTGAAATACCGAAAATAATTATATATTGAGTAAGATGGGCTATTAGTTTTTGAGTCTCGTCGTAAGTTAAAGCTTGTAGCCATGTATCTAACCGTTTTTTGACCTCTCGATGGGTAACTGCGTAATTTTATTAAGTCTGTTAACTTTATTGCATAAAAGAGTACCAGAAGAGTACATTTGACGCCGAGCATTGGATTTTGGACATTTAACCGTACGACAGACGGTAAACTGGGGCGTCGTTGCAGTTTTTCATGTATTACAGTAGGGAAGAGCGGTGCCGTAGCAAAACGATCAAAATATAGAGTTATTAAAATTGTCTGCATACAGAGGTGGAATATTATCTGCATTTTTGACACATTACCTTAAGGATCGTTATTTGAGGACTGCAAGTTTGAGTAAGGTTGATTTATAGGTTCCCCCCAAACTGGGATGCAGTACAATGACACTGATTGGCAAAGGCTCTGGTATACCATTCGGATAGTATTCCAATCCGATGATGATTTGAAATGAAAAAAATTAACTCTCTTAGTCGTAAACATAATATGCTAGTATGATCGAACCGGTTTAATTGTTCATCAAGAAGAACTCGCATGTATCTGTGGTTAGGTACCATAGACAGATAGTACGAAGCAATTACATCCTTTAAGGCATGAACAAGTGTGGGCTAGGAGTATAATTAAACTGGAGCTTGGGGGTGGGTGGGGACTGTCATGGATACAAAACCGAAGAAAATAACTTTTTCTCTTTTCAAGATGTAAGAGTTAAGAAGGTTATGACTGAGCCACCTCTTTACGCTATTATATCATAATATCTGTCTCGCTTGTCGAGATGACACATGCTCTGAGTGAGATTCATTAACGCTGACCTTAGAATTTAATTAACTACTTACAAGCTAGGCTGCATGGTTTCCATGGCAGTCGGAGTCCAGGCGCCTCGGATGAGTCGTTCCAGCAGGCGGGTAAACCCGGCACCGTTGCCTTTCAGGGTTCCTGAAAATATAATAGGTCACGCCGTTTAGGATTCCTCAAAGTATAGGATATACACGTAATAGTTTAAATATCAATATGAGTTCTCTTAGAAGGACCTTCTTTGAGCAACGGCGTAGCGTGGGTGTCAGCCAGCCGGGGTGGAAGAAAATTAGGTTACTTAGGTTTAATTTAAAAAACTTGAAAATACAGTCCTTTCTTCTATGGAACTTTTCGGTAAGATCAGTCACATTGTTGTGTATTGTACAGGTTGAGAATAAAAAAAGTCATACATTGATATATATATTGCAATACAAAGTTCACATTTTTTACAAAAATTCTTACACGTATGCCACTTACATTGATATAACAGATATACCTAGAACACATATGATTATACCTTGACGATCGACAACCAATTAGAACTAGGACGATACTGTTACTATTTATATTTTTATTTAAAAATAAAATACCTACTACTTGTTAGCAATAAAAACAAAACTTCTGTCATTTGGGCAAATCGTAGGTGCGACAAAAGTATGAAATGGTTCAATATTTACAGAGGTTATTATTATTTATTGTGAAATGTTGCCGCCTAAAGCTCCACTTTGGGCGGGCCGCCCCTGCCTCTAATCGACAGTAGCAAACCAAGTTTAGCTTAAGGTTTACAATCAAGTTTCTTAATAACTATTGTCATTCTTTAAGAAGGTTTCTTAAAGATTTCTCTCCAATGCACTTAAACCTAGCTGGGTCTCATTATGCCAATACTCAAGTACGCTTTAAAATTCTTGAATATAATTTTAATGTTACTTTTAATTTTAATCAAGAAGTGAGTAATCACTACACATGAATTAAAAAATTATTATGATTAGATTGAACCACTTCCCTGAACTTTAATCAATCAATCGTGTTCATTAAAAAAGCATAACTATATGACAACCTTCATTAAAATTTGTGACAAGAGATTGTATCAAAATGTTGATAAGTTTTTTAATCCAGTTAGTTATGCATAGTTTTTAAGAATTTCATAATAATGTAGGTACCTCCTAGCCAAGGTAGAGCAAATTTTTTTAATAAATATGTGCTTTCTAGACGTATATATTTTTTTATTAGTTGCCTGAAGAAATTTTTCATAAACCGTTAAGTACCGGAACATTCCCCGCGGACGACGCCGTGTTCAAGAATTATCTACAAACTTTTTATAATTATTTCAGTGTCCGCGCTCAAATATGTTATTTTCTCTTACAGGTCTTGCATCAATGTAAAACCCCATAAATATCAAAATTTGTTCCACTGATATGAATCATCTTCTGAATGATTTTCTTTATTTATATTTATTTTATACGAAGAGTTTTCTTTTTTTAACAATAAACTATAACAAGAACCGTTTGATACAAAAGCACTTGAAATAATAATAATAAATCCCCAGACAATCACACCAACTGTATGGCCCCAAAGTAAGCAGAACTTGTGTTATGGATGACCATACAGCGAACTGGGGGGGGGGGAACCCAGAGTAAACTTACATATATAAATATCAACAACCATGACCCGAGAACAAACATTTATGTTCATGACACAAATGAATGCTGCGGCCAGGACTCGAACCTGGGACCTCCGGCATGTAAGGCAGGGATACTAGTGGTTAGTATCCCTGCCTTACATGCCGGAGGTTCCAGGTTCGAGTTCGGTTCCACGCCACTCAGTCGTCGAGTGGCGTAATAATAATACTGTAGATTGATAATACAGTATACATAGGATACACGTTTTCATTATCTGCGATTGGTAACAGTATTTAACGTGCGTCCAGCAAATTAAGTCCCTAAAGCTGGATATTAGAAGTGATTTTACATATCGCGATATCTTTATTTTTACTATTTTCATACCCAGCAAACGAGCTCGCAACCCACCTGATGGTAAGTGGCCTCACCCATGGGCATCATTAGTCGTAGGTTTTATTTATTTTTTGAGTGTAAATATGATTATATCCACTTATGATGCGCTGGCGACCGTAGGTTTCAGTTGTAACTACCTTATTCCAGTAATTGCGTGTTTTATTTTCCTTATTTCTAAATATTAATTCAGTCACGGCCAACTTACCGACAATAATCATGATGACATAGGCGTTAGGGTACAATTTGGCGGCATGGCTGACTCCGTCGTAGACCTTCTTCGCACGGTAGATTTCCTTCATTGCTGACGCTACCACTTTCACAGGTAGGAACTTTGCCACTTTGTATCCGACGTCGAAGGGAAGGTAGAATACTACGTACCTGGAATTTAAGAAGAACTAAGTTGAGTACAACGTTTTGGATCTATGGTCTTCAAATATTATAAAAAACATTAAAAATTTAAAGGCAAGACCTCAAACTTTATGGTTTTGTGTCATTTTGATCTTAAATTTAAAGTTATACCTGTAACTACTTCTACTATACAAGTACTGCACAGTGGATGTGTCTGCGACTGAATTAATGTTCTTGCAGCAAGCTTAACTAATGTGGATATTGATGCAGGGAAAATGAGAACTAACACACGTATATCGGTCGACTTTTTTACCGTTGGGAAAAGTGGCACATGGGCTCAGACCATAATTCTGAGAAACTTTCCCAAATACACAACCTAGCAAACATGAATAAAGGATCTCGACTCTTCATACAAAATTGACAGTTGACAGTACGATATGTATGCCAAAATACCTTTTTCATTTTCGCTATACCTTTCGAGGCCTTTTCTGAGCGGTAAAAACATCACCTGGCAAATGTCCATCCATGATTCATATTCAAATGTGCAGATGTACCACACAAAAGTCTTTCCCTACCGGAATTCGAACCTAAGACGTGATATAGCTCTTCTATTACTGCACGTGCCACTTGGCTGGCAATCTTTATCATCAGCTCATCGTGCTAGGTACTTCTTACATCATTTTATTACATCTGCTATTTTAAAGCAAATTTTCTTGAATTAAAAAAAAAGAATGATGATTGCTCTTACTCTAAAACAGGTTATGCATTATCCTGTGATACTGGTTACTGATCTAGGTATAGACAGATCAAGTAATGTGTGCTAAAAAATTGTACATATGGCATAGGCCGATGGTTGAATTAGATATTAACTGTTTGGTTGAACGGATTTGTTTAGCTAACTGGCTGGTTGACGGCAAGCAATTGTTGTGTAGTTGTCAATTATTAAGCAAGGAGTATGCTATTTGTTAGTTATTTTGTTATATAGATTTGCATGGAATTTAGATCAGACACTTTAATTTAATGGGAATCTCGTTTCCACTCGAAACAAGAGCGAACTCGCAAGCAAAAGTTAGAATCCAGTAAAAATACACAAATCCTGTACTGTGTATTTATTTTACTTTGTCCATCGAAAAATGCAACGTTATTCCAAGTTTACCTGAAAGATCAGAATATACGTCGTAGTGCATACCTATCTTTCAATTTACGTAAACATATATATTGAAAGATAAGGTTGTAGTCTTGTATTGTAACTGTGGCTACAAGGAGGAACAGGAGATAAATAAAACACAATTACCCATGAAATAATAAGCAGCTCTGAAAAGAACTTTTCGTATCAAACCTGTAACGGTCACGCCTGTGAAATTAATTATTATCAAAAACGAAGCGAAGCGAAGACTCGGCGCACGCAGCTGTCTTTTTTTTTTAAGCCGCCTAAGCAGCACCCTCACGGGAGGGAGGTGGAAGATTCGTCATGCGTCGTGCATACCGCCGCAGGAAAATACCGGCCTCTGCGGGGTGATGTGGGACTCACCAGAGTGGCACCTACCCACTAAAAACCACCTTGCCGGCTGTAGCATGGGAATGCCGTCAGCCTTAATTGGAGCGACACCTGGGTAGGGAGGTGGGTGCGCAAGCGAGGACCCGCTAGAGGGTCACTCACTGAGAAAGATAATCACTTAAGGTGCTAGTGACAGTGACATGATGATTATACGGCCTGGGCAAGCTGCCCCAGATTAGCCGAGAGCTGATCGGGGGGATCCGAGAATGCATTTCTCGGTCTACGGACTTTGTACCTCGACGGCATGGACGGAGCAGTGTAAGTTACTGACTCGCGAATGACGGTGTTAGGATGCTCTTCGGATCGCTTGAAAAAAGCGGTGGAGAGCGTCCTAAGGTGTCGTTAAACTATAGGTAAATCGAGATCCCTGTGCAGGTCTGCGTTTCGCATGTACCACGGACCATCCGTGGCCCTGCGGCAGAAAAGATTCTGGACTACCTGCAGCTTATACAAATAGGAAGGTTTGGCATGTGCAAAGATTAGGGCGGCATACATCATGACTGGTCTGACGCAAACCTTAAAAAGCGTTCGCTTGTTCCTAAGAGACATTTTACTGTGCTTGCCTAACATACTGTTTAGGCGGCCCATGTATATACGGGCGAGTTTTGGTAGCTCTGAGTATGTGAGGTCGGAATGAAAGGGTACGATCGAGTGTTACGCCTAGGTACTTGGTGGTTTGTGCCCACCTCTCCCCGTTTCCTCTCGCCCTTGCCATCCTATCAAACACTCCCAACACGAGGGAGATCTTCAGAGAGGCTCGCACAATTTGCGGACTCTCGAACATCTCCGTCGAGCGTCTCAACCCTCGCGGGCATCCTGGGTAATGCCACCGTTGCCAGCTTTACGGCCACGCAGCGGCTAATTGCTCAGCTCACACTCCAGTGTACAGTGCACTCGCACTCCCGACTCCACTTCCCCCCCTGCATGTGTGCTGTGCGGCCAATCCGGCCACACAACCAACTACAGGGGTTGTCCGCGCGCTCCGCGCTCCGCTGCTAAGAGGGTCGTGCCTAAACCGGCGCCACCGCCCACACTCGTCCCGACGGCACTACCGCCTTCGAAGACGAAGAGAAAGCCGAAAGCTTCGCCGACAGCATTGCCTCACAATGCTCGCCCAGCACGCAACCCGCGGATCCTACCCACATCCAGGCGGCGGAAGACGACGTCCTCCGCAGGGACTCTCTCCCCGTCACCGCCGACCCCGTTACTGTATCTAATGATGAAATCTCGCTTCTCATTAGAAGTCAAAAGTCCAAAAAGGCTCCGGGTGCGGATGGAATATCCAATCACGCACTTAAGCACCTGCCTCAACAGATGCTTACCTTAGGGCTACCGACTGCGGCACACGCCGCGCCCGCCCGGCATGCGCTCGCGCGGGGGCGGCGTCGGGTTTTATGTCCGGCGAAGTGTTAACGTGCGTACTTGGCAACACCCTGTAGACCCCCTGCACAAGTCAGTCGAGCAGATGTGGCTTACGATGAACGTAGATGGCAAAAAACTCGTTATCGGAACTGCATATCGGCCGCCTTGGCAAAATATAGATTTATTTTTCGACGCGCTTACTGATTCAGTAAGCTCACTTTTCCAATTTCATAATATAATTTTGTTAGGAGATTTTAATATCAATTTACTGAATATAAATAATTCCAAAACATCACAATTTAATACTTTTTTAACTTGCCTCAATTTATCGCAATTAATTACTGAACCAACTCACTTTACTGTCAATAGTCAGACTCTCATCGATGTTATTTGTTCCAATTTAAAAGCCACAAGTATTAGCTCTGAACTAGTGGGATTCTTGCTCGGTCACTGTTTGTTAGTGGGCGAATTCAACATAAAGCGTGAGAAACCCGTGCCGTTTACTGTTACTTATAGACCAAAGTCAAAAATATGTACGGAAACCTTTGAGAGCCATTTAAAGGATGTGCGATGGGACTTGATATCATCGGCTGACTCTGTTGATAAAATGATAACTGTTTTTAATGACGTAATCATAACCATTTTTGATATACATGCTCCTTTAAAAACCATAGTAATAAAAAATCACTCATATCCTTGGATCACGGACACTATAAAAGCTATGATGCGACTACGAGACAAAGCTGCGTTAGAGTACCATAAAAACAAAAGTAATGTTAAGAAAGAATATTACAAAGATTTAAAATCATTAGGAAACCGTGCCTTATTTCATGAAAAATCTGCATATTTCAAACATAATATCAATAGCAAAGCTCTGAGCCCTAAACAATTATGGAAAAATCTCAAAAATACTCTATTGCCAAAAGAAAATACAGACCTACCTTCTATGTTCGATAATCCATATTCTTTAAATAGTCACTTTTTAAATATTCCTGGCCTACCGGAACCCTGCACATTACATATAAAATATTTTGAAGAGCATAAATATAGTGATGTCGTTTTTTGTATAAAGCCTGTTACCTTAGATATGGTAAAGAAAATTATTCGCAGCTTAAAATCGAATGCCGAAGGGCATGATGCGATTAGTTTAGACATGTTAGTTTTAACTTTACCATATACAATAGAATCCATAAAAGAAATAATTAATACGTCCATCGCTACTGGTACATACCCCGATATATGGAAAACATCTGTAGTGCTACCACTCCCGAAACATAAAAATCCAACTAATTTAAAGGATATTCGGCCTATCAGCATCTTGCCATGTCTATCAAAGGTTTTAGAAAAAAGTGTTAGCATGCAGTTAACAGATTTTCTTGAAAAAAATAATATTCTACCAGAGATGCAGTCTGGTTTTAGAAAGGGACGGAGTACGACTACTGCGCTACTCGATGTAACGGACAATATACTCAATGCACAGGATAAGGGTATGTGCACAATATTAGTACTTCTGGACTATTCTAGGGCTTTCGACTCTTTGAATATTAATCTGCTATTGTCTAAACTGCGATATTACGGTTTCGAGGACAACGCCCTGGAATGCTTCAGCAGTTACCTAAATAACAGATCCCAGTATGTTAAGCTTAACTGCAGTGATGGGACAACCATGGTATCCAACAAGACATGTGTAAATTCAGGGATTCCGCAGGGGTCAATTTTAGGGCCTATCCTTTTCATACTCTACACAGCAGATATTGTTCATCATATAACGCATTCTAAGTATCATATCTACGCCGATGATACCCAATTATATATCGCGTGTAAGCCATCAGAAATTGATTTAACGATCGAAAAAGTCAATGAAGATCTAATTAATATAGCCACATGGTCACGTAACAACTGCTTGCTGCTAAACCCCAAGAAAACAAAGTACCTTATATTCGGTAGTAAACAGCAGTTATCAAGTTTACGCCCATCTAAGCTCGTTAAGTTGCTGGACGAGCCAATTGAACGTGTGTATGAAGTGCGCAACCTAGGTTTATATATGGATTGCAATTTGCGATACGAAAAGCACATTGCCGAGGCCGTGAAAAATAGCTTTTATAAACTGAAAGTATTGTATAAAATTAGACCTTTTTTAAACGAATCTCTACGCATTAAATTAATCGAGTCTTTAGTTTTATCAAAGCTGAATTATATGGATACTGTGACCGGTCCACGCCTGTTAGCAAGGACTCAGAAGCTTATCCAGCGTGTCCAAAATGCGTGTGCTCGATTTTGTTTCGAAATTCCACCCAGACACCACGTTACACCATACTTAAACAAGCACTGTCTGCTCAAAATGAAACACCGCAGAAAGCTACATCTGGCTTGTCTCCTATTCGGTGTCTTAAAAAATAAAGCTCCGGATTATTTACATTGTAAGTTATCAAAAACATTTAGTCAAAGCTCACGTGAGCCCCGGCAGTGCGCGACGCAGCTCTCAACGCAACCACATAGAACTGCCGCTTTTAGGGGCAGTTTTCGGTATGCAGCAACCAAATGCTGGAATAATATCCCGCCCCCCCTGAGGAACGTTCAGAGTTTCATTAATTTTAAAATTAAAGTCAAACAAAAGTTACTTGAGCATCAATTTAGTCAGGGATCCCAGCTGCATGACACAAGCGCTATTTAATCTTAATGAAAGACACTTTTACTGCTGTTTAGGTATTTTTATCTTATTTATTTTTGGAAAAAACATGTTTACTTGTAAGACAAGATATGGGTGATGCTATGTTGTTATAGTAGGTATTTTTAAGAGTTATTTACTTTTAGTCATTTTTATGTTTGTATTGTTAATCAGTAGGTGGTATATATTGACACAAAAATATGTAGCAGGTGCATTATTATTATTATTTGATTTTGTTAATTTGTTATTTGCCGCCGTGATGTCGCCGCTCGGTTGCAACGGAAGACCAGCGCTAGTTTACGGACTAGCACCTTGCTGAGTTGCGGCCTGTTTGTGACATCTTTGTTATTTAATTTTTATATTTAACCTTGTTTACTCATATGTGTGTATTTAAATTTGTTTAGTGTGTTTTTACTTTGTGTCACAAATAAACTTTTTTTCATTTCATTTTTTTCATTTTTCATTTCATTTCATTAGCTATCATTTTCAATGCCTGCTTCGACCTTAGTTTTCAAAAGCTTGGAAAGAAGCGACAGTCATAGGCATTCCCAAGCCGGGTAAACCTCTGAATATCCCGGCTAATCACAGACCCATCAGCCTCCTCAAGGCCATGTCTAAACTTCTCGAGAGAGTCATACTCTCTCGAATGCGGAACCATCTGTTTCCAATGGATGGCGATCCTCTCATTATTACCCACCAGTTCGGCTTTCACGCTAAGCACTCCTGCCCTCAGCAAGTCCATCGAATCTACCCCGGCTTCTACCCGCGGCTTTTTAAAACGGTCGCAGTTTTCTTTTACGTAGCCAAGGCTTTCGATAAAGTCTGGCACAGCGGTCTCGTCTATAAACTCTACAAAATAGGCTTACCGGATCGCCTAGTTAGGCTAATCGCGTCGTTTCTCAAAGACCGCACGTTCCGATTTAAACATGAAGGCACGCTTTCCGAGCCCCGTCTAATAAAGGCTCAGTCCTCGCCACTCAGTCCTCGCCACTCTGTTGTACACCGTGCACACGAACGATATTCCCGTCCCACCGAAAGGCGTCGAACTCACCCTCTTTGCCGACGACACCGCCCTTTACACCAAAGGCCTCAATGTCCCGGGTCTCGACACCAGACTCCAAAAGGCCGTAAACGCCCTCGGTGTATGGTTTCAAAAATGGCGCATCGATGTGAACCCGGACAAGAGTTCTGCGGTTTACTTCGACTGCAAACACCGTCGTATCGCCGATTACAATCTCCACATCCGAATGTTAGTCATTCCCATCCCCTGGAGAAGCGCAGTACCAAATACTTAGGCGTCACCTAAGACCAGACGCTTTCTTTCAAGCCACACGTCGATAGAGTAACGAAACTCGCCCGTTTTTACTTAGGCCGCCTATAGTATGTTAGGTAGAAAAAGTAAAATGTTTTTTAGAAATAAACGTACGCTGTATAAGACCTGCGTTAGACCCGTCATGACATATGCCTCGCCAATCTTTGCCCACGTCAAACCCTCCGTCCTGCACAGACTGCAGGTAGTTCAAAATCTCGTCTGCCGCAGGGCCACAAACGCACCTTGGTACGTCCGCAACGCGGACCTGCACAGAGATCTTGAACTACCAACAGTGCAACAGCACCTCAAAGCACTCTCAGAATCGTTCTTCAAACGCTCCGAAACCCACCCCTATCCCTTAGTTCGAGATTCAATCTCGCATACTACCCCTGTCTTAGATTCGAAGTTTGAAGTCGCTAGACCGAGAAACGCACACACGAACGTAGCGACGCAGCTGACGCTAGATCTCGAAGCCCTTCTGGCCGCAAATTCTAATTCTAATGTAAATTCGAATTAATTCAATTTTTATTTTCATTTTGAGCACCTTCAGTGCTATGTATTCACCTTCAGTGCTTTGAGCACCTTCAGTGCTATGTAATTCCAGCGGGTGACCCCTTCTGGGCCCCGCTAGCGCGGCCTCTTTCTCCAATTGGTCGTCGCTCAGATGAAGGCTGTGTGGCAAAAAAATTGCACGAGTCATTCAGGGGGTTTAGTGGGTAGGGGCTCTGGTAGGCTCGGAGCGTGTCCCACATAACTCCGATCGCGCGCGGAGTGCGTCAGAGCATTTTTTATCCTCCTGCCCTCTCCGTGGAGGGGAATTTAAAAAATATTAAATTCCACCTTGAACCTGTTTCAATACACAGCGACCTAAAAACCTTCTGCTAAAGTCTTAACTCAAACACTTTACAGTTAACAAACACTTTACTCGCTTATCCCCTGTGGCTACTAGGAGGAACAGGAGATAAATAAAACACAAGTACCCATGAAATAATAAGCAGCTCTGAAAATACCTTTTCGTATCAAACCTGTAACGGTCACGCCTGTGAAATTTTTGTAGCTAGGAATTGACTGTTAGGTCTTAAATTATTTATTTAATATATCAACATATTTGTTAGCAGGCAGCCAACTCGACGTAAATGTACTGTCCCAGGTACTTTGCGCTCTCCCATAACTCGCCAACGTATTGGCTCCACAGGCCACCCAGGCTCTTCAGGCCCCACCGCTGCCTCACGCATCCCCAATTCCTCGGCCTCCTCAATGGAGGTCGAAACCACGGACGCCACCTCGACGGCTACTTCAACCTCGGCCTCATCCACCGCCCGTCCCTCCAAGCGCACTGCGTCAAGCAGCAGCACCGAGTCCGCTTCCCAAGCGGACACCCTCACCGGCTCACCTGAGCCCACCGTCAGCTTCACGCTGGTGGAACGCCGCTCCAAGAGGAGCAAGAAAGTGCCAACACCCGCCTCCAGGCCGGTGTCTCCGACACGGACCGTCCGCCCGGCGACACAGTCGCCCGCCCCCTCCCTAATGTCACTGAACGTGACACTTCCCGCCGGCCAAGCCACCGCCACCACGAAGCCAGCCTCGCGCTGCTCCCCGGTAATCGCGAAAGCGAAGACCCCTCTCCCCGTGTTCCTACGGGATAAGGCTAAGTGGCCTCAAGTCTCCAGCCTTTGCGTGGAGCAAAAATTTAACTACACAAAGGCCCGTAACATGTCAGAGGCCGTTAAAATATCTGTCCCCACCATTGAGGACTTCAGAGCGCTGACGCGCCTCCTCACTCTCAAACACCTCACCTACCACACATAAGCTCTCCCTGAAGATCGTAAGGTAAAGGCAGTTCTCAGGGGAGTCCCCGATGAGATTCCCAACGACATCATCCTTAAGGACATTCAGTTCAAAAGATGCACAGCAAAAACGGCCGTCGTTTCCTCTTGGCCTTGGTCATTCTAACCAACGCACCAAGGTCCACGAATGCTTTAGAGAGGCCCGCACCATCTGCGGCCTCTCCGGCATCTCGGCAGAGATGCCGCATCGCCGCGGACACCCAGGGCAATGCCACCGCTGCCAGCTATACGGGCATGCGGTGGCCGACTGCTCCGCTAGCCCCAGGTGCGTTAAGTGCCTGGAGCTTTATGTCACCAAAGAGTGCAGTCGCACTCCGGAGTGGACCTCCCCACCGTCTTGTACAGGGGCTGCCCTCGCGCACCCCGAACAATCCATGTTAATAGGAGGGCGGCTCCCAGACAGGCCCCACCCCTTATTAATACTATGAATATCCCGCCACTGCACCACCGGGTTACCCCGGTGGCAAAGCCCGCCCAGCCCACGCCCACTCCAGAGTTCGCTTGGAGACAGCGTCCGGCTCCACCCACCCACCCTGCTCCATCAGCAGGCCCACAATCTTCTCCTCAGCCTTCAATGGCTGAGGATCTCAAATTGATATTCGACACCATCCGAAGTGTCGATATGTCACAAGTTTCCCAGTGCGCAAGCAGACTGCGTGCTGCCCGAACACCTAGAGACTGACTGATGGTAATCGTCCAGTACGAATCTCTATTAAAAACATTATAAACCAAGCTATAATTAATTCCCAACCTAGCGCCCTGACTGGTCGGATAAAACCCAGGGGTTTATCCCTGATCTCGTTTAACACCCGAGATCTAATCAACCAAATTCCGGAGCTCAAACTGTTCATTAAGAACATCGAGCCGGAGTTAAACCTTGTTCAAGAGACATTTTTGAAACCCCATCACACCAGGGGTCTCTCTATTCCCAAATACTCTCTTGCGCATGATGACAGGCCCGTACTCGTCCAACGAGGTGGCACGAAGAGTATTCACTGTTCACCGATTCCCACGCCTCCACTCACCAACATGGAGGCAACTGTGCGTAGGCTGTCTGTGACAGGTCATAGGACCATAATTATATCCTCGGTCTACATACCTAGTAAAACACCGCCCCTTCGTAGTGACTTCGAGGCCTTACTCGAACTTAGGCAATCCGTCATTATGTTCGGCGATTTCAATTTCAAACGTACCGACTGGACGTGCTTGTCAACCAACGCCACAAGTGTTAAACTATTATATATCACAAAGTCACTCGATCTTGACGTAATTTCTCCCGTCACACCCACTCATTTCCCGGATACCCCGTTTCATTCCCCCTGATAATCTGACTTTGCCATAGTCAAAGGTATCAATCTCGGCCTTAGGACCATACAGCCTCTAGACGACTTAAGCTCAGACCCGGTGTCTCTAATACTAGGACCCCAAAACAACCCTCCTGCTCCAAAAACCTATACCAACTGGGAAGGTTTCAAGCATACCTTGTCTGCTGCCATGGAAGCCCCAGACTGCCCCCACGCGATTTCATCCGACTATCTCGATAGCACGGATAAAATCGACTCGATAGTCGATTCGCTTACTGTTGCCACTAATTCGGCCATCAGTAAGAATGAAAAGGTTGCTAAACATGGCAAGCCCGAGCTTCCCTTGGACATTAGTAACCTAATCAAAGCTAAAAACGCCGCTCTCCGCAGAGCCAGGCGCTACCCCACACCCGCCTAGAGACTAGCCGCAAACCGGCTACAACGTAAAGTCAAATCCACCATCGCGGAATACAGAGCCGTTCATAGGAACGATCTCATGATTAATATCTCTCCGTCCCACGTGGCGTACTATAGGATGGCGAAAGCCCTCCGACTAGACGCCCGAACTTACACCCCTCCGTTGACTCGTCCCGATGGCACTATCGCCTTCGAGGACGACGAGAAAGCTGAATACTTCGCAGACAGCATTGCTTCACAATGCTCCCCGAGTACCCAACCCAGAGACCCTCTGCACATCTAGGCGGTAGAAGACGAAGTCCTACTCAAGGACTCCCGTCCAGTCACCGCCGACCCCATTACCGTGTCTAACGATGTGATTCTTTTGCTCATCAGAAAACAGAAATCCAAGAAGGCCCCGGGTGCGGATAAAAATTAAGCAGGTGCTGCGGCAGGTGCTTACCTTTATTGCGATTATCTTCAATGCTTGCTTCGACCTGAGCTACTTTCCAAAAGCTTGGAAAGAAGCTACAGTCATAGGCATTCCCAAGCCGGGTAAACCTTTGAATAAGCTTTGAGCAAACTTCTCGAGAGAGTCATACTCGCTCGAATGAAGGACCATCTGTTCCCAGCGGACGGTGACCGCCTCATTATACCCCGCCAATTCGGCTTTCGAGCCAAGCACTCGTGCCCTCAGCAAGTCCACCGAATCATCGAGTACATACTCGACGGCTTCTACCCTAGACGACTTAAAACAGTCGCGGTATTCTTTGACGTAGCCAAGGCTTTCGACAAAGTCTGGCACGCGGGCTTCATTTACAAGCTGTACAACACAGGTTTGCCAAAACCGACTAGTCAAACTAGTCGGCTCCTACCTTAAAGATCGCACCTTTCGTTTTAAACACGAAGGTACGCTCTCCACCCCCTTAAGGCGGGCGTTCCTCAGGGTTCGGTACTCGCCCCTCTATTATACACCACCTACACCAATGACATACCTATTCCGTCTAAAGGTGTTCAACTCTACCTTTTTGCCGACGATACTGCCCTATACGTCAAGGGCGTGCACGTTGACACCCTCATCACCAAACTCCAGAAAGCCGTAAATGACCCCGGACCCTGGTTTAAAAAATGGCGTATCGATGTAAATGCAGAGAAAAGCTCTGCGATGCGCTTCGATCATAAACGCCGTCGCCCCTGCGACCTCCATATCCCAATGCTAGGTACGCCCATCCCGTAGGCACAAACCACCAAGTACCTAGGCGTAACACTCGATCGTAAGCTTTCATTCCGACCTTACATACTTAGAGTTACCAAACTCGCCCGTATGTACATGGGCCGCCTAAACAGTATGTTCGGCAGGCACAGTAAAATGTCTCTTAGGAACAAGCGAACGCTTTTTAAGGTTTGCGTCAGACCAGTCATGACGTATGCCGCCCCAATCTTTGCACATGCCAAACCCTCCTATTTGTATAAGCTGCAGGTAGTCCAGAATCTCTTCTGCCGTAGGGCCACGGATGCTCCGTGGTACGTGCGAAACGCAGACCTTCACAGGGATCTCGATTTACCTAGAGTTCAACAACACCTTAGGACGCTCTCCACCGCTTTTTTCAAGCGATCCGAAGAGCATCCTAACCCCCACATTCCCGAGTCAGTAACTTACACTGCTCCGTCCATGCCGTCGAGGTACAAAGTCCGTAGACCGAGAAATGCACTCTCGGACCCTCCCGATCAGCTCTCGGCTAATCTGGACCAGCTTAAGGCCTCTCAGGCCTAATAATTATCATGTCACTGTCACTGGCAACTTCAGTGATTATCTTTCTCAGTGGGTGACTCTCTAGCGGATCCCCGCTTGCGCACCCACCTCCCTACCCGGGTGTCGCTCCGATGAAGGCTGACAGCATTCCCATGCTACAACCGGCAAGGTGGTTTTTAGTGGGTAGGTGCCACTCTGGTGAGTCCCACATCACCCCGCACAGCCGGTATTTTTCTGCGGCGGTATGCATGACGCATCTTCCACCTCCCTCCCGTGAGGGTCCTGCTTAGGTGGCTCAAAAAAAATTATTAAAAAAAAATATTTAAAAACAATTCCACCTTGAACCTGTTTCAATACACAGCGACCTGAAAACCTTCTGCTAAATAACCCAAACTATTTCTTACTCTACATAGACAGTCCAAAGATTACTGAAACAACCAACCCTTGTGGTAGTACAGTTTCTAATCGAGTATCGTTAAGATCGAGTCTGGAGCGGTGCTTAAGTTCTTCCTATTTGCTAAAATGTCATAATAACCATGTCTACGTGGTTTTTTTTTTTTTTTTTTTTTATTAATAATTAGCAGGCGTTTGTCTTCCATCTCACCTGATGGAAAGTGACGATGAAGACGAGGATCGTACACGCCTGTCTAAGAGGTACCTATTCACTCTACACTTGTTGTGTTCCGGTTAAAGGGAAGAAACATCCAGAATACTTACTGGACCAAAGGCAATTCCAAACTAAGTCTACGGACAGCAACGTATCATTAACCGATAATCAAGAAATAAAAATGGAATTAATCAATAAGATGAATGAGGTCTATTGGCACGGATGCCACTTACCATTAGGCGTATCGCGTACTCGTTTGCCGGCTATGACAAAGTAAAAAACTCACCGAACAAATTCACGAACTTACCAAGCCACAGTACCAATGACGAGCTGCGGGGTGTTCTTCAATGGTGCCAGGATGGGTTCTCCAAGTAAACCGTTCACCACCATCCCGCCTGCGAAAATCACCATCATGGTGGACAGCCAGCAGGACAGGGGATGCTTGCGGGAGAACGTTTGAGCACCTGTGAGGGAGAGGTTAGAAAAGGAGGTTTTGAATAAATAGAACAAATTTTGGCAGAGATAAAGAAAACAAATTGGAATGGTAATAGTAATCATGTTTGCTCAGAGGTTTCGCATTGACTGTTTTCGTTTAATCCAAATCAAAATATGGCAATATTGGACCACGCGATAATCTAAGAATTTGATTTAGCTTATTCCCCTAAAACTACCGGTTCGTATATTTTACTTTTCTTACAGCCGCCGAACGAGTGTGCGGTCCGTTGATGGTAGATAACATCCGTGTCCGAGTTCATGTCTAGTATACTTAGATATTTAATTAATTAGACATTATTTTGAAATCATAGTTAATGATATCACTTATCACCGACAAAGGCTTCAATCAGTAAGACAATCGCGCCCTGGTTTCTACAATTTCTGGCCTTTCTACAGATCCTCGTGGTTATTATGGCGAATCAAATAAAGAGCGCTTTATGTTATAAGTAGGTACTGACGCCCCATGCAGCAACAGCGACGTCTAAAGAAAAAAAAACTACATTTTGTTGGCATTTAATGCGGATCTAAATGTGTTTGAACTGATTTTTGTTAACATAGTTTATTTACTTACATGTTTATTTTTGGCTTAAATATAAAAATATGGCAAATTTACACAGAGTTTTTGGTATGTATTGATACATGCATTACGGGAGGTTAAAATAGCGCATATTCGCGATATATTTTGTCGTTTAACTCTATAGCCGGAAAGGCCTTTTTCAGAAACAATTTAAATTTATACGTTTTTAAAATAATTCCGAATATTGGAAAAAAAAATTATGTAAACATTTTTATATTTTTAAATATTTTTCTGTTTTAAGCTACCTAAGTAACACAGATGAATTTGATGTACCTACCTAGAGGACTTCAGAACGCAAAATATTTTAGAAATACATTGCTGATTAATGTTCAGTTTTTCGCAACAAATATAGTCTAGTCATACCTATCGTATAAAAAACTTAATCGTGGTACGATGGTTACCTGAGGCGATTCTTAGTTTATATTTTGCTTAGTACATTTTTAAATTAAAAATGTAGGATGTTAATAAACTAGTAAGTAAGAAACTAAACGTATGTATTGTAGTACCTAAAATACATAGATCAATAAATATAATATAATGTATATATAAATATTCTATACTACTATAGTATATACTAATTCTCTTTACGGCAAAGCCAATGTTCATAATAAATAACTAAATCCAAATCACTCAATGGACTCGGAGCTATTTTACCTGGAACCCCATTTGAAAAGTGTGCTCATAGCTTGTGTTTGAAGCAGCTCTCACAATCGCTCAATGCAATCTGTACATCATTATGTAGATACAGTCACCAAACACGTGTTCTATCACTCCACGCGTGAAGTTCAGTTGCACGTCATAAATAACAATGTTCATTTTCCCTTGTAATAATAATCGAACAGTTACTGACTCTATATTAAATTTATTTTGATTTGAAAAGAAGTTTCATCAAAAAGTAGTAGACCACTTTTTTGGGCGACTGTATCTAAAAAAATATAACCTAGGTAACCTAGGCATCGGAAGTACATCGGATGCTACTGCAGGCTCTCAAGTAGTGCGTTCCGAATGCCTGTGAGCGCGCTCACGACGAATATCAATACGTCATCAATGATGGACGTCGTAAACGCCGCCATCTTCCCGCTCAAGAAGCCCAAGCTATGGAGCATGGTCGCTTTGAACGGCCTGTCAAAACTGACACATGGCGTTTCTTTGTTGAAGATTTTATTCGAAAATTATTGCTTAATAATTTTCTTTTGTAATAATATTTAAAAATGGCTCCTGTTTAAATCAGGGTCAAAGATGTTAATGAAGATATAACTTTAGATTTAAGCGAGGGATGTTTAGAACTTTACCGCGCTTTTTATTAAAATACCAAAAATACAAAGCAAGCGCTTCAAACGAAGTGCCGCTAAATACCTCAATAATTTATTGAGGTAACAATATCTATTCACCTACTGTCATACAACACCGAAATTAATAACCACTGTGCGGCTTTCCGTATCGGCAATAAATTACTTTGAGTTCGACAGTAGTCTAGTTAGCTAGTTATCCAGTATAATTGTAACTGTAGGTACATGAGAATTCCTCGCTACGACTTTACTTCAAGAGATGTACAGTCAACAGCTCACCAACCTACCAAAAAAGGTCCAATTTGCTCAATCGATTTTTAACCTAGAAATTATCCTCAAAGAGTTCAAAATCAATTGAAGTAATTTGGCTGTTGACAAGCGCTTCAAAAAAGTATATACTTAGTCAGGTAAGTAAATACTGGCATTAAATATGTACCGAAATAAATAACAATAGTGTCAATACAAGTCACGCGACACGTGATTGTTGAAAGATTTCTTCGAAATGACAATCGTGCCTACTTGTTTACTACCCACCTCCAAATATTTCGTTCAAGGTACAGACAAAAAGAAACAACACTATATCTGTCTTAAGCTAAAAGCACAAAATAACTTCAGGTTGAAAACCATATTAAATATAGATATACCTATGTACATTGATAGACTAGGATAAGGTAGGTAAATATAGAAACAACCAACCACGCAGACGCTCCCCACTGTTTTTATTCTGTGGTCGTACGATGTGTAGACTTCGTGGATGGCACTCAGTATACTAATACAATGTTTCACCACAACTATTACAATATGACATTATGTATGAAAGATTAGTCTCCTTTAGGTGCACTGTTATGGTGTAAATAATAATAAATCCCAAGACAAACACACCTACTATATGCCATGTATTTGTATAGTATTGTGTCATGTATGTCTATACAGCAAACTAGGGGGAATCCAAAAAACACATCAATATATAAATATATTTGGTATAAACAACCATGATCCGAAAACAAACAATGCAAATAAATAAATAAATAAAAAAGATCTGTGTTCATCACACAAATGAACGCCCCGACCAGAACTGGAACCTAGGACCTCCGGCGTATGACGCAGAGCTACTACAGACTACGCCACTCGGCGGTCGTATAAATTAATAAACATAAACTGACACATTTAACTCACTAAATTTATATTGTTACTCTTTCACAAAATTTGCGGTCAGGCTGCGGGACTCCTTACCTTGTAATATACATACGCGAAACTAATACCTTTCCAATTTTTGGAAAGAGTATAAGAGCATTTCTATTGCCAGACTGGTTAATAGTCCAATAAGGTCAAAAATACAACGCATGTTCTTTTTTTTGGCCGTCTAAGCGGGGAGGGCAGTGGAAGATTTTCATGCATACCTCCGTAGACGTCAGCGGGATGATGTGGGACTCACCAGAGTGGCACCTATCCACTAAAAACCACCTTGATGGTTGTGGCATGGGAATGCTATGCAGCCTTCATCGGAGCGACACCCGATTAGGGAAGGGGGTGCTCGAGCGGGGACCCGCTAGCGGGTCAGCCGCTGAGGATTAAATATCACTTAAGGTGCTAAAAACAGGTTGGAGGTTGATTCGGCCTGGGTAGCCATAATCAGGTCCAGATTTGCCGAGAGCTGATCGGGGGGTCCAAGAGAGCATTTCTTCAGAGAGAGGGACGGATCAGTGTAAGTTACTGTCTCGCGAATGAGGGGTTTTGGATGCTCTTCGCCTCTTCGGATCGCTTGAAGAAAGCGGTCGAGAGCATCCTTAGTTGTTGTTGTACTGTAGGTAAGTCGAGAGTGCAGGTCTGCGTTACGCATGTACCACGGTGCACCCGTGGCCCTGCGGCAGATAAGATTCTGGACTACTTGCAGATTATACAAATCGGAGGGTTTAGCATCGGCAAAGATTGGGAAGGTACATCATGACTGGTTTGACGCAAACCTTAAAAAGCGTTCTCTTGTTCCTGAGAGAAACGCATGTTCAAATTCAGCATGAGCCCTGTAACATGATTGTAAAACTTTACTGCGCAATTTAATTCGACGCATACGGCATCTATTATCGGCTATGAGAAACTTAGAACAAAAACACATAATAATATTAAAGTTGAGTTTGGACAAAGACTTAATTTTGCTTATGTGGGTATGTACATCACTTTGATTTATGTGTACGTTTGTATTAATGTATGTATATTAAGAGCAATTTATGAATTATATTTAAATCAAACTCTCGTCCCATGTCTACTGGAAGAACTAGTATATTTGTAGAACCTAGTACAAGCATTTCTTAAATCTTATTGTAATCTTTATTTAGTTTTTCTCTTTTTGTGTACATAAATTGTAAAATAAATCAATAGATTAATTAAACAAATCAAAACAATGGTCATTATTATTGTAAATAGTTGGATGGGATTCAAAATTAGGATCGAGATTTTCGCTACAGTATCTATACCTACGTAGATTTATGACAGTATCGTTTTCTAATACGGGCCTCAGTCAGATTAAGAATTATAGATCACTTACTAGTCTCTATTATAACAGACCTAGTTTAGTAGCAGGTTCATATGAGTTTTAAAAAGAATCTGCCTTGTGCATGTCACGCACGATATTTTATAGTCCTTCCAACTTAGCTATATGAACTGACAAGTGTCGATCTATCGATTAAATCAAAATACTGCCATTTCACAGATATCTTGGTCGGCCTGTGTATGTTTGTAGGCCTACAATACAATGTTAATAAATTGCCATGCAAACACCGCAACTTTGATCTATCGCGTAGTCTTTCATTTTACTTAATGTATAGCTATAGAATTTATGGTGACGTAGGTCCATACGAACTAACTGACAATTTCGCGCTACCCTAACGTGGCTCGTTGGTCTAGGGGTATGATTCTCGCTTCGGGTGCGAGAGGTCCCGGGTTCAAATCCCGGACGAGCCCAACTTCATGCCTTTTTGATTTTTATATAAACTTTATTTATATTTGGGACCTCTGAATTTTCAAACTCATGAAAAAAAGCATTTTATTATTTGGCTTGGACTTTATTTATATATTTTGTAATCATACATTTTTACGAGTCTTAAAACTATGCTTTGTGTCAGGTGATATGGGTAAAAAATCTAAAGAACAACATCTTTGTCTTACTTACCTAACCTTATGTTTGGTAAGTAAGTCAAAATACAATGGATTTAAGCATTACAAAACATTTGTCAACAATGATGAAATAATTACATATTATAATAAACACTATAAAATAGCCTAGAATAAAATATCGTACCAACTACTCGTAGAATACCTATACAGATTTATTTGAGCTGAACTCTACAATGCAATTTTTTTAATAACAGCAGATATCTAACGCGCTTTACAATTATCCAATCTGTTTCGATAACCACATGTAAAACTATCAGCAAGATTCTATAAAGTAATATGCGAGTTCTGAAACAGTCAGGCAGAGCAGGCTATTTTTATGCTCTATTATTGGACGAAGCTATTTCGGTATTTAAGCCGCTACCTAAAGAATCCACCAAAACTCAAAAAACGGAAGTGAAAGTAATACAGAAAAATAAGTTTGTAGACTTACGCGGCAAAATTTATCGTTAATAATTTAAAAAATGGAATAGACTTTACCTGCACCCAAATCTTCTCGGACTGCTAGAGCGCATAATATCGAATGCGCTATGTCGAAATACGGATACATTTTGAGTTTTATGACCTGGTTGGCCAGGTCTAAGAATGCTTCGGGATCCATTGTGTTAGTTTTTGTGTTCGGTTTGGTTAAAGTAAATTTAAAGCACAACTAAACACCGACAATAAGATAAAAAAGGCGCGCGACGCGACCTATCGCAGACACTGCTGCCGCGGTACTGACTGGCTGATATACGAACTCTATAAAATACCTAATGACGAAATGATGTGTCGGCAGCTGATTGAACACCTAATTTTAGTTTTTCTGCTGTAATCAGCCATTCGTTATCAACTTGATTCGCTAATTTACTGCAATGCAATGACAGTTTTAGTTTATTTTTCCACAGCTAGAGATATTGAACCTTATTTTCGCAGAAAGTTGATAAGTTTCCGTAGTGTAGCGGTTATCACGTGTGCTTCACACGCACAAGGTCCCCGGTTCGATCCCGGGCGGAAACAGTACTTTTTAGCTTTTTTTACAATATCTGCGAAGACTACTCTTTTGTTTATTTAGATTTGTTCACTGTACGACAGATAATACCTTCAAGTTCATTAAAAGATTGGACTTATTTAGATTATAAAATAAACAAAGGTACAAATATTATCCAATTTATAAACGAAAATAATATAAAAAAACCTTTTATTGTACTTCTCTCTGACGTATAAAGACATAGACTTCGTGGTCGCGCTTAACGGTGTCCGAACAAAAGCAGTATGAAGACAGCTTTTTATAAAAAGTGATGTAGGCCTTTATTAAAGTGATAGAAAAACAAACGTTGGGTTGCTAGCTGTTTAGTAACTGGCAGTTCGATACGTTCCTTTCTGGGGATTAAAATAGAACTTATTTGTGAAACATTTTGTCATGTAACACCCTAGCCAGAAATGGGACCATTTTTAAGTTTTTTAAAATAATTTGTTACCGATTTTCGGCAAAAAAGCTTTAATTTTTTTTTCAAATGGTTTCTTGTGCATTATCAGTTAAATGTGAGATAGCGAACATAAGAATGCAAAACACAAGTGCTAGAATGTTAGCTACCAAATAACGCGCAAAAAACGTATTACAAAAAAATTGCAAGCTCTTTTGGCAAAAGAACGGTAACCATAGAAGTAAAATGCACAAAGTGTCCTTTCTCATCATTTTCATCGATCTAGCTACATGCTTGCATATAAACATCAATCTAGGTACAGTCAGGAAACTTAATGCAGCCTCAGATTCGTATTCGAATCCCCTGCAGTGTTCTCGCCCCGTAGTATGAGGAAAGCCTAAAAAAGACCGAAAAGCGCGCTAGCAATCCTCGCATGAGCCTTCGCCCAATTCCCCGACTGTACCATACAGTTTACGATTGTTTTTCTTTGTTAGTTTTGGACTTATGCATTCACATAAAGACATCAAAAATAAAGGGTGTCAAAAGTAATGGACAAAGATCAAATTTTAATTACTGAAAAGGATAAAGTTAATATCAATATAAAAACTTCTTGTAAGTAATGTTCAGTAACTATTATTGTTAAATTAATAAAACTATTTCAGATTGGGTCTTTACTTATGTCAACCATTTCTTTTAAAACATATCTATAATCAAAGACAAAGTATAACACTAGACATAAAATAATTTAAAAACAGCATGCAAAATCAAATAAATAACAATTCAATTTAAAAGATGAATGTATTTTTATTAAAAAAGATGTTACAAACTATTTAAATAATTAACAATTACTAAAAAAATTCAAAACAATATTGCATCATAATATAGGAACATTCAAAATTTCCAGTAAATTGCTTGTCATTAGTTCAGTCTTCTTTGGTAGATGGCGCCAGGTGATAAAAATTACAGTTATAATCGTAATTGTACCGGAGCGGCAGGCATAGTAAAAAATACAACATTATTTATGTGACAAAAAGAAAATACAGGGCGGAGTTTTGCAATGCCACCTGGTGGGAAATTACTCTAAATACTGGAGACAGCAAGTTTTACTTTACGCAAACATTAATTCCTCAAACAAAAAGGACCCCTCATTACAAAATGTAAGTTTTTATAATTTATTTAGAAATATAAGTTATTTTGACACAATAAATGTTTTCAAAAATAAGGTTTTGAATTTAATATCGAAATTATATACCTAGATAAGAAAACTTAAAAAAGAAGACTTTTTGTTTACTGACATTAATTATAACAATTTTTATTACAACAGTATGCGTATAGACGCCTATCTACGTAGCTATTATATATTTTACCCAAACGCCCATACAATTTATAGTACGATTTACAGGTTGTGACGTGAAAATTCGGTACCGTTTTGTATGGAGCGCTTTTCGGCGACTTGCAACAGCTCCCCAAACGTATCGCTATACCTAGAAAACTACTGATACATACTGCAATATTTCAGCAATATTTTTACACCGTTGATAAACTATTTAAATATGCATTAAACAATTTTTCAAACAATTCAATTTGAATATGACATCCAAAAGAAAACAATGCAACTGATGCTGAGTTATAAACTAAGGTTATTAGTACAATTTTAAATATTCACCACAACTCGGAATCAAAAGTAGTCGAAATGAAAAGTTTTGCAAAATAAGTTGGTCAGTGCAACAAAATAGAGCTCATTTCGAGCAACCAAATAGTATTTATTTAGTTTACTTGGTTGCTATTACTTTTTCTATAAATCGAATAATGTTGGGTTTCATGTTTATCTGTTCATTTATCAAGTTTGACATTTCATCTTTATGATTGAATCTATTGATTCCTGCGGGTTTTATCCGATTTGATTCCCGGGCGTGGTAAGCTTATTTTCAAATACTTTTGAAAGCAGTTTTTATTATTTTTGATAATAAAGGAATGTTTCTTTAGAGTCCAACTAGCTATCTCCAGAATTAAGAGTACCTTATCTCCAGGTGGCATTGCAAAATTCCACCCTGTATATTTCAAGCTAATACACAATTTCAACCAAGGGAAACTTTAGGTATAGTATGACGTAAAACTACATGGCATCAAAGTCGACTTCATTGTACCTACCAATTAAACATAATATGAAATAATGAGTTTTAGTGACGTTTATTTACTAAATACCTGAATATAGCGATTTAAAATTTCTGTAGAATCAAAAAGATTCCAAGATTTGAGCAAAACTTTATCGAGTGTTCTCCATCTATCTAAAATCCCTACAGCTTTGTAAATATGCAAGAAAACATAAATCCTCAAATCTCAACTAGTCTTATACCCTGGTTTCATCTTACATATACTTTTTTTACAAAACACAGCCGAATCTTTGGAACAATCTTGATTTACATCACACTGACTTATAATATACATATATGGAATATTAAACAAATTACTTTTTAAAGAGAATATATAATTTAGATTGTTAGAAAGATCTTATAATAGAAGTATAAAGATTGCAGGTTTATAAATATAAACTAAGTTAATTGTTGCCGCACACAGACACATCAAATAGTTTCTTAAGATACTCGTAATCATAGATTTTGTTTATCAAATCTAGAATTAGCTTACTTATCGATAAAGTATAAAAGCGCTAAGCAAATTTATGCTTAGAAGCACTTAAGTAACTATCTTGAGTGCGGGCGATAAAGTTGCAATAGCATAAAATTAACGTAGGTATACATATTAGTTTGTTACTTATATTATTAATGATACATATTCATATAATATACCTAATATCAAGGCACTTTTTGAAAATCACAATTTATAGACAGCAATATATTAGAATCAAATTTTGTTCAAAATAAAACAAGGAATATTAGTTTCCGATATAAAAATGTATAAATAGTTATTATAAAGCGTTTTTGAGTAGCTAAATCATATTAACTTTCGTCAGCAGTTATTTTTGCTTCTTGAACCCAATAAAATTAGAAGCCAAATACATACGCTACATTTTATGAAACGCAAAACATACTGATGTTCAAATTGAATTACCACATTGAGCATATATTTCTGATGTCCTAGTATCTTTTTTTTTACTTGACGGTTAGTGCCTAACGAACATAAATCAAGATCTTTATGTACAAAAAGCAAACTTCTGCAATGGCCTACTAAAAACAACAAAGGTCAAAAATTACAAAAGTACCAAAATCAACTTCACGAACATGTTTACAAAATAAATTTTATATATGAATAATTATATCAAATATAGTAAATATTATTACATATACTGAGTGAGGCCATCAAGTAAAGATAACAGATCTGAAAGGACGGTCACTGAACTATATTGATACAAGATTTTGATAAAATGGAACGGTTCTGAATCTTAGCTGCGACTGTCTTATATGAATCAAGAATCATTAGAAAATAGGTTATAACCTTTTTTGTTTGCATAAAAGTTATACAACCTTTTTAGAAAGCTCCATATTAAAAAAATTGGGAGTTAGTATTCTAGAATATGTTTAACTCACACAGATCTATAAATACAGTAGCACCAACCTGTTCAGTAACAATTACTGGTACTAAAGCCTTAACGCGAAGAACGCAGTGCCACTCTTGACTGAACACATAGCTGACCGAACTGTATTATGTTTTATCCTTAATTTGACAGTATTTAATATGATTTATTTAATCAATAGAAAACAGGCATAAATCGGCAATTAATTATTAAAATATTTCAATTTTAATTTCGTAATCAAGATTGTTATACAGCTTTGTTCGGGAAACTGTTCTAGAATAACCGTCCTTATTGAATTTACAAGATGCTAAGGGTGCAGCGGTGGAGTACACAAATATAGAATATTGTTATTCAGACTTATACTTTTTGTAGTTTGACTCAGATCATCATTCAGAACTTTTGAAACAGTACATAAAGGCCCACTTCCACCGCTCTGAATTAGGTAGCACTAGGCTAAATATTGCTTTACGTCTATCAGTTCAATAGTAAAAGAAAGAGACAGCGGGACATTTTAACTAACTAACCAGCTAGCTCAGATCTTCGCCAGTGGGCCTAAAACACCTTACAGATTTGCTTTTAGGAAACTTTTTTCAAATTATAACCATGTAATATATAATTCTATTTTACATAAAAACATTATATATACAAATAGAGATTACGGAAGATAGAGACAGCACAAAAATTGGCACAATTGGAATGCATGAGAAAATATAGTAGCTTCTATTACATAATTTGAGTATTCTCAGTTATTGAATATTCAAATTATTCAATAAATAAGGTTTAAACCAAACACGTCATTTAAAAGACGTTTATCACTTATATTGAAAACAACAGCAATTTAAACACGATGCTTGATATAGGAAATTGAAATATAAAATGTAAAAAAATTCTCGAAAATCGTTTATAGGTTTCAAACTTTCTATCTTTAAGGCACACTATGTAAGCACCATTAAGAGATATGTATAATAATGATTTTTTTTAAATATAATATTAATATTATAAATAGACATTACAAAATGTAGTTTCAGCATATTAGTGCAAAGTACAATTATACATTATTAACTGCATTATTGATTAATCAATTTTCACAATAGATATTTTGGATAACATGTCTCATTTTTCTTCATATATTTTTATCGGTACATCTGTATGTTTGTTTTTGACATGGTAGCTCTTAAACGAATATTAATTCATTTGTGAAAAGATAGGGCATTTTATTTTATCATAAACCCAAAGAAAGATCTGAAGCAAAGTTTGGTAAAATGAAAAAGGGAAAATGATTGTGATTTAAAATGGTTTTTACATTTGCAAAGTAAAATTACCAAAACATTGGCTTATTATTTTTGAAATAAAACCTATACAAACATTACAAAATAAAAATATTCTTATTTTAGACCTCTAATTAGCTTTAGTTGCAACATATAAATCTTAAAATTTATCTTAAATATAACAAAACTTAAACATATTATGTTTTACAACGGAACATAATTGATGGAAAATATAAATTATTTTAACAAAAAACATTCTTTGAATATGTATTAAGGCAATATAATTTGGTCAACTCCGATTTAGTTTTGAATGGTTTCGAAAACAAAACTTACTTGATATAAACTGAAGATTAAAACTTAAATCTAAAGAGTGCCATAGCGTATTGTATTTCTTTAGCCTGTAAAACAAAACAAATTGTATAATTATTATTTCAAAATTATACAGACAAAATATGTGTATCTCTTGGCATTGATCAATAGCAAAAATTACAAAAAAAAGCAATTAAACTGTTTATTATTTCAGAAGACTTTTCCATCTTACAATATAACAATGTTTACTTTTTTAATAAACTTAGTTTTATTTGTCGGTACAAATTTCACACAAATTATCATGATCCAGATATAATTCGAAAAATAAGCAACGTTAGCTTTATAACTAGACACCGGATTATGTGTACTATCAAAACGCCAAAATATGCGTGTAGATAGATGCACTAAAAAAGGGCAAAACATCTACTTATTTTTCATAATGAAAATACTAATTGTAATCATCAAAATCTTTAAAAATCACAGGCTATCAGTCGTAAGTTAGTCTGGATAATTTTTATCCAAGGCTCCATTTACAAGGCATTTTTTCATTCATTCATTGCGGTTTATTTTATATACTTACTATTTTATATTGTGGAAATAAACCGTCAATAAACAAACACTGCGAGGAATAAATGACGGACAATGGAATTACAAGACGAGTACCGTTCTCCTCCTACAGTATCCTGCCAACTCTGTCGCCTAGTGCGAGCCAGCTCAGCCTGCTGATCTATTTCAGTATCCTTGGCCGAGTGCGCGTGCGTTGCGCGGCAAGTGCCTACGGCCCGCCACCAGGTTATACTACATACAACATGCTTAACACATTCAAACAATGAAGGAATGCTTTTCCTAATAGTAACCTACTTCAAGCATTCCCTACCAAGCTACTCTTCATAAATTACATGTATACTTAAATGTAGTAATCACGAATAGTTGTATGCAATACCTATGTGAAACCTTGATATAAAATCGAAAAATTGGTAGTATATTTCGGTAAATAAATATACTAAAATGTGTTTTAGCACAAAAAAAAATTGCGGTATATGCATTAGCATATAATCCGGTGTCTTTTTAAAACATAACGTAGTGTTTCTCATACGATTAAACAAGGGCCCGTATTAACCCCACTCAAATCAAAATCAAATGTTATTTTCAATACCGAAATAGTATAACTATCTCTTTCACATTCATAAAATGGTGGGTGCACCTTCATTAGATTTATTAATGCATGCCTTGGTGTACCATAGTTGACTACATTAATGGTTTTGAATTAAAACTATTCCATGAACATAATGAAAATATTATCAGTGTTCTTAAAATAACAAAAGTGACTGTTAAAAGACTCAAGGGTGTTAAAAGACATTAAAAGTATAATCAATATATAACTCACTTTTTTAGAATAGATATTTTCAGTACCGGTTATCGTTGGCGGTGATCCGAGCCAGCGGAACGTCCGAGGACTTACGTTCACTCAGTTCACCTGTACATTAAAAAAAATATTTTCAAAAATGTATCAATTTAAATATATTAATTATTAGCCTTATGGATTTTCTTTAGTGATAGCTACGGAATAATATATTTTGTGTTAAAGATCTTCTAACCAGGAGAAACTAATTGGACTTTATGATGTTCTGGCTATATTTATAATTTCTTCACAAGTGATTGCACGTTATAGCGTAGCGGTCAGATGATACAAGAATAAATTAATTAATTTATGTGCATTTCCCTACAATACCTAAGAACACTCACGATCGATTCACCTTTGAAACGATAAAATTCAGAATCGAACCCATTTGTTGCAGTTCTTTTGAAAAAGTAGTAATGACATAAAAAAATATATTTTTATCACATCTATTCAATAAAGGCTAGTTTATTATTCTTTAACAGGGAGTTATAAAGCTCTTTAATCCCTAGGAACGAAAAATGTATTGAATTTGGAATGTGGATAACGTTAGTAAACGTTCCAATCACCAAAGAGATCCATCACGAACATTGTCGCCAGTTGCACTGTGTTTTTGTTTGTTTGTTTGTTGTAATTAATATCAACTTGTAACAATAAAAAAGGGGTATATTTAAAAATGCGTTTTCAATACGATTCTATTTGCATCAAAGAGAAAAGGTTATAAGTTGGAATAAGATCCAAAAAAACTGGTTGATTTTTCGAAATGTGTTAACTAGGGAAAAAAATTAAGGGGTCAACAAATAATTCAAAGTTTTTTGCGATATTTCGAAAAGGCTCTGTATATTCGTTAAAAATAGTCGTATCGTTGTCATAAAAAAAGTAATCTAAAGCTTGAAGTATCTAGTAATTTTTGTAGTGTAGCGCAAACCTGAAGAATACCGTAAAGAAAAAAAATTCGTACATTTTTTCTATTCTCTGGTCCACGGACTTGGAAAAAATTCTGACTAAACCACTGTATGGACCGAAAAAAATGTTTATCCAGCTTTAATTTGTTTTTTAGTTGACTTTAATACGACCACTTCTCGCTGAGCTTTCGGATTTTGAATAGAAAAGGATCGTTTTGTCTTTGATTACTTTGATATCTCACCGAACAATGGTTTCACAGAAGCCTGAGAGTAGGTTTTAGAATGACTCTTTTAAAATACACTGTATATAAACTTAAGCGTGGTTTGAGATTAAAATGTGAAAACCATTTTATTTTATTTTTTAGTGATTATTTTAAGAGTTTGAGAGTTTTTTGGTCTAGAAATCTTAAAAATTGAGATTCCAAGCTTTAGATCACTGTTTTATAAGACTAAGATAAGACAACTTTCAACAAAGATACGGCCATTTGAATAATCTCTAAAACATCATCATGCAACAATCATAATGCTATCATGGCTATCAAAAATTACATTTTTTGCAGCTATATGTAATTATTGCTAGTCATTATAATATAAGTACCGGGTGACCTTTCTTTCGGAAAAATAGCACACGGACTCAAGACTACTGTTCTTAGCAAGTTTTCTAAAGACACCAAACCGACGGGTAAGACAGTGAGCCGATTCTACGAACAGTAAAAAAGTTACCCGGTATAGATATTCTTCATACCCGGTAACAATCCTAGAGATAAAACTGTTAATAAAGCGAACATTAAATAATTAGTATTGATATCTACCTTTACTTTTCTTTGACATTCGATTTCCCGCTCGCCCATTTGCTGCAACAAAATAATAATAAAAAACATTTATACTTGAGCTATAATATAAAGTGATTACGTAGGAATGCGTTGTCAACCATGAGGTACTGATGACTTCTATGGGGTCCTACAGGATAAACCGTTTACTATAATCTACACCAATGATTGAAAATACAATTTTGACATTATTTATCTCTGGTACAGTAGGTAGCTTTGGAGCAGGCTCAGATTTCCGATCGCCTGTAATGATGTCGTATCCTAATAGCGGGGCTGCTACAAAAAGCCGAACAACGCGCAAGGGATTTTCGCCCTTACCCTGGGCCTCGACCTAGCTCACTGTGTTAATTTGAAACAAATTTTCATCATTTAATATCGACATTATTACAAAATATGGCCACCATAATAATGTTATTAATATGAAAGATGTATGTTTTTAAAACGCAAAAACTGCGGTACGGACTTGGATGAATTTTCGTCTACAGATAATAAAAATACATAAAAGTATCATGCTGAATTGCTAGTAAGAGTATTATTAATCAAATATATATGTCTCAGGCGGATGGTTGAGTTAGCCATTTAACTAAACAGCTAGCCTAGTTAGTTTGGTTGAATGGGATTAGTTCTGTTGTTGCCTGCGACATATTTAGCGGCACGAAGTGGAGCAGACATTTATTTGAGTAGTAATTTCAGTACCATATACCCAACTTGTATTCCTGCAACATATTCAATTTATAATCACTTCTATATTTACCAATTTTGCTTTCCGTTCTCGTTTGTGATACAGACTGGCACTTCTCACTTTGTATAAACGACATCGACTGCACTGATTCAGAACTGACTCTCATTTTCTTGTTGAACTGACTTTGACTTTTAAACATGGCACTGCAATCTTCACTCTCCGCTCTTCTCATTGGTGGATTAACTTTGTCCGTTGAGTTTAAAGTTTGTTCAGTAGCATTTGTGTCTCTTGTGTCGTTGAGTATGGAGATGTTATTGATGTTTGAAGTATCAACTAAAGTTGAATTGACTGGAGTGGATGTGCCGTTTGGAACTATTGCTTGCTCTTCAGATTCTGCGGAGATGACACTTTTTCTATTTGATTCATCACTTTTTTCGCTTTCTGTGTTTGTTAACTGAAATTTAAAAAAATATGATAATATATTTTATTTAGTGTACAGCAGTTTTTCACAGTTTCATCAGCTTAGCTCCCAATAACGTGGGAATGTCCTGACAAAAACCTTTGTTATTTTTGCAAAGCAAACAAATTGGTTCAAAAGTTGCAGAGTTTATCGATAATAAACAAGTTAACAAACAACTCTTCCCTCTTCATAATATTAGTATATGTAATAGTTATATACTCACACTGTTATCGGAATCGTCATCGAAATCTGCTTCCATGTCGACCATCATCTTCTCAATAAGTCGTTCTATCGGGTTTTCAGCAGGAGAAGACACGGGACTTGCGTTGTCTCGTGGCCGTTTTGTGCGTTTCACTACCTGAAATTTTTAGATTTAAAACATAGAAAGTGAATTCTTTAATAAATATAACATATAACGTAAATATAAAATATAAAATATAAAATATAAATATAAAATATAACGCATAATGAATTATGATAAAGGTAGTTTAGTTAATACTTTGCTAATACCTAAACAAATAAATATTTGTCTTACATGGTCATCATTTACATTTACTTTACTTATATTTTATTTAGCCTATTAAAATAGTTTGCTAATATAGTGTTCTTTTGTTTATTTTTTAATGGATAAGGTCAATGATCTGCTTAGGTATATTATTTTGGACTGGTTTTTATATCATGTTTTTAAAATAATCTTTTTGATTAACGAGTAACGCGTAATACCACGCTGCTACAAATATATTCAATTGTTACCTTCAATTAAACTACATAGAAAGATAGTTGACACACGAAAGACATAGAGAAACTTTAGACTTTTTCGTTTATTACTATTGAAACACGACCTAGTGTTTTCTTTGGAGTTATGTGATTAAAAAAGTCTTAAAGTCATCCAAATACGTTCAATTCGAAGGTATAGCGATATATGTTCAGTCGAAGGTATAGCGATATAGAGAACGCGCGCCTTACGCACATAAACACGTAGCTCCATATATTTTGTGATTTAAAAATACTTAAAGTGCTAAGTTCATAATAAAACTGGCATCAAAATAACCATAATAACATTATCTACACAGTGATATAATTGATTTAACAAAGTGAACTTTTTGATTGTGTATAGCATTGCAAACAAAACCTAAAAAAAGTGCAATATTTGTTTCTAAAATTTTGCGTTGAGCTCACTCGACGGCGGTCATTCACCCCTCGCTATAGTATCCTGGCTTTTGGAATACCAACTTTACGACTACAGCGCTTAGAAACGATATCACAATGAGCCGTATGCAACGTACGCCGACCAAGCAGCCGACCGACGGCTTCTCAGACTCGGAAGACATCGGAAATCATAGCGCGGGATCTTCGAACACTGGGAGACTGAAACGTCGGCGATCCTCGAATGACGACTTAAAAGAGGAAATGCGGTCATTTAAAAATGACATTAAGAATATGTTAGACAGGTGGAAGATGAATCTGGACTCTTCATTTAATAGCCTTACCATGGAAATTAAGGGTTTTAAGAGTGAAATAACAAAAATTCAAACCCATTGTTCTGAAATTGAGAAGTCAATAAGTTTTCTGTCTCTAGAGTACGATAGTCTGAAAAATAAGGTTGATTCTTTGGAAAAATCTAGTCGAGAACAAAAAGAATATATAAAAAAATTAGAAGAAAACTTGGAGGATAGTCAACGTATCACGCGAATTAATAAGCTGGAATTTAGAAACGTTCCCCGAGATAATAATTTCCCTGAAAATTTAGAAACGTTAGTTTTAAAAACCACTTCTGCTATTAACGCGGGCATCACACTCTCTGAAATCAGGAACACCTACCGTCTGGCAGATAGAAAAGGCTTACCTGGAGCGGTTGTGGTTGAGTTCTCAAATACGTCAACGAAACAAAAAGTCCTGAAGGCGTTCAGACAACACAAGAACTCGAACTCTAAACTGTCGTGTTCTATCTACGGGACAACACAAAATAACCTCCCGATTTATGTGGATGAATACCTAACACCCACAGCAAAGCGGCTTTATTTCCTGGCGCGAGAATTTAAAAAAGCTCAACAATATAAATTTTGCTGGTCTACGAACGGAAAGATTTACATTCGCAAAGTGGAAGGTACCCCAGCTATACTAATAAAAAGTGAAATGGACTTGGCTGCCCTTAAAAATCAAGTATGACTAGTTTTAATTATTATATTAATACTTTCTAAGTCTATCTTTCGAAAATCAATCAATACTATTAATTTTTCTCTTGTAAGCCATTATTTGACTTTGAACTTGATAACTGTATATCTTGTTTGTACTTTTTTTTTAACACGGAATGTAGCTTTTTATGTAAATCAATTATTTTACTACTTTGCAACTCATATAACGCCTATTCTTAAAGAACAACCATTATTTTTATATGAATACTTACACAATAAACTCTATGGGCGCACCCACACAACAACAGAAATATACTTTAATATATACATTGAAACAATCAGCAAACAAGTAATAGGTTATATCGTTATGATCACTGAACTAATACATTTATTTATACATGTACAGTTTCGCATGATTTTAATACTTAAATTATCCTGTATACTAAATGTTACTTACTATCTTCGTTGCCGTGCCTTCTTTTTGGGGTGTTTATCATGTTTAATTTATTTATATGTCTGTATTATATCTGAAATTTATCATGGTTTTTGTTATGAATTATCAATAGGTTCAGAAGAATACTGTCGTTTTTTTTAGAATACGTTTATGCTATGATCAACAATGCATCGCAGGATATACTTCTACCTATACACTAGTACATAATACACACCTACAGCGAAACACACATTACTCACTTACTCGGATAAACTATAAAGAACCTATTTACACAAACAAAACACTGAAAATAACCTACACCGTAAGCTGCAACTATGTCTGGTTGAATATAATCGTACCTATGCTTCAATTGCTCCACACAACAAGAATTCATTATGAACTGGCTCCATTTACTTGTCTTTATAACGTCTCCAGTTTGTCCTACATACACATAAATATCTATCCTTTAATAACACAACTATGTGATTTAGACTTACTTTTTAAACATAAAATTCAATCCAATTAATATTACAGTTATGAATGATGTTGACAGGGAAAGCATAGTATGCAGTAGAATAAGCGAGCCCACAGAGTGTTTACAACACGTATCGTTTAATAATAATTCTTTGTCGATATTGACTGTAAACATTAGAAGCATAAATTCTAACTTTGACTACTTTCTAGCATTTCTAGCAAAATTCTGTAAACTTGTGGATGTTTTAGTACTTACCGAGTGTTGGACCAACGAGCACTTCTCGCCACCAAGAATTAACAACTATAATTTGTTCAGATCGAATATTTCCTTGAACCAAAATGATGGAGTAGTGGTGTACGTTCGTGAGGTGATTGAGGCGACGTCTTATGAACCGGAATGTGAGGATGGAAATTGCATCGTAGTTAATCTAAAGGATGACGTGAGTATTATATGCACGTACCGTCCACCTTGCTTCAAAAATCCGTTGAGGTACATTAATTCTCTAGGCAAAATATTAGATTCCTGTAATAATAAGAAGACTTTAATTTTGACAGGTGATATTAATTTGGATATTATGCCTGATGTTCTAAGTCCTAACTCTTCGACATACTTAAATTTAATGGCAAGTTATGGTTTAAGGCAAGGTGTTAGCCGTCCAACCAGACAAAAAACCTGTCTGGACCATTTCATGGTTAAAACCATTTTCAAAGTTCAAACTTTTGTGTTTGATGAATTAACAGATCACTCACCTATTTTACTTTACATAGATCGTGCCTGTGTTTCCAAACCTACAGCTTATATAAATAAAGTTACCGTGGACACTGATGGTATAAATAAATGTCTTAAAAGCGAGTCCTGGAATGATTTATACTCAACAACAAATGTGGACCAGGCTGCATCAATATTAACCTCAAAACTTGGTAGGATCATTAATGCACATTCCACTATTAAAAAAATTGCCAAACGAAACCAACCTTTAAAGCCCTAGATAACTATTGGAGTAATAAAAGCTATTCGAAAACGTGACCTTTTACATAAAAAATCTAACAACCATCCTCTTAATATAGAATTAAGAAATAATTATTTAATTTATAGAAACAAATTGAACAAGATTATCAAATCATTAAAAAAGAATTACTATGCTGACAAACTAAATAAAAACAAAGGGAAAATTAAAGAAACTTGGAACACAATTAGGGAAGTATGCGATTTGAACAAATGTAAAGTATCGTCTTCGGAATTGATAAATCATCCCACAAGGACTGTATCAGAATCCCTTGACAAAGTGAATGAGTTTTTTACTTCGATCGGGTCAAATCTTGCAAAAGAAACTCTTAAAAAGCTCAATATCGATGAAGCTATCCTAGCTAAAAAAGCTAGAACAATGAACCTGCCAGTGAATTCCATGGCTCTGTATCTGACCGACCCTTTGGAGGTCCTTAGTACCATTAGTAGCCTAAAGACCCATAGCGCTCCTGGTATAGACAAAATAACATCGTCTATTCTAAAAACATGTCGTTATTACCTTGCAGAACCAATATGCTACTTAGCTAACCTAAGCTTTGAACAGGGAATATTTCCTAACATATTCAAAAGCGCAATTGTTTGTCCCATTTACAAATCCGGCGATAAGACTCTTCCAACAAATTATAGACCAATATCTCTCCTAAGCATTATATCTAAAGTAGTCGAAAAGCTTATGAATAAAAGGTTAGTCAAATATTTGGAAAACAATAAAATTCTAGGTGAGAACCAATATGGCTTTCGGGTTAACCGCTCCACCGAAGATGCAGTGTTGCAACTGACTTCTAAGATAACCGCACACCTGGACAGAAACCACAAATGTGTCGGAGTGTTCCTGGATCTGCAAAAGGCGTTCGATACAGTTTCTATCCCAATCTTACTAACTCGTTTAGAGAACATCGGAATAAGGGGAAACGCACTTTTGTGGTTCCAGGATTACCTGACTGATAGAAAACAATGTATCAAGGTTGATGATCAGGTTAGTAGCTTCAGTTTGGGGAGGTATGGGGTGCCCCAGGGCAGCACACTCGGCCCCACATTGTTTTTAATATATATAAACGAATTATGCAAATACCAAATTGAAGGTGCTGAGTTACAAATGTTTGCTGATGACACAGTTATACTTTTCCACAGTAACACCTGGGAAAGTTTACAAAAATTAAATGAAAAAGGCATGTCCTCTGTGACTGCATGGCTTGAAGACAGCTTATTATCACTTAACACCAACAAAACAACATTTCTCTGCTTTAGCAAAACAAAGGCATCATCGCCAAATCACATTTGTCTACGTATGCATTCCTATCCCTGTAACCGATCCTATAATGCTCTCACAACAAACTGCAGGTGTCCTATTTTGTCACAATCATCAGATGTCAAATTTCTAGGTATCGTCATAGATGACAAACTAAAATGGAAAAAGCACCTATCAACAGTTAGCAATAGATTAAGAAAGTTTATCTATATATTTAAAAACCTACGAATTATATCAGACTTTGCACTTTTGGTACAAACATACAAAGCATTGGTAGAATGTATTATCACCTACTGCATTTGTTCATGGGGATCAGCAGCTAAAACATACATGCTTGAACTAGAAAAAGCGCAACGCTGTGTGCTAAAGGTTCTCCTTTACTTACCATTTAGACATCCCACACATCTGGTTTATGACAAAGCTAATGTTCTCTCGGTGAGAAAGTTATTTATTTACCAATGCATCCGTAAATACCACAAAAATGCAATACCCTTTGCACAAAACTCAGGTAAAAGAATAAATAAATGTCCAGTTCCCAGAGTTCATAGTAAAATTGCCCAACAACACTATAGTAATGTAGCACCTAGATTATACAACAAACTTAACACTACATATAAAACTAGAAATTTAACAAATTTTGAAATCAAGCATACAATAAAACTTTGGCTAAAGGACCTAAAATATGAAGAAACAGAAAACCTGTTGCTAATTCTGAATTGAAAACCTCCAACATTCAATGTTTTTAAAATACAAACATTAGAAACACACACGCACACATACACACACACACATACACACCATACATACGTTACACATACCCTTTTATATTCTTATTACAAATACACATGCATTCGTACACACAAATGCGCATATTGTTAAATCATATTTGTTTGTAAAATAATGTATTGATTTTCTATATATGTTTAAACTTAGTGTAAGTGATAAGTTTCTCTTGCTTTGTGAATTAACTGACTGCCGACAAACAGCTTACGCTAGTTCAGCAGTCAGAGTTTGTACCCTCAATGTATTATTTTTTTTTTTGTTACAATAAATAAATAAATAAATTATTTTGCGCAGCAACAACCTCCTTCTCACACCTTTGCGTTACCACATTTCGAACAACCCTGGAAGTCCCATGTTATTCGGGAGTTAGGAGTATTAAACCAACCAAGAATCCCTTATTCTTAATATTTTTCTTATCCCTTATTTCATGCTTTCACACCTACTTTCGCTTACCATTTTAGCAACATTCACTTACAGGCAATCGATGAACCATTAAAACTATTTGTACTGTAATTCTCAATGCTAAAATGGAGGATTTTCTTAGTGAGGTTTATTAATACGGGCGTATCAATAAACCTCACTTAAGTCATGCGTCATCTGCAGGAGCGAGACTGGGTTCTGAGACCATGAGACTTCATAATGGCGCGCGTGAGGAAGAAAGATTTATTAATACGGACCTTATCCATTGAATATCTATGAAACAGATATAAAACAAAGTTTAAATGACAGTCTGCCCGACTGCAATCATTATTCTGATTTGTCCGAAATTCGTCATATCTATCTGTTCTATCTGTTCTCATCATATCATATCTATCAAAACTGAGGCTCCAATTTGAATCAATTACCGTGCACTACTCACCAGGAGCTCATCACCACTATTCACACTCGTGTTATTGTTGCCATACTGGCGGCTGCCTCGGAAGCACATGGTGACCTCCACCAGGGCATACAAGCGCTTGTACCAGGGCTGTCTAGGAGCAGACGCGTTGCGTGCGCGGAGAATTCTGTTCCCCTGGTACTTTAGCGTGCGGAGGTATCGACGTTTCGTTTGGATGTAGATCACCTAAAAATGAGGGGTTAGGTTAATTTTGGGTTTGTTTCGGATAATGTATATTTTTGTTAATGTAGCACTGTTTTAAATAATATCTGAGCAATTCCCAGAAAATACTATTGTTATAGTCCATAATAACAATAAGTACTTTGATACTGTAATCAATAAAATAAAAAAATATATACTTTACCGTCATTAAAAGTAAACTAAATGTAAATAAGCAAAGACCAACTTACCACATCAGCAGATCTTAAAGGTGGTTTACCCACGGCCAGATAAACCAAAGATATGGACTCTCTTGTAATTCTTAGCACCACCAGCAATGTGAGGAAGAACACCCATGGTAGGGGTCGCACTAGCTCCTGTTGTGGGCGTTCGTCTTGATCCACTGCAGTCATAATAAAAGTAAAATAATTACAATAAAATCCCTTAAACACTCAAATGTATGGCACCAAAGTAATTTAGTGTGCATGCAAACATTAACATAATAATAAATCAATAAAACATCCATAATTAAAACAAACAACTATGTTCATTATACAAATATTTTGGATGACAAGATTCGAACACAAAGCCTTGAAGTCATGATGTGCAGCTTCTACCACCAACACCACAAGGAAATCAATTCGATAATGCAATTATTTGCTGATTGTAGTTGACTTAATAATTAACATTTTTATTATTAACGATTGGAGTGCTTATAGCCCACCTATTTTTTTTCATTTATTATAACAATTAAAACTTAAATTAAAGAAAATTATATACAAATTGGCATAAGAAAACCACTAAGGTTTGTAAGAAAATGCTAACCTAAGCCTACATTGGTTAGCGCGGCCTCTTTCTAGCGCGGCCTCTTTCTCTAGCGCGGCCTCTTTCTCCAATTGGCCGTCGCTCAGATGAAGGCTGTGTGGCAAAAATTGCACGAGCCGACTGGGGGTTTTTTAGTGGGTAGGGTTCTGATAGGCGTCGGAACGAGTCCCACATAACCTGGATCGCGCGCGCCAGTGTATGCGTCAGAGCATTTTTTATCCTCCTGCCCTTCCCGTGGAGGGGAACAAAAAAAAACCTACATTGGTGGTAATGATGAATATTAGGCCTAAAATGTAAAGTAGGCTTAAAGTATACATATTAAAAAAGGAATTTAAATTGTGATAATCAGCAATACACATTCAATAATATACAAATCAGTTGCACACGTTGTTTATGAGAAAGGATTTGAGCTTAGATGTAATAATTTTCAAAGTTAGGCTATTGCGTAATTCCGCGGGTACTTTATTAATTAGTCTTGGAACTATGTAGGCAGACGTTCTCTCGCCGTACACATTATTTGCTCGCTTCGTGAATAGTCGACGACGCGCTACCGACCGGGTGTATACAGGATGCTCGATTTCGTGCTGGCTATTTTCTTCGAAAAACATTTTTTTTATATACATGTACAGAAATTTTATATGGATAGGTAATACTTTGCAGTGTTTCAAAAGCCCTAAATCGTTACTATGAAACTCATGACGAACTTTAATTGATACTATATTTTTTAATATTTTTAACTGTAAATTGTAGATTTTATTCAAATAGGTTTTAAACGAACGACCATAGCTACACAGTCTGTAGAGTACGTATGATTCAGCTAAATGAAGTTATATAACATTAACTTTACTTTGTAGAGGATTCTGTTTTTTAGGATGACGATGTTAGCAAGGAATTGGCGAAACTTGGTACAAACATGTTCGACGTGGTTAGACCAGTTTAGTCTATTTGCTCGCCAAGATACGTTTGGTTATGAACAGTGTCAATAGGAGAACAACAACATGTAGTGGTGTTAGAATGTAGACAGCTGTGTTCGTGGGCAATTGTGTTCTCGACTGTAGGTGTTTTTGTGTATGGGGCTTGAATGGGCAGCACTTTAGTTTTCGAGAAGTTTAGGACTAGACCAGCATCGTGGCCAACACCCTACCAACCTAAAACAGTATCGGTTTTTTCGCAAAAAGACTAAAAATGTTTTAGAACGATTGCCAAATTTTTTATGTGTGAGTTGTGTTTCGCAATCGTTGGACTGTTTGAAAGGTTTTCAGTACCTTTGCAATGATACGTATTTAGTATCTATGATCCGTATTTTCCGATCATACTGCTAAACAACACGTAATGATATTTCAAGTAACTTGTGCCTGGCGAGATGACTGCGCGACTGTCATACAAAAATGAGTTGTATATTTACAAGCACACGCACATACAGTTACAGTTGCACTATCTATACAAACTACGATACTTTCAAGTTCTTTGTTTTAAATCAGGGTAAAGATGTTCTTTGTATGGGTCAGCCATCCTGGATCTGTTCGATATTTGCCATGCTATTTCATCACTTTTCTTTCTAAATAAATTGAGTTAATAGATAAAATAATAAACGATATCAGAAAAAAACGATGCATACTTTTGCTAGATCAATAGCATCGATGATTATAGTCTAGCGGCGCACTAAGGGACGTGACAGAGTACTTAAGGCATTCCTTATTTTAGATATTGTTTAGCAAATCCACACTTTGAAGCAATATAGATAGAGTGTAGATTCGCTAAGCAAAATCTATATTTAGGAACGCATTACGTAACCGTGCCTCTGACTAGAGGTAAAAAATAGGTAAACATATGAAAATGGTTTCGAACCAAATCAAAATGTAATATCATACTAAAAAATTACGGTTTCTCATCTTTGACAATAAAAATAAAGATGATCTTTACAATCGATAAATCCTTTTCTATCGGTGGGAACGTGTGGTAAAGTTCCTTAAAGTGGTGACCCTGAGACTCCACGCCAAAGCTAGCTTCCAGAGGACAACACGGGCATAAGCGACCACGACCTTGCAGCGCCTTGCAAGACTGGACGTCACCTCTCATCCTCCGCTTCCGACTTGGCACAGCACCTGCACTTTCGGCCGGTCCTTAGCAGAGCACCCTCTCTCCTGGTCGACACGCAGCGCTGCACCTTCGGCTGGTCAACAAGCAGAGCACTTCTCTCCTGGCCGACGCAGCCGCCAGCCACTACGCACCGACACTGCACCGCACCGCCCCGACGCACTGGGGAAGTCTGCACCTCGGCATCCTAGGGCAGCCTCCGACTCACTGGCAACTTGTTCCGTACTCCACGCGACCCGGACGCACACCGAGGATCGTCGGACATTCACCGCCTTAGTCCCGACTCACCGTGGACCACTACGCGGCACCTTGGTCCGACTCACTGGAACCATCAGCTGAGATACTGGCAAGCTTTCACCCTTACGCAAAAACCGAAGATGACCTCTACTTACGACCTTCGGTCTCGGAGGGGAGTGGTGTAGCGGTGACGCGCTACTCAACCGACCAATCATAACGCGTATACTACATGCAACATCGCAATATCAACTTTACTTAAGCTATTAGAACATATATGACTTTCCGACAACGAATGTCAGGCTGCATCCTGCTCACCCTTTTCTATCGGTGGAAAAAGTGGTAAAGTTCCAATTAGAACTAACATTTCCTAGAGCCTTTTATTCCCTTCTGTATAATTTACTATTCCCGTCTATTGAGATAAAATGTTATACGACTTGTGATTTCAGCTATACAACATGAATTTTATTCGAATCCGTTTCCCCATCACACCGAGCTTTCGAGAGCAAACATTCAAATTTTCACAATTACAATGTTTTAACGTTAAGTACAACCATATATTTCAAAATAAAAACAATCAACAGAACTCACGTGGCGGCGGTACGGCCCATCTAGCACATTTTTCAACTACCCACAAAGCTCGGTCCACTTGCTTTAACACCGCTTGTCCGAAGCGATAGCTGGCTGCCTGCTCCAACAACCCATGAATTACTTCTTTACCGAATTCTATTAACTCCATTGCTCTGGAATTGTGTAAAGAAAGACTTCAAAATATGGTGCTAATTGTTTTTATAAATCTGGTAATTCAGACACTTATGGTATGGTGCTAAGGTCCATGCCTTTCTGAACATTCATAACAGTAAGCGTGGATGTAGTTTTATTCGGGGGATGATCTAATGAAATATAGGAACTAAATGCTACTCCGACTAAGGAATCGGATTGGAAATTATAATAGACATTAAGTAAAGCTAAGATAAACAGTGTATTTTGACTATTAGTAACAAACATATCGATATCAAAGTTCACATATTCTACTCTATAAGATAATTTTGAAAATTGTGAGCCTGTTATTGGCGGTCTGTTTAAGCAATTAAATACAAACAATTGTAAATAAGACTTCAGTGCTGTTGGCTATGTGAAACAATAAATAAATAAAAGAATTTGATGCTGTTTTAGAAAAATTATTTTTGATAAAAAAATATAGGTACGTAATAAAGGACTGGGTATTCAGAGATGCACCGTCTGTTCATTCCTAGAAAAAAGCTTGGGTTATTGCTGATAATGAAGCCGCTACTTTATCAGTAAATCAAAATCCAGAACTTTGAAGATAAGCTATTTTCTACGATTTCGTACTACAAACTATTGTAAAAGACGAATATTTGCGCATAACATTTGCACCGTTTTAAAATAACTGGAATAATATACAATAGAATGAATTAGAGACTTAATCAACGAATCTCATGTTATTCATACCCAGAAATAGACAACTTATTTATTGATAGAAAATAAACACAGATACACTTATGACTAAATATTATTCAAAGTTTCTACTTTATCTGTAGAACTACTTGCTCATTAGTAAACGTAAGTAGTTAGGTATTTCTTATTAAACAAACAGATAATTCAAAATCTTGTATGTTTTGACAGCGATAAAAAGTATATTGATTCATGCGTTGAAAGTTTTAGTCCAGTAAAAATTGATATTAAAATCGCTTGATGTAGTTCTGGTTTTTTTGTATGTTATATTAGGTCTTTACCTATGAAATTGCCGTTTTTCACGAAATAAATGAAGCGTAATTTTTTTTTATATTTTTTATTTCTATTAATCAAAATAATCACCCATGCAATCAATGCATCTTTGCCAACGCATTGGTAGCTTATTGATGTCTTTCTTGAAGAAATCAGCTGGACGGGAGGCAACAAATTCTTCAAAGGCATTTTGTACTACCTCTCGGGTATTGAATTTTTTTCCCTCCAAGAAGTTATCCAAATTCTGGAAAAAGTAGAAGTCTGTAGGCGCAAGGTCTGGTGAGTACGGCGGATGACGGAGAACTTGCAACCCCAACTCTTGTAGCTTGGAGACCGTCTGCTGTGCAGTATGAGGTCGCGCGTTGTCGTGCAGGAGCAGTGGAGCCGAACGATTGACCAAAGCTGGTTGGAGACGTGCGAGCTTCTCCAACATTGTGTTCAGTTCTTCACAGTACACATCTGCAGTAATGCTTGTCCCGTTTGGCAAGAAGCTGTGATGAATTACACCCGCGTTAGACCACCAAACAGTGACCATCACTTTTCTAGGGGTAAGTTTTCGTTTAGGGCATTGTTTGGGTGCTGAACCAGGGTCCAACCAACTTGCTGAGCGCTTACGATTGTCAAACAGGATCCATTTCTCGTCACAAGTAACAATGCGGTTCAGAATTCCTTCATTTGTATGCCTGCTGAGCAGTGCAGGGCACGTCTCCACGCGTACTTCGCGCTGGCGGTCATTGAGTTCGTGGGGTACCCATTTGTCATGCTTTTTTACCTTGCCAATTTGACGCAAATGGACCAATATTGTTTTGATGCTAACGTCGAAAGCTGCTGCTAATTCAGCCGTGGATTGAGTTTCATCAGCTTCCACAATTGCCTTTAATTCGTCATTGTCGACCAAAGTTTTCGGACGACCACGGGGTTCATTTTTCAGGTCAAAATTTCCAGAACGGAAGCGGGTAAACCTATAACGGGTGGTGCGTTCGTTTGTAGTGTTCGCTCCGTAAACGTCGTTGATGTTGCGTGCCGCTTATGCCGCTTTGCTGCCACGACGGTACTCATACTCCATAATTACTCGAATTTTTAACTTATCCATGATGACGAAAAATGTTCGAATGCGTTAAAAACAAAACACTAACTATTAAACAAATGACGATTTTAGAAAAAGAATTCCATGTTTGTCAAATAAAATTAATTTGAAATTAGAATTATCAGTCAAAAAAAAATATTTTCATTTGAAATGGCCAGTACGGCAAAACGGCAGTTTCATAGGTAAAGACCTATTATTTTTGGATTGATAAAGAACAGGTAATTTTTTATTGTTCAAATAATAAATAAGTGGAATTTAAGTAGACGTTTTTATTTTTGCGATTTACAAAGCTCAAGTTGAAACTTCTTATTCAAGTAAGCACAGTACATCGAAAATGATTTAAGAAAATAATTAAACAAAACATAATAATACCAAAGAGATAACAAATTCTAAATATGGGAGAGTCTAGTTTTAAAAGTGCTTAAATTCTATGTAAAAATCAAACTCACCAGTAAAAAAACGTATCTAAATGAATATCTCAAATAAATCTCGAAAAATAAGCGCCGAGGTTTAAACCCCAGACTTCTGGAACACTTAGTTACCAATTCAAACTACCAACACACTTAACATCATACAACCCAACAATAAACAAGCACAGTAACTACAGTACAATAACATTAATGATACAATTACCTATGAAATATGCGCAGACGTAGACCGACGGTTCACAGATCAGGACTGACACAAAACATGAACGCATATCGAGACGTAAAAAAGAGGAATGCGATAGCTCCATCTATACAAAATGCATTAAGTGCAATGAAAATATCATTTTGACTTCTTTATACCTTTAGAGATAAAGCTGAGAGAACCGGGGTCACGGGGTTAGTGCAATCATGAACAGATATGACGGACCAATCGACAGGCGGGCTAATAAGTAATCGGCATTATCTAATTCTATTTGATGAGGTACAAAATACAGATTGACATGTCTCAAATTCCATTTTCGATTGTTACGTATCTATGTTAGACAAATATGTTTGTGACATACGCTCTCATTCGTGTTTGACGTACTACTATTGGTTGCAGAAGATCTTTATGATAAAGCTATATTTTGCCTCAAATCCTACACATAATTTTATACGGGACAAAACACTTCTAATTTTTGTAGTTAGGGTGTTGCAACTGTGTTTATAAATAGATTTAAAGATACAAAGCTGTGTGTAGCTGTGTAAATTCATAATCAACAAAAATCTATTAAAATTATTTTTACGATATATATATATACACAAGGTATCAAAGATCTAAATTCATCTCTTAGGAGTCAAAACGGGGTAGAAAGGCGTTAATCTATAGAATTAAAAATACTACTTCCACGAAAATCATGCACGAACCTTGAAAGATTCCGTGCTTCCGTGACTCCGTTATTCAAAATTCATTGGGTCCGTTAAATCGATAAGCCACTTCAGAGGCCTATGGGGTTTCCAGAGGCGGCTTCATCAGCTTTGATACTGGATGCCACTGCCTCACACGATAAGAAGAATTTACGTAAATATGTTAGTATATGTTTAAAAACTATTGCGACCAATTCTCGATAGTTATCATTCAATTTTTTCTTTCTTGTAGAAATCTAAGTTAACTTGACTACGATTATGAAACTAACTATAGCTTACTATGAATTTGAAAGATATATGCAAATTTGACCCTGTTAAGTAATTACCGATTTCAAAATCTAAATCTAAATCAAAATATTTTATTTCGTTATTGGTTTACAAACTGTAACGCTTCATGAATGCCAAGCTAAACAACTTTGTACTTTTAAAAGGTAGGTATTTTTAAAGGTAGACCGAAAGAAAAAAAAGCCAATGAAAACAAACCTCTTCGCATTAAAAGTTTTGTAATCTAAGATATAATATTATCCTCACACCCATGCCATACCGGGGGCACTAATTCACTTTACATTTAAAAGATCCAGGACTTTACTATATATATTATTTTTTTAAAGAAAAAGGATTAGACGTTTGTCTTCTATCTCACCTGATGGAAAGTGACGATGAAGACGAAGGTGTTACACGTCTATCCACGAGATACCTATTCACTGAAAATTGAAAGAACTAGGACTATAGTTTTCTGGAAAAACAGACGCAGGCAGTTCATTCCACACCTTGGCGACCCGCACCAAAAAGGAACTATCGAACCGTTTGGTTCGACTTCTTGGGATATCTACCATGAAGGGATGGAAGGTCTGTCTGCGTCTAGTAGTCCAATGCAAGAAGGGTGTGGGTTCAACCTGATCAAAAATAGCATTCGCGCACTCTCCAAAATGTAATCTGTAGAAGACTGCTAAACTGGCAACTTTCCGACGATGGTCGAGCCTTTGCAGTTTTTTGGTGGTGAGGTCAAAGTTGTTAATAATTTTTCGGGCTCTTCAGTCAACTGCGTTCATCGCTTCTAGTTGGTACTTTGCAGAACCATCCCAAAGGTGGCTACAATTCTCCATACAAGATCGAACTTGAGCTGTATACAAATTAAGTAGCTGTTCAGGGCTGAAGTACCGTCGGACCTTCGAGATGATTCCCAACTTCTTTGAAGCTGTTTGAGCCATGGACACAATTTGTTGCCCGAAGTTTAGTTGGGACGATTTAGTTACGCCCAGAAGCCCTAGGTGGTCGGTTAAGGGTACAGAAACATTTTGGAAAGTGGGCATTAGGTCAGGTGCTCTTTTTTGCGGAAAATAAACACGCCTGCGTTTTCGACGGGTTAAATTTGACTAAGTATAAACATGGAGACAACTTAAGTTTCCCTTGTTTCGAAACCAAAATTGAAAAATAAAATAAAATAATTTGAAATACCAACAGACAGAAGTTTGCGGGTTAAAAAAACAAATTTAACATTATTTTAATGGATATTATATTATACTGGGTTTGCTATGAAATGTTTGACTATGTATGAAACAATATAACGCTAGGTTTACCATTTCTGGTTCAGAAAGATCTCAACAAATATATTAAAGTAGTTAAAAGTCTATACAATCTATCTGTACAATACAGCACAGAGCACTTTTATTGCCAAATAAAAATAATGATTATAAAATACAATAACGACAAATAAATTACATTTGCCAAGTCAGGTGGCTTCATCACTCACAAGTGATTTCCTCCAGGCAACCTTTAGCATCTTTTGTGACTAGTTATTGCATTGTTATAATTAAGATACTTTAAACTGTCACAAAAATTATTTTATTTTCTTTATATAAACAGGACAATAGAAAGTCATAGTATGAATCAAATATCAATAAAATAAAGAAAAAATTGGTAGGATTAAACTGCTAGGTAAAAAGTTGTATTTCTCCCTTTGAACAAGTCAATGTTTTGGATATGGCAGAAAATTCTACTAAATGCCATATAAAGATGGCAAAATGACATATGGTTTAGAAAGACAACCAACATCTGCTGGTAGGCCACTATAATGTTTTTGTGATCTAACAGAAGCCACATGTAAAAATCTTTATGAGGTTTCCCTTGAATTGAATTTAACATATATATTTTATCTATTAGAAATAGACATAGTCAGTGATTAAGTATTATTTAATTTAGGAACTTATCACTTATCAATTAACCTGAAAGCCCATTACCACCATCATTATCTTTAATATTTAATTGACAAATTTTGTTTAAAATAGTATTGAAATAAACCTACATTAGATTTTGTGTTAGATTGTATTTTCATGTGTCAACAAGTATTGTTCATAGTAGATTATTATTTATAGTTTTTAAGCTTTGTAACAAGTAAGCCTAGTTGCTATGATAAATAAATGTATTATTAGATATTATTAAATATTTATAACTAAAGAGCACTTTTCTAAAGTTTTTTATATTCAATTAATTTCTAACATTATGCTTCTATAATTAGTATTTGAAATTGATAGTGCTATCATAAGCCAAATTAATGAACGAAAGGGATTGTTTTCACAGTTAGGCACAAAATGTAAAAGCAATGCTCCCTCAAGCTCAAGCTCCCTTGGCAATGTTATCATTGTATGAAAGTAAACACATTTGTATTCATTTTGTCCTATCCAAAACGTTTGATAATTAATTATTAATCCAACTGTAAAACAGCATAATAATAAATGAAATGCAAATTGATAATTTAAAAAAATATTTTGTTTAAAAAGACACATGAATATGTCCAAATTTTAAAAGAACACGTATTTTCCACATACATGTCATAAAGTAATGGTAAATAGTGTGATGAATTTAGTCATTAAACTGAGAATCCCAGTTAAACTTTCTTTTAAACCTATCAGTCATTTGAGTTATCCAACTTTTGCCACAGAATGAATATGCTCCAGGTACTATTTAGTACCGAAAGGATATTTTGTAAAACTCTGTAGGTACTATAGTTTGTTTATAATTACATACAAGTATTTGCAGCGCGTAATATTTATTACAATACATTTAATTTACTTACTCAGGGCATAAACTGTACAGGAAAACACCGGTTACAAATGTAGATACTGTGAAATGAAAAACCTTGTGTACCCTCACAAACTGCCCGACAATTTTAAAATTTTAAATAAAATCAACATAAGTTAGATGACTGAAAGGAGATAAAAGAATTAAAAATAACTTTGTGTCAAATGTTGTGTCAAAAAATACCAAAGTGACAAAACATTTGAATTGTCAATCACATGGCATGGCATTCCATGGAGCCAGCCCATCTCACACTATAAAACCAATATGTATGTACTACGAACAACCGGTAGGTTCACTCCAATTTATTTAGACAAACAAAAGTAAAATCTATCGGAACAATGTATAATTCAATTTAAAAAACCAAATGTCAACTAAAAAATGGACATGAGATAGACTCACTTAAGCTCGCTGTGTCCCCTTCAAGACTAATTGTTATGTTGTTTGGTTTTAAAAGGGTTTCTCGCTCATTTGGCGTCACTGATTTCAGATCTATCAACGTTTTTTTACAGAGCAGCATTGACCTCAAACTTGAAAAAAAAACATAAAATGGCGTCCATTTTTAGGGTTGCACAACGAGTATCGAATGTACTATCGATATTTTAGGATAAGTCTGGCAAACGATACATTTTTTAACAAGACATTCAATATTATACTCTGTTCGGCCAGTAATATAATAATCTACATTTTTGTTTCATTTTAGTCATTCCTAAATGCCCTTCATGTAGCTTGTTCAAATTGTTTATCTCATTGAGTTAGGAACTATAAGTCTATGGTTCATAAAAATTAATTCTTGGTCTATTGAGAGATCCTGTCTAAATTTATAATAACATTTTAAACAATCAGGTTTATTTTTTACAAGTATGGGCCAACCATTATTAATATAATTTCTAAGTTTGCAAAGCTCATCATCCTTTAAAATTTCTGTTAATATTTTATTTTTCAATTCATCTGTACATTGCAATTGAGAGGCTAGCCCAATACAATAAATAACTTCATGCTTATAAGACTGATCATTATCAGTTTCATTTAAGAAAGACCATGATAATGCATCGGCAATATGCAACTCTTTACCATTCTGATATTTACAATCACTGTCATAGTTTAACAATTTTAATTTGAGTCTTAGTAGCCCAACGGAGGGAATCTCATATAAACCCCTTCTCAATATAGTTTCTAACGGTTTATGATCATTTAAAATAGTACATTTTATCCCATAAATGTAGTAGTGAAGTTTTTTTGTAACCCCGAACGACACTGAGAAGTTCTCTTTCTATTTGTAATTCGGTTAGATATAACTTTAACCGATTCCTGGCCCATGACGCACCTAGCGCGTCATGAAGAAACCTTCAGGGAAGCCAATGATGCGACCAGCGCGTCATTAGGAAATTGTTGCAATTAAAATTTTTATTCAATTCAAATAAAAAATCCTTTTATTCTATATAAAAAAATTAACACATTAGAGACACTAATATCTGTGGCCACTATATTTTTTTGGAAAATTTAATTGTCAGAAGTTGTCAACCACATGCAATACTTAATTGTTTATTATCCATATGTTATTTATCCATAATTCATACTCTAAAATAAAAAAAATGTCTAAAAAAAGTGCCATTTATTAAGGTACCTATTTACTTTGGTTCAAAATACATAAGCGATTCGTGATAATAATAAGAACATTCATATTATTTCTATAAAATACCTCTGAATGAAGATTCGTATTGATAGAAAACTTTAAGTAACCTATTGTTAGGGTTCACAATTTTACACATTAATTTAATCGATTATTTTCAATTTCTGTATCGAAACAATCGAACAACTTGATATTCTTTTTATAAAATGGCAACATTTTAACTTGGTCGCGTGGTTTTGCTGCGCTGTAATTGGTTGACGTGGGCCAATGGCAGGGCGTATTTTTCCCGCCAACATGTTAAGATGATGGAAAAGTGAGTTCGGGTGTAGCGTGGCCGCGCTGGATATTCTGGTCTTGGCGGTTGAAAGTGAAAGATCAAAATTGTGTAAGAGTAGCTAAAATAAAATTTGTACCTGGGCCTTGTAATTTATTTAATTGAGATCTAATATAATCATTGACTTCAAGTTACCGAGTTTCTGTTCTACTCCTCTGGACCAAGGATAGTAAGCTTCGTCTACGCTATTAACTAAAATATGTTCTGCATGGAATAATTTTTAGCTCATTAAGGTGAAAAACTAATAAACAAGGATCTAGAACGTCTCGTGCCCAAAAAAACCCATTAGAATATGGTTCATTTTTGAATAAAATCGCTCGTTCACACGCTCATCTTCTTCTTAATACAAACAAATGGTCACGTAGACCTAGAAAGTATTACGTTTACTAACAGAAAAATATTTAAATGCTGGCCAATCTATTTATGTAAATAATTATTATGCAAGCGTTGATATGGCTAACGAATTCTTAAATGATAACAAATATTTGACCAGCACTTTGAGGCAAATTAAAAAAGGGATCCGAAAGAGGTAATTAATACTAAACGACAAATAAACGAAGCTTGTATTATGCATAACAATAAAAATGTAACGGTTACAAAATGGCAAGATAAGGGGGAGGTCTGTTTCGTCAGTTCCGAACACAATAGCGAATACGTAAATACAAAAAATTCATACGGGAACGATTCCTTCAAACCTAAAATGCAGGTTTACCAACAAAATCTGAGATCTGTCGACAAGCACGACTAAATGTTAAGTTATTATTGTGCCGAACATAAATCGTTAAGATGGTATAAAAAAGTAATTATCCACATCATGCAGGTCCAGTTATTATATTCGTTTTCCTTATATAATTTAAAAAGAGAAAGGAAGTCAAGTTTGTATGATTTTCGATTACAAGTCATTGAACACCTATGAACACTAATAAATCAGAGACCATTCGACCGACACATCCTGGTGCATTCATTTGCCAGCACACTTACTCAAGAGAAATAGCAAAACTAAATTGTAAAAATAATGTACATAAAAAAAGAGTCAACGTATTATTTGGCTGTCCGGACTGTCCAGTTTTTCCTGGATTATGCTTGGAATGTTTTTATTAAAGCATTTCACAAATACTAATCGTTATTGTTAAGCTATGGAGGAAGAAAAATTTTATAAATTTTCATCATTTGTTAACAGTAAAATTTCTTAGTTACAATTTATGATTCAAATGATTAATCAATTTTAACATGTTGAACAACAGCTCAATAATTGAAGTAAGTTAATAGATTTTTCCTAAGAAACATATATCCTTAAATATCCAATCATAACAGTATTTAAATACAAAAATCAACAATAGAATGGGATCAAAATTGTGATTAATGTTTTAATAATAAACCTTAGGAAAACTTAATTATTTACTTTTCAAACTTATCCGGGATCATTCTACCTATTCTTACATAGGTAGAATGAATATACCCCTTATGTATCAAATGAATTATTTTTCATGTACTTCTACAATATTTTGCACAATGTCAAAAATATACATATTCCGTCTGCTTGTTCTCAGTGCATGTTGCACTATCCTGCGTTGTTTTCGTCGTGCATGTTGGACCATCCTTCCTCGTGTTCTCTCCATAATATGTTCCACTACCCGGTTCCAAGTTTCCAAGTTCACTGTGTTTCTATTTCTGATTCGGGAATATATCTGCGTTTTCTAATTAATTCTGGATCAAAATTATAAAATATATATACTTAACTAATTAATCAAGATTGATGCAATATGATTCCTAAAGGGTAATATCTATAGCTATTATACCACCCTATATCAACAATAAATTCAACAAAAAAGTATAAAAGCTTTACAACTCCTGGTGGAAATCTGTAACTTACCTTCCATTTCCTATAAAACACGTAGATAGTCACTTTGAAACACACTAAACTAATAAATAAAACATAATACACAGTAAAAGCTTTCACGTTGTATTATTATAGTTAAAACTGCTTAAAATAGCGTAAAACATTACCGGGGGCCAATGACGCGCTAGGTGCGTCATCGGTCAAGGGGGCCTATGACGCGACTAACGCGTCATTAAGTTTTGTAGTGGGGCCGGGGCGGAAAGGTTCGGAAATTGAATGTGGCAAGGAATCGGTTTAGAATAAAAATAATGAGTGGTTATTGGAGTTGAAAATAAAAAAGTGAATTTCAAGTGTGTTACAGGGTCACAGGTTAATTAAGTCTCTTTTTCTTTCAAGTAATTAAGAGTTAAAGTCTTGTCTTTGAGGGAATTAAGAAAAATAGTCGATGGTGATACGACTAATTGGTCTGAGACTAATATAATTTTAGAGGCATTTGGCGAAGTATAAAACCTTTTGGGGACACGGACATTGACATTTATGTCCTAACATTAACATTAATGAGTCTTAATGATACTTGTCTTTTATTTGTAAATCTAGTTATGTAACGTTTAATTCTGTAATAAAGTTCCTAGATTTTTTTTTTCTTTTTGTAATTAATCTTTATTAGATTCAACTAGTCTGTTATTAATTAAGTTTAAAATATTATTTTTTCTAGTCTAACGTAACTTAACTTAGCCTAAGATTGTCACAAACTATGTAAAATATGATGTACATTATAAGGAAAAGCGGGGTGTCCTGGCACAGGTATTTTATACTTAACAGGATGCCCTATCCACGATTGTAATTAGTTAGTTATTTTCTCGTTCAATAACTACGTAATAATAGGGTTTATTGTTATGGTTTATTGATAATAATTTGTAAATTGCTTTCTTTTATTGAAATGTAATAGTTATTTTCATGGTGTTTTACGTATTTGAAGAGAATAACGACAAAACCTTTGGTGTTGTATATGTTCCTAATTGGTAGTTATATCTTGTTTGATTATGTTAAAAAACTAATTGTTATTAGAACGTTTGCATATTTTAATTATGTAAAATGATAAAATTGTGTTTGTAACCGTTTCGCCTTAGGTACAATGTTAGGCTAAGTAAGTAGTCTGCCGGCGCAAACGGTGTTTTGAGATAGTCTTTCGTTCTAGAAAGTTTTTTGTTTTTAATTTTATCAAATTGATATTTATGTAAACATATAGGAATCGTTTCGCTCTATTATTTGAATATAATATTGTAATAGTTTTGATTAATAGTTTGAAAGATAATTCGATGTAAAGTTAGAATCCAAGTAAAACTTAAGTGTAATTAGGTACAAATTGCACAAACGCTCCAGCCAATCAGAGCGCTGGAATTATTTAGGGCGAAATTTGTATAAAAGGCGCACGCCGAGCTACGGAACTAAGTTCGGTGCCCACAAGTGAAGAAAGAGCAACTAATAAGAAGAAAGAAACAGTCTATTAAGAAGAAGAGTTCAGAAGATTCCAGCTAGAAGAAAGAAAGTGCTGTTCGGTGAATCCGGAGGCCAGTGAAGACCCAAGAAGACGTAAGCGCTGTTCGGTGTATCCGGAGGCCAGTGAAGAGGTCTAAAGAAAGAAGCTGAACTCCAGGAACAATTGCGGTTCACAGGGTTATTTATAAGGTTTATTTGTAACCGCAATAAACGTTCCTACTTTGAAGACGTGTTGTTTTCACTGCGCTCCAACCTGCACTCGATCAAGTCGGGTGTCACTCCGTGGTTCGTCAGGTCGTGGTGTCTTCGGGGCTTCGAAAGGTACTACGGCTTCTTCCCAGCCGGCGCAAAACCCGCAACAGTTTTCCTGGTCCTTCGAGCCGAGATCCTGGATCAAGAAGATGCCAACCACACGGTCAACTGGAAGAACGAAGCCCACCACCGCCACGGAGTCTTCGAGGGACTGGAGCGCAGCCACGCCGTCAGAGACGACAGACACGATGGGGTCGTCTACGGGGTCGACGTTGACACCAGGGGCACCAACTCAACCCGCCGGAGGAGCGCCTGAAGCACGCCACGCCGAAGGTTACACCGTACCGCCAGCAATGGATGGGGTTGCGTCGAGGGGCACTGCGGATGAAGAAGCACGGTTCGCGGTACCAGCGCCCGTGGAGCCTAGGAGGGTTGGTTTTACCACCAGGTCGAGGGCTTCCAGAAGAAGGGAAGCCGAATTGAAAATGGAGATAGCCCAGAGGAAGCTGGATCTCGCCGAGGCCGAACTGGAGCTTGCGGGTCGAGTCCGGCAGTGAAGAGGACTTCGCAGACGAGGCGCGGCAGCAACACGTGGAGGAGTGGCTACAGAAGACTGAGAGGAGAACGAGGGTTATGCCACCTCCACCGCGGCTACCATAGTCGCCGCCTGCATCTGGGAAGATCGACATCCAGGAATTGGCTGAAGCATTGGGGAAGCTACCTAGAGGCCGGTCGGAAGCTGTACACATCGAGCTTCCCAACTTCGACGGCGCCGCAGAAGAATGGTGGGCGTTCAAGAGGACGTTCGAAGACACTGCACCCAGCTTCAGTCACGTGCAGAACCTGGCCAGATTACGGAAGGCGCTGCAAGGGAGGGCGCGAGAGGCAGTGAAGAGCCTCTTGTTTACGGCGGGACATCCCAGCGAGGTCATGAGGGAGCTACAATTGAGGTTCGGAAGACCCGAAGCTCTGGCAACTGCGGAGCTGGAGAAGCTGGAGAACCTGCCACGGGTCACAGAGGATCCGAACGACGTGAGCACATTCTGCAGCCACGTGAGGAACGCCGTGGCCACGATCAAGGCAATGGGGGCAAGCAAATACCTAGATTCCCTTAGAACTACGAGGGCCCTCATTGCGAAGATGCCGACTACGATGAAACACCGGTGGATCGCATACAAGAGGACGAATCCTGACGACGAACTTCGGGACCTGGAAGTCATGAATGCATTCCTGGAGGCTGAAAGCGAATGGTACGCGGAAATAGCCGACCCTGAAGTATCCTGGAAGAAAGAAGACTGTCAGCGATCTGCACCACCGAAGACATCATGGGGCCACGAGCGAAGACCAATGAAGAAGGTTCACTACGTGCAGGGGAATGAAGAGCACCCCCGCAAGAATCGTTTTCCAGTGTGTAACGGCGAGCACTGGATTTACGAATGCAGGAAGTTCAAAGAAGCAAACCTTAGTCAAAAGTACGAAATGGCTAAGAAGGCAATTTTATGCTTCAGGTGTCTACGAGGAAGGCATTCGAGAAAGATCTGCAGGGCAGCAGATTGCAAGAAGTGCGGAAGATGGCACCACACCAGTCTTCATGAAGAAAGCTGTCCACCAGCAGCTGTTGGGGATAGAAAAGAATCCCGCTGCAATGTCTCCAGTCGCAGAGAAGAGCCCAAGGAAGTCGTCACCTCCGTGCACACTGCCAGTGGTGGGCAGGTGTATCTAAAGATGATCCCAGTGGACCTGTATGGACCGAAGGGCGCAGCACGCGTACTGGCCCTTCTGGATGAGGGGTCGACAGTCACTTTATTGGATGCTGGGGTGGCGCAGATGATTGGGGCTGAAGGCAAGGTGAGTCCGATAACTATCGAGACAATTGGAGAACATGAAATCAAGAAGTGCGATTCGCAGTAGATAAGCGTCACGATCAAGGGAGCTCATCGTAAGAAGAAGGAAACGATTGAAGTGCGAACAATCGACAGTTCGAAGCTCTCAAGACAAGGTGTGGATCGAGGTGTCATCCAAGGATGCTCGCACCTGCAAGGCATTCAAGGTCAACTGATATATGAAAATGAAGAGCCAAAACTTCTCATCGGGCAAGTTAACTGGGGTCTCATCGTCACGAGAAGACTGAAGAAATGGAAAAAGTCCGATCCAGTTGCGTCACTAACGAGCTTGGGTTGGATCCTCCATGGGCGTCACAACGGGAAGACGTCACCGGTAAAGTTCGTCAACCACAGCAGAGTCATCGAAGAAGATGAGACAGAAGCCTTGGTGCGGCGACACTTCGACATCGAATCAATCGGAGTGCAGCCTCGCCGCCCGAGCAACGACGCAGACCAACGAGCGCTTGAGGTCCTGCAATCAACGACGAAGCGCCTTCCAGTCCAGTTTTGAATTCCAGGTTTGAATCCGGGCTGCTGTGGAAGAGTGAAGACGAAACCCTCCCAAACAACTACGTGCAAGCTCATCGACGTCTTATTGGGATTGAAAGGAAATTGGACAAGGATGCAACGTCATATGAAGACCAGATGAAGAAGCTGATAGAAAATGGTTATGCAGAGAAGGCTCCAGTATCAACGACCGCTGAAGAACATTTTATTTGCCGCATTTTGCGGTAATTCATCCCGTGAAGAAGAAGCCAAGGATAGTCCTGGATGCTGCTGCCAAATTTGACGGGAAGTGCCTGAATGACGCACACCTGCCGGGACCAGATCTTCTGCAATCGCTATTTGGGGTGCTTGTGAGGTTCAGAGAGAAGCCGGTCACCGACATCAAAGATATGTTCCTGAGTTTACAAATGCGTGAAGAGGACCGCGACAGCCTGAGGTTCCTGTGGCGCGGCGACAGAAGAAATGGGACACCAGACGAATACCGAATGTGCTCAGTGGTGTTTGGTGCGGCTTCATCACCGTCTACGGCGATTTTCGTAATGAACAAGAACGCAGAAGATTTCAGAGAAGATAACCCGGCGGCAGTGGAAGCTATCGAGAAGAATCACTATATTGATGATTATTTGCAGAGCTTTGCCACAGAGGAAGATGCAAGAAGGATCGCGCATCAGGTGCAGAGCATTCACGCAAAGGCAGGCTTCCACTTGAGGGGATGGAGCAGCAACAGGCCGAAGATCCTCGATGGGATAGGAGATCAGCTCAAAGAAAACAGCACAGAACTGGTTGCTGAAGAGAAGACTCTTGGGCTGAGATGGCTCTGACGACGGTGCTGCAGTCCAGGACACCACAAGAGGAAGTTCTTCACACGCTGATGACTGAAGTCGAACACGTGGTGAACTCGAGGCCTCACCCATGTTAGCGTAGACCCTGACGATGAGGAAGCTCTAACGCCGTCGAGCTCGTCGGGAGGCAACGTGGAAGACGGAACAACGGCTGACGGATCACTTCTGGAACAGTTGGATAAAGGAGTATCTGCCTACCCTGCTGCCGAAGAAGATCAACGGAGCAGCAACGCAAGATCCGCGAGTTGGCGACATTGTCATGGTCGTCGACGCAACACTGCCGAGGAACACCTGGCCGAGAGGAAGAGTTCACCTAGTCTACCCTGGACCTGATGGGAGAGTTCGAGTTCTGGACGTGCAGACACCATGGGGAATGCTGAGGCAGCCAACGAGACGGGTCGTCATCCTGGTTCCTGCTGCAGCGTCGCAACCGCAGGATGGAGTGCTACGCACTGCGGGGGAGACTTTTAGCGACGCAACACGAAATGGATTCGGCATAATAGGGACATAGTCATATAATGGTTTTGTAAATAACGCTAGTCCACGCCCTCACTACTTGCGCCCACACTCGAGCACCGGGTCGTTCAAATTGTTAGTAAGTCATATGATTCAATGGTAATATTTGCTTGTCAGCGCTATCGCTACTTGTGCCCGTCCTCGGATGGGTGGTTATTTTCGAGTGTGACGTAAACAAGATCTAATAAGATTCTTATAGGAAATTAGGATGTTATAGGAACCTAGGTATAGGTATATGTTGAATGCTATTTTGATAACATTGATTTATGGTTGAATTGATGATATTTGTGTTTAATAAAGTTCTTAGAGATTTCATTGGTAGATAAGCGTAATATGAGAAGCTTTATGTATGTCTTAGATAGAAATTAGGCCTAGGTTATTTGTCAAATACTGATTTGGTTAGATTTGTCATAATTGTGGTAATTTTATGGTTATTTCGTATCAGATTAGGTAGATAATGGTAGATATAACGTTATTGTATATAGGTTCATATAATAACGTACTTATTCGAAGTAATAAATGACGTAATATGGTTAGATATTTTCTCGTTCAATAACTACGTAATTATAGGGTTTATTGTTATGGTTTATTGATAATAATTTGTAAATTGCTTTCTTTTATTGAAATGTAATAGTTATTTTCATGGTGTTTTACGTATTTGAAGAGAATAACGACAAAACCTTTGGTGTTGTATATGTTCCTAATTGGTAGTTATATCTTGTTTGATTATGTTAAAAAACTAATTGTTATTAGAACGTTTGCATATTTTAATTATGTAAAATGATAAAATTGTGTTTGTAACCGTTTCGCCTTAGGTACAATGTTAGGCTAAGTAAGTAGTCTGCCGGCGCAAACGGTGTTTTGAGATAGTCTTTCGTTCTAGAAAGTTTTTTGTTTTTAATTTTATCAAATTGATATTTATGTAAACATATAGGAATCGTTTCGCTCTATTATTTGAATATAATATTGTAATAGTTTTGATTAATAGCTTGAAAGATAATTCGATGTAAAGTTAGAATCCAAGTAAAACTTAAGTGTAATTAGGTACAAATTGCACAAAGGCGCCAGCCAATCAGAGCGCTGGAATTATTTAGGGCGAAATTTGTATAAAAGGCGCACGCCGAGCTACGGAACTTAGTTCGGTGCCCACAAGTGAAGAAAGAGCAACTAATAAGAAGAAAGAAACAGTTCGGTGCCTGCAGCGAAGAAAACAACATCTAATAAGAAGAAAGAAACAGTCTAATAAGAAGAAAAGTTCAGAAGATTCCAGCTAGAAGAAAGAAAGTGCTGTTCGGTGAATCCGGAGGCCAGTGAAGACCCAAGAAGACGTAAGCGCTGTTCGGTGTATCCGGAGGCCAGTGAAGAGGTCTAAAGAAAGAAGCTGAACTCCAGGAACAATTGCGGTTCACAGGGTTATTTATAAGGTTTATTTGTAACCGCAATAAACGTTCCTACTTTGAAGACGTGTTGTTTTCACTGCGCTCCAACCTGCACTCGATCAAGTCGGGTGTCACTCCGTGGTTCGTCAGGTCGTGGTGTCTTCGGGGCTTCGAAAGGTACTACGGCTTCTTCCCAGCCGGCGCAAACCCCGCAACAAGCGGCGTTCAACACTGACGGACGATGAACAAATATAAAGAGGGCATTGTCTTCGACAACGCCAATAATGCCAACATGTTTCTCCAAAGTAACAAGTTGACCTTCTAAAGAAGAAAGAAAAAGTTGCCTTCGTTATACTACTAGAAAATGTATTAAAGACAACATAAGAACAGGCTGCATGGGCTAGATCTCTGCCTTCCCCCAAAGGGTAAAGAATTAAAAAAAAAGTATTCAATCAAATCAAAATGGCGGCTATATGTTAGTTATCTGTTGGAGCTGTTAATATACATTTTAGAGTTTTTTTTTTAATAAAGTTTTAAGTGCTCGTTGATTCAGATAAAACAAATATACCTTACAATGCTGCCTGCAAATGTAAGGTATGTAACTATTTATAACTAAAAGATACTGTAATGGAATCCTTTGACAACTCGAATCGCCACTCAATGAGCGATAGTTTTTCATTGTATGAACGTTACATGAGAAGTTTTAATGTAGTAGATAATTATTTAGATCAAAATACGGATCAACAACCAAAAGAGTTGCCGAGCTCGCATCACGAATACGACAATTCCAATAGCGAAATTGGCGATAACATTGACTTGTCTGCTGTGCGGGTTATTGAACCAAAACACACTGCACCAGCTGATGATAATAACTGCTTCCTATCAAGTGTTTGTAAAAATTTTGTTGACAAGGATTCTTTTAGTTCTGATCTTGAATTGAAGGCTGATTCACATGGTGCGTCTTTGGCTGCCTCAATAGATAATTTTTCCACGACAGTTGAAACTAATGAGGTATCGAGCACGACAGAAGTTCATGTTTCCTCTGAAGAATCTAAATTAGGCTGCAAACAACCTGTCTTTATTACCTCTACCATGGAAAATAGTAACAATGCTGTAGATAGTGTACCATTATTTGCTAATACTCGACTTAATGAAAATGTCTTCAAGCTACCAATTTCTGAACTTTCATTTAATGGTACCATAATAAAACATGTACAGAAGTTAAAGCCTATTGTGGACCCTATAACTGCCCTGAGTGCTAGTACTGGGCTTGTACATTTAGAGGACAAAAGTTGTGATAATTTGCCTGACCCAACCAAAAGTTCAAGTGAAAAATATTCTGATAGTAGTGCTGATTCTCAGTATGAAGAATATAATAAGAAAAATCTGCTGAATGAAGAAGGTTGCAGCACTAAATGGAGTGAGCAGAGCTACTCGTCTCTGGAAGCATCCTTTGATAGTGGGGTAAGATCACCTGATATGTTTTCTGATGATGAGGGTGACTCTACACCAGCCCAGGAGCCATTATGGCAATTCCTCATAGATTATGAGGCTTATGACAAAAGGAGAGTAAAGAAAATAGAAGTAAGTAAACATTTTTAAATTCAAGCTCTAAATTAGGGTCAGGCACTATTTTTATGATAAATATTAAAAATATCTATATTTATTTGATTGTAGTGAACTAAATAATAGCAAAACAATAAATTCATTAAATAAAATTCAAGTTCAATGCTATCTGAATCTGAATCATAACCTGCATTTGAAAGGATATAAAATGTTATGTTCATTCAAAAGAAATTGTCTGGGTTCTGCTTACATTGCAAGAAAAATGCTAACAATTTTCAACTTGTTGTTCATAATTTTGCAGATTAAGCTTTATGCAGCAAGTTTAACAATAATGTCTTAAATTATTATACATACTAATCAAATTATTTATTTGAACAGGAAATGTTACAAGGTATTCCACCACCACCTTCAGTTACTACTCTTAAAACAGATGTTACTGAAATGCTTAAGAAATATTATTGTTTTCTGCCAGCCTTTAATGACACTGTAAAGCCTGATCCAGAAAGTAACTCAACCACTCCAACAAAGAAAGTGTCTTTTGTTTACATCCCTGAGGCACTGAAACCATTACAGGAAGATGGTTGTCTTAATAGTGCAGACAAAAAATCAAACGTTAGCACAAATGACACAAGTTTAGATAAAAGTGTGGATATACCAATGTGCTTGGAATCTGAAGCTAAGGAGACAGCTTGGCCAGAAGTATTGAAATGCAAATATTATGATATTTAGTGAGTACATTTCTTTTTTTATCATCATTTTAGAGTTATAAGGTTTTATTTTAAAATTTGCACCCTTAAAATATTACATTAGTAAACATTTTTGTTGGTAGCTAATAAATGCTTTTAATTAAATAGTTTTTTATTTTTACTGTTTCTTCATTTCATGTTTTCGGTTTTCATTATGAATACATCTTTGAAGATTAAGTCAATAATTTCATTTTAAACTACTTAGTATAATATTTCTAATTTATGATGTCCTTTTACTTTCTTCTTAGAATTAGCACACAAATAAATTAGACCAATTAGATAATGTGATATTGTGAAGTACCAGAAAAAGATTAAGCATACAATTTGACCTATATCAGTAATCAAGATTTATTTTTAGTTGTAACTACCTATATTAGTGAGCTAAATGATTTCTTTAGCTTTGCTTAAAAATAAAAAAGTTGTATTTCTGAAACTAGCCTTACAGATTTTCTCTTACATCTACCCTAACAATCTTTAACTGTTGAATTCCTTATTCAAATGATGGTCTAATTTACCAGTGCCTATTATAACAGTTGTTTCTGTTTATCCCATTGCATCTCACTGTGTATAACTTAGTTTTAATAAATAAATTATGCTCACTGCTTTAAAACATTTGTTTACTCTATTGGTTATCTACTGCATTATCAGTTTTATTATAATGTGCTGCTGTAAAAGTCATTACCTCCAACATGAAAATACATATTACCCTTGCATATCCTTTTGTTTAAGTTGTGACCCCTGCAGTTATGGTCAAGTGAACATCATATAAGCATGTATTATAAAAGATCAGCCATGGTTGCAACACACATTTGACCTTATTATGGGTCATAGAGCAAAAGAAAAATCTTATCAAATGCCTAGTATGGTGTCTGTTAAATTGTATGAACTCCATTTATTAGCTCCCTAATAAATGAAAAACAAAAATAAAATATTCTTACAAAATTTAACTTTTTAATTGAAATTTCTTTCAACAATAACATGGTAACATAAACACACCGACTTTATGGACCCAAAGTAAGCAGAGCTTGTGTTAGTAATGGCCATACAGTGAACTGGAAAAACCCAGAATAAACATACATATATAAATATAAACAACTCTGACCCGAGAATAGACATCTGTGTTCAACACACAAATGAATGCTATGACCACGACTCGAACTTGGGATCTCTGGCGATGAGGCTGGTGATGATGAGGTTACTAACCACTGTGTCACTCACACCCTGTGATAGTTTAAGTATTTTTTTTGCGTATCATAATCCAAAGTATTTTAAAAAATAGTTGTATGTTTGCGTCTAATTATAAAAAGTATTTAAAGGAGTGTGATATAATTAATCTCCTTTTTTCAGTTATAATATCACAAACTATTCAGAAAAGTTTGAATTGTTGTCATTACGATATGGAGAACGATATGTGGGTGCAGAAACAGACACAAGTGTCAACATACACTCTGGAGGCTTGCAGTCACCTAACAGTGCAAGCAAAAGAAAAGCATTGAGGCTTAAGTGAGTATTGCACTATTAAACTTATTTAGATTTTCAGATGTACCCAGTAGTATGTATGTAAACTTAACTTTTGCTTATGTTTGCAAACTAACTTTGTGGTTTTAATAAGTTTGAACTTCGGTTTTTAAAAGGGGTATATAGGTAGACTAAGGAAAAAGAGGCGGCGGAAAAAACCTCTCGGCAATCATTAATTTCAAAAAATGTTAAATGCATGGTATAGAGAAGGTGTACAATTTGACCACGACATGAAAGAAACAAACACATGACAGCTAATTGTGCGCGCTAATGTCATGTTGCAGCCAAGCTGTTTTCATAGTACGTGTTTATATTTTAACTTTCACAAACAGAAAGAGAAATAGCTTGTGGGTGTGCTCCTGTTTGTTTATTGAGGGACAGAGTATCAACCGATTTTGATATTTTATTGTAACATAACTTACTCCAAACGACTAGTACATAATTGTATAGTTGAATTAACGGTGTACTCATTGACGATTCTAAAACGTAATGATACTGAATCATTTTTGAAGTTTATTGGTGACGAAAAGTGGTGCGGAAAACGTCACGGTTATATTAAAGAAGACTGCAATTAATTAAACAAACTAACTTATAGTGAAGCTTTTAGAAGTATTATGAGTAATAAAGCATTACATTTGCTTTATTTATGGAAGAAACAATTGTTCATATTTTCGATTTAAAAAACGCCTTCACGATCACAACGACTTTTTCACTGCTAAAGGTAACCATTTGTTTAAATTGGATTTTGGCACGGATATGGCCTAATTTACTATCAAATGTCTAAAAACTTTGTTTAAAGGAGACCTTTTATTTCGGTTAGCGCGATGTACACCGTTCAAAATGTATGAATAATGTAGAAAACACACTCAAAATAAAAAGACAATATAAATTCTGCATTATGTTCTACTTTGAAACCAAAAAACAAAACATAATATGGCCACAGCGAGGTGACGTTTCCATACTCCGCCATGTTAAACGAAAATATGAAACGACATGCTTGTAGCATTGAGTCTGTGGCAACTTGTTATCTTTCTGATCGGTGGTTTGTTCAGGTCCGTTTGTTGAACTAGAGCTGACTGTATAGTTTCAATAATCGATGTGCACTTTAGTTTATCGTAACGACTTATAAAACTATTTAAGGTATATTAAACATTTAATTGACTTAAGAGGTATTTAATGATCGATTTCAAAGATCATAATCGCTTTGAAAACTTGAAATTTTAAGAATCAAAAATACATTCTTTTACACTTATCAATTACTCGATTATAAATCAAGGGCAGTTGTTATATTAATTGTAAATTATATTAACGGTAGGTTGAATAACTAAATCCAACGACACCAAAGGATCGTAAATTGGATGAACGATACATTAGAAAAATAAAAACAATAACAGAATTAATAAAACATCAACATGACCGCTAGCGCCATGTTTTCATTATGAAGTGTGGCTGAATTACGGATTTGAAAACATTTTGTTAAGACAAAACTAAACGAAATTATTAAATATTGGCATTCGTTCTATTTATTTTGTGGAATCCTATGAACACGCGTAGAAAAGCTAGCCAAGCGCCCTAGGGGGTATTTACTGAAATGTCTTCCTTTTTATCAAAAACTGATATGTTTTATAAAAATATAATATTATCAAAATATAAATATAATTAATAATACTGAAATGGTGAATACCGCACCTATGTGTTCATGGTAAAAATACATAATTTTAAAAATAAAATATTTTTTGGTCCATAATATGAAAAGGCATTTTTTTCTCTTACATTTACTTTTAGAGTTACTATATTATCTATCGCAAAGGCGAACACCAAGTATATTAGTTTATTTTAAAAAAGCCATCATTCCGGAAATTATTTTAATCAAAAGCTAAGAGAATCGTAAGCGAAGGACTCGAAAAGTAGAATCGCACTGTTCAAAACGGTGCAGGAGCAAACGAAAGATGGCAAACCAGTGTGAATCAATGAAATCAAAATCTGGCATTGTACTTTTTGAATCTATCAATTGAATGAATATTGTGTTGCGTTCGCCCCTAATGAGAAAATTAATGCGATTTTTTTTGGGCTTTTATACTCAATAATCCAGAAAGTATAGGTATCGGATAAACTATATATTTTTATCAGCCACTATAACAAATATTTGTAATGGCTGCGTTTAAGAAAAAAATAATATTGTCGTTTCGTAGCAACATTTAATAATAATAATATCATTGCAGATTTTTATATAAACAAGCATGTTAAAACTTTTTAAAGGCTTTTTTGCACTATATCTCTATACATTTTAGTACTTGTTAAAATATTTCACAGGTCGAAAACGTTCTTTCTTCTTTTTAACTCAGATCCACGCAAGTAGGTGTAAGGGCCAGTTTCATCAACAAAGGTTATCTTACTCTGAATAAGAATAATCATCAATTACTCGCGAGTACACTGGGATAGGTCTTCGTGTAATATTATTTTGGTGAAATTGGCTGGCCGCAAGACTACTACGGGTGGAATAACATCCACTCTCTAAAACATGAACAATAGAGAATTCTCTTAACGCAGTGTTAACAAAATTTAAAAAACACGCTATAAGCAAGAAATTAAGTGTGTCTTTCACCAAGAAGTGAAAAACACCGTAACCTTTAATAAGGGGTTAATTACGTAGTTGGGCGCAATGAAACACTTTTACGACTAAAATCATGTTAATAAATCACGCGAAAATAAGGTGGTCTTTTATGAGTTAATTGTCGAAAGATTTAAGGTAATTTCGCATATTGGCTGGACATGGACAGTTTATTTTTGGCCTTATTAGCCTTTTAAATTTCGGCGGACTTCAAAGGCATAATATTTGCTCAAGTCATGAATAAATAAATCGTTCGAAGAAAAACTGCCATCTATATATTTTTGCTAAAAAAATATATTCATTAAAATTCTTATTACAATTCATTTGAAACATAAGTATCGTGTTCAGGTCATTGACCCTTTGAATTGATAGTAAACTGGTTTTCAGTACAATGCTTATAAAAATTGGGGTCCTTTTGTAATGTAGAAGAATCAGAATCACAATAAAGATTCTATTTGTGATACAGTCGCAACATTTAAGGCGTGTAAAGCATACATTTTCAACAAAAATAATAAATATATTTTAAGACATTTTAGTATACATGGTTCATTAAAGAAAGGAATTGAAAATGGCGGTGCTTATCATGTTCTCTCGCTCGCACACTAGTGCCGTCTAAACTGTCTCGCGCGTACGGTAGGTAAAAAAAATATTAGTCTTGATTTAAATAATATTCTTGTTTTATTTTAACCAACATCATAATAAGGATTCTCCTGAAGTTTTGTTATTTAAATTGCCACGTGTACAGAAACGGACATAGTCCTTTTATCCCGACATCGAAAACGCACTGTTTCCGATGAAAACAACAATAACGTTGTAATGATAATGGATGGCGCCACGTGTCTTTCAACTTTCACGCCGACGAAGCCGATGTCAGAAGCTAGTTTGAAAATCCAGTCTTGTTTTTATTATTTTTGAATAGATAAATCTTTTGAAATTTTGTATGCTAACTGTACTATCTGTCAATGCAAGTACGAGCCGCCATTTATGATTCCTTACTGTAATGAACCATGTTATATGTCCTTGTATGTACCTGCGTAGTTGATTTCTTTCTGGCTTTGGAGGTAATAAATTTTTTTTATTCTGTTTAAATTTACAATATATATAACTTAAGATAAAAGTAAATTGTTTTAATGTATTTTATGACACAGTCTAAACCCGCAATTTACGCACGCTTTTCCGTGACCTAAGTTGCGTATTTCTGCACGGTGCGTAAATGAATTGACCAACTTTACTCATGTAGAAAAAATAAAAGAAAACATATTTAAATGTCATGTGAAGCTTGAATGGCCCTTGCGGCATTATTGTCTTTAATAATTGCACGCCACCCAAACGTCCACCACCGAAAATATAAGTGTGCAGACTGAGGAAAGCGATTGCTGAATTAGTGTGGTAGCTGGATTCTTGTTTCAATTATATGAGTATAAAAAATAAAGCTCATTCCCGTTGTCTAATCTATGGTTAATCAAGAAATAAACATTTATGGATACTTTGTAATTTTATTCTGTTGTAATAGTATTTGATTTTTTCTTTTAAAATAAACTTTCAAAATAGTAATCTGAACCCCCCCCCTGCCCGGGGCGGGTTTATGTCACACTTGCTATGAAATAGTATACGATACTTGGGACCTATGTTGTCTATTAATGCACGACGTTTAGCACCCTCGCTGCGTGCAATAATAGGCTACTTAGGTCACGCGTATCGTAATGTACTTCTTATTATTAATTATAAAGATATTAATTACACATTACAATTACAATTATCACATTTTTTTGTACACGTTCAATTCGTGCTAAGCGATATAACTTAAATTAAATCAAAATTATATAAATGAACGTTACAGTACAAAGCACTTCAGGATTGTATAAAATAAATCAAATCTAAACTCTCGCCGCGACTAGTTCTGTCTTTGTCTAATAAGGTGTAAGGTGCCTTACACATACATGCCTTGCGTAAGAACGAGACGGTAGTCAGCACGCAAGGGCGAGTATGTCGTTTGATTCGCCATATCTGCATCGCTTCTGTATTCCTTTTCGTGTTAATGCTAAATAATTTAAAAACATGTATCATTATACACAAATTCAACGAAATCAAGATTGAATGATGGTGATAAAATTTTAATACAATGCCTTGAAAGTTATAGAAGGGGTAAAATATTGTGGAAGAAAAGAAAACTGCGAAACTAAAAAGGTACATTTTAGGGTTCCATAATCTAACATGGATCCGCTATAATTTGACCATATCCGTCTGTGTGTCTATTCACGATTTAGCCCGTAGATTCATAGTACTAGAATTCTTTTATAAAGGACGATGGGCAAATATGTATGGAGCCTGGTACTGGAGTCAACAATTACGAGTTGATTATTAAAAGACAAGTAATTTAACGAAGAATAAGAATATCAAGGGCGCCAGTCTCGATTGTTAGTATTTTAGGTATTATGGAACTTTCAATACTATATATTTATAACAATATCATCAACATATTTTTAACTTCATTTTATTTATACTTTCTACTGATGATTAAGAGCCAGAGATTTATTTTAAAGATTTCGTTTAATTGAAACACATGAGGTATAATATTATATTTGAATTTTTGATGTAACTCCTAGTTGTACAGGGTTATTTGTTAAGCCCCCCGAATGGTTGACTGCATTTTTTATTCTGCATCTATAAACACATCATTTAAATATAATGCAGGCGCAGTAAAACCTACATGTCTCCCATATCCTAAATACCAAACTATCGATATAATATGTGCACATGTTCCAAAAGTGCGTCGACGATAAGCAAGTACAATAATATTGGTATATTGAGTTCGATTCATCAATTAAAGGGTAACAGAAATATTGTTTTGCTCTCACATGCCTTGATTGAATGCGGCCTCGTAAAAGCCATGCATCACAACTAATACCATAATTGGCTAAGTCTGTCAGCGCAGTTTGTCTGTAGACTTCTATTGTATATAGGCCATTTTGTAAATGCTCACTGCAATATGACTTAGCCAGTTTTAATTGGTATGTACCTAAAGATAGTATCATTATATCTTCTATGCTCAATCTTGGGAAATTCTCTATTTGTGCAGCCTCTAACCTCACAAAATCAGCCTTTCTATTATTGAGGTTTATCGCCTCAACATAACCATATAAAAGGTTTGGGGAATGTATTTTCTCTTGTATCTTTACTAAAAAAGCTTCTGCGTGAGGGCTGTCAGCAATGGATTGGTGGAAGTGATTTAAAATTGCGGCAGCAATTTTAAAATCACAAAACATATGAGGCAACGCGTTATTAAAATATTTTTGCCGTAACAGTTTAAAATCGCGCTTAAATCTGCCATTAACCACTTCCACTACCCAGCGGCATATTGTAACTAGTCGCGACTTGTTCGCTTGGTCAGTAGTAAGCTGCGAATCCTGGGGGTTTTTAGAAGGAGGGACATGATATTCGTAGCCAGCGGCTTCTATGTCTTCCAAGCTATCTCTGAAACCTCTATCTAAAATGAACACATCATGTGTTTGGAACAGAATGTGAAGCGGATTTTCTTCATCCGTCATTATTTCACTCATTATTGCAGCATCGCTCTTGGTAGCAGCGTATGGACCCTTGACGTCGATAATGTAACCGTCTGATGCTACAATAAAAAAGGGCTTTAGTAGATTTTGGAATTTATGAAGGCTGTATGATTGCCGCTGGAATAAAAAGTTAGCACTCTTATGTATGTAAACATACGTGCCGTCGCATATTACAATCAGTTTTGTATTTTCTTCATTTCCATAAATAGATTTTGGAATTCTTAAATTCCTGTCTAACAGATTCTGTCTTGTTGTATGGTCCACACCCAAGTGAATTACAACGTAATCATTAGAGAGACACTCTCTTGCTACAGCAAGGAGTCGTTCGAGACTTCGTCTCGACATACAAAACAATGAAGCTAGTCTTTCATCTGATTCACCAGTCCGAAGTTTGGTAAGGAGGATACCTAAGGCAACTCTTGGTTTATTACACCTCTGATTTAGAGAAGGAGTTTGCTCCAAGATAGCCTCAAATTGTTCAGTATTACGACCTGTCCAGTAGTGCATTTCTTCTTCATTTAATCCTCCTTCGTCAAAGTCCTTCGTCCTAATCTACATCCACTTTTTAAGGCGTTGGTCAGTAGATCACAAAGATTATTAAACTGGAATTCGTTGAAGTCATGAGTAACATTCCAGAATTGAGGCAGTTCATCCCAACAATTTCCCATTAAATGCTCTCGGCAAACTCTGGCACCGTCGGGAATATACAGCTTGTGGTCAGAAAATATGTGAGTTTTAATGACGTTTGGTATCCGATGGCGAGTTTCGTTAGTGCAGTTATTAAATATACAATGCCCCGGAGTGTTTGGTGCTCTAGAGTAGACGGATGAATAAATCAGTCCCTCAATATGTTGTTCTCGCGGTTGGTGTACTTCATCTTGTGATTGATGTGCTCCATCTTGAAGACGTAATCTTAAATCACTTTCAGCCCGTTGCCAACATCGATGGCACACCTTCTGCGTACCATCAAACAAAACCTGAAAAGAATGAGGAGTGTTTTAAATCAGGTAAAATAAGGTTATCACAATCTTGCTCTTCGAGGTAAAACATTAATGGTTATGTTATAAGTAAAAAGTGAAACGGGTTATATGTGACCATCCCTTTGGGAAACCACGCGCGCACTCTTATCACACACAATGACACAACCCTTCGACGTTTAGCTATTGTTCTCGTTCCATAAGTTTGTGACAGGTAGCTAACCATGTCGACGGATCCATATGCATGCGAATATAAGGCATACTTAGTAACATTTTTTATATTGCACCTTATTTTGACGGTATTCGTTTGTATCATTGTTATAAATTGATATTAGAGTGCATGCACTGACAAAGAAAATCACAAGCATACCGATGCATGACGTTTGGTCTAAGCCTTACCTTAAAAAAAGCCTACATTGTACTTATTAGCCGTAGCGCAGAAGGGGGACATCTACTGTAAAATGTATACATGTTTCGCAAATGAATGAAAAATGAATAGGACTAACCTCCATCACAGCATTTTCTTGTATGTATGCAGCTAAATCCCCTCGCATCCTTGACAGGTTTTCAGTCAGTAGATGTTCACGGTATCTCCCATGGTATAGTCCTCTCTGGCACATAACACAATTCCGTGATTGTTCCATTGCAAGTCGATAAGCACTTCAGTAAACCACAATTCAAGCCAAAGTCAACGTGAGTGGCGGGTAACAAAGGTCCAATAGATAGCCGGGGTCACTATGTAAAACAGATATCGGTGTCCAGTAAGCGCGCAAGGGTAAAATAATAGTAGTTGAGTGTATAAAATGAGACGTACTAACACAGCAAACACAAACAGACGACTGTTGAGTTCAAGGTTTGCGCAAGCGCACACCTGCGCCCCCAACTAACTACCTGTCCCCGCGGATGACTACCTGCACCGTGGGCAAACCAGGTTTCCAGGAACCTTCGTTAGCTATTTACTCGGTGTAGGATAGTAGTTGTATTCTTACTATTTGAAAATATGATCAAACAATTAACAATATTTCTAACAATTGGCGTACCTATAAAAACCATTATAGCTCGGAAAATACTAATATTTCGTCGGTGGTGCCAAAGTAACTTATATTGTACATGAAAAGATCTTTTTAATGATGTATAACTTAACCCTGTTGAAGGGTTGTACCAAAGTGCCCATCATCCTCTATCTTTTTCCTCATGACGTGAGGTATCGTTGAAGATAAATAAAAAATAGAATATTGTGAGTTACACCTACCCTGAGTTCCACTTGAAAAATAAGTATTAAGCTTTAAAGGCAAGCTAAATGATGTTTATATATGAGAAAATGATCTCTCATAGCACCTGGTGGAAAATGACAATAAAGAAGAGGGCATTGTGGCGGCCACTTCTTCGATAGCGAAGGCCACCCTATGATCGCTTGGGATACACACCCGTGTGGTATGCGGGTTAGGTTATTGGCGGTTTTGGAGGATCTAATACCTATTATATGGAACTACACGAACTAACCTGGAAGGAGGCACCTAGCTCTCACCCAAACACACGACCTGGAGCGGCGGTACTTCGACGTTTTCTTCTTCCGGGCGCCTCATTAAGAGATCCCCATTTGCTTTGCTTTTGAAGATACCTGGACTAAATATACATTCTCTAAAAATGAGACGCATGCCGCACATTTTCGCAAATCGATTCATCCTTTTGGATATATTAATGCAATCATTTTTCCAATTACCAGTATTCCTAATTTTAAAATGGAAATGGTTTTATAAGTTTGAAAAGAGCACTTGCTCACTCTCCAAAATGCAACCTCATAAGTTACGATAAACAAGCGACTTTTCACCGGTGCTTTGACCGTAGCAGGTTTTTCTTAAGCAAGACCTCAACGCTGTAGGTATGTTATAGTTTGCAGTAGTCTCAAAGTTGACTGTCATGTACTATCGATGCTGGAATACAGAGAAGTTGAGCAGTCCTTGTGCACTAAAGTTCCGCCGGACCATCGATATGATTCCCAATAGTGCGGAAACTGTTTGAGCCATAGGCTCAATATGTTGGCCGAAGTCTAGTTTAGAAGTAACAGTAAAATCTCTAGCGGCTCCGTTGTCGATATAGTAAACTGTTTCGCAGAAAATAGACACACCTGTGTTGTGGACATAAGGGATCCGTCAGTTTTCCGGGATCACTTTTCAGAATTGAAAAGGGATAAAAAATGCCCTGTGGGCCAAGAAGCAAACTTATCTGCCGTATAGGCTACGTAGTAAAATTTTTTATTGTTAATATTTGATATCCAACAAGCTTAAGCACTTCTGTGGATCATGGTGTTTTAGTTTGTTTTCTATTATACACATGTTTTTGTGTGATTCAAGTCAACTTTAATCATTTCCACATTTAAATTACCGTAAAAATACTGTGTGTTAATCAGTCGGTAAATCAATAAATAAAAACCTTGTAAAAGCCAAATTTTAAGAAAATTTAGTTACTTAATGTAAAGCGGAAAGTTACATTTAAATATTTAGTTTTGGCAATTTTTAGTAACGCTTATCGTAACATTTTAAATTAATGTCAAACAGATTTCACGTCACCCAACGTGTATAAATGTATGTTAACACATATATTATTATACACAACACATTGTATTCGTAGATAATGGCACAATTGTAATTTATTATAAATTTTTTATTTACAAGAAAGAATAATGCGAGTGTTCAACTGCTATATTTTATAATAAAAAAAATTCTACAAATTCGGATGGCTACCTTAAGTATTGAAAGACCAGTGATTTTTGAAATTTCTTAAGCTTTGATGGCGGTTTTCTCAAAACAAGGATTTTTGACTTATATCTTATTTATATATACAGGGTGTTTGGTGCAGGGTTAGCCAAACCCTATGGGTGTGTAGGTGTTACTAATTGTAAAATACAAATTGGAGTAAAAGACCCTAACTGTTATAATTTTTTTTCAATGATTTTTTTTGTATTTTTTTAAGTTTTTCCGAAATCCAACCGTACAACTTTTTTTGGAACATGTTTTTGCTACGAATTTTTATGTAAATTTGGTCTCAGATGTACCCTTCGTCTGTCAAAGACGTTATTAGTTCAAAATAACGAGTAAAAAAAATTTTACAGGCCCTAAAGTTAAAAAAATAAAAAACATTAGTTAAAAAAGGCAACTTTATATCTTTAAAAAAAACCATTTAATATCGAGGAGTTCAAGTACTTGTAAAAAAATCCCTAGTCATCCCTCTTTACATCGGTATACTACATGTAGCAAAAAAATGTATGAATTTGTCAAAAATACAACTTTAAGGGAAAACGGAGTAAAAACACAAAAGTAAATGTTTACATTTTTATTCTTTAAAACTACAAATTTTGTTCAAATACCCCTCCCCTACTTCTAATACACGCTCGATATCTTCGCCGAATTTCAACAGTAGTAGTACGGAGCGTCATCTCGACTTTCATTTTTGCAAATGCTGCGTCAATTCTTTCAATTAATTGTTGTTTTGTTTGTATTTCAACTTCATATACAAGCTCTTTTGCACGTCCCCATATACAGTAGTCAAGAGGGGTCAAATCTGGGGATCGTGGAGGCCATGAGATGGGGCCAAGTCGTCCAATCCACGCATTGGGGAACGAGTTATCTAGGAACTCTCGAACTGTTAGCCGATAATGTGCCGGACAACCATCATTTTGAAATACTATCGGTCGATCTTCTCGATATATCGGCACATTGCTCATCAGTTCAGGGAGATCATTTTCTAAAAATTCTAAATAATTGTCCCCGTCAAGAGTGTCTGGTAAGTAGTGAGGTCCAATCAGATGTTTGCCAATTATACCTGCCCAGACATTGACAGAAAATCGTGTTTGATGCGATGCCTGCCTTGTAACACGGGGATTTTGTCCTTTTTTTGCCCAGTGGTGTAAATTGTGTTGATTGAAAATCCCTTCACGTGTGAATTTTGACTCATCCGTCCATAGAATGCTTTTTAAAAAGTTTCCGTCCTCTATGTCCGTATTAAGTATAAAACGACAGAATTGAATTCGTCGCGCGTTATCACCTTGCACTAAACCTAAAACAAGAAAGAAAAAACCGTTAAAAAAATCTTAACGATTATGTAACAGTGCAGTTTCAACTGTAATGAGGCACCCATGAGATAAAACAAAAAAATACAAGTGCAATACCAATAATCTTTCTAACTAAGTTTATCCGTGCAATTCCAGTCCAAGGATACTCCACCTTGAGCCACAGACTCGCTTGAGTGTGTAAATTCACATCAGACGATCACGGTCGACAGTGGTCAAATGCCTGACTGTCAAGCATTAAAAAAAATTATTCACCTCAAACGTCTTGTCTAATTAAACTAAAACAAAGATAAGCTACATTAAATTAGGCACTTCAAAGTAATTTACCTTGCACCGGAGTGTAGTGGAAAGGATGCCTTCCATCTGCATTGACGACAGACCATACTTTCCATATGGAAACACCCAGATCTCTGGCGACTTTTCGAGTACTGGTAGTGGGGTCATCATTGAACGCTTGGAGTATGGCTTCGTCTATAGCAACTGGATGCTGTGTTGCGCTGACTCGTGGTTCTCGAAAGGTTAAGTTTCCTGTTTCACGAAGTCGTCGAAATGTACTTGAAAAAGTGTTATGATGTGTACACGTCTGTTGGGATGCAACTCTCTGTACAGTCTTTGAGCTGCGCGTGTATTGCCATCGCATCGACCATACGCATAAATAACATCAGCGTATTCTTCATTGGAGAATTCCGCCATTTTGTGACAAAAACAACGATAACAAAAACTTAACAACAAACAGCAAAACAACAAAACGTAACAAATAACAAAAATATTAACGAAAGCTAAGATACGTCTCACAGTAATCATAGTCAAACCACGACTAAAGACAAACATCTAAACATACTGTAGCTTAAAGCGATTCCACTTCACAGGTAAGGATTGAAGGTCTGGTATTCGATGATAGAAAGAGATAGAAATATGCAACACAATGAACATAGCGAAACAAAAGCTAGCACTAATTACAATAACTATTGAATTGCTGTTTTCTTGCAATGCAGTGTTTACTAGTTTAACGTTTCTACGAATATTCCTATTAAGTAACTAATTTGGAGGTAAATTATTCTAAATTATTTGTTATTTGAACGAAATTTGTAAAGTAATAACTTAAAAATGTAAACATTTACTTTTGTGTTTTTACTCCGTTTTCCCTTAAAGTGGTATTTTTGACAAATTCATAAATTTTTTTGCTACATGTAGTATACCGATGTAAAGAGGGATGACTAAAGAATTTTGTACAAGTACTTGAACTCCTCGATCGTAAATGGTTTTTTTTTTAAAAGATATAAAGTTGACTTTTGTAACGAATGTTTTTTTATTTTTTTAACTTTAAAAGCCTGTAAAAAAATTTTTGCTCGTTATTTTGAACAAATAACGTCTTCGACAGACGAAGACGAAGACCGAGACGAGACTGAGACCAAATTTACATAAAAAATTGTATTAAAAACATGTTCCAAAAAAAGTTGTACGGTTGGAATGGCAAGATTTCGGAAAAACTTAAAAAAATAAAAAAAAAAACATTAAAAATAATTTATAACAGTTAGGGTCTTTTACTTCAATTTGTATTTTACAATTAGTACCACCTACACACCCATAGGGTTTGGCTAACCCTGCACCAAACACCCTGTATATCGATATGTTCACCGTGTAATTATATAGGTAATTAGAAAGACAACACTTTCTTATTTATATATGTACAGCTTATATGAACATTTCCGCATTAATCATATTATGCACAAAAATATTTATTCCTCCTTTAAAGAATAAATAATTCATCTTAATAACAGAATAACAACATTTTAAATTAGAACTGGGACCGTAGCCATGTTGCCAATCTATGATCGTTAACGCTGTAGAAAACTCGTAAACGTATGGAGCATCGCGTGATAACTATATCCTTCATACAGTTTACGAGTTTTCTATAGCACTTGCGATAATAAATTGGCAAATGGCTTCTGCAGAGCGCCGATAGTTTCATATTTCATCCATTGCAAACAAACTATCATTCCACTTATTTCTTAAACATTAAACCTATTTACCGATTAAATACCGAAATTAATAATAATAGTGCTGCTGTCAGTGGCGTAACGTAGTGGGGGTGGCGAGGCACTTTTAAGGGGCGGTATTTCAAAATAAATACAGTGCAACCTCGATATAACAAATCGGAAGGGAACAAGTAAATATTCGTTATATCAAGTAATTCGTTGAACTGAGAATTGTTATGTTGAGGTTAGGTTAGGTTAGGTCTAAAATTCGTTATAAAGATGTAAAAAGAATAGTTTTATTCACCTCAACATTCCATCAAACAAAATAATAGTGCTGCTGTCAGTGGCGTAACGTAGTGGGGGTGGCGAGGCACTTTTAAGGGGCGGTATTTCAAAATAAATACAGTGCAACCTCGATATAACAAATCGGAAGGGAACAAGTAAATATTCGTTATATCAAGTAATTCGTTGAACTGAGAATTGTTATGTTGAGGTTAGGTTAGGTTAGGTCTAAAATTCGTTATAAAGATGTAAAAAGAATAGTTTTATTCACCTCAACATTCCATCAAACAAAATAATTGTTTGACGAACAAAAGCGTGTCGAAACATGTCATGACATGAATTACATACTATGAGATTAAGAGTCACACATTGGTGGGAACTTTATATAAAGGTTTTGGGTTGACAACATTCGTTAATTAGAGGTATACTTATATACTTTTTCTTGATAGGCGAAAATTCATTATAAAGAGGTTGTTCGCAATATAAAGCTACGATATATTTTACATTGACTCTTATGGACAATTCAGTGGGTTACAAAGAATTTGTTAAATGGAGGAAGACGGAAGTCGTTATATAGAGTATTATATTGTCTCACTTACGATTTGGACCGATTGGGATAATAAGACAGATAAGGCACAGTAAGACAGATGTTTTTAATTCTAACAATTATAAATTATATTATAAATAAATGTAAACACTATCGTTTTAGTTCTAATTGGAAGTTGAATTGCTTTTTTATATTCATTTCACTAATACCCTAATCTTGTCGAAAGTCAAGGTGTAATCATAAGTGTTCTTTACTTGTTGTATCAATGTAAGTGGCATAGGTGTAAAAATGTTTGTACTAAATATGATACAGGGTGATAGTTCTTATCGAAAAGTTCTTTACAATTACTATATATCTGACAAATAGAAATACCTAAATAAGATGGCGGCAAACTTTGCTTCCGCCTCGGGCTGGCAACTATGTTACGCCACTGACTGTTGTCTGTATCCGGAATACACCATGTAACGTGACATGTGATTGTAGGAAGATATGTTCATTTGGTTGCCATATTGGCCATGTCTTCGCTACGTCTAGGATTTCTTGTTAGACCCGTTGGGTAACTTTGACTTTCTGTCTAACATTGACTGCTGATCTAGTTTTTTCTGATGCTTTTTTACTTTCGCATTCACCTAAATAAATCATTTATTATTGTGTAGTATTTAAAAGTGAGATTATAATTTAGAATAATACTCACCTTTGGTTAAAAATTACTGTTCCTAGTAAACTGATAACTTTTCAATTTCTTATGGTTAAATGAGGCTAAAGTGATATTAATGCTTCAATAATTTAAAAATAGTACGAAATATAATAAACAGTGTTCCCAAAGTAAGCAGTGCTTGTGTTATAGATGACCATACAGCAAACTGGGGGAAACTGAGACCCAGGATGAACATACATATAATAAATATCAACAACCATGAACCGAGAACAAATATTTATGTTCATCACACAAATGAATGCCCAGTCTCGAACCTGGGACCTCCGGCGTATGAGGCAGGATAACTACCCACTATGCCACTCGGTCGTGTACACAAACGCGCGGCGCGTGGCCTGCAGCTAGCAGCTCGGTGGAAATGATGTCTAATCCTTATAGTTTAAGTCAAAGGCAAGACTGTTAACTGTGACGACAGTAACTGACCGAACATTGGAAAAACAACCTCTTAGCTCTTTAATAACTAAGGCTTATGAAAATCGATTTATAAACACTGTTTTGGACCATTGTATTATGTAGATAACTGTAAAATTGTAAGCAAATAATGCTCTTGTAAGCAAAGGCTCTGAGTCTGCACAAGGCATATAGATCTCAGATTTAAAAAAAAAATCCACATCGGGTAGAAAACACAATTTTCTTCATTTAAGTGTAGCAATGTTGTTTTTGTCAATGCGTATTTAAAATGAAAAAGCCGATGTATTAAGTATGTCTAAATACTACCCCACAAATCGAGGCAAAACATCCCGATTACCAGTATTTTTGTCTTTCGATTATATTTAGTATGTTATGAAATGAGTGGGTAATCAAATTAAATTCCTTGTTACAGATTAGCACAAGCAAAGTCGCCAGGATCTCGTTTGTCACATTTAGCTCGGAGGCGACAAGCGTTCTGCAGTGCAGCTACCATCGGGGAGAAAGCTCAGGCCACCTCCAAAATGGTGCTCATTGATAAGAAGTATGTATCTTTTAGAATGTTGTTGGTTAGGTGCTTTTTACTATAAGAAGAAAATAGTTTAATTTATCAGATGAACCAACTGATTTTTTATTTTTCTTGATATCTATTAGTCGTGCAAACTTACTCACTTCCGCGGTCCCGAATTAAAATATAAGCTAACCCGTGTTAAAATATAGCTGCGTGTTCGTCAGTCCAATAGAAATTGACAGTGATGGAGGGACCTTTTCAACTGACTAACCGGGTAGAGTCTGAGTTAAATATTTCACTCTGGTCTGCGCAATTCAGTTTTACATTATTAATTTTTAGCTTTACTTGTTTTAATATAATATCTTAATAATTTTATTAATACATCAAATCATTAACAAACCAAAAACTAACAGAACGTTGTTAAGTTACTTCCCACACAGAAAACTGGTGACCAGTTCCGATCGCCGAAGTCCCAGATTGAAACGAACGCCGGGCAAAAATACTCCGACTCGCAGAACTCCCAAGAAAACCCCAGCGAAAACTCCAAAAACTGGTTCCAGTAGAAAGAAAGCCATGCGAAGGTTACTTATGGACACGGAGAATTTGACAAAATCCCAGCCTACACGAGAAACGTTGAAACGTGCACTATTTGTCAGTCCGGAAAATAGAAAACCTATGCCCGTAGTACCTAGTACGTCTATGCCCGTAGAAGCCATGAGATCTAAAAGATGTCTTTTTGGGTCCCCGGTCTCAGCTGAAACTAAAAGCTCTGATGGCACACAAAGTGATACATTCTTAAAAAGAAAGAGAGATCCCTTCGACGATGATTACCTGGATAATGGCCGGAGTAAAATTGCTAAAAGTTTATCTTTTGGTGGCAGTTCCGTTGGAAAAAGACAGTCCTTTTCGCAGTCATTTAGCCGTAGAGCCTCGGAATGTTTTCCTAGTAATAAAATTATGGCTGAATTGAATGATGTGCATAAAAAGGTTGGTTTTATTTTGTTTTCAGTAGTGCTGTAGTGTGAGGATCACATTTTTTTCTTTTGACTCTTTCTATAAAGGTTAATTTACTAATTAATGTAATATTGAATTTTCCCTTGCATAAGAATATGAATAATTCGGACTTTAATATCTTTAAGGTTTATCAGTAACTATATCTAAATATTGCATTTTCTGTCATATCAGCTTAATAAATAATAAATACTCTCTCATAAACCAATAAAATATTCCTTACAGAAACTACTTTGGGCTGTGACCGAAGCATTACGTATCCATGGTTGGCGAATGTGCTCCCCAGGGTTCAAAGAAAAGGCCTCTTCTCTTGCGAAGTTAACCCGGCGCTTGCTGACGCTACCGCCGCATGCTGCTAAGTTGGCGGCTCCTAAGTTGTCTACGTCCGATACTATGTTAAAGTGAGTAGTTTATTCTAAAGTGTTAATGCTTTAGTAATGTATACTTGAAAATCCAATGTTTTAATACAGGGTGTTACCCATAAGCAAGTCAAGCCGATGCGAGATGACGGATCCCCCATGTAGGTTTAGCGATTTTTAGTGGTTTCCAAGATATAGCTTATTTAAATATTAATATTCAATTCCAAAATGTTTTTATCATTGGATTTCTATAATAAGAAAAGTGCATTATTATATAAATTATATAATTTTTTGTAATTCCCGCTTGATACTTTAGCCGTCCCTGACCTAAGGCGTTAATTCAAGCAACACCCTTTATAGTTAAAAATATGGTGTATAAAACTTGTGTTGACATTTTCAACCGCGCCCGTCGCGGTAACGGAATCCCGTAGAATGAAGAATTTTATGAATTAAAAAAAAGGAGCAATCCGCGGCTGCTAATCGCGCCTTGAGGTTGTATCTTATCTGAGCCTTTGAAACAAGTTAAACAACTTTCAACAGTCATACTTTATTGTGTTAAAATGTAATGAATGAGCCAAGTGGAGCAAACCCAAGCACTACAAGATTAAGTAATATCCGCCCAATTTTTTTTACCGAAGTACACTCTGTGGATTATAAATACCTACATTGCACTGAGTAATTCCATAGCTTTAGATGTATTCGAACCTCTACTTTCCACGAAAAAAAAATAATTTCAAAAATTATTGGCATAAAACAAATCTCTTTGCCAGTGAGTAGAACATTGATGTATTCTTTGGTGTGGCATTATCATTCTCTATGCCTTAGGTATGACAGGCGCATCATTGTTTATATTTAAGTCAGATAGCCATTATTAATACAATAATAGTATTTTTTTTCTTGCATTAAGATAGTTTCGACAATGCATTAGTCAGCACAGTTTTGGACAACTTTGAAAGATCTTTTGGATCCATAGAAGAAGAATTACTGTTGGAATTGTCAAGTAGTGACGTATAGAAGTAGAATCAACTACATCCTGCAAGCTTTGTTCATACATACACAAGTGGTTTTTACTAGTTCACAAGTAAACACGGTCAGTCAGAAGGTTGAGCCATCCAAAGAAATAAAAGTAATAAATAATAATAAACACAAATAAGTTGTACTCTGTTCTTTATGTCTCTCTATTTCTCATGTTATTACAATGTTAGAAAAATCATCATCTACAAAATATAAACATACATATAGCTTACATAACTAATTTGGTATGTGAAGAAATAATACGATTCTAATTCAAAAACAAAATGAGTAAATTAATTTGACTCACATTCAACCTTAATGACGTCATCAAGCAGCATCGTTTTCTAACTTCTTTATGGTCAAACTGTCAATTTTTGTGATAAAACCTGTCATTAAGAACCATAGATTATTGTAGAGTTGTTCATTCCAGGTAATATAATGAACTTCATAATGCGATTTTAAAAATATAACTGCTCCGTGACGTCATCATACAAATTTCTTTAAAAACTAATTTAAAATTAATAAAAAAAATTTTTCACAATAAACATAAAAAATATATAAGTACCTCAAAATTACTTTATGTACCGAATTACTGAACGCAGACAATCTATATTTTTAAGTCATGGATAAATGGAGTTTGAATACAAGTTAAAAAAAAAAACTTGATAAGATGCAAATCCTTAATTAAACACACACTTGGTGCCACTAATTAATTTCTTCGAACTTTAACATTTTTTTTTACTAAAAGACGTAAACAAAAATCTATTTTTATCCAGATACCTCTGTGGTTTTCCTATAATTTGGTCAGCGATGTAGAGCTTCAAAATCGTTTCCTTTCAAGTAGTAATATTTGAATGTTCAATTTCAGGCTGGCCCGCCAATACGTATTCGCAATAATTCAAGGACGCTCAGTAGAAGATTGTTTTCAAGAAGAACAAGCAAAGCTTGCCGAGACCAACAGCAAGATCTCGGGATACATATCCGCTACCATGTACCAACAAATCAAAGCGAAACAAACAACTTCAACGTTCACATCTCAAATCAAAGAAAACACTTACAACGATGGAGCGATTAAACAAGAACAACCTAGAAGTGCTTCGAAAAACGTTCTACAAGACAAAACAGTAAATATTGACGCTAATTCAAATAGTAATAGCTTATCAGCTCTTGAGAAAATTGGTATATTCAAATCAAATTCAATGCCTTCCTTCGAAGAGGCAGCTAAAATGCGTGCGCGCCGACAAATTAGTTTCGATATGGTTGAGTTCCCTAAAAGGTGACGAGTTACATAGAGTAATAAATTTTTTATTTGTGACTGATTAAAAGATTTAGGTTAATAACTCGTGTCTCGTTTTGTGAAGTGCTTTTGAAAGTTAAAAATAATGCGTCTTACTTCAGCTGATCGTAATTTGAACAAAATATAATAGACAATGTTGTGAAATACTTGGAAACGTAGTTGCAGTGTTAATTTTTATCTATTTAAGATTTATAAAGGCAAACACATAAAAGCATTTCTATTTAATTTTCGTACCTGACATTTATTTGAAATTTCTTACATTTATCTACTTTTTGAGGTTAGAAAACTTGCTTTACTTTTGGTTTGCAGTGACATCGTAAAAGTGTATTTTTTAAATGCTAAGGGCAGTATGGATATATTATAGAAGTACATGAACAATATAAACATGAGTAAATGATTCTACAAATATGCTTACATAAACACATCTTGTAGTAAAACAAGTATTATTTATTCCAACTTCATGTATGTCAAATCAAATTAATCAATTTTATTATACCTAGTTAAGATATCCGAACACTTAATGCATTTTAATCACATACCAGAATCACATACTAGCATTAAACAAAAATAGTTTTTTACACACAAGTGAATATGTCAATTGTACACTTTTTAGAAAGATGTAATTTTGTTTTCACTTATAGCTTTTCTTGTGCAGCAAACGTTGTTTGTTAAAATGATAGTAAGTGATACCCAAGAGTTTAATAATGGTTGACTTACAGCTCTGTACACGAATATAACACTTATAGGTGGTGTATTAAAGTAACATTGAAATACGTTTTCCTGAAATTGTTATATTACCATCCTCTGTGTGATCTAATGTGATGAAGATCCTTGTACTTTCTGACGCATTCTTTGTCATAGCTGGCGGTTTTTTAATATGAAACTTAACAGTAATATAGATGACACAAGCAATGTGTGCGCGCGGCCTGGTATGTGCGTTAAGCTTGTATATATACAGCAAGTGTGTGTGCGTCACGCTTGTACTCAGGCACCGAAGCGACGACGGTTTGACACGATGACGGCTGCCTCACAAAGTTGCATATTTACAGGCACACGCACTCAACAGAGTGGAACCATCTATATGAATTAAGGACTAATAAATTTTGATTTTGTAACCTCTGTGAGGTTATTTGTAAATATTCTGCATGGGTTTCTGTTTTCGTTTGTTTAGATAAATTTAGTTAAGGAAAAGTGTGACTTCGTTTAATGTAAATAAGAACTATTTATTTATGAGCCAATTAACAGGCTTTTATTATTTTGGATTTAATAGTTTGTTTTCGTTTTTCAACTCTTTTTGAATATTGGATTATTCAGATTTTGTTTTACAAATTTACTTTGACTAAGCAAATGGTTATGTAAGTCAATTATATAACTAATAAGTTTGTGAATCAAATATGGTTGCTTTTTTTAGTATAATAACACCAATTTTGGAATGTGCTTAATAGTAAAAATCGTGCAGAAATCTAAGATTTTTACGTATTTCGTACTGAACTGATTTTGTAAATATAAATTAGTCAACAAAACAAATTTAAACAAGTTTATAAACATGACTTTTCAATAACTTAATATTTAGAAAAGCTATCAAAACTAATCTTATTGAATTTGAGTTCTATTACACGACAATGATGTGTGAAACTAAAATTTCTTTAGTACAGTATGCGTCAAATAACTCAAGAAAATAGGTGTGTGCGAAAGTTTCGAATCACTTTTGCACGCGATTGTAATTATTTGAAGCTTTATTATTTCTCTTTGTACTTATTTAATTCAGAATTTGAAAGAAAACTTATGGTTTTGAAAGAACATTTATGATAAGAAGTTAGCTAAAGTTTCCTTGCGGAAAAATTTTGATAAACATGATGTTAGTACGTATCTGAGTTGGATCTCGGATAATTAGATAAACAATAAATTATTTTAATTAATATCTTTGAGTTTCATTTATCAGTTAAAAAGTCCTATCGTCCCGATAAGCTAAAATGAACGATTAGCGTATGGAGTGGTCGCCATTTGTGTTCATGATAGTATGCGATAAACAAACGTGTCAGTATAAAAATATTGGACGTAAAAAGTAGTGTACCTACAGATTTGATTTATTATGTTGTTTAGGGGAACATACGAAAATGGGAAGTTCTCTGTCTTATCCTGGTTTGACTGAAGATTTGTTAGAAGATTATGTATCTCTCACTTATTTGAGCAAGGGAGAAATATTGTAGTAAGTATTCTTAGAAAAGCCTGAAATGAATTCAATGCAGTGGTCAGTTACTTGTGTTTCAAACTTATCCATTGTGTCACCTACATATCATTATGAATCAAAATTGTATTTTTGATAGTTTGGTAGGTCTATAATTAGAAAAGGAGGCCGACAGGACAATCATATTGGGCTGGGTTGCTCTCGGAAAGCTGAGTATTATCTTCGTATCGTCTGTCTCACAGAACCTTAAAACTAGAGTGTTGGATCTCCCTGTCGTCAAGCCAAAACGGGGACACAAACATAACTACTACTACTGGAGACTGGGATTTTCCAACCGGTTCGATGGAACTATTTTTTGAACTGCATACTAACCTTTTCAACAATAAAATATAGAAATCATACTGTTTTTAAACCTACCTACTACACTGTGCATTATATTTTCTTGAAGACCAGTTTCGTAATCATAAAGGTCTTATTTTCCTTGTTCTATAGATCGAATTGAGAAATGTAAGTAATCCGCTTCTATGTACTCTTTAGTAATAAAATAAGAAAATGTCTTATGTACAATAACGACATAATTTGTTGAATTGATAGAGACGGCATTTCAGACAGGAAAGTGTGGTGCCGCGTTTCGGTCAGGAAAGGTGATGCCCTGTAACCACGACAGACGGACAATCTAAGCACAGTGGCTGGATGTGACCCACTCGATAGCGGGCTAGCTTCCGGACTTTGGGGGAGTCCACAACTCGAAGCGATGACTGAAAAAGTGAACGAAATGAATATGCGGCCTGTTTAATTTTTAGAATGTTACTGCCAGTTACAAATTAAAACACGCATTTTAATTTTTAGCTTAATGAAGAAGTTTCAAGCTATTGATCCGGAAAGAATGAAAGCTGATTATCAAAGTAGATTCAGCAAACAAGAAATCATTGATAAATTCGACGTTTTAAAAGTAAGTGTGACGTCTTGTTTTACTATTAGCGCCATTTCAGCGTATATGAGGAAATGTCTCATTGTTTCTGTGACTATGGATATTTTCTAAATAACGACTGGACCGATTTGGATTAAATCTACATGAAACTGGAAAAGATTGTCTTTTTGAATCATCGTTGTAATGTTATAGGTATATCATTATATGAAGGTATTTTTTAAAATATAAATGAACACTGTGGAAGTCTCCTAACCTTTTCAGAACAATCCGCTACAAGACAGGATGTTCAGCGTATTTTCATCGAAAACAGATGAGTGCTTTAGCTTCGAAGACATGATAGATTTGTGCTCAGCAATGAGTCCAGAATGCCCGCCAGAAGTTAAAGCTGAATGGGCTTTTCGGGTTTATGGTAGGTATTTGCAAATAAGGAACGGATCGATTTTTTACGGATTCTGTCTTAATATTTTTTAAACCAATGAAAATGCTACCACGTTTTTACGCGCTCGAGCGCGGATCCGCTAACTAAGGTGCAACAAGTTCTTTGACTGTACTTACCGAGTTTTCCGTTGACGGGCAAATAGGGATTTTCTTAAAACGAAAAGCATTTCAATCTTTAGTTTCTTGATATTTTTTGAATTTATTATTAGATTTACATCAGATAAATCATAATATACTACAGATTTGGACGGTGACAACCAAATTTCTTCGAATGATCTCTCTGGGATTCTGGATCGCCTGACGTCAAACGGCCTGGACAAAGAATCGAAGGATAAAATAATATGTATTGTAAGTAATATAAATTGTTTGCAGCACTTTCGTTTAACGGTGGGTACCTTTTTTACCACGCCGGTACAAAATGTTTTCCTAAGTATATATACTAAAGTTAAAGTTGTACTTCTCTTTTTACAAAATTTTAAATTCAAAGTAGCAAAAAAAGGCCCTCAACTGATGTTAACTATTCAAAAAGAGCAACACTCCCAAACGTAATAATAACCAAACCTTAAAATTTTCATTTCAGATGCACCTCCGTTTTAGGCAATTTTATAGTCCTAATACACCTACAAATACCTTATAAGTAGGGTATTATTGAAATTGAAATTGAAAATACATTTATTGACAACCACAACACATAACAATAGTTTTAAACATACAGGTTAGTTAAATACAAAAATAATGAACACAAAGTGCAACGCAGGTTAAACAATAAAAAATAATAATAATTGGACACGGACTAAAAACAAAATAATATAAGAACAAAACACACAATAAGTAACTTTGCACAGTTTTATAAAAATAAATTAATATTAAGCACATGGTATAATTGCCTGTGTTGAGTCTGTCAAAAGGTTACGACTCATCATAATGTTGCGGTTGGTGTCGCAACGATGCTATTCTGTCGCAACCCCAGGGTAGACGCCCGTTTTGTATTAAAGCTATTAATAAACTGTTATAAAATAAATACTATGAGTGGCATATAATGTTAATAATGTGAAATACGTTATATCTATACATATCATGATAAAGGGGGCGGGGGGAAAAAATATAAATGTAAAGTAGGCAGGTTTTAAAATATATATATATAGTCGGATTGCTATGTTCAGTTATAGGTGTAATTTACTATTAATGTATTGCGCCACTAAATGTTTTGTTTGCTTAGTAAAAACGATTTCATTTGAGATTTAAATATTGGTTTTGAATTAACTTTACGGAAAGGAGGAGGAACATCGTTCCAACATTTTGTGGCACAAAATTTAAAGCTCCCACGGAATGCTGCGGTCTTATGTTCAGGGATTGACAGAAGGTGACTACATGCTCTGATTCGACCTTCAGAGCGCCAAGCTAGTTTTTTAAACAGATAGGTAGGTTGCTGGGTCTTGATGATTTCAAAAAGAAGGGAAGCTAAATAGAGTTTTTGCTGTTCTTTCATCCGTAATATTTTGGCTTTATTTAGATACGGGGTAACATGGGTTCTTGGGGGAATTTTGAAACAAAAACGTGCACACGTGTTTTGAATCCGTTGTATCAAGCGTTGCGATTTCTGCAAAACACAGGAACCATACACCGCGATGCAGTAGTTCAACTTCGATAACACGAGAGTGTCACAAAGTCGGAGTATTAGGAGTTTTTCTACATATTTTCATTCACTAAGGTTTCCATGCACCCCACGCACGTTACTGTATCTACTATGGTGTAAACATTCATTGATACACACTAGCTAAGAAGCTTGAGTAGCCAGCACTTACATCAATCATTGAACGGTTTTTTAAGGAGGCTGTTACACTATCATATATCTAGGATCATAGATCTATGAGTTATAAATTATATGATAATGTAGCACACATATGAGTCTTATCATCTCCGATCAAAGATTTTTCATACTTGCTGTTAGAAACTGGTCTTATCATACTCTAAACTGTGAGACCGTTAATTATTGTAACGGTTTTATTGATGATAAAAAGTAAATAAATAGTTCAAAAAAAAGTAAAAGTTGAATATGCTAAGTGGTATTCTAAAATTATTGATGGTTTAAACTGCTGTATAAAAAATTGAATCTGCTACCGCCTGCTTGGCAGATACTTAGCTTAGCCATTTTCAAGCTTTTCTTCTTTTTCTCTTATAATAATACTTCTTCCTGAATTATAACAATAGCCCTACTGAAGCAACAGCAGTTTACATAACCAATTCGGGTTCCATTGCAACCACATATTATTATGACAACAATATAATCATAGAATTTAATGTACACATACATTACTCTAGATATATGATAGTGTAATACCCCCCTAAGACAATCAATTCGTATTTATTTTCTTTGTAATAAATTATCTCAAATACAATAGGTGCCAATAGGTAGGTTATACGATTTGCCGAATGCATGAAGGTTTAAGAACTATAAAGAGTGAATTACTTCTTGTATTAGCTGGTAATGTAAAAATCATCATATTCATCGTCACTTTCTATCACATGAGACGGACAGCATACGCGTTTCAATGTTTAGGACACGATAATGATAAAAACAATTACATGCTCAATAGAGAGTTAATGCTAAGTCTTAGATTTAATACTTTGGATTAAACTATAACTTCCATTTGATTAGCTCATGCAAGAAATAGGTAAGTATTATACTATTGTTTTTTATCTGAGAGTATTCATACCAATCATTTCATTTCAGATTTTGGATGAAATGAAATTGGACCACTCAGGAAGTATTGGACTAAGTGAATTTAAATTAATCATGGCGCGGCTGCCGGAGTTTCCCTCGTCTTTTTATTTCAAGTTGTGATTATACAATTTACAACAGATAGAGTTTTTCTTTTACATTTCATCAACGGAAAGACAAAATGACGGAAAGGTAAGTGGTATCCATGCTCATGGATATGCACCTTTACACGCAGGTGTTACTACGCGTAGGTATAGTGAGTGCCATTCACGAAAATGCGCGCCACTACTGTTCGAGTCAAAGTCGCACACGACGATGAAGAGACCCAAAAAATGTGAGTGTGGTGCGGCTTCGTGGACGGCACTCTTCGAGTTATACAGTGGGCGCCATCGAGGGAGTTACAATAGGCAATATTCCTGTAGGTATTTTAATTTTAGTTTTTTCATAATCAAGAGATGGCGCTCGGGCACGACTTAGATTTTATCATAGATGCCATATTTACCTTAGTAATCTACGGGATCTATGAATTGTACTTTTCAATTTTTTACAGTGATATTCACTTTAATTTATTAAAATTTTACTATTTATTAAACAAAAATTTAATTAATAAAACAACTATTTGGCAAAAGTTTTATTTTTCTAAAACATACGCAAGCGCCATCTAGCGAGATATAAAGAACGCTATAAATACCTATTTCAAAACTGCCTATTAAATAAACATTATTTTAGTAGGTACCTACATACGTACGTACCGATCACCTTATAAACGCTATGCAAGCATTCTTGTTGTATCGTCCAGCGAGCGTTCGACTGGGCAACGCAGGGATGCCGCTTGTTCGACCAACATCAGTTGGCAACACCACTGGCTGCTTGTATTTTACGTGGTAAGCAGGGAACGAGAGATACGTCCTGTTTTGAATTTAACGAACAATTTTAACTGAAGAAAAATATTAACCAGAGGGAGAAAAATGTAAAACCTGTTTAATCTCAAGAAATGAGATACAAATTTTTGATTTGGAGACATTTTTAAGGAGGTTTACTTTAGGGCCTTTTTAAACTATCTACCTACTTGTAGATTCAAGACCTATACTTATGATCCAGCTTGGTGTAGGCGGTTAATATTAGGTCTTTACCTATGAAATTGCCGTTTTTCACGAAATAAATGAAGCGTAATTTTTTTATATATTTTTTATTTCTATTAATCAAAATAATCACCCATGCAATCAATGCATCTTTGCCAACGCATTGGTAGCTTATTGATGCCTTTCTTGAAGAAATCAGCTGGACGGGAGGCAACAAATTCTTCAAAGGCATTTTGTACTGCCTCTCGAGTATTGAATTTTTTTCCCGCCAAGAAGTTATCCAAATTCTGGAAAAACTAGAAGTCTGTAGGCGCAAGGTCTGGTGAGTACGGCGGATGACGGAGAACTTCCAACCCCAACTCTTGTAGCTTGGAGACCGTCTGCTGTGCAGTATGAGGTCGCGCGTTGTCGTGCAGGAGCAGTGGAGCCGAACGATAGACCAAAGCTTGTTGGAGACGTGCGAGCTTCTCCATCATTGTGTTCAGTTCTTCACAGTACACATCTGCAGTAATGCTTGTCCCGTTTGGCAAGAAGCTGTGATGAATCACACCCGTGATAGACCACCAAACAGTGACCATCACCTTTCTAGGGGTAAGTTTTCGTTTAGGGCATTGTTTGGGTGCTGAACCAGGGTCCAACCAACTTGCTGAGCGCTTACGATTGTCAAACAGGATCCATTTCTCGTCACAAGTAACAATGCGGTTCAGAATTCCTTCATTTGTATGCCTGCTGAGCAGTGTAAGGTACGTCTTTACGCGTACTTCGCGCTGGCGGTCATTGAGTTCGTGGGGTACCCATTTGTCAAGCTTTTTTACCTTGCCAATTTGACGCAAATGGACCAATATTGTTTTGATGCTAACGTCGAAAGCTGCTGCTAATTTAGCCATGGATTGAGTTTCATCAGCTTCCACAATTGCCTTTAATTCGTCATTGTAGACCAAAGTTTTCGGACGACCACGGGGTTCATTTTTCAGGTCAAAATTTCCAGAACGGAAGCGGGTAAACCAATAACGGGTGGTGCGTTCGTTTGTAGTGTTCGCTCCGTAAACGTCGTTGATGTTTTGTGCCGCTTTGCTGCCACGACGGTACTCATACTCCATAATTACTCGAATTTTTAACTTATCCATGATGACGAAAAATGTTCGAATGCGTTGAACACAAAACACTAACTATTAAACAAATGACGATTTTAGAAAAAGAATTCCATGTTTGTCAAATAAAATTAATTTGAAATTAGAATTATCAGTCAAAAAAAAAATATTTTCATTTGAAATGGCCAGTACGGCAAAACGGCAGTTTCATAAGTAAAGACCTATTATACATATTTTATTTAGGTACTCATTTATTTAGGGCCTATACAAGGGATTTTTTATTTCCACTACTGACTGCACATATGCCTTACTATTACTAAAATACGAAGGACACCTCGCTATGAAGTAGTTTTTCAAGTACTTACGTAGTCATGTCGGGAGCACATTGGAACTTGTACTCAGCATTTTGGAAGAAAATCAGCGGATGCCGTGAGTTGGGATATCCTCTGTAATAATCTCTAAATCGCTGGCAAGCCTAAAATGTTTTTAATAAACTGTTAGTTTATCCTTCATTTAGGTGTGAGGCTGAAATCTATTACGCCTGCTTTATCTTAAATAAAGAGTCAAATAAGAAGCGGCTTTGTGACGCAACTCTCAGTAAAAATTGTTTAATTGATTGATTGATGTTTTCAAAATATGTACAGGTCCTATACAGATTACCAGTTAAGTCGACCTATTCCCGTTAAGGGCGTGTAGTTTACATCGTTTTTTACTGATTTGAGTATGAAACACCCTATCCTAAATCTAAGCCTCACCCTTAGTATTATGTGGGTGAGGCTGCAGTGATGTTCTTGCAGTGGGGTTATTGAGGATGTTCTGACAGAACACAGCATTATCATTTAGTTTTAGACATAGGGTTCCCTAGATAATAGATTTTTTATAACGTTCACAATCATTATTTGTAAATAAAATAGCATACTTTTTTTTTTGAATATTCTTAAATTTCCATGCTGTGTAGGTGCGACTTTTTTTATAAATCTTTGTATGCAGTTTTTTGAAACTCAATCGACGACATGTTTCTTTCTTATAGTTTCCGATACCATACTGACCCATTTTGATGAGTTACCCTGATAAGATTTCGTTTTTAACTTTTTTTACGTGTTCCGTATCAGGGATTTATTACGATCACCACATGCATTTGAAAACCTTAACGTTCACTTATTTACCTTTAATAGAATATAAAATAAGGCATTAATCCCTGCATATGTAAGGGAGTGGCAAATTCTGGTGTCAGTGTTGATCAAGCCGTCTCTAGAAAATGCACGGGCTTCTGACGTGGTTTCACGGCTGTTATCCTGGGACAACAATCGGGACCGATAGCTTGACCTGCCATCCGAAGCACGGAAACTCTCAAGTACCTTAAGCTACTGGCTTTGCTTCATTTGAGAATCGTCAAGCGACAGCAAATAGGTATCTTTCAACGAAGCTGTAAGCATGGCAATCTTCCTCACAGTGGGTCATAGCGATCATTTGTTTATAAATCATATTTGTTGAACGCTGAAAATGTAACCTACTTGTTTTAGAGGTAACTTAAAGTCATTATTAGCACCTGTAGACCTGGTCGATAGTATTTTGTAAATATAGATTTCTACCAACCTCATAAAATGTTTCTATTTCATCTTGTCTGCCATTATCGACGAAAAGTATGTTATTAGCCATTGTTATTTTAATTTTAAAACCAAATTATTTAAAGCAAATCCCTGTCCATCCCTAATATTTATGTCTCTAACGTTGTCATTTTTTGAACGAATTTGTCAAAAGAACCACTAAAATATTTTTTCTGACTACAATTTAAAAAGATAAGTTATGAAGACCATAAATAGGTAGGCGTAAGATGAAGTACAAAAATGATGAAAATTCTAGTAGCTGAACGATTTACTTAGAAACTTACTAAAAGGATTGGTAGCTACGTATTTATTGATTTTATTTGGTAGGTACCTGTAGTACAAGCAGTGGCGTACACAAAGATTTCAAACTAGGTATCCACGACAAAAAATCTCATCAATGTTAGCATTTTTTCGATCTACCTCAGTAACTCTTACTGCAAGATGTCATTGATGATGTTTGTTTGTAACCATCATGAACAGGGCTGGATTTGGGGGACGGCAACCGGAGCCTCCACAACAATGGGGCCCCCACAATAGGGATTTATACTCGTAAGAGAATTAAAACAATTAGGATAGGATAACAGCTTATCCGTTTAGTAAAAAATAATTCGTGTTTCTACTCTCAACACCTGTACAAAGTTATAGAAAAATGTCCTCAAATTATTTAATACAATTTATCCATTTTCGATCACCCACTCCAAAAAGCATCAATATATCTAACAGACCTGTTTGAAACGAGTATCCTGGAGGCACAATAGGGCAAATACGTGTCCGAGCCTCTAAGGTTCAGTGTTTAGTTCCTCGTCACGATTTGCTAATCTATTTCGATGAACGGTTAATGTAAATTAATATTAAATGTAAACAATGATTACTACCAACGCTCCAAATAAGGTTAAGAACGTTACTTATTAGTTAGCTTATAATGACTAATTTGTTCACACATTACCAATTTATATAGTTTGGTTTAAAAACGTAATATTATTTAGTTTTAATGGATTTCCCCACCGAGAAACCTCATATAGATCAACTCTAACTATATTTGTTACGGATTTTTAAATTTCCAAGGTATAGGCTAGAACGAAGTAATTGTATACTGTTTACAAGTTCAAACATTTTTATTGCTCTTGTCAGTATCTTGATTATTATTTGAGCAATCCAACTATTTGGTTAAAAAACAAGAATATATTCGGTAAATTTTTTGTGCTAAAAAGAGATTAAAGTGATCATATGAGATAGGATTAATAAGGTGGTGTCAGGTTTCTCAATTAATTACTGTCCACAGTCTTTTTGACTGGAACTAGATCTAGTGAATTTCCTGGCCATTTAAGGCTCTTTGTCCTTGAAATATTTCATCAAGGCCTTGTAAATGATGAGCTTATCAAATATGACTTTTCATATTTTAACGACTTTTCATATTTAAAAAGTCTTATAACAATTTGTAAATAAAATAAAGAAGGAAAATTTCTTATTTAAATACAAAATACAAAAATACAAAATTTCTTTATTACTTAATCATCAATTACAACGTTGAACGTCACCCTTATTAGGTACGTAGACCTGTATTAGGGGTGACGACTCCTCCTTTTGGATTAACAAAATTTACCTAATAAATGCGCGTACAAAAACAAAAAACGAATTGAAAAAGAAAAACAACAATATAGACGAAAAATTCCAAACAATATTAGTACAAACAGTTATAATTTTTGGTGTAGGGTACATTGCAATATCATACTTACTCTGTTTGGCGTTCTTAAGAAATGACATTTTTTGTGTAGGGTAAATTAACAAAATTTATAATACATCAAATCTATTTCATAAGCTTACAGCGTTTAATATTGTAACATTTGATTGAAGTACATTTAAGATGGCGAATTATATTCCCATGTAACTTATTTTTAACAAATTTATTTAATTTTTAATAAACTATTCTCAAATTGTTAAAAAGTAAAAGAAAACAAATGTAGAAGGGCATTGAGCTATAGGATAACAAGATAAAAGATTTAGATTTTTCAAGTAGGTGGTTTTAGTATATTATTATTATATTATTTTAGTATATTACTCAATATGTATTTATTATGTATATTTTGGGTATGTATTATGTGATAATTAGGTTATGTATTTTACTCTTACTATAGAATTGTCGTAAGTAATTGTTCTGTTTGATCGTAGTCAAGTGTTTTCAACCATTTTGATACAGTAATTTTACATTTTTTTATTGGCATGGAGTATATTTTAAGTTTTCTATTTATAGAATTATAAACTCTTAAAGATTGTACATTAAACTGTTTTGATGCGAATTCTGTATTTACTTTATTTAGTTTAATAACATTGTAGGGGTTTCGTTTATTTAGCATAATTTTATCTGTGAGTTTGTTTTTATGAACTTTTAGGACACATTGTAGGACGTATAACTGTCTTACAGTTAAAAGATCTGTATCTTGGTATAGTTGCGAAGTGCTATATAATTTATTTCTGAAATGTATAATTTTAAGAATTTTTCTTTGTGCTTGTTCAATGTTCAGGAATTTAGTTTTATATATTTAATAAAATTATTTAAAACACTTAACATTTCAATATTCGGTCTTAGTTTTTCTTCTGAAACTAAAATAAGTTTTTTTGTAAATTATTACTATAGTTCTCATTTATTCGTACAGTGGTGCATGTATTCGGTATTACATATACTTAATTAACTTATGACTAAATAAAATATGGTAAAACAAGTATTTTCGATTGCCGAAGTATATACTGAAGTCAAAGAAGCTCCAACCAGCATATCAACAGATAAGGAGCAGCATTGGAGGAAAAAAATTTTATAAACGTTTAGGAAAGATTAATTATTGGGTTGAAAAACCGCTCTATTGGCCATCTTTTGGCAAAATTAAACGAATGTTGTACTTGGTTTTGATGGTGACAAATGGAGAGCGCTGATATAAAAAAAATAAAGGTTTCGCACTAAGAAAGAACAAAAATCATCAACGATTGTTCGTTGAAAATCGCTCGCATATTTTCATTCGCTACCGCTATAGTTTAATTTAGGATGTTCATATACATTAATTGTATCTAATAATTTTGTTTCGTATTACTTCAATATTTTTAAATTTTATTCGAAAATATTAATAGGCCTCCACTCTTTTGTTGCCCCAGGGCCTCCAGACCTCTAAATACAGCCCTTGATCATGAATATCTTAATAAGTGATTGATCGTAACAAACTTAAACGCTATTCGTGAGATGTTAACCTCATTTTCTTCACACGAATGACTTATATTTAAAATAATTTACATAGTTTATGTTGGTAACAAAGGTTTAGATACGTTCTACAAGTTAATAGGTATTTGTAAATCAAATCGACGCGCCTCCCTTTTTTCGCATAGTTCTGCAAATTGTTGCCAAAAAATCTAAGTACTAGATCATCTACTAGAGAGTAAAAGTTCTTTTTCAAATCAATTTTCAATAAAAATCGACAATCAGATCGGAATAGGTAACTTTCTATTCTTCTTGGTTTGAAAACAAAATGCCCAGAAATTGTAAACGTAAATTACCCAAGTGTAAACAGCCTCAGCCTGTTATACAAGCCTCAGGTATCTAACCTATTTCAATTTTTGAATACATTCTATAAGGCCTTCCGTAGGTACCTACTTATCTATACTTAATTAAACATTACTGCTATAATAATGATTGACATAATCGTTGCTTTAATTATGTTCCTGCTAAAGAATTTTTGTTACTAAAATGAGCCATTGTTGTCTTTTGATCTGACGCAACAATTTAAATTAATCGTCCAATTTGAATTGTTCTCAAATACATCGTCGGTTTATACTAATGTAGTTTATTCTTGCATCAAAACGCCTCAGAAGAGGTAAGATAACTTGCTACATATTACTTTGGGCATCGGCTTTTTCGATATTTTTTGAATGATTTTATAAAATTTTATACTTTCATGATAAAATTCTACATACAAAAAAAAAAACAAAGATATTCACCAAAGAAAGTGGTCCCGCCATTCGGACGTCCAAATGGCAGCTTTGGCTTGAAAAATATTTTTTGTTTCTCGCCAAGGGGTGGGCAGGAGGAACTATAAAATGCTCTGTGTGACGCATACCCAGAGGGGGTCGACTATTCTAAGGCAATGTTAAATACATATGTGGGAAAAAACTGACCAGTCACTATGATTTTTACAATTGGTAATATCGATCAATAATAAAATTTTTTTTGATACGGCAGCACTACACAACTGAAAGAAAAAAATATGGCGTGCAATGGCGTCTAATACTATAGTAGAGACCGGCATTTTTCGCTATTTCGATACTTTAAATATTATTTATAGCTATTTTTCCCTTGCTTACAGCGTGTGACGTCGAGTTGAGGTTCCTGCTCCTCCGTTTACTTGCTGTGCAAGTGTATTTCGAGATAGTGACTCATTTGTGTTGTGAACATGAGCGAAGATTTTGTGTATTAAAGAACGGGCAATTCAAGAATCAAGTTTCTGCATGCGCCCTTAAAAAGAAAAAAAAAACATTTTGTTACTTACACAAATAAAATACGCACCTCCTACTTTTTTTTATAGGAACCTTGTACAGCTCATATTTCATAATGTTTACTAGATTTAGTTGTACTCTTTTCAATAAATGTCTATCAATAAATAAAATAAAATGGTTTTATTAACTATTTGAAAGTGATTACTAAAGTTTTTGGTTTCAGAAATGAAAGCATATCCTACGAAGGTTAAGTCCATCAAAGGTTTGGAATTTGCGTGGGATATGCTTTCAGTGTTGAAACCAGTGAAAGAAATATTAAAAGTAAAACCTTCCTTTCAAAAAAATTCAAAATTTCCCGCTTGAAAGTTGTATGGGAAATGTTTGTAGGTGGCGTTATAAAATGTGTTTGATATTTTTTTATGGAGTTTTCGTTTTTCTCTCTAGAGTAATATTTTTCTATATGCATACCCTGCGCGCGCGATCGAGGTTATCAGGGACTCGCTCCGAGCCTACCAGAGCCTCTACCCACTAAAAAACCCCTTGAATGACTCGTGCATTTTTTTGCCTCACAGCCTTCATCAGAGCGACGATCAATTGGAGAAAAAGGCCGCGCAAGATGACCTTAAACTCATCACAAAATTTTAATACTACACACTACATACCGGTACATTAAAAAGGTTCCTTAGTTTGGGAGCTGTAATTTCAATTGAACTAATTGCAAAAGGTGGCTGCACTAAACGCCATTTATTTTATTTTACATTTTATTTATATAAAATACAATATCTATTTTATTATGTACCTACTTTAAGCTGTAATCCTCACAGCTTGAAATCTTTCGGAAAATAAAGTCTTGACGTTCAATAATCCGCACCAACCTATAGCTAGGTATAACGCCGAAACTATAAAACGACAATTTTTTTTACATGTACTTAGGACTATTGATCACAATTTCATGACTATTTTTCAGCATTGTCAAAATTAGTTTTCATTGAGATTTCAAATGTGAGGATTACAGCTTGAAGTACACCAATAATTTGTATGAGCAAGAAAATTATTAATGGTTTACCTTAAATATTACCTTTTTACTCTGGACTTTTTCGTTATTAAGATAACGTTTACTTTTTCATTAACCAATTCCGTGCGGATGGCGCCGTAGAGGCGCCATGAGTATTTTTTGTGTATGGCGTCCGAGAGGTGCCAAAATGGTAATTTGTAAAACTTGGATAAAATGACATATTTCAAAGATTACCCGTAAATAAAAGTGTCTTAATTTGTCACGAAGATTACGGTCCCAGTGTTAGCTTCGGGATATTGCATGAAAACGCATACTTCAGGAGTTGTAAACCTTTTCAATAGAAACATTATTATGATTAATACGGATACCGAATTATTTTTTATATAGCTATTAAGAAATAATTTGACTTAGAATTAAGTAATGTGTATATTAGAGATCTTGTGAGGTTCTCAAGGCAGGCTATATTACATCAATGTATATCATTTATAAATAAATTTATATTAAATATTTGCACCTATGAATATCCAAGACCTTCGGAACTTGCTATTCTTTTTTCATCATATTTTCCGTGCATGTTGAACTATTTTTTGTGGCTACTTTGAAGTGCGTTGCACAATCATTTGATTTATTCTCTTCATCATTCACAGTTTCTTGTAATGTCCCATTACCCTTATACTCTTGGTTAGGTTTGCATAAGTACATCATAAATCTAGGAATTCTGTTGGAAACAAGACTGTTCGACAAACTCGTCGTCGTCACATTGCGTTTCAATTTCAGACTCAGGTATATCTTAATTTGGATCCCAAACATCATAAGTCTAGGAATTCTGTTGGGAACAAAGGAAATGTCACAACCTAGGCTAGGTCTTTGTACACCATCTAAAAAATTGACAAAAAATGGTAATTATAGGAAAAATACAAATAATTTGATTTAATTAGAAGTTAGATGGTAAGAAAATAAAAAGTCAACATTATTTGTGTTCGTTTTAGCGGGCAACATTGACAATGAGTCTTTTCTATGACGGAAGTTGTAAAGTAAAGTTAGTCCACTAATCAGAGGGGACAGCCACCTCACTCACAGCACACTTCATTCATATCACATTGATAGTTGTCTGTGTGTTTGATTGTTCGTTGCGCTTGAGTTTGTTTTTCGGTTTCTTTATAACTTTACAACTATTAAATAAGCTAAAAATACACAAAACAATGCAATTCAATTCTTTGGACTTGATGCCATAATCGATACTACTCGATACACAAAACAAAAAGATGTAAGTAAACCTTAGCTGTCAAAATGACTTTTTTTCCGCCATGATGTTTTTTGTTTGTGTTGCACCCTAAAAATGAACAATTTCATTTCCTACCAGTAAACAAAGTGTTTTAATAACAATTTAACAATCAAAAAGTGTTCTAAGCATCTTAAACTATTTTTTGATAAAGTGTACAAAGACCTGGCTCAGACTCCTTGCATTTTGGGACATATCTTTTGTTAGACAAACTCGTCATCGCATTGCGTTTCAATTTCAGTCTCAGGTATGTATTTTCTTTTTCTAGAAAATCCTAGAATAAATCATGAGGTATTATATCAATCTATAGTTACTCTATAATATATCCTGATTGATTTAGCTACAGAGGCCAACTACAGAGGACTTATTTTGAGTGATAGGTATTTCTACTTAATAGTTTATTTTTCGATTGATTTGTTCGAAACAGACATATTGTGCGAAAGTTTAATAATAAGGTACAATGTTTATTTGTTTATGAAATACTATTTATACACAAATAGCATAGTCATTTCCCGAGCTACGATAAAAAGAAAACGTATTGATCAACTAATCGAACCAAACATATAGCAAAAGGTTTAAAAGGTTCACAACTCCTGATAAAAATAAGTTACTTACCTTCCATTTCGGTATAAACACTAAGATAGTCACTTATAAACACTTGAAAAGATTTTTATGAATATAATGAACGCCTGTTGGGTTGCGACTATAATAAAAACGAGCGGCGGGTGGCGCACGAGACGAGCCATGTAAATCCCTGGCGCTTGGCGCCTCAGAGGAGCCACGAAACGTTTCTTCGCCGCCAGGCGCTAAAGTTTAAAAAAACTACCGCCCCATTGAATCGGTTAATACCTATTACTGCCTGATTTAAAAAAAGTGTTTATGCATAGTTGTACTAAATCGTATTATAATTTTGGATGTTCAGTTTAGAGTCACACTATATGACTTTCGCTATGTTGTTCCCGCAATTATGACGAAAATGGCGGGACCACTTTCTGTGGTGAATATCTTTTTGTGTGTACAATTTTATTATGAAGGTATAACATATTAGAAAAATTGTATCAAGTCCACTTCAATAGAAATTCAAAATACCAAGGGGTCTCCCGCCATCTTGCGGGATACTACTCACCACTATAAAGGCATGGTACATATACATGGTGAATTAGATATTAAAAGCATCAAATCTGTTAAAATAAAAATGTATTAAAAATAATCACAGTTTCTTCTTTAATCTTAATTTGTAAATTATGTGAAAATGATTTAATACAAAATTATAATACTAACTTAATATTAACAAAAGTACATAAAGTAATTATCTTTTGGAAGAAAATTTTATTGCTTTAACAGCGTTCCTTGCTTTTTTGGTGGCTTCTTCTTTTAATCTGTACTTTTTTTCTTTATCAGCTAGTCCTACTACAACATCATGCTGCAAAGCATTTTTTACAGTAGACTTTGCAAATAGTTTACTTAAAACATAATCATCATCTGTTTTCTGCTTTTCCTTCCTATGGTTTTTCTTTTTCACTTTCTTAACAGCTACTAAATTATCTATTTTAATGTCAGATACTCCTGACGATGAACGTTTTCTTTTCCTTCCATTTCTACTGTCATTGATATCATCATGCATTATGTGAGATTCATTTTGAATTACATTATTAAGTGATGAACTGCTTGGCTGTTCAGTACTGCTGTGACTATCAGAGGCAATGTGTTCACTATTTTTTATTTCATCTGTTAATTTTGAATTATCTTCATCTACTTTATCGTTTTCTTGGCTTTTTAAAACTTCTTTAATTAATGTTTCTTCATAATTTTTCTTTGCATGCATATTTATTATATCTAATTCTGAAAGAATACTGTCAAAAGGAACATTTGTTTCTTTATCATCTACTAAATTAACTTGTGGTTCCTCAACTTTTGGAGAATTGAGAAATAGTTCTCTTTTTCGCTTGTATTTATCCCTTGGATCTTCATCAGGTTTTTTAGGCTTTTCACAAAGCTTAGATATGTTCTTACTAATCTCTCTTGCTTTTTTTCTCATGGCTTCCAATTTCGCTTGTCTCTCTTCTTCTTTCGAATCTTTCTTTTCAGGCTTACTTCCCACATTAACCTTTGTATGTTTAAAAAGAGAAGCAGTTTCAGTATCTCCATCACAGTTAAGTTCCTCCAGGGTAAATAACCCTTGTAAAGTACTTGTGGTTAAAACATTCTTTTGGTTTGGATCTATTAGTATTTTATTGCTAAGAAAATGTTTAAAAATTTGTCTCTGATATATTTTTTCTTCAATAGTTCCAGCTGACAGCAATCTGTAGATTGTTACACTTCTTTGTTGACCAATACGCCATGCTCGTTCTTTGGCTTGATTATCAGTTGCTGGGTTCCAATCTGGGTCATAAATTATAACTCTATCTGCTCCTGTCAAATTGACACCTAAACCACCGACTCTGGTAGTTGAAAGGAATACCAAATAATCTTTGTTTTCATTAAAAGTTTTGATCAAATTTTGTCTTTCTCCAACACCTACACTTCCATCCATTTTTAAATAACTGAACTGTTGTTTTTGTAAATACTGTTCTATTATACATAACATTGCTCTAGACTGAGAGAATATTAAAGTTCTGTGTCCTTGTTTCTGCCATATCTTTAACAAGGAATGTACTACTATCATTTTTCCAGACCTCTTCCAATAACCAAAGTTATCTTCATCAATGTCTTCTACTTCTTCTTGAGCTTCATAAATGTAAAGGTCAGGGTGATTGCATATTTTACGCAGAGTGGATAGTGCTACCAATACTCTTGCACGGAAAGGATGGCCATGTCTCATCTCTTTATCTAAAATACTCCGGACTGTTCCACTCATTAAGTAACCTAAATATAAATCTCTCTGCTCTTTTGTAAGTGAACAAAACAGAACTTGTTCATTCTTCTCAGGCAACTTAATATGATCTTGAACTTCTGCTTTAGTTCGTCTTAGCATGTAAGGTGTTATCATATTTTTTAAAGCTATTGCAATTTCAAGAGCAGTTGCTTCTTGAAATTCTGTAGCATTTGCATAACCTCCTTGTGTTATAGGTTGTGCAAAGTACTCCATAAAGACATTGTAAGTGCCAAGAAGGCCAGGCCTCATAAAGTCAAAAAGAGACCAAAGTTCTTGAAGGTTATTCTGCATTGGTGAACCAGTTATTAGTAACTTGTGAGCTGTTTGAAACTCTTTTACCTTTTTACTGACTTGCGTTTCAGGATTTCTTATTTTATGGCCTTCATCTAATATAAGGTAATGCCATTTTCGAGACAACAAATCTTTAGAATACTTAACTATTCCAGCATATGTTATTAAAAGTATGCCATGTGAAGTATGTAGATCTCTGATGAGTTTATTGTGGTTGCCAGCATGAGATCCTGAGTGATGAAGCACAGCTACCCGCAGATGTGGACACCAGAAATGGAAATGTGATACCCACTGATAAATAACTGTAGCAGGAGCAATAATAATAGAAGGCCCCAAGCCACCCCACAAACCAGTATCTGTTTTGGATAAACCTGTAAGAAATGCAATAATCTGTACAGTTTTACCTAATCCCATTTCATCCCCGAGTAAACCACCAGTCACTGTTTGATGTAACTCCCAAAGCCATTTTACACCAGTTCTTTGATACTTATAAAGTTGCTTCCAAATGTAGACCGGAATTTTATAATTATTCTGCAGCTCATGAAGTTCACTACCATCTAGACCACCAGACAGTATATACTGAATGTCAGCAGAATAGTATCCATCTCGAAAACTGCCACTTTGTGCTAAATTCACATTTTCTCGCCATGATTTAATGCGTTCGTTGTATGATTGTGTATCACCATCATCAATAATTTTTTTGAGATTTCGCTTGGAATTTGGAATATTTAAAGATTTTATATTTATTCCCTCATCCTCATCATCACATGACAAAAGAAAGTCACTATCGTTATCAGATTCAGCTGAAGTACCTGGTTTTTCAAAATTTTTCCCTTCTGCGGCACGATTTCCATTCAAATGATTATGTTGTTTACTTGAAATAGAATCGGCTATTACTTTACTTTTGTTGGAAATTTTTCCGCTAACTTTTGTTTTAGACTCATTTTTAAGTCTAGCTTCTAAGGCAAGCTGTGTTTCAAGATATTTACTTATATCAACCATTACTCCAAGAACTATAACTGAACCAAAACAGTAACCAGTGTTTTTCAGGAAAATTCAATGAACAACTTATTTTCATTTATGATTTCTCAATTGTAATAATTTATGCGGCTAAAATATTTTACGTTCTGGAGAGATAAAACCTTCCAAAGTTTACTACAGACAGATGATCATTTACAGTTCAATATCTATTGGAGATACGGTTCCAACATGTTGTTTATTTTATTTAGACTATTTTAGACATTTTAGACCACAAACTAGCATAGCAAGCAGGTAGCGATGGGCGATTATTACTAAAATCAATCGAATTAGTCGATTGTTCAGTGCAGTCGATGAAGTCGATAACTATGGATGTTAGTCGATTGTTAGCGTACTATATAGTACTAACTTTTTCTACTGAATTTGTAGTTAAAAAGACAATGCGTGCGTGCTCTGCGCTTAAAATCACTTACTTATGGCTGCAGTTGTTTATGCGGTTGCCATCGATAAAGGAAAACATCCCTTCGTATTTGAGTACACACTTTTCTACATTGTGAATAGATGGATAATTGAGGAGTTTCTGAGTAAAACAAAAGACTAGAACACAAAAATTGTAAAATAATATAATTATTCGAATTATGATAAAACTCTAGAAGAGATCAATTAGTTACTTCTCATAATTAAATTAACCAAAAAAAAGTTACAAATATAGTTGGTCAAACAAAAAACAAATGGTCTACTATTATTAATTTAATTAAAAAGTATAATTTTTTCGTATTATGTTACGAGTCTAGAAAAGACCAATGACTTAGTTAAAAATAAAAATTTTTTTTGTATAATGTTACGAGTCTAAAAGAGATCAATGACTTAAGTACTTACTCTAATTTGCTTTACCAAAAAAAAAAATTGTAGTTAATTGGTACAAAAGTATTCAGTTAAACAAAACATAAATGCTCTTCTCTTATTTACTAGCGATTAAGCGAAACAAACAAAAATTCTTTGGAACCAGGAAAATATACCTAATAATTCCTTAAAAACAATCGAAACTACGATCCGCATTACAGCGCAGTGTAACACCGCACGCTCACTACGCAGAGTTGCACATGCGCACGCAATGCGCTTTCGAACAATATTAGTATTTAGTTGTTTAGTTAGTAGTTTGTCGATTGTTATTCGCATAATCAGGGTGGGGAACTACTGAATCGACAATCGAATACGCAACTCAAGTTGTGCACTTTCGATTCAGTCGATTGTTTTTTTTTTGGAACAATCACCCATCGCTAAATAGCAGGTAGTCTTCATACAAAAAAAACTAGTGCTGCGTTCCGTTTGCCGATTATAGCGCTCACAGCGCTCATATACTCGTTCCGATTGCCCGTGAGCGCGCTCACAGCGATAGCGATACGTCATCAAAGACGTCATAAACGCCGCCATCTTCCCGCTCACAGTGCCCAAGCTACGGAGCATGGTCGCTGTGAGCGGCCTGTCAATACTGACACATGACGTTACTTTGTTGATGTTTTTATTAGTCGATTAAAGATTTTAAAAGCTTGCTTATTAATTTTCTTTTGTAATAATATGAAATGGCTCCTGCTTCATTCAGGGTCAAAGATCATAATGAAATTGTAACTTTAGACTTAAGCGACGAACAATCAGAATGTTAGCGAGCTATTTACCGTTCCGATTGCAACAGCACTAATATCACTTTTACTGCGCTAAAACGAATAGAAACGGTTTTGAGCACTTTTAGCGCAGATTGCGCTGTGAGCGGCAAACGGAACGCACTATTTGATTATGACTCCTCCATGTTACTTTTCGAGCGAACAATTGTCATATGTCACTTTAATGTGAATGATGAATGATAATACTATGTTCATTCAATGATGCACGGTTTTAGGTTATCTTTCAATGTTTTAATTATTTTAAAACTACTTTTATTATATTAATAATTGAAATTGGCAGATTGCCATAAAACGCAAAATTTTATTTTATTTTCAATCAATCCGCTCGATCTGCCATTACGGTTTCAATGTTTGACGAGTTAGTTAGTTTGCGTTTATCAATTTCCGTCACAACCCCAAATATATTATAATTAATTTGCGTTTATGGTTCTTCAAAATGTACAACAAGTCATTCTCGCTGCGATCGCCGCCCGGTATGGATGTTCTAAGATCGCTCCGATTGATCGGTTCCTTCCCGATATTCAGTGGCGCCCAGTTTACTGACGTTACAAATTAGCGTGTTGGCTCTGTGATACGGTTTTCTGGGCTTTTACTCCTCCGAGCGCTCTCAAAGCGAATTTTTCTTTGCGATTGTTGTGCTTGTGCTAAGTGCTGTGTGTGCCCAGCGTAAAGCGTCATTCGTATTACAACAAGTAACGCCGGTGTTTCAGCTAGAAATAGGGCAACGTGGCATTCGAATCGACTAACCCACTGGTGGGCCAGGCTAACGCGGCGTACGCATTCCTACTGAGTTTCTTGCTGGTTCTTTGGCAGTAGATGACCTTTCCGAACCAGTAGTAGTTCCAATATACGACGTCCTCAGCCGAGGTCCGTGCCCTCTCAGGTGCCCTTAGGCATATCGTATGTAGAAGTAGTTTAAGTTCCGGCTAAGTGCCCTCAGCGCTAGGTCACAAAGTCCGGTGAAATTTGAAAGCCTAATAGGGCCATCACTTAATTTCGGAAAAGAAAATGAACAACAATTGCTGGTAGTGAATTAGATAATAGGCAAAAGGACGTCATTTTCCATCGTTTCCCAAGAACTGAGATTGGAATTAACATTGGTTACCATGTCTTTGTGCTAATAGTGTTAACTTACAAGGTCTAAGTGTGATAGAACTTCATAAATTGTTTGTAAGCCACAAACAGTTTGAGAAGAAACGTTTTCTGGGTTACTCAATAGGAATAACGGTGTTTAATTGGTGTATCATAATTAACAGAATATTAAAAGGTACCAATGTCACGCGTCTAGAAAATAAAATTTGCCTCCCATGCAATACAAGCAAAGCATAAAAATATATAAAACAAAGTTTAGAAAAAAAAATTTATAAATATACTAGTCTTTTATTTATTTCACCTTCTTTATCTTTTAGATTGTTAAAATATCTTTTAGAATAGAAGAGGGGCTTTCGCGCTGCCACAGTGGCATTACGCCAAAATCCAATGCAGTCATTTTAAAATTAAGAAACGAAGGACAATCTAATTTAAAAAAAAACGTCAAATTGAAAAAGTTGGTTCCTGGTGTGTTAGTTAGGAAATCGTTCATCTGATGCGTAGCATCACTAGTTAGTTTGTGACCTATACATACCAGCGAGGTGATTAATACAGCATGGAGTAGTCGTAATTTCCTATATTAATAAGTAGTTATATGTATGGAATTATAGAAGAGGAAGAACTTGGTTGCCTCTATAAACGAAAGAGATAGTACTATTTTTGAATGTTGTCACTAAAATATCAATTTACAAACAAAAGAAATGTCCCAAAATGCAAGGAATCTGGGCCAGGTCTTTGTACACTTTATCAAAAAATTGTTTAAGATGCTAAGAACCCTGTTTGATTGTTAAATTGTTATTAAAACACTTTGTTTATTGGTAGGAAATGAAATTGAGCATTATTAGTGTGCAACACAAACAAAAAACATCATGGCGGAAAAAATGTCATTTTGACAACTAAGGTTTACTTAGATCTTTTAGTTTTGTGTATAGAGTTAGTTTTAGTTTTGGTTGGTTGAATCGAATTGTTATGTGTATTTTTAGCTTATTTAACAGTTGTAAACCGAAAGAAAGAATTCAAGCGCAACGAAGAGTCAAACACACAAACAGACAAATATCAATGTGATGTGAGTGAATTGTGCTGCCAGAAACGTGGCTGTCCCCTCTGCTTAGTGAAGTAACTTCACTTGACAACTTCCGCCATAGAAAAGACTCATTGTCAATGTTGCCCGCTAAAACGAACACAAATAATGTTGACTTTTTTATTTTCTTACCATCTAACTACTGATTAAATCAAATTATTTGTATTTTTCCTATAATTACCATTTATTTGTCAATTTTTTTAAATGGTGTACAAAGACCTAGCCCAGTTTGGGACATATCTTTTGAAACAAAAAGACAAAAAGAGGGAATTAAGTTTGCTTAGAATTGTTAATTTTATTATTGAATAGGCAGGTAGTTGTTTTGTCTCTTTATGAATCGTAATCATTGAATACAAGCCAGACTTTTATTGATTGAACCGAAAACGTTGATACTTGATCTTTCGGTGTTTTATTTATATTAGTGTACCCCAGGTCTGTACCAAAATTCAGCATGTTGGGAATTAATGCAAACTGACGACCACTATTACGACCGAAAGTAAATAAACCATAAACTATGATTATTCCATTTACGTCAATCTCTTACAAAAGTTAATTAAATTTCAATATTATTTTTCAAGTTCAATATTTAGTTCTAAAATATCGATAGTAGATTCGATACTCGCAACCCTAAAAATGGACGCCATTTTATGTTATTTTCAAAGTGGACCGGTCAGATATGACCTGTCAACTGATTGAAAGCTACCTAATGAAGGACCGACTAAAAAATACATTAGAGCAAAGCTCAAATTAAAGTAAAAATACTATTATGCCAGTAAATAGATACTATAATGATTATTATAAAATATTAAAGCTGAACGTAGCTATTAGATATGAGATGCGGGTTCTGTCATTGACACACATCAATCAGACCTCAACGTCAGATGTGATTGATATGTATTCATTTTCTTCATTTCTTGCAGTCCACAATTCAACTAGTGATCTAGTGATGCCCATCGTGTGCTCTTGCGTCGTTGTATACTGGCGATCTCGTTTGTGTTTCCCAATCTTTGTGACCTTTTTATGTTTATATTTTAATTGAAAATAATGTAAACAGAAGAGAAGGAATAAAAGATTATTGTTGGTATTGCATTGTTGGCCGTCGCACAGTAGGATGTAGCTCATGTTATGACAATGGTGTTGTACCTTGGTTGGGCTAGATTTCAGAGTAATATTGCATCACCAGCAGAATTTTTAGACCATGTTGTAGTTAGGGAGGATTATGAATAAACGTAATTAACATTAGAAATGTTGTTTCGGTTAAAAATTTGACAAATGCAAAACAATATCTTCACGCTACCAACTTTAAGGGATGTCTTCAAGTGCATAAAAGCAGAGTTAATAGAAGTTAGAACATCAATCGAGAATTTGCATGTATCAATAGAAGCTCTGTATAACAGGATCAATTTATTCGAAACGAAAATTTAAACTTTGCGTTGTCTTTTAACGCGCTTTATGATTTTAATATTTCCATTTAATATTTCTTTATTACATACCACTTATAAATAACTAGGTACAATAATTTTACTTATATTTTTATATGTTATAATATCAATATATTAAGTATTCAAGAAGTCAGTTGTTTTAATAACTATACATGCCAATATACCACAAACGTAGCCTGTTTTTTTAAAATGAGATATAAAAAAATTCAGATTTTAACTCGATCTGTATTATTTCATTTAATAAAATTATTACAATATTGTAACAAAGGGTTCATTAACAAATTATTTATACACTGTTCTTCTGACATTTATAATATTTTTATAACCAAGCATTTTCTATTATATAAAATGTATAAAAATGATTAATATATACAATTATTAAAATTTCTGACTCACTATTTGAAAATGTTACGCAGTCCCCGAGTGACCGATTTCTAGTTTTAGGAGACTTCAACTTACCTAATATTAATTGGAAAAAATCAACTGACTCAACGTGCTCGTGCCGACCAATAATCAAGATGATTCCCAAACTAGTTGTTTTGGCAATTTGATTTTCTGTAATATGCAACAATATAATTTTTTATAAAATGTCAATAATCGTATTTTCGATCTTATAATATCGAATGATGACGTGTATATTAACGAATGTTCCTGTCCCCTCGTACCTCCTGTCCCACACCACCAGCCGCTCGTTGTGTGTGTTGGACTAGCAGAGCGTACAGAGCTTCGTAGTAACTCCCATACTATTTACCTATATAACCAACCCGATTACATTACTATTATATATAAATTGGATAAAATTGACTGGGCTAATACTTTTAGTTCTCTAAGGATAGAAGAATGTACTACATTTTTTACGACATTTTGTATAATCTCCGCGACACATATGTTCCCCACAAATTGACATTGTCTAATGATAAATACCTTCCCTGGTACAAAAGCTCGTTCGTAAAAATCATAAAAGAAAAAAATAAATTTCATAAGAAATATTTCAATATGGAAATCTTTCAGACTATCACAGTTTCTCTATTTTACGCAGTCGCGCCAAATTAGTAGAAGCTGAAATGTATGCAAATTATTTGGAGCACATTCAAAATATAATAAATAGCAATTCAAAAGAATATTGGATTTATGTCAAGCGGAAGAAAAACTTAAACTCATTAACTTTAACGTTAACCGACTTGGGTACTGAAATATGTGACATGTTTAACTATTTCTTTTCAACGTTCAAACAACCCACATCCATGTCGACATCTGTGCCCGATGACTCCCAGACGAGCTATTGCAAGGAACATATACTACAGCTATTGCCAGGCAGTATGTGACATACATGACATTGAGATTACTATTGACCAAGTTTATAAACTATTCAGCTGATTTGACATTAAAAAAAACCGCAGGGCCCGACCACATACCGCCTATTTTTATAGTCAGGTGCACTAAGAGTCTCGCGTTACCTTTATATTTTATATATAGTCGATCACTAGAAATGGGTTATGTACCAAAGCTTTGGAAAACTGCGTATGTAACACCTGTTTTCAAAAAAGGTGCCAAAAATGAAATAGCAAATTACCGGCTTATTTCAAAGCTATGTGTTTTTCCTAGTGTCGAAAAAAATGATTTACACTCAGGTGTATCGATCAGGCGCATCCTACTACGCAAGCTGACTCTGATTGGTATTAGGGGTAATTTATTCCTTTGGTTTGCCTCCTACATAAATAACCGCAGTCAAATTGTGGCAATAACGGTTATACGTCGTCGCAATCAAAAGTGGTGCCCTCTGGGGTGCCACAGGGATCTTTAATATCTCCTCTTTTATTCTCTATTTTTATAAATGACATACCTAAATATTTTATTCATTCAAAAATCTTATTATATGCTAACGACATGACCTTGTAACATAAATAACCTTAATGACACATGCAAACTGCAATATGAACTAAATAACTTTTATTTCTACTGCCAACAAAATAAATTGGACTTAAATATATTGAAATATTATGTATGTTTTTTTACTATAAAGACAACCATCATTACTAATGACTACAAAATCAGTAATATTCTAATCGCAAGGGTTAACTCTGTGGTTGATCTGGGTATTACTTTTGATACTAAGCTTACCTTTGATAAGCACATAGACTATGTAGTAAAAAAATCTTCTGAAGCCCTAGGTTTTATAATAAGAATGTCATCCAATTTCAACAATATCAAAACCCTTAAATCCTTTACTGCGCCTTTGTCCGAAGTCACCTTGAATATGCTTCATCTGTTTGGAACCCTACATTATGATATATACATTACGCGTTTAGAAAAAATTCAGAAAAAATTCTTAATATTTTTCCTCAGTTCAAATGTGATACTTTTGATGAAGACTACCTATCTCGTTGTAGACGGCACCATATACTACCACTGAGCATGCAGAGAGAAATAGCAGATATCTGTAATATCATGAAAATTATGAATAATAAGATCGATGTCCTAAAGCTCCTGGGTATGGTTGGTATTTGCGCGCACGCCAAATCATACAGAAATCCTACCTTACTCCACGCTCCTACCGCAAGTACCAACTAAAGACAGAACTCATTCATTACGCGGTCTTGCAATCAGGTGAACAAAGCAAGTCGCAAATTAACAATTTCGATGTATTTTGTACCAGTATCTCAGGTGTTAGTGCGGCGATGGCTAGATTGTTTTTTGTAGCCAAATAAATTAATAATTAAAAAAAAATCTTACAACCACACAACTCTTGTAGGAGATTTCTGTGTTGATATCTTGTTATTATTATAATTTTTTTTATACAATTGGTGTCTGTGACTGTTTCTTTTCTTTTTATTTGTCATTGTGCAAATATCTATAAGTGAAAACTTAATTTGGCTATCGCATATGCAAAAATGTATTCACAATAAATCCTAGCTGTAAGTTTTCCTGTGAAATAAAAATATATAAATATATTTCTTAAGTTTATATATCCGTTATTAGAGATCCGTTATAGAGATTCAATAATGTGGTGTGATTGTTAGAAATATTTATTATTTATTTATTGTTATGATATGAGCGCTCTGAGCGATATAATCAGCAATCGGAACGCACCAATAGGAACGTGCAAATAATGAGCAGCACCGTATTGTGCAGCCTGATAATTGGTAACACAATAAAGTACATTAACCGGACCCATTTAGTTAGACAACTTATTTTTTAAATTATTTATTTACGGCATTGATTACAAGCCCTTAAGCCTCAACCTCAATCTTGAAAGTTATTGCAATCTGCCACCGTTACTTCTGCCAATAACACCTATTGGGGAAGACGCGACTTTGTAAATGGAGCCTAACATGTTTGTGTGGTATATATAAACCCTAGAAATAATATTGATTTTTATTTACTTTTAGTATTTAATTCAAAAACCCATTACAAAGTACACTGTTTATTTCAGCTGCCATATTGTTCCAGCAATATGGCGTCGACGCTGTCCTGTGACGTCACACGGTGCGGTCAAGATACGGCATGGCTTAAAAGAAACAAGATTTTTACTTGCCTGTGACGTCATGTAATACTTTGCCAATCAAATCCGTTTAGTGTCTCGTTGGTCCAGCTCAAAATAGATAAGTTTATTTCGCTTTTATTTGGAGAAAATATTAATTATAGTTTATGTCTAGTAATGCTTCCTTTAAAAATAGATTATCAATGCGGATGGTAAGAATAATTTCATTTTTTTTATATTGGCAAATAGCCTATTTTGATTTTGTAAAAGCAAAATAGCCACATCTGGAACATTGAGTTACCTAGAACCATATGCATATAAGTAAATGCACTACTTCACACTAATATAGCTAATGTTTCACTGATATTAAATCTAACTTACACACTAAGACTACATATCGAGCAAAATACAATAATCATTTTAAAATACTTTATAATAACTTAAAATTTACAAACGAATATTGAAATGGATATGATTAAAGAGCAATTTAATGACGGGAGGGTCATTTATAATAATAATAAATTGTAAATCCCCAGGCAATCACACCAACTGTATGGCCCCAAAGTAAGCAGAGCTTGTGTTATGGATGACCATACAGCGAACTGGGGGGCCCCCCAGAATAAACATACATATATAAATATCAACACTGGAAAATGGTTGAGGTTTTATACAAAAATAACCTTCTCAGCCATAACCCGATCTAATTGCTCCTTAATCTAAGCAAAAGCTCCGGCCAAAGTGAAAAATTATACCACACAACCCAGCAGTAACAACGGAACACACAAAATAAATTAAAATTAGAACACACATAATATACCTATAAAAACACACCCACATACAAAATAACAAGAAAATAAATTCATACACACCAAAAACTCATATAAAATATATGTATATTATTATACAATTACCTTGTTTCACTTGTCGAGATTTGCCGAGCTAAAAAGTTAGAATTTGAAAGGGAGCCCTTGGTATTCAGTCTCTTTCGGTCTGATCAATCAATTTTGAAATATGTCAATATTGTCAAACTAATGTCGAGTGAGATTGAAGTTTCCATTAGTACGTCAAAACATTTCTTCAATTTACAAAAAAATACTAAATTCATTGAAATTTTGTACAAAAGCATAAAGCTTTAAGTATATTATTATTGGATTGTGAAAGTTTAATATTTCCTTTATATTGTACCAACTTGTGGTCACTGGCTCATTACCAAATCCTTGTTATTTTTGGTGTACTATTTTTGTCCGCTCTACATTTTGCTGAAACAAATTTTGACATCCAGGAAATGTGTTCCTATTCCTTGGTAAGTTAAAATATAATTTTATTTCGATATTTTAATATAGATAGTACACGGAGGGAAGGTATTTAAAAAAGATTTATAACTGCGTAGGCATGAAGAACATTAACATATTCATTATTAACGCCTTCGTAGGAGTGGTACTAAATCCCACTAGATTCTAGGATTTTGTTTTGCAATAATCTTATTTGTGTGTCCTTATAAGTGCATAATAATATAAAGTATGTTGATTTCCTGTGCATTGAGATAAATATATAAACCATTAAAAGACCTTATGATCCACTACATTTAAACAAACAACTACCTCATACACATAAAAATCACCATATCTCTTAATACTCGATTTTTTCTGGCTATATCGTTCAGTCAGTATTTTTTATTTATTTTTGTGTCACAAAACTTACATTTTGAAATTATAAATTTGCTCACATATGTGTTTTAAAAATATTTACCCTAACTGATGTTATCAATGAGCCATGAAGTTCCAAAGCACTTATTCATTGACAATTGATCATTGATTTGATTGTTTTGATTTGACTTGTTATTCATTGTTATTAACAAAGCACGAATTTACTGGGTGTGTTTGTGTGATAAAGAACATTGTACTTATTAAATTTATTATGTATGGTTGGTTCTGTACATTATGGTATAATTAAAAATTTCAAACAAAATATAATAAATGTTGTACAAATATGAATATTACAAATTAAGAATGGAAAACAGAAAAATAAGGAAAGAAAAAAATAATTAAAAATAGAAAATAATTTAATACTTTCTTAATATTTGGACATACTAATTAATTCAACTTGAGTTTAAATATAACTGCACCTTTACACCTGAAATAAATGTGATTTTTCAGATCTAAAAATATTTATTATAAATGAATTAGCTAATGAATTATTGAAATGAAACTGCTAATTGAGTTATTTCTGTAAAAATATAAGTTTGAAAATATACAATAATGGAATGCTTTTCTTTAAAAGTTCAAATAACTAGGTCAATCAGTTATTTGACTCACATAAAATCATGTTTTAACGAGTGTTGAAAAAATATTAACAGTGTTGAAATGGCAATTGGGTATTTGACACCATTTGATAAAAAAAGAATTACAGTTAAAATCATAATTGTATCGGAGCGGCAGGCAAAGTAAAAACTACAACATTATTTATGTGATAAAAAGAAGAAAATCCAGGTCGGAGTTTTGAGATGCCACCTGGAGGGAAAGTACTCTAAATATTGGAGATAGCAAGTTTTACTCTGAGGAAACATTAATTGCTCAAACAAAAACACCACCCAACATGCTTTTCTTAATATAATTTCAAAATGCAAGTTTTTGCATTTTGAAATTTTTTTTTAGTAACCTGATTTTCTTTGTAATCGAATTTACATGGTACATTTAGTATTGGAAAATTTTCAAGCATAAAAATATTTTTTTCTGTCATTACTATTCTACTACAAACGAAAAACATTGCACTACAATCTACTACTACCCTCCGCACACGCATTCCAGCCATTTCCAGCGTTTGTAGTAACCTGATTTTCTTTGAAATCGAACTTATGTGGTAAATTTAGTTATGGAAATTTTTCAAGTATAAAAACATTTTTTCTGTCATTATTGTTCTACTACAAACGAAAAACATTGCACTACAATCTACTACTTCCCTCCGCACATGCATTCCAGCCATTTCCAGCGTTTGTAGTAACCTGATTTTCTTTGAAATCGAACTTATGTGGTAAATTTAGTATTGGAAAATTTTCAAGTTTAAATATATTTTTTCTGTCATTATTATTCTACAACAAACGAAAATCATTGCACTACTATCTAGCTATAACCTCTGCACATGCATTCCAGCCATTTCCAGCGTTTGTAGTAACCAGATTTTCTTTGAAATCGAACTTATGTGGTAAATTAGTATTGGAAAATTTTCAAGTGAAAAGTAAATTTTTCTGTGAATATTATTTTACTACAAACGAAAAACATTGCAGTACAATCCAAAACTACCCTTTTCTTGCATGACACAACAAAAAAATTGTTTTTAGTTTTCGAAAGCTGAATTTTTTTGTTCTGTAAAATTTTTTTGGCTCTACTACAAACGGAAATAACTTCACTACTATCTACTACTAACCAATATCTTTAAAAAAAACCATAAGGAGAGCCATTTTGCAAAAGTCGGGAGCTAAGTTCACATAGCCTTATTATGACTGTATTCATGTAAGTGCAATATCTACATATTTTAATTTTTGCATTGGCATTGGCATTTGGATTAAAATATAATTTTATATTATATGCCCATACATTTTGTTATTATGATTTACATGTTGTGACATCATAACTTGATACCATTTTGTATGGAGTGTTTTCGGTGACTTCAGCAGCACCTCAAACATATCACTGTATCTAGAAAACTATTGATTGCAAACATACTGTTACTCCTGCAATATTTCTATTTGATAAACTATTTAAATTTTGTCAAATAAGTACCCAATTCCTATTAATTTTTCTTCATTATTGGTTAAAAGTTTAATATTCGTGTTAATTAATTTCCTATACTAATTTCCTACTTTCATTCTTGGAAACAGTAGTTTTTCTATGCCCACTACAAAATTTATGCAATTTCATTTATGATGCTCTTTGCACAATCAACTCCTTAAGTGTACATAGACGGATCCTGTCCAAGTTTAAGTCCATGAATTAAGTCTATAAATTTGGCTTTCAAATTAATAAACACCTTTGTTTGTCCATGATAAGGTTATTTTGCTGTGTCAATAATTAACTAATCTGACTAATACTAAACAGTATACCGTCAAAGTGGCCTATTTTGTTCAGTCAGAATGGGTCAGTCTGAAACTATAAGATCTGTTCTTAGGAACTATGTCATCTATTCATTGTATTTCATATCATCTAATTTAATTATTTTTTAGATTTCTTTATATAATATAATAATGGATTTAGATTACTGTTGGGGCTGCCATGGTTCTGTAGTGCATCAGGTATGTTTGTGGAGGCTCGCGTAAATTACTTTATTGCGATAATACGAAAAAGATAAAAGAGTAGCATCTTTCATGTACAGGATCAGTGATAAAACAAACAATGTACTGCAAGCATTAGGGTCTAAGATTCATAGTCCAATAAATAAATATTGGAATTCTGTCCACCATAGAAGTAACTAAATTTAATCTTTTTGAAGATTTTTATCACTGTAACTTTTAATTAACTTGTATTTAAAACAAGAATTGACATAATTTTGAAATAAATTATAAGTAACTATAAAGTTAAGGATTTTAAATCAAAATTGAATGACAGAGTAAAGGAACAACACACTTGTAAATTGACTGTTCTGAATCAAAATAAATGTTTCTTTTCCTGTCTACTGGGAGCTTTTTAATCTGTTTTGTTAACTTTTTTATAAAGAGAAAAAGTTAGTTTGGTATGTCTGCACCAATAATCAATAAACACCGAAAGTACTATACCAATTATAAAATTTTCCTTCAACATAAGAAAACCATATTATCTTCGACTAACATAGGCTACACTTTCTTTATCCCGAAATTCCCAGGAGATCGGGAGATGACCGGGTCAAACATTTCGTGTCTCCTAGTTACAAATAATCAGCAACTGTTCTTTATCTTCCCAGTGTGACTGTCGGTGACTGTGATGGTGATGTCAACCACGATGAGTGAAGCGCTGCGCGAGCGCCTCGTCACGCTCTGGCGCAAGATCGAGGACGCTCACTACAGCTACCTGGAGACCGATGACAGTCCGGAGAAGGAACAGAAACGGAAGAAGCTTGAAGGTTTGTGGGAGATCCTGTTCTGTTTTGTAGTGGTATAGGCCTGGCTAAACAAAACTAGAAGTTCTATTTAATGGTATCAGATGTTTGCGTAAGCTTCGCAGTAGTTTTTTTATTGTATATACAGGGTTTAACATAAAGTAAGCATAATACTTAAGGGTCAGTAAATATACCATTGTTAGAATATACTGTAAAAGAATTGGAGTTATAGGGGCTGGTTAAGACTTCCATATTTTTTATTTAAATTTTTTTACTCAAAATTTTGACAGCCCTAAGTGGTTTTCATATCTACCTATGCTATCTACGTGCCGCGAGGTGGTGCTCGGCGCGGTGCCGAGTACAGCCATCGTCACTTGCCTACCTATCGAGTAGCACGTCATGCGATGCGACTGGACACGGTTTTAGTTACTTTAATGATTTCAAATAAGTAAAAAAACTCGTATTTTTCTATTTATTTTCGCCTCGCGTGCCTCATGCATGCTTACGTATGAAAACAACTTAGGGCTGTCAAAGATGTTGAAGTAAAAAAAAATTAATTTGTGAAAGTCTTAACCAGCCCCAATAACTCCAATTCTTTTACAGTGTATTCTAACAATGGTATATTTACTGACCCTTAAGTATTATGCTTCCTTTATGTTACACCCTGTATATTGTTTTTATGTTATTGTATATAATTGTACATAGATAGAAGGCTAGATGATTTTCGGTTATATGCTTGTTTATTTGAAAAATTTTCACCCAGCTATTAATATTTACATTGAATAAAACACTTGACTAACTTTACGGTAAATCGAAGAATTGAAAGTATGTAATTAATGATGGAAATAGATCAATTTGATACATCTGAAATTAATATAAACTATAAAAACATAATATATATGATCTTCAGATAGTTACATTCTTGCACAATCTTTTTTTAATATTGCAATAAATGTTTCTATTTTACCATTAAACCTAATCCACAAACTTCTAATATAAAATTCCAGCGTACATCAAAGACTACCTACTAATAGTGCCAGCGACCTGCAAGTTCGGGGCGCCCGTGACCGCCGCGGTTTTCGCGCGCACTGTCCGTGAGCTGCCAGACTTTAGCGCGTACAGAGCAGGCCTGGGTTGGGCCGCTTTAGCAAGATACGGCGCTAATTTGCTGACTCAACCGTGGAGAATAGAGTATAAGACTATAAGGGTGAGTTGCGATTTTATTGTAGTTAAATTCAAATGAAAAGTTGTAACAATTAAATAATTTTAAAATATACTTTTTGTCTTATGTTGTGTATCCGTCGGGGCCAAATCATAGAACTGCTCATTTCATTAAATGGTCGCATTTCACCATGTCTGAGCTGAGCGAACGAAACTGAGCGTGGTACGGTAGCACCCGGCGACGTGCCATTATTAAAGGAAAATTATAAAGAGTACAAAACGTGCAAAGATGTTTCTACCATCCACGTGCGAAATTAACAAAGCATTTCCAGCGCCTCTATAAATAATAAATAAAACACACAACAAAAGACAGCCGATCATTTCATGGAATGCGACAATTGAAATTGTTACTAAACGAATAATTAACTTACTATCCATGCTGATAGAATCCTACAGCACGTTATTCATCTTTGTAAAAGCCTTATTGCTTGGAATCGAAGGTCCAACTTCATGTTAATGATTACCATTTTTTGAATATTATATTTTAAAACAGATAAGTCAAAGTGTAAGATTTTTCTTTGAATATATATTATTAACTTTATCTTACGAATATTATGAGAATAATACATTTTCTGGAACAAAACACAGAGGTTAGATTAGAAGGGCTATCAATGCAGTATTGTACGAGAAATGTCACCGGTTTTTTTGCATATTATACAGATAAGCTTACACACACTTATAAAAAGTCAATCATAGCTCGTCGCCATCGCGTGATATAATTCAGACGAATCACGCGCTCATACTTAAATAGTCACATTGCATTTCTCATTTACACTAGTGATTGACACTAAATTTTATCCATATCGACAAAAATAAAAATAAAATTTTAAAAACAACGCATTCATTTTTAATTTTTACATTTAAATCTAGTTTATAATTTCATTTTATTAAAAATGTAAAATAAAAGTTTCGTCACATAAGATTGGACCCAAATAACATTGAATTGGTAACATTTCTAAGCAATAAATATTAAAAAGACTTTCATTCACGCATACACACTTTTCATCTTCATCTTTAGTACTTTGTTACCTTCTTTTCGATTTATTTTAAACTCTCGATAATGAATTAGTCCATGCTGCACTAGAATCACTGATTACAAGGTACAACAGTCGAAGAAAGTGATGTGCTTTACATTGCGCCCTTTATGTGCTTTACATTGCGCGCTTTATGTGCTTTACATTGCTTCTATGATGTATTGAAACAGCAGGATACATTAACATCAATGTATATTTTTAAGAACAACTTTTTGTGGCATAACGCTAAGCTAGCATTCTGTAAATTTCGACCGAAAAACAGTTTATTTGAGAAGTTTTACTACAAGGGTGGATTGAAAAGTACGCGGGCTAAATAAGAAAATACAGGAATAATGCAATTTTTATATTCATTTGTCTACATACTCTCCTCCACAGCACTTAATCCAGCGGTCCTCCAAAGCCTTGATCCCATTTAAACAGAAGGTCTCGTCATGGTCTTCAAAAAAGGCATCTACGGCCACTTTGACCTCCTCATTGGTAGAAAATTTCATTCCACCTAAGTGTTTTTTAGTTTTGGAAATAGGTGGAAGTCAGAAAGTGCCAAGTCAGGTGAATAAGGGGGATGAAGAAGCAATTCGAAACCACAATTCACTATTTGAGCCGTCGATTCTGCAGATGTGTGAACACGAGCATTGTCCTGATGAAACAAAACTTTCTTGGTCAACAATCCTGGTCTTTTAGACTTTATTTCTTCGCGTAAACGACATAATTTATAGTTTGACCTCTTTCTAACTAATCAGCCAAGATGACACCCTAGAATCCCAGAAAACCGATGCCATTAAGGTAATGGCTTTACTGAAAAACACACCTTGGCTTTCTTGGGGGTCGGTGATCCGGATTTGCCAGTGCTCCAATTGACTCGTGGTGGTAAGCGGTTGATGTCAGCTGCTTAATTTTTAGAAGGTCGCATACCTCATGGTGTTGGAAACGAACTTCGTTCCCCGATCAGTTGCAATTTCACGGGGTATTCCATACCGTAGAATAAAGTTGTCGACGAACGCCTTAGCGACTAATGTAGCATCTTTACACTGTAAGGGATACGCTACTACAAACTTGGAGAGCTCGCACTGTAATGTCAGCGCGTAGCAATGACCGGTATCGTCTTTAGCCAGTGGACCGCTAATATCTAAGAAAACCTTTTCAAACGCGTAACTGGATATGGTTGTGATTTCCATAGGTTGCTTTGTTTTTACGCAATGCTTTTGTTTCTGGCACTGTTCACATTTTGATACAAACTGACTAACGTCCCTATCCATACTAGGCCAGTAATACATTTTTTTTATATTATTTGACATTGACATTCCCGTGGCTGCTTGTGGGCAATAAGTGAAAGTCGTTTAGTATAACTCGTTTATCATCTTCATTTTTAATTTTTTGCACACCTTTCACTATACAGGGTGTCCCAAAGGTCGACGTCAAGCCGAAACCCTTAATTTTAAAGTACATATTAGGTCTTTACCTATGAAATTGCCGTTTTTCACGAAATAAATGAAGCGTAATTTTTTTATATATTTTTTATTTCTATTAATCATAATTATCACCCATGCAATCAATGCATCTTTACCAACGCATTGGTAGCTTATTGATGCCTTTCTTGAAGAAATCAGCTGGACGGGAGGCAACAAATTCTTCAAGGGATTTTGTACTGCCTCTCGGGTATTGAATTTTTTTCCCGCCAAGAAGTTATCCAAATTCTGGAAAAAGTAGAAGTCTGTAGGCGCAAGGTCTGGTGAGTACGGCGGATGACGGAGAACTTCCAACCCCAACTCTTGTAGCTTGGAGACCGTCTGCTGTGCAGTATGAGGTCGCGCGTTGTCGTGCAGGAGCAGTGGAGCCGAACGATTGACCAAAGCTGGTTGGAGACGTGCGAGCTTCTCCATCATTGTGTTCAGTTCTTCACAGTACACATCTGCAGTAATGCTTGTCCCGTTTGGCAAGAAGCTGTGATGAATTACACCCGCATTAGACCACCAAACAGTGACCATCACTTTTCTAGGGGTAAGTTTTCGTTTAGGGCATTGTTTGGGTGCTGAACCAGGGTCCCCCCAACTTGCTGAGCGCTTACGATTGTCAAACAGGATCCATTTCTCGTCACAAGTAACAATGCGGTTCAGAATTCCTTCATTTGTATGCCTGCTGAGCAGTGCAAGGCACGTCTCCACGCGTACTTCGCGCTGGCGGTCATTGAGTTCGTGGGGTACCCATTTGTCAAGCTTTTTTACCTTGCCAATTTGACGCAAATGGACCAATATTGTTTTGATGCTAACGTCGAAAGCTGCTGCTAATTCAGCCGTGGATTGAGTTTCATCAGCTTCCACAATTGCCTTTAATTCGTCATTGTCGACCAAAGTTTTCGGACGACCACAGGGTTCATTTTTCAGGTTAAAATTTCCAGAACGGAAGCGGGTAAACCAATAACGGGTGGTGCGTTCGTTTGTAGTGTTCGCTCCGTAAACGTCGTTGATGTTGCGTGCCGCTTGTGCCGCTTTGCTGCCACGACGGTACTCATACTCCATAATTACTCGAATTTTTAACTTATCCATGATGACGAAAAATGTTCGAATGCGTTGAAAACAAAACACTAACTATTAAACAAATGACGATTTTAGAAAAAGAATTCCCAGTTTTGTCAAATAAAATTAATTTGAAATTAGAATTATCAGTCAAAAAAAATATATTTTCATTTGAAATGGCCAGTACGGCAAAACGGCAGTTTCATAGGTAAAGACCTATTACATTAAAGTAATTAAGTCTAACGATGTCTTCCCTAGTATTTATAATTTTAAAAGGAATTTATTCGTTTTTTGCCTCACTATTGTGTTAGCTATGTACACTCCACTACATAATTCTTGTGAATTAGCGACACAGTCTTCTAAAATGATATTATCAAAGTACTAAATTGTTTCGCTACGAGCTGGTAATGTTAAATAAGAATATTGATGATTTTTTAAATAGTTTAGTTTAAGTGACACGAAGTTAAATTAATTGTATTTAATTCAAAATCTAAAATTGATTTATATTTTTGAAGAAAATCTTGGCCCAAAATTCCGTCCGTATTGTAAGGTATTTGTTTAAGTACATAAAATTTATGATTGAAATGAATATTATTGACACTTAATTTTAAATAAACATATCCTCCTGAATATATACCTCCACCGATCCCATTAATACGTGTTTCTCTTTATGGAATGGAATCCCTAAACTTATAACTCGATCGTACTTAACAACAGAAATTGAAGCACCCGTGTAAATTAACCAGTTGCATTGTTGATGTTTTAGTTGCATAGAAATACGATTCAAACTATTGTATGCATTGACATATTTAGGCTCGAAGAAAATGATTCATTGCGTCGAGAGTCGAATGATCTCGCTCTGATTCATCCGTATTTGCGCGTGATTCAGGTGTAATGATATGCATTTTCCTTTGCGTATTAGGAAGACGCTGAAAATTGTACCTACCTCCTCTTGATGTTGCGCCATGTGACTGACCCCTAATGTAAGATTGATACGGGGTTTGGGGTGTGTACCTGTGATTCTCAGTACGTCCCCTTGAGTACCGTGGTCCTCTTATGTAGGTACCTCGCTGTCCTCTGTAACCTTGACGGGCTGTTGCCTTACCTCGCCATTGCCGGCGCATGCCGAAACTATTCGCCGATCCTGATGTGTTCGCTTCTTCTTCTCGAGCTGCCTGGACTGCGTCTTTGAGTAACTTGTAGTCATGTGCTGTTATAATCGTTGCGATTTGACGATTACGTTGGCCGTCGGAAAATTTTTTGATCGAAAACTTTTCATTAATCGGACACAGTATGTCATAGTGATCCGTATTTCCGTAGGCCTGCGAAATTGCCAAATCTCTAAATAATTCAGAAATTTCATTCCCAAAATCTGAAATACTGCGCTCGTTTTGTCTTACATGTTGAAGTGTAGTTTAAATTGCCATCGCAGCCTTTATGGCGTACGGATATCGTTAAGTAAATCTGCGACCGTATCGTATTTGCCCCTTATTTTTAACTTGGCCGATTAGGAAAGACGGGTTTTTCAAACAAAAGAAATTAAATGGTTAATTTCTGTGGCAGCCAAAGTAGCCCCATAATGTTCTATGCCGTCAATTAATTCTTTGGTGTTTTCTTCCCTATCGGTCATAACCGGTGGAAGATTATTAAGTCAGACTTTGCCATGTTTGTTATCTCAATAAAACTTTCGCTTACCTCCGAGTCTTCTTTACTGAGGTCCAACTATTTCTCGTCACCCGGTTCTGATGTGGTCAAAAAAAATTGTATATTTCCGTGTATTTTTCTGAAAGCTATACAAATTTTATTAATTTCCTTCTTTTCTGAGTCACTTTTTAATTTTAGCACTTTTTCGATTAATTCTAAGTAAATATTGTACTGCTTAACTATTCCTTCGAATTCGTTTATTTTTTCCTAGCCGATTTACTAGTTTGTCGCCTTTTTGGTCCAATTTTAACCAAGTATTCTCTAATGTTACGTGATTCGTCATTTACTTTTTTTAAATATTCTGCCATAATAATCCACCGTAATTAGGGTAATTTCACAAATCATAGTTCAATAATCCTTGAAACGAAAAAAGTAAAAAAAATAAAACATCATACCTAAATTATATTCGAATTTATGCCGCAATACGTTCAAGATGAGTTATGCTAAAATATACCATATACGAGGGGCGGCTGATAAGTTCGCGGCCTAGGGTACTTAATGAAACAAAATCATAATTTTTTTATTTTTATGTATCAATGTAATCCCCCTCAAGTGAAATACACTTTTCACATCGTGAATACAAGGCCTTTAAACCACTTAAAAAATATTCTGAAGATTGCTCTTCAAAATGGCTCTCTACGGCGGACTTCATTTCATTATCATCCGAAAATCTTCGCCCCCGCAACTCCTTTTTGAGTTTTGAAAAAAGGAAAAGTCACTGGACATTAGGTCCGGACTGTAGGGTGGATCATCGATTTCTGCGAATCCATTGCCTTTTAAGGCATCCCTCGCAACGCGAGCGGTGTGAACGGGCGCGTTGTCTTGTGTCTTGCAGAAACAACACTCCGCGCGCCAACTTGCGTCGTCTCTTCTGAACGATTGCTTCACGTGCTTGACCCAATAAATTGACGTAGTATTGACCCTTCATTGTAGTTCCCTTAGGCAAGTAATCAATAAATAAAATTCCTTCGCTATCCCAAAAAGTGGTCGCAATTAATCTTGGAGGCCGACTTTTAACTTTAAACTGATTTGGTGGCCTTTCTCCCTTTTTAATCCACTGCATAGACTCTTGTTTGGACTCCGGATCATACTGACGTATCCTCGTTTCGTCTACGGTTACAATGCGATTACAAATTTCATAAAAATTGCTCTGACACAACTCCAAAAAACCCTGATAACTCGCGAGTCGTCGTTGTTTGTCGAGCGGCGTGAGCATTCGCGGTACCCAAATCGCGCTAATTTTTTTCATGTGTAAATTTTGGTGCAAAATTTCTTCGATTCGCTCATTACTAATTTGCAACCCTTCAGCTATCTGCCACAATTTAATTCTACAGGCGGCCAATACTAATTTTTCAACTTTTTGAACGTTTTCTTCAGTGACTACCGTTACTGGGTGACCCGGGCGGGGGTCGTATTTACAGCTCTCTCTTCCCTGTTGAAAAAGCCGAGCCCATTTTTTTACATTGTATACGAAGGCCCAAAAACCGATGACATTTCTTCAAAAATGTCTTTCGGCGATTTTCCTTTTTTTACAAGGAATTTGATCACTGCGCAGTGCTCAAAATAGCGAGGATTTTCAGTTTCGGTCGACATGGTGTTTGGTTGCTTATACCAGGGATGAAGTGTTAATGAACTGAATTAAACAAAAGGGTGTTATTTATACTACCACTTAGTTGGGCAACTAGTGTTTTCAGTATCAATATGATTAGTCATCGCTAAGTACCTCAGGTCACGAACTTATCAGCCGCTCTGGTACGTCTGAGCGGGGTCCGTATTGGGATGTATAAATTTATTTGGCATATTGTAAGGCTGCGTAATGTTTTTTGGCATACTGTTTGTTTCGCATAACGTTCATACAGAATAAATCATAGGCATACTTTATTTCCCCATAACTTAATTTATAATAATAATATATTAGCATAAAATGTTCATGCATAAATGGTTTTACAATAACGATTACTTATCATAACATTTATTGGCATCTCACGCTATGGCATAAAGTTGACAAGTCATACATATAGAATACCATAATTTGACAAAAATAAATGGACTGTAAAATAATAACCTAAAAATTTTTACACTTATTTGGTTGTTACAGACGATATAGCAACGTGGTTTAGTCAGTTTTACGTATGGGTAAATGCAACATCGCCACCTATTTTCACACCTAAAGTTTTGAGTACATTCGAATTAGATGAAGAAAATTCTCATCTCATAATGCCAACTTCGCAAAATGCCGACCGCTCGCATAATGACAACTTCTCAGAATGCCAACATCTCAGAAAGCCAATTTCTCAGAAAGTCAATTTCTCACAATGCCAACTTCGCATAATGCCAACTTCTCACAATGACAACTTCTGAAGGGACAGACGTGATGTTTGTTTGAACCAAATTGAACCGAAGTCGCTTTTCGTGAATAGCTGGAAATGATACTTAATTTGGTCCTGGCGCTTACCCGGGTACTGCCGCACCAAGCTCGCTTCGCTCGCTCGGCTCGCGCGTGTAATAACTACATACAAACCTAACCTAACCCAATTGAACGGGTGCGTCTCATTTCGTAGTTTCCCTCCCTCCACGCCTCCGGGTTTATAAAAACACTCTAGGATGGGACAAAAAAGTTGCGTGGTTCCAATTCGGTTCTGTATTATTGTGTTATATATTTTGATTATAGTGAGATGATTATTTTCAATTCATCAATTCATCATCATTTCTTAAATAATCTTGGTCAAATGTTATTATTTATTATTCACGTGCAAGTCCCTTTTGGGCATGACCTACATACTGACTAAGCTGCTCCTCCTCGCTGCGCTCGACGTCGCACCTAATATTATTTATTTTTACTTTCAAGACTCAACTATGATTTATACTTGATAAATTAGGCACTAAAAGATTTTTTCTTACTTTACGTTTATGACAGAGGTTATGGATACTTCTATTAAGCGTTTTGTATTTTATGATAATTTATCTTTAGACGTATAACAATTATGTCTTTTACATTTATGCTGTATTAAATTATGATAAAGAAAATTAGAGTTAGTGAAACTTATGGCAATGAAACCATTCTGCGTGTATAATATTCTGCTTATCTCAATTTATGCGAAAAAACTTTATGCTGAAACTGTTATGCCAAACTACATTATGATCCGTAATACTAGCTGGTGACTTTAACTCGAAACATTCAGGTTGGTACTCCGTAGTTACCAACCCAAACGGCCGTCGTCTTCATCACATGTTAGATTCGCTAAGCCGTGATGTAGTGGGTCCTCGGGAACCGACTCACTATCCCTACAACACAAATCATCGCCCCGATATTCTCGATATAGCAATCCTACAAAGTGTTAACGGTACACTCTCACAAGTGATCGGTGCTTTCACCAACCACCTTCTAACTGCTATCAGTGCATCTTCCAGGCGGGTTCCGGTGGCGATGAAGTGAGGGAGTTGTTGAGAGCAAAGAACGCTGCTATCCGGGCGTACGATTACGCTCCGACCGAGACAAACCGCATCCGTATGAGGGCCCTACAGCGAGATGTTAAATCTCGCATACGCGAACTGCGGTCTAACAACTGGGACGCGCTTCTTGAAGATTTCGCCTTCGCATCTGGCGTACTGGAGCTTGGCGAAGTCTCTTAAGATGGACTCTACCGCGTCATCGATGCCTCCGCTCCTTAGGCTTTCGACATGACTCCCGCCTTCGATGACACCAAAAAAGTTGAAACCCTAGCCGATAGCTTAGCCCAACAATGTACACCGAGTACAGAAAGCGCCAACGCCCTCCACATAGAAACTGTGAATAGCACAGTTGAAACTAAATGCGGCAACCCACCGACAGACACCCTCCAACCGGTAACGGTGGAAGAGGTACAGACAATAATTAAAAACTTAAAACCGCGAGAAAGCTCCAGGTTCAGGCGAAATACCAAACAGGGTTCTGAAAGCTCTCCCACTCGCACTCATACAACTGTTAGTAGTTATATTCAATAACTTACTAACAAACTGCTCCTTTCCGCAAACGTGGAAGGAAGCGATTGTCATAGGTATTAGGAAACCCGGAAAACCGGCTAATTTACCTACAAGCTACCGTCCTATTAGCTTGCTTAGGGCGATATGAATATATTTATTTATATATAGGTATTCCAACAGCTAATTAAATAATACGACACATTACATTCGAACAAAAAATAAGAAGCCAAATTATAGAAATACATTAACTTAAAAGTAAAATATCTAAATACAATCCATATTAATTAAGAAAAGAAAATTGAACAACAGTATAAAAGACGATGCAGATTACAAACATACAATATATCGAAAAACTAAAAAACAAAAATAAAAATACAAAATTTAATTTAAAGTAGTAATATATAAGTAAGTAACGAAATAATGAATTTAAATAAATCAATGTGCTTAATAATAAAAATAGTAAACTCGAATTAAATTAAAACGCGATTGGTTAGTATTTGATATTGTGAGTGTGTGTGTGAGTGAGTGTTTGTTGTTTGTGTGTTTGTGTGCATTTGGGGGTAAGTAAGTGTTTTATGCACGATTCATTTTAATCACCTTATTCCTTAAAGATTGCCGTGACAGATAGAAAAGATCAGCGGAGGAATTGAATTTATTGTAGAGACGCAGTATTCGACAGATGACAGAGTTCTTATAGAAATTGGTTTTGCATTGAGGAACGTGTAATAAGGCGGTGTGGCGCGTGCGGCAGCTAGACGCACGCAGCTGTATGGCGTGCAACAGCTGTGGACAGTCGCGGGCCCAACTCAGCACGTTGTACAACGGCACCATGTCTGCCTGCCGACGGCGCGACTCTAGCGAGTCTAGCCGGTAGTGTACTAGATCCTCTTCATAAGTGTAGTCTTGGCGATACTCTTTAAATCTCACGTATTTAAAAAACTTTCTCTGTACCTGCTCTAGCCTATGAGTGTAGATAGTATACTGAGGATTCCAGATGCTACCTCCGTACTCGAGTAATCTTCTTACATAAGCTACATACAGAGTCCTGATACAGTCGATTCCATCAAACTTATTGGAAACTCTTTATAAAACCTAGGAGTTGATATGCTCGATTACTTATAATATCGATATGTTTGTCATAGATAAGTTTCGAATAGACAGTTATGCCGAGGTCTCGAACCACGTCCACCTTATTAATTGCAATATCACAAAATTTATCCATAAACTGGACCAATTTGTTTTTTCTTGTAAAAGTAATAAACTGACATTTTTTATTGTTAATTGCAATTCTATTTTTTTCGTAATAATTAGATAAATTATTTAAAACATCCTGAAGTTTCAAGCAGTCACTAAAATTAGAAATATAACTATAAATTTGTTTATCGTCCGCGTACAGTATAAAATTACAATGGTGAAAACAATGTTTGATGTCAAATCAATATGGTATGGACATGGGGTACCAGGTAGACGTTATTTACGTTGGAGAAAGCACCGGGCCTTGTGGGACACGGCTAATACAGGACGGGGATTGGAGAGTGCACCTTCCAATCTGTAGCGTAAAGTTTGACAGTGGAGAAAGTCTCGTATGATGTGCACGAGGCTGTCTGGCACGCCTAGTTCAAAGAGCTCATATAATAAGCCGTTGTGCCATACCTTGTCGAAGGCTTTAGCCACGTCAAAGAAAAGCGCACCCGTGCCTATCGGTTTACAACCTACGTTCCTTTGCTCCAAGATGTGCTCCGTGATGCGGTGCACCTGTTGAAAGCAGGAGTGACGGGACCTAAAGCCGAACTGTTCATCCGGTAACAGGTGCTTCGAATGGATGACCTCTCGAAGCCTGTTCAAAATGAACCTTTCGTATAATTGAACTGTTTCATCAAAGTCTTTGAGAAAACTGTGTACGAACAGCTTTATCCCATTATAGCTAAGGCTATACCTGAGGAACAGCACAGATTTCTTGCTAAACGCTCGACTGTTACTAACTGTTGACTTGACTTGACTGTTACAAGACGTTCTTGTATTTTTTCACAAGACACTTTATCACTGCACTTCACCATAATTAAGTTCACTTCCACAAAATCCTTTCGTAGGTGTAAGTTACCTAAATCTTCTGTAAACGCAGCATACCCGCGTCGATTCCGCGATTGACTCGTTTGTTAAAACATTTCACGCAGTAGCGCACCATGATGACCACTAAGACCAGTAGAAATACTATGATGAAGGCCAGCATGCACCAGGAAATTAGTTACTAATATTATTTTCATAACCCACTTGCGAAGTAATTACTTGCGGCGGCGGCGGTTTGGAATGTTGAGAATTGCACATTTTTCTATATGAATACTTTTATTTCTTAGTTACCCACTTTTCCATTTAGCAAAGATTGCTATTCCAGATATAATTTAATACTTTTTAATATCAGGCGGCAACGGAGCCTGACTTGGCAGGGTCGCCATATAAGGTGTGGACTGTCGAAATGAGACTGTTTGTTGAGTCAAACATAGGTCATAGGCTTATATGTAACTTAAATATAATATGTATGTATATTACGTACTATGGATGAATCGAAATTGTTACTTTGGCCGTACTCACAGCGCGCGAGATCGTGAATCACTGAACGACGGGATCGCGCGCTTTCATGTGTCTTGTTCTGTGTTTTCTTATTTTAACTATTTCATTTTTATTTTTACTATAAGATTTGACGAATTTTATTTATTGATGAAAGCATATGTTACGGTAAACGTGTATCTAATATCTATATTCACTTAGAGCCGTTGCCATTGAATCGATGAACGCATTTTAAGCTAATGACGAGAAGAAATCATACTTAATTTCAAAATTTATTATTATCCCAATTAAATTTATTTCAAAACTTCTACCTAACCTTAAGTACGAATTTTCCAGCTATATTCCGGTTTCTACAAGCACGAGGTGGAGGCTAACATAGTTGGCGCGGAGACTATCCTGTCAGCAATGGGTTACGTTACGTCCGGTCATAACCGGATGTCCTTGACCGGGCCGGTCTGCCCGGATACCGTCGCCTCCATCTCTAGAGACGCTATGATTGCTAGTGTCGAATGCCAGGTAAGCCACTTAGAAGATTATAAGGAACCAGAGGCTCCGCCGCGGTTGTACCAATGTAACTGTTGATCCCGTGGGATCATTGGGGTAAAATAGGCCTATGTTACCTTGGGAGGATGTACCTTTCTAATGGTGAAAGAATTGTTCAAATAGGTTTAATAGTTTCAGAATTTAACGATTACATACAACAGACAACATCACCTCTTTATTATAGTATAGCCTTTATGATACTAAAATTGCGTGCCATTTCACCCGCGTAGCCCCCACTGAAATATTTGGGTAAAATACAGGGTGTTTGGTGGTTGGGTGCACAAATTTGAAGGGGTGATACACTAGACCATTTAGAACATATTCATCCAAAAAGAAAAATTTTCTAGCGCGATTTCGATTTTTAAGGGGACTTTTACGATTTTAGCACGAAAAACCCAAAATTGGTCAATTACATGCTAATAACTTCTAACCTAAACAGAAATGTCCGTTTTTTTTTATTATTCTAGTAGTCCAATGTGTTCCTGATCGTACCAAAGTAGTTTAAAGCTCCATTGTGTCCAAAAAAGTTATGTACAAAGCATTTAAACTTACAAAAAAAGAAGGAAAATAATAAAATGTGAATTTTGATGTCATTTAAAAAAATAAATAAAATACCTACAGGTGTTCAAACAACTTTGAAAACATGCTTAGTTATTGCTCTTTAATTTGAGGTATTATTTACGTAGCTGAGTCTTAAACTTTTCTAATTAGGGTGCCTGAACCAATTAAGGGCCATGATATGATTTTTTTCGGATTTAAAAAAAAACTGTTTTGTACTGATTTTTTTTTATTATTCGTGTTCAAAATGACGTCCACCATTGCGAATACACTTTCTGCAACGTTTTCTTACTTCCGTCGTTGTAATTTTCATCTGCATTTCTTGTTTAATTATTTCGAATGCTGCTATGATTCTTTGATGTAATTCTTCTCTGGACGTGATTTCACTAGGATACACCAACTCTTTTGCCCGACCCCAAACAAAAGTATCCAAGGGCGTCAGGTTGGGCGATCTGGCAGGCCAGGGGATGGGTCCACCTCTCCCGATCCAGCTGCCAGGAAAGCAGTTGTCCAGGTGCTCGCGGACGCTTACAGTCCAATGTGCTGGGCACCCGTCTTGCTGAAAGATGATTGGCCTGTCCGTGTCCATCACTCCGGCATTAAATAGCAACATTGGCAAGTCGTTTATCATAAACTGCAGATAATTTTGCCCATTTAAATTGTCGGGCAAATTTTGTGGGCCAACCAATTTGTTTCTGATGACTCCAGCCCACATATTTATTGAAAATTCTCTTTGGAAAGAATCCTGAAACAAAAACGCAATAAGATTAGTTAATGTGGGTAATTAAACATGTAATTTTGAGACTTTCACGGTGGTTCACTACAATTATCGTGACCATGGAGTTTGAAACAGCTCCGAAATAACAAATGCAATGGCGGTAATCAATCTAATTGTAATTAAACTTGTGTTGAACATGAATAATAAAAAAATACCTGTTTTTTCCAATGTGGGTTGCTGTCTTTATCAGCCCATTCATGGAGGTTGTGGAAGTTAGTAATTCCTTTCCTAGAGAACTTTGATTCGTCAGTCCAGAGGATGGACTTTAAGAACCACGCGTCGTCAATATCCGCGTTTAGCAGAAAACGGCAAAACTGCATCCTTCTAGCCGGATCCCCTTTCTCCAAGCCTTGTACGCCTGTTTCATGAAACGGATATTTATGTTCGATGTGCATCGTACTCCACACTTTTCATATCGAAAGGTTAAGGTCTCTCGCTACAGCTCTGACACTGGTAGTAGGATCCTCTTCGAAGCCTGCGAGAATTTGCTCCTCAACATTGGCGTTATGTCTTCCTGCAGTTACTCCAGGTTTAGCATGATGAATACCAGATTCAGAAAGCCAGCGATATGTGTTATAAAAAACACGACCCTGCAATAAAATAAAAAAAAAACATTTTTAACGTCCGTTGAAAGTTAAAATGGCAAAATGGAACAACTACTAGAATTAAAAATTAATTTACCTGCGGTCCGGGAAACGTTCTTGGTATAAACGACGTGCCAAAGTTGCAGAACCATCAGCTCTGCCATACATAAAAATGATATCGGCTAGTTTCCAACTCGTAAACTCAGCCATGGCAGCAAGTTCACAATAACAATAAGTAAGTCCAATAGTCCAAAATAGTCAACACGTGCAGGAGGGAGAGCTACAACTGAACACGGTCTGATAGTCCAAAATGCTAACACACAACACAAGTAAATAGTCTAAAAGTAATGATGATCACGTGCAGGAGCGAAAGGCTACAACTTAACACGGTGAATCACAAAAATTAGGAACTCAACACCAAACGTCTACTCGCAACTCGAAAGGTCAAAGCAGTGACTAGAGAACTTGTTTTGTTTGGCCCAACCGACGCGGCGAGGGGTCCATGATGATGACTCTACTCAGGTACCTAGAAATTCATAAACTTAAAATCAACTTTATGGCCTCGGCAATAAGGTCGAAATTGTCTTAATTATAACAAAAGAATGCATTCCGACTAATGACTAGCTTCATACAGAAAGCACCACGAGAGTAGAATTACATCAGCGAATAATGGCAGCTTTTGGAGTATAAATAGGAAATTCAAATGAAAATAACCACATCTGAAGTACGAAATCGTTGCAGAAAGTGCATTCGCAATGGTGGACGTCATTTTGAACACGAATAATAAAAAAAAATCAGTACAAAACAGTTTTTTTTTATTCCGAAAAAAATCATATCATGGCCCTTAATTGGTTCAGGCGCCCTAATTAGAAAAGTTTAAGACTCAGCTACGTAAATGATACTTCAAATTAAAGAGCAATAACTAAGCATGTTTTCAAAGTTGTTTGAACACCTGTAGGTATTTTATTTATTTTTTTAAATGACATCAAAATTCACATTTTATTATTTTCCTTTTTTTTTTGTAAGTTTAAATGCTTTGTACATAACTTTTTTGGACAGAATGGAGCTTTAAACTACTTTGGTACGATCAGGGACACATTGGACTACTAGAATAATAAAAAAAACGGACATTTCTGTTTAGGTTAGAAGTTATTAGCATGTAATTGACCAATTTTGGGTTTTTCGTGCTAAAATCGTAAAAGTCCCCTTAAAAATCGAAATCGCGCTAGAAAATTTTTCTTTTTGGATGAATATGTTCTAAATGGTCTAGTGTATCACCCCTTCAAATTTGTGCACCCGACCACCAAACACCCTGTATATTAATATTTGTAAGGAGAGCTACCTACATATTCGGACTGGCGTTAATCCGCACAGCTGGGCGGCAAATTCAAATATATGTAGATGAATGTTTGGGATAAAAGCCGCTCGGTTTATGCCAGTTCACTTATCAATAGTAGACCGAATGGACTGCCCGATTTGCAGTAGCCAAAAATATACAATATGTGGAGTTGCTTTAGGTCGGCCTTATAGTTCCACAATTACTATAAATAACATAGCTTTCTTATGGTAAATGTATGGAGTCGGTTTGATAGGGTCAGAGCTTTCGATTTAAAAAAACAAACAAATATTTTCTTTTTTAAATTTAATGCACCGATAAGACGTTTAATGCGCATAAAATTCAAAAGCTTTTTTTTATATCCTGTAGCAATTATCATAATTTCGTCAGTCAACTAACCGTCTTTTCTATTCTTCACATAGGAAGGAAACTTTCTATATTATTTCTTAACGAATTAGTAAAAAAGCCGTAAATTCTATTTTATGGTGCCAAATTGGAAAATGTAATTGATATTTAACAGAAAACAAAAATAAAAATTACATCACGAAAGTATTTTTTTCATTTAGTACTACAATAGCATATTTCTTAATAACGAGATGATATCGAGTTTAGAGTTCATTTGTTTTAAAGGAGTAAAGAATCTTTGGCAGTGTATTCAAACTAAGTAATTAAAATTTAAAACAAAGTGTACGAGCATTTTGATTGTTATTTTAACTATATGTTGGGTGCGTAAGGTAGTTCTGGTCATAAATTTTCTGTCAAAATATTTCTAAAGTGACAGTTTTTATACTCCAAGTCTCTAAATAGTTATGGTAAAAAATGTTATGTAAACCTATACAATACAATGACACAATACTTCCAAAATGCTTATCATTGGTACCGAACAATGTTAAAAATTACTACATTCAACTATAATGAATTTATTCAAAGGTTTCTATTCATAGTCATTGAAGCTATAGATTTTCGTTTACACGATACCATAATATATAGCGACATCCGACCTAATGCACGCGTTTGGTAAATGTTTATAATTCATATCTGTTAAATTGTATTTTTTTGTTGTTAATTTTTAGATAATGTGTGAGATGTGGGAAGCTACGTGGGCAAATGGATCGAGGCCGAGTTGGCAGCAAGTGGCGAGAGAAAGACGATATGCTGCTCTTAATACGGGTAATTTTTAGATTATTAGATTTATTATTGAAACAATATTATTTTAAATTTACAAATAATGTTTAATTTAGGTACCTTTAAAGTTAAACAGTTCACCAAGCTTAAAACAAATTTAGTGTGTAAATGTGCAAGTGATTTAGTGAATAGATGTATGCGAATAAATAAATAATTATTAGTATTAATTATTTCACACAAAAGGTCGGCGACGTGTGATTCGAGGTGTCTGGTAGGCGGCTACGAAATTTCCGGAATTTCATATTAGGCAAAAAATCCTCCTTTGTGAAGATCGAGAGACGGCTCGTTGGTACTCTCTCCACAAAGGATTTGAAGTTCATATTGCGACGAGACTCCAAACATTCGACCCTCACAATCCAATCGATCTTGACGCGGATGTACTCCACAATCTCCTCGACCCATGCTCGTGTACTGAACACTGAAAACATAAACTCGAAACTGAACATGGACGCAGTGTGCGCGCCTCTCACGGCCGACAAGGAAAAAAAGTACGCATCTCAAAAAATATTCACACTTTCACAAAAGTTTCAGTTTTACATGGAGATGATAGGATAAAAAACAATATTGTAGTTTTTATAAGTAGATAAAAAAAATTGGAACTTCAACAAATATATAAATAATGAAAAAAATATTTATGTCTCCACAAATATCTTTTTAACTTAATATGCTCAGAAACATACATATAAATTAATCATATTACTTACATATTTACAAAAATATGTTATGTTATTACTTTAGTCGAGAAGTTTAGTAAGAAAGCGTTTAGTTATGATCATTGCCACTAAAATAACCAGTGGCACTACGCAACGTATTGGCAGAACTTTCTGACTGTAGGTCAGAGTAGCCTAACTAGTAGGTCTAACAATTTGTGGGAATATTATATTTTTTGGGCACTTGCGTAAAATTATTTATAAATAGACCACCAAATTCTTTAATCTTTATTCTTTCGCTATAAAACAGTTATTATTAATTCTTTCGGTTTCAGCATGAAAAAATATTTTATTATTTATTATTTATTTTTATCTAACAATCACACCACATTATCTAGCCCAAATTAAGTATCATTAAGAACTTGTGTTATGGATACTAGATAACGGATAAATATAGTATCTTAAAATAAATAAAATAAATAAATAAATAAAAAATAAAAGGAAAAATAAAAAAATTGAAGTCTGTGTGAGCAAAAGAAAAGAAAAACACTTTATCTAGCCCAAATTAGGTATTATTGAGAACTTGTGTTATGGATACTAGCTAAGGGATAAATATAGTATCTTAAAATAAATAAATAAATAAAAAATAAAAGGAAAAATAAAAAAATTTAAGTCTGTGAGAGCAAAGGAAAAGAAAAACACTTTTGACTTTTAAATTTTTTTCTGTCAGTTTGATGAGGCTGCTACATCAATACTACAAACAAATGATAATTTTGACGACCGAGTGGCGGAGTGGTTAGTGGCCCTGCCTCTTGCTTCGGAGGTCCCAGGTTCTAGTCCTGGCCGGGGCATTCATTTGTGTGATGAACATAGACGTTTATTCTTGGGTCATGGTTGTTTATATTTATGTTAATTCTGGATTCCCCCCGTTCGTTGCATGGTCATCCATAACACAACTTCTGCTTACTTTGGGCCCATACAGTTGTTGTGTTTGTCTGGGGATTTACAATAATTATTATTTTCACTTAGCTTAAAAAAAATCTATTGCTCGTTACAGTAATTCTTTTTCATTTCATTGTGGGTTCTGTTCCGGAATTTAGAAATTTTAGACAAAGATTAGACATTGCGTAAGTGGAATGTTGAAAATTTGACTTTTTTCCGCCAAATCTGCAGTGTGCGCCGCGGCTGGTATATACATCGAGTCCTCTGGTGACCTACTTACAGAAATAGCGTTTCGGAGCGAACTTCAGGATAACCAGTGGTATCTTCAGCTTCGAATGCAAATCTGCCAGGCTCGGCTCGATAAATATTATATCTTTTAGTAGCCTGGTGACGTCAATGTCAAATTCCGGGGGGCAGCTTTTGCAACTCAGCCACAAATGCGGGCACATCGTCAAGGCCGCTCATCTTCAAAAAGGCGATGATGTCTTCAATGCTCTACGCAGTTCCATGCGTCCGGCGAGACAGCATCTAGTCAATCTTGCCAAGCGTCTGGTAGAGCAGACCTTGTCCCTGCAAATCTCGTCTTCCTTGAAGTTCCAGTTTTAGATCTGCTTGATTGTGACTTGGTTCATGGTGTCAATGGCATGTTGCATGAATGCCAACAATTCGTTGGCTATGATATGCTGCTCATAACGAGTTGTCGGGCGGTGGCTACAGCTGCGCAACGCGGAATAAATCAATATATTTTATTTAAATGAGCGGTGATAAACACCCCTGCACGCGACCGCGCATTGTCCCTTTTTTGTGTAAATAGTGTATTATTAAATAAAACTTCAGAAAACCAGTGGTGTAACACTTGCTGTGATATAAACCTAAGGCTTTTTTGATAAACATTTAACAATAAGCAGATCAGCGTAAAACAGTTAATAACTTGGGTTTGTTTGGTTGATATTGAAAAACTATTTTATTATTTTTACTCTCTAAATATCGAACTAAATATCCATACAAATTTTTTTATTAAAGTTAACATTTATTTTCAGGTTCAGAAATATACTCAAACGTAACGCCACCACTACAAACATTACAAATGGAATGCCAACGAAAATCGCTTTTAGACAATAGATTCAAGCCTCAATTTACCTCCTGTCCTGAAGAAATGCCCATCGAAGAGCCAATACAACCAATGATACAGCCACAGTATGTGATGCCACCGGTCATGTATCAATTACCACCTCAAATTCAAGAAGTGCCTGTTACAGTACCAATGATGCCAACATACGGAGTCCCATACTATTACCCAGCTCCATACATAATACCAGCCCCGGTTTACACCTCAGTAAAACAAAATACGCTTCCTATTAACGGATACCAGCCTATCCCTCACTACAGATACCCCGCTGTACCAACAGCGCAATTAATAGAATTAGACCAGCCTTCAGTATACGAGAATGGAAAACATGAAAAACGCAGAGATGAAGAACGAAGTCACAGGAAAAATAAGCATGATTCACAAAGAAACAGCACTTCTAGATCTGGTTTGAGTGATGTCACATTACCAAGTCTACCGAGATCTGATACTCAACCTGCTTTAAGCAAAGCTAGGGAAGATGGTATGGGAACGTATGAAAGTTGGGATTATGTATTTCGAAATTTATCCAGTAAGGATCAAGAAGAAACTCGGAACCGGTATTCGCCATCTTTCGATCGAGATTCGAGAACGTTAGATAGGTTAGACAGAGATGACAAGCGACCGAAATATCAACTTACGACGTTAGACCTCGAAGACGGATTACAAGCTCTGAATTTAGACAGATCTCATGATGAAGATTTGTATAGAACAGCTAAAGTGAACGAGAACTTAATGAGGTTAAAGCAAGAGCAAGAACAGAAACGAGTTAAACATTTGAAGAAGGCAGAAGAGAAAAAGAAACGAGTGATAGAACCATTTGAAAATCCCAAATCCGATGCCTTGGTGACCAGCAAAGTTGCGCCAGATAAGGTGAAATTGTTAACAAAGAAGGATGTTAAAGATAGAAAGGAGGTTTTGAAACAGCAAAATGCTAATGGCTCGGTGAATGGCGTTTCTCATTCAACGGATTTAAAGAGAGTTAGAAAGACGGTTAAATCATTGGCGGCAGATGTTGAAAAGCAGAAGAATAGGTCGGTAGAAAATGGTTATCACGGTTCTAAGAGTTCATCAGGTAAGCCTGTATGCACTACAGTTAAAAAAAAACGAAATATAAGTAGTTTTTAATGACTTCATATTCGGTCATAGACAAAAGAAATCGCCTGACATCTGTTTGGTTCCAAATTACACAAATCATGTGTTTTTGGATGACTATACAGTCAAATAAATGATACATAATATGTACAGAAATAAAAAAAATCATGATTTTGTGGTTTTCAGTTCCTGTGTTCCTTGTATTATTGGTCGAAAATATGTCAATTATTCCATTCATAACGTAAATACAAAATCATTTTAATAGGAAGGATATATTGCATCTTTAAAAATACTCTTTAGTTTCATATAGAGTTACTTACAATAACTTATTCTAATCTATTCCTTCCAGTGGCCAGTACATCACAACATTTAAAATCACAACTAATAGTATCGCTGGACGAACCAGACTCTCGTTATTCACCACCTAAAACTAATGGGGAACAAACTCATTGTAGGACAACAGAGAGAGAGACACAAGACATTCAAAATACCATACCGAAGCAGGAAGGAAAATGGGAGTGTGGAACTTGCACTTATCTGAATAAAACTTCATGTCAAGCTTGCGAAATGTGTGGAAAGTCTAAAAAAGGTCCGGAGATTCAACCTTTGACATCGGGGGGTAAGGAATGCCCCACTTGCACTCTAGTTAACAAAAGAGAAGCTAGGGTCTGTGACGCCTGCGGTACCGGGTTAGAACATTGTCCTACTTACATTTAGATTTCAATGGCTTAAAATTTTGAGGTTATGTATTGGTGAAAATTATTGAGGCTATGAATATGTCTTTGATGAATTGCGATGAATTAATCCTTTTTTAACTGTAATGGAAATCCTGTAATGTTTTGGCTTTTGGAACTTAAAATGTGTAAAGAATCAAATGCCTTTTAAGCTTTTGGAAAAGCTTATTATTTAGTTTTTATGAAAAGAATCTATATTTTGTGAATTTTTGTATGATTATTTTTATTAATGTTTAGTCGAATGTCGTTTAAATTGTAGCTCTAATTAAAAATGAGATGATATACATTTTTGTGTTTAAGAGTTAAATAACTTTTCCAAAAACTGAAATGTGTTATTGTTTGTTTCTTTTTGTAAAGCATTTTACTGTTATTCCTTTTTAAAATGCCTAGTCCGTAAATTTTATCGCATTGCCTAGGAAGTATTACTGTTCGCGATATCTAGTTATTTATTTTTTACTGTATAAAACTAGTATTTGCCGGTTTGTAATATAACATTTACATTATTAGAATGGTAAACTAGTTTATTTTTGCTTTAATCCTTCTGGTTATAATAAGATTATGTAATTTATTATCTTGGAGATTATAGAAAGCCTGGTAATATATACTTCTCGTTTTATAAAAGTCTATCTCATTCAATTGTAAAAAATATATCTAGTTATACAAAATTAGACGCTTCACTCACATATCACTTAGATGTTTCAATTTATAATCGCATTTATACATTGGAATGGAAATCTATGCTTTTCTCAATAAGTTTTTGGTGCTGTTGTTATATATATGATATGTTGATATTTTATTATTGCGCGTTTCGTATTTCGTACCTACTTGTAATGTACAAACAGCCAACAGGGTAGCTATGTGCAAACTGAGTTCAAAACTGTGTGTCAAACGTATGTCGTCATTCCTATGATATTTTATTACTTCTAACTATATTCGGTGGATGATGAGAAAAATTGTTTCTAGAAGTTAAAGTACTTAAAAAGTGTTTTTTTCGTTTTGTATGGAGCTCATAAGTGCGCGCAGCCTATGCTTGTACAATCAGAACATTTGAGTCACGCACACACATTAATGCTGTTTATATACATATACAAGCCTAACGCACACTCTGTGCCGCGCACACTCAAGACCTGAACCATCTCTAGTAGTTTCTTCTGACAAGATCTCACCTGGGGGTTATATGACGATAAAGAGTTGTGTCTAGTTGGAATGACCGAATTGAAAAGGAAAATCTTTGAACATAATTATCATTCATTTTCTTATAACAATTGAATCTTGTTTTTTCGGTTATCGTGAATAGCGACAATGTATTATAAACCTTCGATAGGACACAAACATCGAAACCGTGATTAGCTTTGTGTTGTGTCTATTGATGAATCTTTCATTTCCGATATTTCTGCGAGATATTGATGAGAATAACCCGATCGTTCACAAACATTATCGCTGTTAGGCGATATCAAAAAGCAGAGGCATTTTGCAAAGGTTGGCTTAAATCAAACATATCAGAAATGTGTTGTTTGTTGAACCCTTTATAAGGCAAATGATTTTTAGCAGCATAACCTATTAGAAAAATAAAAAATTCACCTGTTTTAATAAATAATAATAAATCCCCAGACAATCACACCAACTGTATTGCCCAAAAGTAAGCAGAGCTTGTGTTATGGATGACCATACAGCGAACTGGGGGGTACCCAGAATAAACATACATATATAAATACAAACAACCATGACCCGAGAACAAACATCTGTGTTCATTACACAAATGAATGCCCCGGCCAGGACTCGAACCTGGGACCTTTGGCGTATGAGGCAGCGCTATTTACCACCACACCACTCGGTCGTCGAGTGGTGTAGTTCAGTTACCTGTGTGTTGAAGAGAAACAGAAAAAACATACGAAGAATTATAAAAAATTAGTTACGTTTTGTAAAAGAGAAGTAAACAGTGAAATATTGTCGACGGCCGAATGCTGTAGTAGCCGTGCCTCATACCCCGAAGGTGCTAGGTTCGAGTCCTAGTCTGGGCATTTATGTATGGGATGAATAAGATGTTTGTTCTCGGGTCTTGGTTGTATATATATATGAAGGTTTTTCGCCCCCCCCAGTTCGCCGTACGGTCATCTATAACACAAGCTCTGATTACTTTGGGGTCACACAGTTTGTGTGTTTGTCTGGGGAGAACAAAGAAAAAACTCTAGAATAAACTTACTTTTTTTTTATATTACAACTTATTATTTTTGTACTGTTTTTTTCTTAGTAATAGACCGAAAATACGGTGCGAAAAATAATCCCTTATTTTATAAAGGGTAAAAGTCGATTGTCATAGCAGCAGCCCATGAATACGAACACGAATTATTTAATTAGAAGACATTTTCTCTCATCTTCAACCGATACATTCGTTTATTAAATCATAAAAGTAAAAAAATTAGATTTTTCTCTTATAGCAGTAAAGCTTACGATAGGGGTGTTTTTTTACTTTTCTCATTTAAAAACTTACGTCATCTATCAAATTGTATTTGTAATGTCTACCTTACACTAATATGACCTGAAGTTCTAGTTGCTTTTAATTATTATTTTAGTTAGAGTTCTTGTTTCTGAAAGGTTTGTATGTAGAAAAATATACGTTTATTTGATAATGAATAAAAATATAATATGATATGTCTCAAAAGAATAATAAGCACAAAATTACAAAATAATTTTGTTTTCCTTCCAATAATTATTTTTGGCAGGTAATATACAAGAATATTTTTGGACATTATTTTGAAACGTTTATTGCATAGCGGAAAATTACACAAATATATTTTTTTTTACTACCAATACTTACTCTTTAAAACGAAAAAGAAATGTAAGCACAATAAATGATACAAAATTCCCAGCGTTATGTTTACAATATATAACATATTTTGATACCCGCTTCGTGCCTCTACGTAAAGTAATAAATAACCGCAATAAGTTATAAAATTAAGAACAAAATTTTCAAAATTCAAGGTTTAACTTTTATCGGAACTAGTTTCTAAAATATATATTTAATAAATTTGTTCTTCAAATAATTGTATTATCACGGAATTAGTGACGTATGTTAAATATAAACTACTAGACTACTACAGTATCATGTTATGTACTTAAAGTTTTCGTTCAGTTAAGCCATACAAAGACTATAGGAATCGTCAAAATAAACTATTATTACCTTCTCCAAGTAATTTAAAGCTAATTAAAATATATATTGAAAACTATTTAGTTTTAATAATTTCTTACTATGGTAACAGCTTTATATAAATTATTAATTCAATGAAACAACAAAAATTTGTGAAGATATAGTTCAGTAAAATTAGTTTTTCGTTCTTTAATTGAGAAAAAAAATCAGTTGTTGGTTTTATATTCGAATATTTAAAGACATGTACAGACGGAGCACCTGTAGGGTAATTCTCATTTAGTGATATTATATCTGGAATTTTAGATAAAAAGATATAATACAAGTCTATAGAAATTTTCATCTGTACCGCACTCGCTTACATGTCAATCGGTAAACTTCGTAAAATGTCGACTTTGACATTCCCAGAATATCAAATTTCTCGGCGTTCGACATTTTTCTCGCACTTCGACAATATATCAAAAATTGAGAATTGCCACGCTGTGCAGGCTTAGATTCGCATTCGAACCCCGGTAGCGTCGTCGTCCCCTAGGTTGCAGGGCGCTTACAAAAGACTAAACAAAGCGCTGGCCCAAATCCGGGCCTCCGCGAAGTACGCCGATCGTACATGCCTTCTAATAATTATTATTATGTAATTTTACTCGTCTAACAGGGTAATTAACAATATTGTATTGGAACTTTAAAATCTTGTTATCAGATCGTGACCTTGGCTTAATGGCCAAGGTTATGAGCGTTCGGTTATATTTTTTTATTGATTTGCATTTGATTTGTGTTGTGTTCGTTATATGATCCTTCCATTGCTGTTAGATGAAACTTTTGTATTTTTTTCTTTTTATTGAAATTGACTTTTAAAGTCACAAAATTTATAAAATATGTTTACTGTCTCAAATTTTGTGAAATGATATGTATTTAAAAATATTTTTAAAATAAATTTGTTATTTGACCTTAAAAAGTTTCAAAGGTGTATGGGATTTTGCTTTTTGAACTATAAAGATATATCTAATGATAAACAAAACTGTAAGTATATGTTGTAAATATTAGTGATAAATTATTTATTTTGAACTAGGTTTCTATTATGGATATTTCTCATCATGTGAAGGTGATAAATAATAACTACATGAATAATAATATAATAATAATAAATTAATAAATATTGCACAGCTAAGTTTTAGTCATAGTTTAGATTAAAGCACTGGGAGCGTGTATTTTTTATAACATTGACGTAGAAAATATTGAAGATATGTTGTAACTTATGTGCTTCAAGTTAGGTTGCCTTTGTTGTAAATTTATCATCTAAAAATTTATATTTATAAAAAAGTATACTGATTGAACTGTAATAAAAAAATAAAGGAATTTGTTTTTACTAATTTGTTGATCATTCTTTTTTATAAATGTTGTGTCGAACTTCCGATTCTTCAAGTGTAGGCACTAGCTATAGTATACCTTTTTTATTCTCGCATTTGCATTCGATTATCGTGTGGTCGTCCGCTCGTATGTGGGGCGATTTCAAAAAACCAAACAACGCGCAAGCGATTTCCACCCGCAGCCTGGGACTTCACCGAGTGTACCTAGTATAATATTTTAATACTTCACGAAGGCCATTGAGAATTTAGTGTTGCTTAGGATTATTATGTTTAGAAGTTTGATACGTAACTTAAAAATGTTTCAACTTCACAGCTAACATCAAAACTTGAATAGGTATGTCGTGGATAGACGTGTAACACCTTCATCTTCATCGTCCATTTCCATCAGGTGATATAGAAGACAAACGTCTAATCCTTTTTAAATAAAAAAAACATCGTGAAGTTTATAATCTTTTGATTGATTTGTCTATTCTGCTACTTAACTTGCTGAACGTAACAGACAGTTTTAATGGGAAAAAAATTTGAAATTACTTTGAAAGGTTTCATCTTAAAAAGTGACTGAGAAAGAGGTTCTCATGACAAATATGGTACCACAAATAAATTAAAGTTCAGTATAAATACAATTTAATAGACTTATCTCGCACACAATAGTTATGATGCGCACATGAAGTTATGAACTCTTCATACAAAGCGTAAAGGTGTTAATGGCGTACGATGTCCATGGTCGTAAAGACTGTCAGGGTTATCTATGCAACCGCTGTGAAGTCTACTTCTCATAATCACCCTCCCGTCCGAAACCCTGTTGGCCACCGAACCCGCCTTGTTGGCCACCGAACCCGCCTTGTTGGCCACCAAACCCGCCTTGTTGGCCACCAAACCCGCCTTGTTGGCCACCGAACCCGCCTTGTTGGCCACCGAACCCGCCTTGTTGTCCTCCAAATCCTCCTGGTTGTCCTCCAAATCCTCCTTGTTGTCCTCCGAATCCTCCTTGTCCTCCGAATCCTCCTTGCTGTCCGCCGAATCCTCCTTGCTGCCCGCCGAAACCTCCTTGTTGGCTACCGAATCCACTTCCTCCGGATCCATAACCTATAGAATAAAAGTATTAGATGCATATTTTCTTAAATCGTTTTGTGGAGAGAAGTATGGAGAGAAGCTACTGTAAAACCTCTAGGCTACACTTTCTGCTGATCGGTTAAAAGGTCCCATACATATGTTATATATATAAACTTTAGGCACACACAAAAAACCGCATTAATTATATATCTATCTGATGTGGGGGAAAATATGTGGTGAGATACATTTAGATAATTACCTGGGTAAGGTGATGCGGCTCCTAATGCCACCAGCGCAAAAGAAACGACCTATAAAACAACAATTCAAATTTAAAAACTTACAACGATATTTCACCAGTTTTATAAAACAAGATAACTTTAGTATTTACCAATAATTTATTCATATTGTCAAGTTGCTTCTGCCACTCTCGAACAAGATATGCTCTTCTCCAGAATACTCACTTATTTATATAGAAACCTTAGTGATCTGGTTAACGACCTATTAAGTCATCGATACGAAGTCCTTGAAACGAGTTTTATTTTATTTTTTTAAGTGTTCGACTCGCGTTTGCTACTTAAGAGAGGGGTTTCCAAGTCTCAATTTATGTTTTTTTTAAATTATCAAGATGTACCTAAATTAGTTTAAAGATTTTAAAGAACTTTGGTAGCTAAAATTATTCAGTTGAGTATTTTTATTTATTTTGAGGGTACGGAGTGTGTTCGTTTGTATACTAATTTTCTAATCTTTGCTATGAATATGTATGCCGAGAGAACATATTCTGGTGGGGTACACTACATAAATACGAAAAACTTAATTCCGATAGTCATAATCACGAATTTTATAACACCGAAAGGTTCATAATTCCGAAAATGAAAATTCCGTGTTTCATAATTCCGAAGTTTCTTCTTCGAAACTTCAAAATTCCGAACGTTTATAATTACGAAAATCAATATGCCGAATTTGAAAATACTGACCCATAAAAAAATCCAAATTAATAATATCATAAATACGAATCCCGAAAACTGCATGAGCACATCAATTTATACGTTCGAGCATTCAAGTAGTCAGCTGGAAATGAGAAAGTTTATTTAGTTTTTTGTACCGAGTTATTTCTTGAGTATGTAGTTTATGTACTGAAATGCAAATCCCTGCATTATCTACATACAACTGCTCCTCCTCGCTTCGCTCGTCGCGTACCTTAGGTATTTGCTATAATAACATTAATATCGGATATTTAAACCCTGTTATTATGGCGCCTCGCACACTGCACAGGACGTCGCATTGACATGTGACACTGTGATTGTTAACTTTGTACTACGGTATCAGTATCATGTACAAAAACCGCACTGTCGCCAGACGGAACTGCGATGCGATCCGCGGGGAATGCCGAATGCCACACAATACAGTCGCTGGCCGTCAAGTAGCGCATCCGCATAGGTTTTGATACTTTTTCAAATATGTTTGACTTAAGGTGCGTTCCGTTTGCCGCTCACAGCGCTATCAGCGCTAAAAGTGCTCAAAACCGTTCCGATTTGTTTTAGCGCGCTAAAAGTGATATTAGTGCTATTGCAATCGGAACGGTAAATAGCGCGCTAACATTCTGATTGTTCGTCGATTAAGTCTAAAGTTATAATTTCATTAAGATCTTTGACCCTGAATGAAGCAGGAGCCATTTATTAACATTATTACAAAAGAAAATTAATAAGCAAGCTCTTAAAATCTTTAATCGACTAATTAAAACATTAACAAAGTATCGTCATGTGTCAGTTTTGACAGGCCGCTCAGAACGACCATGCTCCGTAGCTTGGACACTGTGAGCGGGAAGATGGCGGCGTTTATGACGTCATTGATGACGTATCGATATCGCTATGAGCGCGCTCACAGGCAATCGGAACGGGTTTATGAGTGCTGTGAGCGCTATAATCGGCAAACGGAACGCAGCGTTGTTTTACGTTATTATTTTTACAGATTTTTACTTTTGATTTATAGAAATAAAAATGTATGTAATTTATTACTTTAGTTATGTTTTGCAAAGTAAGATTTTTAAATACCTTATTAGGATAATATGGGACGAAATAAAATTGGGATACAATAAGGGCTTAACGAAGACATTGATGTCACTAATATCAGAGACTAGTAAATAACTATGGACTGACCATCTCCATACAAAAATTCGTGACTCGGAAAAAGCTCAAAATCCAAGCTATTACTAGATGTCACTCTCAAATAGCTTGGACTAACCATGTCGTCTTTAATTTTTATATGAATTATTGACTAGAAACGTAATGCAAAATATTTGTATTAATACGCACTAAAACTGCTAGATGGCGTTGTAAAATAACCTGAAACCTTAGCAAGTAGGATTTATTCCTTTCCTGAAATTGGAAAATGTTATCATTTTATATCATTGATTTTGATAATTTTACTCAATAAGCATAGGTAGATAGTAATTTATTCTTACTTTATAGATGATAAAATAACAACTACAAAAAACCATCAACATACTGTTAAAAGTTTATTTTGTTTAGAGACGCCTGGGCACTACCATCCTCCTTATTTTTATTGCCATAATAACCTATTTTTTAAAGGTTTTATTATCACAGTTGTTACAAACGCACATGTTATACGAGATATGTAGCAGCCAAAACGTAAGCTTAATCAAAATCCATAAAATTTGCAAGAGTCACAGTAGGCGAGCAGAAATATTGTGAATTCAAAGAAATGCAGGGAAAAGTTCCAAAACAAACACACACCCATAGCAACAACAATAAACGACAAACAATTCAAATTGTCAAACAAATAAAATGTTGTCATAAAAAGAACAAAAAGAGTTGAAGGATAAAGAACATTTTTTTAAATAATAATCCAGCAAGAAAATATTTTTTTAACTACTGCAAAATATTTATGAGTTATATGCATATGTCGCCTGATACCTACTGATAGTACTTGCAATGAAATATCAAATGATTTTGTAAACAGCGCCATCTTAAGGTTTTTTACGTATTATTTTGACTAAATTTAAATAAATTGTAAATCGAATACAACTAACGCCATCTCTTTATCTTAAAAACAACTATTTTTCAAGTCACAAAATTTTGTTAGACATGGTTAGTCTATAATTATTTACTAGTCTCTGCTAATATATAGACGAATGTTATGGTAGTTATGATTTAAGATAAGAGTGATTACTTAATAAAAACAAATAAAATTAGGTGAAAAAAAATACTATTTATTATTATACAATACAGTGACAAACTTTAATTTGGGACCCACTTAAGGTGCAATATCGTACAGCAAATTGAAAATGACTAGAGCTATTAAATTGACTGATTACGTTCACATGTTTTTTAACACTGACAAAAAATAGGGATAAATACCCTGCAGTGGGTCGACAATGAGCTGATGATGATTACTTTTTTACCGGGTACTTAAAAGTTCAGACTTTTGATTAATATACAGTGTAAAATATATGTGCTAAAATCGGAATATATGCACCTTCTTCACCTTAAGCTCATTATGTTAACTGAAGATATGCAATTATGTCAATCATGTCATTTTCGGTAGTGTTTTCGATTGATTCAGATTAAAAATCACTATGAACAAGGAGCATCCAGCGACTACAATAGGCTGTTAATTATCTTTTAAGCTAATTATTTATTTTAAAAATTAAAAAACTATCTGTTGCCCTCAAATCTAATAAAGCAGTGATTAGACTATATGACAAATTGTTACTTTGTCAGATTGGCGTTTTAGCAAGGGAAAGTCAAAACCTTTAGATCGTAGATTCCAGTGCATGTAGAGCCCTTAGTAAGCCAGATTGTGACAATCTAGAGTAGGGGAGAAGTGGCATGAAGGAGCCACGTTTTGAAAGAGCTACTGGCCTTGCAGCTACGTAAAAACTGAGCCGCAAAAGTTTTCATATTGTTGTTATTTAAGAGATAAAAAGAACTAGTTATGAAAGAGCCGGGTGAGTGGGCCTCAAAAGAGCTGGCTCTTTCATAATCGGCTCTTTCATAACCCTGAATTTTAATTTTGTAAATAAAATAAAATCATAGTAAATATGCATTTTTTTCATATAAGATTTTTGTGATTTAAATGATTAGCTTCATATATTGCATTATGGAGAAGCCTTTCAAAACTAGATACCGCATTGCTATGAATGAATGGATGTTATCAAACCCTGGTAAAACGGTGATCATCACCACCACCAAACCAAAAACTATTAAAAAATCAAGAAAATTCCGCACTGCCAGATGATTCTGATTCGTCTGACTTTATTTTCGAACGAACATTGGAGTCTAACGAACTCCAAAACAAATAAAAATAGCGATGAATGCGTTGTTTGCAGCAAATATATATGAAAGGGCAATAGCTAAGCCTGTTTTTAAAATGATTTGAATAGCCAAGAATATTTTAGTGTTTTTTAATTTATCCTAAAAGAAATACTCAAGTATTATTTCTTTTATTTCTTTTTCAAACCCCTCCAGTTTTTTTTTCTTGAGGCGCAGATGTTTCAATTTACTGTTATTGTATACAACAGATATTAGACAATCCAAAATAGAAAATAAAGAAAATCTACCTACAGTAACAGAAGTACTGTAAGAGATTTAAGAGATTTATTGTCAAATTTTAGAGTTTTCTTAGGAAAATCTTTAATTAAATAAAAAAAACAATCACACTTCGTCTGAGACATGTATGGCTCAAAATGTTCTAAATGGTCTAGACTATCACCTCCTTTCAGCTTTGCATCCTGTTACCAAACACCCTGTATATGATAGGTATGACTGAAAAATATGTTAAGATTTAAGCGTTGTTAGAATTACTTAAAGTTATTGATATAATTAAAAATTTCTTAATAATATCACTAGTTTTTAAAAAGAGTTTGTTAGTACTGTCTTTTTATTTTTTTAAAAGTGGAATTCATATTATTTTGTATAATTTTCACAATTACACTTTATGATACAGACTGGCTCTTTCATAACTTTTAGTAACTCTTTCAATACTGAAATGTTATGAAAGAGCCAAAAAACACATTTTGTTTTAATGAATATTGCGTTGATGTTTCCATAGCGTTTAAGGCTGTTCATGTGAAATTACCTACTTTAATAAATAAATAGGATAGGAAAAAAATATCATCAATTCTTTCATTAAAATAATGCATTTTTGCTCCGTTTAGTAAACTGGCTCTTTCAATCCACTTCACCCCTACTACGAATTGTAGTCTAATTACTATATTAGTTCGACAAACTAGACTGAAATCCAACTTTTTCACGCTTTGATTATTATGTTTTATGCCTTTAAAAAAATTATATTTTGTACTATTTTCTCTATAGACTCTTATGCCGACAAAACAGAGTCCATAGCAAACTTTTCTTTTTCTGTTTGTATCAGTTACTTTTATACTTATCGAACGGCGAAGTACGCATGTTTCGTCGGATTACAAGAAAAGGCGTATGAACAATGAATTCCTACTAAAAAACTATCTGAAGAAATGAACATTTCCTCAATACATGTTTTAGACAATAAAATTTCAAATAATTTGAACTCATATTTAGATGCATACGTATAATATTTTGATCGCAAACAAACACTGAAATTTCCTAAAATTGCACGATTTTGTATAAACGCTCTAAAGCTTACGTAAAAGCATTTTACGTTAAAATTTGAATAAATTGACTCAGGTCACAATTTTAATAATTTTATTTTTAGCGTGTCCTCTAGTTCGTGTCACTACCGAATTGTTGATATTTTAGGTATATTTTTAATGCTGGTGTATGTATATAATAATTTAGATAACAAGAATGTAAATAAAAATAATTGTAATGTATAGGTAAGGACAATAAAATGTCTTATGAGCTAAATTCGGTACATGTTTTGTTCCTAGACTAACAAAACAAGTTTGAGAGTGGCCTGAATTTAAATTTTTAAGGTAAATTCGCATTGGTTCTAACATCATAATTTTTACTCGATTTGTTTTAGATATATATTTTTGTACTTTTTAGGTCTGTATAGGGTAGTTGACTATTGGTTTACATTGGTGCCGATTCTGTTTCCACAAAATAAACTTAACTAGACTAAACTTGAACTAAATTAAGTTTATTCTTGTTTGCTATTCAGAAAACGAAGGACTAGACCAAAATTTAGTTTGACAGGACTATAATTATTTTAGTTACTCAATTTAGTTCAGGCTGCATATTTGGTATTCTGTTGCGCCTAATTTACATCAAATTCTGACTAAAATTAGAATTGTCAGACCAATTTTAATCTACATGTCGAGAGGTGTGGAATAAACTAAACTATGTAAAAAAGTGTCGCAACGAACGTGTAATTTGTTGTAAAGATGGAAGGGTTTATAGTTTCAGCATTTATTAGCTTTAAACAGATAAGAGCAACATGTACATCATTCTCATAGATATATGTATAAATTGACATTAATTTTTTAATTTTTTTTATAGCTGTACCATAAATATTAAATAAAGATAGAAAATGATGCTACTTAGATTTTATATTTTCTATGAGAACATTATTTATTAATTTGGAAGATATAATTTTTTCTTTAGATTTATTCAGGGTTATTAATTTTGTAATAGAACTTAAAATTACATTTTACATATCTTCACTGTTTAATAAAGTTTTTAATGTCTCTGTTGGATTCCTTTTTTTTATTCAGGAAAAGATTATTTGTCAAGTATGTTATCAAACGAACTTTTTTGATATTTAATCAGGTTTTCTTTTATTTTTTGCTTTTTAACAGGGCATTGTCCAGAAATACTTAGGTATATTGTTTCCTTTGCAGTGGACACATACTGCATTTTCTGATGCTATTTTACATTATTCGAAGTGATGATTTTCAGCACAAATGAAACATACAACTGAATTATTACAGTATTAAGCTAAGTGGCCATATCTTAAGCAATCGTAACATTGTTTTACTGGGGCTACATTCTGCCTCACCGCGTGGCGCCAGCCGTGAAGATCAATGTATTCCGGCAGCACGTTCGAAGCAAAAGTGATAATTACTGTGCGTTTTGGTGACTCCACGCTTCTTCCATTGTCTTCTACTCTCTTTGTGATACGCTTCACGCAAATAATTTTTCTGAAAGTGGAAATCCCACCAAAGATTTTGGAATTGAAAAATTTCCTATCAACATTATTAATGACGCCTGTTAATTCTGTTCCTGTTGCTGGTATTGTTGCTTTCATCAGATATTCATTTAAAAATGTTGTATTATTCAAAAAAGCATTAGCTAGTTGGCTTTGCAAAATGTACACCTAACTTTATATTTATTTATAGGTTGTAAGAATTTAAGCCCTTTATTAAATCTCTTTAAAACTGTAGACATGGAAATTAAATCCCGCCTGCCTATTGGTCTCTTTTCATCGCCTGATTCTGCAATTACTACAAAATATGTAAGAGGAGAAAACTATAACTAAAACTCTTCCAATTTAGTTTAATTTGGTCAAATTGCTATTCTATTTTTAAGTTCGAACTAAATTTAGTTTATGAAATGGCAGGACTAAATTGATTTTGACGTTTCTAAATTAAATGCTCAGGTGTTGCTACCATTTTCCAAAAATCACGTAAAGAAGTGTGGTCATTAGACAAAAATGAACGAATGATCACAAAAGTCCATAAATTTTGCCAAATTTAAAAATAAAATTACGGTTGACGTTGGAAAAAAGCGCGGGAACCTCGAAAGAGAGAGGCGGCAATTTAAATTTTATTGTCCAAATTATTATATTTTTAACTTATTTTTACTACTTCTTCGTGTTTTAATAACTGTACATAATGGGAAAACGAAAAAAGAAGAAGTTGAAAGATGATGAGGAGTGTGAAGCTAGTACCGAGGAGAAGACCAGCGCGGAAGAACATACTGACAATTTCAGGAAGTACAAACCCTACTTACTATGTATCTGATTACAGCAGAAGATATCCTGAGGATTCTACTCTTACATATTTTGTAGTAATTGTAGAATCAGGCGATGAAAAGAGACCAATAGGCACACGGGATTTAATTTCCATGTCTACAGTTTTAAAGAGATTTAATAAAGGGATTAAATTCTTACAATCTATAAATAAATATAAAATAGGTGTACATTTTGAAAAGCTTTTTTAAATAATACAACATTTTTAAGTGAATATCTGATGAAAGCAACAAAACCAGTAACAGGAACAGAAGTAACTGGCGTCATTAATAATGTTGATACGAAATTTTGGTATGATTTCCACTTTCCGAAAAATTATTTGCGCGAAGCGCATCACAAAGAGGATAGGAGACAATGGAAGAAGCGTGGAGCAGCCAACACGCACAGTAATTATCATTTTTGCTTCGAACGTGCTGCCGGAATACATTGATCCACACGGCTGGCACCACGCGGTGAGGCAGTATATACCCCCAGTAAAACAATGTTACAATTGCGTAAGATATGGCCACTTAGTTTAATACTGTAAAAAATTCAGTTGTATGTTCCATTTGTGCTGAAAATCATAACTTCAAAGAATGTAAAATAGCATCAGAAAATGCAGTAGGTATGTGTCCACTGCAAAGGAAACCATATTAGTATTTCTGGACAATTGCCCTGTTAAAAAGCAAAAAATAAAAGAAATCCTGATTAAGTATCAAAAAAGTTCGTTTGCTAACATACTTGACAAATAATCTTTTCCTGAATAAAAAAAAAGGAATCCAATAGAGACATTAAAAACTATATTAAACAGTGAAGATATTTTAAATATAATTTTAAATTCTATTACAAAATTAATAACCCTAAATAAATCTAAAGAAAAAATTATATCTTTCAAATTAATAAAAGATGTTCTCATAGAAAATATAAAATCTAATTAGCATCATTTTCTATCATTATTTAATATTTATGGATCAGCTAAGAATTTTACAGTGGAATGCGCAGAGTTTAAAAATAAAAGTCAATTTGTACATTATATCTATGAGAATGATATACATATTGCTCTTATCTGTTTAAAGCTAATAAATGCTGAAACTATAAACTCTTCCATCTTTACAACAAATTACACGTTCGTCGCGACACTTTTTTACATAGTTTAGTTTATTCCACACCTCTCGACATGTAGATTAAAATAGGTCTGACAACTCTAATTTTAGTCAGAATTTGATGTAAAATAGGCGCAACAGAATACCAAATGTGCAGCCTGAACTAAATTGAGTAACTAAAATAATTATAGTCCTGTCAAACTAAATTTTGGTCTAGTCCTTCGTTTTCTGAATAGCAAACAAGAATAAACTTAATTTAGTTCAAGTTTAGTCTAGTTAAGTTTATTTTGTGGAAACAGAATCGGCACCACTATCTACAAACTTAAGTGTGGGAAGTCTCAAAAATCAATAACATGAAATGAGGAACTTTATTTGGTTACTTTTCCTCAAGTTCGTGAGAAATAAACCTATAGTGGATGCTATACGTGGGTCCGTAGTGATCTACAGTGTCTTTGAAAGAGGTTTTATATTTTTGGGAAACGATCTATGTTTAATGTTTTAAATCAACTGAAGTTGTTTAAATATTTAAATGTATTCTCAGATGGTAAGTTTGTAACTTTATTTCATAATCTACCAAAGAGACAGCAGTCAAACATAATATTAATCAAAATTTTAAACAAAAGAAATGTTAAGTTTTTTTTAAATTTTGTAGTTACTAAATTATACAATTTTTATTTAAAGCCATAATGTTTTTATTTATTTGAAAAAATGTGTCGTGTTATTAATTATTGCCTGAATATATAATTATGCTTTAAAATAATATACTAATTGTAATACATTATAAATAATCTCTCTCGAAACAGGAGCTCACGAATTTAGAAGCGGAGGAAAATTTTACTACCAAATAGTGTTTAAATAAGAGGTCCACAAACGAATTAATATAAAAAATAATTGGATCTAAAACTACATAGTCCGTGCATTAAATTACTGGTGAAATACCAATATTCATCATGCAAAAGCTTTCAAATTGATATCATGTTTAGTAATATATAAAAAAATCTCAGTCTTGAAAGCCTTACCATACCCAAATATGGGACCATGTACCTAATCCATTCTGACATACTTAATAAAGAAGTAGGCGATTCAAGAATCCACTACTTCTTATGATAAAAAAAGATGATTTTTTACCTATCTTTTGCTTATTAGATAGATGGACTTCGGGTCTGCATTCAATAGCGTCCGAGAAGAAATGGAATGAAAATGCAAAAATGGTATGGATATTATCACAAACTAATTAGTGACTTCGTAACTACAACACTAATTTCAATTTGACAACTTTTTTTTATATATCAGATTGTCCTTCGTTTCTTAACTTTACAATGACGGCTTGGATTCTTGGCTTAATGCCAGTGTGGCAGTGCGAAAGCCCCTCTTCTATTCTAAAAGATATTTTAACAATCTAAAAGATAAAGTAATTAATTTTTTTATGGCTTAACTTTGTTTTCTATTTTTTATTCGATTGCATGGGAGGCAAATTTTTATTTTCTAGACGCGAGACATCAGTACCTTTTTATATTCTGTTAATTACATTTCACCAATTTAACACCGCTTGTCTTATTGAGTAACCCAGAAAACATTTCTTCTCAAAATGTTTGTGGCTCACAAACAATTTACGAAGTTCTACCACACTTAAACCTTGTAAGTTAACACTATTAGCACAAAGACACGGTAACCAATGTTAAATCTTATCTCAGTTCTTGGAAAGTGATGGAAAATGACGTCCTTTCGCCTACTTTCTCATTCACTACACAGCACTTGTTGTACATTGTGATGCACAATAAATGCAAATTACAGTATTTGGCAATTGAGTGGATAAGTTACGAAAATTAATCAACGCAATCACTCACTCATTCACACACAAAACGTTCACTCGTCAAATACGATAACCGTAATGGCAGATCGAGCAAATTGATTAAACATAGTGATTAAAGTCCGGTGAAAGCGGGTAGTGAAGAGATGACCTACTAAAAGCGTATTGCCGAACGCTTTATACTTGCAATCTGTGGGTCAGCTACACGCAGAGGTCTGTCAACGCTCTCCAAGTACGATATAATAATGGTCTGAGAATGCTATTGGGGCTCCCTCGCTGCTGCAGTGCGTCGGGGATGTTTGCGGATGCGCGCACTGACGGATTTTATACTGCTATCCGCAAGCGCGTTGCGTCGTCGATGCCAATAGCATCCTCAGAATCATTAGCGAGAAGCCCGACTGCCCTATAATGCGTCACTGGGTGCACATTCATGTAGACTTACCCGGTACAAGCATTCAGGGTAAATACCTTAGTTAAGCTTTTGTTTATTACTGTTTTATTTTATTTTGTTTTACTAACATTATTATTTAATTTTTTATTTTTTTTAATAGTCAGTAAAATAAATTAAAGGTAATAAATATAGATTATCATACATTCATTAGTTTGAATATATAGTCCTCCCTACCATTGTAAGATATATTTTTAAATATATTAGTTTTGTAGGATTCACTCTAGGTAATTCATGATGAATTACCTAGAGATGAATTATTCATCTGAAAAAGGAACTGACAGATTGTTGATTGACTGTCAAAACTACTCCGTCAATAACGTCAATTACTAACGACATCGTTTTTTCGACTTAATTATGAGTAATTTTTTCTTACTTTTTGTTACTTATGATTGATTTTTCGCAAATTATTTGCGATTAGCATTTTTTTACAAGATATTTTGATTTAAAATTAGGGAAGTTTAATGGGGAAAAGGTTACTCATGAGTTAATCTTTCATGTGTACTACCGACCATTAGCTGGTCAAAATCCCATATTGAGTTTGACCATCACCTTTAAGAGTCTAAATAAAACAAAATTAAATTAACTGTCCATTTCGAAAAAAAAAATTATATTGTCGTGACATATGAAAATTCTACGCCCGAAAAGTAGCAAAGATTAAGCCATAGACACAACTCCTAGTTTCTTTGTATGAAGGCTGCCCGACAACACGTCCAAAATAACATAATACTTGGTGAAAACTGTTCAAAACTGGAACGCTCGAAGTATTAAAAGCTGCATAAGGAGATTTTACAAAAAAAATTGTGGCAAGCAATAATAAAGAATTGTTACATGATTAAAATTTAAAGTGATTTAATTTATTCATAATTCTGTACATGGGTTAAATCGAGATACTTTTTACTTCAATTTTGTATTAGACTCACCGTTCATTTTGTTTTTACGCCAATTATGCAGATTATACCGATAAATATGGAGTATCTAACGCGACCTGATCACGTTACCATATGTTGCCATGACGACCTTATTGATTATCAACAAGTGCTCAATGACGATACAAGGATGATTAATTTTTTCGTCGTTTTCAAAAACGGTCAAATATACTTTTAAACATTGTTTAAACAGATTACTATGCAGGGAACTATAAATAAATGATAATAAGTAGCAAATACCCGATCGTAAATAATAAATCGTTTCTTAAATGAGCTGCTATTTTGCGTAAAATCTTTTTTGTTTTATAGCATTTTTTGAAATAAAGCCCTTATCTTTGTATACCGAATGCATGCACGCCGCTCAACGTCAGTGTGTTTTGGAGCTCGTCTGCCGACTTTTAGTTAACATATAAGTACAGTGACATACGATTCATCGAGGCGGGTCTGCGTGGGAAAGTCTCAAACCATAAGAGATAGAGATATTTGTTTTAAGACTGACGTCTATCAAGGGTACTAACGCTGAAATCTACACACATCAAAAGAAGTTTAAGATGACCAGCTAAAGATGTTTTTTTTTAATTTTACTTTTTTAGAGAATGTTGATTACGTAACGTCTTTTTATGAAAAATGTACACTTTTTGAAACTAAAAAAATAAAATATTAATAAAAAATTAATTTAAATGTCCTAATGCAATTTCGACTAATAAATAATTGAAAGAAAAAGAGAATTTAACTAAATACACTCGGCGTCACAAAAATCGCACCTTTCGAAAAAGCAACTTTAAAATACTTTTACTCAAACTTTGTCCATAGTAAGGGTATGATTGTATGATATCATTGGAAAGGTTATTTAATTGCCTATTAGAAATTACAAACATGTGTATATGTTTTAAAGCTTTTAATAAAAAAAATTTAAAAAGGATAAAAAATACAAAACTAAATTTAAAAAAACATAAAAAAATCTCAAATCAGTCCTTAAAATCTAGTGTTTCCTCCCCTTGCTTTGATGACAGCTTCCATCCGATCCTTCATGGACCTCACGAGGGTCACCACTCTCTCTTGGGGTATGTTCTCCCATTCTTCCTTCACGGCATCCTGAAGCTCTTGGAGAGTGGTGGGAGCAGGATCACGTGCTCGTACGTGTCTCTTTACATCGCCTCAGAGATGCTCGATCGGGTCTAGGTCTGGGCTTCGTGCTGGCCACTGCATAACAGGAATCTCAACCTCTTCCAAGTAGTCCCGCACAGAAAACGCAGTGTGATAACGGGCGTTATCGTGCATTAACATGAAACCATCGCCAACAAAACCGGCATACGGGACCACATGGTCTTTTTTTATTTTTTATTTTTTTTTTGCTGCCGAGGCACCCTCGCGGGAGTGAGGTGGAAGATGCGTCATGCATACCGCCCGCAGGTAAAGTCCTCTGCGGGGGGTTATGTGGGACTCACCAGAATGGCACCTACCCACTAAAAACCACCTGTTGGCTGTAGTTATTACCGTTAGCCTTCATCGGAAGCGACACCCGTCGGGAAGTTGGGCGCGCTGGCGGAGACCCGCTAGCGGGTCTTCCGCCTGTAGTGAAAGTTGCACTAAAGGTGCTCAAAGGGACATGAGTTGGTGGCCGTTCTGGGCAGCCTCCGGTGAAGCCGGGGCTGGGCAGAGGTCGGCCGAAACATGATTTAGGGATCAATTCATTTAAATGAACCTATAATGAATTGAGAAGGGAACTATGCCCCGCCAGAGCTAGAAAACGCTCTGTCGGAGTACGTGAAGCCCTAAGTTTACGGGCTAAGACTGCGATTTCACTAACATCTATATTTTTCATAGCGTCGCAGACGATACGCATATCGTCTGCTAGCCAAAGCGAGAGGGTGACGCCTCCCGTACTTGCTGTGCATTTTATGCACCGCGAGTGCCGGGAAGCCTTGGGACTGCAGATCCTCCAGGATAGCCTCGTTCGATAATTCGAACGGGACTCCCCTGAGTACCGCTCTGATTTTACGCTCTTCTGGCAGAGCATAAGTGTGATAAGCATATTGCTTATCGGTGAGGAGCTTAGTCAAAGCTCGGAAATCGTCTATCGACGAGACAGTGATTTTAATAGATTCACCCGAGTTGGTCGCTCGGGTGTAAAGGATCTTGTGCTCTTTGCACAAAGTCGAGACCTCGGACCATTTACCCTTTTCCCGAAGGAACACGGGTGGTGGGACCTTGGCCTTGACAGGAGTTGAGGCCGGAGCAGGTGCTGAAGGCACCGGGGCAGCTGGCGTTGAAGACGCCGCAGGGGGTGTAGGGACGGGCGTCGAGGGCGCCGGGGCTTGTTTCGAGCGCTTCTTTGAGCGTTTCTTAACAATCGCAAAAGAGGGATACTCAGGGCCAGTTGGGGTGGCGTCCGAGGATGACTCGGTCACGGGTGCGCGCTTGCGGCGCGGAGGGGCGTCTACTTCGCACTCCATGTCACTGGAGGAAGGGGACGCGGGAGGGCCTAAGACCAGAGGGGTCTGGGGGACTGGGGTGGCCTGAGGGGCCATTGAGGGAATTAACGCCATGATATGCGGGATAAGAGAGTCCAAGAAACGATACTTATCAGCATTTATAGACATGCCTTCAGCACCGGTACTATCAAGTAACTTCTTCCTAAACTCATCAGAGCTTAGGGAAGCCATTGCGGAGGGGTTGGGGAGGTACAACAATATATATATGCCTAGAGTTCCTAAATAAAACCTAGCGAACCCTAGCGGCTAACCTCCCTACCAGCGGTAGGGGGGCTGGGGAGAATAACTTAAAACTAACAGTAGTACGCCAAAGGCCGCTACCTAGAAACCTAAAAAAAAAGGGTACGCAGGTAAAGAGTTGACCGCGTTAGGGTCAACCTTTACCGACAGAAAGGACAAATATACACGAAACACACAGATATGATAAAAATAAATATGAAAGTAGGAGAAAAGAAAAAATAAATAAAATAGAGAAATAAAATAAAAGGACTGGTTCAGTACAAATTCGTTATCAACGTTAAGTATCCTTTGTACTGAAACCAGACTACTTACGCTGGGCACAACACTGCACTCAGCACAAGCAGTAGCAAAGAAAAATCGCACTTCGATAGCACTCAGAGGGAGTAGAAAAACCTTGAAAGCCGTAGCACGGAACCAACACGCTAAGCCGTGACGTCAGTAGACTGAGCGCCACGGAATATCGGGAAGGGACCGATCAACGGAGAACGGGGTCTTGCACGTCCGCACCGCGTGGCGATCGGAGCGAGAATGACACATGGTCTTGTAAGATTTCTGTTATGTACCGCCCAGCATTCAGCGACCCTTGCCCGCGACCACCGCCAGTCCGAGAGACGCACACAAGTTTCGTTTTCCCTTCAACGGATATGCCACCCCAGAACATACAGGAACCACCTCCGTATTCGACGGATTCCTCTATACACGCTTGGGTAAAACGTTCCCCTCTTCTTCGGTATACCATTCTGCGTCTATCTTTGCAGAAAAGACATACTCGTGTCTCATCGGTAAAGAGAACGGCCCTCCACTGGTCAAGCGTCCAGTTGACATGCTCCTGAGCAAATTGTAACCGCTCTCTCCGATGTCGCACGGTCAATTTTGGGCCTCTAGCAGGTCTGTGAGCTCTTAATTCCTTTTCTTTCAATCTTCTTCTAATCGTAGAGACACTCACAGACGTTCTACGAGCTGACCGGAGCTCTTGTTGCACCTCAACAGCATTGCTGAAGCGGTGGCGCAACGACGTAGACACAATGAAATGGTCGTCTCTTTCTGATGTACAACGTTTTCTTCCGGATCCACGTCTTCGGGTATAGCCACTAGTCTCACGGAACCGTTGGTATACTCGTCGTACTGCAAATCGGCTAAGGTTCAACTGTCGAGCAACGTCAATCTGACGCAGTCCTGTTTGCAATAGAGCAACGATTTGAGCGGCTTCTTCAGGGGTTGTATCCATCTTCAGTTACAGTTCTTTTGCGTATGTTGTTCCAGTGTGTTCACTCTAAAGTCTGAGTAGCGACTGACCCATTTCTTACCTGGACATAACATTTTATACCCTTTTAAGGTAGCCCAACTAGCGCTCCTTAAGTGAGCATTTTTTCCAATATCTTATTGATTGGTCCCTGGTTAGAAATGGTAATTGATTTTTTAATGATACAGGCAATGAATGTAAAGGTATTGAAGTGCACTTTACAATGATATTTCTTTTTCACGTGTGGTATTTATGGGCCAGATTCTAGGAGCAATTTACTGAAAAAAACATAAAGGTGCGATTTTTGTGACGCGGAGTGTATTATCAACATTTATTATGAAATTGTTTTTATTTAGTACAAGATAACTCCTCCCCTGGCTCGAACACATGCAGGCAGTCCTTCTGGGCATGCTGAGAATTAAGTTATTCAGCATTTCTTGCGGTAACCTGTCCCATTCTTGAATAACGGCTTCCCTGATCTCTGGCACTGTCTGGGGAGGTGGCTGACGGTTCCAAACAGCTCACTTAACAGCATTTTCAGCAGGAAGAGACAATTCCGCCAAATGTTTTCCTCGTCGTCTTCTTCATTTTGGCGTAGTCTACCCCACTTGAATCTGCGTCGCTGTCGTTGCTGTGAGTTCAGGGGTGCTCCCAACCTGGTTTAAGCAATTCCTGATGGTCTGAGTGCTTATTTCTAGTCCAGTAGCAGCCCGCAAATCAGCTTTTATTTTAGTGGCATTGATTGTTGGGTCTCGGGCAGTCAGCAATCTGATGTAACGCTTCTGAGCAGCAGTAAGAACAGTTGGCCGACCACTACGAGGTTGATCAGCAAAGTTATCCACGCTTTGATACCTCCGTAACGTGTTCACGACACAGGATTGGGATACAGCCACTCTGCGTTCTCTCGTAGAATGTCTTTCTTCCCCCAAAGTAACAATTCTTGCTCGTAAAACTTCTGATAATCCCCTCGGCATCTTTTTGAATGAACTCCTTTTTCGAAAAGTCGGAAAAAACGCTCGAATCAAGTTGGTCAGAATACTGAATGAGTGTAAACAAGGATTTAATCTCTTTTTATACAGAAAAACTATTGATATTTTAAAATATTTTTTTAATAAAAGATTTGATTTTTAAATGAAGAATCTTAGAAGAAAAAGAAAAATCGTTTTATTCTACTGTAACAAAAAAAGATTTCGTATTTTCAAGGTGATCTCAAACTTTTTTTGATGTGTGTATAAACCGAGCTTACTTATCTCAGCTAAATGGTAAAATGAGAAACGAATTTGTTTTATTCTGTAGGTATAGAGTGAATTCTCAGTAAAAAAATATGGCTCCCATTTAGACACGACCGTTGTCACATGTTTTCAGAATATGTACACCATGAAGAACAGTGTTGTCTTTCATCTTGATAATGCCAAACCACACCTTTCTTTATTTAAAAATGCAAAAATTAAGGGAGCAGCAGAGAAAAGGCTGGGAAGTGTTAATACATCCACCAAACAGCCCTAACTTTGCGCTACAGGTTCCTACTTGTTTCGGTCTCTTTAAAATTCTTTGGTATAGTAAGGTTTATTTACATCATGAGAGTCCTGTCAAAACTACTTGTCGCAGTATTTTAATCAGGAGTCTCTCTACATCAACGGCATAATTCACTAACTAAAAAATAGCAACAGTTATTTAACAAAATGTTTCATGATCTAGCTTCATTTAAAAATTGTCTTCATTTTGTATGACCGGAGAAACTGTTGTTGTTGTTTCTTGAATGAGTTAAATGTTTTTCTGGTTAAAGGGCAATTGATTAAAAAATGCGAAATGCGCATAAGTGTTTGATTTTTTCATGTTTGAGATGAATGTCAGATATTGGTTAAAATGAAAGCTTATTTGTTTCACAGTATATTAGACCGTATTAATAGACAGTATCTCATTTAAGTGTGCATTTTGAGACATAGAAAATAATACCAGTCTCGCTAAAGGAGAGGACGCATAATTTGAGTGTAGTTATTGGTGAGAGAGCTCTTGCAACACGACCGAAGACCGAGGGGACACTGGTTCAAATCTATATTAATGGTGAAATTGGTAGTATCGTTGCATTAAAATACATCCCGAATTTACTATGATTGTTAATTTTCTCATGATGATGATTGACTCATTCACTATGAGTGAGGGATGTATTATGTATATAGTGTATTATGATGCCACAGCTTCATGCGTTTACATACAGTACCGTACCATACAGTTTACAAAATAGAATAAAACTGTGTATATTTTGTAATGACTGAAATTATTTATGTATAAAATAAATTTTTTGAAAGTCTATTTTATAAGCTTTAAAATAATACCCTAATTTTAAGAATCTGCTGTAGAATTTCAGAATAAATCAAATTTGAATAACAGCGCAACAAAAATTAATTGATAAAAATAATCATAGCCATAATTGAAATAAAATAAAATAAAAATTAAACAAAGTTATTTAATCAATATTTGTGTTGCCTCCCCTGGCCTTCTTTATCACATCTTGAGGGAAGGCTTACTACTCGTCTTCCAGTGCTGTCTTCAGCTCCGTGACGCTTGCAGGCGTTTCTTGCCCGTACCCTTCGTTTTAGCTCATCCCATATGTGTTATATGGGATTGATATCCGGGCTGAGTGGTGGCCAGTCCATGGTCTGAATACCAACTTTATCCAGAAACTGACTAGTGACTCGTCCTGTATGACACCGGGCATTGTCGAGTCTCCACTGTCAGACCGCCTCCCCGGCCTCCGGCAGGCATGAAAAAAAGCTCTGTTTTTCCTTCCATTGAAATGCCGGCCCACCTCATATATGAACCACCGCCATAGGACATTGTTTCAGCAAAACAGCATTACGCAAATCGCTCGCCCGGATGTCTGTAGGCTCGTGCTCTCCTGTCAATGCCATGTAGACAAACTCTGGACTCGTCGGTAAACAGAACCGACCGCCATTGCTCAGCGCTCCAACTGATGTGTTCGCGAGCAAATCCAAGGCGAGCTGTGTTAAGTTTGGGACCTCTGGCAGGTCGTTTCGGAGTCAGGTTAGCATCTCTTAGGCGTCTTCTAACCGTCCATTGACTAACAGCTACATCTCGAACCTGTCTCAGCCACTGCAGGAAAGCAGCACTGGTAAGGTGGTGATAAAACGATCGTCTGTCACAGAAGTATGCTGGCGTCGACTGGTATTTGGCCTCTTAGAGCAAGAACTGGTCTCTTGGAGTCTTCTGTAAACCCTGCATACAGCAAATTGGCTCATAATTAACTGACGAGCGACGTCTCACTGGCTACAGTCTGTTGCAGCAAAAGTGCAACTGCTAAAAGTACAAAGAGCTGCTTATTCTGGTCTTATATCCATAGTAGATGTAAATTGGAGATCGTAGCTTGCGGAGATGTGTACAGGTCAACTTTTGATAAGCGACTGATAAGAGTGCAATGCTTCCGGGGGTTTTTATAGGGAGTTGTAAAGCGCAACTCGTAACAACAGCAAGGAGTTAATTTTCGGCCCTTACGTTATACCACAATATAAAAAAGGGCTGAATATATTGAAATAATAAAGATGTTATATTAAAATAGGCTTTCAAAAAATATATATTTCATGTTATTTTTGTAAGTCATTTAAAAACAAACATTCTGCTACTCCATTTTGTAGACTGAGTCGATTTAGCTGCACGCGAGTGTATATGTATAAGTTAGAAGGTTATTGGTTAAATCAAAATAAAAAGCTATCTCATCACACTCTGTTGTTCAAAATATTCTTATACACTAGCATTCCATTAAGTTATAAAGTCTTTTCACGATAATTACTTAGAAATGATCATGGTGTCCATGATGGTAGTCGTCGTGGTGGCCGTGATGTCCGTGGTGGTAGTCGTCATGGTGGCCATGATGTTCGTGGTGACCGTGCTGGCCGCCAAATCCTTGCTGCCCGAAGCCCTGTTGGCCGAAACCTTGTTGACCAAAACCTTGTTGACCAAATCCTTGTTGGTCAAATCCTTGCTGACCAAAACCGCCTTGTTGGCCAAATCCTTGCTGACCAAAGCCTCCCTGTTGGCCAAAACCTTGTTGACCGAAGCCTCCCTGTTGGCCAAAGCCTTGTTGACCGAAGCCTCCCTGTTGGCCAAAGCCTTGTTGACCAAAACCTCCTTGTTGGCCTCCGTGACTCAAACCTCCTCCGGTTCCATAACCTATGGGGAAAAAGTTTATGTTAGATATAAACAGTATAGTTGGTATAAACAGAGATCTTAAAACATGAGATTTAACCTTAATTTAAAGAACTGTGTGAAGTATAAGAACCTCATATGACTTTTTGTTTTAGAGGTAATAATGAGGATATGATCTTCATTTAAAATGTTTCTCTGATTTAAAAGTTTGATCAGTATAATTATTGTCATGTCCATTTCACTTACACACGAGAATGAAGTCGCCTGGAGTTTATTTATTTATTTAGTTGTTCTATATGTTGGTGTGTCTGCCGGTGGATTTATTATTATTATATTATACTGTACAATTTCATGGTTGTTACGATGAATATGTGGGCTATTACCATAGAGTTTGTTTAAGGAATCAAATGAATCAACAATAGCTAAACTTAATTATTGTTAAAATAACAGCTAACGATTGGAAGAACAACTGTAACTTTTTGATAATAAACGCTTAAAATATTAATAGTTAAGCAATAAATCATTTACCTGGGTGTGGTAAACCGGTTGCCAACGCCACTAACGCCAAGGAAACAATCTAAAAATAAAAAAAATATTAGGTATTACTAATGTTTTGAAATATAACAAAACTCAAAAAACTTTTTTTATAATTACCAAAAACTTATTCATGTTGTAGAGTTTCTTGTTCCACCGTCAAACAAGGTCTGGTCATCTCCTCAAATCTCTGACATTTATATAGAAAACTTGGTAATCTAGATAATAACCTGCTTAATTCATTGATTCGACGTTCAAACGTGTTTTAAGATATCGTACGTGTTTGTATCATACTATGCTACTTACGATAGGGGTTTTCCGGGACAAGGTTTATTTTTGTTTTCTCTTCTTAGAAGTTAGTAGGCTAGTAGATTACGGTAATTGGCAAAACGATTAATAAGCTTCTCCGAGTTCTGCACGTTGTACTTCGAGTTTGAGTTTCTTTATGTGGATTTTCCCTGTATCAGTTCTTTCTAAGAATTTGTGGATATAACGCTTTGAAGCTATGTTTATTTTCATTAATTAAATAGAGCGTTTGCAAGATATGCGATACACATTTTTTGTGCGTTTATTGTTCTAAACTTAATAATACTTAATCAAGTGGGATATTATAACAGAAATACTTTTTTGAGAGTCTATGGATGTATATTAAAATTTCAGTTTGCTGCTCTTTCATACAAAAACTATTCAGTGATTTCAATGTTTTGTGTAAGAATATATAACTGGAATAAGACATCGACAAAAGCCTTAGTAATCCACTGCAGCGACATCAGTCTCACCTTACCAAATTCGTACAGGAAACGGTAAATTAGTATAGTCCTGAATTTTTTTTCAAATCTTTGGGATATTATAACAATAAAATATTAAAATTCTCATTGATATGTTTCAGAATATCAGAGTTTAAATTTTTCCCGGTAAAGTTCTATCGTAATAGGTAAGACAAAATTATAGATAAAAAAAGCTTTTTCCTAAGAATCGCCGTTCCTGATATATTGTGATTTGAGATTTTATTGGAGAAGACGTATTTTACTTTAGTATAATTTTAAATATTTGCGGCTTTATGAAAAAATAATCACAGCGCTTTTAAATTTTCATGGGTGATTTGGGACACTGAGGTATACCTAATAAAGCTCCGCTCATTAACCATGCTTAAAGTTATTCCAAGATATCGTCATGCGAATTTTAATTTCTAATTCAGTCCGCATTGTCGCTTTAGTACACTTTTTTGATGCAAAGCAACTAGTTATTTTTAATACAGAATGTTTTGTATTTTACAAAACTAGCTGCATTTTCCTGCTCAACCATAATTTCCTGAGTTATTAACAATCAAAGTAGAAAAGGGCTTTTTTTCTTTGATCGGAGATAACCCCATATAGAATCATTTAACAAACCTTCCAATTATGGCAGATCAAAGGGCCTTAAATTAGATCACTAAGAAATAATCGAAAAAAAATCGTGGACCATTCTGAAGTCTAGCAAAAATTGTACATGCTGTTATTGTCTAGTTTTTCTTAGGATTACTACGGAATGGTAAATTGTAATTTACTTTTCAATGCCAGATATTAAAACTATCCTAACTATAGATTGGCTGAACAATAAACTTTCTAGGAGTTACGGCCTGTTGTAAATCATCGAAAAAGCTTGGACTTGTCTTAACATCCTTTAATTTTCCGCCTGCTCCGGCAAAGTTTCTCGTCAACATCTTTTGTAATCGCAAAAAATGGTTGTAGAGAAAAATGTAAGAAGTCGAGTCCTGGCCGGGGCATTTATTTGTGTGATGAACATAGATGTTTGTTCTCGGGTCATGGTTGTGTATATTTATATAATTATGTTTCTAACAACACTAAAATTCAGCTCTATGTGCATGAATGCAAACTGAACTGTCTGTTTTGACCAGCCTACTACGTAGGTGCTTAAAAATATTAAATTTGTAGTGTGTACAGAATCAGGTTTAAATATTTAAGTACTTCCTATATCGTGCTTCGTAAATTATATATGGCCAGTAACAATTTATTTTCCTTAAATTAAATTTTATTTATTATGTTTATGTAAATTACTTCCTTGTATATCATAAAAATTTAAAGCAAAATTAAAAAAAAATTATAGAAAAGTTTACTTTTGTATATTTTAATATTGGTTCGGATATTCCATCACAGATAAAACGATTTTATAAAAAATATTGAAACCGACTTAAAAAGATACGATGTGAAAACTTTACGTCTTTACGTTAAAATCCTACTAATATTATAAGCAACAGTTTGTGAGGATGGATGTTTGTTATTCTTTCATGCAAAAACTACTAAATGGAGTTCTTTAATACTTTACAACCATTTATTAGAATAGGCTATAATTCATAATAATATTATGTTAATTTACCGAACTATAACGATTAGTGTCAATCATTTGCGAAATATTTTGGCGTGCACTGCAAAAACCGTAACAGTTAAACGAAACGTAAGATGAAAATGTTTGTCTTAAATAGTTGTACAAAAAAATCTACAACAGCCAATCTATATGTCTATATCAATATATATCAATCAAAATACCTATGTCTTTTATGCGTAAGCCATTATTGCCAAAATAGTGAACCATAAAAACAATAAATTTTAATACTTCATTTCTAATGCACATTGTGCAGTAACAAATTGATTCCTAACAATATAATTACATTTATCGTTTCAGATTTTAGATGTCGATAAACTTTGCCTTTTACATTATGTAATTTTGACAAATATTTTAAAAGTTACGACGATTAGAAAGTGCGTGCGCAGTTCCTACTAAAATAAAAGCTACCGTACTGGATTTGTAGAAAAAACTGTCGCATTTTAATTTTATTTGCAACTTTTTATTTGTGTTGGGCACTTTTCTATGTTATATACACATTTTTGTATCTATCAATAGCTTCAAAAGTTTTGTGTCCCTTCAACGTGATTTATTTTTAACACCACTAAATTATAATTTAATTCAACATTCTTTAGAGGAAAACGCATTGCTTTCCTCAGCAATCATTTATTAGCAGTTCTTAAATAAAATGTTTTACCAAGAACTATTCAACAGTATGTTACCTGTGAGATTTTACAACAGAAAAAAAACCCATACTTATACTCGTACCCATTAAATAAGCAATAATACTTATAATACCCATTATAAGCTAAAATATCTCTAAGTTTTGCATATAACGTTGTTAGTGCGGATTTATCTATTACAAATAGATCATCTATAAACGATCTCATGTAATTCAAAAGTGTTGTTTAACGCTAATTGTTCAGCTGGTTCAAGTGATTTTAAAATTTTTTATTATTTTACTAAATTTAAAAATTCACTTCGAAGTAAAAAATAGAAAAAAAAGTTTCTAATTCAAATTCAAATATTTATTTCTCAACATTAACAATTACTTATTCTTATTGACGTCAAATAAAACATGACTCTACCACCAGTTCGGAAAAACCTTTGTGAAGAAAAACTGGCATTTTTCTTTTTTTGCCGCCAAAGCAACACCCTTACGGGAGGGAGGAGCAAGATGCGTCATGCATACCGCCGCGGGCATACCGGCTCTGCGGGGTGATGTGGGACTCACCAGAGTGGCTCCTACCCACTATAAACCACCTTGCCGGCTGTAGCATGAAAATGTTGTGCAGCCTTCATCGGAGCGACATCCGGGTTGGGAGGTGGGTGAGCAAGCGGGGAAGAGATTCTGGACCACCTGCAGTTCATACAAATAGGAGGGTTTGGCATGGGCAAAGGTTGGGGTGGCATACGTCATGACTGGTCTGACGCAAACCTTGAAAAGCGTTCGCTTGTTCCTAAGAGATATTTTGCTGTGCCTGCCTAACATACTGAGGCGGGCCATGCACAGACGGGCGAGTTTGGTTACTTTGAGTATGTGAGGTCGGAATGAAAGCGTACGCTCGAGCATTACGCCTAGGTCTAAGTGCCCACGGAATGGGCGTACCTAGCATTTGAATATGGGGGTCCCTGGGGCGACGGCGTTTATGATCGAAGCGTATCGCAGAGCTTTTCACTGGATTCACATCAATACGCCATTTTTTAAACCAGGCTTCGAGGTCGTTTACGGCCTTCTGGACTTTGGTGATGATGGTGTCGACTTTCATGCCCTTGACGTATAGGGCGGTATCGCCGGCAAAGAGGGAGAGTTATGGAATAGGTATATCATTGGTGTAGGTGGTGTTTAATAGAGGGGCAAGTACTGAGCCCTCAGGGATTCCTGCCCTGAGGGTGCGGTGGGTGTAGAGCGTACCTTCGTGTTTAAAACGAAAGGTGATCTTTAAGATAGGAGCCGACTAGTTTGACTAGTCGGTCGGGTAAGCCTGTGTTGTAAAGCTTATAAATGAGACCCGCGTGCCAGACTTTGATCTAAGCCTTGCCTACATCAAAGAATACCGCGACTGTTTTGAGCCACTTGGGGTAGAAGCCGGCGAGTATGTACTCGACGATTCGGTGGACTTGCTGAGAGCAGGAGTGCTTGGCACGAAACCCGAATTGATGGGGGATAATGATGGTCACCGTCCGCTGGGAACAGGTGCTCCTTCATTCGAGCGAGTTTGATTCTCTCGAGAAGTTTAGCCATAGCCTTGAGTAGGCTGATGGGTCTGTGATGTAAGTTTGGGCGTCTAGTCAAAGAGCTTTCGCCATCCTATAGTACGCCGTGTGGGACGGAGAGATATTAATCATGAGATCGTCCCTTTGAGCGTCTTTGTTCCGCGACGGTGGATCTTACCTTACGTTGTAGCCGGTTTGCGGCTAGCCTGTAAGCGGGCGTGGGGTAGCGCCTGACTCTGCGGAGAGCAGCGTTTTTAGCTTTGATTAGGTTTCTAATGTCCAAGGGAAGCTTGGGCTTGCCATGTTTAGCAACCTTTTATTCTCACTGACGGCCGAGTTAATGGTGGCAGTGAGCGATTATTGAGTCGATTTTATCCGTGCTATTGAGATAGTCGGGTGAAATCGGGAGGGGTCAGTGAGGGGACTTCCAAGACAGGCCAAAGACAGGGTATGCTTGAAACCTTCCCAAAGCGCACCGGAACGATGAATCCCGTCGACGTAGCTCGTAGCACTCGTGCGAGAAAGGAAGTACGGATAACGCAATCGCCGTGACAACGGCGTTTATGAAAATGATACGCTAATACAAAGCGTGAAATTAGAGCCAAGTTAACGTGGGGGCTGGGAACACCCAATAATTCAGGATTTGAATATTCCGATTTTTAAAACTCCGAATTTTACAATCCCTAATAGTCTTAATTCCGACTATTCAAAAACACGATTCTTATTTTACCGAAATTCATAAAAACGAAATTTAAATTTTCCGACTTTCATTTGTACGAACAATCAAAAACCCGCTGTGTTACTAGTCCGAAATATGGTATTCCGAATTTTAATTTTCCGAAAATTCAATGCTATCATACAGATTTTGTATCTAAAACGGGTATATATTGAAAATTATCATCTAAATCTTCTGACACAAATTAAAATTAATAAGGCACATTTTAAAATTATACAAATTAGGTGCAATGACGAGTGAAGCGAGGAGGAGCAGTTAGTTTGTATGTAGATAATGCAGCGCGAGCCGAGCGACCGCAGCGAGTGTGCCGCGGCAGCGGCCGGCGGAGCGCCAAAAAGGATATGCATTTCAGTACAAAACTCAAGAAACTCGGTACAAAAAACTAAATAAACTTTCTCATTTCCAGCTGACTACTTGAATGCTCGAACGTATAAATTGATGTGCTCATGCAGTTTTACAAGGCGTTTGTTATTGCAACTAATATTATTAGGAATTTTGATATTCGGGATTCGTATTTGTGATATTGCGGATTATTAATAATTTGGATTTTTTATGGTTCGGTATTTTTAAATTCGGCATATTGATTTTCGTAATTATAAACGTTCAGAATTTTGTAGTTTCGAAGAAGAAAAATTCGGAATTATGAAACACGGAATTTTCATGTTCGGAATTATGAACCATTCGGTGTTATAAAATTTGGAATTTTGAATATCGTGATTATGGCTATCGGGATTAAGTTTTTTCGTATTTATATAGTGTACCCGCGGGGGCTAAAAGGCGGGAAGGGTGACAGCGGTCGACGTGCGAACAAGACCGCACGTAAACCGAGTCTCTTAAAATAAATTTACAGTGTCTCTTTATGTCTGTACAACATTATTCTTATCTGCATCTGTTAGCTCGGCAAGTCTCCCTCCCCCCAAGTATCCAAACGACGAACACCCTCAATTATTTATTTGAACCTTCAGGCTCATTTACTTCCTTTAATATACTTAGGAAGTTGCAGGTATTCTTATTTTTCGATGTTACAAACGATGACCAAGTCAATAAATGTTTTATTTTGCTATTTGGTGTTGTAGTTCTCGATTCCCAACATATACCTATACAAAACAGAAGAATACATGTATATTTCTTGATAGAGTAAGGTACGGTAAAGGATTACGATTTTGTCTTTTTGTGGTTTTGTTATAAAAGCTACCAGTGAAGTACGCTTGACAAACACCATAAAATACTTGTACTTCTTATAAAAAAAATGAAGTCGAGGTTTAGTAATAATCATTTTATACTTTATATTTATCTGTTTATAAGTTAATTAATGTAACCTCCAGATGAAACAAAGCTTTGTTGTGACACTGAACGAATTCAATGACACGTTCTTCTTAATCCTGACGTGGTGCGATTTGGCCTTGTTAATAGAAATATTGAAATATATACATATATTTCAATATTTCGTATAGTTAATAGACTTGGCGAACTCCAAGTGC